>ML058487.1:0-2400000 GCA_003013855.2 Liriodendron chinense
GAAGGACCGGCTATGCCGACAGGTCTTGTCCAGACCTTGAAAGAGACGGGTCAGGATGGCCCCATTCCAGTTATAGGGGTGATGAAGGTCCTCGACTAAACGAAGAAATTAAGATCAACTCTCTCATTCGCATGGCAAAAAGAAAGGATCCAAAGCATAAGTGATCATGGCCCGCGCCTTGTGGAGGGCCTCTCGCTCGGTGGTAGGGACGACGGAAGCAAAATTGTTGTAAAACCATCGCATCTTCACTTGATGGCCTTGGAATTCACCCTCAGGAGGGACGTCACCGACAAGCCGCAGCCAATCAGTGGAAGAGAGGGGAGCTAGAGAGCTAACTTGAGGGACAATTGCCCCATGAAACAGGAAACCTATCTGCATGTAAATGTCTAAAGGGGTTATTTCCCATTCTCCACAAGGGAGCTGGAAAGTGTGGGTCTCATCCCGCCACCTCTCACAAAGAGCCGCAAGCATCATGCGGTTGGCGTCGTTATTATGGAAGCGTAGGGTGAGGAGGCCAGCAAAAGGAGTACCATCTAATACTCGCTCAAGCAAGGGCTGTGGCTCTTTCATCCAATTGTCCCAGCGATCCCTGGTACCTCGACCCTTGATAGCAGGAAGAGGTTGATGCTCCATAGCTAGGGAACACATGTGGTCCCCTCGGCGGACAATGAAAGCAGGATCATCCTCGTCAACCACTTGGTGGGCCCCTGGTACCATCCGCCATGGAATCCTACAAGCTTGGCAAGGTAAGTCCCTATCCTTTACCCATTAAAATCCAAATTCTCATCCAAGAAACCCATGGGATTGGACTCACATTTAAATGCAAAATCTAAAGTCCAACTCCATGTGTCACTTAGGATATGTGTTGGGCCCATTGGAAAAAGTAAGGCCCACCTTAAAGAAGGTGGCATGGCATGCCTTAGGTAAGAAAAGTCCATCATCCAAGGACACATTTTGGACAACAATGCACTCAAGTGCCATGAGATCAACAAAGAACAAGAATCCTACTTCACATGAGAAATCCCTTTTCAAAGTCCATATGTGGCCAAGGATTGGTCCATTTTTTATGCCAAGGCCATGGCTCTCACTTAAGATGTTTCCATCTTTTTACACATATGCATGGACAAGTGAAGGATAGAAAGGAAACGGGCCCCCAAGAGCAACCCAAATGCCTCATCTCAATGGATTGAAGAGAGCACATAGCCCACTTTGGAGAATATGAGAACCCATTCATGGGGTTAACCATGGGCAACCTTATGTGCCTCATCTTGATGAAAGTTTTAACCATGAGAATACAACAAGGAGGTCTACCCACAAACATATGAATCAAAGAAGCTAAGGGTAGAAAGTTGATGCACATAGCCTACATGAAGAATCAAAGTTGAAAATGCCCATGTAAGGACAAGTTTGGGCAACTTATGTGCACCAACTTTTTCACCAAAAGGGAGACCATTCGAGCACAAAAGAGCATGGTTTGATGAGTCACCCAACCATCATGAAAATGGGTAAGAATGGTACACGTAGCCCACTTGAAGATCAAAATCCAAATGTCCCAAAGCATGGGGACAAAAATGGGCAACTTATGGGTACCATTCCTTCTCACAAATGGAAGAAGAAATCACTCATATTTGAATGATGATGGATGATCCACCAAGCCCCCATAGAAAAGTTCAAGGAGCTATGGTTGTATGGATAGCTCACTTGAGGATCATCCATTTGAGGTTGATAACATTAAAGGGAAACTCTTGAGAATCACATTCCTACCACAAAGAAAACCATTTGAACTTAGTGAGATTGTGGGAACAACTCACTCATGGGACTTGTAGATGGTCAAGTAACTCAAGTCCTCCATCCATCAAAGGAAAAAGCATGAAAGAAAAGCCTACATGGACGAAGTGTAGTGGTGCACACATGGTCCAAAGAAATCCAAGCTCCAATGAAGGCCCAAAAGCCCATACACATAAAAAACTCCAAGGAGCCCACCACACTTTGTGCAAAGATGTACATCATAATCAAAGAAATGATGGAAGAATTGGGCCACTTGTCCATAAAGGCCCAACTAGGAAAGCTAGCCCACTTGAGATCCAAAATGAAGATTGGGCTAGCCTCCTTGGTCCATACACATGTGAAGAAAGATGGCCCCCATGAGCCCAAAACTTGAGATGGGCCCTACCATGCCCATGGGCCCAAATCTTGGAAAGAAGATGAAAAAAAAAAGAAAGCTCCAAAGGAAATGACAAGGGCAAGAAAGCATGAGGGAGCCCAAAATGAAGCTTGGGCCCATCAAATACACCAAGGGCCATGACTTCACTTTGAGCCCATTTGATACATATGAAGAGAAGCCCAAATCCCATGAAAAAGATAAGAGTATTTTGCCATGAACACTTGATGACATGGCAAAATCACTCTTTACATGCACATGGAGGGAGTGTGAAAAAGGAAAAAATGATGAAGTGGAGAGCTTGCAAAGTCCTTCTCCATGCACCACCTTTGAAAGAAACTTGAGATCTAGAAAAAGGTCAAGAATACTTGGGCCCACCTTCACACCTCTTGGAATAGCTACATGAAGAAAAGAAAAAGGACCATGAGAAGAGACAATGAAGATGGAAAAGGACAAGAAAGAGAAAGGAAGTGGTCCATACCTTTACCACTCACCAAAGAAGGACCACCTTGCTGTCCCAAGACCTCTCTAAGGCCCACCACTTGAGAAGAGCAAAGGACCACCAAAGAAGAGAGAGAGAACTTGAAAAAGAAAGAGTATGAAAGAAAGAAGAGAGAGATTGCACGTTTGAGGGGGGAGGGTGCCCCATGTTATATAGAAAAGGGGAGGGCACCCTTTTACCCAGCCCCCTGAAGAGACCAGGAGGCACAGACCAGGCGGGCGGCCCATGGGAGGCCGTCCTAGCCTCCACCTAAGTGAGGTGACTTCTCACCTCCTCTCCTTGGGAAGAACTCCTCCTTGGGAAGGGTGGTTGCAAGTGAATCTTGTACCTCCATGTAAGATTGAAGTGATGGAAGAGAATGGTGAGAAAAAGGAAGAAATCTCACCAAAATCTCATCTCATGAGAAATGGGTGAAAAATTGGGATGATGATATGGAAAAGTTCCATGGAATTTTCAAGAAAAGAAAGAAAAAAGATTGACTTGGTCAAACTAATGATCTCAACCATCCAAAAGGTATGACCTGATGATCCGAACCATTCCAAGAGAATTCCCGCAGTCTCCAACCTGGATTGTTGCTCTTTTGTACAGTTTCAGGGTCCGAAGACCTTAAACTACGTCGGGATCAACGTCCCGAGAGATTTTTAATAAAAACCAACATCGATCCCAGCCGTTCAGGCCAAGATCTGATGATCTGGATCATTTCGAAAAAAAAAAAATAAAATAAATATGTTTGCCCCCCTTGTACAAAGTTTTGGTCCGAAGACCTTAAACTACGTCGGGATTAACATCCCGAGAGATTTTCAATAAAAACCAGCATCGATCCCAGCCTTTCAGGCCAAGATCTGATGATCTGGATCATTTCGAAAAACAAAAATGTGTTTGCCCCCTCTTGTATATGTTTTGGGTCCGAAGACCTTAAACTACGTCGGGATCAACATCCCGAGAGATTTTCAATAAAAGCCGGCGTCGGTCTTGTTTGCTCACATCAAGATCAATGACTCCGGACATTTCAAAAATCATAAAAATATATTACCAGCCCCGCTTTTAAAGTTTTGGTCCGAAGACCTTAAACTACGCAGGGATCGACATCCCGAGAGATTTTCAATAAAAACCGGCATCAGTCTGGATTGTCCATCCGCTGACACCGGACATTTTTCCAAAAACAAAAAAACATGTTTGCCCCTCTTTTGTACAGTTTCATGGTCCGAAGACCTTAAACTACACTGGGATTAATTTCTCGGGGGACCTTTCTCGCTTTCAACTAAAAACCGGCATCGGCCTCGACCGTTGGGATCATGGTTCGATAACCCGGATCATTTCAAAAATACCAAAAATATTTTAAAGCTTTCCACAAAAACCAGTATCAATCTTGATCACCCGAGTTGAAATCTGAAACCTTTTCAAAACAAAAAAAAATATATATATAGATACAATATAAAACAAAAAAATTTTCACCACTAGTTTCAAACGCACCAATTTATCCCCAGCGGTCCGAAGACCTTAAACTACACTGGGATTAACTTCTCGGGGGCTTTCTTTCCTAACCTGTTCCAGGCATGGCTGACACTTGATCGTACGGGTGTCTGGAATCTTTTAAACAGGTAAGGGCTGAGGCGGGCAGAACTCCGCAATCCTGTTCGTGTTGAACGCACCGTGATAGACAACCTTGATTTGGAAGTCGCTGTTGAATCTGACGGATGTTCCCTGTTCCTAAAACTCATGAAGGGGATTAAGGCTGTTGGGAGGTGGAGCGCACCCTCACGGAATTGTGAGCAACGTAAGACCCCAAACTGGATTGACTAAGGAAAATGTGAGGATGTGGCTCATCTTGTGGCCGAAGGAGTCCGTCGGACGATACGTGGTCTATGTGCATTGCACATGAGGAACAGGCAACTTTGTGGGTGTGTTGACTGAAAACCCTCAAAATCTCCTCATCCGAAGATTTAAAACTACAGCACTTAACTGTGTGAGACTCGTCTTGCTCGCTGACGTAAAATGGATCGGGTGCCTTACCAGCAGTAGAAGCTGGAAGTGGATGAAAATTCCACACTTTTCCCTGCATTTCAGAAAAACCAGAAAATACAAAAAAAAAAAAAAATTGCAAAATCACCTCTTCAAAAATCACAAAAATATTTTCCTTGCTTTCAATCAAAATATTGTCAAAAATCACAAAAATATTTCCCTTGCTTTCAATCAAAATATTGTCAAAAAATCAAAAAAAAATATTTCCCTTGCTTTCAAATCAAATATTTTCGAAAATCACAAAAAATATTTCCTGTGTTTTCAATAAACTGATCTCTACTCTGACCGCTCAGGTAAAGATTCGGATCCAAATATCTGCAAAAATCACAAAAATTAGCATTATTAGCACTACAATTCAGGAGTCTTGAACTCCGCTCACTTCACAGTATGGGATGACGGATCCAATCGCTCGCAAATTGGAATCTTGACCAAAACGGGCAACCAAACACCATCTCAATCACATGTATGCCCAGAAGAACATCTTGAAGTCGAATGATATCCTCGTACATTCTCATTAGCAAAGAAACAGCATCTTGGGACGATGGACCTGATCGATCACGGGTCGGGATCTTGACCAACCCGCTGACCAAACATCCATATCAAAAAGGAAAATCCCCAGGGGAGCACATCCCCGCAAGCAATAAGCTCAAAGTTCTCTGCACCCACAGCAAAAGCAAAATCATCAAACGAGAAGAGAATGAGCCAAGCCATGCATTCATCATGCATCTCCATGCATCAGCATCCATCGCATCAATCATCATGTTTACCTGCTTTCAAAATAAAAGCCGGTTAGCCAAAGACCCCACAGGCATCCCTAGTGGAGGCACGTGCAAACCAGATTTCCATTTCAAAAAGACAAAAAAATATTTCTATTTGTAAATAAAACCCCACGGAGTATCACTCCCCAGAGTGGGTGCCTTTTCAAAAATCCAAAAATATTTTCCAGTAGAGCGTTCTGCCTCCAAAACACCAGGAGATCTTCAATATCTCTGGGTAGGAGCCAACGTAAAAATCAAATAAGATCTGATGTCTCGCGGTTTCCCCGGAGATCATCGGATCCAATGCACTCAAAGTACGATCGAACTGAACTCCAGTGTCAGTGCGGTCGTACCACATGCCAAGATACAAAAAGATGAAAGCCAAAAGGCTCGGTCACAGAAACCATTTGAACAGGTGGAAACGATGAATTGTAACCCAAGTATCAAAATCAGCAGATTGGGTGGAAAGAGTTCACCCGCACATACTTAGGCGTGGATGCCTGAAGTACCTTGACTGAGTCCAAGTCGGCGTAGTAGAATCCCGTAAGACTATCTGACGCAGGGCGTCTAACCACTTTGATAGTCAAGCGAAACAAGTACTCCTGGAGTGATCTGGGAAAACATCAAACATCACACAATCAGTCTCAGGGTCAGTATCCTCGTAAGACTAACGGACGCAGAGGCTCTGCTGTACCTTTCCGATGTTAGTACCGATCGGGAATGGAAGGGTTGCGATTGGGTACCCAGGTTGCAGCAAACTGCAGGGACAATCGCAACGTTTTCTCCAAACTCTCGCGGTATGTGCGAGTTATCAATTTCCAGACAATCAACTGACTCAGATACAAAGGACAACAAAGATTCCAGACCACAATCAAGGAAAGAATGAATTGCAAACTAAGCATCGAAACCAGCAGATCGGGTGGAAAAGCCCACCCGCACATACCTAGGCGTGGATGCCTGAAGTACCTTGACTGAGTCCAAGTCGGCGTAGTAGAATCCCGTAAGACTATCTGACGCTGGGCGTCTAACCACTTTGACAGTCAAGCGAAACAAGTACTCCTGGAGTGATCTGGGAAAACATCAAACATCATACAATCAATCACAGGGTCAGTAACCTCGTAAGACTGTCGACGCAGAGGCTCTGCTGTACCTTTCCGATGTTAGTACCGGTCGGGAATGGAAGGGTTGCGATTGGGTACCCAGGTTGCAGCAAACTGCAGGGACAATCGCAACGTTTTCTCCAAACTCCCGCGGTATGTGCGAGTGATCTGTTTTCAAACGATCAACTGACACAGATGCAAAAGCAAGTAAAGATTTCAGAACATGATCTATGAATGACCGGGTCAGAAGTGGGGTGTCCACTCGCTTTGGCATTCGGTTGCACGCAACCTCTGCCAAAGAGGGGCATCTGTAGACACCCCACCTTCGGCTATACTGTTGGTAGAGATAGCTGGTTGAGTGGAGGACCGTACCCCCAAATCCCAAGTTCAAACTCAGCCAAACTCACCCTTGTAAGCCCCATTCCATAGCCCAGTTCAAGCCTGAACCCAGTCAACTCAGTCCTAAACACCACCCTGAAAAACCCCCCATAAAAAAGGCCAGTCAAAAAATCCCAAAAAAGTCAAACTCACTGAGTCAACTCGCTGAGTTAACCCGCTGAGTCAACCCGTCGAGTCAAAACACCGAGTCAACCCGTCGAGTCAAACCACCGAGTCGACCCGCTGAGTCAACTCACTGAGTCGACCAGCGAGTCCAACAGCAGCCCCGAGGGAGCGACCGTACTCGCTGGAAACCGAGGAGCGGCCGTACGGGCGGCCCATGGCAGGCAGCCCGGAAAAAATTACGAGAATGCCCCTCTCTGCTGCTATAAATACCCCCTCCCCTTCTCATTTCAACAGGCCATTCGAGTCCATTTCAGCCCGAGAGCTCTGAGTCCATCTCTCCACCCTTTAGCCCATTTTTCCACCAAGGAGAGCCCGAGTGAGGAGAGTCTAACCCTGGTCCAGCCCAGCCTGACCACTGGTCCAAGCCTCCCTAGCCATCCAAGTCTCGATCCAACCACTCGAAGCCAACCCTTGCGACACCTCCGTCCACCCAGCTGCTCTTTTCCAGCATCATCTCATTTGCATCTAGCATAAGTGCAACATTTACTTTTCTTCCAACCCCCCTGCTTCACTACTAGCACCTTGATCCGTCAAGTACACATGCATATGTCTTTATATTAAGCACCTGTCAGTTCGAGCGTATGCTCTGGGCTTGCCCGTTGTTGGAACCTGCCCATCAGAAACTCTTACTGTTCAGACCCGCATTCATGCATCATGTCATTCATGAGAATATACGAGGATTAAATTAGACTTTCAAGTATTCGATCGATTCTGTGAAGTAGAGACCGTACTTCGGTACGGGCAGTGTGTGGGGTGCTTAACCTCTTCCCACCCTGTAACCGTGATCCCTTACCTTGAATCTCTGGCCGCGGATCAACAGGAGTCATTTTAGAGGAAAGAATCTTCGGATTCCCTTCTCTAACGTTTCTACGGGGTCTAGCCGACTGTAGATTCGAAGTAACTGGTTAGTGGCGACTCTGGTCTTATATAAACTCATTTAAACATATCCAGCTTAACACGACAACCAAACGAAGCCCTCGAGAACGAGGCAAGCCAGTGGTACAAACGGCGATTTCGCACTCACGCATCCTCATCTCCTTCTTTTCCGAAAGGAAAGGGGAAGGGAGAAGAACGTCGTGTGGGAGCGCGGGAAAATCGGCGAGGGTCCACAGATACACATCGAGAAAAATGCTAAAACATTTAGACAACCACAACGTTGATTAAATCCAAATATGAAGGATGTGGTTAAAGCTGAGATCTTAAAGCTATTGGATGTGTGTATCATCTACCCTATTTTCGATAGCCAATGGGTGAGTCCAACTCAAGTGGTTCCTAAGAAATCTAGAATTACTATAGTCATGAATGCCAATAATGAATTAGCAACAACTCGAGTCACTACGGGTTGGAGAATATGCATTGATTATACGAAACTGAACACGTAACTAGGAAAGACCACTTCCCCTTACCATTCGTTGATCAAATTTTAAAGAGGCTAGTCACTCTTACCATATTTCTTAGATGACTATTTTGGGTACAACTAAATCGAGATCGTTCCAGAAGATCAGGAGAAAATCATATTCACATGTCCTTTAGGTACCTTTGCATGCAAAAGGATATTGTTCGGCCTTTATAATGCTCCCGCGACTTTTCAGAGATACATGCTCAATATTTTTTTTTTGACATGGTTGGGTAATTTCTAAAAATTTTCATAGATGATTTTTCTATTTTTTGGTTGTAAGTTTGATGAATGTTTAAATCATTATGTTTGGTCTTGACGATGTGTGAAGAAAATAACCTTGCTTTAAATTGGAAAAAGTGTCACTTCATGGTTCAAAATGGAATTGTTGTTGGACATATCATCTCCTCCAATGGAATTGAAGTAGACAAGACAAAAATTGACTTGATTGCGAATTTATTGACCCCCAAAAACATACGTGAAATCTGATCTTTCCTAGGCCACGCAAGATTTTATAGAAGATTCATAAAAGATTTCAGTTATATCTTTCGTCCATTATGTAATCTTCTTCAAAATTAAGGACACTCCATTCGTGTGGAGCAATGACTGCCAAGAAGCTTTCACAAAGCTTTAGGGTATGTTAACAACCGCACCAATCATGCAACCACCTGATTGTAGTGTGCCTTTTGAAATTACGTGTGATTGTCTAATGCTAGTGACTATGCTATTGGGGTAATATTGAGACAATGAAAAGACAAGAAACCCTATGTTATTTACTATGCAATTAGAACTCCAAGTAGTGCCTAAGTTAACTAGTCTACTATGGAAAAGGAACTCCTTATCGTAGTATGTGCATTAGACAAGTTTAGGTCATGTTTGATTGAGAAAGGAGATTGAGGAGCTGTGTGCAAGGATTAATTTCCATAACCAAGAAGGTCATGAAAATGATGGATATATTTCAAATGAGGTTAGTAAACTTGAGGCCTTGACCTTAATGGGTTGTTTGATAGTAAGAGAAGTTGGAGTCTGGATTACCTTGAGCTTACAGTGATTAGGGAGGAAATTAGGCATTTGTTGAGAGAGATTCTAGTTAGAATCTTGAGAAAATCAAGAATGACTTGTATATCTTTTAGAGTTAGATATGCCCTCATTGTCTCTATGAGTAGTCTTCTAGCAAGCTCGAACAACATTCTCTCCCTCCCTCTCTTTCCCTCTCTCCATCTGCCCATGTGCGGTGACATCCAATCCATCAATAACATTTGAATTATGATTTTAAACCCTGTGATTAAATATCAACTTGATTTACAGTAGGTGGGTTACACAACAAGCAACAATGGAGATAGGACACACACATAAAATTGTGCATGGTGCTAGGGGTGTCAATGGGCCAGGCTTGGGCTTGAAAAATCAGAATTTTGAATAGGCCCAGTCCGATGGCCCAGCACGAAACAGTTCAAAATCCAGCCCAAGACCTACTCAAGGCCCGACCCGTCGACAACCCTACATGGAGCTGATAAGATTGTCTAAATATTGGATCTAACCCGTTAATCAGGTTTCTCCCACTATGAAGAAGGCACTGCCAGATATTTTGATGATTGAAAACTTGGGTGAGCCACAACATTCAATTTTAAGGTGTTTGCTTGTGATTTAACATAATTTTTTTCCTCTTGTATGAGCTAAGTTTTTTATTGAGTTGATTTTTTTTTTCTTTTTTTATGGTGGATATGAGGAGAGAAGCCTGATGGATGTAGTCAATTTCACTCTTAGCCTAATGGGCCCCATAAAGCTCCGAGTATAAGCAGAAATAAACAAACCTAGACACACTAAACAAACAACAAACAAGCTTGTTCTTGCCATATCAGATAGGATTCTGATACGGCAAGAACACCTTCGGGATGGTGGTGGACCGAGTGAAGATAACATCGTTTCAACACTAAGGTCCTGGTATCGATTCCCAACGTGGGGGTGGCTAACATTGAAGTGTGACTAACAGTGTCTGTGTGTGTGTGTGTTTTAAAGAAAAAAAGAAAAAAGAAAAAAGAAAAAAAGATAGGATTTAATAAACAACACACATGACTCACTATGACAACATTGGCCTAATGATACAAGACCTTGATAAGCTATCCAGACTTAAAACTTTCGGTTGCTAGCAAACATGCCTAAATACTTGAATAGAACAAGGATTTCTAAGTAATTGATGAAGAAGCCAGCAGTGGCATCATTAAGACCTTGGGAAGGGTCTCTGCACCATTAAGACATGGTTTGAGAAAAGCTAAAGAAAGATCAACGGTGTGCTTCCTTCCTTAGTGAGAATGTGGAACGTTTGAAGAGGCAGAGTCTTTTAAGACTCCCACAACATTAGCATAGTAACAGGATAGGAAGCCATTTACAAGATGAAAGTTGGATACGAGAGAGGAAGAAGACGCCCCACTTAAAAACTTTGTAGATTGTGTGTGGGCCCCACCGTGTTTTCTAGATGCCATCCAATCCATACCGAAGATGCACCCAGACGTGATGAACTGGCAATCGAAAAGTCCAACCATTCCAAAAATAAGGTGGCCCACACCATATGATTTAAGGGTTTACACATGATTTTACATGGTGTGGTCTATCTTAGTTTTGGATCGTCCTAAATTTTTGCATCCCCAGATAACATGAGGAGACGAATATGATGGACGGTTTGGATGTCACGTACACATCTCGAAAGGCCCCACACATCCCAATGTAGCTTAATCTTAACCTACAAAGCTTTGTAGTGGATCCGGCCTCGGATCCGGACAAAAGTCTCCAAGATTGAAAGATCAAAGAGCCCAAAATCAGATTTTTTTCAGTTGACGGTGGACCGCTGTGTATGTCTCTGCTCACCCATTTATATTTAGGCCACAGATTGAAAGGTTGAGATTATCCTACCAAGTAAAACTTGGATCAGTACTCCATCCAAGGCAGGATACAACTGTCCAACGGCCTGGATTATCGAACCGTTGGCCCAAATTGTCAGAATTGAAAACCCGTGTATACTGTACACTGGTGTAGGCCACACGTATGATAAAGTTCCTCCTAAATTCTCCTTCGTGATTTTTCCTCCTCTCTTCAGTCTCTCCTTCCCCATTTTCCATTTCCATTTCTACTTCTTCCAGAAGAGATAGAATTCTATCCTTCAATCATCTCTCGATTCCAATGAGAATTCGAGGCTCTTCTTCTTTCAGTTCTTCTTATTTCTCTTCTTCTCATTCATTCTCTTCCACTCATTCTCTTTCTTCTTCTTCTTCTTCTTCTTCTTCATCTTCTTCTTCCTCTTCATTTGATTCATCTTCATTGAATTCTTCTTCTCTCACCAATAAAAACACTCGTTGTGAAGGCCTCGATCTTCTCGTGAAGGCGGTCAGCCACATCCCGAAGCCCGTCCTCTTCGGCATCCCATTTACTCAAAAGAAAGTCATCAGGAGAGGAAAGAGAGCCCTCCGATTCAAGGAAACAGTCATAAAAGAATCTGAGAAGGGAGAGAAAGAGATGAAGGTGGCAAAAGAGAAGAAAGAATGTAGAATTGAATTGAATTCAGAGCCCGACAGGCGAAGGAGGCTCATGTCCCTGCCTTCCAAGTATCAAGACTCGGTTCTTCAGCCTTGGAAGCGAAAGACCCGCCGCCGGCCACGATTGCTCGAGATCGATGGATTGGATCAATGATGGATTTTCTGAGGTGGGTTTTTCTTCTTGGGCGTTAAATGATCTTCTTCTTGTCGAAATTTGCAGAGATTTTGAGTTTGGAGGAGTAATCTTTGATGGGTTTTTGCTTGCATTGGATTTGGGGTTTCAGTTTTAGATCCTGGCAATCTTGTTTGGATCTGTGATGAACTTTTGATGTAATGTTGGTGTGATCTTTACCCCATTTTGCGGATTCTTGCAATCTGGGATTTTTATACAGTTTGGTTTGAAATCTTAGATGGTTTCAGTTTCTCTAATGTATGAATGAGTTTGAATCTTGGAATTTGATTATTGGTAGTTTCTCTGTGGAAAAACTCAGTGCTAGAAAGATGCAAATGTCCTTTTTTTAGTAGGTTTGGCAAAATGTGTGTGATAGAAGGGGCAAGTATCCTATACAAAAGGCTGCTTTGCAATTACAATGCAAATTACTTGAATTGGGAATGTGGGTAACCTATTCATTGATCCGAACCGTTCATTTGGTCCCAACCCACTTTCATAGCATCACCAAGCACGATCGAAAATTGATCGGACATTCCTAACCTCTTACGAACTGAAATTTCATAACTACTTTCCCTTGTTTTCATTGAATTCCACCAACATTTCCCTGCTTTTTCTATTTTTGTACCATTACTATAATGATGGTTAGATGTTCACAGGATTAGAGCGATTACCAAGAGTATATTGATAGTCTTATTAGTGATTTCGAGTAGGATTAGCTGTTCACATGTTCTTTGTCAGTAACTTTCAGTATGTGGATTCTATAGGAGGTGAAATCACTGCCATTGTAAGGATCCAATATCAGTGCTTGAAGCTTGTTTGAGCTCTCTGAAAGCTCGATAATATACTCGAAATCTCAATTGAGCATTCGGAGAATTCATTTCGATATTTTATCAAAACAATTAAAAAATAGAAATTGTGTACTCAAATGACTGGATCAAGTACCTGAGGAACTCAAGAAATTAGACTACACAAGCTATTTGAACTCGAAAACTACTTCAATACTAAACTGAATTTTGTCTTAGCTCTTGTTCTTGACAAGTCTGACTCTTGAGTTCATTCAAGTTTCGAAAGTTGACAGTCGTTCCGAGTACCAGAAGCATTTGAAATCTGCCTTTGGATGCATTATCCAATTGAATTGAAGTTAATAGTCTAATAAGTGTAAATAACTAAACTGTGATTTTCTTAGCATTCATATTGACAGCCTGGGCTCCAAATGGCAAGTATCTCATATTCAAGTCAGACCTAAATGAAAAGCATTTGCAAGTTGAGAGCTACTTCCTCAGATTGAACACTAGGAAACATCACAAGTTCTTTCCAATTCCATCTTGATTGCTCTGAATTCTCAAAACCCAATTCATTTCCATGTCTAAATACAGCAGTAGGGTCCGTTTGGATGAACCCCAAAAGACCAACCAACCATATCACAAAAATAGTGTAGGAGATTGGATTTTTAAAATGCTGATTCTCAGCGCTTTGGAAAGAGAGTTAATCATGCAATTTTTGGGTGGAATCAATGATTTTCACCTGCAAATGGTTATTTGCCGAAATTCCAGTAGCGGTAGAAGTGCAGCAGCAATCGTTTATCTCAGTATTTTTATGGAAATCGATCCAGCAAAGCCTCTTATCTCAGTAAAGATGAATAAATCAATCGACCTACATTCATAAACCATTTTGCTGTTAGTAATTCTGTAGTTGGGTGCTTTCGATTCATTCATGCATCGTTCGATCTGAAAGATTCTCATCTTTTCTCTCTCTTTGATCTGTATATACAGAGATCATCCTTTCGAGCTCAATGCATTAATCTCTCTCTTGATTTCTGTTTGGTTGCTTCATCAGCATGTTTGCTAGCTGTTTCTAGATTTTGATTGTTTACAAGCTCAAATGCACCTCAGTGTGGCCACAGGACGTGTGTGGGACATACCAAGAGTTGCTTCAGGTGGGCCACACAGAAGATATGAACATGCCCCCGAAAATTCTAGCTAGTAGACTCATCAGGTGGGCCACATTGTGTATGTGACCGTTGCCCCCCCCCCCCCCCCCCAAAAAAAAAGCCAGCCAGTAAACTCATCAGGTGGGCCACATTACGAGGTTTTGGAAAGACTCGCCAATGGTCTGGTCACTGAGTGGACGGGCCTGATTTAAAGGGCATGGTGGGCCCCACCTGGTGTCCAGCTCAGAACCACACACTCGACACGTGTGCAGGCGTGTGTGGGAGTTGGAAATGCTCTTCTTATTTTTTCGTGCTTGCACGTTTATAGCATTGGTCATCTTTCACCTCAGCTCTCAAAATATTCACCGAGTGATGAAGTTCACCTAACCTGAATGGCACAGGTGTGCGAGATTCTTGCCACTCATCAGGTGGGTCACATGTGTAAGTTGGGTACAGACCGTTTGCGTTTTTTTAACCGTCCATTTTCTTGGGCGTTTGATGGACCAAAACCTGATATTTGAACCCCAGGGCATGCTCGAGGTGGGGCCCACTTGATGAGTGGATTGGATCCCAGATGCGAATCCAACTTGGGAACTTGTGGCAAATCGCCTTAGCACTTCTCATTCAGTGGAGGAGGATCAGTTGGCTCCTCAAGGTCTCTTAGGGCCGTTCGGATTGTAAGTTACTTAAGATAAGCTACTTATCAGATAAGTACCTTATCTTGGTTTCTACTTAATTAGCAAATAAGTATGTTTGGTTAATAACATGCTTATCAACCAAAAAGTAGAAAAGCATGTTTGTTTCTAACGTCATTCCTCAAGTCTGTTTGGTCCCTGCACATCCACCATCTATCATTTGGGGCCGACCTTTGGTGTGGACTGTTCATTGTGGGGGCCCCACCTTTGATGTGGGTAGTACATCATGTGGGACCCACCTTGGATGTGGGCCATTTGCACCGTTCTTTATGTAGGGCCCACATTTGATGTTGGACATCCGTCAAAGTGGGCCCACCATCAATATCCACTGCCCATCATGTGGAGCCACCTTTAATGTGGATCGTCCCAAATGTGGGGGCCACCTCTAATGTGGGCCGTCCATCATGCAGGTCTTGCCTCGGATATGGGCCACTCATCATTAGGGCCGACCAATGGTGGGCATCAATGACCTTGTTTCCTGAGGTGCAGTCTATTTGAGATTGGATTCTGTTTCATTTTTGGGATGGACCAACAAGGGTGGACGGTGTAGATTTCATGTGCACAGCATGTGGCCCCACTACCCAATGGGCCACTCAAAAATAGTTGGAAAAGCAGATGAATGGCATGAGTAAAACACATCACGCTGGGCCAAGGAGGTTTCAACGGTGTCATCATTATCATTGTTGCTTCTTGATGTAGGGTCCACCTGAGGTTTAGATTTGCCTTACATGCTAGCCCCACTCACATCCAAACCAGATGGACGGGACAAATCAAATACACCGCAGTGGGCCCAGCAAGCTAGATTGTCGATGTGGTTGTGCGGTTGCCACGAAAATCAGCAGTTTTATAGCTATGGATGAGCACCTCTTGTTTTAGCCAGTGGTGAAAAAGTAGAAAAGCAAAATAAAAATGCTGAAATGCTTAACTGGCTTTCAACAAATAAGTAATGATCACTATTTATTAACCAACCTAATTTATCTCAAATAAGTTACTTAACTGCTGCCATCAACAAGAAAAGCAACTTATTTGGTGGTATCCAAATCATAAGTTGCTTAAGATAAGTTACTTATGCCACAAGTAGCTTATCTTGATTTCTACTTATTAAGAAAATAAGTATATTTGGTAAACAACATACTTATCAGTTTTTCCGTACTTTCATCTCTCCAAAAAAGTTAAAAAGGTAAAAAAAATTAACTGAAGTGATTATGTACTTTTAAGTAAAAAAATTACTTATTACTAATCATAAACCAAACTTACATTAAATAAGTTACTTATCTACCGCTGTAAGTAGAAAAAGTAACTTACTTGGTAGTATCCAAACGGGCCCTTAGCACCCCAAGGATGCAGGCCAGCGGACCGTGCATCAAAGGGAACCACCTTCTACATGATCCGGCCAAAAATTTAAGACCGTTCACTCATATCAAGCAGGCCATGGCAGTACTTGTACGTTGAATGCGGACCTTTGGCAATTTCCTTTCTTTTTCTAGAAGTACGTTGGTTCACTCATGTATGGCCCAGCAGATTATGAGATGATAGGCCAGAGTCTTTGGGCTGGCCCATGATACAGTGGGGCCCACATGATGCATGGGTCGAGTGTGCCTACGTGGATTTTCGTGGGCATAACAAAGATCATGTGGGACTTTCCCAGATTAATTGTTTTGCGGACTGACACGTGTCAAATAACCATTGGACCCGAATTTATTTGCCCCGTTTTTCAAGAGCCATCCAAACTCACTGCGAAGCTTTGCTAAGCCCACACGTGTTTACAAGGCATACCATCCACACGACACCACATGTGTCGACGAGGGAGATAGGTCCAATATCCAAGTCACCCATTAGGTGGTCCAACTGAGTATATGTTCTCAAATAAAATAGAAAGCTGGTCCATTCAGCAGGTGGGCCTTAGATGTTGGAAACAGGAGGGCCAAATTAAAGACATTTTTTCTTCAATAAATTTAATTTAAAAAAAAACTCGGTTGAAGGCAATTTAAAACCATTTTTCTCCATTAAGCAGCCTACATTTTGGTTGATTGACAATTCAGAGCTTACTTTTAAAATATTTATTTAAGGTTTCCACTGTCAGTCATATACATACTCGTCGTAGGGTAGCATGCAGTTAACATGGAATACTGTATTTTCAAAATAATATAACTTCTTCTCAGTTACTCCATTCGCTTACCAAGTCTATCCGTTTGGCACCATGGATTTGAGGAGAAGTGGATTCCATGGTATGAATTCTCATCAATTCCAATTCTTATCAATTCCAGATTTTCTGTTTGGCAGCCAAAATTTAGAGAGAAATCAGACATGAGGGAAAAAAGGGTATACATTTTAATCTCATCATATGCCCACCGTATTAGCCTCGATTTTTAAATCCACACCATTCATCCATTTTTACAGATCATTTTATGCTAGGATTCAAAAAAATAAAGCAGATCCACATCTAAAGTGGACCATAAAACAAGAAAGAGTGGAGAGTGAGACCTTTATGATGCACAAAAGTTTTGCATTAAACAGAGATTTCTATGGTCCCTTCATCCAGGTCTTTGTGACCTTATCAATAAGTTGGATGGAAAATATACATCATGTTGGGTCCCATAGGGACACATTACAGTGGGTCCCATGTTAGGGAGGATTTCTCCTCAAATCCCACCTTTTTTAGAGGATTCGAAGAAGAGCTAAATGTGCCTTTTTCAATTCTCCTGGACTCCTCTCAAATACACTTCTCATCAAATCCATGGTGTCAAACATAATAAAGCAACTGGTTTCTCCTCACTTCTCCTCAAATCCATGGTGCCAAACAGTAACCTTCTTATCCTTCTCTCTCCTCTTCCTCTTGCCCCTCTCACCCAACTATAGTCTTCTTAGATTGAGTTTCTTTTCACTCTTATGATAGTCCTCCACCTTTATGAAAATGGTGGTGACACATCCTTCTCACCTGGCAATCCTAAAAAGCTACCCAGGCCAGCCGAATCGTGAGGCAAGTCGTGGATGGATTATCTCTAATAACTTTATATTGATTTAGAAACTTGAAGCATTTATTTATTTTATCACAGTAACGTAAAGGGAATGTGCAATAATTACAAATTATTTATTTTGGAAACATTTGCATTTGACCTTCGATTCTTACGGTGTATCGATGGAAAATTGTAAATTGCATTTTTATCTTCCTTTAATGTCAAATCATTACAAAAATATAGTGATTGCTATTTGGATTTGAGATTTTTACATCAATACTACGGAAAAAAAAAAAAAAGAAGCAACGATTACAATTTCTTTTATTTGTCTCCCAAATACATCTGCATTTAACCGATGATTCTCATGTTTTGTTTAGCGATAGTAAAATCATAATGACAACATATTCCTTTATATTATTATTGTAATCGGCGAAACAAATAGGCTTCAAGCATCCATTCGATGGATGCCATATGGATCGTGAAAGTTAAAATTGTTAATAAATCACATTGTTACTCTCCTCTTCCTATTGCAATGCTTTTGTTATGCTTCATCTGCCGGTGGATAAGGGATTTGGACCATCTTGATTGCAAAATGAGTATGCCTTGTGTGTTGCTAATGAGTATCTGCCGTTTTAATAATGGTGGCCACTGTGACGAGAGTCCCAACCCTGATAGGTATAAGAAATAGGAGTGTCGATGGGTCTGAGTTGGCCCATCAGGCTTCAAGGCCTAGCCTCGATTGGAGCATTTGGCCCTAGGGTTGGGCTTGAGCTTAAAATCAAAGCCCCTTTCTAAATGAGTGATTGTGCTAGTTCTTGTGCATGTGTATGTACTGAAATAATTTGAATTGTTAATGATTAGGTGGGCCGCACATTGAGAAAAACTCTCCAAATGAGTGATAAATATTGTTTAGTTCCAAATTTTAAATCAAAGCATTTGATATAAGTGGGCATGATTCTTGGCTATGAGCTTCTATGTGCTATGATGAGAGATCTTCTGTAAGGGGTTAGTGGTAGTGTTGTTTGGGAGGTCTATCGGGTATCACAACCTTCTTTTAAAAAAAGCACATGCCATTGACTAGTTGTCGTGACAGATTGAAAGGTGATTTCTGGCATTGTTTTTTGCTCGAGCTCAGGCCTTATAAAAACAATTTAGGTCGGGCTTAGGTCGGACTGTTTTGCCTGCCATGGGCCTGGGCTGGGTTTGTGACATAAGGATGGGCATAAAAAATGAGAAAAAGATCATCGTCTTCCTCAAGTAGGTAAAACCTTGAATCCACACGATAGTTTTTGAATCCACAAGAGAAAAAAGGAAATTTAGAATTGTATTATTCAATAATCAATTTGGAATTCTTGATTACACCACTTATATATATGAAAGACGTAAATCCAAACAGAAGTCCCAAATCGTTTAGAATAGAATTTACCCAAAATAGTAAATTTTGCTAAAAATAGAACCTCCTAAATTAATCTTATCAGGGGATTCCTAACATGATTAGAAGCAATTTTTAAGAAAGATGGAAATCCTAAGACTCAAAAAATAAAGAGACACGACATAAACAAAATTTATTAAAAATAATAAGTTTTTTTTTCCCAAAATCATAATTTTAAAACAAAAGCACACATTATCTCGTGAAATGGATGGACACAACGCATTATACCGATTGGTCCTGCTACATAAAGATCTATAGGTCGTGCGGTCCATGACGCCCGAATAAAAAGTTATAGCCGATTAATTGCGGTCCAAACTTCAAACGATAATTTTTCCGTACTCAGAGTTAATTTCTTCAATCAAGACATAACTGGGCCCAATTACGTCATGCCCTACGTAGGACTAGGCCCAAATTTGACGGACTAAGTCCGCTTCTATTTGGGCTTCTTTTAGTACAATTGCGCTAAGAACACATTTGTGGCCCTCTCTACATTAGTCCCCTCTACTTGAAAAGAACTCGTCCCCAAGTTATTCAATGGAGTCGACTCATGATAATCATATAAATCTGCCACATTGAATGTTCGTGAGATCTGTAGGCCTTCAGGAAGATGAACAACATAGGTGTTATCATTGATTTTCCTGAGTATCAAAATAGTGAACCTCAATTTGCTATACATTCTAGTCGGAAACCTCTCCTTGTGCATGTGAACCAATAGGTTATCACCCACTTCAAACACCTTCTCGCGTTGATGTTTATCATCCTCTTTCTTATACCTTACATTAGATTCCTATAACTTTTTCTAGACATTGGCATGCACCGTCACGATTCGGTCCACCATATTTTTTAAAGTAACACTTTTACCCATTAACTTAAGTGATGTAGCGAGGATGTCCCTTGATCATGGATGAAAAAAGAGCAGAGAAAGAAGCCGAAAAGAAACAACAAAATTCAAACAAAAGGCAGAAAATTCAGCACTATTGGGCACCCGGCCCCCCTTCATCCGGCGCCCGACCATAGGCCTAAGTAGTCCAGAGAACTCTCTGGAGAATCAAGACAATTTCGGACGTCCAACCAACTCACTATTGGGCTCCCAACCATCATTGGTCGCTTGACAACCTTTCATCGGGGGCTCGAAATTCATTTGAATTTTGGGTTTTCTTGCTGGACTATTTTAATGAGGTGTTGGGCGCTCGATGACGCGCAATTTATTGCACAGATTTTCTGATCTTTTTCTAATTTTTCTAATTTCTTTCATAGTTTACTTAGAACTCTTTCTCTTTTCATTTTAAGGTTTCCTAGGGTTACTTAAACTCGTTTTATATTATTCATCCTTTGATTAATAGAAATATTTTGAGTTTTTACTTTGTTTTGCTCGGGGATTCGAGTTTTCCCTTCGTAGATTCAAATAAGATTGGTTAAGGGGTCTCAATAGCTCCGTGGATTCAGTGTAGGTATCATGTTAGAGAGACGGTGATTGATGTAGGGACATGTGATGACATAACCCTCGATGCATGTATAATCAGGTTGAAGGGATTTAAATAATAAAATTAATCAACTAACTGTTTTCAATTACAAGAATTAAGCAAATCCAACATATAGATGAGATCGATCCGTCGGGATTATGCCCCTTCGCATAGAATCACATAAATCATAAAAAATGGAGGACCTATGGATATGAAGATATTCCAGATCTAACATAAGCCGGTCCACGGTCAAGTTTGGATCCGATTTTCATAGCTAGTCATCCCTCTTTTCCGTTCATACCAAAAGGGGAAGAATCAAAGAATATTGAAGGAGATGAAGAAAAGATGGGTTCAAAAAGAAAGTACGGATTATGAAAAATAGATGATTCTTACCTTTTTCTGTACCTTGAAGAACTAAAAAGAAGAAAAATATGAAAATCGGGGTGGAATCCCTAATCTCTAAAAAGGGTCAGTCATGAAACCCTAATCTCTATGTAAAAGAGGAGGAAAAGCATACAAATTTCTATTCATTCAATAAAAAAATAGGGTTCTCACAATGTATATATAAGTCACGAAAAGAAAAAGTGCACTAAAGCGCCTGAAAATCAGAAAAAAATATAAAAACGCCTAAAACTAAACCATAGAAGAGAAATGCCTAAAATAAGGAAAACATACAGAAAAACACCTAAAGACTAAAACACCCGCTCAACAGGGTGTGAAATCCACCCCATGGTCTTACAATCATGTTGCTCCTGCGGTTCCATACTCGTAACGTATCAGAAAATGGGCCTGATGGACCCGGCGTCTATCTACATCAACTCATTTTCTCCAACACTCGATCTGCGACGCCTCCTCTTCTGGTACACTCTAAAGAGTGAACCACTGATGTTCACATCAGTGATCGATCTCACCCCATCCACACTGCACTATTAGGTAACGGAACCAAATCGAGTGTATATTTGGGAACACAACCTTGAATGGGGACTTGCGAATGGACCGATTCAGCATAATTTTTAATGAGATAATTTTTATTTTTCTCTATTGATGTACTCCCCAGATATGTGCATTTTCATGGAGAGCTCTCAACCTTTTTAGATTGGACAAATACTTGCACTATCGACTTAATGTAACGCGCCCTACAGTTTTAGAATTTATTTAAAATTTTCTGAAAATTTATTTTTATTTTATTTTAATTAATTATCGTACATTAACTTTGATTTGCGAATAGTGGGGCATCTGTAAAAGATCTGATTGCAAACCCTTTACAAAAGTTACTTAGAATGATGCCATGAACGATGTAGAATCATGGTTATATTTCTCAAAACTCGTATTTTACTGATAATTACGATAATGCCATTGGATCCCCTAATTTGTGATTTCTGATCAATCAAATAGGTAGTTCTCGAATCCGTCTGAAAGATAATGTAATTTTAAGTGTATAACAATTCCATGTAGATAGATTTTCAAGTAAGCCCCGTGATCATGGAGATTTTAATCTAGGAGCATCCGTAGCCGTTGATCGAGGAATGTGGTCGGGAAATTAACCATACTAAATTGATCATCTTAGTAATAAATTCCTAACCTAGAATTTGATTGATTATATGAGGTGTATAGATATGAAATCTTGAGTGCCCAAAATGTGAATGACTCATATTAACTTAGACCCTTGATTTCTAAATCACATGATTCTCAAAATACATTTGACTTGAAAATTTTATACCATACCTATTCATCATAATTAACCATAAACGTCAAATTTCAGCCCTTAAATCATAGTAGAAGTGCTCCAATTATCAAATCAACCCCTTAACTCTTGATTTTTATGTCCATCCAGTGAGAAAAGTGGATGGTTAGTCGTAGTCAAATATTTTCCTTCATATGAGTGACTTGGATCATCTTTATCATAGACCAATAGTGTGATTTAAGTGCTCCACCTTGATAAGACTCTTTCTTATGCGTGAAGTTATCCCGTTTTAGAAATTAACGAGTTACCAACTCTTCTCAAATCTGAACCTTTCTATTTATCCACTTCTCACCATCAATCGCTTCTCAAATTTAGACCACCCATTGTACTCATATGACTACGAATTTACACAAATTTTGGACCCCGATCTGTAATCTTACATTGTTAAACCACAAAGTCAACCCCTTCCTTTTTCGTCAAAAGTTGAAAATTCAGATCTAGACCATTCCCACCATCGATTAACTATCAAAATTTATAAAATTGTTTGCCTATCATGATTATATATTTCTAAAAAATTTGGGCCATGATCATCAAACGTAGACTGTTAATTGAGATCAAGCCCATTTTAGCACCTGTCAGGCCATTTTCAAAGATCGGCCAATCTAGAATGTGGATCACCAAGAAATTTACATATTCTAACTCTACTCTTCGAGCTTGATAAGATGAATGAATTGGAATTAATCAAAGATCACCTGAATATTGAGATTTGAGAAACCCACATCGAGAGGTTGTTACACACGCCCACACCTTATTGCACATGCACGCACGACCTTCTTTTCTCTCCCCATGTCCGCACCTCCCTCTCCATATTCCTACTATGCACCTCCAAGCTCTTCTCCTAACCCTAGCCTCCATGCCTTAGAGAAAGAGAGAAGAGAGATAAAGAGAGAAGAGAGAGAGAGAGAGAGAGAGAGAGAGAGAGAGAGAGCACATTCCTTCCATCTTAGCCGTCCACCTTAAGGATCCAACGTATGAGACTCGTTCTACTATGCTCGTGTAATTCTTCTTTTTGCTTAAACGTCGTCTTTTTCTAAATTCTACATCTAGAGTTTCATCTAAAGCCAAGGTGAGGATTTTCCCCTCAAGCCAACATGGATAAAAGTGCAATTTTCTATATTTTTTTATTGTTAATTGAGTATCTTAAGCTTGAATGTATGATCCATATTAGACCATGATTAATGGTAGATTTATGTTTAGATGATGTTATGTTATGCTATGATTTCATATTTAGATGTATATGTGAGAAAGCATGTGTATTTTTTCGCATTATTCTGAGAACCATATGTTGATTTCTTTTATTTATATTTATGTATGGTTAAGATGGTTATGATGATGTATACATCATATGGATGATGATTATTATGTGAATATTACGCTTATATACACCCTTGTCCCCATATTGATGAGATCAGTTGTTGTAGAGAGATGGGCCCGTGAGAGGTGTCCATATTGGAAAGATGATCTTGGCATAACTATGCTTATGTATTAAGTATTGCCAAAGGATCCTTATGTTCACATGATGTTGGAATGGATTCATGTGTCGTATATGTATGTTTCATTTGGTTGGCCACGTTGAAAATTAATGGCTATTCTTGGGACTTAATTGGACTATAAGTAGGATAAGGAGTGAACATTAATCGTATATGTTATCTCATGAACTGGGGTTGGTGCTATGAACACTAATCCTGTGCTGTCGGCCTATACTGGGTTGTTTACGACTCCCCATAGTGACCATTAAGTTCTTTCAATACGACTGGATGTGAAATTACTCAAATAAATGTGAAACTAAAGTCATGCATTCACTTGCTCCATATGGGTGTACGAAATTGAGAATAGGCTAGAGCGTCCTACTTCTCCTGTACACTGTCACATGTAGATTTGGGCTATAAGCGTCTCATTTCTCATGTGGTTGGGCAAAACTATGGGCTTGTACGTCCCAAGAACCTCTGGTAACTAGTGGCTAGCGTGAAGTCGTAATAGAAAGCCTCCCACTTCATGTATTATGATTTCTAACTAGAGTGTTTTAGCCAGAGCATGCATACCATGCATTGCATTAATAAGATTTCTCTTAGATGTTTTAGTAGATTATAATTATCATGCTTGCACTATCTCTGTGTTATTATTATCATGATTGTCTTAGAGGGATATTCCCCACTATAATAGCATTTAACGCTATCCAACTACATTTCAGATAATTCAGGTGAAGATCCAGTAAGCTAATCGAGCATTAAGGCGAGGTGTTTGAAGGTTCGTGGCACAGACGACGGATGACGAAGTTGGAGTGGCATATTGAATATTTTATTTGATTATGCATTTTTAGAATAATTTATTGTTTATTTCAAAATTGTAATAAACCTTCCATAATGAAGACAATAATTGAATACTATATTTTATATGTTTTAAGTATATCTTGTTGTTAACTTAGTTTAGAAATCCATGGAATAAAATAATTGTCTTCCGTCTTTATGCTTGAATGCCAAAAATTATTAAATATATGAATGATTAGTGAAATTTAGAGGATTTTATCCTTGGTGCATTCCAGTTAATACCCGAAAACTCGGCTTATCATGATATCCACGAGAGTTGAAAATCTCAGGGCGTTACACTTAACCTCAAATCCCACAATGCCTGTCAACATTGAGATCATCTACTTCAAATAGTACAAAACACTTGTGCACCTTTCAGGCGACATACTTGAGCCACAACCTAATTCCTCTCAATCCTCAATCTAACATCTATACCATATCAGCTTAGATCAATCAAGGTAACCCTATCACACCCCGGGTGGATTTAAGCAATGCAATAAGAGATTTTTACTTTACATATCAATAAAACTTAGGAGTTAATGCCACCTGATCCTTCTATGAATGTGATTGGGTGCCGCTGAATGTTAAAAATTAAACTTAAATAAGATGAAAGTTTAAAATGGCTTAAAGCTCGCCTTATTACAAAAGAATATAAACAAGTTGCAGGGGTAGATTTTTTTAAGACATTCATTCTCAGTTTAAGACGGTTAGAATTCAAACCATTCTTATTATTTCTATTATTTGTGGTTGACTAATTAGACAACTAGATGTCAAGCATGTATTCTTACGTGGTTTTCTTAAATAACCTATGTTTATGGATCAGCCTCCTGGTTTTATTGATGATAATTTTTCACTCATGTCTGCCGACTTCACAAGGCCCTATATAGTCTCAAGTAGGCACATCCAGCTAGTTCAGCAAATTTAACAATTATTTACTCTCTATTAGATTTTTCTACAATATGGTTAATTCTTTTTTTTTTTTGGATCATTCTTCTGTGGCATATTATTATTATTATTATTATTATTTCTAACATGCCTATCTACATTGCTAACATTTATTTTTTGGAGATAGTAGAACTTTTCCTTTGCATACTTCTATTTTATTTTGTGATAACCTTAGTGTTCTTTACATGTCAGTTAACTCAATCCTCCATGCTCTCACTAAGCATCTTGAAATATTGAACTAACACTTTGAAAAAGAGAGAAAATTACCTTAACCTAACTTGCCAGTACTCATCTTGTTACATGTACATAGTAATTAGCTGACATTTTTACTAAGTCCCTATCCCAAGATTCTTTCCGTGATAATCTTAATCAAACTCGGCCTTAATCGATGAGCACATTAGAGGTAGAGTAATAGAGAAGATACACTACCAGGTCCATAGCTCAAGTGGCAGACTGAGTGAAGATAGCCTCTATTCAACACTGAGGTCATGGTATCGATTCCCTCTGTGGGGATGGCTAACATTGTGACCTGATTAACAGTAACAGGGGTAGGTGAGTGTACTAACAATAGGGTGTGTGAACTAACCCATTAAAAAAAAAAAAAAAAAAAAAAAGACTGTAAATCAAAAGAACCACCAAGATATCTGCATAAGACGTGTATGCAGCATGCGAGGGAGGAGATCATTGAGAACCACAAGATATGTGTGGGGCCCATGGTCACATTCAAGGTAACGGAAGTTTGCCTACTTATTCTAGATCAATCCTAACATAGACCCTTTTCTTTATGGCCGTTTGGTAGTTTTCTTTCCTATTTTAGGAGCTATCTTCTTTTAGTTATGCTCCGATTGATGAATATAAAGGTATGTTCAATTCATCTCTTCTTGGATGCTTTTCAAGAGAGACTTTCTCAAAATTCTCTTTTAGTTTCTTAAATTACTTATATCCAAGCCGTTGAAACTAATGGGCCCCACCATGAAGTTGCATGCACCGAAAATCTCGGAATGAAAGCACCTAGACCTTTAATGAGCGGCAAAAAAAAAAAAAAAAAAAATGGAACGTTCCCATTCAACCACCAACTAAAAGGCCACCATATCCTTCGGCTGGGATCTTCTGATTTAGGAGATCTTAGAGATGCCTTCAGTCCAATTATCAAGCTTGTCCACTCATAAAGTCGAGCAATGTTTATGTTTGATATAGACGGTTGGGATTCTTTTATAGTGTGTACTGTTTATTTACGAGTGACCGACTAGTTTTGGACCAGGTCACTTTCATGGTAGACCTCACCTGATTAACGGACGGGATCTCTCTAACTTTATTCTTTTGTAGGCAACTGATTGAAGGGCTAGGATTGTCCCATTGAGAATATATATTTTTGGTGCATGATTCATCCATGGTGGGTCAATCAGATCAGTGGTCTGGATAATAGAACCATGGGCCCATGGTTCGGTGATCTGGATATCCATATGATGGACTGGACTCCAGAGGTGGGGGATGTCACCAGGACCATCCAAATTGGAAGATCCTAACCCTTGGATGTTGCCTTCAAAGAAAAATTGCAGCAATGGTCCACAGAGGAAATTAAATAGGCCAACACCCCAAGGGCTAGGATCTCCGATTGTAGAAAGTTTGGAACATCCCTATCCATGGTGGGTTCCATTAGATCAACGATGTGGCCCACCAAGCGTGGACCCCACGTGCATGGAATGGTTCCATTAGATCAATGATCTGGCTCATCAACCATCGAATCCTGGCCTTTGGAAAGCAGAGGCTTTCTGGGTTCACCGTAAAGCACAACGGGCGCGGATTGCCTGCGAAAGCCTTTTGCAGGCATCTCCTGTGCAAGGAATCTGGGTGAGGCCCACCGTGAGGTTTGTGAGAAATCTACGCCGTCCAACCGTTTTGTGAGGATCATTTTAGGGGTTGCGACTAAAATACAACGGGATCCAAAACTCAAGTGCACCGCACTAAAGCAAAAGGTGTGTAGGGAAATTCTTACCGTTGAAACCTTTATGGGTCCACAGTGATGTTTATATGCCATCCATACCGTTCATAATGTCATTCCTACTGAGATGAATTGAAAACACAAATATTATCCTATTCGAAACTTCTGTGGCCCCCGAATATTTCAACTGTGGAAGTTCAATCGTCATGTTTTCAGCCCACTTAAATCTTGGATCCCGTTCAATTTCGGTGGCAATGCCTAAAATGATCTCACAAAATGGTTGGACAGCGTAGATTTCTCACAAACCTCACGGTGGGCCCCACTCAGATTCCTTGCGCAGGAGATGCCTCCGAAAAGCCGCGCCCAGCACAAGTTTCTGCACTACCTTCTTTGCTCGACATTTGTCAAGTGGGGTCCCACTATTTTACACTAATTTTGGGGAAGCGGATTGGGCGGCGATGTGGGGCCACCATATCATATATATATTTTGACAGCTCATTTTAGAGCATAAGCCCTAGAGTAGATAAAAAGCTAAGTGGACCATGTCACAAGAACGATAGTGATTGCACACACATCATTATAAACTTTCAGATGCCACAAAAGTTGTGAATTAAACTAATATTTGTGTTTTCCCTTCATTCAGGTCTTTGTGGCCTTATCAACAGTTTGGATAGAAAATAAACATTACATTGGGCCCTTGGAAGGTTTCACTAGCGGGTGTCATTATTACCCCTGTTTCCCCTAGTGTGGTACAGTTGACCTTCAGATCTACTTCATTTTTTTTTTTTGCTAATGTCATAAAATGAGCTGGCAAAATAGATGGACGGCGTGGATATAAAACATATACATCAAAGTGGGCCCACAACGCCCAACACCACCTAGCCGGGTAGTGTGGATCGCCACCCAATCTGCTTGCTTCCACGCTACCTTCTTTGATTGACATGTGTCGAGTGGGCCCCACTAGTTTACACAAATTTTGGGACGCGGTTTGGCTAGTGACGCTGCCACTAGGCAGGGCTAGTGGCCGGTCCTATGTGAGCCCCACCATGATGTATGTATTTTATCCATTCCGTCCATCCATTTTTCCATATCATTTTAGGGCTTGATCCAAAAACCGAGGCAGATCTAAATCTCATGTGGACCACACCATAGGACAACAGTAGTGATCGAATGTCCACCATTAAAATCCCCCTATGCACCACTGTAATGTTTATTTGACATCCAAACTGTTGATTAGGTCTAACAGACCTGGATGAAGGGAAAAAACAAATACCAGCTTGATCCAAGACTTCTGTGGCCCCCAAGAAGTTTTTAACGGTAAGCTTTCAATCCACACTGTTTCTTGTGATGTGTTCCACTTAAGATTTGGATCTACCAAATTTTTGGGCTCATACAATAAAATGATCTGAAAAAATAGATGGACAGCACGGATGAAACACATTCATCAACCCACAGAGCACCGACAACTAGCCAATCCGCGTCCAAATTTTGGGGAAGCAGATTGGGTGGTGAACCCAACACCACCCAGGTAGACAGTGACTGGCACTGTAGCGCCACCATGATGTATGTGCTTTATCCTTATCATCCACTTTATTGTTGGCTCATTTCAGGACATGAGCCCAAAGATGAAGCAGATCCAAAGCTTAAATGAACCACACCATGGGAAACAGTGATGATTGAAAACCCACCATCATGGTGTATATGAAAAATCCACTCCACCCATCAGGTTCTATCCTTCATTATTGGACCTGGGCCTAAAAAAATCAGCCAGATCCACAACTCAGGTGGGCAGCACCACTGAGAACAAGGGGGATGAGATACCAACCGTAGGTTTTGTCATGGGCCACCATGGTGTGTATCTTTCATCAAACCCGTTAATCAAGTGTAACTCACAAGGATGAAGCGAAAAATACAGAAATGAGCCTGATCTAAATACCATTTGAACCACAACTTGTGATCTTAGAGGTTTTAGGAGCAATTTTACATTGCTCTCTTTGATGTGGCCCACCGTAGTTTTTCATCACACTGATAATTTGTATTTACGGTTCAAATAATGGTTCTAACTTGATAGACGGACTTTATTTACTGCTGGGTCCCACAAACCTGGGTGTTTTAGCTAAGCAAAACCTGTTGTCGGTGATTTCCACGGCAGGTGTTGTTGTACGCCAATCCAGACCGTCCAAAGCATTCCCCTGATTATATCAGATGAGATTCTATAGGTAAGACATTGCACAAGAGTCCAATGGGGGACACGTTTACAAGATCTGGGCCACTCATCAACTTTGGAACATGATCCAACAAATGAATGGTCTAGATCTTGGACCGTAGGCCCTACTATCAAATATTACATAACATTTGCGGCTAGGCTTCCCCAGATCTCACTCGCACGAGTCCATGTTCACTTCAGCAGAGATTAAAGGATTAGGTGAGACCCCGGATCCACCAAGGTGGGTGTGACCCCTGACTGTGGGGCTCATAGTGATTTGTATACCTTAAATCCACACCGTCCAATCATTTTGAAAGCTCATTTTAGGGTATGATCCCAAAAACGAAGCTGAAGGAAATCTTAGGTGGACCACACCACGGGAAACAGTCGTTATTGAATCCCCATTATTAAAAACTTTATGGATTCCACTGAAATGTTTATTTGCCATCCAACCTGTCGATAAGGTCACAAAAACCTATATGAAGAGACCACACAAATATAATCTTGATCTAAAGTTTTTGTGGGCCACAAGAAGTTTTTAATAGTCAATCACCACTGCTTCCTATACTATGGTCCATCTGGCATTTGGAATTGCTTCATTTTTTGTATCATGCTGAAAAATGAGCTTACAATATGGATGGACAGTGTGGATGCAGTCACATATATCAGAGTGGGCCCACAGTCAGGGGTCCCACCCACTGTGGATCTGGGTTCTCACCTAATCTGTTCCAATTTTTCGGGGTCATTTGGTGGTAATAACCATGAATAGGAGGTAATTGATACATTTGAGAGAGAGTATTTGATGTGCTGGATATAGCGCCATTGCCCAGATAGCTACATCTGTGGAGCCGGTCTAAAATCATCCAACAAGCAATTTCCCAATCTTATGATCGTTATAGTTACAATCACAGCAACGCTTCAGTCACCGGTCCTCTAATAATATTGTCACCAACTTTCTTACCACTTTGGCACTGAGCAGGTGTTAGCCCCCATCCAGGGTATTACAATTGTAAAGAGACGTGTTTTTGGTAAACAATCACCTTAGCCTAGTTATTGTGACATTCTCCTTAAATTATAATTTGCCAAGTTAGAAAGAGTTGAACCCAATTCGAACTCGAATTCATATAAAATATATGAAAAGTTCTTTTTTTTTTTTTTTTAACAATAGTAAAATCATGTAACTCCATTTTACATAGATTTTTATTGTTATATATTCACAAGTCAAATACAGTGAAACGTTATCTATTCACAGGTCAAATACAATGAAACACGTTTGCATGAATTCTAATGAATTCTGAGTATGGGTTGACCAACACAATGGATGATTTTAACTTACATTCTCCATTATAAATGCTCTCAAGCGACTCTTTACTCTTACGTTTGGCTGTCTATTGTAATTTGTAAACAGACGGTCAAAATTCAGGCCATGCCTGTAATATCCTAAAAGAAAATTAATTAGGATTTTTTTTCTTTTAATTGTCATTTATAATCACCCTACTATTTTAGTAACTTACCTTTTTCAGATTTCCTACTTTTTTTTAGTCGTATGCTAGATCATTAATACTTATTGATGACATGATTAATAAGTATACATAGAATATCTGGACTTGCTGGATTTTAAAACTTAAAACTTATTATACATAGTGATGATCAAATTTGTTTATCTTGATTAACTTAGAAGATTTTTGTAAAAGGTTCACCATTTGATTCTGATATAATGACTTTGTGCTTATACTAAGAACACATGATGTACGATGGCTCATTACATGATTTCGAGTACAAATAACTTAAGAAGTAGAGTAAGTAACCCAAGTTTCAAGTACACTACTCATTCTAATATAAATATATAGATCATCTGTTTTTCTTAGTTTCTAAATTTTAACTTGAAAATGTTTGATGTTCATGAATTGTTTATATTTAAATGGTAGTGAACGATGACAATTTAATAATGGTGATGATTTTATATTGGGATTTAAATAAATTAGTTATCTAAGTTACGTGGGTAAATGTGGTTTTTTGTATAAATGTTAGAAATTTCTTTTAATGTGAGTCACGTCTCTAAACTCGAGACTAGGGTTACTGTTAACCATGGTTTCGAATTTGGGGGCGTGATAGAGTGGTATCAGAGCTAGGTTTCAGATAACTTGAGGACCTAGGGCTGAACTTAAATTATTAGGAGAACTTGTATTTAGAGATTGCTTTTCCCAATTAGTTGTAGAAATATTTCTCTGATAATATGAATTCTGAATACCCTGTATTCTTATTGTGGAATGCAAAAAAAAAAAAAAAAGAATATCAACACTTGTTTGTAAATTAGGTAAGTGAAATTTCGATGATGAAATTTTTCTAAGGATTGGTAGAATGTAATATCCTAAAAAAAATTATTAGGAATTTTTTCTTTTAATTATCATTTATAATCACCTATTGTAACATCCCGTAAATTTCCATACAGATAATAGTGTACGGATGACTGTACACCTCAGTTAATTGGATTCCCTAATCTAGAAAAGGAGATTTAGTTTAGTACAAATTAGACTAGATCGTCAATTTTGTAAATCGCCCAAAAACCCATATCTTGAGCCGAGGTGTTAGCACTTGTGTTTGGTGGGTCTTTATAAGAACCTTCCCTAAAGTAAGTTATGTATGTCCTTTTGAACCTTCCCTAAAGTAAGTTATGTATGTCCTTTTGAACCTTCCCTAAAGTAAGTTATGTATGTCCTTTTGAACCTTCCCTAAAGTAAGTTATGTATGTCCTTTTGAACCTTCCCTAAGTTTTGGGGTTGGAACTGTTAACATTCTGTAAAATTTATGGCCCTTGACTCCAAATAGATTCCTTGTGACGCCTCGAATTTTAGGGGTCGAGTACAACCTCGATCCCTAAGATTCTGGGTGTCAATTATGCTTTGCGGAAGCGTGATTTCTTGTTTAAGATTCATAAGGCATCAAAGCACAAATTCATAATCAATTTAAGCAGTAAAGTAGAGACAAAAATTAAATTTAAACCTGACCAATATGAAAAAAATGGAAGTAGGACAACTCTCTCGTAAAGTCATCGAACTCATCCTGAAAAGCATCCTCCTCTGAGATATCTGCATCTATCACAACAGAGCCTGGTGGTGTGTTACAACATCGACCCAGGTGCGGGTGTGAGTGATCAATTCAGTGAGGACTATAATTCAAAGTTTAACATGTTATCAAACGAAGCAGAGTTAGGCATTGATCACAAGCAAAACAAAGAATTCCTAGTCTAGTGAGTTAATGCATGCATAACATGAGTTCACATATGGTGAATGTTTCGGATGACAACGAGGAACACGAGATAGCCTGGCGCCACATCAAGCAACCGGGCACCCCAGAACCTCTAATTTGGAAATGAGAGTGAATCATCCTTAGGTATCCTGGTCTTTAACAGTAGGACAGTTACCTAGGTGATCCGTGACATGCATGCATGATTTTAGTCTTGTATTATGATTAGTCCTCTTTTCAAACAGCCGATTGGTGAATTCAAGGTACCGGGTGCAGTCACCTGTCCAATCACTGAGCCACCCGGCTCCGACAGTGCGTCGTCATTCATCGTCGGTGGCCCACGTATCCCCTTTTCTTCTACACACAATGTATGGTTCCCTTCATACTGATTAGCACGGAGTCCTCCCACTGTCTCGATCATACCAATGCAGTGGGCATTCTCCGGTTTGCTCCAAGGACACTACGGGGAGGTGCACCACCCCAGCATAGGCCGACGACTCGGCCACAGTGTCCCATACCGCCATGACCGGCCCAAGAGACTTGTCGGGATATCATTGCACATTCAATTCTCGATGGACCAAACACATCCTAGGCCCCTGGGTACCCTGAATTCGTAGGACTCTGTTACACAACCATCAGTCATCCACGTTGCCGTCTTAAGGCATAACCGATTGACACTCGGGCCTCCGTTTGGTCTGACGTGGGCATCTGAGACCCGTGTAGCGAACCACCGCCAACCATCCATTTTTCCTGTCCAATCGGGTACGCCTCGGGTAACCTACCACTTGGGTTACCCGTCTCAGAGGATTTGGCCAAAGAATTCATATCATGACTCAACCTACACTTGATGGGAAAAATCTACACAGTGACATAATAATACTTGAATGTGCGGACTTACTTAAATATAAAACACATGTGAGCATGTTCCACAATAGGAGATCACAACAAGGCAGTTATACGTTCAGTAGATTCATTCAAGCATTTTATCAAACATATGGACTGCACAAATTTATAAACAGTATATTCTTGCAATAAAACCTAACTATAGTGGTTCAACTACAAATCGTCCAAAATCTAGCATTCACATCAATCCTAAACTAACAGCATTTGATAAAAGCAAACCTAGAAACATAATCCCGCACCTTAGTATTAGGGTTTCTCGATTTCTGAGTACCTATGGTTGAGGTTGGTTGGAAAATAGGCAACGCCTATTCACAAGCCAAGGTTAAGGGTAAGATCACATGTAATAAAATTCAAAATGGATTGAAATAGGTGATACGATTCACATCTTACCTCCGATTGTCAACCAAGTCGATCTAGACAAGGAAGTCAGCAGTTAAAGTGATGAACTCGCACCCGACGAGGATGAATCCTAGCACAAGCACTCTCAATGAACAATTCCCTCTATTCTCCTTCATCTCTTTCTCTCAACTTCTCTCTCTTTTCCATTCTCTCTATTGTAAAAAGGGGTAAGATTTGTGTTGAGGAGAAATGCCCCAACACAACTCTATTTATAGGCCCAGATTTACCTGGATGGCCCTGGTGGTTAATTTGTCACCCAAATGGCCTTAGGAAGTGTTAGTTTCCTTAGTAGAGGTTCAACGGGACCCACACGAGCCCATCCAAACTATAAGATAGTTATGACTTGACAGGATCTACTTAGGGTCACATTCTTTTATAATCTAGATGCAGCGATCGACGAATATGTCGACAAGTTTGTTCAACGGTCACCGATCGTCGATCGAGCCCACGGCTTTGTGATTCTATGCGTGTAATTATTCGGAACTAGGGCCCTAAATTTCATTGAAATCTAACGGCTCAAAAGCCACAACTTTGCATAAGTTTGAATGACAACAGTCACTTAAGTTCCTAACAGATTCTAAAGGTATTCACACATTCATGCACTCGTCTTGTGAGCCCAAATTGAACGATTCGACACGCGATTTCGGCTCTATGTCCCGCGATGGACATCAAGCCCACTAAGATAGACGATTTTCCTTAATTTCTAATTTAATGGCCCACTAATGATCGGTCTAGACTCTATTTAGTATTTTTTCGAGGTTTTCAAAAATAGAGTTGAAGATGAGATTTCTAGGGTATGTTAAATGTAGTCCGATCTACCTACGTTTAAAGTTTGACTGATTTAAAATTAATAGAAATACTGTTTTGGCCTAACTCACTCTCATCCGTTGATTTGTAAGTTAGATGAAAATTTGATTAAGTTGGATTATAAGCGTAATCTAAGCGGTGATTAGTATTGTTTTCGGTTAGATGATCATCATGCATCGGTTAGGTCAATTTATCAATGGCGGGATCCACTGGATCTTAGCCTTAGATTTATGGATTGCATAATTAGGCTTAAGCTTTCGATGATTGGGCGTAGGCGTTAGTTACTTAAGGATGTCTAATCGGATTTATATGATTCTTTGTTGCTAATACTAGCATGTTTCTTAGAATCGAGCATTAAACGTCGTTAAATTATGAAATAAATTAATTGTAGTGAAAAATCTTCCAAGGATTTTGAAATTTAAATTGGCGAAAATTTGGGGCGTTACATTCCTGAAGGGCCTCATATATTAAGATTTACCCCATATGAGTTATAAAACCAATATCTAAATCATGTAAGGCCATTTGGACTAATTTGGCCTTCTTAAATAGTTGTTATTGAGACCTTAAATTCCCAATCCGATTTTAGGGCATTAGGATTGAGAGAGGGAGAAATTGAGAGAAGAAGAAGAATGAGAATTGGGAATTTTCTTCTTGGAGTAGGAGCTAGTTGCGGGTTGTCGATTCCGTCGCTAGATCCATTCCTTTGTGATTGGAGGTAAGATTCGAATCCTACCTTTTTCTTCCAAGGTACCTTAGGTTTGAGACTGGAAATTCATCATAACCTTGTTTCATGTAAGTTTAGTCGATTCTCCTCAGCCCTAACCCTAGACCATTGGACGAACGAAAAACCCTAGACTCTAAGGTGCGGGCTATACTTCCAGGTTTACATTTATCAACCCTAAAGGATATTAGAGAATGATGCTTATAGTGATAGTTTAGAAATTTAGATTTCTTTACATTCTTGTTTATTGTTATATATCATGCATATATGTTTCACAACTTTAGTGTTTAATGAAATGTGTAAATGACTTGAATGATATAACTGATATGCGGAATTAGTTAAGATGATGGATTTTGGTGATGATATGCATAATTAAATATTATAATGAATTGGAAGATAAATAAATGCGTATTATCTTAGTATTGCACATGAATTGTTTGTCATGGGTGAAGAGGCTAATCGACTAATGTGGGTAGCCTAATTGGATTGGATACTCAGGGTTGGCCGGTTGTTGAGGTGAGCTTGATCGATTAACAGTAGTCTGGACTACACGGGTCGCTTTTGCCCAATGCTGGTTTGGTCAATGTTCCCCTGTATCAAACAGACAAATCCAAAGCCAGGAAATGTTGATTAATAGTTAGGTTATATTGAATGACACCCCCAGAATCTGAACTACTAATGTTGTTAGATGAAGTTGTACAATGATAAATGTATGTGCGACACAATCATACCAAATCTCCTTGGGCCGGGCATGGTGGTATGAGACACCGTGTTTAAGCCGTCAGCCTATGCTGTGGCATTGAGCCTCCCCGTAGTGACCGTGAATTATCGTGACGACAACGGCCTTTTTTGTCATCCTGAAATGGTCAACACACCTCGTTGAATAGAAGACTCGTATATTTTCAATATTATGGAAGTTGGAGAAGGGATTCGTGGGTTACTAGCGATGATAGACGTCGCACCATCGAGAACCACGTGATCTTGTTCAAGACCTACTGTATGACATTAGTAATTCAGCCTTGTCAATCCGGCTGGATGGAATTGTATCTAATAAATGCCGAACTAAGCATGCATACATGTCATCGGCAATCTCAGTGACTGTCTGACTGTTCGAAAGGCCAGGGCACTGACGATAGCCATCATACTTGCATTATGTGTGTCTGGTTAACGATTGGAAAGACCAGTGTATCAACTAAGATTTTTGTTGTATCTGCCTAGGACATGCATTGTATGCGAATCCATATCATCCATGCATTAATACTAGCCTAGAATCTTGTATGTTTGTATGTGCTCATTACCTATGCCTAAATGATTTGATAATATGCTTAACTTATAATTATAGTAGCATTGAATTGATCACTCACCCCCAAATCCTGGGGTGATGTTCTAAAACACCAACCAGATTCTATTGTAGAAACAGGTACCCTAGATGAGGATGTCTTTCAGGATGAGCTAGAGGATTTTGTGAAGGACATCACATACTTTCAGTTCTTGGATGGCCGAGATTAGGATGCAATGACATGTTTCACGTTATGTGTTTTGGGGCCATTGGTTGGCTAGAGTTATGTTTGGATCATTTCTTTTGGACATGTATTTTGGGGTTTTTTGTTATATGGGCCCCCTTATTTTGGATGTTGATGTATAAATTGTAAATGTTAGGCCAGGTACGCAATTAACTTCCACTCCTTACTTTACTGTATATTTAGTTTTAAACTTACCTCATGGTATCATTGATCGTAAATGTATTAATCATGCTTCCGCATAAGCCTGGTGACACCCGAAATCTTGAGGGTCGAGGTCATACTCGACTTTTGAAATTTGGGGCGTTACACCTACTATTTTGGTTATTTGCCATTTTTAGATTTTCTACTATTTTTGGGTCTTATGCTAGATCATTAATACTTATTGATGAATGATTGATAAGTATATATGAAATATTTAGATTTGCTAGATTTTGAAACTTGAAACTTATTATACATAGACATAATCAAATTTGTTTATCTTGATTAACTTAAAAGATTTTTGTAGAAGATTCACCATTTGATGCTGACATAATGACTTTGTGTTTATAGTAAGAACACATGATGTACAATGGCTCATTACATGATTCCAGGTATAAATAACTTAAGAAGTAGAGTGAGTAATCCAAGCTTCAAGTACACTACTCATTTTAATATAAATATATAGATCATCTGCTTTTCTTAGATTCTAAATTTCAACTTGAAAATGGTTGATATTCATGAATTGTTTATGTTTAAATAGTAGTGAATGATGACAATTTAATAATAGTGATAATTTTTATAACGAGATTTAAATAAATTAGTTATTTCAGTTATGTAGGCGAATGTGGTTTTTGGTATAAATGTCAGAAATTTCCTTTAACATGAGTCAAGTCTCTAAACTCGATACTAAGGTTAGTGTTAACCATGTTTTCGAATTTGGGGGCATGATACTGCCACTCATCAGGTCCGTTGTGGGAGTGGATTAAGTGAGACCTTGGATCCACCGAGGTGGGTGGGACCATGACTATGGGGCCCATCGTGATGTATGTCACTTAAATCCACACCGTCCAACCATTTTGATATCTCATTTAAAGGCATGATCCCAAAAATGAAGTTGACCCAAATCTTAGGTGGACCACACCATAGGAAACAATCGTGATTGAATCCTCACCATTAAAAACTTCATGGATCCCACTAGAATGTTTATTTTCCATCCAACCCGCTAAAAAGGTCACAAAGACCTAGATGAAGAGACCATGAAAATATCATCTTGATCCATAGCTTTTGTGGCCCACAAGAAGTTTTTAATGATCAATTACTGCTTTTTGTACCATGGTTCATCTTAGACTTGGATTTGCTTCTTTTTTTTTATCATTCCCTAAAATGAGCTTTTAATACGAATGGTCGGTGTGGATGTAGTCGCATACATCATGGTGAGCCCTATGGTCAGGGTTCCCACCCACCTCGATCCGGTGTCTTACATAATCCATTTCAGGGGGATTTTTAATGCAATAGCCTTTAGGTATACCCTAGCAACAAAGAGGCGAATTTCTCATTTGGTTATCTTTTCTACCCCCACATAAGATATTGCAATTTTTTCAGTCAAAAATGCCCCTCTAACCACCTGTTGCTGCGTATGGCCAAGGTTACAACAGAAGCTTTTGAAGCCCTAGATTGTGGGTCCTATGAAGCCGCAAAGTGGCCCACTACTTGGTAAATGTGAACATTCATTTGCTTCACGACATTTTTAAACATCGGGGAGTTGATTTCATCTTCATCAGAGGCCTATATATATATATATATATATATATATAACGGTGGCCTTTCTAGACGTTGTTTCCTTTGGTATGGTCCAAACTTGATCATGTCTTCTTCCCTCATTCTTAAGGCCATGCCCTGAATTTTTTTTTTTTCGAGTTAATGGTCTGAGTGGATTTCAATGAAGATGCACTGTGGGTCCCATAATATTTATGTAGTGATATATATGTGGGGCTAGACCCACATTCAAAGGCATTTTCTTTAAGAGAGAGGGGACCACCACTACCACCAACGATTTGCGAGAGAGGATTATCATTGAAGAAGGCGGTTAAGACTGTTGCTTCCACGTTCATGAGACCCGCTCTAGCAATCCTCCAGCGTTTTTATGGTGACCGTGCCTTCATTCCGACGACATTTTAAAGTTTTTTTTCTTAGAGAGTGTCATTCCGACGACATCCTGAAGTTTTTCTTCATTATAACAATCTATTTTAAATTTCTCAATTTTTTCTTCAAGGGATTGTGACTGATATGTCAGCTAGAGGTAAGAATAGGTAGTTGGTATGTTTCTTTAGCGGGGTATTTTTTTTGTAATTTTTTTTTTCTTTAAAAGGATGGCTACTGTGGATCGCACGTTAGCACTGTGGATCCCTCAGCCATTGTTGATCCCACTAGGGCACTAAGGATCCCACCTAACCCATTATGGATCCCACCAAGCCCACATTTGAATGAATGAATGTGCATTTGGATGTGGTTGTGGGTTGTGAAGGGGTTTTAATTTGAGGTCCTCGAACAAAGTTTCGGGCAAAACTCAATATGGGTAGACCACATTGGAACAAATAGTTCAGAATTAAGGAACAACGTTGATAAGGTTGTGGGCTAAAAAAAGAATCATTTTGGAGAGTTCACAACCATCCGATTAATGTGAACAAATCAGATCAACTAAGGGAATGCCCAATCATCATTTTTATTGGGCCACAATCTCATTTTAGGAAGGAGGGTTGATGGCTTCTGTTGCAAGTTTGGCCGTACACAACAATAAGTGGTCAAAGGGGCATTATTGATCAAAACAATTGCAATATCTCATGTGAGGGTTAAAAGAGGTGAGCCTCATGGGAAATTAGACATTTTGTTTGATTAGGCAGACCTGGGTCTATTACACTAAAAGTCCTCCCGTGCACGCTTTTTTTTTCTTTTTTCTTTTTTTCTTTTTTTTTTTTTTTTTTGAGGGCGGGGTGTGCAACACACCCACAGAGGGTTAGTGCGTCTGCTTTGCATTTTGTACCTGAGACCCCCGCTGTAGATGTATCTTCCTTATATCTACGCCATACATCAGCTTTAAAAACTCATCTTAATGCATAATTAAGAAAGGAAGCAGATCAAAATCTTAGGCAGGCAATTATTTGTATGGTTTATTCATCCATATCTTTTTTACCTTATCAACAAGTTGGATGGCAAATAAACATTTCAGTGGCGTCAATTAGAACTGTTTGCTGTGGTATGGTCCACCTAAGATAAAGATCTACTTCATTTTGGATCATGCCCTAAAATGAGCTGTCAAAATAGATGGACGGTGTGGACGTAAGTCACATAAATCGCAGTGGCCCCACAGCTACAAGTCCTATCATAGGGAGTAGAGGTGTAGCACTAACGTCCAAAATGGTTTATACAAATTCAAAACTTTTGACTTAAGTTAAACATAATGCCACCTGGACATGACTTCCTTTTCACGTGTTGACTAGAGGGAGCAGCGTGGACATGACGTTCCTTCAAACCAAGATTCCCAAAACTCCTTCCTGTTTCACTTGTGGGTCCCACCGTCATTTCTCTATTATATTCACCTCGGCCGTCGGCTGCTCCAGTCCAAGGAGTCCACGCAGGGGGCTGTATGGGGCCCACCATGATGTATGGGTTTTTATCTACATAAGGCAGATCCAAGGATCAATGGACCACACCACTCAAAGCAACGGTGGCAATGATGCCTACCGTTGAAACCTTCATCCAACCTATTCGTAAGACCACACAAACCTGAAGGAAAGGAAAGCACAAATGTTGGGTTGATCTAAAACTTCTATGGCTCCCAATAAGTTGTTAATGGTGGGAGTTAAACCCGCACTGTGTGGTCCACTTGAGTCATGGATCTTCCTTATTTTTAGGCTCATGCCATTAAATAATATATATGTGTTGTATATCCACACCATTCATTCGTTTTGGCAGCTTATTTCACGGCATAGATCCAAAAAATGAAGCAGATCCAAATCTCAGGTGGACCACACCACAGGAAAAACGTCTTGTGTGCCACAAAAGTTTTGGATCAAGCTGATATTTGTGTTTTCCCTTCATCCAGGTATGGGTGACCTAATCAACTGGTTAGATGGCAAATAAACATTACGGGCGGCCTTAGGAAGTTTTTTAATGATAGGCGTTTAATGACCGTTGATTCTTGTGGTGTGGTCCACCTGAGATTTTGATTTGCTTCATTTTTTGGCCCATGCCCTGAAATGAGCTGCCAAAACGGATGGAGGAGTGGATATAAAAACGTGCATCAAGGTGGGCCCCACGGTCAGGGACTCACCCACTAAGCTCTTACCCAGAAGTCACCTAATCGGCGCCCGTCCCCCAAGCATGCTGCCTGTCTAATGGGCCATACAGTAGCTTGTATGAGGACCACTGATTGATTTTTAGCCGTCCATTTCTTTTGTACACACACGAGTGATCAGTTAAGGAGACAGGCGTGATCAGCACCAAATGAACGGCTTGGATCTCCCACGAGCAAGTGCCCAGATTGCTTTTTTTCGATGGGTACCACTGCACCACGCATGGCATTCCTATCATTTGTGTGGGGCTCAAGTGGGCCAACCTACGATCACAGAGGGGCCATTGGATAGGAAGGGTAGATGTTGGATTGCACTTTGCCTCAATTCACACTGATTGGATATCAAAATGATTTCAAGCATTCAAATAAAGGGCCTGCAAAATAGTCGGCAGGACCAGATATAATCTTTACCGTTCATTTTGCATGTGCTTAATCGTATGGCTTTCATTCTCCGAATCTGGTTATTTTTGGATCACGTGTAATGTACGGTGGATTCTTCCAATCCAATGGCCTTTGTCGATCATATATGTGGGCCCACTACAGGAATTCACACCCCCTCATTCCATACAAATGATACCATGGAATTTGAAGCATAATCTCAGCACCCGTTGTGGAAGCATATTTACAGCACCCAAGTTCCGTGGGACCCACCATGTTGTATATGTGAAATCTACTCCGTCCATCAGGTGTGAACCCTTATTTGCACTGTACATACAAAAAATCATCCCCATAAGACAACACTCCATTGTGTCACACCAATGTGAGCAATGTAAAATTGGTCATAAAGTCTTTTTAAGTTACCGCAGTGTGGCCTACCTGAGTTTTCGATCAGGCTGATTTCTGTATATTCTCTTCATCCTGGTGAGTTACACCTGATTAACGGGTTGGATGAAAGATATACGCCATGGTGGCTTCACACAAAAACCTATGGTTGTCATCCCATCCCCATTTTTCCCAGCAGTCTGGCCCACCTCAATTGAAGATCTGGCTGATTTTTTGCCCTAGGGCACAGCATCGAGGATAAAAACTAATTGTCAGAATGGATATGACATATATAGAACATGGTGGGCCCCAAGAGCTTTGCAGACCAATCCAGTCCATCTATCTTTGGTCCCCTGTGTACCTTTCATATCTAGCTTTCAGGGCTTTTCACATTCAGATCCAAGTGGGAGGATTTCATTCTGCCATTACTACATCCAACTTGCAAAAGAGAAAGGAAGAAAACAAGAGCCTTACTCGGTGACTCGGTCTATGACTCAGTTTGTGTGGACACAACCCAGCTGGAAGAAAACAAGAGCTTTACAAAGTGAGTTTACGACTCAGTTCGTGTGGACTCAACCCAGTTGGTAACTTGGGCAATCAAGGAAAAGGCCATAAAAACCTTGGCTTGGAAACCTGCAAACTCAGCTCAGCTAGAAAGCCCTTCGGGTTTAGCTGACCCGAACGCCCGACAACTCAGCTTGACTCAAAAGTAAAAACCCAATAATTAATTAATACTTATTTTTAAAATACAAAAATACCAAAAGAAACATAAATTAATAAAGATGGAAAGTAATTCAAATGGTTTTCCCATGGTAAGTATTTAATCCAAACATGGAATTGGATATGAAAATACCATGGGATTACCAGACATGTAATCATTGTGCAATAAATGATGTTAATCCCACCTAATACCATTCCATCCCTTCTAATACCATGCGCCAAACACGCCCTTAGATCATTGGAATATGATCCGGATTCAAAGGCTAAAGCCCCTACGCATCCTGTTGCAATACACCAGGATGCATTTGGGCAAAACTCGTCAACTAGGACTCAAAAAGAAATGCAACTGCAAATGGGAGCTAATTCCATCATTCCAAATACAATGAAAGGTAATTCCAATTTAGTTGTGTGTTGGTTAATGGTTCTTTGATGCTCGGTGATCATCATATAAAGTGTAGGTTATGCTACAAAATCCAACTCAAACATTATCATCACCATCACCATCACCATCACCATCACCATCATCTTAGCCTTTCTCCCAGCAATTTGGGGTCGGCTTTTAAATGGTAGATTGGCAAATATTTTACCATCAGATATGGTTGAAAGACTCGGCAACTCGACCAACTCATGCCATCTCAAGTCGAGTAGGGACTCAACACGAGTCGGAGGTGAATCATCTAGCCAACTTGTGTTGTCAAACCATATCGCGTATGACCAAGTCCAGGTCGAGTCAGATGAGTTGGACGGGACTCAGACATATCTCAAATCCATGCTATCAGTTCCCCACCAGAATAAACCTTCCCCGTCGACACAGGCTCTTGGAGCTATGACAGAAGCTCACATTGACACCACTCACATACAAACAAGGTCCCCACCAGCCCAACAATCACATGCATGTCCCAAAGGGCACGCAAGCAAAGTAGGGTCATGGAGGGGCAGTCGCCAGGCAAAGCACTAAACACAAAGTGAATCTGAATTCAACATTGAAACAAAATCGAAAACATTCGACTCATGAACATGGAACTAAAGATATTGTATTAGAAAACTCCAACAGTCAATAAACATAACAGATGCTTCTATGAATGAGTCCTTACACTTTCCAACCTTTTTGCCGACATCTCTGCAGTGCAGATCTCTGATCTCATATCTTCCTCCACAAGGCCAAGAAATCAGGAAGGTCGCCTCCCCATGTCAGGAAACCCACTGTGTTCTCTGTATATCAAGCTCGAACCAAACATAGTATTTACAGGAGCAATTCAACTGATCAAAAACTTGGCATGTGGACTGTCAAACTGATCCCGGTTGAAGTATCTTTATGTGAGGGCAGACTGGGAAGAGACTGACCTGGAGTGGTTGTGCTCACCTTCGTATGTGACGATGAGCATTGATGGGTCTTCCAAGCACCGTTCAACGTGCTTCCTCGCTGGGCAGCCTCTCATGCTGCTACATTTGTAGTATCCCCTGCATATGTTCAACCATGTCCTTTTCAAATCAAACTGAATAGGCCTTGTTGGATAACTAAAAAAATTCATGCAGACATATAGAGATTTTATATTGAAGATGCTAAGCAAGATTTTAGAAGCGTCCATATCTATCATTTTACATGGGCAGACGCAGGGTTTTTCAAAGTAGGTGTTAAGACATTCTTGGTAACTTGCAATGACAAGGATACTTTTTTTTCCCATTTGTTTTATATTGATGAGCAAACAGCAGCTTCTATTAATCCATGAACCTACCATTGCAACTAGGTGAATGGTTCTTTTGAGAAAAATGTCAGGCGCCTTTGACATTGGGTGCTTGGGTGATACTGGAACGGGACCAACTTGGATCATCAGTTCATTTGTGATTAAAAAATCACAGCATTACCAGTGAAATCATGTGAAATGAGATCTCTCTCTCTCTCTCTCTCTCTCCCTCTCTCTCTCTGCATGATCAACCTAGGACACGTCTGGGGTGATTGGAGGTCACAAGGCAGACTCAATTCATGGGTCCCATTCTTATCTCATTGGAGATGGAAAAAGCAGGAAAACACTTTTCTGCTTAATGCAGGTTTGCATTTTCCACACAGCTCAAAACACCAAGCACATTAAGCTATGATACCCAAATACCTCAAAATTGGTAATGCATCTGTGTTCTCTCAAGCCCCATAGATTATTTTTGTGTGAGATCTGTACCCAAACCGTTTCCACGCCATATCCATGACATATCCACACTGCATCTAGGAATTGTAGTCATTAAGTTCGTTTGAGAATCCCTGCAAACCATAATTGATGGAACCATGGTGTGCTATAACGGCTATTTTTGGGCCGTAAAGGTCGTTACTTAAAGGTAATGGTAGCAACTGTTACACGATACAGGGTCGTAACTGCTATAACAGCCATTACGGAAAAAATTAACCGGTAACGGCCCGTTACGACCCCTGCAAAGGCCATAACAGCCCCATAATGGTCCACTACAAGGCCAATATAGGTTTTTCGGGTTTTTTTTCTATTAGAGAGAGAGAGAGAGAGAGAGAGAGAGAGAGAGAGAGAGAGAGAGACCAAAATGGTCGTTGTAGCCCGTATCATAAAGGTAACAGTGGTGGCCATTACGGCCATCGTTACTGTTAGGGAATACCCTGGATTGAACACCCAAACACTAACTTAATCAATGACTGGCTAACTTGTTCCAACACATTGGGTAGATCGATTCGGCACGTATCATATCATTATCTAATAAAACCGAAGTAACATAGCTACCGAAATCGAGCAGAAATCGAGCACAAGGACAAAAGCAACAGAAACTAAAACACGCCCATCAGCAAGCACTCATCTTCATAAACCCAATTTCTCTATTCAAGCCCAAAATGCATATACATTCAATTCAAAACAAGTGAAACAATAGCATAAATCCCAAACATTAACCAAGCAGCATTTATATTCATTACGATGAACACTTTGCCCTTCTTTGGACTACAATTAAAGAGATCTAAACAAAAAATTCAACAATGTCAAAATAGCATACACATACCTAGGGTGTGGAGAACCTTTGATTGGCTTCTGGCCGTACTTCCTCCATGAATACTCATCAGGAGGGATATCCGCAAGCTTGTTACTAATAGCGGGGACCTTGATCGATCTCTTCACCTTCGGCTTCCTACAACCAAAAGGCCACGAACAATTTCAATTCAATGCAAAATACAACATAAATGGAAAAACCAAAATCAATTGATTATGAATTCAAGCGTCTAAAACCCAACCTCCGTTTCGAGCAGTGACATCTCCCACTGGTCCCGCACTTCCCACTCCCATCTTCCCCTCGACCAGAACACCTCCGCTTAGAAGGCTGGTGCAGGTTCTGATCAGACAGCGACTGCGGGCTGCCGATCAAATGGAAGGCCTTCCCATCCAAGCTAGTGACACTACCATCCATACTCAGCGACGACATGAAAGACCTGGCGGACGACATGGTCGGTACGCAACTAGAGCTATTGAACTTGAGATTTATACCACTGTTGCTCCTAAACATCATATCAGCTTGTAATTTCATCTGCTGCTGATGCTGAAACCTCTGTTGTTGCTCCTGCTGCTTTTGGAGGAATTGCAAGTGGGGTGGTGGTTGGAGATGATTCCTATCAGCAGCAGAATCCATTTCCATTGTTGGGTTTTCTAGAGACATCCTCTTCCATATTTGGATGGGATTTTTAGTGGCTGAATTGATTTCTAGAGTTGGGTTCTCTACAAACTTCCTTTTGGCATTTGAATCTGTTATGGATATGGGGTTATCTAAGAGGATTTTTGGAGGTGGAGAGGATTGGATTTTCTTCAACATCCTGACTCTCCCATGACCCATACTAGCATTGAGAAGTGAAACCACTTTTCTGAATTTCAATACAGCTTCTCCTGTTTCTGCCATCAGATTTCTATAGTGTAACTGATCTTGAGGCTGAGATAACAGATTCAAAACCCTGTGGCAGCAATTCACAGCTCCTCTATTAGCCTCTTCAACTTCCTCCATACCCACCCAATTGATGAGACAGAACTAAAAAGATCTTAAAAAGCCTAAAAAACACAAAACTCAGTTCATCAGAAAATCCTCAAAATCTACTCCTCTGACGATGATCTCTGAAAGTTTATAGAAGAAGAAACGGAGCAGAGGAAAATCCCAGAAAAACCCAGATGGGGTTTGGTCAGATTCTCAAGGTTGGATTGACAGTTGTGATGGGATTGGATTGGGTGCAGGGAAATCGATGGAAACAAGAGAAACCCAGATGGGAATCATGGTAAAAATAGCAAAAGAGACTCAAGAAATGGAAAAGAACAGACCTTGGATTTGAGCTGTGCAGGCTTAGATTCTTCTTCTTCATCATCTTCCATGGATGAGAAATTGAATGAGGTGTAGAAGGGAAGAGAAGAGAAGACCTGCTGCTGCTGGCCTTTGAATTTTATCAGACCAGAAGAGAAGAAAATCCCCATTTTTTTTATAATATAATAATAAGAAGAATTAGAAAAAAAAAAAAAAAAAAAGGAGAATAATGCAGAGAGAGGAGGGGGATGAGCACGCGAAATGGTAGTCCTTGGCATCTCGCGCGTGTGTACAGTTTTTGGAAATGGTCAATTGGTGGGTCCCATCTAATCAGGACAGGCCATGAGGGTGGACGCGAATTTCCTGCAACCCTGGTCACACGGAGTCCCTGTAACCAAAAAGCTCTGTGGGGCCCACCGAGATGGCCATTTAAATCCAATCTGTTCATCCGTTTCGACAGCTCATGTTAGGGCTAGAGCACAAAGATGAGGACATCAAAACTCAAGTGGGCCACACCACCGGAACTTTTTTTTTTTTTTTATGGAAACCTGCCCTATCAAAACGTTCCTGGGCCCACCGTGATGTTTATATGCCATCGAACCCATTCATGAGGTGAATCCCACTAGGACGAAGGGGAACAACTGATATAAAGCCTGATTCCAAACCTCTGTAGGTCCCATCAAAATTTCAATGGTAATCTCCATTTTTTCTTGTGGTGTTGCCCAGTTGAGCTTCTAAATCTATCTGATTTTCGGCTAACATCCTAGCATGAGCTGGCATAACGAATTAACAGAGTAGATATAAGATAGACATCAGCGTGGGCCCCACAGAGATGCGGTTTGCAGGGACTCCATGTAATCGTGGAATTCTCCATTTAGGGGAGCGGATATTGGTTGATAAAGCCCCTAATGAGTGATGATATTCTTTTTTTTAATTAGCCCTCTGTGCATTGTCTGCAATTTTGCTAAGCAGAATGTCCCTCTGTCACAATGGTAACTTTTTGCAAAAGTAGAGAGGGCCTTTTAAAAATGAGAGTGTGGCCCACTAAATTAATGATTTGGGTAATCCCTTAGCCTATTTAATCCGTTCACTTTAATTAGATAGGCATGAACTTCTAATAGAGTCATTTAAAAAAAAAATACAGCTTTCTGTGCCCTGCACCTATATTAATGCTACAAGTTAATTTCAAACGGTTTCCTCTAGTGTGGTCCATTCATAATGTTTTGCCCTCAAGTTTGGATAGATGGCATGAAATTAAAACCTCATTTATATGAACGGCTTTAATCTACTCCAAGACTATCCAATGAGCTCCATGTAAGATGTGGGATGGGTTCAATGGATGGGACCCTTACGCGTGAAAGGTCACTGGGTCTTTCTTTTCTTCTTCTTCTTCTTTTCGGGAGGGGACCATTTGACTGTTAGGACCGTTGGCACCTCCGTGGGACCCACTCCGCACTAGCTTCTAGCATGCATCCAGTGTTATTCCCTCCATTCCAGTGAGCTTTTAAGTTTTTTTTATTACTCACTTTTGGACAATAAAATGGTGTCCAAATGGGGTGATTCCAAAGCCATTTGAAAGTTCATCAAATTACATTTCCAACAAGCATAAGATCACCAAAATCAAACATGTAACGAGGGAGTTATGACCATTTTCGTTAGATCTTCGAACGACGGTGAGTATCGACAAATGATAATAACTTTTGGCCCACTTTTGAAAAATCAAATGATGTCCAAATAAGGTGATTCCAAAGTCATCTGAAATTTCATCAAATTACCTTTGCAACAAGTACAAGATCACATCGGTGATAGTCAGCGTGTATTGATGAAAATGGTCATAACTCCATCGTTACATGTTTGATTTGGGTGATCTTATACTTGGTGCAAAGGTAATTTGATGAACTTTCAAGTGACGTTGGAATCACCTCATTTGAACAGCATTTGGTTGCCCAAACGTGTTCCCAAATTCATTGTCGTTCGTTGATACTTACCGTCATTCGCAGATCCAACGAAAACGATCATAACTCCCTTGTTACATGTCCGATTTGGGTGATCTTATACTTGTTAGAAAAGTAATTTGATGAACTTTTAAATGGCTTTAGAATCACCCCATTTGGATACCATTCTATTTTACAAAAGTGGACCCATTTTTGTAAGATCTATAACCCACAAGGAGTTATGATAGTTATGACCATTCATCCATTTCAATATTCTTCCACTACAACATTCATCCGTTGCAACATTCATCCATTTCAACATTCATCTCATTCATCCATTTCAAAATTCATCCATTACAACATTCTTTCATTACAAAATGCATCCCCTTCACAAACTCTCGCCTTTCACACCCATAAAAATAAAATAAAAACATTGTAAAGGGAACCACCGCACCCTCCATTTCACAAACTCCCATCATTGATAGTCGCTAACCAAAAAAAAATCACTATTATCCTAACTTAAACTCACATTTGGCCGTCATAGCTTCTACGTTAGAAATTGTGGCCGAAGTCTTTAAAAAAAAAAAACACTTAGAAGCTCATTGGAATGGAGAGAATGTTGTCGAATGCACTTTGGAAGATCATTGGAGTGGATCCCACGGATATGGCAATGGTCCTAACGGCCAAATAATCCCCTCCCGGAAAAAAAAAAAAATAAGAAGAAGAAAAGAATGAAAAGCCAAATGGCGTTTCTTGTACAAGGGACCCATCTATTGAACATATCCCACGTCTTATATGGGGCCCACTGGATAATATTGGAGCAGATCCAAGCCGTTCACATGCATAAGATTTTAATTTCTTATCATTTGTCCAAGTTTGAAGTTAAAACTCATCACAGATGGACCTCACCAAAGGAAACAGTTCGAAATTAACTCACAGCATTAATGTAGGTGTGGACCACAGAAAGCTTCAATTTTTTTTTAAATGACCCTATTATGGGTTCACGACAGTCTGATTAAAGTGAACAGATCAGATCGGCCGAGGGATGCCCTCGATCATTGATTTAGTGGGCTCAAACCCCCATTTTCAAAAGGCGCTCTCGACTTTTGAATTTTGCTGCAGTTGTATGAGGGGACTAGGCCTGATAATGGGTCTTGTTGAACCGCGTTTGTGTCGTGTTGTATTCTTGTCGTGTAAAAAATGCCCTCACCCAAAGCTGACCAATTAATTAACAGGTTAAAATCTAGAAACCCAAACCCATTCGTTAATTTAACGAGTTACCCGCAACCCGACCCGTTTAACCCGTTAAATAAACGGGCCGTGCTTTCATGGGCAGAGAGATGGGAAAGGGGCTCTATTCGACAGAGATGTTGGAGCGTGGTCATGTGGGGCCATGGGCAGAAAGATGGAGAAAACTCCCGAGAGAGAGAGAGAGAGAGAGAGAGAGAGAGAGAGAGAGAGTCTTATTGGCTATCTTAGCTTATTAGGGATTTCTCACCACACTAAAAATAATTACCAAAATACCTTCACTAATGTGCTAAACAAGTTTCACAGGTGAAACACTAACCCGACCCGTTTTCTTAACGAGTCTTGATGGGCCAACCCGTTAGTGACCCGATACAACAAGGTCGAACCTGAACACTGAATTTTCCGTGCGGGTTGGTGGGTCGTGTGGAATTTTGCCATGTCTAGAGAAAACGACTGGGCAAAAGACATTTTCGACTAAAAAAAGCCAAACAATGCAAAAAAGACTATAAAAAAGGCTTTTAATAGAGGGGCTGACGTCATAATGATATCACTAATTAAGGGCTTTCTCAACTATATCCCTTAGAGGAGTTATTTGATACTTGGCTGTGAATGATGCTTCATACGCAGGCACTTAGAAATGGTACACGTGGAATATGTTAAGTCAAATTAAACCGATTATATTGTGGAGCCCACTGTTAGCGCGTCACAGCCTAAAACTCACATTGCTTGAGCAATCCTTACCTTCGATTCGATGCCACTCTCTTGAAATAGAGAGCGGATTAGGTGAGACCCCGGCCTCACCCAAGAGGGTGCGGCCCTTACAGTGGGGTTACAATGGAGCCCACCTTGATTTAAGTATTATGTATCCATGCCGTTCATCTGTTTTTCCGTATCATTATTGAGCATTGTCCCGAAAATGAATGAGATCCAATTATCAGGTGGACCATACCAGAAGAAACAGTGGTGGTTGACCATCCTACCATTAAAAACCTCTTAGGGAGCACATTAATGTTTCAATAGTGTCTATTTACCATCTAACCTGTTGATAAGTTCAACTAAGCCTTAATAAAGGAAAAAAACAAATACCAACTTGATCCAAAACTTTTGAGTACCATTAATGGTCAATAACTACTATTTCTTATGTTACGGTCCACTGGATGATTAGATCTTCTTCACGTTTGTGATAATACACGAAAATGATCTGTAAAAATGAATAGACGGTGTGGATACAGGATACATACATCAAGGTGGGCCCCACAGTAATTCACAGTACGGGCCGCACCGTCTTGCGTGAGGCCGGCGTCTGACCTAATCCGCTCTCCTTGAAATAAGACCCTTTTTCATTGTTCATTTGCAACCGTCCAATAAATGTCCACCAATCTTATATTCTGACAATCAAATAGTAGTATTATTTGGATCAAGATAGATCGTAACTAGTACTTCAAATTTGGATGGTTTAGATTAAATAAAGTTATTACACATGCAAGTTCTAGATAAATTCTAGTCTTGTGTATCATCCATCACACTCGAACTGAGTATCAAGGTTTTGCCAAGGAATTGCCTCAAAAGCAAGCATTTCGCGCTTCCATACAGGTGGGCCATAGTTTGGTGATTAAAACAAGCTATTTGATGATGTGTCCCACACAAGGGCGGATGCCTCGAATATTTTGCAGTTGGGAACATTCTAACCCTTCAATCCGTGGGCCACTGTAGAGGTTGACGATAAAACTAAATGAACGGCCTACATTTAGCAAAAAGAAAAGCAAGAGATTGAAGGGTTATGATCATTTAATCTGAAATATTTTTAGAGATTTTCCATGGATGATGGGAGGCATCTGATGGACGGTCTGGATAGGCATTACAAGTACGAAATTGCGGAACATAGCAAATTGTGCATTTGCTGCTTCCCGGGACCGTAAAATGGAAATATTATACTCAGGCCACATATGACACTTCATGCAAAACCACTCAAGAATTACACGTGGCATGCAGAGCCCCCTTGGCTAAGTCGCGGACGGGGAATGCCTAGTGACTCGGTCATCAATATGACCCAACATGTTAGGATTTTCTTAGGACATGTGTATGTTTTGCTTTGGCTCAAGCTTACTAATATTTCTATGACTCACAATGTTATAGGTTTGACTTAAAGTCACCATAAAGACTTAAAGTCGTCATAAGTTAATTATTCAAATTTTTACAATTGGATAAATTTTGTAGAAATCTTAAGCTAGAGAATTGGATGATTCCCTATCTTAAAATAATTTTTCATCTTCTACATAAGATTTCGAGTAAGGGATTAAGATGACAAAAAGGGAAAGTATTAGGCACCATCTTTACCCATATGAATGGTCTCTACTTCATAGAATAGTGAAATACAAGAGACTGAAATAGTTCTTGAGTATAAACTATGTAATGAAGTGTGTGAAATGCATTGTGGTGATGCGAAGCTTACTTTAAGCAATGAACCAATGTAGTCTTCTCTATTCGGATTCACCCACTTTGAGAAGTGGTCGAAAATCTAATTAATTCGAGTTTTTAATGGACAAGATCTGATATTTTATTAAGCCGCAATGTATACACTCAAAATGATTAGATGAGTAGATGGGTTGGAGTGTAGATGATGATACACAAATGCTTATACAAGTATAAATTGAACTAATCGAAGTCGATCGAGTGGGTATACAGATTGTTGCAAAAATTGATTTGAATGGATCGGATCAATCTTTTAGGTGGCTCAAGTACAAGGGTTTAGGCTCGACTGGGTTGACCTAGGCTAGAGGGCTCCTCTCCTTTCACTATTTTCTCTCCTTTGTGGATAGGTGGCTTAAATCTCTCTCTCTCTCTCTCTCTCTCTCTCTCACACACACACACACACACACACTATCCTCCTCCTTAAGGCTCTCTTGATGATGGTGAGTGATGGAAGATAAAAGATTGATTGAAAATGATGAGGGGAGTATTTATAGGTGTTTTGGATGGCATTTTATAGTTTTTGGAAAGTCTAGGGGTTAAGTAGAGATCTAACGGTTATGATTGGCTATTGGAATGGACGAGCCACGTGGCGTAATATGGACGGTTTGATCAGATGTAGGAGACGTAATTTCAGGCGAAACCAACGGAAGAAGGGTCATTTTACACAAGTGGGCTTCTTAAGGCTGAAGTTGCTTTTCCCCCTCCACCTAATCTGTAACAAAATTTCACAGGAATCCACGTGGAGTGCTAATTTTCCTTTGGCCACCACTTTCCACTTTTATTGTGGTCCTAAAGCTATATGGGCTTAAGCTTAGGCTTGTACTAGAGCTTAGACTGAGATTAGATTTTAGTTGGGTTTTAAGGTTTCTACAATACTCCAGTGAGCTTGTCAGTTCTAGGTAGGGTGTCTACAATGACCAAATTAGTAAGGATATCCATGCAAATTGATTTGGCCACATGCTAAGATGAGCTCGATCAAGCGCAATGGAACAACTTTCAAATATGCTTTATGTGGGCACATACATGATCCACTCAATCCACTACATCAAGTTGGAAGGATATCCCCGGTGAATGGGTCACTGACCAATCAATGTCTCTAGCGCCCCAGTGCAGCCTAGCTGTGGTCCGAGCGTGGGTTGTCATCCGGGTCCCGTTGGGATCGGTCAGGCTTCGAAAATAGCGCTCCAGTTGGTAGGGCCTGGGTAAGGTTGTCCCACATCGGATGGATGAGCGCCTTGATTCCAGGCTATATGTGGAGTTCTCACCATATGGATACAACGCGTTTTGGAGGAAACCCCGAGAACAAAGCCATAAGGCTTCGGCCAAAGCGGACAATATTGTGTCCTTGGGTGAGGGTGTTACAGATGGTATCAGAGCCGAGGGCGGCTCTGCCCTGAGGGTGGGGGATTCTAGCGCCCCAGTGCAGCCTGGCTGTGGTCCTAGCGTGGGTTGTCATCCAGGTCCCGTTGGGATCGATCGGGCTTCGAAAATAGCGCTCCAGTTGGTAGGGCCTGGGTGAAGTTAGTCCCACATCGGATGGATGAGCACCTTCATTCCGGGCTATATGTGGAGTTCTCACCATATGGATACAACGAGTTTTGGGGGAAACCCCGAGAACAAAGCCGTGAGGCTTTGGCCAAAGCGGACAATATTGTGTCCTTGGGTGGGGGCGTTACAATGTCCCTAAGCCTGCGCTTAGAATCCAAAGTGAATTGAATTGCCTAATGACTAAGTAATTAAGGATATCCTCATTGACACAATCACAACAGGGGTTGATTTGGCCATGCGGTGAGATGGGCTTTGTCAATGGAACAACTTTCAACCATGCTTTGTGGTCCATCTTTAATAGCTACACATGGCTCAATCAAATTGCACCACGTTTTGCAGTTTAAATTGACTTAATTCCTTCCCATTTAAGTTATATCTAAGTGTCTATGCATCATCCATCACGATCTACCAAAATATCAAAGTTTTTGTGTAAAAATATTAACAGGGCATGGCCACAAAATGACACAAAAGCATATTATTTCACTGCAAATAGTAATGATTTCCACCATTGAAACCTTCCTAAGGCCCACAGTGATGTTTATTTGTCATCCAACTTCTTCACAAGATCACATAGACATGGATGAAGGAAAAACACAAATATCAGTTTGATCTAAAACTTTTTTAGCCCCTAATAAGTTTTCAACGGTAAATATTTAATTCATACTCTTTCCTGTGGTGTGGTCCATTTGAGCTTTAGATATACTTATTTTTTGGCTCAAGCCCTAAAATTATCTCATAAAATGGATGGACAGAGTGGATAAAGTACATAAATCGCATTGACCGCACAACATACTAAGTTACTCAGTATGCAACCCGCTTCAACCTAGAGCTCGAGTTAGGTGCAACCCTGTCGGACAAAGCCTACATAACCCAAAGCATGTCCATGTAACATCCACTCTGTTCATCAGTTTCTACCTATCATTTAAAAAAAAAAATGAGATAGATCCCCTCAACGGTTGAATGGACACACCACCATGGAAACCTTCCTAAGGCCCACCGTGATTTTGGTATGCCATCAAACCCGTTCATTATTCCCCATCAATATTTAGGGAAAGTACAAATATCATCTTAATCCAAACTAACAACTCCATGACTCATTTTAATGTATGAGCCCAAAAATGAGCTAGATCCATGTGGTCCATCTTCGATAGCAGAACATGACCCAATCAAATCCCACCATATCAGGTCATAAAAGATATTTTTGATAATTAGGTCATGCTTTGGATGACATTTTGTAGTTTTTAAGAAGTCTAGGGGTTAAGTAGAGCTCTAAGGGCTATGATTGGCTATTGGAATGGACATGCCACGTAGCACAATGTGGACAGTTTGATCAAAAGTAGGAGGCATAATTTCAGGCAAAACCAAGGGAAGAAGGGTCATTTTACACAAGCGGGCTTCTCAAGGCTAAAGTTGTTTTTCCCCCACTCCACCTAATTTGTGACAAAATTTCACGGGAATCCACATGGAGTGCTAATTTCCCTTTAGCCACCGCTTTCCACTTTTATTGTGGTCCTAAAGCTATATGAGCTCAAGCTTAGGCTTGTACTGGACCTTGGACTGAAATTAGATTTTAGTTGGGTTTTAGGGTTTCTATAATACTCGAGTGAGCTTGCCAATTCTAGGTGAGGTGTGTCGTATCGGTATCGGTGGGCGTAACGGTGCCCACCGTTACTAATACGGATATGGACTGTATCAGCCGATAAGGCCCCATAACGGCATTTTTTTTTTTTTTTTGCCTAAAAAAATCCTAAAAATGTGGATTAAATCCAGAAAATTCCAAATATGCATTCATTTATAATTTTGAACATGTTTATGGTGTTGTAACAGTCCGCTCTTCGGTGAAAATGTGGTATCGGGTTGTCTGATGAAATTATGAATATGATAATCTGGAATTAACTGCAAATCTTTTATATTTAATTATTTAACTATACAATATCAATATAAATTTATTAGAATGAATATAATACCAAAAAATCTCATATTTGTAGATTTTATTATTATTTATAATATTGGTGTATTGCATACCTGGCGACGACTCTCGTAAATTTTATTTCAACATATGGAGGTTAGAGACTTTTGTGTCCTATTATGTAATTCATATACCTAACAATTTGATATCATTTTTTCCAATAAATTTTAAGAGAAAATTGAAATTAAATTCGGGTGAATAGTATTGTCGATTTGGTGTTGATTTAACGGTCCACTCGATGTCCCAAATCAGCCTTAGATTCATGCAATCTATTGGTAGTTTGATACTTATCCCACTAATGGATTGGTGGACATTTATTGAACAATAAAAAATGAAAAAATATCAAATGGTCTTATTTCAAAAAACATGTGCCTACAAATTAATGGTGAAAATCATTCAAATCATTTTATTTTTGGATTATGACTTAGCAACAATGGTCCATAATTTAATTAATTAATTTTAAGTTAATATGTGCCTCATGTACATTTTTTTTAAAATGTGTATTTAGGGCCCCCCTCGATGTATGTACTGTATATCCATGTTGTCCATTTCATTTTACGACATGGTCCAAAAATAAAGTAAATCCAGATATCAAGTGGACTCATTTTAAACCATGTTTGAAAAAATGAGTCAGATCCAAATAGCATAGGTGGACCACTGGTGAGTGGCGTCTTGAATGTGGGGTCCACCTCGATGCACTTTTGTATATCCATGCTGTCCATCCCTTTTGTCTACTCATTTTTGGGCATGGTTCAAAAAATGAGGCAGATCCTAATCTCAGGTGGCCCACACCATAGGGATTGAATTCCTACCATTAAAAACTTAGTGGGATTTGGGACCAAAAAAGTTTGGATCAAGCTGACATCTGCATTTTCCCTTCATCTAGGTCTATGTGACCTTATCAACAGTTCGATGGGAAATAAACATTACCGCGGGCCCTTAGAGTTTTTTTAACGGTGGCCATTCAATCCCTACTGTGTGGTCCACTCAAGATTTGGATCTGCTTCATTTTAGGGTCAATGCCCTAAAATGAACTATAAAAGCTAATGGATGGCATGGATACCAAACCAAATCAAGGTGGGCCCCATGTGATGAAATAGTGCACTTGCACTGAGCGGCATGTGCCGCGAAGTACTTAAAACATAAAAAAATAAAAAGGCCATCCACTCGTTTTTCAAAGAGGGGGATCAAAAGTTCGAGAGGGAAACATAGAGAAAGAGGGGGCCGCACCAGACAGGGAAGAAGAAGAAGAAGAAGAAAAAGCAGCAACTGCCGCGACAGCGCCGCGACAACTGCAGAAAATAAAGAAGAAAAAGAAAGAAAGAAGTAGCAGCAGCTACCACAACATCACCATGATAACCGCGGCCGATAAAGAAAAAGAAGAAGAAAAAGATACATTTTTTTTTCTCTTTTTTTCTCTTTTTCTTAAGGTTACTATACGTAACAGTCATTACGGGGACCGTAACGACCATTACGGCCTCGTAACGGCCATTACGGTTCCGTTTTTCAGGGCCCCTCCATTTCAGCCCCGTATCGCGTAACGGTAGCCTCTGTTACCATTACATATCTGCCGTTACGTAACCGATTTGGGACACCTTTGTTCTAGGTGGGGTGTCTACAGTGACCAAATCATTAAGAATACCCATGCGAATTGATTTGGCCACATGTTAAGATGAGGTCAATCAAGTGCAATGGAACGACTTTTAAACATGCTTTTATATGAGCCCATGCATGATCTACTCAATCCACTACATCAAGTCGGAAGGATATCCCTGGTGAATGGGTCATTGGCTAATCAATGTCCTTAGGCCCGTACTTAGAATCCAAAGTGAATTGAATTGCCTGATGACCAAGTCATTAGGGATATCATCATTGACACAATCGCAGCAGGGGTTGATTTGGCCATGCCCTGAGATGGGCTTTGTCAACACTCACCCACACTGTTAGTCACCCTTCATTGTTAGCCACCCCCCACGTTGGGATTCGATACCTTGATCCCAGTGTTGAGAACAACAACTTTCAAACATGCTTTGTTGTCCGTCTATCATAGCTACACATGGCTTAATCAAATTGCACCACGTTTGGCCGTTTAAATTGACTTAATTCCTTCCCACCTAAGTTATTTCTAAGTGCCTATGCATCATCTATCTCGCTCTACCAAAGTATTAAAGTTTTTGTGTAAAAATATTAACTGGGCATGGTCATAAAACGACACAAAAGCAGATTGTTTCACTGCAAATGGTGGGAATAATTATTTCGACCGTTTGAAACCTTCCTAAGGCCCACAGTGATGTTTATTTGTCATCCAACTTCTTCACAAGATGACACTAACATGGATGAAGGAAAAATACAAATATCAGCTTGATCTAAAACTTTTTTAGCCCCTAATAAGTTTTCAATGGTAAATATTTAATTCATACTCTTTTCTGTGGTGTGGTCCATTTGAGCTTTATATATACTTCATTTTTGGGCTCAAGTCATAAAATTATCTCATAAAATGGATGGACAAAGTGGATAAAATATATAAATCATATTGACCCCACTATATACTAAGTTACTCAGTAGCGCCCAGAGCTCAACTTGGGTGCAACCCTATCGTACAAAGCCTATATAACCCAAAGCATGTCCATGTGACATCCACTCCATTCATCAATTTCTACCTATCATTTAAAAAAAAAAAATGAGATAGATCCCCTCAACGTTCGGATGGACACACCACCATGGAAACCTTCCTAAGGCTCATCGTGATTTCAGTATGCCATCAAACCCGTTCTTTATTCCCCACCAGTATTCAGGGAAAATAAAAATATCATCTTAATCCAAACTAACGACTCATGACTCATTTTGATGTATGAGCCCAAAAATGAGCTAGATCCATGCGGTCATATCGGAACAGGACCCAATCCCAATCAAATCCCACCATATCATGTCACAAAAGATATTTTTGATAATTGGATCATCAGGCGGGACCCACCATGTGTGGCCCACCTAAATATATCCTCGTAGGAGAACCCAAATCTTTTAATTTAGAGCATGTAAGTGGACGGTTGAGAAGAAAAAGGTAGCAGGGGTCCTTATTCAGTTGATAAGGCCCCATGTTCTGCAATCGTGGCTAGGATTTACCAGTCTGAGAACTCTAGAATGGTCCATCCATCGCCGGGTACCACAGATCAACGATCTAGATCACTTAACCATGGGCCCACATCTACAAAGAGACTCCTGTGCATATCCTCGTCCATTGATTTGCCCAAGAGTGCTACGTGGCACACGTGTGTGAGATCCATGCCAATCATTCGTTGGAGCTGAACTTTGACGTAACCTGGCCGTCTATCAGGCCAATGTACTTATCAGATGGGACTTGTGTGTGAGGAAGTCGCCAACCGTCTAATTTCAACGTACACAACCGGCCCACGTGACATCCTTTCTGCGAACGCCTTTTCAATCTCTCCTCGCGCGACTCGCTTCCTTGACGGTAGCTTTGCAAACCATAGTAAGGCTTTTAGTTCTGACAAGTGGGGCCCCTAGTTAAGTGATCCAGACCGTTGCTTTGTTATTCCACGTGGAAGATTGATAATGACCGGAATATCTCCTCAAATGTAATCCTAGCCTTTAAAAGGAGAAATAAAACGTTCATGGACATTCAACTGAAAAAAAGGCCAAACATTGGTGGCCAAGATCGACCAATCTTACAGTGCCTTCCGAGATGATCCATCAAGGGTGGGATGCAGAAAACCAATGGTCTGGATTACTGAACCGTTGGGATGCTTTATTATATGCGAATCGCACGGATTGTGGTCCATCCCTTGACCGGCTCCAAGATCCGAAGGAGTACAATTTCGCGTGGTCCTGAGTTGGACCCGGCATTTAAATAATAACTAGCGGAGCAGAGGTCAAACGAAACTGCCGCCTCTGGCACGGATACCAATGTGGGACCCACACGCAAGTTGTTATTGCCTTTTTTAGGAGGCTGGAGAGGCCGTGCGCAGAGCACGTGCGGGTCCTGGTACACGTATGTGACATCCTGGCCACTCATCAGATGGGAACCACATGGAACATGCCCTTGCCGGAAATACAGGCGGGTCCGTTCATCAGGTGGACCACACGCATCTGAGAAAAAATAGATGGCTGGTAGCAATGACCGACTGTCCATGTTAACACGTCCACTAGAGGAGTGGACCCGCTTGATTTTTGGAGCGGGAGTGGATTAGCTGTTACCCGGGTAAGAGCTTAGTGGGTGTTACCCTGACCGTGCGGGGCCCACCTTGATGTATTTTATGTATATCAATGCCGTCCATCTGTTTTTTCATATCATTTTAGTGAGAGATATCAAACATTAAGAAGATTCAAATCTCAGGTGGACCATACCAGTAGAAAAAGCGATGAATTACGATTAGAAGCATTTTGTGGGCCACAAAACTTTTGGATCAATCTGATCTTTGTATTTATCCCTTCATCCAGATCTTATTGATACTATCACCAGGTTAGATTACAAATAAAAATTACTAAAACCTTACGATGGCCTCTTTAAAAATTTTAATGGTGCCACACTCACTCACCACTCTTTCTGTGGTGCGGTCCACATGATATTTAGATCTGAATAATTTTTAAGAAACCGTCCTAAAATGAGCTGGAGAAACGAATGGACGGTGTGGATATACAAAAAAAAAATCATCAAGGTGGGCCATACGCTAAGGGTAACACCCATTAATCCGCTACCGGTTGGAGCAGGGCATTTTGATGGTGGGATGGTATATCTCACATGTATGACCCATGTTTGGGGGAAGGATCTTCTCTTCTGTCACAAATAGGGTGGGCCCACTGCAGCGCGGCTCTGCCAGAGTTTGAAGCGGCCGGCGCGACTTTTGAAGAGCTATGGTTTCGTTTGGTGGACTGGGTTTTGGGAGCGACCGCTCCAGTACCGAGGTCGGTGCTGTTGGGGGCGCGGTTTGGCTAGTGACGCTGACACTAGCCAGGTGGTTAGTGGTCCGTGCTCTGTGAGCCCACGATGATGTATGTATTTTATTCCCACCGTCCATCCATTTTTTTTCAGGTCATTTTAGGGCTTGATGTAAGAAGTGAGGCAGATCTAAATCAGGAGTGAACCACACCAAAGAAAACAGTAGTGATGGTGGGCGTTCAATCACCACCATTTCTTGTGGTGTAGTCCACCTGAGATTTGGATCTACCTCAGTTTTGAAATCATGCACTAAATGATCGGACAAAATGGATACACGAAGTGATAAAAATTGAAGTAGATCCAAATTCAGGTGGGCCCACCACAGGAAACAGTGGTGAATGACAATTAAAAACTCTTTGTGGTTCACAAAAGTTTCAGATCAGTCTGATTTTTTTTGTGATCCCTTCATCCAGGTCTTTGTAACATTATCAATATGTTGGATGCCAAACAAATGTTAAGGTGGTCCAAAAAGTTTTTAATGGTGGATATTCAATCACCACCGTTTCCTCTGGTGTGGTCTACCTAAATTTGTGGAATCATGATATCTTTCATCCGCGGCTTTAAGGCACATGCACCACGAGGGCATGTTTGCCGCATGGCATTAGGTGGGATTAAATGAGATAGGATTGCTTAAAAGTAATCTTTACATGTTGCCAGAGATGCTGTGTTGGGTTAGCCGCAGGGAAAACCCACTGGCTAGGGTGGAGGTGGCGTGGATGAGATACCGATTAGGATGAAGATAGTATGTTTACATCACCAATTTTTTGGGGCTCACAACAATATATCTATTATATCCACACCATCTATCTATTTTACAAGATCATTTTAGGTCATGGGTCAAAAAATGAGGCATATCTGAATCTCATGTGGACCACACATCATGAAGCAATGGAGATTTAACCGTCCACCATTGAAAACTTTTTGAGGGCTAGAGAAGTGTTGGATCAATCTGATATTTGTTTTTCTTCCTTCATCCACGTCTGTGTGACCTTATGCACAACTTCGATGACAAATAATCATTATGATGGGCCTTGGGAGGGTTTCAACGGTGATAGCCATTGTCCTCACTACTTTCTACCGCGTGGACCACGTAAGCTTTGGTTTTGTCTCGTTTTTGGGCTCATGGCCTAATATGATTTCAAAGATGAATGGACGGTATGGATATAATACATATATCATAGTGGGGGCCACAAAGCTTGGTGATGCACCGCCACACAATTTGCTTCTAATTTCTTCTCCCTTTCAAGATTTGCTCCAATTATGGTAAATCAAATGGGATTGCGAGAATCCCGGCGTAGTTTCCAAAGCTTAATACATTACCAATGAAGATGACAACCAAACATGGGTGGATTTGAACAAGTGATTTACTCAATTCAATCCCATTTAATCCCTCATAATACCATGCGCCAAACGCCCCATAAGTGGATCCAGATCCACCAAAGTTGTGCCCACCGCTAAGTTGACACGTCTCTGTCAGTGTGCAGATTGGTTGCCTTTTGCCAATGGTTTGGGGGACGCGGATCACGTGGGGTGCGAGAGCGGATTATGTGTGGCCCCGGATTAAGCCACGTGAGTTCCAAGCTCAGATTAAGTACTACCCCCACTAGGACACAATTGGAGATGGATGGGTGCATGGCACCTTAGTATTGGTGAAGAACAGGTGGGGCCGCGTTGATGTGACTGGTGTTGGGTGTGTTTCACACAAACCTTAGGATCTCGCCCCCCAATGCACTAGAATTATAGGCTATAATAATGCAATAATCAAGAATAAAGCATTAACCTCACGACACAAGAAGTTTTAAGTGAAAAACCCTCGAAAGAGCTAAAAACCACGGGACCTAGTCCAGATCAACAATCCACTATGAAGTAGAGAGTTACAACCGATCACAAGCACACACCGCTTAGATGAAACCTTCTTCACTCACGTAGGAGTGGATAAACAACAAGGGAACAATAAGATTAGAGCGATCCCACCGATCCCAAGGACGTAGAAGTGCTAAGACGACGGTTGCGCAAAAGAACTCATCTTCAAACAACTTCTCCCTTCTACAAGCTTCCACTCTCTTCAAACAACATTTAGGTTGGATGCCAAATAAATGTTAAGGTGGTCCAAGAAGTTTTTAATGGTGGATATTCAATTACCACCGTTTCCTGTGGTGTGGTCTACCTGAATTTGTGGAACCATGATATCTTTCATCCGCGGATTTAAGGCACATGCACCACGAGGGCGTGTTTGCCGCATGGCATTAGGTGGGATTAAATGGGATAGGATTGCTTAAAAGTAATCTTTACATGTTGTCAGAGATGCTGTGTTTGATTATCCGTAGTGAAAACCCACTGGCTAGGGTGGAGGAGGCGTGGATGAGATACCGATTAGGATGAAGATAGTATGTTTACATCACCAATTTTGTGGGGCTCACAACAATATATCTATTATATCCACACCATCTATCTATTTTACGAGATCACTTTAGGTCATGGGTCAAAAAATGAGGCATATCTGAATCTCATGTGGACCACACATCATGAAGCAATGGAGATTTAACCGTCCACCATTGAAAACTTCTTGAGGGCTAGAGAAGTGTTGGATCAATCTGATATTTGCTTTTCTCCCTTCATCCACGTCTATGTGACCTTATGCACAACTTCGATGACAAATAATCATCTTAATGGGCCTTGGGAGGGTTTCAACGGTGGTAGCCATTGTCCTCACTACTTTCTACCGTGTGGACCACGTAAGCTTTGGTTTTGTCTCGTTTTTGGGCTCATGGCCTAATATGATTTCAAAGATGAATGGACGGTATGGATATAATACATATATCATAGTGAGGGCCACAAAGCTTGGTGATGCACCGCCACACAATTTGCTTCTAATTTCTTCTCCCTTTCAAGATTTGCTCCAATTATGGTAAATCAAATGGGATTGCGAGAATCCCGGCGTAGTTTCCAAAGCTTAATACATTGCCAACGAAGATGACAACCAAACATGGGTGAATTTGAACAAGTGATTTACTCAATTCAATCCCATTTAATACCTCATAATACCATGCGCCAAACGCCCCATAAGTGGATCCAGATCCACCAAAGTCGTGCCCACAGCTAAGTTGACACGTCTCTGTCAGTGTGCAGATTGGTTGCCTTTTGCCAATGGTTTGGGGGACGCGGATCACGTGGGGTGCGAGAGCGGATTATGTGTGGCCCCGGATTAAGCCACGTGAGTTCCAAGCTCAGATTAAGTACTACCCCCACTAGGACACAATTGGAGATGGATGGGTGCATGGCACCTTAGTATTGGTGGAGAACAGGTGGGGCCGCGTTGATGTGACTAGTGTTGGGTGCGTTTCGCACAAACCTTAGGATCTCGCCCCCCAATGCACTAGAATTATAGGCTATGATAATGCAATAATCAAGCATCAACCACACGACACAAGAAGTTTTAATTGAAAAACCCTCGAAAGAGGTAAAAACCACGGGACCTAGTCCAGATCAACAATCCACTATGAAGTAGAGAGTTACAACCGATCACAAGCACACACCGCTTAGATGAAACCTTCTTCACTCACGTAGGAGTGGATAAACAACAGGGAACAATAAGATTAGAGAGATCCCACCGATCCCAAGGACGTAGAAGTGCTAAGACGACGGTTGCGCAAAAGAACTCATCTTCAAACAACTTCTCCCTTCTACAAGCTTCCTCTCTCTCTCTTTTCTCTTTCTCTCTTCCTCTTTTTTTCTCTATCTCTCACCTTGGACGTGAAAACACCTTAATGAGATGACCTAAACTCATTTTGGAACCTCTTAAGTACAGAACCGGAAGAGTTAGAACCAAATAAGGAAACTGCGCATAAGCAGTCCACGTAGGGTCGGGCGCCCGGTCAATGGACCGTTGAGCACTCGCCCAACCCAAAAAACGTCCAGCGTGTAATACGAAGAAAAAATCCGAATATCGGAAGCCCGGTCACCAGACCGCCGGGCGCCCGACTGTTGTAAAAACAGTCCAGCAGTATTAGCCTCATCTGGGTGAATTTCGGTCGCCCAACCAGACCGAGCAGGGCACTCGACCACAACCAGGCTGCACTCCTCTCTCCTCTGTATTGAGGAAGAAAACCCCCATCAAATTGTTGGGTTTGTCCCACATTGGTTAGAGGCTGGGGAGATTACTGGGCTATATATTGAGAAGAGGCCCCTTAACAATGACTAGTCATTTTGTGGTGGAATCGGCCCAACAAGTGGTATCAGAGCTAGCCCAACCAAGCTGGTATGTGGTGGCACCCATGCCCAAGCCTGTGAGCGAGGGGGGGCAATGCTCAAGAGTCCAGAGAGGGCAGTGCTCAAGAGCCCCTATCTGCCCACACCCAAAGCCCACAAACGAGGGGGGCAGTGCCCGAAAAACCCTAGAGGGTAGTGCTCGGGAGCCCCTATCCGCTATGGAGGGGGGGATTATTGGGTTTGTCCCATATCGATTAGAGGCTGGGGAGATTACTGGGCTATATATTGAGAAGAAGCCCCTCAACAATGACTAGCCATTTTGAGGTAGAACCAGCCCAACAACGGGTCCATCAGTGCTCCACCAATTATGCAATTATGAGGTGCGGGCCATGCTCTCCACCAATACCGAGCTGCCACGCCCCCATCCGTCTCCGGATGCATCTTGGTAGGGGTAGCACGTGATCCAAGCTTGTGAGTTCCACCCTGACCGTGGGGCCCACCTCGATGTATGTGTTGTACTTCCTCGCGATTCATCCGTTTTGCCAGCTCATTTTAAGAGTATGGTGACAGAAAATTAAGCAGATTTGGAAACAGTGGCCATTAAAGGCCCACCGTTAAAACTTTTTAAGATATCCACCCTAATGTTTATAATTTGCCATCCAACTAGTTGATGTTTGTCTCCTTTAATTATGGGACCGACAGCCAGTGCTCAACCACCTGCTAGGTTGTACCTAAGTTGTGTCCTGAGTTCTGACCTTAATGAGTCGTTTGTCAGTATAGATTAGGTGGTAATCCAACATACAGTCCCGTGAATTTCATAACGTGATTTCACTTCAATAATTAGTAGGCTCCACCTTAATGTTTAAGTGGAATCCACCCAAATCACAAGACGCGTTGCCCCATTTTAGCTAAGGGCTCCAAAATCGGTTCAATCCATGATTTTAGCTGTAGAATGATGCTTACCCTTGATTTTTCAGAGTCCACCATGATTATTATATTATATGAAATTTAATCTAATGTTAGAAGCCAAGCTAAAAATTAGGCCCCAGGACCAAAAATAAAGCCCATCTGTGATTCAGATAGACCACATGAAGGAAACAGTTTGGAAAGTGAGAGTTGCCCCATATACTGTTTTCAATGATATAGTCCACCTAAATCACAGACACGGCTGACTTTTAGGCCCTATGGCTAAAGTGGGGCCTAGTGATCAAGGTGGATTTACATAAACATCATGGTGGGCCACGTGGGAGAATGTTTTAGCTCATGTGCATTACCTGTGGTAACTTCTGCATATCACCGGCTGCATTAGATAACTTCTACACATCATCAGCCTCCATTTTAGCCTTAGGGCTAAAAATGAGCCCAGTATGTGATTCAGGTGCCCCATATAAAAGAAAATAGTTGGAAGAGAGATGCCCACCCTTGATTTTTTTAAGACCCAACTTGATGATTATATGAAATCCACTCACACCTTTGATTTTTTTAAGGTCCAACTTGATGATTACATGAACTCCACTTAATTGTGAGATGCCAAGTTGACAATTAGGCTTCAATACAAGGGGAAAAAAAGGCCCATCCATGATTCATGTGAACAACACCAAGTGAAATAGTTTGGAGAGTTAGCGTTGCCCGGAATATTATATATTGTTCTGAATGGAAACTTCAATAGTCTCCATAGAAAAATTCTTGTGGCCCACGGGAGTTTTCAACGATAGGTGTTCAATCCCCACTATTTTCTATGGTGTGGTCCATTTGAGCTTTGGATTTGCCTGTTCTGAATAGAAACTTCAATAGTCTCCATAGAAAAATTCTTGTGGCCCTAGGGGTTTTCAATAATAGGCGATCAATCCCCACTATTTTTTATGGTATGGTCCATTTGAGCTTTGGATTTGCCTCACTTTTTGGGTCGTTCCCTAAAATGATTTAGAAAAATGGATAGATGGTGTGGAAAAAACACATACATGGTAGGGCCCACAAAGTTGTGCCATGTATACACAGTACCAACATCGGTGCTGCATTCTAGACTACACAATTCGAGTCTAACTTACAGGATTTGGTCACTGCCTATTTATTTTTCCAATCCCACATGTATGCCATTCCTCCCACATGTGCATTTGCTCTTGACACTTGAAGATTGGACGTATGTGGATAGCGTTTCTCTCGTGCACTAAAGAGGGACCGTATCCACCTATTCTTGTGTGTACCAATTGAAGTATTTTAAAATGAAATGAAGAATGAATGCTTTCTCAGCATAAGGGAAGGAACTCATGAATTCCCTTTTTAATATAACTGAAGATTTTTTTTTTCAGAATGTTTATTCAAGCAAAACAAAACATGAAAGATTCTATTTCCCTGCTCCATTGGTAATATTGTTGTGGCCTATAGAATGAAGCAGCTGGCCATTTACAACTTGGATTGCATTGTGTAGAACACAACACCATCGTCGGTACTGTGTATACATGGAAAAACTCTATGGGTGTAATGCCCTAAAACCCAACACCCGAGTATCGATAACTGTTTACACAACGAAATATTGTTTGGTTGGTCAGGATATTTGCATTCTAAGAGTTAACAATAGAGATTAAATGTGAGGCATTCATCATCAATCAATTCATTAATATAATTAAGGGTTCTTTACATTCCGTATATTATATTCCTTGATTCTAAAACAAGATACAATTGATTGTAGAACTCTAGTTGCTAAAAGTCCATTTTAGATCTATGCATGGTCTACCAAATTGGCAAAGAAGTTGTGCAGATTCTGTAATTTAGAACCGCATTTTCTTCCTCTGGAATTAAGCCTTCAGTCTTGTTCCAGAGCGAAAAATCAGCGCAACTCTTGCTTCATGAAAACATCTTCCAAAAGCCTTGTGCTGAATAGAAGTTTACGGGAGATGAGTATCTTACACGACCGTGTAAGACACTGTCTTACACGGCCGCGTAAGACCCCGTGATAGCACTTCTTTTTATTTCTTCGCGGTTCTTCTCTGTTGGTGCACTCAATGCATTCCTCTCAGAATCGAACAGATACGTGAGTCTTCCTCCGTACCTCTCAAATCCTTGAAGCAAACTCTGAACAAATGATGAATGAATGATCCCCAAATGGATTACCCCATGGGATATTTATAGACCTCAACCCCAAACGTCACGTGAATCAGGGTTATCCGCACATGCCCAAGTCATCTTACACGGTCGTGTAAGACACTATGTCTTACGCGACCATGTAAGACATCTATTTTCTGCTTTCTTCTCTTTGATTCTTGTCTTCTCGTTTTTTTTTTTCAAATTCTTCTTTCTCTTTATATTTTCAATGCCTCAACAGATGCCCCATCGATCTTCTTTAGACGTGTTCTTTAAAACTAACTAAAAAATGGATCAATCTTCTTCATGAATCGAAAATAGGAGGGACTTACATGAGGATTGTTTTACACGACCGCGTAAGACTCCCCTGCTGGTTTCCCATATAAAGGCTTAACCCCTCTTCATTTCCTGTTTGTACTACGAAGCCCTGTCTTTCTACCTCCATCTTATGCAGCTGCGTAAGACCAAACATCTTACGTGACCACGTAAGATGACTGCCTTGGCAACAAATTTTCTAAGTATTGAAATTCTATTGAAATTTTTCATAAGTACGGTACCTCTTCTTCTGGACACTTAGCCACTTTCAGTCAACTCTTTGGAACTTAAAAATTATTTAAGTAATTTTCTAAAATACTATGAATTTCAGTAAATTTCTAAGTACTTGTCCTTCTAGAAACTTATTAAGTTCCTGGATTTTTTTCAAAAATTCTAAGTTCCCAACTTTTTTTTAAAAATTCCTAGCTTTTAGACCAAGTGGTTGTTTGACATGGTATCAAAGCGAAAGGTCCTGTGTTCGAATTTCGAAAGTAGCAAATATGCCACCGGTAACATATTCTCCCACGGGGGGCGTTTATGGTGTGAGTTGTGAGTGTCCCTCTACCTAGGTGTGAGTTGTATATCCCTCCACCCTTGCCCAGTAAATTCCCACGCGGAGTTCCACCCCACACATGTGGGGGAGTGTTAAAGTCCCTTGATATACATTGATACACCATCCTCTAACAGCTCGAGCTTTTAGATCAAGTGGTTGTTTGACAAGACCAACTAGCAAGGAGATAAATTCTAAACATTAGCCTAATCCAAAACTCAAGTAGGCCGCACAGTGAATTTGGACAATTTTAGTCGGCATTTTAAATTATTCTATTATGTGGTCCATCTTTTTTTTTAGTCATGCAACACGCCCACCCTGTTAGCTGCGTAATGCACTCACACTGTTAGTCACACGATGCGCCCACCGGTGCCATTAGTGTGTCTCCTTAGCATTCAAACCCCTAAGACCTGCTGTTGAAATGCTAAGGCGTCTTCCAGCTAGGCTAGCACGGGACACATGAGATGGCTGATTTTTGGATCTAGCTTAGTTTTGGATCTAGCTGATTTTTGTCAGTTACGATGAGCATGAGATATATGGCTCAATTGATGGACAGAATGGATGTAACAAAAGCATCTCCATGGGACCCACAAGTTAACCTCCAATACTGCACGCTCTTCCTACAACTGGTATTGTAGTCTTGTAAAGGATTCCCTTTCTCCAAAACAAGCCGAATCTTGGTGGAATATGGACTTTGCTAAGCCAAATGCATGTAAAGCTCAGCATTTCACGAGCAAGCTGACATGGAACATGTGTGAGAGGTATAGTTTTTTTTGTTGTCCACGGCCTTAAATCAATCTTTGGAAACAAAAATTATGTGATTTAGCTTGTCAGGTGGGGTGCCGAATGTTACAAAGCAAACATAGGGATATCTCATAAAAATGCAGCCATATATTTGTTTGTCCAAAGTGGCCCATTAATGGAGTGGAAATGTATGACTTTTAGCCGATGCCTCGTTTGATTGAGGGCTATAATTTATTTGAACATGAACACATGCAATATAAGAATATTCAATGATGGACCTCTAAGGATTTCATGAGCACTATTAAAACATGAATTTCCCTGAATTTCATTTTTAGGAGTTTATTACGGATGACAGCTAAAAATCTCATATTCCTTTTATAATTTTCACCGGTGTATATGTTGTGTATGAGAATTTAACTATTGAAAAAGATCAATAATTATTATTTAGGTTGCTTAAAGTAGTATTTTGCTTTTAATCAAGGGAAGCATTTGGTATACTTTTAAACTGTTAGATTGTCCTTTATAGCGACCTAAAACGATCAAAAAGCGTACTTAACACTCTTAGGGAGATTTTGAAGTCTTTGGGCTTGGCCCTGGACTTTTGGCCCGTTTGGACACACTTCCGCGAAAAGGTACACTAAGAGATCGGTGTTGAATAGTGCCTATTTTGACGAGGGGATGTGAGATTGGGGTTTGCAAAGTGCATCCAAACACCGGTTGAAAACTTTGATTGGGCTTAAAAGGGGATTTATGCCTCAATCCCCCCACCGGACGGTGCATCCAAACGGATTCTTACATGTGGTACATTTGAGTTGGGATTTTAGGCAAAATCCCCGACGAAGCTAGGTTTTACCAACGAATGCCTCCAGGATTGGAAATTACATGGTAGTACTTTTTAGAGGTTGAAATTACAAAAATGCCCTCAATTTTTTTCTTTAAAAAAAGTAGTGAAATTCAAGACTTGTGAGGCTCACATGCTATGTGTATAACATCCAACCCATTAAACATATGCATCATGCCATGGTGATGACACAAACAAAATCAGGTCAATAAGATCATCAGATGGGCTACACTTGAATTGAGATATTTTGAATGGTGTATATTATTTTCATGATTTGGCCCACTTTATGATTGGATCCACCATATTTTTTGTTATTATAATAATAATAATAATAATAATGTTAGTGTGCATCTGTTGGACGGATTGGATGTGAGATACATGTGATGTGGGACCCACAATTTTCACTCTGCTGTAAAGACAAAGCAGAGGGTAGTAATGTAATCTAATACTCTTAAAAAGCACTGCCTGAGAATATCTGTTACTTGGCACACTAGTCGGTAAAATCCAATTCCTTTTGAGGAATTTTGCCGTAAAAATCCCCATTGAGTGTGGTGTTGTCCTCAGCGTACTTTAGAACCGTTGGATCGGCCATAAGAAGTTCTAAGTGTTGGATCTTGATTTGATGAGATTGGGTACTTAGATGGCATTGATGCTGGATTCATTCATTTTTTTAACTCAACAGGAATCTTTCAATGTTGAAGATGATTTGCCTTTATCCCATCCATTTTAAGGCCCTTCATATAAACGGTTTGGATCATTAAAACACATACCCAAATAAGATAGACTCCCATGTGGGCGTTTGGCACGTAATACTGACTTTTGACACCCATGCATGTGCCAGAAGCATCTAGCAACCAAAAAAAGTCTGCCAGAATACACCCATATGTAGAGTAATAAGATACGTCGGGACTTTAGCCATTGGATCTGCGTCCTTTTCAATGACCTAAACCAGATGGGCCCCACCATGGATGAGTGATAGGAAAAAGAAAATCTTAGATTGAAATATTAAAATTCATATTCAAAGGAAAAGAATCATATGATCAAAGAATGAAATATTCGATTCCAAGTTTTTTTTTTTCTAAATTATTACTTTCCCCAAAGGTGAGGCCCATCGTATAAACGGCTGGGATTAAAAGATTCAAAGGCTAAAGTACCGGAAACACACCACTTTTTAATGAGATTTACAGATTAGCTTCCTTTTTCACGCTTAAAAAGTAGTCCATTCAGCATTTTCTCTTCAACTGTCCATTTGATGGACATCACTGGAAGATTTTTAAACCTGCAAATCAGTGTGATTTTTTTTTTTTTTTTCCTATTCTCCTTCCTCATCAGGGCCCATGATTTTTACTGTCCAGTCGGCATCTGTATGTGCCAACTGAACTGTGGAGGTTTTCTAACCGCACAAGCACCACATCCACCACGAGCTTGGATGAGGTACTATCTCCACCAGGATGTAGCGGGAGAGGGACGAGTACGTGGGACATTGGCATTGGTGGAGAGCAGGTGGGGCCCGCACCTCAGTTTATTGATGTGACAGGTTTATCAGCACTCCACCAACATCAAGGTGCACCCCCCCTCTCAACCAATACCTACGTGCCACGTACCCGTCTATCTCTTACTGCGTCTCGGCAGGGATAGTACCCAGTCCAAGCTCATCCACCACAGCACACGTGCCCACTTTGCATTTCGTGGGACATTTGTTCCACTTAAGAAGTGCATAAGATGGACCACACCCTTTGGAACATTTTCAGGATTCCATTAACTATTGGGCCTAGGTGTATCATTTAGTTGTTGGGTGTTGGACGTCTCATATAGCTGAAATTGGCATTGCCAGATTGTCCATAAAAGGCGATGACATCAAAGGAGGGATGTAGCTAATGAGGTATTTGCTCACTTTGTAGCTAATGAGATGTGGAAAGTAGTTCGTAAGTTGTTGGCTCCATACGAATTGTTGTGATGTTCAGAACAACCAAGGTTATTAGATGATAAATCCTTTTAATTCATAAAGGTGTGTATAATATGTATAAAATGCATTCCAAATGATTCATGCCGAGAGGCTTTCACTAATATTCGGGTGTGAGATTACATTCCAAAGTGTTGTCTGCCACATGGCCTTTAGTTATGTCGCTTGGGAAAGCTCTTGCTTAAAAGGTAAAATCCAATTAGATTATCATAGTGTATGGTTCAGGATACCATTAGCCATAATCTTTAATTCCCATCTTCCAAGTGACTGGATCGTTGATCAAGATGAGGAGGAAGCTTGTGAAGGCCTTATAATACACAAGCTCTATCTAATAAAGAAATGGGTCTTAAATATGAAGATGGGATAAGATTAGGCCTAAGCAAGCCATCATGTAATAAGACCCTCTCAGCGCCAGGCATTAAGCATTGATACAGTAGGAGGTGTTGAGGTTTTGCCTTCAATCTTGGACACCAATGGGTGTCGGGCGCCCACCCAAGGACACCCTAGTTTGGCTTCTGGAAGTCTGTTTTGTTGTTCTGTTTTTTGGCTTGTAGGGGGCCCGACCATTGTTGGTAGGGCGCCCGATGGATGACCGGGCACCCGATGAGATTTGAGCGGGCGCCCGAAACAATTGGCTGAATTGTTGTTGGAACTCTCTGGACAGATTTGGAATCTGTCGGGCGACCAACGGATTTGGGCCGAGCAACCGACCATGCGCGGATTGCAAAGTTGATGGCACAGTTTTTGCGAATTTTTTCGTAGTTTCTTGCATAAGAGGTTTCTAATTCAGTTTTGTTCCTATTTAAGGAACGTTAAAACGTAATTAGGGTATCCCAGGCATGCAAGGGTTAAGAGAGAGTGTTCTAGGGTTAGAGAAAGAGCTTTAGAGGAAGAGTTACGTTGGTTTACCTCTTGGAGAGCTTAAGATTTCTCTTGTGGGCTTGATTTCGGTGTAAGTTTCTTCATGACTCTTGTAACTTCTGATTCATAGTGGATTATTGTCGCTTTGTGCCGTGGTTTTTTACCCATGAAGGGTTTTTCCACGTTAAATTTGGATTGCCTCTTGTATGTGTTGATTCACTTAGTTGATTGCATTGTGGTTTGTTTCTCGTTTGATTACTTTGCTCTCGCTTCCGCTGTAGGGCCGATCGCCTGTATCCCAACAAAGTGATATCAGAGCTTGGTTAGGAGGTAGATCAAAATCTGAAACGAGGTTTTTTTTCAATGAAGTCTTCAAGCATGAGATTCAACATAGAGAAGTATTCAGGAAAAAATAATTTTAAACTGTGGAAGGTGAAGATGAAAGGCCTTTTAGTTCAGCAAAGGTTGCAAGATGCGCTTCTTAGAAAACAACCGAAGGCTATAAAAGAATAAGAGTGGAAGAAGATCGATGAAAAAGCCAATGTCTCAATCCAGTTGTGTCTAGCAGATGAGGTCTTGTATAATGTCATGAAATTGGAAGCTGTTGCTGAAACATGGGCGAAGTTGGAAAATATCTACATGAAGAAATCTTTGAAAAATTGCATATATTTGAAACTTCAGTTGTATAATCCAAGGATGGCGGAATGGGCCAATGTTGAGAGCTACATCAGCAATTTCAATAGGCTTATTTGCAAGTTGATGGATGTAGATGAACCGATGAAGGACAAGGATCAAGCGGTTATCCAGTTGAATTCTCTTCCAGAATCATATGAGTTGCTTAAGGACTCGTTGTGCGCAAGTAAGGAAACCATTAGCATGGAGACCGTTATCTTAGCCCTTCAGGTGAAGGCGATGAGAAAGAAAAGCAGTGGTGTGAATTCTTCTACAGACAAGGCACTGGTTATGAGGGAGAGAAATTCTGAGCGGGGTGGGGGATCTTCGTCATCAAGATCTAAATCAAAGCACAAGTGGAAGAGTAAGGTGAGATGCTGGAATTGTGGGGAAGAAGGGCACGTAAAGAGAGATTGCTCAAATTCCGGGAAGATGCAGGAGAAATCTGGAGATTCTTCTAGAGAGGGGGCCAATACCGTAGAGGACGATGATGATGTTTGTGATGTATTGACTGTATTCGGCATAGGGTCTCTCGATGGAAAGTGGCTCTTGGATTCAGGTGCATTATGTCACGTATGTCCTGACCGGAGTTCATTCATGACATACAGAGTGTATGATGGTGGATCGGTCGTTGTGGGTGATGGTTATGCCCGTAAGGTGGTGGGTGTTGGTTCGGTGCGCATTAAGATGTTCGATGGGGTTGAACGAATCTTTGAAAGTGTGGAGCATGTCCCTGAGATGAAGAAAAATGTGATCTCTTGCTGCACTTAAGGTAAAAGGGTGTAGGTTAATCGGCTATGATCGGTATTGTAAAGTGGCAAAGGGAGCACGTGTGATGATAAAGGCACGAAGGTGCAACAATCTTTACAAGATGATCGAGAGCACTATTCACGGTGAAGCTACGAGATCGGCAACGGGATCTACGGCTGCTCGTGTGTGGCGTGTGCGCAAGGGTCACATGAGCGAGCGGGAGGTGAAGGTGCGAGAATGAGTCGGTGGGGCACGAGAAGCAATGGTACTATGAAGAAGACGACGTAGAGATGAAGAATGGAGTTTTGGAGTAGTGGAGCGATTGGAGATTGAAGTCACGGTAGAGATTGTTGAGGTTTTGCCTTCAATCTTGGACACCAAGGGGTGTTGGGCGCCCGATGGGTTTGAGTCGAGCGCCCGCCCAAGGACACCTGGGTTTGGCTTCTAGAAGTTTGTTTTGTTGTTCTGTTTTTTTGCTTGTAGGGGGCCCGACCACTGTTGGTAGGGCGCCTGATGGATGACCGGGGGCCTAATGAGATTTGGGCGGGCGCCCGAAATTGGCTGAATTGTTGCTGGAACTCTCTGGACAGATTTGAAATCTGTAGAGCACCCGACTGGTTTGGGTCGAGCGCCCGACCATGCGCCGACTGTAAAGTCGATGGTGCAGTTTTTACGCATTTTTTCGCGACTTCTTGCGTAAGAAGTTTCTAATTTGGTTTTGTTCCTATTTAAGGAAGTGTAAAACGTAATTAGGGATCCTAGGCGTGCAAGGGTCGAGAGAGAGAGTGTTCGAGGGTTAGCGGAAGGGCTATGTTGGTTTACCTCTTGGAGAGCTTGGGATTTCTCTTGTGGGCTTGATTTCGGTGTAAGTTTCTTCATAACTCTTGTAATTTCTGATTCATAGTGGATTATTATCACTTTATGCCGTGATTTTTTACCCGTGAGGGGTTTTTCCACGTTAAATTCGGATTGCCTCTTGTGTGTGTCGATTTGCTTAGTTGATTGCATTGTGGTTTGTTTCTCGTTTGATTACTTTGCTCTCACTTCCACTGCAGGGCCGATTGCCTGTATCCCAACAGGAGGTCTACGCCCTGGTGCTTAAGATCTGACCAGGAATGAGACTAGAATCTCTTGTAAATTGTGCCTTTGACACTTAAAAGGGTTAAAGAAAAGTTTTGTGTGCCAATGCACAAATGCTACAATAGGATGCATCATAGCATAGAGCTCGATCATTGGGATGCTGTAATACAGGCCCGCACCATAGCACATGGTCCTATTTATAAGGCTTGGCACATTGTGCTACGACTTCTCCTAGAGTCTTGGCGCATGGTGCAAAGGCCTCTTAGTGAGGCAGAATGTTCAAGTAAGTGAAGCTCACCTTAGCAAGCGTTTTCCCTTCAAGCTCATTGTCGTGGAAGAGATGGAGAATGTTCTAAAGGGAAGATCTTTATCCTCTTTATCTCTCCCAAAATGAACGTGAATGGGGTATGTATGGGCTTGTGGGGCCCGACAAGTTGATTTGTAGGGAACTCTACTTACCTTTGCAGTTTATGGCATGGGGGTCTCTGCACATAGCATAGGTCTGTGGGCTACCCCCAATCCAGCTTATGCCCATGTGTGTGTGTTAACACACACACTCACACCCCACACACACCCACGCACTCACACCACGGTGGCTTTTTTATATCATGATGGGTCCTTCAACCCATGACCTCATGTTGAAACTTTTGGGAGTCTACCACTAAGACATGAGTAAGGACCCACCCATGCCCATATATGTCGCATCTGTATACATTTTATACACACGAACATGCGTACACACATATTATGTATATACTATATAGGGAATTTTGTAAAAACTACCTAATTAATATGTAATTTATATTCCAGTACCCTTTTAAAAAAGTTTTTCAAAAAGCTACCTCATTAATGGATATAATTATCAATCTCCCTTCTGTAATAGCAACCATGCAAGTAAATGGGTGGGTGGCTTGGGTGGGCTCCACCACGATATTTATTTAAAATCAACCTTGACCATCATGTGTGTCACCACATGTTAGTATAAGGGCCCAAGAATCAGCTCCATCTATGATTTGAGTGGACCACATGATTGGAAATAGTATACTTGCTAGAACTAGAAAATTTTACAAGGACATTTTTTAGGTATTGTTGCTCTGGGGTTCTGAGTAATAGAAACATTCATCGATAATCACAAACATTCACAAAAGGTACACAAGAAGAGATATAGCAAGGCGAATTTTATTCCAGAGATTCTGAGATCTTGTATATTCCGGGCCATGATCTGGCACAAGTCCTTAATTACACGAATGATTGATGAGCCTTGATTAAAAGGCAAAAGGCTAGTCAGCAGGGACTATGGTCTTTGAGTTTGTGGTCATAGAGACCTGTATTTATTTTGTTATGGACTGAGCTATCTTTGTATGAGTCAGATGTCTATGTCCCATGTTTTAACCAGAAATCCGAGCTGAGACCGTCAGGGTTTTTAACTAAGAGGGTACTACTCTGGGCCTGCACCTGTCATGTTTGGACAGGTGACCTCGGGAATATCGTTTTGCAGTTGTATGTACCTAAGTAGCTCAACCGACGGATATCGTTTGAATGGGTAGGGCATCGACTGTTGTATTGTGGCAGTTCATAGCAATTGCTTTGTAATGGATTGGAACTTTTTCAGTTTTGTTTATCGTGGTGTCATAGTCCCTTTTGCTTAATCCAAACCTTAATCTGGATCATATTTTGATAATACATATAATGATGGTGCATTCATTTGCATAGTACTGGATGCTAGCGGCCTTTCTTCAGGAATTTGTTACATTCATTGTGATGAGTCGAATCGGACTCCGAAAGTCTTTGTTCTCTCATTGAGTATTTCAATCGGATGATTTGATCATCCCGTTGCGTCCAGAACACTCGAAATACCCAAAATAGGTCTAAACGTGACCTAAACATTCTTAAAATAAAGTCCAGCACGTCCAGAAACTAAGTCTGAAAATAGCTGAATTTTCAGGTGCGCTAGGTCTAGTTCATCCAAAAAATTACTTCATTCCGAAGAGCTGAATTAATGGGTGCGCTAGCCTGATTTTATGAGTGCGCTAGGTCCAATGCATCTAAAAAGTTACTTCATTCCGAAGGGTTGAATTAATGGGTGCGTTAAGTCCAATGCATCCATAAAATCACTTGGTTCCGGAGGGATGAATTAATGGGTGCACTCCCATACTTAGAGAAATTTTGCTGCTTTCAGGGCCGGACCTATGGTGATCGAAAATAATCTCCGGTCATCGGAAAAGGGATTCCGGCAAGGCTTCCGGCGGGTACTCGGAATACCCAGAGGGTAATAGCTCTCTCTCTCTCTCTCTCCCTCATGTCTAACGTACAAATGAACAGTTGGCGGGGGTATTTATACCCGAAAATACCGGAGGGTGACCAATGAGGAGCTGCCACGTGTAGCGCACCCTAAAATTGGTCAAAATTAGCTTAGCGCACCCTTTTATTAGATGAAAATAGGTCCAGCGCACCCAAAAAATTCACCTTGGAGAAAGGCTGATTTTTCAAGTGCGCTGGAAGTAGAGCACCCAAAAATTCATCTTCCGGAGAAAACCTAATTTTTCAGGTGCGTTGGAAGTAGAGCACCCAGAAATTCACCTTGGTAAGATGCTGATTTTTTTGGGTGCGATACCCTAAATTTAAGGGTGCGCTAACGGAATTGTTCATCTAATTCGAAATGAATTTTGCAAAATGGTTGATTTGTGGGGCCCGGTTGGTCGCGGATATCGATGCACTGTTATGTCAATTCATTCGAAGGCTATGTCCTAATTCCAGGGATTTTGGCCTCAATAATTCATTGGGCCTACCCAGGGTCTTTGTTTGGAGAATGGCAAAGTAAAATTGAGGTATCCCGAGGTTTTTCACTGGATTTATGAGTGTTGTAACCCTAGTTTCTCATGGTACGTCGGTCTTATAGCATGTAGATATTTGTTTTAAAGGCCTTGACATTTTGGGACCCTAACAATACTGGGCAACGCTCGCCCTCCAAATTATTTTTATTAACACAGCCAACGTAAATCACGGAGTAGTGTTATTTTTTTGGTCCACGGGCCTAAATTTTGTGTGGAATTTAATCATTAGAGTGGATTTCATATAATTAAAATCAAGGGTGAACATCTTTCTCATAACTATTTCCTGTGGTGTGACCCACCAAAATCACTGGCCAGCCTAATTTTTTCCACTTGGCCTAATATGGAACTAAACATCTAATGGGCAGAGTGGATCTTACGTAAACATCATGGTGGCCCCCATCAAAATGAAGATTAGGGTCTCGTACATTTCCTTCTTTTTTGTGAATACTCTCTCTATACCATTTGAGAGGATGATAAGGCTTGATTTTTTTGTGGTGCCCAATGTGATGTGTATGCTAAATTTATTCTAATGGGCAATCCCAAGTTAAGCCCGGGAAAAAAAAGCCAGACTGATTTGTGATTCAGGAGGACCCTGCCAAAGAAAGTAGTTGAGGGAGAGACGTCCACCCTTGAGTTTTACATGGCCCATCTTGATGATTTTATGAAATCCATTCCAACCATTACATGCCAGACTAAAATTTTGGCATGTGTCTGAAAACCCAAGCCCATCCATGATTTAGGTGGTCCATATCATTGGAAAGAATTTGGAGGATGATTGTGGCCCTGTACACTTTCCAATCATGTGATCCACCTAAAGCATGGACAAGATTGATTTTGGGGATCTTAGCCTCAATAAGGTGACGCACCTCATGGTCGGGGTGAATTTTACATAAATATCAAGATAGGGCTCACCCAAGTAACCGACCTATTTCCTTGCACCGCCACTCAACGGACAGTTAAAAAAGGCAACATAAGGTGTTGGGATGCCAATTATACGGATTTATGAGGTAGCTTTTTCAAAATGGTACCAAAATATTAATTTCATAGTAATCAAGTAGTTCTTTGTCAAATTCCCTACTGCATAAGGGACTTTTATTAATAGGGAATTTCACAGAGAACTAGCTAATTAATATGGAATTTACATTTTTGCACCTTCAAAAAAAGAGCTACTTCATTGATGGATGCAAGTATCATTCCACTAGCTTATGTTATATTTCTTTAAAGGCGGGTTGGTCGGGCATGTGAGCAATGGGTTAACCGCTTAGTTGGGCACTAACATGATGTTAATGTAAAATCTACTCTAATCACTAAGTGTGTTAAATCATGTCAGGCTAAGGGCCCAAAAATCAGCTCCATCCATGATTTAGGTGTACCAAATGATTCGAAAAGGCATACAGGGTAACAATCGCCCTCCAAACTGGTACCCTTGGTATGGCCCACATGAATCACAACTGGTATGTTGAAATGGCATCTAATGATTGGAGTGGATTTTATATGGGTGGATGTCTCTCTTCCAATTGTTTTCTTTGTTGTGGCCCACCTAAATCACAATTCAACCTTCTTCTTCTTCTTTTCTAGGCCTAAAATGAGATTATGCATCCAATGATCAGAGTGGATTTTGCATGCACATCACGGGCGTTCTTCTAACACTGTATAGAGATGATTTGGGGAAAAAAAAAAAAAAAAAAAGAATCCAAAGGCCGCCACTCTTGATTTTGATGGGGCACACAGTGATGTTGTGTAAGATTCATTCCAACCATGAGATATTTAGTCGCATATTAAGCCAAGGGATGAAAAACTAGGCTGACATGTGATTCTAATGGGCCACACCAAAAGAAATTGTTGAGAGAGATGTTCACCCTTCATTTTTATAGAGTCCATTGTGATAATTATATCAAATCCTCTCCAACCATTAGATTCTACACAAATATTTAGGTCAGTGGCCCAAAAATCATGCTCATCCATGACTCACATGGGCCACACTAATGGAAACGCTTTGGAGGGCGAGCATTGCCCTGTCCATTATTTCCATTCATGCGTTCCACCTGGATCAGATATGGAGCTGATTTTGGGCCTTTAGTCAAACATGGTGTGACACATCTGGTGGTCATGGTCGATTTTATATACATCATGGTGGAGCCCAGCTAAGCCACCTACCCATACGAAAGGTAGTGGAATGATAATTATATCAATTGATGAGGTAGGTTTTTGAAAGCCATTTAAAAAAATGCGCCGGAGTGTAGATTTGATATTAATTAGGTAGTTTTTCATAAAACTCTCTATATACACAGAGAGAAGGCCTCAAGTCCAACGGGCTGGACCACAGTTTACGGTCCACCCAGAGGATGGTTTCCAACTTGTAAAGTGCATCGAAAATCCAATCCATTCAATAGATTGACCCCACCATGAGGAACTCTTTATGCAAAAATCGGCCATATTCGCTCATTAACTAAGCCACACCATAGAAACAGTGTATAGCCATTGATAAAGAGAAAAATATAAGTGTAGTCCACTTGATGAGTGGATAGGACTGATTTTTGCATGAAGAGTTCTTCCAGGTGGGGCCAATCTATTCAACGGGTTAGATGCTCCCCTGCAATTAATAAGTTAGTAGTTATCTACTTTGTGAACCATAGCCTGCTGTCCATATGCCCTCATGCAAAACAAGTTAGAAGTTATCTGCTTGGTGGACCATTGCTCCAACTGGTCGGACTCTAGGGCTCTCAATGGAGCGGGTCAGATCCGAGATCCGATTCGCTCTGAATCCATTTAATGCAGATTTGGATCTTAAAATAAGTCCGATTAGTTAAATGGACTGGATTTGGATCTTAAAATAGGTCTGATTACTTAAATGGAGCGGATATGGATTCACAGGAATATATCCGAGTTTGATCCGAATCCGATTAAGATCCGGCTCATTGTCACCTTACTGTATATATGCTGGCCATCCGTTTTACAAATTATTTTAGGCCATGTTGACCATGCCATGGTAAATAGTGGGATTTGCATCATTTTTCTACTAAATTAAATATATTATATTATATATTTTATACCATATATTTTTTAAGATTTGTAATGGGTGGATTCGGACCTAGATCTGACCCGAATCCGATGGTTATATGGATTTTGGATCGGAAATGGATCTAACAATTTATAAATGGATCGGATATGGATATCAACTTTTAGATCCGAGTTGGATCCGAATCCGATCCGAATCCGTCTACAGATAAATGGACTTGGAGCCGGATCCAAGTAGATCCGATCCAGATCCGACCCATTGAGAGCCCTATGACGGACTCTCTGTCTCTCTCTCCATCTAGAGGAATGCTCACGTACGCACCAATTCTCAGTAAACTCGTGAGCACTTTTTGACAGATTGTCACAGACGGTATGAGCTCTGAATCTGAACCTTCCACGTGATGCAATAGTCCAAAAAATCCCAAGGGCCCAACTTTTACCCTAAATTAAAATTTTGGTGACCCATCCCCCAAAAGAGCTTTGGATCTTGTTGAGAGTTGTTGGATCTTGTTGAGAGTTGGTCCTGGGGTCTTTTGAGGTGTTGCATCATGTGGACACTTCAGATTCAAGGCCCACATCAAGTGTGATGAGCTGTAAAAAAAGTGCTCACAAGTTTTCATAAGAACTAGTGAGCGTTCCTCTCTCTCCCTATATATAATGCAAATTGATGTGTGATGGACATCCACGCAGTGCATTTGGTAGATCCCCTCTAACTTATGGGATGTGCCAAAAATCATCCATATTTAGAACTAAGGTGAGCCACACCATTTAAAACCATAGATAACCATGCCTAAAACATCTAGAAGCACTTGGTGGGGCCCACCTAAGTTTTAGCATGCCTAAAATTTGGTTTGATCCTTCATCCAAGTGGAACACACACAATGGATGGGCTAGATGTCTAAACCACATCTTACTGGGCCCTACATACAATCAAGAAGGTTTTAATGTGCGTGCATCCTCTCTCAACTTATGTCTGTGCTGTGGCCTACCTAAGTCTTTGATTGAATTGATTTTCAGGCCAATGGCTCACCATGGAAAGTTGCATCTGATTGACAAGATGGATGTCCATCATGTCATTGATGGGGCCCACAGAGCTCAACCTCATTGGAAAGCTCCCATGCGATTGACCTCATTGACTCCTTTTTCCACACGCATATAAAATGTTGGGGCTGACATCCACGCTGAACTATTGTTTGTGGCACCTAAGTCATGGATTTGATTTATTTTTAGGCCCATGGCTCACCATGGAAAGGTGCATCTGAATGATGGGATGAATGTCTGTCACATACATTGGTGGGTCCCATAGAGCTCGACCTCATTGGAAGCTCTCATAAGGTTGACTTCGTGGGACGCGATTGGGTACAACCCTTACCAGGGCCCAGCTAGAGACGAACATCTTAACAGGACCTCTGTGGGGGCCACCTTGATGTATTTGTTTTATCCATGCTGTCCATCTATTTCGACAAATCATTTTAGGGCATGAGCCCAAAAAAGAGGTAGAACTAAGGCTCAAGTGGACCACACCATAGGAAACAATGGTGATGCCCACAGTTGAAAACCTCGTGGGGCCAGAAGCTTTGGATCAAGCTGATATTTATCCTTTCCTTTCATCCAGGTCTGTCTGACCTTATGAACAGGTTGGATGGAAAATAAATATCATGATGCCCTAAGAAGGTTTCAACGATGGGCATCATTATCACCACTGCTTCTTGTGGTGTGGTCCACTCAAGACTTCGATCTACGACCTGTTGGTGCTTATGCCCTAAAATGATTTGTCAAAATGGATGGACGGTGTGGATAAACTATATAAAACATGGTGGGTCCCACAAATGGGGAGCGGATTAGGTGAGACTTTGAATCCACCTAGGTGGGTGGGTCCCCTGACTATGGGGCTCCATCTTGAGAGGTCATTGTAGAGCACGATCCCCAAAACGAAGCTGAATCAAATCTTGGGTGGATCATACCGAAGGAAACAGTCATGATTGAATCTCCACCATTAAAAACTTCATGAATTCCACTGGAATGTTTATCTGCCGTCCAACCTGTTGATAAGGTAAAAAACACCCAGATGAAAAGACCACACAAATATCATTTTCATCCAAAGCTTTTGTGGCCTACAAGAAGCTTTTAATGGCCAACCACCACTGTTTCCTGTACTATGGTCCAATAGGGATTTGAAATTGCTTCAGTTTTTGGATCATCCCCTGAAATGAGCTTTCAATACAGACGGACGGCATGAATGTAGTCATATACATCACAGTGGGCCCCATAATAAGGGGTCCCACCCACCTCTGTAGATCAGTGGGGCCTCACCTAATCCACTCCCCCACACTATGGAAACCCACCTCAGTTTTGGATGCGGCCGATACTTGGCATGACCCCTCATCCAAGTGGTACACAAACAGTGGATGATCTGGATGTCTGACCCACATCTCAATTAACCCTATAAATAATCATGAATGTTTCAATGGGTGGATATCTACTCTCAATTGTTATATGTGATGTGGCCCATCTAAGTCATGGATTGGCCTGACTTTTAGGACCACAGCACACCATGAAAGGGTGCATTTGACTAATGGGGTGGATGTCAATCACATATCACGATGGGACCCATACAACTTGACCTCATGGATCAAGTTAAAAGTTGGGCCTTTAAAGTTTCATAGGGTGCCACATCATATGGATCAGTCAGATTTCGTGCCCATGGCACGAAGGTGTCATGGGCACAACCTACACACCTATATATATATATATATATATATATATATATATATATATATATATATATATATATATATATATATATACACACATTTGACTAGGGTCGGGCAACATGAAGCCTCACATTGACAACCCAACTGACTTTTCCCTGGCGTTCTTTCATAAATGGATTGAGAAGTCTAAAAAAAGAACTAATTGGAAGGGAAAAGTCATCCAAAACGGCCGGCCTTATTCATAGATATTATTTCAAAATGATACCACAATTGTACGGCTTTCTGTTGAAGCCCAGATAAGGACCACACCCACTTCAGATCCTAAGTCATACTCCACATCAGACATGACCTGACCCGTCAAAATCCGACCCGATTCGGATCTAAACCCATGTCCGGCCCTAGATGGCCCATCGTGTGCAGGCAGTGGATCTCACCGAAGATGGCCCACTCGGATGTGAGTTGCCTGTGCCCTCGGTCACAGAAAGTTACTGTTGTCGGAGGACGCAGTTTGGCTGGTGAAGCTGCCAGGGGGTACTGGTCGGTGCTTGTGGGCCCCACCATGATGTATGTGTCTTATCCATGTGGTCCATCCATTTTATGATATAAGCCAAAAAAAAAATGAGGTAGATCCAAATCTCATGTGGACAACATCAAAGGAAGCAGTGTTGATTGAACGCCCACCATTGAAATCTTCTTTGGGGCTACAAAAGTGTTGGAACAAGCTGATATTTGTTTTTTTCCCTTCGTCCATGTCGGTATAACCTAATCAATAGGTTGGACGTCAAACAAACATTACCGAGGGCTCTAGGAGATTTTTTAACGGTGGACATTGAATCACTACTGTTTTCCTGTGGTGTGGTCCACCTGAGATTTAGATCTGAATCTTTTTTGTGTTCAAGCCCTAAAACGATCTGAAACAATGGATGGACGGCGTCGATCAAACAGATACATCATGGTGGAGCCTACAGTGCACCGACCACTAGCCACCGCGTCCTTTGTCCTATTCGGGGCCGACAGAGATGACGGTGATAAATCCATGCGTCCCTCAGTTTCTAAACATCACGATAGGACAGGAATCCAAAAATCAGGCAGATTCAATACTCAGGTGGACCACATCACACGAAACAGCGAGGATTGAACTCCCACCGTTGGAAATTTTGTGAGGGCCACATAAGTTTTGTATCGGGAGAGATTGCATACTGACACTGCCAGTAGCAGCTCACTACTGGATGGTGCTGTGTGGCCCCACAATGACGTATATGTTTTATTCCATCTGTACATTCATTCTTCAACTCTCCCACATTAACGGCATATATATTTTAGCCACACCGGCCATCCATTTTTCAGCTTATTTTAGGCCGTTAGTCCAAAACTAAGGCTGATCCAAATCTCAGGTGGACCACACCACGGGTGATGTAGAGCAGGCTGCAAATACATTTTTAATAAAATTGGATCAAAAGAAGTCCAAACTTAAGCAAGCAGAAGTAGTCCATTGGACCCGAGCTAATCTTACCACTATCTATCTGAGCCCCATAATATGACTTTTTAGGTTGAGATTTTATCCCATGGGTTGGATAAATAGTATATAATAGAAATTGCATAAAGTCATTTGCATATGCACCATTTTACAACTTTATTAGAAAGTATTTGAATTTTTCAAAAGATTTTAATTAATCCCACACATTGCTTATATGGAGAAGGAACTTGAGAAGTTTATCTATAATGTCTCTTGTTGTATTCTCACCTAGAGAATTGAGAGAGTTCGCATTAGAATTCTTGCACGCATGTGTTCACACTATTAAGGTGGTGGGCTGTGAGACAGTGTGGTTGTAGAGGCACTAATAGCACACTTTACACTTTGCACGTGTCAGGAGTGACACTCCACGCAACTACCTTGCAACTAGGCTATGCCAGTACTGAACGGTTGTAGCGAGTATGTCCATTGCATGAACGACCATTGTGGGAATCTATTGGCTATGAATGACCATCGCGCCATTCGGCCTGAAGGAAGAGGCCATTTTTTACCAACATGCCTATGACTGTCGCACCGAAAGACCAATGAATTCCAACCATTGCGCCACTCGGCCAATCAAAAACAGCCATTTAGCCGATTAGTCAACAAATTCCAACCGTTACAACATTTTGGCCAGCCGACTCCTTTCATTCTGCTCTCCGGCCATGGGAAACTGTCACTTCCGCCCTTTTTGCATTGGGTTAACTGTTTTGGGCAATTTCAGATATGGTTTTTCTCATAAAACACATTATCATTGCGGATGGTTTTAAGTACTTCTCTAAGAAACCTTTTTTTTTTTTTTTCCAAAACACATGATCTCTCATTCTCTATAAAACCTCATGTAAATTGAGACTTAAACATATATCTAACATCTATAAGTTTCTAAATTGTTCTCTCTCTTTTAAAACACAATGGTGGGTTCTCTGTTTTCTCAATACACAGTTTGCCAGAATAGAAGTTGTGTGGTCGAGTTCCTGCTATGATTTTTTTGTGATTGCTCACGCAAAATCACCAAGGCTTATAGTATCCAGGAAGCGTTTCGCTAGTAACTCAACAGGCATCTCATACTAACGAGAGAGAGCGCGAATAACGCTTTAAGGAAAGCATATTTACATACGTGCTTCTAAGCCTAGTTATAATCAACATTTTATTTCTATTTTTTGGTATCCAAAACTTTTATTTTGGAATATTTCCCAACATTTTGACCCCCCTTATTTATTATATTAAGAGGCCTGTCAAAGTCCTTAGTCTTATACAACGCGCGTCCGAGTGTAGTGGGGAACCGAGCATATCCGGTTTTAAGAAATTCATTATGGATAGGTAGAAATTGTCATTTGAAGTTTGGGCTATAAATTAACCATGATCCGAGCAACGTCAAGAAACGCATGACCTATTAATCTTTATGTAGCGGGCCATCTGAGGTCAACTGACCCCCGTAGTGGGTTGCATTCGTTCGATTCGTAAGAAAATGCACCCTTATTATTTTTAAAAATTTCTATTTTCATCCTTTTTTTGGAGTTTTAAGAATTTTCATGTTTTTCGAAGTTACTTGTAATAATGCCTCGAATAGTCCATTAAGGTTTATCTTTACCTTTTCTTTTTTGAGAAATTATGCTTTAAAAGTTTTGCTATTCTTTCTTTTATTTTAACACACACACTCACACCACAATGGGTAGTCAAACCCATGACCTCATGTTGAAGCTCTTGTGAGTCTACCATTGAGGCATGAGTAATTAAGAGTTTTTCTATTTCAGATAACTTCTATATTGAATTAGAATTTTACTTTTCTTTACAAATGATATAATAAAAAAAGTCTTAAGATCATCTCTCAATACAATTCTAAATTTTCTTTTTTCATCTATGGATTCAAGATTTTGCCTACTTGAGGAAGACGATGATCTTATTCTCACTGTTTCATTCCCTTGTGTCAACAAGAAACACTAGTGATTGAATGCCTAACATTAAAAACTTCTTAGGAGCCACAAAAGTCTTGGATTAAGCTGATATTTGGGTTTTCCCTTCATCCAAGTCAATGTGACCTATGAAGTTTTTAATGGTGCATGTTTTAATCATTACTGTTTTCTTGTGATGTGGACCACTTGAGATTTGGATCTACCTCTTTTTTAGGCTCTTGCCCTAAAATAATGATCCACTATATGGACAATGTGGATAAAACACATATCGTTTGGGGCCCATAGAAACCTCTCTACTTGTAGCATGGTAGTACATCAATATCAGGATGATCTGTGCGCCTACAATTTATTTAAGTGGTAAAAACCCCAACATCATGGTCGGCTCCAGAAAGATTTCAATGGTGGACATCTTCGTTCTCACTATTTCATGTTGTGAACGATGAGAGAACAACCGGCATCCACGCGTCCCTATTAAATTGTTTGTGGCTACAAGTGTGGATGAGGGTTATATGATAGGATAATAAATATAGGACTAGCCACACTCAGATTTCTAATGTGAAAAAATCGAGGATTCCAACAAGTGACGGAGCATACATCTAAAGAGTGTCTAGAATGCAATGCATGAGAACTGGGCAATCACAAGTCGTTTGATGAGACTGGATCTAAAATTTCGGCAAGTCATAGAACTTAGACCCAATGTAATGAATGCTTCTTGAGCACGTGCAACCCACTCATTTCCTTTGATGCGGTGCAATAGCTTTCTCAAGGTTAGCAGAAGGCTTGTCTGTGTATTTCAAGTACTTTTAGGAGTTGCCACTAGTTAGAAAAGGCTTCAGAATCCACGGTCGCCTAGAACTCGTAAAATGGACTGAAGAGCTAGAAGTCCGAAGGCTTCCTAACTCAAATGACTCATGGGTTGATCTGCGTCGTCGACTCTAGGTAAGGGATCCGATTACAAAAAAGAAAGGGTTAGACACCATTTTTCGCCCGTGCAACACACTCTCTACTTTACTGAACTATGCATTTTTTAAGGGGATTCAGGAGACTTCCCATAACTTATATAATTTAAATAATACAATATTAGCCTATAAGGCATAAATAAATAAAAAATTGAAAGAAATGGAATCTAACTAACTGGAATCTAAGGAGATGAAATTTAAATAACTGAAGCTAAGTAAAGGTATGAATAAGTAGAAAGTAACTACAAATAAGTACGATCTTGAATTTTCGATTAATCCTTTAAACCACTTTTTTTTTATACAAAAGATTCTCAAAATGGACAACTGTAGAGCATACTAGCCGTGGCATCAGAACATAGCCTACTAATAAAGATGTACACAAAATAAAGAAAGAAATAAATACAAAAAGGTGAGTGAGTGCAGATGTGTATGGAGGGAAACGGGATTTAGCCTGAGATGTGAGAGGGAACAAGTAAATCTAGCGTCGTTTATTGATAGAGGGATGGTCAGCCATCCCGAGTTCCGACCCCACTTGCTATCTTAGCTAGATTTGTATAACACCCCGTACTTTTTAGTACTCGGGTATTACTTAAGAAAATTATTTGATAAATATGGTGGTACGGGGTTACATGTAACTTACACTTGATCATTTGGGCACACACCTAAAAAGATCGCTGTCTAGAATTTCAACTGCTTTCTAGGATTCCAATTGCCAGGAAACTTCGTAAGAGCTTTAATAATTGAGTCAAACCGAATATTGACATTTGGACAGCTTAAAGAAATTGTGGGATTTTCTGTATGCAATTCTAGAAAGAAATCCAACCATTATACTTTAGACTCACCGTTCAGAAAGAAATTGTGGGATTTTCTGTATGCGATTCTAGAAAGAAATTCTAGAAAGAGTCCACAATGCTCTGTAGCATGATTTTTTTATTTATTTAATCAAGCAATACTACCTTCTAAATAAGGGAAACAACAGATAAAATCCTTCTAGATTAGATTAGAAACCCCTGGAGACTTTGAGGACCAAATCTGGAAATGATTCGGTCGTTGATTCATTGTAAACCTTCATTTAAATACAAAAATCATATAGGATGGCCCACCTGAGCTTTAGATATGCAGTATCCTTGTACCCATGGTCCAGATCTGGAATAAAAGACAATTGGACGGAGTAGATTTCACAAAATATCATTGTAGACCCCATTTGTGAAGCGAGTGTACATTAATCCGGGTGCACCAGCTGAACTCCGATCGAGTTCAAAAACGGGAACTCTGCTCCCTCTCTTTGTCAGCGCTGGCACTGGCGAATGAACGAACTCTGTACATGTCGGATCGAGAATCTGAACCGTTCAATTGATAGAGACGATTAAACCCTAGATGTTGGGTTCCATTTCTGTTCATTGTATGGTGCGCAGTTCGGATTTGCGTAGTTGACGGATTGTGATGGTTTTGGCCCACATTTAGGTGATCTGAACCGTCCATTCTGTTGATCTTTGGGTTCTCCATCTAACCATATGGCCTTCTTGAGTAGAGTCCACCAGTTGAGTCTGGATTTCGAGCCAAAAAGGGCTGTGTTTGCTTGTATTTCCAAATCTGGGAGTTGATCATTACTTGGCAATCCGCGTCTATTCCACTCTAAGACATATGAGCCGTCCATAGCAGCTTAGAATACCTCATTTTAAAGGAATCTCAGCCTTTCATCTTCCCTCACACGGATTAGGATTTCGGTTGCACCCATATAAACACATAGAGATGTGTATTCCGATTTTCTCTCTGCTCGTTCTAAACACCCAGAATCAACGTCGGAGATTCGTTCTTTCCCTTCTCCAAGCTTCCAGGGACCCACCAGAAAATAGCAATGCACAAGAAAATGCCGTTAATGGTGGTTGTCTTCCTCGTTGAGCAATCAAACGTGAGTGATCGTGGGAGGGGCCAGATTCAAGATCCAATGCGTTCATCAGACAAAACTCGAGGTTTTCAAGTGCTGTGTCTACAAACTCATCGAATCGGCGCAGAAATCGTTCTACACTCGCTGTCCGCAGCACCAAATCAAGTTAGAATCTAGCAGTGTGAGTGGCGCGCGGCTGAGTTGACTCAGTATATCTTGCTGAGTCTAGCATTGTGGGAGAGTCAGAAAATAGGGGCAGTTTCAGTTCAGCGATGCAGCGGTCCAGTGGAGCTGTGTTGAGCCTTTGATCAGAAGAGACAATCGAGTCGAGTTATGACTCGCTGAATCAGGAGGCTGCTGTCTAGTTGAGTTCTGATTTTGAGTTGAGTTGTTGATGAGTTGACTCGATGCCGCCATTGTGTAATTCATGAGTCAGCTGGTATGTGGGGTTCGAATCTTTTTCTATTGATGTCAACCAGGTGTGAATCCGGATCGAGTCGAGATCGATTTGACAACTAGGTGAGTGAATTCTATGGATTTCAGTTTCTAAGCCTATTAAATTAAAATTAAGTAATTCATTTTAATTAAATCACATTTGGAGTGTAGGGAATTAGGTTTCTTTTCCCATAAGCCTCATTGGAATTCAATCTATTTGATCATGTCGAGGCGATCCGAATCGATCCATATCAACTCAAGTCAAAAGGTTAGTTATCTTTATACCTTTAGTGTAGAAATTCGAATTCATATAAAATTGTTGGATTGAGTTTTGATAAAAAAAAAAATAATAATAATAAGAAATTAAAAAAAAAAAAAACCTCCTTTAGTTACTAAACTCTAGGATTAGAATTTTAAATTGGGTTATGCTTTCTAGTTAATTAATTGAGTTGTAGGAGAATAAATCTCAAATTCGAAGTGAATAGAGACCGGGTTACACTAGAGTTAAGTCAAATAAAGCCAACATTCGGGATTAGAATTTATGCTTAAGGCATATGAGGGCGTTCCGGCAAATCTAGAAGAAAATCTGTATGCTAAGGTGAGGGAATTAACCCTTCAAGTTTTTCATTCTAGAAAGTATGTTGTGCACATCATGAATTAGTTTATTTGAATATGAATATAAATGATTATAACAACTCATAATGGATCTCTTGTAACCATTATTTATTAGATGATGATTGACACAATTTTACATGCCATATATCTTGCCATACTTAGTTAATTTCATTTGAAATTGGAATGCTAAATTGAAATTGATTTAATGTATGTGGTGAATTTATTGTCATTTGGAGGTTGGTTGTGAAAGAATGTTGATATATTAGAGGAAGGTTTGTACATGAATTGGGGTTGTGTGTTGAAGGAATGTCTATTTGTATTGGAATACTTGGGGTGTTGGAGGTTGGTTGTTGAGCCATGGTTTATATTGGGAGTTCATATTGGAATATGATATTTTAATTTGTGTATGGGTAATCCATCCTCAAATTAGAAACCAAGTGGGTGTTGGATTGGAATTATGAAAGTATGTAGACTCACCATCATTTGTCTTATTTGCTTTGGATTAGTTCCATCTTGATTTATCCTTAAAGAGATTTGGCCAAAAAGGGTTTTTATATGATTACTTAATAAATTGTTGGATGGTAAGTTATATTTGATTCACACTTGGTTGCTAGATTTGGAGGATTGGAAACTCATTTCTGTCTATCCTATTGTAATTTCTAGAATGTAGTGTTAACTTAAATACGAATATGAATGATAAAGGTTGACTAATTATGCATTTCATGACATTTGGGACTTTCACTTGGTGTTTGTTACTACGCTCTTACCTTTGTGTATTTTCACCGATAACAAATCATTTTATGGTTGTCCATTGTATTTGGGACTTTCACCCGGTGTTTGTTTTTCCCCAAGCTCTTCTCTCACCCTAGAACTCTCCCAATCCCTTGGCCCATAGGCGGCAACTCTAATCTTGGATTACATCCCCTTAAATAGAGGAAAACCGAGATTAGAAACTCCTTGCGCAACAAACCACGCAAGAGACCAAGTCCAATTAGGACACTACCAGCCAGCCGGCCGGATGGCCCAAAAATAGTCCAGGAACTTGTTATTCCAATTTCACTTGTTACCAGCCGGTCGTTGACCTTCATGCTTGAAGATTAAGGCATCCAATCCCAACAATTACTCACGTCCCTTTGCGTATTTTCGCTGATAACAAATTACTATATGGCCATTCATTGTATTTGAAATTTTCACCTAGTGATGGTTATTACACATGTATCTTTGTGTAATTTCGTTGATAATCCATCATTGTATGGCTGTCCTTTTTCTTTTTTTATTGTGCGTATTTCCGACATTTTCCAGCTGGATGTGTATCGTCGGGCTGATTTGCATTCCATGCATTCATACATTAAATTTAAATCTCGTAATGTGTTGTAAATTAAATATATCATTTTTTTCTTAATTATATGATCTATTTATTGTAATATGTTGACCTTTCAAATGATATAATCTTAGTAACCTTTAAGGGTTATACCTCACTGTGACAGCGTCTAATGCTGTCCAAATGTTTTAGAGGTTACTTAAGGTTTGACTAATGATGCTCAGGAGCACGCTGAGGAGCAGACTATTGACATTAGGGACAAGTGGCCATACTTGTCCTAGGAGGAGGTAGATCATTTTACAGTTGACGATTTGTTGCTTTAGTTTATTTTCATTCAATAGATATTTTGTTGGATTTGGACATTTAGTTTGTATAAGCCCTTTGGGCATCACACTCTGATTTTCAGACTTTTGTGGGATTGTTTCCTTTGATTTGGTTGTGCTTTTCTGTTTCAATATACTCTCTTGTTGATTGATGAAATTGTTAAAGCATTAACAACTGGGTTTTTGGAAAACGAGTGTTGAACTTGTGTTGCGAAAATCAAGGTGTTACACTGGCTTTTGGACTTCTTAAATGAAAGAGGCAGACACAAGAAAGGAGCTAAAGAATAACTTCTGAAAGTTGCAGCACGATTGGTTGAGGACGTAGGGGTCATGAAATCTTTAAATAATTCTGCAAAGCTTTTTGACTCACAAAACTCTCTCTGCTTTCTTCCTTTTTTTTCTTTCCAAGAGCCCTCCCTCTCTATTTCCTCCTCTTTTCTTTCTGTTGTTGCGGGTCTCTTTAAATAAGCATTTTAGAGAGGGACACGTAAGCGTTTGGAGAGAGGTTCAGTTTTGCCGAAAGTCATCTTCAACACTACCAACTTGGCACAGAGCCAGGTTCGAAAAAATTGAAGCAAAGAGGCCAGGCGATGAGGTTGTGATTGGTCTAGTAGATCAAAGAACCAAAACTGGCCATAGGGTGGGCGGCTTTAATCAAAACTGACCATGAGATGGGCTGTTTTGATCAAAACCGGCCATCCAATGACAGGTTTTGGATTTTTATCATAACCAGACATAAAAATGGCAATTTTTTATCTGATCCATCCTCTGGACCAATCTAATCCATTGATTATTCTCGTGGTGTGCTTTTGGTCGTCTACACGCCCTAGTGTGGACGCTGGCTGAACGCAGGCTTCCACCTGCTTCGAGAGGCTTTTGGATTTCTTTGGTGATGGAGTACTGGGATGAAGTTTTAATAATATGATATTTGACTAGAGTAGCCACTAGCCAATTGCTCTGCCTCTATAGTCAGCTAAACCCCATAGAAACGTTAGAAAAGAATATTTAAAAATCGTCAATCCTAAAATAACTCACTGATCTGCAACTAAAAATTCTGAGTAAGAGATCGCGGTTACAGAGAGGGAATATGTTAGGCACCCATTCTGCTCGTACAGGTATACGGTCTCTATTTCGCAGGATTAATCTAACTCCTGAAGGTTACGGATAGTTCTTGCATACTCAAAGCAAAATGATGCGAGCATATGTAAGATAATAATAAAGAGGTGTATCCAACTAGTTAAAGTTTATTATTGGAAAGATCTAATCAGGTCGGCAGGCTACAAAGCATACGCTTAAACTAGTCGGCTGCTAGGTGTAGTTGTGATATATATGATGATTGATTATGACAGTATGCAAACCAATTGATCGAGTTTCTGATGGACAGGAACCGATTGAATCGGCAAGCTACAGAGCATACACCCAAGTCGACGATATGATGTATATGATGCAATAAACTAAGCAGGGAGGTTGAGAATGGAGTAAATGTAGCACAATACTAATGCTAGATTAACGAAGTTGATTCGAGAACTAGACAGTTGGGTGGACGGTTATATCGTAATGATTAACTTGAGTGGCTAAGACTAAGGCTTAGAAGGATTAGGGAGACTCAAACTCAAGCTAGGATAGGCTGGACTCACTCTCTCACTCTCTCTCACTCTTGCTCTCCTTGGTGGAGGGGATGGCTAAAGCTAAAGGAATGAATGGGAGGATTATTGGTGATGAAGGGATTCTTGAAATGAGAAGGGGAGCCCCCTAGCCTGATTTTCTAGTAATTTCCTGAAAATTCAGGGTCAAGATAAGGTGCAATGGTTAAGATTCAAGATCGCCACGTAGCGCAATCTAGATGGTTGGATGGCTTAGTAAGATGCTATTTTTGGCTCAAATGAGAGGTAATTTAGACTTTTTGCAGTGGCACTCCAATAAGAGGTGAAAAAGAGGCAGCTCGCACATTCGGGAGACGCTCTGCCAAAAAAGAGAGGTGTACCACGTGGCAAGCGGCGGGCCACCTTGCGCTCCTTACTTTAGCAGGGTGCCTCCCACATACATGTGGGAGCTTCGACTTTTGCTTGGTTCGTTTGTTAACTCCCTTGTAGACTTTCGATAGAACTTTGGGTTGGGCTTTGAACTGGGTTTTGGGTAGGCTTGGGCTCTAGCTTGACTAAGATGGGTTGGTTGAGTTTGTGACCAGCAAGTCGACTCAGCGTGACTGAATGAGTTGATTAGACGAGTCAGGTTTAAGGACTCCTAGGGTTTTGAGTTTTAGGGTTTTTGAGGTTTTTGTTAAGTTCAAGTTGTGACTTGGTTCAATGGCTTGATTGGGTTAGTATTCTGGGTTTCGGGTGGACTTAGAATTGAGTTTAAGGTTTAGATCATTCATTAAGACCATCCAATCTTAATCAACTTATCAACCTAAGATAGAGTGTCTACACCTAAATGAAGCCGAAGTGAAGCCAATAACCAAGGTTTAGCTTTATTTTGATAGCGGGGTGTCTACACATGTGGTGTAGCCCAACTGAGTTTTGAGTTTACCTTTTTTAATTATTATTATGACGTCAAGGTGCTCCACCCCATTTTAATACCAAACTATTTCCAACAGATGCACACAATCCCATAAACCACGTGCATCATGTGATCTCGGAGAGGGGAATCGAATTCACATACGTGAGAAGCACACCCACGATGCTTGACGTTCACTCAAACCTAGGGCGGCTATCTGCCTATTTTTTTTACTCATTTCATATTGTGATCTTTAGAAACTAATGGACGGAGTAGATTTGTTATGGTCATCCCTGTGGTCCCCACATAACTTCGGGCCACAGGAACTTCCTCAGGCCTGGTTAGAGGCAATTTCTGTCCGGCCCACTTGGGCTCCCACGTGCGATGGCTAAACGCCGCAGCTTCAAAATGAGACTGCCATTTTCGTATTTGCAGGCGCTTAAAATATATACAATATGGTAAATAGTTAAATTAAGAGGTTACTCAAGGTTTGACTAATGATGCTCAGGAGCACGCTGAGGAGCAAACTATTGACATTAGGGACAAGTGGCCATACTTGTCCCAGGAGAAGGTTGATCGTTTTACAGTTGACGATTGGTTGCTTTAGTTTATTTTCATTCAGTAGATATTTTGTTGGATTTAGACATTTGGTTTGTATAAGCCCTTTGGGCATCACACTCTGATTTTCAGACTTTTGTGGGATTGCTTCCTTTCATTTGGTTGTGCTTTTCTATTTCAATATACTCTCTTATTGATTGATGAAATTGTTAAAGCATTAACAACTGGGTTTTTGGAAAATGAGTGTTGAACTTGTGTTGCAAAAATCAAGGTGTTACACTGACTTTTGGACTTCTTAAATGAAAGAGGCAGAAACAAGAAAGGAGCTAAAGAATAACTTCTTAAAGTTGCAGCACAATTGGTTAAGGACATAGGGGTCATGAAATCTATAAATAATTCTGCAAAGCTTTCTGACTCACAAAACTCTCTCTGCTTTCTTCCTTTTTTCTCTCCAAGAGCCCTCCCTCTCTATCTCCTCATCTTTTCTTTCTGTTGTTGCAGGTCTCTTTAAATAAGCATTTTAGAGAGGGACACGTAAGGGTTTGGAGAGAGGTTCAGTTTTGCCGAAAGTCATCTTAAGCATTACCAGCTTGGCACAGAGCCAGGTTCGGAAAAATTGAAGCAAAGAGGCCAGGCGATGAGGTTGTGATTGGTCTAGCGAATCAAAGAACCAAAACTGGCCATAAGGTGGGCGGCTTTAATCAAAATTGACCATGAGATGGGCTGTTTTGATCAAAACCGGCCATCCAATGACAGGTTTTGGATTTTTATCATAACCAGACATAGAAATGGCAATTTTTTTATCTGATCCATCCTCTGGACCAATCTAATCCATTGATTATTCTCGTGGGGTGCTTTTTGTCGTCTACACGCCCTAGTGTGGACGCTGGCTGATTGCAGGCTTCCACCTGCTTCGAGAGGCTTTTGGATTTCTTTGGTGATGGAGTACTGGGATGAAGTTTTAATAATATGATATTTGACTAGAGTAGCCACTAGCCAATTGCTATGCCTCTATAGTCGGCTAAACCCCATAAAAACATTAGAAAAAAGTATTCAAAAATCTTCAATCCTAAAATAATTCATTGATCTACAACTAAAGATTTTGAGTAAGAGACCGCGGTTACAGAGAGGGAATGTATTAGGCACCCACTCTGCCCATATAGGTATACGGTCTCCATTTTGCAGGATTAATCTAACTCCTGAAGGTTACTGGTAGTTCTTGCATACTAAAAGTAAAATGATGCAAGCATACGTAAGATAATAATAAAGAGGTGTATCCAACCAGTTAAAGTTTTTTATTGGCAAGATTTGATCAGGTCGGCAGGCCACAAAGCATACGCTTAAACTAGTCGGGTGCTAGGTGTAGTTGTGATATATATGATGATTGACTATGACAATATGCAAACTAATTGATTGAGTTTTTGATGGGCGGGAACCGATTGAATCGGCAAGCTACAGAGCATACACCCAAGTCGATGATATGATGTATATGATGCAATAAACTAAGCAGGGAGGTTGAGAATGGAGTAAATGTGGCACAATACTAATGCTAGATTAATGAAGTTGATTCGAGAACTAGAAGGTTGGGTGGACGGTTATATCGCAATGATTAACTTGAGTAGCTAAGACTAAGGCTTAGAAGGTCAGACTCAAGCTAGGCTAGGCTGGACCAAAGCTGGACTCACTCTCTCTCTCTCTCTCTCACTCTTGCTCTCCTTGGTAGAGGGGATGGCTAAAGCTAAAGGAATAAATGGGAGGATTATTGGTGATGAAGGGATGCTTGAAATGAGAAGGGGAGCCCCCTAGCCCGAGTTTCTAGTAATTTCCTGAAAATTCAGGGTCAAGATAAGGTGCAATGGTTAAGATTCAACATCGCCACATAGCGCAATCTGGATGGTTGGATGGCTTAGTAAGATGTTATTTTTGGCTCAAAGGAGGGGTAATTTAGACTTTTTGCAGTGGCACTCCTATAAGAGGTGAAAAAGCAGTAGCTCGCACATTCGGGAGACGCTCTGCCAAAAAGAGAGGTGTGCCGCATGGCAAGTGGCGGGCCACCTTGCACTCCTTACTTTAGCAAGGTGCCTCCCACATACATGTGGGAGCTCCGACTTTTGCTTGGTTTGGTTGTTGTCTCCCTTGTAGACTTTCGATGGACCTTTGGGTTGGGCTTTAGACTTGGTTTTGGGTAGGCTTGGGCTCTAGCTTGACTAGGATGAGTTGGTTGAGTTTGTGACCAACGAGTCGACTCAGCGTGACTCAATAAGTTGATTAGACGAGTCAGGTTTAAGAACTCCTAAGGTTTTTGAGTTTTTTGTTAGGTTCAGGTTGTGACTTGGTTCAATGGCTTGATTGGGTTAGGATTTAGGTTAGGTTTAGGACTGAGTTTAGGGTAGACTTGTGATTGAGTTTAGGGTTACGATCGTTCATCCAGATCAGTCCAATCTTAATCAACTTATTAACCTAAGATCGGGTGTCTACACCTAGATGGGGCCGAAATGAAGCCAATGGCCAAGGTTTAGCTTTATTTTGATAGCGGGGTGTCTACGCATGTGGTGTAGCCCAATTGAGTTTTGAGTCTACCTTTTTTTAATTATTATTATAACGTCAAGGTGTTCCGCCCCATTTTAAGATAAAAAAACTATTTCCAACAGATGCACACAATCCCATAAACCACGTGCATCATGTGATCTCGGAGAGGGGAATCGAATTCACATACGTGAGAAGCACACCCATGATGCTTGACGTTCACTCAAACCCAGGGCGGCTATCTGCCTATTTTTTTTACTCATTTCATATTATATTGTGATCTTTCGAAACTAATGGACAGAGTAGATTTGTTATGGTCATCCCTGTGGGCCCCACATAACTTCGGGCCACAGGAACTTCCTCAGGCCGTGTTAGAGGCAATTTGTGTCCGTCCCACTTGGGCTCCCACGTGCGATGGCTGAACGCCGCAGCTTCAAAATGAGATGCCATTTTCGAATTTGCAAGCCCTTAAAATATATACAATATGGTCAACAGTTAAATTAAGTAAAAAATGTCACCAGTTCCTATTTCCTAAGTCGCAATAACTCATCCGTACCATCCAAACAATGGGCCCCAATCTAGACAGAGCATAGGCCAAACCTCACACTGATTACAATTTTCCTTTTAACTGTCCACGTTTCAGTCACCATTTTAGTCCCCCACAATCGTCCTATCGGTGTGACATGTCAGTTCATGCTCCATCTCCCATAAGGCCCATGATTTGGATGGTATTGATCAGCAGATGTGATATAGAAATCAGTAAGATTCTGCTGGCCCGAATTCAACGGTTCACATCTAAACGATGCTATGAACGAAGGAACGCAGATTATGTACTCACTCAATACGTTATAGCATCCTGAGTAGCCTCCGTGGGGACCACCTTGATGTATGTATTTTATCCATTCCGTCCATCCATTTTTCCATCTCATTTCAGTGCATGAGCCTAAAATTGAAGCATATCCAAATCTTAAGTGGACCACACCAAAGGAAACATTGGGATGATAACATCCAACGTTAAAACCTTTCTAGGACTCAAAGTGATGTTTATTTATCATCCAACCCGTTCATAAAGTCACAAAGACATGGATGAAGTGAAAACACAAATACCATCTTCATCAAAATCTTCTGTGGCCCACAAAAAGTTTTCAACGACAGGCATTCAATTCCCACTGTTTCCTACGGAGTGGTCCACTTGATATTTGGATATGAGTCAATTTTTGGGCTCCCATAAAATTAAATGGAAAAAATGATGGACGGCGTGGATAAAATACATACATCACGGTGGGCCCCACGGAGATTCCTCATCACACTGCAGGGCAGCGAGTTACTCAGTTCACAATCCGCTTTCAAAAGGAAGCTTCTCATAGCGGCCCGTAACAACGGCCTTCATCCAAGCAATTTCGAGCTGTAACCAACGGTCAAAAATGGAGACTAATTTGCCTGTGCCACGAGTCCTTCCCAGAAGTTCAAACTCCCAACTGCTCCATTGTCGCTTGCTTCCACGAAATCAAGCTCGAACTTTTTCTCAACTTCAATCAGGGCATTCTCTGCAGCCTTCTCTCGATCCCACGTATCAATTTGAAAAGAAAAGCAGAATGATTAGATAATGGAAGAGAGAGAGAGAGAGAGAGAGATCAGGTGGGCCCACATATGACTATGTGGACCATTGGTAGGTGGGGGCCCACTGTTTATTTGCACGTGGTCTTAAAATTCCCTTGACCGGATCTTCGACGTCATCAATTAATTGCAAGTGGATGGTAAAACCATTTTTTTTTATATTTTTGTACCGTCTATCTTGCATGTTCTTAATTGGATGGCTTTGATCGTTTTATGTAGTGATTCTGAGGCCAATGCAATCTACCACGAACCCCTCCCATCCAACGGTCATTGATGATAATCGGTGGGCCCACCTCAGAACAATTTGCAGCAGAATAAGGTAAGCACTCAGTCTCTACACACGCAGCACACGTGTATGAAATCTCGGCCTTTCAATAAAATTCAACCCGCGTGAATGATCCTAGCCATCAATTGGAGGATGACAAAAAATCTGGCGATAACTACTTACAAGGTAAAAAGCGTTCATTACTGCTCCGATCTAATATAGCAGAGATAGAGATATAGTGTTTCAACTTTAGGTCTAGGTTCCACTGCTAAGGAGACATTAATTGCACTAATGGGTGCATCGTATGAAAAATAGTGTAGGTGTGTAGCGTGAGCATAGCTGATAGCTGCAATATGCAAGCTGTCCATAAGGTGGTTCTAATTATATAGATGTTCTCCTCAAATTAGATCTAGTCCATTTAGTAATTCTTAGCAATGATTTTTTTTTAGACTATGGCCCACCTGATGATTGGACCAATCTGATTCAATGGTGAGAGCATCTAAATCGTACACTTAGTATGAATGAATTGGATCTCCTAACATGGTGCCAAGCTGGCACCATGTCTGGACAAATCCTGAAATTTTATCACCAAAGTAACTACTTTTCTACCCAAAATAGAGAGGGTAAAAAATGAGAGTGCAAGATGTTGTGGAAAAATACTTGCACATAATTGATATAGGACAAGTTAAGCTACAAAAGGAAAATGCTTAATAAAAAAAAAGTTAAAAGACTAAACTAAATACAAAAATTTATGTGATTTAGTAATATGCCTATGTTTATAAGACAGTAATATAAAGCTTTTTTCTTCATTAAAACAAGGGATATTAGAAATATAAGACATACATCTCTCCTACTCTTCCTTTATATAGAACTTCCCTCTAAGGAACTAATGGGGTGTTCCTCCTTAGGGGCAGAGGAGAGAGTGAGGCTCGAGGATCATCAGGTGTTCGACCAGACTGGTTCGGACAATCGAAAATATTCGAAATGTGGCAGTTGGTCTCTAGATTGTTATCGACAATCATGGGCAACCAACGGATTGGTGATCGGACGGTCGAAGTCCAGATCGAGTGCTCAATAGCGGTGGATTGAGCAACTGAAATTTGGCGCGTTTCCTCTGGAACTCTCTGAATAGTTTTACCCATTATCGAGCACTCGACAGTGTTAGGGTCAAGCGCTTGACGGTGCTCGTGGCTGCATTACACAATTTCTTATTTCAGCTTTAATTATCTCGAAGTGTTATATAAGCACATGCTAATCAGGATTATGGTATCGAATTATAAACTCAACATCCAGAAAGAGAGAGAGAGAGAGAGAGAGAGAGAGAGAGAGAGAGAGGAAGAAGAAGAAGAAAAAGAAGAAGAGAGGAGGGGGGAGATCGAAGAGAAGAGTGTTGTGCTCGTGACGCTTCATCCACACTACAAACAACATTCAAGTCTCTTCTATATCCTCAAATTGGAGAGATCTCTTCGTTTTTCGGTTCTATTTGGTTGAAATCCATGCTTGGGGTGAAGATTGATTGGATCCGAACTGTGGAGTTTGTGATCGTTGATATAGTGGATTTGCATATATGGACGAGGTCTCATGGTTTTTACTTTTGTTTGAGGTTATTCCACATAAAACTCTCGTGTCGTGATTGTGCTTTTTTTAATTGTGTTTTCTGCATTATCATATCCCATAATTCACAGTGGTTGGGTGTGAGATCTTGAAGTTTTGTGCATCCGCTGCCCCAACAAGAACACCCTAGAAGGAAACACAATAGAGGAACGAGAGAGAGAGAGAGAGAGAGAGAGAGAGAGAGAGAGAGACTCCCCCTACAGGAGACATTAGAGAGAGAACCAGGGAGAGATGTCTTTCAATGGAGACTCCCCCTACAGGAAACATTAGAGAGAGAACCAGGGAGAGATGTCTTTCAATGGGAGATGTTGACCGCATCTCAACACAAAACACTGTAGAATGTGAGTTTCTTAGAATAAGATATTGCTTGCTTTCTAGTGATGTTTACAGGAAAATTCATTGCGGCTTCCTATTCTACCACGTTTTCAAAGTGATTAAAATATACTACTTTCTTAAACAGGTGTTAGAGCCGGTGTATTATATAACGTGTACACCTGGTGGATCTCCAAATTATGATTCTAGAAACCAAAAATCAAACCAATCTGACTATTAGGATTGCCACACCATAGATAACAATATACACCACCCAAAACCCTTCAAATTTATATGTGGCCCACCTAATGATTAGATCGATCTAATTATTGGTTTATACAGACATCATGGTGGGATGAACCTGTTGGATGTAGTAAACACACCACGTGGAACCCACAATGCTCCACTATACAACTTAAATAAATAAATAATAAACTTTAATATAAGATTGACATTTTCTTAAATAAAATTGAAGTTCTTGAAGAACAAATCCCATCCCTCAACACCCTCACTGCAGGACATAGAATCCTTGACGGGTTGTGTGGGCCCATGAAATCTTTTAAAGGGGTTGTGAATTGATTTCTAAGAAACAGATTGCCAGTGAAAAAGATTCTGTCTAGCGTTTGGATATTGGGAAAGCTATTTTAAATAGAATATTTTTTTGGGCCTTAACATTGAGAGAGACATTTCATCCCTCTAAAAAATATGACCGTTGGATGAGAATTCATTTTCAAAATTTTGCTAACCCATTTTAAGGATAAAATTCAGAAAGTGGCAAATTCTGGAAATTGTATTCTCATGGGAATTCATTTCCCACCCCTTCTCAAGACCAAACACAAATTCATTCCCAGTGGAATGAATTCTCTCCCACCTTCATGCAATTTAAAATGCTTTATAAATAGACCTTCCAAGGAATGAATTCCAATTTCCAATTTCCCAAACGCAGATTCTGGATTCCACAAAATTTCATTCCCAGTTGCCAAATAGATGGATAAAATCGGTTTCTCAGAGAATTAATCTGTTTTCCAGATTTAAATTCTTTAGTAATTTCTCTTAGGCCAATTTTGCAATCATGTGGAAAAAACACAATCAGATTATAAAAGGAATGGCCCAATTTCAGACCCTAGTAAGCTGCAGGAATGAAAGTAAAAAAACCAAAGAATCTAAAATTCCAAGCATGCAGAAGGCATTATCTTCCAAGGAAATACAAAATATGAGAATGAAATTCTATTAATTGTCTGTAAAGATCATATTTTTATTTTAAAGCTAAGGATGCTTATTTTTACACACCTCTTTCTCAAATTCCACCGTCACTTCGAAAGATGTCGATTTGATAGTTCTCACTTTCAGTTCCATGCTCTTCAAACATTTCATCATCTCAATCATCGAACCGATACCAGAAGATGGATCTGCAACCCGTAATTCAATCTTAGCTACCTCTGAAGAATTCTTGGTTTTCTCTTCTAAGCTTGCCTGGAGTTCCTTGTTTCGCCTTTGCAGCTCCTCCTTTAGGGCTTGCAGATTAAGCAGCTGTGAAGCTGCTGTATGAACAATGGAGTTCTTATCATTCTGCAACAAGAATTTTCAAAATTTATGAGAGTTAAAATTATTCAAATCCGAAAGAACCGATTATTTTTTAAAAGGTCAGATTGTCACAATTTTAAACATTGCACTGTGGTCCACAATCCACACCATTCATTGGATGGGTCCCATTGTAGATAGACCAATGTCTAGAAATCACATTGATTTGATACCCAAGCCATTCAATTGCAGGAACTTTTTTGCTCCCAATGCTGATCATTTCTAGTATTCACTGTCCACTTGGAGGTTGAGCTGGACAGTTAAGGCTGCCCGGGCAGCGAAGTTTTCCTACTGTGGATGATCAAGGGTGGGACCCACTTTATGAACTCTACAGATGATAGACCGTTATACAATATGTCCAATTTGAGTACAGACCAAAGGAGGAAATTAGTTCATCACCCCAAAAATCTCTTAATCTTATAGTAGCTTTTATAACCAACATAAATTACGCCCAAATCCGATCAGTTGTAGATAATTGATAGTTCTTTCTTGAAATTTGTAATAGTTAGATGAAAATGATCATTCTTTTCGAAATAATTCCACACAGATTAAACAGAGAGGAAGAAACCCTAATTAGAAAAATAAAAGAAGAAGAAGAAGAAGAAGAAGAAGAAGACTCAAAACCCAGTTGGGTTGAGTCAACTCGAAAACTCGGATGAATTTTACCACTTTTTTCAGCAAAATTTAATATTTAAAACATAACTATATGAATTATGCCAAGTTGAATTTTAGAGTTTTTTTTAGTCGAGTCTAGTTTTTCTCGACCTACAACTGAGTCGTGACCAAATCTAGTTTTCCAAGTCTTGATAAAATCTGGTCGAGTCGACTGGAGTTTTTTTTCAAAATTTTAAACCATGAAAGAAATCACTATTACTCAACTAATTCTCTACGGTATGATTGAAAACAAAAACCACAATGCAACTGAACAGAATTCATGAAATTTTTCAAGAAAACATTCAACAGATTATGGAAAATCCCCTTTCTTCTATGGTCTGAATATCAAATTGGCGGCATTCATGTGATTCCTGAAATCCATAAAATACTCAAATGTCTGAAAAATAAAAAAGAATTATCGCTGAAAGGAAAACAAATCCAACAAAAGAATTATGGAAAAGAAAAAAACCTTTGTCCGAGGTGGCAGCATCGAATGCAGATCCATGTAGTTCTGCCTCATCTTCTCTCTCCGATGACGTTCGTTGATCATATGCCGATAGCACTGACTGCTCTCAACTTCTCTATTTTCGACAGGCGCAGCCGACATCGCTCTCAAGATCTCAATCATCCTCCTATTCGAGTTCCGGTGGTTGAGCGGAAAATTCAGCTTCTCTGGCGAAAACCCACTTCCAGGTCCAGAGTATCCGACAAAGGCGCTCGGTATCACAGCCGGATCGGGGGCCACCGGCGGAAGGAGGGCCTGGATTTCTGGAATCTCATGCCAGAGCATCTCCATCTGCATCTCATGGTGGAAGAAGTGATCCATGGATTTTTTTTTTTTGGGGGGTAGTCTCTTTTGCTCTGCTCTCTGATTTTGAACTCAGCTGTCTCTGCTCTTCCCGGGAGAATTTTGAATTTCCGTTTCAACAGCTCTTATAACGGTCCGGCATTGGAAGCGTGGGAAGGGAAGGTTTGAAGCCCGTGAAAAACGTGGTCAATTCCTAAAGTGAGAAAAATGGACTGACATATTCAACACACCTTTGGCTTATACTGTATTCACGTGCTTAAATGCGTTTGTCGTTCCGTCTCGGCTGGCGCAGTAGCTACTCGCGGATCCTACTCTCGGGTCTCTTTTCCCCACCGTGTGGGGGAAGATCCGTGCCGTACGTACGTCATCAAGGTCTCTTTCCCCCGGCGTAGGGGAATATCCGTACGGCGTGGCGGTTTCCTTACCGTGCCGTCCACTGTGTGATGTGTGTGTATTACATCTACGCCGTCCATTCATTTTGAAAGCTCATTTTAGAACATGATTTAAAAAATGAAGTAGATCCAAATCTTAGGTGGACCATAATACAGTAAACAATGGTACTCAATCATTAAAAGCTTCTCGTGGGATACAAAAGTTTTGGGTCAATCTGATATTTGTTTGGTATCTTCATCCAAGTATTTGTGACCTTTTCAACAGGTTGGATGGAAAATAAACATGCAACTGGCCCCATGAAGTTTGCAATGGTATGGATTCAATCACTGCTATTTCATGTGGTATGGTCCACATAAGATTTGGATCTGCTTTAAAAAAAATTTAGGATAATGCCGTAAAATGAAATTTCAAAATGCATGGACGATGTAAATGTAAGGTATGTACATCACAATGGCCCCACAGTCGGGGATACACCCAAACCGCCCCCGTCTTGTTATTAGCTGGGTCCCACATGTATGCAAAATGGTTGTGAAAAGAAAACGAGAGGAATTCCTGTAATATTCCAAAGCTTTGTGGGGGCCATCCCGAATTCCTTGTGGCGTCCAGGACTCCGTCCGTCCAGTTTTGTCAGCTGATGTTAGACGACAACCCGAAACTGAGGCAGATCCAAGAAAGTAGGCACCACTAGAAAACTTTCATGGGCCTGATTGAAGTTCCTGCACTCGGAAGCTAGGTGGGGGCACCATGATATTTGTGACAAATCCACCCGGTACATCCGTTTTACCAGCATATATTTAGACATGAACTAAAAAACGAGGAAGATCCAAAACTCAAGTGGGCCCATGACATGAAAAAAGTGGGTGGGGAAATGCCTAGCATGGAAACATCCCTGGTCCACGTTGATGTTTATATGCTGTCCAAACCGTTCATAAGATAATTCGTACTGGGATAAACTGAAAAGACAAAAATATTAACTTGGTCCAAAAATTTTGTGGCCCCACGAACATTTCAACAGTGGATGTTCAATCCTCACTATTTATTGTTGTGCGCCCACTGGAGTTTTGGATCTGCCTCAATGGTGGGCTCACATCCTAATATGATTTGGCAAAATGGATGGATGAGATGGATTTCTTATAAATATCATGAGTTCAGGAGAAACCAATGTCCCTTTTTCCCTCCACACTATGCATATTACCATCGTGAACGGGTTAGATCGCATATAAACATCACAATGAGCTCCAGAAAAGGTGTCAATGATGCATGCTCTCCACCGCATTATTTCTTATAGTCGGCCCCACTTGAGTTTTGGATCTGTTTTAAACTCCTTCCATCACATAAGTTACTTTTTCTACGTATAGCTGCAAATAACTAAATTATTTGAGATAAGTTTGGTTTAGTTTCACTTATAAGTAACTTTTTTATATAAAGTTGTTAATCACTTCAGCTTAATCAGTAGAAATCAAGATAAACTACATGAGGCATAAGTAGCTTTAAGTAACTTATGATTTAAATGCCACCTTAATTTGGGCCTAAGGACTGAATAAACCAATGGAAAGAGTGGATATCACATGAGTTTGGGTGTCTGCTCAGCCTCAATGGGATTTTACTGTTTGCCTATACTTGATTGGTCCAGCTTAGCAAACATTAGCACAGACTACATTAAATGTAGCAGTGCTGACAATGTAGGTGCGGCTTTCTTTAACGCACCGTGATGTATGTGCCTTACATCCACACCATCCATCCATCTTGACAGTTCATTTTACGACGTGATCCTAAAAATTGAGCAGATCCAAATCTTAGGTGGACCCTATCACAAGAAACATTGGTGATTGACCATTAAAAACTTTTGTTGGGCTAGAAAAGTTCTATTATGGGCTAGAAAAGCTATGGATCGAGCTAATATTGCACAGTCCCTTCATCCAAGTCTTTGTGACCTTATCAATAGGTTGGATGGCAAATAAAAATTTTGGTGGCCTTTGAGAAGTTTTTAATGGTAGGTACTAGGATTTCAATCTTCCTGTGATCTGATCTGGTCCCCTGAGATATTTATCCACTTCATTTTTTGGATCATGTCCTAAAATGACCTTTCAAAATGGATGATACACCGTGGATGTAAGGAATTGTGTCAGTGTATACCAAATATATAAGGATGAAATCATCATTTGTATCATGTTAATAGATAATACACACACACACTTCACTGTCCCTTGTGAGGGTTATGGTTTCATACATTCTACATGGTATCAGAGCCCATGGCTTTCTCTGCTATGATCTCTTCCACCTCTAGCTTTGTCCTGGCCTCATCCTCCATGTCCTCCACTTTCAATCATTTACAATCTCTTCTTCGTCCTCTCTTTCTCCTACACCCTTGCTATTTGGCATTAACATTAAATGTCTTGTTCCTATTGAATTAAACATTCAACAATTATCTTGCTTGGAAATGCTCTTTCATCCATATTCTCAAAAGTCATAATGTTTCAATCACGTAGATGGCTCCTCAATTTTACCCACCGTGACGTATATGCCTTACATCCACACCATCCTTCCATCTTGGCAGTTTATTTTACAGCATGATCCTAAAAATGAAGCAAATCCAAATCTTAGGTAGACCCCACCACAAGAAACAGTGGTGACTTGACCTTTAAAAACTTTTATAGGCCAGAAAACTTATGGATCAAGCTGATATTTGTGCAGTCCCTTCATCCAGGTCTTTGTGGCCTTATCAATAGGTTGGATGGCAAATAAAAATTTTGGTGGCCTCCGATAAGTATTGTAGGTATTCAATCACTATTGTTTCTTGTGATCGTCGCATGAGATATTTATCTACTTCACTTTTGGGATCATGCATGCCCTGAAATGACCTTTCAAAATGGATGAGACGTAGTGGATGTAAGGAATTGAACATGCATCAAGGTGGGCCCCACAGTCAGGGATCCACCAGAGCGGCTTAGCTGTTTCCAGGATAACAGCTTTATGGGTGTTACCTTTACTGTGCGAGGCCCACCTTGATTAATGTGTTTCATATCCACACTGCCCATCCGTTTTTCCAGATCATTAAAGAATGCTATGCCAAAAATTGAGCAGATCCAAATCTCGGGTGGACCACACGACTGGAAAAGTTGTGAATGAACATTAAAAGCTTTTTGTAGGCCACGAAAGTTTTGGATCAATCAAATCTTTGTATTTTTACTTCATCCAGTTCTAGTTGACCTTATCAACGGCTTGGATGAGAAATAAACATTACGGATCTGCTTACGCTGGGCCTTGGGAATTTTTAATGGTAAGTTTTCAATCATCACCGTTTCTTGTGGTGTGGTCCACCTCAGATTCGGATGTGCTTAATATTTGCAAGCGCATCTTAAAATGGGCTGGAAAAACAAATGGACAGAGTGAAAATACAGCATATCATCAAGGTGGGCCCTACGTAGGAGTCCACGCGTAGCTGGCCATTTTCAGCCGTACAATTGTTAGGGACAGATGGGAGATGGGTCACGTCTTGAAAACCAGATGATCAATGCCATTTACAGGGAGGAGAAACTGCGGCCCTTACCACGGGCCTACTTTGATGTATGCGTTCTACATCCACTCCGTCCATCTGTTTCCCATATCATTTTAGGGCATTATTCTAAAAATGAAATAGATCCAATTATTAGATGGACCATACCATAAGAAAGAGTGTTGATCGGTCGTTAATAGGCCACAAAAGTTTTAGATCAAGCTAATATTTATTCTTTTTCCTTATCTTGGCTTATGTAAGGCCATGGAAATATTTAAGCTTAACCTTATAAATAAATTGGATTGAAAATAAACACCACAGAACATTAAAGCTTGCCATAAGAAGTTTTTAATTGCGAGACGGTTCAATCACCACTCTCTGCTATGGTATTGTCTACCCGATGGTTTATTTTTTTTGTTAGTCATGCAATGTACCCAACATGTTAGCTAGCTGCACAACGCACCCACACGATTAGTCACATGATGCACTCACCCATAGGTGGGGTTAGTGTGTCTCATTAGCACTCGAACCTGAGACCTGCTGTTGAAACACCTAGGTGTCTTCCAGTTGGGCTAGCAGGTTAGTGTGTCCACCTGATAGTTTGATTTGCTTCAATTTTAAGATAATGCCTTAAAATGATTTGAAAATATGAATCGACAACGTGGATTTAAATACATACATCAAGATGGGCCCACAGTAAGGGTTGCACCATCTTGGGTGAGTCCAGGGTCTCCCTCCGAAACGGACATAATTAAGAGTGCGGAGTGGATCCAGGCCGGACTAACACCCGGGGAAGGGGGCTATGTGGGGCCCACCGTGATATGTGGATTTATTTATGCTGTCCATCTATTTTTTCAGACCATTTTAGCATTTGAACCCAAGGCAAATTTAAGGGGACGCGGATTAGCTACTAACAGGTTGAGCAGCCATCTCACTACTGAAGTGACGTCACCAACTTATGTGGGCTCCACCGTGATGTATGTGTTGTATCTACACCGTCCATCCATTTGAAGAGATTATTTTAGGGCATGAGACAACGATTGAGGCAGATCCAAAGCTCACGTGGATCCCACCAAAGTAAACAGCGGAGACAGTGACACAACCGTTGAAACCTTCCTAGGGCCCACCATGATCCATGATGTTTGTTTGAGATCCAACCTGTTCATAAGTTCACACAGACATTGAAGAAGTGAAAACACAAATATAAGCTTGATCGTAAAACTTTTGTGGCCCTAAGAAGTTTTTAATGGTAGGAGATCAATTCCCACTGTTTTCTTCGGTGAGATCCACTCGATCTTTGGATCTGCCTCATTATTTGGCTCACGCTCTAAAATGATCTCTCCAACTGGGTGGACGATGTGGATACAACACATACATCACAGTGGGGCCACAGAAGTTGGTGACGTCACTTCACAGCAGCCAGATGGCTACTCAACCTGTGAGTAGCTAATCCGCGTCCAATCTAGGGCTAAAGTGGACGACATGCATACAAGAAGTAACAAAGAGGTGTACAGTTGAAATGTTCTTGAGCCCACCGGGATGTTCATTGATCATCCAACCTTTTCCTGATGTGACATAGACCGGGATGGAGGGAAAACACAAACATCAGCTTGATCAGAACTTACATGCTCTTAAGAAGTTTTTAATGGTGTGGGGTCCAATCTCCCATGTGTGGTCCACTTGAGCCTTGGATTTGTCTGGGGTTATACATTAAAATGATATGGCAAACTTGCCTGACAACACATATATGATGGTGGGCCACATAGAAACTGTGCCTCAATCAAGTCTGTCCACGCACTGCAGGTGCCAAGCGGCTTCCAACATAACCGATTAACTAATGAGAGGTGGTGCTGTTCCATTAGCCGTCTAGGTCGAGCAAAAATTAGACCATGTTAGTGCATTAACACGGACTGCCTACCGCTACCAAGTAGAGATGTTCGGATGTGGCAGGATTTGATTGGCTCACAGCTGGATAAGACGACTTTCAAATATGAACCGACAACTTTCAAACATGCTTTCCATGGCTTATAAGGCTATATGGCTGTTGTCCAAGTCAAATTCTGCAACTAGACATCTCTATGACCCCACACAGCTATGGGCACATAGATATCTCTGTGCTTGGGGCTATGTGGGGGTAACAACAACATCCACCGTTATCCACTCGGTCCATCTGTTTTGAAAGATCACAATAGTACAAGATTCAAAAAATCAGGCACAACCAAAATTGAGGTGGGCCACAACGAAAAAACAATGGTAACAACAACATCCACCATTAAAACATTCCTAGAGCTTACCATGATTTTTATATGCAATCCAAACCGTTCATATAATTATTACCACTCAGATAAACTGTAGGGACAAATATCATCCTGATACAAAACTTCTGTCACTGCCAAGCGATCAATCCCCACTTTTTCGTGTGGTATGACCCACCTGAGTTTTGGATCTTCCTGATTTTTAGAATCCTGTATTGTTGTGGTCTTTCAAAACAGATTGGACGGATTGGATTTCTCACGGACATCTCTATGGACCCCACATAGCTTTGGGCACAGAGAGGCCCGGAGATATCTCTGTACCCGGGATCACAGGCAGAGTATGGTGAGCCATACATATGCATCCACCTACCAAACACGTGGCACAAGTGCACCTCTCTCCAAACAATCCAAAATGATGTCCATGTGGGAGAATTTTGAAATAATATTCATCAGATCATGGTAGCCATCTAATTGATGGCCCATTAGCTTACAGTATATGCAATAACAAGTGTTTATTTTGAACCGCACATCTGATGGATGCCGATCAATTTGGTGATGCCCCATACACAACAAGGCCCCAGGCTTGGACGTAATTTGGATAGAAATACGTATATGGCATGTGAGTAATGGTTGGTTATGAGCAATATTGATCACCTTAATTTCTCAACAGTGGATCGTATAATTTCTCTTTGGTTGATGGTTTTCAACCATTTCAACGGTTGGGATTGGTCCTGAAGGGTAATGGCTGGCTCATCAACCGTTCTCTTTGGATTTTTATTATCACTTGGTTTTCAAAAATTCAATTCAATACATTAAGTTAAGGATTTTCATTGTCATAGCTGCCCGTTCAAAATTAATTAAAGTTCTAAAAACTTAATATGTTGAATTTTAGTATTTTTTTTTTTTTTAAATTCATTTTCTAAACATGATATACAAATGTTTTAAAATTAATAATTTGTTATTTCTTATAACTATTATTCCAATTTCTATTCTTCTGTAAAGTATAAGATAAAATTTGTTATTGTTTAGCCTCCAAATTTTGCACACCTTTGCACAATCCAATAACAACTCAACAGCGTATGTGCTCCCTAAGTGTTATATTTTATTTCCAGAGAGAGATGCTTAACAGCTAAAGTGCATTATTTTTTGTACTTACTTGTAACTTGTAGCATCTTTAATATCCAAGCCATGCATGATCAGGCCTACCTAATAATTATTGGGTGGGCCAAAATTGCGTTTTGAATTTGAACGATTGGTTAAATTTTATTAGTCGTCAATTTTATTTGTACATGTATAGTTAATATGATAATCATATTATTTACATTCGGCCACATAGTAGTCATGCTACACGTGATGTAGATTAACTTTAAATGGAGGAATTAGAGACGTATACATGTGGGAGTGTTAGATGCTGGCATTTCATCAAAAGTAACTCTCTATAAAGTAAATTTCATGAAACATTAAATGATAGAGTCTCAGCAAAAGCAACTCTCTATAGATACAAGAACCATTGATGTGAGGAATCTAGCAAAAGTCCAGTAACGTGGAAACTCCAATAAGCCTTCCTTCCCATGAAAGGTAGAATAATAAAATGTATATGTAAGCTTTTTGTATGTAGCCTAAGACAATGGGCTACGCTTATGTAGAGAATCGAGGAGATTCGCACGTCCAACTATCCAAATTTCTCACGTTACCATATCATACACAAAGTCATCACCTCTCCAAAACTATAAAAGTAGCACTCAAAGAAAAGCTCTGAGACCTCGCCACACACAATCAATCACTCTATAATGCAATGCTGCCTATCAGTTATCCTCAGTTTAACTTCTTATCTTAGATATTCCACTCTAGTCTAATCACATTACAACAAGTTCGAAATTCTTAATTTAGTTTATATTTGCTATTGTCCAATGTACATTGCTACATTACGCCCTAGGAGTAGGTTATATATTCACGACCGTCGTTGTTAAATCTTGGTCACCGAGTCATTATTTGATAGATCACTAGTCATATCCTGTTGACTTCACACCACGATTATCTCATAGTTGTCTGATATTTTCCATAGCCATTTTGCCAATACAAATCAATCATACGAACTTATTTTCTTCTTTACTTAGTTTATTTTTCTCTTCCATTGATTGTAATCTTTCTTACATTCAAATCAAATAGAATCGGTGATCAACCTTACTTTTAATAATAGTAGTCTATTATTAATTTATGAAGAAACTTAATAATTTATTACCATTGAAAGAAAGGTTTTTAACTCATGGAAAAAAAAAAACTCATTATGAGAGATTAACAATGGGTAGTTGAACTCGTAAGGTTAACCTTCATAGCTCAAGTGGTAGACGGAGTGAAGATAGCCTCATTTCTACACTGAGGTCATGGCATCGATTCCCAAAGTGGGGGTGGCTTACATTACAGCCCGACTTACAAGGAGTGGACATACTAACATAAACAATGGTGATTGAATGCCCGCCATGAAAAAAACAAGTTGCATGCCACTAAAGTTTTGGATCAAGCTGATATTTTTGTTATCTCTTCATCCAGGTTTACGTGACCTTATCAGCCAGGTTGGATGGGAAATAAACATTACGGTGGGTCCCAGGAAGTTTCTAATGGTAGGCATTTAATCACCACTGTTTCCTGTGGTGTGGTCCACCTTCGATTTGAATCTACTTCATTTTTTGGATCATGCCCTAAATGAGCTTGGAAAAACAGATTAACAGCGTGTATATACAACACATACATCAAGGTGGACCCAACCCACTCCTATTAATTCATGGGCACAACGGCTGATGAAACATTGTATGTATCCTTTACACGTGCGGTAATGTACCGGATTTGTACGTACATACATCTAACAGTGGATAAGAGGTCAAAGTTCTATACATTTGCATTCAGATTTCAGACCGTACAAGCTGGCCCATGATAAAGTGATCCAAACCATTGGCATGATGAATCTCACTGTTGATGGCCATACATCACTATCTTTCTGGCCACACGTTTTGCCTTGATTGGATGTGATTCGCTGCCAATTGAAAGGCTGCTAGATCAAACTTTAATTTTCTCATTTATCAATTTGCAATAATCTCTATATTTAAATTTTTATTTTTCATATCAACGATCCTGATTGATTTAAGCCTTCCCTTGTATTATCTATTCTAAGGATCTATTGTAGCCCAAGGACTCATATGATTCCTTGATGATGATTTTCTTAGCTTTATTCAAACATGATTACTAGAGGATGATCTTTATTCAAACATGGTTCATGTGTATTTTAATTTAAAATTATTATCTAAATAGTAATCAAAGTCTTAGTATCTTTTTCAGCGATATTGTTAATATTATTTTTTTATGCACGAGAATTTGACCATGAATGTCACGCCCCGAAATCTTGACACAAAGTGTGCACCCTCAGGCCCAGTTTATGGAGTATGACTTGTGCACAAAAGCACTTAATTCAAAAGTCAAAATATTATAGAGGCGTGGGATCATATGTGTACTAAGTTCAAATTATCATATGACAAAAATTAAATTAAAAATACAATCCATACACAATGGTTCACCCATTTGAGACTTATTAATAATGTCATCAAACGAAAATAAAACAGAAAAATAATAGAAATAATATAAATGTCTTGATTCGTAGTAGTCACTTCTTCCTTCATTAAGATACTTGGTGGTTCCTCCACTTGTTCAGATTCCTGCTCATGTATATCATATGTACCATCTGTATATATTTACTTCCGTCAGCGGGGAAGTCCAGTGAGTAAACCCATCATGGTTCACACCCGTCCAAATAAGTAGTACATCCAAATACAGCTTACAATTAAATTTACACTATAGATGCAATAATGTTATGCAAGATGATATGATGCATCAAGTGGGCATTATTCAGTCTTCCACTTGCTTCGATTGGATCCCATCAATCGGCTCCCCCTTCCTTATAGGGCGGACTTCCACATATTAGTGGGCTTCCAGGATGGTCCCTGAGTAACCGGGTACTTAAGTACCTACCGGTCTTCCAGAGCGATGCTCTAGGATAACAATGTATGAATGCATGAAGCGTATGACATGTCGTATTAAATAATCATCTCCCTGATTGAGAGGCAACAGATAATTAATTCATCTCTCCTTTTGAAAAGCACATATATATTAGTCAATCATCTCTCCTTCCGAGAGGCACATATCATTCGTGTCATCTCTCATATTAAAAGGCACATACATATTATTTGTCATTCCTTTCATTCAACATGTATAAGTAATAAAATGCATTGGCATATATGCATAACATCATCATAATCAACACAAGTCACCCCAAAAATAGCATTACACAACAACAACCTACTTTATTGAAATGAATAGGAAACATGTTGGGATTTACTCACCTGTTGATAGTGGCCGTTACTTTGTTAATTCTGTCACGTCATGAGTAGAATCGGTCCTGAATCTACAATAAATGCAATTTATATTTATAAATCACCAATCTAGCCTTAATATACTTATTTTCAATTTGGATTATACTTGATTGAGTTTTGGTTCCTTAATGGACGGTCCAGATTCGATTATTGTGACCCACGTTTCCAAAAGGAATGGCCCTTTTTCTATTTTATGATGGTACAGCCCACTTGACTGGTGGGTCATCCTATACTTGGTCACAAGTTCCCCAATGGTACACTACCAAATATGATTGATTATATTTTGCAAGGATTTTGTCGTAGGATATCTTAAAATGATCCATTTATGAGAATCCATACCGTACCTCCCCACTATTTCACTTGGCATCGCCCACCTGGAACTCTGATTGAGCTGATTTTTTTGTCACAAAACTAATAACTCATTGCTCCAGAGATTGGTTGGATTGGATTTTCCAAAGACTACACAGTGGGACCCACAAGCTCCCAACCAGTGGACAGGTGTTGTCTCCACTGTTTGTCTTGGTATGGCCCACTGGAATATTCTATACGGGTCATTTTTTGTCCTTAACCAAAAAACTTATTTATTAAGATATTGAGCGGATTAGATTTCTCAAAATGTCATCAAATGGGTCCCAAAAGTGGACAGCAATCCAAAATCAGACTGCCTCAACCATGTGTGTTGTTATCATTACTATTTTAAGTGGTGTGGGCCACCTGAGATTTGGATTTATCTGATTTTTTAACCTAGACTGTAAAACATTATAATACAACATATGGTCGGCTTAGATCCACTGATTTCATCACACTGGGGTCCACGAGTGGACCGCTGTCCAAGCCCAGAATTTTTATCTTTTTACTTTCATTTTTAATTTTTCACCATTAATTTGTTTTAGGTCGTGTGGCCCACTTAGACCTCAGTTTGGTTCCAAATTCGGACACTAGTCCTAAAATGAGATGTAGAAATAAATGGACGGAGTGGATGCACAAAATACATCAAAGTGGGTCCCATGAGTGGGGCCCCCACTTCACTTTTTAAAATGTCCAACGCTGGACGTCCAGCCACTTTTTATCCTTTTTTTTCTTTTCTTTATTATTATTATTATTATTATTATTATTATTATTTATTTATTTATTTATTTAGGCTATATATGGTGTTTTATAAGACATCTGGTCCGACCATTAGGTCGGCCACTTCATTGTGGGCCCAATAATGTTTTGGAATAAAATAATTTATCATAATTAATTTAATAATTAAATAAAATAATAATAAACAAATTTTAAAGCCTATCATTAATTTAATCGATGTGGCCCATCTGAAGGTCCATTTGATCTGAATTTTGTGGCCCATGTACATTTTGGCCTTATGGTCATTATGACCCGTCCAGATCGATTCCTGGCCCACCCAAATGGTCCCCACCAATCACGATCACATATTCAAGGGTTAAGATAAACATAAAGTCCCTAAATCCGTACAAGAAACGGACAAACGATCCGACCCGTTCATTGGTTGAATCTGGCCTACTTAAATGAAATAAAAAAAAGAACATCTACTTGATTTAGCTCCAAGATCCCTCCATTCCTCCTTCTTTCTCTCCTTTTCTTTCCTTTCTTTTACGATAGATGAAATACCATTTGTTGAGGATAAGACCGGTCTCTTTTTAAAGAGAAGTTTGTTGAGGATAAGACCGGATAAGATGGGTTGGTTGAGATAAGATGAGATAAGTTTAAATTTCAAAATTTGTATTTAGAGCAAAAAGGAAAATTATATTTTTGTCAATGATAAGACTTGATCCCTAATCTTCCCTCTTGCTCAAGAGGGCCTTAACCAACTAGTCCATATTTTCTTTTTTTTATTAATGAAAAATTAATTCATTTAACTCTATTTTCTATCATTACAAAAAATTTACGGGTCGTTACAATGAAAAAGGGTGTATTCTTAGTTTTGTGATATTGGGACTCCATAGGGCCTACTGTGATGTATGTGTTTTATCCTATGTCTATCCATTTTACTAGCTCATTTTAGCGCATGAGCCCAAAATTACAGCTCATCCAAATTTTAAGTAGACCACACAGTGGTAGACTGATACAATTGAAGGCCTGTCATTGAAAACTTCCTAAGAGTTATAGGAGTTTTAGATCAAGCTGATATTAATATTTTCCCTTCATCTAGGTCCATGTAACCTTATGAACAGGCAGATGACAAAGAAACATCACTGTGGGCCCTAGGAAGGTTTCAACAATGTATGTCTTTATCCCTACTGTTTCATGGGTGTGGTTCACTTAAGCTTTGGATGGACGGTATGGATAAAGGAAAGGGGAGCGTGCTATGCTAAGCGTAATAAGTAAACCTTGTAGGGCCCATCGTGATTTATGTATTTTATCCCGTCCGTCCATCCATTTTAACAGATAATTTTAGGGCTTGATTACCAAAAGTGAAGCCTATCCAAAGCTCAAGTGGACCACACCATAGGAAACAATTTGAATTGAAAGTTTACTGTTGAAAATTTCTTGGGGCCACAAAAGTTTTATATTAAGATGATATTTGTGTTTTTCCTTCATCCATATCTTTGTGATCTTATGAACAGGTTGGATGACAAATAAACATCACTGTGTGCCCCATGACGGTTTCAATCGTGGAAATTATTAATCTCACCGTTTCTGTGGTATGGTCCACTTGAGCTTTGGATATGCTTCAATTTTGTGCTCAACCGCTAAAATAAGCTGGAAAACGGATGGATGGCATGGATAAACCACATACATTTACAGTGGGCCGGCCCAACAGAGCTTACTCAGTACCCACTCTGATTTCTGGATAAGGCACATACATCATGGTGGCCCCGTAGCCAAATGGTGCAATGGTCGCCATGCAATCCGATTAAGAAAAGTGATTCATTTTCCTTAATATTCTCTTTCCATCAAACTGGAAAATGCTTGTTTTAGTCACATGGAGAGCCACTAGTGACACTTTGGAGTGTGTGTCATGGGTCCCACAAAATTCAAACATGACTACCACATGTTGAATGGACTGCACATGTTGAATGGCCCACAGCATGGATTCAATGTAACATGTGCCACATTCTCCAACCTCAGTCCACTCAAACAATACAACATGTCACACTCTACTCATGCCTTTTTTTCCTCACATGGCAAGCTCTTTGATACTCTGGAAGAATATGATGCCTCATGTGCAGGCTCTAGATATTGTATCTATGGCCCACATCAGCTCAAATTAAAGGGACTACGTTGTAGAAGCAATTGTCTCCAACTCACATTCTCATAATCAAATTTGGTTTAAAATAATCCTAACCTTTGATTCTTGGATGCTTGTTTATCCAAACACCACCGTTGGATACTTCATTTAAGACTGTCCAATAAATATCAACCAATCCAATTTTTGGATAATCATATAAATGTAATTTTATGTTTATGATATATCTAAACTAGGACTCATGATTTGGACGGTTTAACTTGAATTATCACTATTCCACGTATGCAAGTTATAAAGTATTTCTAGGTGCTTGTGTATCATCTATCACAGTCTGCCAGAGCATTTAAGCTCTTCTCTTTCTTTCTTTGGTTTTTAGCTCTTTTTTTATTATCCTAAAAGTAGTCTGGCATTCTCGTGGATGCTACGGTAAGTGGAAAGTGGGGCCGCGGCTTCGGTGGATCCCTGGATCCATTGAGGTGGGTCAAATCCTTCAGCGTGGGGCCATATTGATGTATGTTCCTTATATCCACGCCGTTCATCCGTTTTAAAATAAGATGAAGCAGATCCAAATCTCAGGTGGACCATAATAAAGGAAACAGTAGTACTCAGCCGTTAAAAACTTCTCGTGAGCCACAAAAGTTGTGGATCAAGCTGATATTTGTGTGGTATCTTCATAGAAGTCTTTTTGACCTTATCAACAGGTGGCATAGAAAATAAATGTTCTGGTGGCCCCATGAATTTTTTAATTGTGGGGATTCAATAACGTCTTTTTCCTCTAGTATGGGCCACCTAAGATTTGGATCTGCTTCTTTTTTGGTTCGTTCTCTAAAATAATCTAAAAAAGGATGGACGGTGTCCATGTAAGTAAGATACATCAAAGTGGGCTCCACAGTTAGGTATGCACTGACCTTGGTGAATCCAGGGATCCACCCAAACGGGCGCGGATCAGCTAGTCCCATATGAGGGGTGGTTTCAAATCTCCGTGGGCCCCACCATAATGTATGTGTTTTATCCATGCCATTTATCCATTTTTCCATCTTATTACAAGGCACGAGTCCAAAAATGAGACAGATCCAAATCTCAGGTGGACCACACCACAGGAAAACAGTAGATATTGACGCTTAACATTGAAAACATTTTGAGGGCCACAGAAGTTTGGTATCAAGCTGGTATTTGTTTTTTCCCTTAATCTAGATCTATGTGGCCTTATCAAGAGGTTGAATGGAAAATAAACATTACAGTGGGCCCTAGGAAGATTTTAATGGTGGAAGTTTAATCCCCAAGATGGAAAAATGGATGGACGGCGTGGATAAAACACAGACATCATGGTGGGGCCCACAGAGATTTGAAACCACACTGGGACTAGCTGATCCGCGCCCGCGCCCGGAAATTGGACAATCGGGCTCATTGGATAATTATTTGATACTCTGGCCGAGTGTGATATTTGATACATATGCACTAATAAATTATACATATGGCATGCATCTAAGTGAATCTAAACTGTAAAAGTTTTGGACCCTTTGTTCTTACATCATAATCCTAAAATGATTAATGGTTCTTTTATTAAATTCGGACCATTGACAATCTTTATTTCAACCGTCCATAAGATATCTTCTAATCTGACAGTTAGGATGTCATATAATTGTAGTTTTTGCTACATGCTCCATATGAAGTAGATTCCAGGATTTGGACAGTGTAACTTGAGTTTTAATATTTTAATTTTTTCAACATATACAATCTTTGGATTGCATGAGCATGAACCATCACACTTTCCAGAGTATCAAAGCTTTTCTCCTCCCTTCAAAGTTCAAAGTGCTGCCTTTGAAAAATTAAAATGCAGTCCCTTTCTACCAAAGAAAAACAGAGTAAAATGTATAGTGCTAACTTGAGACGCTCATCTTCAAGCGCCAAAAAGCAACGCACCATAAATGCCAATGCAGCACACGTACGCGTCTGCGAGATCCTGGACGTTCAATAGATGGGTCCCTTCAATGAATGTGGCCGAAACAAAAATTTCAGGGTGGCCCACTAATGAGGTGAGAGCGTGCTGTTTGGGAACGTGTATTTGATATGCATTGGAATCCATAAAAATTGGAATTTATGTATATTGGGATCAGATGGTCTTAGACCACTGGTTTAACTTTTTACTCCAGCAGTCCACTGAGTCATACATGTGTGGCCCACTTAATACATGAATGTACCCATTATAGCAGGTGTGGCTGACAATGAGTTATGAAAATGATGGCAATATCCGTCTCTTGAACGTGTGCAAAGGTCGTAGAAAACTATCTATGGCTGGATTCAATTAGCCTATCCTTTTCTGCTATAAAATATAGGGGTTCGTTTGGATTGTAGTCCTGAAATGAATTTTTTTTTTATAAATAAAATTTATATGAAAATGATAATTGTGAAAAGAGAAATCCTCCTGTGCAGTCAATGCCCTATAAGTAGAGGTGAGCCTACTTGCATAAGTTCAGTTGGATGGTAATACATCCATTTGAACTGTCCATTAAGTCATAACACACTCCATGGGCTATGATGCAAAAATGACAAAGTTTGATGTATTTGGTTCAAAATCATTCATTCGTGAGTGTGTACATGCCCGACATGCTGATACTGGACATGGCATAGTTGTATTCGTAGCATGGTTGGATCGAAATAAGGCCAAACAGAAGCAAAAGTAATTTGCCAAATTCGAGCCCAGTTTTATGTAGAGCATGTCATAACTCGGCCTCAAGTGCATACGAATCGAAGAAATTCATTCCAGATATGTAGAAATCGTCGTTTGAAGTGTGAACCGTAAATTGAACATAACTTTTTTTCATCCAGGTATTGTTATAGGACACACAACCTATCAATCTTTTTTGTAACGGGTCATTCAAGGTCAATCGATGGGTCGTGTCAATCCGTTTCGCAAAAAACGTGTGCTTCCAGTTCAAAAATGAGCTTTTATAGAAAAAAAAATTATTATTTTTAGTACTTCTAATTTTTGTAGTATTTCTTCTTTTTAGAGTTTTAGATTTTTTTTTTTTTTTTTAGAAATTACTTGTAATTATGCCAGGACTCCTCTAGTAAGGTTTATCTAGACTTTCTGTTTTTTATAAATTAGACTTTATGAGTTTTATTATTTTAGGTAACTTCTAGTAAGGTTACAATTTTACTATTTTTGGTAATTATGAATTATAGTTTTATTTTTTCTTTATTAATAGTATAATTGAGAAAATTATGGACATTATACATTATTTGAATAAAAAATATTTAACTTTATCTCTTTTTATCTTGTGAATTAAAGAAACTATCATGTGGATTTAACATTTTGCATGATCAAGGTAGACGATGATCTTCCTCATTATCTCTTCATGCTCTTCCATGCGTCAGTTGGTATCACAACGATGCTTTTTTCCTCAGTTTGATGGCATTTAACAATGGTTTGAGCAATAATTTCATGAATGGTGCTTCAGGAAACAACCCTACAACAATAACGACGTTTGAAGTCTTTTAGCAGGAGAATCGACGAGCCATACAAGGACTACAGGTGGCAATCGACCGTTTAACGAGAGCTTTAGGACAATCCCATGTTCGTAATGATGAGCAACATGAAATTGATAATAGAACTCGTAGTCATCATGTTCATGGTGCAACACTGGTGATGAATCGCAGACCACCATGCAATATTGGTAAATCACAAGCCACCACTTTGATCATGAGAAAGTTGGTGCATACATCGAAGGATAAGATAGATCTACAACAACACAACGTCTTTCAAACAAGGTGCACCGTGCACAAACATATTTGTGATGTGATCATAGATGGTGGAGGCAGTGAAAATATTGTGTCAAAGTCTATGGTGGAAAAGCTGTAACTAGAGACAGAAGAGCACCCCATACACAATTGGATGAATCAAGGAGATCGACGAGACAAATGTAACTGAATGACTTTATATTATTTTCTCCATCGGTAAATGTAACTGAATGATGTTATCATATGGAAGCTTATCACATATTACTTGGTCGACCATGGCAGCACGACTGTGATTGATTTAAGCATTCCCATGTATTATCTATTCTAAGGATCCATTGTAGACCAAGGACTCGTATGATTCCTTGATGATGATTTTCTTAGCTTTATTCAAACATGATTACTAGAGGATGATCTTTATTCAAACATGGTTCATGTGTATTTTAATTTAAAATTATTATTTAAATAGTAATCAAAGTCTTAGTATCTTTTTCAATGTTATTGTTAATATTTTATTTTTTTTTGCCTGACAATTTGACCATGAAAAAATGGTGTATTCTTAGTTTTGTGATATTAGGACTCCATGGAGCCCACTATGATGTATGTGTTTTATCCCGTGTCTATCCATTTTACTAGCTCATTTTAGGGCATGAGCTCTAAATTACAGCTCATCCAAATTTTAAGTAGACCACACAGTGGTAAACTGATAGGATTGAAGGATCGAAGGCCATGTCGTTGAAAACTTCTTAGGAGTTAAAGAAGTTTTAGATCAAGCTGATATTAGTATTTTCCCTTCATCTAGGTCCATGTAACCTTATGAACAGGGACAAAGAAATATTATTGTGGGCCCTAGGAAGGTTTCAACAATGGACGTCATTATCCCTACTATTTCATGGGTGTGGTTCACTTAAGCTTTGGATGGACGGAAGGAAAGCGGAGCATGCTATGCTAAGCGTAATAAGTAAACCTTGTAGGGCCCATCGTGATTTATGTATTTTATCTAGTCTGTCCATCCATTTTAACAGATAATTTTAGGGCTTGATTCCCAAAAATGAAGCATATCCAAAGCTCAAGTTGACCACACCATAGGAAACAATTTGAATTGAAAGTTTACTGTTGAAAATTTCTTAGGGCCACAAAAGTTTCATATCAGGATGATATTTGTGTTTTTCCTTCATCCATGTCTTTGTGATCTTATGAACCGGTTGGGTGACAAATAAACATCACTGTGTGCCCCATGAAGGTATCAACAGTGGAAATTATTAATCTCACTGTTTCCTGTGGTATGGTCCACTTGAGATTTGGATATGCTTCAATTTTGTGCTTAGCCACTAAAATAAGCTGGAAAAACGGATGGACGGCATGGATAAACCACATACATTTACAGTGGGCTGGCCCAACAGAGCTTACTTAGTACGCACTCTGATTTCTGGATTGCATATACGTCATGGTGGGCCTGTAGCCAAATGGTGCAAGGGTCGCCATGCAATCCAATTAAGAAAAGTGATCATTTTCCTTAATATTCTCTTTCCATCAAATAGGAAAATGCTTGTTTTAGTCACAAGGAGAGCCACTAGTGACACTTTTGAGTGTGTGTCATGGGTCCCACAAAATTCAAACATGACTACCACATGTTGAATGGACTGCACATGTTGAATGGCCCACATCATGGATTCAATGTAACATGTGCCACATACTCCAACCTCAGTCCCGGGGTTGTAAATGGTCGGGTTCGGGGCGGGTTTAGCCAAAACCAAATCCGCTCATTTACTAAATGGGTCTAGGTCCAAATTTTAGACCCGGACCCTTTTATTAAATGGGCGAGTCCGAGTCAACCCATCAGACCCATTTATAAATAGGTCCGGGTTTGGTTGAGGGAGATCCACCCAGGCCAATTTATAAATGGGTCCGGGTCTGGTTGAGGGAGATCCACCCAGGCCCATTTATAAATGAGTCGGGTCTAATGGGTCCGAGTCTAGATCAAGTATGCAAGCACTTTACAAGGCTTAAAATCGGGTCTGGACGGGTTTGGGCTGGACAGGTCCCTTGAAACATAGACCAAACCCGCCCACTTACTAAATGGGGTCGGGTCAAGTCGAGCCTAATATAAAGGAAACCAGACCCAGACCCGTTTAGCAATTGGGTCTATTCTTGGACCCAGATCCGTACCATTTAACAAATGGGTTGGGTCTGGGTTGGGTCTGGGTCGGGTCTAAATGGGTTGGGTCGGGGTACCCCATCGGGTCCGCTAACCCATTTACAACCCTACTCAATCTTCTCAAACTCATTCCTTTTTCCTTACATGACGAACTCTTTGATACTTTGGAAGAATATGATGCCTCATATGCAGGCTCTAGATATTGTATCTATGGCCCACATCAGCTCAAATTAAAGGGACTAAGTTGTAGAAGCAATTGTCTCCAACTCACATTCCCGTGATCAAAATTGGTTTAAAATAATCCTAACCTTTGATTCTTGGATGCTTGTTTATCGAAACACCACCATTGGATACTTCATTTAAGACTGTCCAATAAATATCAACCAATCCAATTTTTGGATAATCACATAAATGTAATTTCATATGTGTGATATATCTAAAGTGGGACTCATGATTTGGACGGTTTAACTTGAATTATCTCTATTACATGTATGCAAGTTATAAAGTATTTCTTGGTGCTTGTGTATCATCCATCACAGCCTGCCAGAGCATTTAAGTTCTTCTCTTTCCCAAAAGTAGTCTGGCATTCTCGTGGATGCTACGGTGAGTGGAAAGTGGCGCCGCGGCTTCAGTGGATCCTGGATCCATTCAGGTGGGTCGAATCCTTCACCGTGGGGCCATATTGATGCATGTTCCTTGTAGCCACGCCGTCCATCCGTTTTATAAACTTATTTTAGGGCATGATCTCAAAAATGAAGTAGATCCAAATCTCAGGTGGACCATAATACAGGAAACAGTAGTACTCAACCGTTAGAAACTTCTCATGGGCCACAAAAGTTTTCTATCAAACTGATATTTGTGTGGTATCTTCATCCAAGTCTTTGTAACCTTATCAACAGTTGGGATAGAAAATAAAATTTCCGGTGGCCCCATGAATTTTTTAATGGTGGGGATTCAATAACGTCTTTTTCCTGTAGTATGGACCACCTAAATTTGGATCTGCTTCATTTTTTTGGATCGTTCTCTAAAATGATCTAAAAAAATGGATGGACTGTGTCGATGTAAGTAAGATACATCAAAGTAGGCTCCATAGTTAGGGATGCACTGACCTCGGTGGATCTAGGGATCCACCCAAACCGCGCCGGGAAATTGGGCAATCGGGCTCATTGGATAATTATTTGATACTCTGGCCGAGTGTGATATTTGATACACATGCACTAATAAATTGTACATGTCGCATGCATCTAAGTGAATCTAAACTGTAAAAGTTTTGGACCCTTTGTTCTTACATTATAATCCTAAAATGATTAATGGTTATTTTATTAAATTCGGACCATTGACAATCTTTATTTCAACCGTCCATAAGATATCTTCTAATCTGACAGTTAGGATGTCATATAATTGTAGTTTTTGGTACATGCTCCATATGAAATAGATTCCAGGATTTGGACTGTGTAACTTGAGTTTTAATTTTTTTTTTTTTTTCAATATATACAATCTTTGGATTGCATGAGCATGAACCATCACACCTTCCAGAGTATCAAAGCTTTTCTCCCTTCAAAATTCAAAGTGCTGCCTTTGAAAAATGAAAATGCGGTCACTTCCTACCAAAGGAAAACAGAGTAAAATGCACAGTGCTAACATGAGACGCTCATCTTCAAGCGCCAAAAAGCACGCACCATAAATGCCAATGCAGCACACGTACACGTCTGCGAGATCCTGGACGTTCAATAGATGGGTCCCTTCAGTGAATGTGGCCGAAACAAAAATTTCAGTGTGGCCCATTGATGAGGTGAGGAATGTGCTGTTTGGGAACGTGTATTTGATATGCATTGGAATCCATACAAATTGGAATTGATGTAAATTGGAATCAGATGGTCTTAGACCACTCGTTTAACTTTTTATTCCAGCAGTCCACTGAGTCATACATGTTTGGCCCACTTAATACATGAATGTACCCATCATTAGCACGTATGGCTGACAATGAGTTATGAAAATGATGGCAATATCCATCTCTTGACCGCGTGCAAAGGGCGTAGAAAACTATTATGGCTGGATTCAATAAACCTACCTTCTTTTGCTATAAAATATAGGGGTTAGTTTGGATTATCGTCCTGGAATGATTTATATATATATATATATATATATATATATATATATATATATATATATATATATATATATATAAAATTTATATGAATATGATAATTGCCAAAAGAGAAATCCTCCTGCGCAGTCATGCCCTGTAAGTAAAGGTGGGCCTACTTGCATAAGTTCACTTGGATGGTAATACATCCATTTGAACTATCCATTAAGTAAGAACACACTCCATGGGCTATGATGCAAAAATGACAAAGTTCAATTTATTTGGTTAAAAATCATTCATTCGTGAGTGTGTACCAGCTCGGCATGCTGATATAGGACATGGCATAGTTGTATTCATAGCATAGTTGGATCGAAATAAGGCCAAATTGAAGCAAAAGTAATTTGTCAAATTCGAGCCTAGTTTTGTGTAGAGCATGACATAACTCGGCCTCAAGTGCGTATGAATCGAAGAAATTCATTACAGATATGGAGAAATCATCGTTTGAACTATGAACCGTAAATTGACCATAACTTTTTTTTATCCAGGTATTGTTACAGGACACACAACCTATCAACATTTACTGCAACGGGCCATTCAAGGTCAATCGATGGCTCGTGTCAATCCATTTCACAAAAAACGTGTGCTTCCGGTTAAAGAATGAGCTTTTAGAAAAAAATTATTATTTTTAATACTTCTAATTTTTGTAGTATTTCTTATTTTTAGACTTTTAGATTTTCTTTTTTTTTTTTAGAAATCACTTGTAATTATGCCAAGACTCCTCTAGTAAGGTTTATCTACACTTTTTGTTTTTGATAAATTAGACTTTATGAGTTTTATTATTTTAGGTAACTTTTAGTAGGGTTAGAATTTTACTATTTTTGGTAATTACGAATTAAAGTTTTATTTTTCTTTATTAATAGTATAATTGAGAAAATTATGGACATTACATATTATTTGAAAAAAAATATATTTAGTTTTATCTCTTTTTATCTTGTGAATTAAAGAAACTATCATGTGGATTTAACATTTTGCATGATCGAGGTAGACAATAATCTTCCTCATTATCTCTTGATGCTCTTCCATGAGTCAGTTGGTATCACAACGATGCTTTTTTCTTCAGTTCGATGGCATTTAACAATGGTTTGAGCAATAATTTCATGAATGATGCTTTAGGGAACAACCTTACGACAATAACAACGTTTGAAGTCTTTTAGCAGGAGAATCGACGAGCCATACAAGGACTGCAAGCGGCAATCGACCGTTTGACGAGAGCTTAGGACAATCCCATGTTCATAATGACGAGCAACATGAAATTGATAATAGAACTCATGGTCATTATGTTCATGGTGCAACACTGGTGATGAATTGCAGACCACCATGCAATATTTGTGAATCACAAGCCATCACTTTGATCGTGAGAAAGTTGGTGCATACGTCGAAGGATGAGATAGATTTGCAACAACACAATATCTTTCGAATAAGGTGCACCGTGCACAAAAATGTTTGTGATGTGATCGTAGATGGTGAAGCAGTGAGAATATTGTGTCAAAGTCTACGGTGGAAAAGCTGTAACTAGAGACAGAAGAGCACCTTGCACATAATTGGATGAATCAAGGAGATCGATGAGACAAATGTAACTGAATGACTTTATATTCTTTTCTCCATCGATAAATGTAACTGAATGATGTTATTATATGGAGGCTTGTCACATATTACTTGGTCAACCATGGTAGTACGACTATGATGCCACGCATAGAGGTCGAGATAATATTTTTATTTTTGTTCAGAATTGTAGAAAATTTATCCTCACCCCTATGGGAACAGAAAATCAACCCAAAAACTTCTAAAGTGGAGGGGCAATCTCTCGTAAATGACTAAGATTTCATCCAAATTTTTGAAAAGATGGGTAAGATTCATGCATTAGTTATAAATTAGAACCCATGAACATCCCAAAAAACTTGAAACCAGTGTTGTAAGAATTCAAGGCAATCATACCCGATGAGTTGCCCTCTATACAGGATATACAGCACCACATTGATTTTATTGTAGGGGTAAGTTTACTTCATCAAGCACATTATCAGATGGTTTCAAAAGAATGAAGGATCTTACAAGAACTGGTGGAGGATCTAATTCCTAAGGGAAGGCTAACTCTGTTGACACCTAAAAAGTTACAGGAGTATATTGTATTGTATAAGAAAGAGCCTGATGAACATCAGAGTCAAAAGGTATTTGAAGTGGATGATACTATACAAGTTCATCTAAGGAGAAGTTTCCAATTGGAACATATAAAAAGCAAAGGAATAAGAAGATCGTCGCCTATATTGTTGATCCTCTCGAGGGTATGGAGATGTCATAAAATTTCATTGTGGCAAAATTTTATGAGTATCATAAGCTAAGTCTATTGGATAACTCGATAACAAGTTTTTTTTTCAAGTGGAGGGGACTGATGTAGGACGTGGCATTAGTACATTCCTAACATGGCTGGACCAAAAGAAAGCTAAATAGAAGCAGTATTAATCCATCATACCAGGCCCAGTCCTACATAAGGAATGGCGTAACTGGGCCCTAACTGCGTCCACATTGAAGAAATTCATCATGGATAGAGAGAAATCTCCGATTGAAGTGTGAACCATAAATCAACCGTAACTTTTGATTCGGATATCGTTACACGAATCATAACCTATTAATCTTTATTGTAATATGCCATTCAGGGTTAATCAATGTGTGATGTCAGTCTATTTCCCAAGAAAACGAGCACTTCCAGTTTAAAATAGAATTTTAGAAAAAAAATTATATTTTTAGTAATTCTAATTTTTGTAGTATTTCTTATTTTTAAAGTTTCATATTTCCTTCCCTTTTAGAAATTACTTGTAATCATACTAAGACTCCTCTATTAAGTTCTATCTAAACTTTTTATTTTTGACAAATTAGGCTTTGAATGAGTTTTATTGTTTTAGGTAACTTCTATTAAGGTTAGAATTTTGTTATTTTTGTAATTATGAATTAGGGTTTTATTTTTCTTTATTAATGGTGTAATTGATAAAATTATGGATATTACACATTATTTGAATAAAAAATATTAAGTTATATATCTTTTTTTCTCGTAGATTCAAAAAACTTTCTCATAGATTCAAGAAACTAGCTCATGGATTCAAAGTTTTACACACTTGAGGCAGACGGTGATCTTCCTCATTATCTCTTCAGACCGTTCCCTGCTTCACATACCATAGACTAATGCGGCTTGAATTGAATCAAATACCTATGACTTCAGGCACCAAATAAATTAAGAGACCAAGTTTCATATAGATTGGTCATCTATACAACCTCTAATGCAAAAGAACGAGTGACTTATGAAGGGAAGGGTTCACCTTTCTGCTAAGCTTTTTTTGCCTTTCAAATAAAAGGACTTCCAATTAAGTGTGTGATAGCTTGTATAATTCAACGATAGAATAATATTGGTAAAGGGATATAGCCTAAAGCTGAAAGTATTTTATTAACATTGAGCGAATGCTTGCAATCAATGTAGAGATAAAAAGAAAAAAGAAAAAAGAAAATGGATAACTAATGACAATTTGTTTGTCACTAAGCAAGATACCATGCTTCGTAGGCTAGATGGTTGTCGAGCATGACGATTTGTTCATCATTAAGCTGGGCTTCATAGCTGAGACGACCATTAATAACGATAATATGTTCAAATGAACTTCATAAGCAAGGCAATCGTGGTTCGAGGTATGGTTCTCTATTTGTTGCTTGACATGAATCGAGCTTCGTAGGCAAGATGATCAATAACGGGCGGATCTTCAACAGTCTGTTCATCGTGCAATTAGGTATCATGGGTAAGACAGTCATGGTTAACTGACAATCTGTTCATAACCTGAAACTGCATTTCGCAGGCTAGATGATCAGTGCGGCAATAACCTGTTGGTCACTTAAAACCAAACTTTGTAGGTGAGGTAATCGTGGTCAATGACTATTTTTTGTCACTCAGGGCCTCACTTCGTTAGTGAGATTATGATGATTCAATTGTCTATTCGTTGCTCGACTAGGCTTTGTAGGTGAGATAATCGTGGTTAGATGATTGTCTGTTCATCGCATGGAGTCGAACTTTATAGACAAGGAAACAAATGAAATCTCTAAGTAGACAAGAAAGCCTCGTTGGCCTTCTATTCAAAACTCACTGATCTTCCTAATAGTCTAGCAGTGTGATCGTGGACATAAGATAGAGAGATGAGCAATCTAATTGGTCCATGCTTTTTGCAGCATTGTGTTGGCTGGTGGTTGAGGATTTAGATAAAAACTAGACTAAATTAAGAAAGGCATCTATGAGAGATGAGCAATGTTGCACCATATAGGAAAGCTGTGTTAAATTGGCGTAGGCCTTAAGCTTTCTGTTCTTTGCTTATTTATAGGCACATGGGGCAGTTAGTGGAGAATTATATTTAGAATCAATTTTCACAATTTTCTTTTAACCAATTGGCCAATCAACAGATATGGTCAATTATGCTTTTATTTTAAGGATGGCTTCCTTTGATCGTCGTGTTTTCAGCCAATCATTAGCTAAGAGCAGTCAATCATATTCTATCATGTGTCCTGGAGTATATTAGTGCTAACTAGCTATACGATTGCATGTGCTCTCTTGCGGGCATTAAATAAATTATGGCTTTTTATATTTCGCCACACAAATGTGTAGCGACTGCGTGCTCTCGGTCTTCTTAACCATTTAAAATGTGTCGCTTAGTGATGACCTTCTTGTCCTCCCATGATTTTCTTCTGTTGATTGTCTTGTCTTAATCTTCTACATGGCGGTGCTACCACATGTTGGCTTTTTAGTCTTTGAATCTAACAATGTAAGGTTAGATGTAAATACAGTGATACAATCTATCCTTGTTTTATCCTTGCTTTGGCCTTATCTTTATAGCCATCAATTTTCTAAGCCATGGATAGCATAACTACAACTGTCTAATAAATGTGATTTTTTAGAATCATTAAGTACTCCAAGATGGGTCCTAATAAATAAATGGATTAAATTAGTTAGTGGACCTATTTTCGCGATCTTAAGCATTCATATTAAAGGTTATTGAGAAAATGGTCATATTTGTCAAGTAAATGCGGCATTTGCATGGCAACTATTAAATGTGCGTTGACCTAATGAATAACCTAGATCAATAGATTGAACAACTGAAGTATCCTAATACAACGAGAATTGAGCCTTTTAAAAATTAGTTATTGAAAATTGATTTTGTTTGGAAAAGCTATTTACTTCTCCTTTCTTAAAATATTGTTTGGATGCCTAAAAAATAATTTTATGAGACGAATGAAGCATAATGTGGTTATCAATAATAATCGTGTTGGGAGGTGATTGTTCGCTGATGTGGATGGAAAAATTCATGTAGATGAGATTTACCCAATCCATCAAGTGCATCACCCCGTGTTTTGACCGGGGCCTAAAAAATTAGGCCGATTCAAACTCAGGTGGGTTACATGATGGGCAAGCGAAAACATTAGGACAATTAAATAAAAACCCAAAGCATGATTTTCATGCTTTGGGTTGATAAGTATGGAAGATATGCACAGCTTTAAATGTGAATGCATATCATTCATGACGGTTTGTTGGAGCACTAAAGCCTGAGAAAAATATTAATGATGGCAGCACCCAAACCTAGATTAGCTAGCCTGACCCCCATCCACTAACTTATGACTTAGATCTAGTGAGTGTAGCAACCGTTTACAAGTCATAAGAGTCTTTAAATCATCCAACTTGGGAGATTTTTGGTACATGGTTCATTCATATGTTTAATCAATGGTTGGATCTAAAAGCCATGGGCCTCGCCTAAACAAAGTCAAAACTTGAATTTTTGTATATATTCTTCACCTAGCATTATATAATGCTACTTTTACTTTATTGGACTAAACCGATTGCCACAAAATTTATGGCTGGCATACCTAGATCAATTTATTTATGAACCAAAAGATGTAGTTAAAGCCTTACCCGAGTTGGCAAGAAAGGTATGGATTTTGCCATTGAGTTTCTAATGAGAAGTTTTTTAAGGTCAATGCGCGCGAGAGATCACCGAAAAGTAACCTAGGCCTAAAGAGGTCCCACTAGTGGTGGAAAAGCCGCCCGTGTACACTGCTAGGTGAATATTAGCCCACCATTTTATGAAGTAGATCAATATTTATCAACTATGTGATTTTTTTTTCTTACAATAAACACTAAAGTGTTGTTACCCATCAGTGTTTAAATGTCTTTTCCTCTTATATAACTAACACATCATCTTACATGGCCTTTGTGAGTATTGTTTCCCTCATTTGAGATAAATGTTGTATTATCGCTAGATGGAGGTGACAACATTAAGTAAAAAAGAGTTGACAAACTCAATACTCCAACAAAGACATTAAAAGAGAGGTGGAACATGTTCGCTCCTATTAAAATCGTGGATTTCAACATACGAAATATCCACATTTTGGTACTTTTAATTGCATTTTTATTCTCTGATTGTAGGAGAATAGTAGAAATTCATAGTCATTTACAGATAACATAAATTAATACACAAACAAACAAAGCGTGAAGAGAGAATTTTATTCCAGATATTTTAAGTTTTATACATTCCAGGCCATGATTTAGCACAAGCCCTTAATTATATCATACAGATGACCTTTGATTAAAAGACAAAAGATCGAGTCAGTCGAGGACTACGTTTCTTAATAACTGGCCCGCTTAGGCTGCAGAGAAAGGTCGCATGGATTGTATCAGGCTAATTATATAGACCGCACCATCTTCGAGAGTCTAGTTTCTATGTCCCGTTGATTTAATTTCGAGCGAGATGACTAATTACAACTAATCGGGCAGTGCGACTCTAAGGCTCATATTTAGGATGGGTGACCTCAGGAAGACTAACTACGACCCTGGGCATCTCATATCATGTCCACGGAAACCTTTTTGAACAGATAGGGCACCGCAAGACTCCGAATGATGGAAGTCCTTAACATTAATATGATTTCTCACAAGGGTGAGTACATTTTTTGACAATTTTAATTTATTTTGCATAGTTTGACATAGAATAGTCTCCTATAGACTCGGTATTGACCAATATTCAGGTTTCACAATCGAGTCGTGCTTACGACGAGCATTCTAATACATAGTACTAATCATAATGCCTCTTTGCATGACTTTAAGACACTAAAATAGAATTCAAGCTTTAATTTGACCATTGCATCGGGACCACGGGTCCTTAGTATCGAGGCAAGAAGATGAACCTATGTTAATGCATCACGGACGACTCAAGGACACATACCCCGAGTAATTCATCAGTTATTCTGGTCTTCGAGGCCTTATTGGCCCTCAGGACGGTCCCAGGGGGTCTACATACCCAGTATATGCTTTCAAAGTCATCGGGGTAGAGCAAAATTGATGTAGGGAGTGAACCCCATGATCAAGGGCGATGATCGATGACATTCATGATGGAGATGGACCGGAGAATGAATAAAAAAAATACAAAACATATGTCATCTGACGACCAGTCGTGGACGCTCAAGGACCAGTCGTCGGACCGGTCGATTTCGATTAGAATCCCATCCAGATCGTTGGACGATTTGGGATTATCCACGACCGGTCGTGGCCCCCTGCCGAGCAGTCGTGAGAAGTGTAGATTTTGCTAAAATTTTGGATTTTGGAGTTTCCTTCGAAATAGGAAACTACTATTCTCATTTTTGGATTTCGGCCTAATTCGTGGGGCCCATTTTGATTATTTATGAAGATTCGTTCCGTCCATCTTGTAGAGCTGCTCGACACCGAGAAAACTCAATAAGTTTCACGTCGATCCGAGTTACGAATTGATCGTGGCGTCTAAATTAGTACGATCTGTCTAGAAAGTTCCGAATTCCGCCTACTAAAATTTGAGATGGTCCTGGTGGGCCACTACTATTGATATGGATAATCTGAGCCGACCATCTTGAAGATTACATCGATGTCAGCAAAACTACAAAGTTTCGTGTGCATCAAATATGTGGATTGCTTGTACAAGTGGAAGGAAGACAACGCCCTACAAACTTTATACAGTTGCGTAGATTTTTCTGTTTCTTTTCTAATTTTATTAGGATTCTTTTCTTCATTTACAAGTTAGTGTTAAGCATAAAATTAGGATTAAGTTTAATCTATTTAAACTCTTTTTAGATCATTATTATGTAGCTTTTAATAAATTATTAATGAAATTGAGTTTATACTCTGTTTGGCTCGTGTTCTTCAAGTTACCCCTTGAGAAATCAAGGAAGATCGAGTGTCTTTTTCGATAGATCCGTGGATTCAGATTAGTTATCCTGTGAGAGAGACGGTGCACGATCTCACTCCCGCCCTGGCTCCACTAAAAATGGTACCAAACAAGACCAAATGTCTCTGGCGCGTCAGCTAGAGGCTTGACATGTTAGGTTTAGGCTAATGCTCCAACCCATTTTTAATAAAAACGGTTGACGCACCAAACGTATACTTAGTTTTTCCTTCATTTTCCTCTGGTTTTTGTTGGTCAGCATACTTTCAACGTGCCAGCCCTTGCCCTGAGGGGATTCCGACGTATCAGAGTTTAAGCTCACTTGCCGGTGGTCAAGGTACCAAGCTCTGGTTATCGGAATTTGGGATTTCGATGATAGAATAGGGATTTCGGCGAAGGATTTGTACTTCCGATGGGGATTTTAGCAATGATTCTTCCTTGGATAGCACGTACTAACCAGATGCCTCTATATTGTTCTCTCCCTTTTCTCTCTTAGTGAATAATGGACTGGGCTATTTATAACCAGGAAACTTAGATTGTGCGTTGTATTGGATCGGATTCTCTCGCGCATCGAGAAATGACCAATCACGAGAGATAATTAACCAGGAAGAATAAAAAAGCTTTGATAACCTAGAAGGAAGAAATGAGTACTTATTATGGGATCCAATTACCCACAAGTGGATAATTAGCCAAAATATGAATTTTAATGAAGAAATTGATATGACTTAACCTGAGAGATTTATCGAAGAAAACAAGAAGAATTTAGTTTGTCAGTTGAACAAATTATTTTAGAGTTTAAAGCAGGCATAAAAGTGTTGGTACAAGTAGTGTGATTCCTTTATTAGGAGATTGAGATTTTAGAGATGTGAGGTAGGCCATTATGCCTATGTTTGTAGTTATGGTAATTGTGACTTATTATTTTGTTATTGTGTGTGAATGACATGTTAGTTGTAGGTAGTTATAGAGATATAATTGCAACATTAAAAACTTGTTTAACTAAAGAATTTAATACGAAGGATTTGGGTGTCGTTAATCAGATTTCCGGGATGACTGCATTTAGAGACATGAATAACAAAAAAGTCTGGATAACCTATAAATGTTATGTTAAAAGAGTTTTGCGTCGCCTCAACATACAAAATTCTAACCCGGTCAATACTTCATCACCTGTTAGTTGCAAGCTATCTTCATATCAGTGTCATAGCACAGAAGCTGAAAAGGCACATATGTTTAAAGTATCATATTTATCGGTGGTGAGGAATCTTATGTGTTGCCAGGATGTACACCAAGACATTGCATAATGCTACAATCCGAAGATTGCACACCAAAGTGCAGGTAGTGAAGTAGTAAAATACTCGGTAAGACTGAGGTCGATCCACAGGGATTGAGGTTAAGAACACTTAGAGGAATTAGTTTAGGTGAGTGAGATGAAATCTGGTTTAATCCACAAGAGTGGAGCAAGTTGTGTGTGGTGAAAGACAAAAATAGAAAAGGGGCTAAGGCATCAGGGATCCACCTTTGATTTATCCACAAGGTTTGATTCGTTGGTCTAACTATAACTCAATTGGAATCGAATAAAGATTCATTCCAATCGGAAGATAAAACAGTTAAACCATTTGCATATTTCATAAAAGGTGGTGATCTGAACCAATTGATTTGACCATGAAGCACTCGTTAGTTGATCACAGGGAATTTCAAGCATCCACTGTGCCCAGAGTCGACAATGGATCAAGGAATTGTACAGATCAACAACTTTGCCAACAAGTCAACTGATGAGATCACAATTCATACAATCAAATGCATACTTACAAGATAAGAGGCTTTGATTGACCGATCCAACCGTTAAGATCTTGTCTATCGATCGCAGGGAATCCAAAGCATCCAATGTGCCCGGAGTCTACAATGGATCAAAGGATTTTACAGATCGATGACTTTACCTGCACTAGCTCGATGACCGTAGGGAATCCAAAGCATCCAACGTGCCCGGAGTCGACGATCGATCAAGGAACTTTATCGATCATGAACTATCTAATTGGTGTGTAAGGGATCCCAAGCATTCAACGTGCCCGGAGTCGACGATGGATCAAGGGGCTTACACAATAATAGCGTCTGCCGAGGTTGATAACCGAACCAATCAACCAAAGAGAACTCCAACATTCACACACCATTGTTGAACCAAAAGAACCAAACTTTGCAAATTTCTTCAAAGGCTTCACCCCTAGCCTTAGCTAGAGGTTTAGCCAACCATGCTACAATGGAAGACTAAAACTCACTAAGAAAGAAAATTCTACACTACTCTACACTACAAAAGAAAGAAGAGAAGACTAAAGAAGAGAGAACTCTTGGATGGGGTGATGAGAATGAGAAGGGATTGCCTCCTTTTATAGACTCTTGAGAGGCTCCCAAGCCTAGGTGGCACTCCAAACCCAAAGTAGATTTTTATTTAGGTTCGAGAATGGAGTTAGGCTTGGAGTGCCCAAAGCAAGCTTTTCTTTTAGGTTTGGGCTTGGAGTTAAGCTTGGAATGACATGTGGCAAAAAGGTACTCCAAGCCTAGGTGTCACTCCAAACCCAAAGCAGATTTTTAGTTAGGTTTGAGAATGGAGTGAGGCTTGGATGATGAGGTGGCACTTTCAAGCCTTACACATGTGTTGGGAAGAGAGCTAGAGAGAGAGAGAGAGCTAGAGAGAGAGAGAGCGAGCTCCTCTCTTGCACGTTTGGGAGATGGGAGGCTTCTCCATTGTTGGCATGTGAGGTTGCTGGTTGCTGTTTGGAACAGCTGCTGGATGGTGATGGAAGCTGCTGGACTGGAAGACGTCCACTGCTGGACTTTGATTGTGGGGGCCTTAAACGCTGGTGCTACTCAGGTGGGGCTGATGCACAGTGCAGAGGAGTTCTGGATGGTGGAGATCTAATCTCTACTCCATCTGCTTGACGACTGAGGTGGCTGAAGCTGGAATGGACGATGGACGACTGAGCTTGCTGACCAGCTGGACGTTGAAGGACGCTGGTGCTTGGAGCACTACATGTGCAAGGTGGGGACCACTTGTGTTGGACGGTGGATGTTGGCTTCTATGATCAGCACGTGTGCTGAGCTGATGGTGAGGCAGCTTGGACGACTAAGATGATTAGCTGGTTGGATGGATGGCTGTGATGGACAGACGTGGATGGCTGAGATGCAGCACTGCTGCTTATGCTGGGTGTTGCAGGCCTTCATCAGATGGACGACTGAAGATCACACCATCAGTTGTGGGGTCCACCTTGGACGGCTGCTGCTGGATGGTGAAATGGAGAAAATTGTCCATTGCTGGACATTCATCAGCTCCACATTGATGGACGGTCTTGATGAAGTAGCTGCTGGATGGTGATGATGGGCCGAACCTCAGTAGCTTGATGCGACTGTTGATCTTGCTGAAGTGGCGGTTCAGATGCAGCACATGTGTGCTAATGATGGATGGTCATGGAGTTGTCCAGCAGGTGGAGCTGATGGGCGGTTGGCTGATGTGCTGCACGTGTGGGCTGGCCGTTGTATTGGTTGGACGGTTCATCTAGCAACTGGATGAATGGACGGCTGGAAAGAAGATGCGGTGTGTGGCCCACCTTGCAGCTTGGACGTCCACTGGATGGACGATTGAATCAACACGTTGGTGGGGCCCATTGGACGGTTTGGATGAAGGTGGAATCTTTGAATGGTGGATGCGATCATGTTGGTCCTGGGCTGCTGAGATTGCCCACCGTGTGATGATCCTGGCCATTAATGCGGTGGATGTCTTAGTGAAGTTCATCTTGCATGCTGTGGGGTCCACCATAGATGGATAGTTGATATGTTTGTCACATGCAAAGGATTAAAGATGTCTCCACTTGTTGCTTGATGCACAGTTGGTCCCAACTATAGACATCCAATCTTGACCGTTCAAACTCATGTGATCTCCAAATCACTACCATCAAACATGCACATCCCGGACTTCCAATGAGTGGTTGTGGTGCGGTCCACTATAGAATATGATCCATCATTTGATCTTTACGGCCCGATTTTCTTTATGATCACCACATATTTTATCTTGATCACTTTATGGCCTTTAATCGCCCTAATTGGGTCGGATCTTGTCCAACCTCTCCTGATCACCTGAAGATTGAAAAATCGCCTAATGAGGGACAATTAACCGGAAAAACAATGATAATGCCCTTAACAACCAGGGTTAATTATACAATATTAGGCACTTATCACGTAAGCAGCGAAAGCAGTCAATAAATACATGACGAACTCATGGAGAAATCATTGCACTGATTTGAAGTGAATTCCTCATTACCTGAATGGTACTTTTAAGGCAGCTATCTATAATAGCTAAAATTTAGAGTTGGGCTTGTGGAAGTAAGTTATACAAGAGATCATGAAAAAAGAAAATCCACCACATGTTATATTTTCTTTTTGGTTGGTGGTGCAGTTAGGTGGATGCTGAGATTGTAGTTAGTGGTGGCATTGTCTTCTAGAAGAGTAGAGTACGTATCAACTACAAAAGTATGCAAGGAAACTATTTGGTTGAAGAGATTGCTATAAAAATTGACATTTAAATAGAAAGTGGTAGTGGTGGTTCAGACAATTAAAGTGCATTACACTTCGCTAAAAATTTGGTATTTCATGCTTGAACCAAACATATTGATGTTTAGTATCACTTTGTTCGCAATGTGGTAGAAGACGGTCAGATCTCATTGTAGAAGATTCACACCAACGACAACATGACAGACATATTGACGAGGCCTATTGCAAGGGAAAAGTTTTTTTGGTGTATGACTTCTATTGGACTCGTTGTTATTTAACGAATGATGGCGTTTGGACAACTATTATTGTTAGTGCACTTTTCCGTGGCATACTAGTGCACCTTGTTTGTCAATCACTTACGTCAGTGAGTCTAGTGTCGGTTGAGCCCAATGAAGATGAAGACCGAAGACTCAAGACGGACCGGCTGCATCAAGGAAGAAGAATTAGGTAAAAGTGATGCCTTGGTGCCTTAACCTTGACCAAAACCCAACCTGTAACCTCTTTGATGACCTTGACCATCTTTGGAAACCCCTTAGTCATCTTAGAGTGGCCCTAGGTGTCCCTGAACATCACCCAAAACATGGCCAATGCATGAGGGTTGAGGAAGAATCGGGTCAGCAAATAGCATGACTGAACCCAGGCCTGTCCGACCGGTCTAGACCGGTCTAGACCGGTCGGCTGGACTGGTCCGACCGGTCAAGACTGGTCGGCCAGGCTGCCAGTCTCACAGCAACTTGCTGTGTTGAGATAGCTGGGCAGCCGACCAGTCAAGACCGGTCGGCCAGGCTGTCTAGCAGCCTTGTTGCATGTTCAAATAGGTAGCCGACCGGTCAAGACCGGTCGGCCTTCATAAATTTGCCTGTCCAGCAAGCATAGCCGACCGGTCAAGACCGGTCGTCCTGTATTCATTGGCCTGTTTTGTCCATTCTCTCTAGCAAGGGGATCCGACCGGTCGGGACAGGTAGGCCAGAGCCGTTTTCTGCCCGTTTTATGACCGTTGGAGCTCTCCTTTCTTACATATAGAGCTCGGTTTTTTGGCATTAATATGAGGGATTTTTTAGGAGTGAAGCCACCTTTGTTGGAGACCATTTGAGGCTCATTCCCAACCTATGCAAGGCATCTTCCTTATGCTTTAACACAAGATTAGAGCATTCCAAGCTCATGAAGAAGATGACCTTCATCCCCTCTTGATCTCTAGAGTTTGGAAGCTTCTTGATTGGCAAATCCTTTTCCAAAACTCTAAGATGAGATCGTTGTAGGAAAGAGACTCTAGGCAACCCATTCCCATTAGTTGTAGAGTTCTCAAACCTATCCTCCTAGCACCTTGGGCATCTCAAAGGCATCGCATGCAAGGTGTTTGATCAAGTGTGGCTGAGGCATTGACGACACAACGGCAACACGATCGTGGGAGCAAGGGAAGCTGATTGAAGCACGGGAGAGCGGAAATCGAGCAACCCAATCCAGCGCTAAACAAGGGGCTCATCCGACAAGTAGGTTGTCTTTATTGAGAGTCCATTTAGAGTTTGTTTGTCGAACTCGACCTAGGGATGTTAACCGTTCCTTGGCCCGTTAGCTGGGCCTAAACTAAGTCTCCAAGGGGGAGCCTCCGACACGGGAGCAAACGTGCGTTGGGTTGAGAGTTAGCTTATGTCTAAAACTCAGGTTATGGTTGAGAGGTGAACCAGTAAAACCTCCGTGTAAAGGTTGAGAGGTGAACCTCATTTAAAACTTTCGATAGTGAATGCCGGTGTGCTCAAAGGGGTTGGGTACTTGAACCGGGAGTGGAGTAGACAAGTAGTCGAACCAATATACATCCTTGTATTTGTGATTGTTCTTGAGCACATTTATATCTTAGCATTGTTAGTTTAATTGTTTAATTATGAATGCTTGATAGGAATGTATGCCAGGCACTTATTAGGCTCATCCACACACAAGATGTACCTTCACTAGTTGTGTAGACTTGAGCTCATTGATCCACTCTCATAAGTCTACACAAGTTGCATAGGTTAGGATCTTGATTAGTTGTATATTTTATTTACCTATGCATGTTTTAGACTAGGATTGCTTATTGTTTAACTTTATGCTAGTCTTGTGATTGGACCCACTTTCGCTTGGAAGCTTAAGTGTTATTGCTTACTTTGTTCTATTTGATAAAATATGTTAGTAGGCGAAAAGATTTTGAAAATGTTCTAATCACCCCCCCCTCTAGGTCCTTAGACATATCTCCGAGTATCTCCACAAGTGTTAAAACCGCAATTTCAATTATCAGTAGTGTTTTTCACACTATTAGAGAAACTAGTCTTCAAGTGAGAGAATGTTGTGGGGGTGGAGACATTAGGAGTCTCCTAGTGAGAGATGTACTCTCTCTCTCTCTCTCTCTCTCTCTCTCTCTACCTCTTGTATGTGAGTACGTTGGGTGAAGCCTTGTTTCCCTTGATATTTCTCTAGGTGCTATCTCATGTGGTGGTCCATATAAAAAGAGCCATAAGTAGAGAGGGGTATGCAGTTCCATCAATTCATCTTCTAGGGTATCACCTTGTATGGGTGAGAAAGAGGTAAGCCTTGTATTTTTTTTCTCTTATTTATAATGCAGAAGAAAGCTTTATTATTGTCCCGTGAAGTGAGCATATTGTTGAACCATATAAATCCTTATATTCATTGTCTCTTATTTTGGTTTGGCCCCTTTGACTTTTATTTTATCATTTTCTTTTGCTTTTTGGCCTTAGTGTGGGCATTTTTTGGCAATAGGTACCATGTGTTGCTTATAAGAGATATGTGGCCCCCCCATGATGTATGTTTTTTATCCATGCCATTCATCCATTTTTCTAGCTCATTTTAGGACCCGAGCCCAGAATTGAGGCAAATCTAAATCTCAAGTGGACCACACCACAAGAAACCATGACAATTAAACACCTACCATAAAAAAAAATCCTAAGGTCTACTATAATGTTTATTTGCGATCCAACTTGTCGATTAAGTGGCAAAGACTCAGATGAAGGAAAAACACAAATATTAGCTTGATCCAAAACTTTTGTAAACCCTAAGAAGTTTTTAATGGTGGGCTCAATGACCACTGTTTCCTACGATGTGGTCCACCTGATATGTGGATCTGCTTCATTTTTGGGCTCATGCTCCTAAATGATCTGAGAAAGTGGATGAAAGGCATGGATAAAACACATGCATCATAATGGGCCCACAATGCTTTTTCTAGAACCATGCGTTATCTTGGTTCCACATAACGCGGATTGCATGGTGACATTCCCGTGGCCAACTCATTACTGGAAGCTGCTGTTTGGCCCCACCATGATGCATGTGTTTTGTCCACGCCCTCCATCCATCGTGGATCATTATTTTAGGTAATGACTAATGAGCCCGAAAATGAGGCAGATTAAACCACATCACAAGGCAAATAGTGATGATTGGGTGCTCTCCAAAAGTTCCATGGCTGTTGGGTCCTTACTTATGGCACGGTGGTTGGCTTTCAAGAATTTAAACACAGAGGCCGTGGGTTAGAGTGCTCATTGTTGTTTGTGTGAAAAAAAAATAAAAAAAATCTTGGCTGTCAAGAGGTTTTTACCGGTGGGTTTTCAATCACCTCCTTTTCTGTGTGGTCCACCTAAGATTCGGATCAATTCTACTCTTCGAATAATGTCCTAAAATGAACCAGCAAAATGAGAGCGGACTAGGTGAGACCCGGGCCTCACCTAAGACAGTGCGGCCCTTACCGTGGGTTACTGTGGGGCCTACCTTGATGTATGTATTATGTATCGATGCCGTACATCCACTTTTAGATATCTTTTTTGGGATCACAACAAAAAGGAAGCAGATCCAATCATCAGGTGGACCATAACATAGGAAACAGTGGTGAATGACCATTAATGGGCCACATAAGTTTTGAATGAAGCTGATGTTTGCTTTTTCCCTTCATCCAGGCTCATGTGACCTTCTCAACAGATTGGATGGTAAATAAACACTACGGAAGCATGAAGGTGAGTCCTAATAAGTTTTTAATGGTAGGATGGTCAATCACCACTGTTTTTTATGGTATGGTCCACCTGATAATTGTGTCTGCTTCATTTTTTGGTTGATACCCTAAGATAACCTGAAAAAACGGATGGACGGAGTGGATACATAATACATACGTCAAGGTGGGCTCCATGGTAACCACACGGTAAGGGCGCACCGTCTTAGGTGAGCCCGGGTGGCCGGGTCTCACCTAACCTAAAGTTCAAACCGGGCGCGGATTTCCGGCGAAAGCCTTGCGCAGGAAGTTCCTGCACTGGGAACAAAGGTGGGGCCATGGTGATGTTTTTTGATAAATCCACCGTCCATCCGTTTTGGGAGCTCATTTTAGAAGACGAAAACAAAAATGAACCGGATCCAAGACTCAAGTGGGCCTCACTAATGGAAAAGGTGGGTAGGTAAATTACTACTGTTGAAATGTCCCTGGGTCCACAGTGATGTTTATATGACATCCATACCGTTCATAACGTCACTACTACTGGGATGAACTAGAAACACAAATATTATCCTGTTTCGAAACTCCTGTGGCTCCACAAATATTTCAACTTTGGACGTTTAATCCTCACGTTTTCGGCCCACTTGAGCCTTGGATCCGGTTCATTTTTGTTTTCTTGTCCTAAAATGAGCTCCCAAAACGGATGAACGGGGTGGATTTATAAAAAAAAATATCGATTTGGGCCCACCTTGGTTCCCAGCGCGTGATGGATGCCAAACTTCCCTGCTCCTTACAAAGATTTCAACGGTAAGCATTTAATTCTTACTGTGTGGTCTACTTGAGAATTAGATCTGTGTTATTTTTGTGATTCTAACCTAAAATAATATGATAAAATAGATGGACGGTGTAGATAAAATCCATACATCACGATTGGCCCCTCAGAGCCCCATCATGTGCCGAGCTAGAGACAGGTGGGGAGTACCCAATCCGTACACTAATTTTCTCTCTCACGTTTGGGCGCGCTTTAGGAACTTCCCTCTCCTTCCGTATATAAACGGCCGACAGTCTTCTTCTCTCGTCAGCTCTGCACTCGATACTCTTCATTTTCAAAAGCATTTAAACCCTAAAATGGCATCCGCTCCGGGTCTGAATCTCTCTCTTTCTTAATCCTTTTCAATCTGTAATCCTTATTTTCCTTCGATTCCAGATAAAAAATCAACCTTCCGATTACTCGATGCGGCTTTCACTGGAAATCTTCGTCTCTTGAAGAGTAATCTCGATCTTTTTAGGATTTCTAACCTTTTCTTGTGATTTCAAGCTCTGGTTAGGTATTACATGTCTTTTTCCTTTTTTGAAATTCAGAGGTCGCGGCAGGGATTGACGATGGGAAGGGGTTGGCAAGAAGGTTTGCGGAAGTTAAAGATTCGAAGGGTCGACGGGTTCTTCATTTCGCTGCGGCCGGGGGAAAGACAGATGTCTGCAAGTACTTGTTGGAGGAGTTGAAATTCGATGTTGATGTGAGGGATGAAAAGGGTATACATGTCGTCGTCATCATCATCATCATCTTCATCTAATCCCTATCCCTACTAATCGCGGTCAGCTACATGAATCCTGTTTTTTGTTTTTGTTTGTTGAAGATATGCACCAATAAAGTTGATTTTGCATGGTTGTTAATAGATTAGATAGTGATTGAATGATGATCAGATCAGCTTAAGTTTCTGAGCTGGTTCATCTGCACAGTGGGGTCCACCTGATTCACGGGTTCAGATGTCTATGCATGAGCATCACAAAGCTGATTCGATTTTCCAGTCCCAAATCAACATTGGACCTCAACGACAGACAACAGTTGTTGATTTTGGGGACAGGTTTTCCACCTGACCTGTTTTGGTATAGATTTTGAGATAACTGATGATTATGGTTGTAATATTCCCAAGGTGGGATTATGTTAGTCCTAACTCACACATTTGTTTGCTGCATGTGGTGGTACGTGAAAAACACGATTGTAGAAGGGGCGTGTGCAAGGATAGTATGGTTGCGTGAATGGGTATTTTTGTCATTTCAATTGTCAACAATCTCACTTGGGTAAGAGAAAAAAACTCTAATACTGTTGCAGATTCTGATGGTTCATATGCATGCACCCACAAAAGGCACACATGGCAACCGATTGAGATGTTTGAATCATGGGCCCGATCTATAGGGAAAAACACATGATGTGGTCAGTAAGTGAAAATTGCAATCTGCGCAAGTTTCATACGGCTATAGTACATTCATACAACTAATGAACACAAAAAACAAGATGAGATTCATCCCCAATCAAATGTTATGATCGGTCGAATTTGGGTCTAGAATCTTTCCACTGGTGGCATATTTGTAATTAATGGGAAAACGTCATAGTTTCAAGACTGTCAATATGGACATCTGTTTTTGTTCAAATCTGGACACATTATTTGTGTTGGTTCCAGAAACATGATGAACAGAACAGGATTGACTAAAATAGATTGCACAGTTTTCACAAAACTACAACTGGAAAAAGGAAAATTTTCAAGAACTGTTGCAGAATCCAATCTGAACCAGTTCTCGTCGTGAAACTTTTCAGTTGTGATTGGGACACTTTGATGAGCAAATCCCTTTGAATTTGGGCTCTAACCGAAGCGGAAAACCTTTCAAATGAAGACTCCTTAAGAAATTGGAATCATTGGAATCCTTTCCCAACTTGGAGTTGTATTTCCTAAATATTTATGTTCCACTATGATTTCTTCAACCCCCAACCCAAACTAAAATTCTAACTGACTACAATGATTTTAGAAGATAAAATCCTAGCTATATATTAGTAGGAAAAAATATTTTTATTCTGTAGAAAAATATAAAACTTTGAACCACAACTATAACTCTTAGTTAATATAAAATCAAACCCTTATTATAACCAAATTACAATCATAATAGCCAATTTTAATATTTTAAACTTATATTATGTTATAATATATAATACACACATATATGGTTACCATAACGAGGATGCAAGGAGTTGACTATATTCATGGCCCATCGGGTTTGGCCTACCAAACCCAAACCCAACCTATTTAATTTTGGGTTGACGAAACACAACCCAAACCCAACCTATTTAATTTTGGGTTGACGAAACACAACCCAAACCCAACCTTCATGGAAATGGGTTGACCTCCATGCAATCAAATCCTCAAGCAAACAAAGTGATCCAACCAATGGTGACATGTTCATCTTAGCTGGAAGATGCCTAGGCGTTTCAACAGCAGGTCTCAGATTCGAAATGCCAAGGAGACACACTAACCCTACTGGTGGGTGGGTGCATCGTGTGACTAACTGTGTCTATGTGGGTGCGTTGCGCAGCTAACAGGGTGGTTGCGTTGCATGATTAACAAAAAGAAATGTTCATCCTATTATACAAACTACGAATCTAGTATAAGCCTATAGGGCTTTGATAAATCGGCCACAACTCCCTCAAATGGTATCAGAAAGATATGTTCTTGGGCTTATTGGAAAGCTTACTCAATAAGGTTTTGAACAAGCCTATTTTGATGTTCTAACCTCACATGGTATTTGAAAAGGGGTATCCAGGATAATTGACGAAAGTCATCCTAAAAAAGAAATAAATTGCATGGATTTTGCATATCATTATTCAAATCAATCGATCAACACATCTACAAGAAATTTGAATTTTTACAACCCTAAATTAAACATAAATAATCATACAACTTCTATAGGCTTGATAGAATTAAAGCCTCCCATTATCAAATTGTGTTTAAGCATGAATAGCACGGAAGAATTAAAAAAGTTGGATACATGGAAAGGAGATAAGTGTAAATCTCTAAATACCTTTCAAGAAGAAAGCATCAAGCTAATGAAGATTGAGCCAAGAAGATGGTCTCCAATTACTCGCAGGCTAAGCTAGTCTAGACAGCCTCCTTGTTGAGGATGTTGGTCTCCTATACTCCTCCCAAAACCTTTGAACACTTCATCTTCATGAGGGGTCTAGGCACCGTAAGTGTGGGATCTATATGGTATAATGTTGATTTCCTCTTTCCGTCTCCACTCTCCACCTAAGTGCCATAGTCCAACTAAAAGAATGCCACTATTCTAATAGTTTCTTCGGGTCTTCATGCACAAGGAATTCTGACTGTGCACATACACATGATGTTCATCCCTCCAACATCACTATACCATAAGGCGGGTGGTCCAGGCCTCAAAGTGAGCCTCGGCTAGTGGAATTTGAAAATCTATTGTTATCAATTGGCCATGATCCTTAAACGTACTTTTATTAATAAAGAAAAACACACAATTTTTCTTTTAAAATGGATTCTAAAGTTGCCTTTGACATAAAAGATGGCATATTGGTATGATTGAATGTGCTAATCGTAACTACTAATGCTAATCTTTTTTGGTGATCAATCTTCAATTAAGAGACTAATTTGTGGATCCTTTTGGGTCATCCATGGGATATCATTTTTCTTTTGGAAAACTTACGAGCACCTAGGTATTGCCTCTTGTTGGGACTTACTTTATATGCCTCAAACCTCCCTAGGAGATAACCCAAGTCTCCATGATGAATGTTTTGCTCAGAGGACTAACAATATGTGAAGTTGAAGTGTATGCTTTCTATTTGAGATCATGAGAGTATCCCTTCAAGTGATCCTTGTTTGATATGCCGCAATCACATGTGAGCACACTTAGTATTGGTGTGAGTACCTCTCCAAAATTGGTCGAGACATCACCAACATTGCTTAAGCAGTCATCCAATACCATGACAACCTTCTTGATGAACTGTCCAAGTACACCAATGCTTGCAGACACTTTCCTTATTACACAAAACTACTAAGCTGAATCCCTCTGTGTCATTGCGTCAACTAATGCATATGGCTTGTTATAGTATCATTAAAGGACTTGTCAAATTCTATCGATCTATGTTGTTAAGCACAAGCGATATGATGCAAAATAATTGGAATGAGAATGACTAGTGTGATGCTAAATAGGCTATGTGGGATTATTAACTGCAAAGGAATACATAAGGATTGGCTTTCAATGGCACATATGCCAACTCATTTTGTAGGCCATTGATAAAAGGGTTATGATTGTTTATTTAGGAGTCCTTTTGGGCATCCCTCATCCACGATCAGACCCATGTGGTCAAACGCAAGGATCATTAAATCCGCATCTACTAGTTCAAACTCAAGATTTGAGTATTCGCCCCTAATTGGTTCATGGTTCATATAATTCTAGTTGGCATTGTTCTGAGTATCTCCGATATATCCCTAATATTATCTGTATCTCCAGCTCAGCAATAGCGATAACGCGGTAGAAAGGATTGTAGAAGAAATCTATAAGAGAGAGAGAGAGAGGCTAGGGCAACTTGTTTTGTGTTTATTATTATCTTGACTAACACACACACACACACACACACACGTATATTAACTTGAAAGAAAGATACAATGCTCTATAGGAGTACAAAACATACATACACACGCATAAACAAAATTATATGTGTTTCCACACTCCCCCTCAAGTTGGAGCATGGATATCGATCATGCCCAGCTTGGAATACATACAAAGAAGATGAAGATGATTAACATGGACCATTGCCCCCCCTTAAACACAACATAATAGGATATAAGATCTTTGATTGTTGGTTGTATTACTTGTATATAGAAATTTAGCTAAAACTTTTTTCGTTCGTTGAATCTTCTCTTCAAATAGGAGGCCATAACCAAATTTGACAACTATCGAGTCACAAACTCATCGTTCACTTGCAAAATCCTATCACAAACACGTGCAACATTGCACAATAAATGAGTGAACTATACTCACAACACTTGAAAGGATACACATACAATGGCATGTGAAGACACGTGTGCAACACGCGCTATACTATGTGAGTGAATTACACTCACAACTAACAACAAGGGCCCCCATAAAGGAAGAGATGATGAAAAAAAAAGGAAAGCTCCACTACTTGTAAAAATCCCTTATGTCAAGTTGAGTTAAGCATTACCTTGAACACGTTGTGTGTGCAGTACCTTTAAACACGGAACAAGAACATCAACTACACAATCACCATCAACATGATTCGACATTGCATTTCATAGCCCTATAACATCAGAACAAGAATGAATAAAGAAATTTTGGTAAAAACCCAAAAATAAGGGCCGACGGCACCCACTTCTTACAAAAAATGTCATAACACACCCAAATTTTGATGAAACTTTGTGATTCTTGTTTCTAGTGATTGCATATGATAAATCACACCTGCTCCATGTGGAAAATATGCACAAAAAACCTTTAGAAAAATAGCACAGCAAGAAAACCGAAATTTGGACTTTCGTTTTTTTTTTTTCCCTCTATTTTTTGCTGAAACACCACAAAAACTCATTCGAAAATTGCAAAAAAAAAAAAAATCACTATTATTCTTCTAAAATCATCATCTTTCGGATCCCATATTTTCTTGCTTCAAAAGAACTACTTGGCTGTACACTGTTGATGTGCGGGCCCCACTATCGTAGGTCGTGATCAGGTCCCAACTATTGTAGGCTCTAATACCAAGTAGAAAGGATTGTAGAAGAAATTTGTAGGAGTATGAGAGAGAGAGAGAGAGAGAGAGAGAGAGAGAGAGAGAGAGAGAGAGAGAAGGGGGGGGGGGGGGGGGGGGGGCAGCTTGTGTTGTGTTTATTAGTCTCTTGATTGACTTAGACACACACACACACATATTAACTTGAAAGAAAGATACAATGCTCCACAGGAGTACAAAATACGCACAGAAAAAAAAAACATAATTACATGTATTTTCATAAACATTGGTAGCGATGCCGATAACACTGGTAGTCTCAGAAATTCTAGGTATTGGTGATATCGCTAATGTATCAATATTGCCAATGTATTGACAATAATTTTTACTGTGTAAGTTCCAAGTTCGCTAATATATCGATATCACAAATATTTTTTACCATGTAAATTCCAGGTGTCGCTTGCATTGCCAGTGTATCGATGGTATTTCGATAATATCGCTTATGTATCGATATCGCCAAAAATCTATTTATTAAAAAAATTCCATTTCATTTTTTTATGGGCGCATGGTTGTATGCAGTGTTCATATTGTTGGCGATAGTATTGATCATATCACGATGTTATCATTATTGTAACATGGGCAATATCGAGACCACATTCTTTCGTTTCCTTTACAGTTGTCGACAATTTCTTAACGAAACATCATTTGTTGTTGATATTTTGAAATACCGATGGATGTTTGGATGGTTGGATGGATAGATGAGATGGATGCTCCTATTAAATGGAAACTTATTAGTATGCATTTGTTTTGCAATTTTTTTATTCCTAAATATGCAAATACATGTATTTTAGCATCTCTTGAAGTTTCATTGAAAAATTCCATCGTTTTTCACTTGTTTCCCCAATGCTTTCTTGCATTTCCGGTTATTGGCGATATTGTCAGTATTGTTTCTGTATCTCAGGCCAACGGAACTTGTATTGATGCCTATACTTCGAACACTGAGGGTTGGGGACTAGTTCCTATTTAGAAGCATATTTACTTGGAAAATCTTCTATCTTCAAAAACTATTTACACATGGAACAATATTCATCATGCCATTGAACTTCTAAACTTGTAGCGATACCGATACTTTGAACACTGAGGGTTGGGAACTAGTTCCTATTTAGAAGCATATTTACTTAGAAAGTCTTCTATCTTCAAAAACTATTTACACATGGAACACTATTCATAATGCCGTTGAACTTAATTTATACTAGAATTTACTGCAGGTATTTTTGAGGTTACCTCAAAGTCTAGAGAAATTGTTCCTCTTGTTTTTTTTGTTTTCCTCTATTGAAATTGTAGTTGGAGTGTAATTTGTTGAGTTATATAGGCAAATTAGATATTACGAGTTTACAATGTAGTTGTAGCTTTTAATAGGAACAAAATATGAGTCACTAATAATAAAAAACAATGACATCATTTCAATTCAAATTGTTTACAGGTGAAACTCCATTTCTTCATGCTGTTCTAGGAGGGTACTTAAACACGTCAAAATATCTTCTTGATTGCGGTGCCAATCCTTCTGCTACTAGTGAGTCTGGATTCACTCCTTTGCATGACGCCGCAGAAAAAGGTTTGTTGCCTCGTCTTGATCAAAATTCAATTTGTTCGTGGGGCTTTGCGAAATGTAGACTTAGTTGCTGTTTCTATTATTAACTTACAACCTTTGAAATTCTTTATTTTTTTGCACAGCCTGATACATTTATCCTATGCGTTAAAATGTTCTTATAAAGCTAGTCCTCTATTAGTTCTTATTCCAAAGGATTTTGGAGTTACTACTACTATTTTTTATGGTTAACGTGAGAAGGTTATTGAAAGTAATCATGGAACATGCACTGGGTTTTCCTCAAATTTCAAAACAACTTTCTGGTAGACAAAATTTTCATTTTACATTTTATTGCTAGTGAAAATATATCTCTACTATAGTTATATGGCCTATGTTGACTACACAAGCACACACATGAACTAGGCAGTCACCATTCACCCGATGCTGCACACATGAATTCATACATATATCCAACACGTGTGCATAGCTCTGGTTGTGAAATACTCTTAGCTTTAATTTAGTTCCAACTACCATTTTTGCCAATTCCCAGGTTTTGGTGAAATCTTGGGGATAGTGATTCATTTTAACATCTATGAGGTGCATTGGACAAGTGGTTGACGGGTGCTTGTTGAATACATATGTAAATGGAAGGGTCTTACGGATGTGGAAATTGAAGGTTTCTCTCAACTGCAGGGTTGGGTTAGATGTATGGGTTCGAACCCCCAGGAAGGGGACAGTTAATGTGGGAAATTTGATCCTTCCTGAAGATATTCGATGATATCATTTTACAGTTTCTTCGGAGGGGCAATATGGGCTGCTCTCTTGAGGCATCAGCTCTTATGCGGCACTATATGCCTCCACCCTGGGGTGGTAGCATTCAGTTGGTACTTGGTTGGCAGTTTAAAATTAGAATTCAAGCCATCGAGAGTCTGCTCAATAGATATCTGATTATTTCCAATTGTTTCATAATGTGCCTTTACACTATGAGAATAATAATCATCCACTCGTTTACTGCTCGTTCGCTCATGATATATGGTGGAGGGTTTTGGCTCTTTCGGTGCTATTCTTTGCAAATTGCAATATATCTTTACTTTGGAACTCTTGATTGTAAGCAATATGTTGCATATCTTCACAAGCTATTGTGTGCTTCTCTTGGCTCAATTTGCTCCTATCCCCTTAATTGATGTTACCAAGAACTACTAAAATTCCTTCATTCAACTGCTCTGTGGAATGGAACTTTGATCCTATTTTTCTGTCTACATGACAAGCTTCCGAATGTTGTTATATTTTAACACTCATTTGCAATTCTTGTGGCAACTCAGTACCATCTGTTGACATCATTGGGCCTCTGAACAATAGTTCCATTGGGCCTCCAAACAATAGTTGTTATCTTATTTATTGAACAACTATTCACTCATTTTGGAGGAGATTCTATAAACTTTTCTGATTGCATATCAAAGATGTCAAACAGTTCTGTACTTATTCCTTGTGGCTAAAAATGGAAGATTGGAGCCTTGGAGATGTTTGCACTCTCTTTATCATTGTATCTTATTGGATTACTAGTCCTGCATTGTTCTAAAGGTTCTGTAGACAAATGGCATATATCATATATGTACAATGGTCTACGTTCTTCTGGATACTCTTCATTCTATTGGTCACACCCTAGTTCAATGATTAAGGGACCTATCATCAGAGTTGATTTTCCAATAGGAGCGTGATTGACACCTATATTTGCTCATTTTATCTATTTTTGTGATAAAAACTTCATATGCATGTCAAAGAGGGTTACATCTGATGACTGTTAACTGCATTTTATCGATCTTTGTGAGTTGCACTGGACATGGTTTTTATAATCCATATCCCTACAGGGCACAAAAGGTTACTGAGGTTGTTGATTTCAAAAGGTGTTGATGTGGATCCACAACATGATTCTGGCAGTCCATTGCAATGGGCTGCAGCTCACTGCAAGCAAGATGCTGTTAGGATTTTGTTAGAGCACCATGCCAATGTAAGGCAGGATCCTTAGACCATGATGGTTATAGCATTGGACGATAGCTGATTGCGACATTCATCTAAGAGATCATAGCCTTTTGGATTGTTTAGTGCCATTCTCTTGCTGGTTGGTTAGATTGACTTGATTTCATTTTTCCTTCCTCTTGCAGCCTAATGTAGTATTTCATCATATGTTTACCCCACTGGTGGCATCTGTTCTTTCAGAGTCGTTGGAATGCACATTGTTGTTGATTCAGGTATGGAACTTACTCTTTTACGCTGCTGTTATGCTTGGTTATGAGAAAAGCTTGTGAATATCTCAATTCTTATTTCCTGAGCTGGAATATTGAATCCTGGACTTGATGTTTTCTATTGATTCTCTCGCTCCATGGTATTTTTTTGTGAAGTCATGTGCATATCTTTTTTCGTTTAAAGTTTTTCAACTTAGGGTTTAACGCATAATCTGTAACCTTATCTTTGCAATAATCAAAATTTCAATTTTCCTTGATCTGTTAATGGAAGAATAAAAAAGGTCACCTACAAGTTCAGTTTGGAGCATTAAGATTTTCTTTTCAAAATTCATAATCTCACCTATTTGCCTGCTGTTTTCATTAAATATGCTCGACTGCTTGCAATTCAGTATTTCTTCACTTGGAATGGATAATTTAACGTTTGTGGTTCCTAATAAGGTGACTTCAATTTTGTATTACTAGTATCATACTCAATGTCAAAAACTTACCTGTTCCATGATCTATTGCTTATGACGTTATGGAGATTATCACATTTCATCTTCAACATCATCTTTTGAATTAGTAACATGAGAAGAGATAAGAAAAATGTTTCCTAGGCTATAATTATAAAAGCACACATGCTAGTGTCTGAAAATTTCATTAATCTCACTCTTAATGTATTATTATTTTTAAATTTTTTTGAGAGATAAACAAAGATTATTATTTTAAAAATAATAGAAAAATGAAAGTAAATAATGATTGTTGCTCGCCTAATTAAAACAAAATCACAAGAATTATAAAGACAGACTGTAGCCTGCTCCAGGATAGGTTTCAGAACTAAGATGGTGTTTGGTTCTGAAAAGTCAAGGTTGCCAAGAACATTATGGAGTTTACCACAGAGATGGGTATGTACATTCTGCTATGGTTATCCGCTGAAGAATTCAGTGTGCTAGGGATGAGTAGCACACTAACAATGATCTACAAGTACCTGCCAAAGAACCCGATAGATTGATTGCAAAGGAAAGTGAACCTGTTCCTCAAGTACCTACTTTTTGGTGATGCCTTAATTTATGATAATGATAATTTGACAATTATGTTTTTGATATCCAAAGGTTGGAGTTGACTGTTTAAAGATAATACTCTATGCATAATAATTTGAGCCTTTCAAACAGGAATTTGGGATTAGCACATAATATATAAAATGGTTCTCAATCATCGTCATCATCATCATCTAAACCTTATCCCATCTAATTGGGGTTGGCTACATGAATCCTTTTCTGCCATTCCACTCTATCGCGCGCTCGCGTGCGCACGTGTGTCATGATAGATGGTCCAGATCACCAATCAGACCTTCCTATTGTAACCAATACATTTCCTAACCATTAGACAATGTGAGCTTTAAGAGGGATTGGCAATCAAATGTACGCCCCACATGATGAACTGTCCATATTATTGACTAGACCTTTTCTAGTATAATAAACCATCCATTTATTATTGATTGATCGGATGGTTTGAATATCAATCAAAGTGATTCTTTGGATGGATAGGCAATTAAAGGCAAGACCCTCATGATCGATGATCAAAATTAATGATTAGAACTTCTCGATATAATAAATATGGATTGTGCATTTCATATCCTTGATTGTTAGGATCATCAGATTGAAGTAACTTTTAAGAAGTATTAGCAATCAAAGTTGGGCCCTATAGTCTAGATATTGGTTGGACCTTATCTATCATAATAAATTTAGGCTAACCATTTCTTATCCATCAATTGGGTTGTTAGCAAGGTATTTTGTAACGGTAACGGTGGCCATAACAGCCACCACTGTTACCTTTACGATACGGGGTGTAATGGCCATTATGGGGGTAGTAATGGCTGTTACGATTTTTTATTGAAAAAATCCGAAAAACCGATATCGGCCCCGTAATGGACCGTAATGGGGCCTTTATGGCCTTTATGGGGGCTGTAACGGGCTGTTACGGGGGCTGTAACTGCCTTTACGGGTCATTTTTTCCGTAACGGCTGTTACGGTCTTTACGACCGCGTAATGTGTAACGGTTGCCACCATTACGTTAAAGTTAGGCCTCTCATGATGGATGATAAGGATGATAGATTAGGCCATCTCTATTGTAATCAATGATTTAAATATTAGTATCGCATGAGGAATATTGCATGTATCTGGGAATGTATCTCCCATCTGATGGAGACATTGGGCTTTTCAATGAAATTTATGAGATGTTAAAAGGGACATGATTACTCAATTAGAACTCAAAACATTACAAAAAACAAGTATGCATGATAAATTTCCCATGTAGGGTCCTAGACAATGTGCTATCTAACAGAAGTGATGGACTTTCCATCTAATTCATAAATCATACAATACTACCAAAACACTAAGCAATGCATCCATATTCGAGGAGAAAAAGAAAAGGTCTTTCTCTGGATACTCCCTCTTCCGCAAGAGCATTGGCTACCTCGCTTTCATCCCTAGAAAAACTTTGGGGGAAAAAAATCTCAAATTCAAAATCATTGCTCTAATTTTAGAAGCCCCTGAAACATGTGAAGCTCCTCCAAAGATTGATACGCCCACATGCTTGTGCAATAAAGCTCATGTACATGTGACATGTGCTGGCATGGTAGGATGGGTTCGAGATCCAATCCACCCATCAGAATGGCACCACTATATCGATGTCCTAGTCCAAGATTTAGGTTGATCCATTGGTCAGGTGGGTTGCAGTTAGCAAAACAAATGTACAGCTATGGAAAACTTGGCTGAAGTTTTCTAACCCGTCCACCTGTTTCCAATATTGGGGGCCCACTTGCTGAGTGGACCAGATTTATTTTTGGGAAAACATGTGCAAGGTCAGAGCAACCTGATGGGTGGATAAGATCTCACACCCATGTGCCATGTTGGCATATTTGTGGGTGTCCATGAGCTCTATTGCATACATGTGTGCGCTCTTTGGAAAAATATATCCAGTATGTTTTTTTGTTTAATGCCTAATGGTGGTAGACAATATGTGCAATTTTCTATACATTAAATTCATGAGTCATAGAGAAGGATGTGATTTTAACATTAACTTTTCCATTTCTATCTCTCTAGGCAGGTGCTAATCCAAATGCTATTTCAGATGGAATAACCCCTTTGGAAATGGCAACAAGTAATGGGAGCACAGAAATGATGGAATGCTTATTAAAGGCTGGTGCTGATCCAAATGTCACCAATGATGTGAGGCTATGACTGTTTATTGGCTTTTGTAATATTTATTCTTTACACAATGGAATTGCTCTTATTTCAAATAGAATAACAACTTTGGAAGTGGCAACTGGTACAGAAATTATTAAATGCCTATTAAAGGCCAACGTTGTTCCAATTGGCACCAATGAAGTGGGGTTTGGATTATTTTCTCTATGCTTATTGCCTTTCATATTTTTGTTCTTTAACATGATCTAATTGTTCATGTTTTGAAGTTGAGTTTTTTCCCCCCTTTTTTCTTTATAATTTTTACTTCTACCACAACAATTTCATGCATTGAAGTTTCTCATTCTTGACTCGTAATACAATATTACATCAAGTGCACAATATACTTTTATAAGTGTTGACAACCCCAAGTGTAGGATCGCGAAGTAATATATTCTCGGTGAGACCGAGGTTGATCCACAAGGATTATGGAGTGGTTAATAGCACAATAGGATCTACGCTACTACTAAAATAGAGAATCCAATGACTAGTTTAGGGTAAAATCAATCAAAATAAAACACTAAGGATTCAGGAATCTACTTTTAGTAATCACAATGCATAGTTTATCAATTCATTTTCTATAATTCAATTGGAATTGAAGTCCTATCCTATCCAATTGGAACATAGAGCAGTTAATTCATAATTCAAAAGTGATGCGGACATCAGTGGTGCACCCTTTAGAGTGTACCAGAGGAGGTGACGTTGTAGATCGAGTGTTGGAGCAGACGAGTTGATGTGGATGGACGCCGGGCCCATTGGGCCCATTTTTTGACGCGTTACAAATACGCGAGCTGCAGGATCGCGCAGGAGCATCATGACCGCTGGACCATGGAGCGAATTTACGTTTAGGTGCTTTTCTGTTTATTTCCTTGTTTCTAAGCGCTTTAGTGTCGTTGTTTACTTTAGCCGTTTTTATGTTATTTCTTTGGTTTTCAGGCACTTTAGTGCACTTTTTATTATTATTTTCGTAGCTTATATATACTGTGAGAAACCCTATTTCGAAATCATTGAATGAATAGAAAATTCATGTGCTTCTTCCTCTTTGTTTGAGATATTAGGGTTTCAGGATTGGCCACTGGGTATTGAGGATTCTACCCCGGAGTTCCGGTTTTTTCTTCTCTATTTCTTCAAGGTGCGAGGAAAGGTAAGCTTCTTTTGATTCCTAATTCGTACTTCATGAGAATCCATTGTTTTTCGACATTCTTCGTCCTTTTCTGAAACACCCCCCCCTGGGTACGATCGAAAAGAGGGATGCCTAGCTATGAGAACCGGATCCAAACTTGACTGTGGACTGGTCTATGCTAGATCTGGGATATCCTCATATCCCTAGATCCTCCCTATTTTACGATTTTACGTGGTTTTATGCTAAGGGGCATGATCCGGACGGACGGATCTCATCTTTGTGCTGAGATTTGTTAGTTTCCTTTTATTGGAAGTAGTTAGTTTCGTAATTTTATTATTTGAATTTCTTCCAACTGAATATACATGCATCTTGGGTTAGGTCATTGCATACCCCTGCATAAAAAAGCCAACAAGGATATGAACTTGAATTGATCGGTTCTACATCGAAGAACAAGTAATTAACTTGTCTTGTAGAAGGTACAAAGCATTCACCGTAACTTGGAATCACAATGAATCTTAGGTTTCTACAGATCAATACTCTCATAAAACCTAGTAATCAATCTCAGAAAATCAAAAGGATCCCATGTAACCATAATCACAAGGAATCTAAAATTACTCTGAAACTATTACTTTTATTCAAACTAATCAACTAAAAATTCATCGTTTAAACCGAAGTGCTCGAGTCAATAAACTAAAACATTGAAATTAACTAGAAGCTCCATCCCTTAGCCTTAGCTAAGAGATTAACCTAGCATGGCTGTCTCTAAAAATAGAAGAAGAGAAAAACAAACTAAAAAAGAAGAAGAAGAACGTCGAAGGAGAGCTTCCTCCCTTGCTTTCTCTCTTTCTCCTTGCTTGGTTATTACTAAAAACGAGCCTAGAGTCTCTTAAATGGCCTTCGGAACTGACTTTGCACTGCCTTGGACGAGTCCCTATAAAAAATTGGAAACAAGTTCCGCACTTCGCAACTTTCCACAAAATTGTCGATCAAAACACTCGGTCGATCGAAAAGCATCGAGGAATCCTTGGTCAACTAAGCTAAGTTGTCGATCGATTGAACTTGCACAAAAATGTCTAGCAAGTATTCTTCATAATTCACCTAATTGTCGATCGATCAAGCTCAAACCTCGGTCAACCAAACTTGTCAAAAAGTGTCCAACGAAACCGTGGGGTCATTTCCTACAATTTCTGGATTCTGATTTTTTGGCCCTTTTCAGATCTTTTACTTGATTTCTTCAGATCTTTTCTTCATAATTCCTTTTAGGCTTTAATCTTTTCTTTTTAGCATGGATTTGGTTTTGTTCTTTAAATCTTTCCTTGCATATAAAACGCACGTAATTAGGAAAAAATAAAATCAATGCTAAGTAGGGGATAAATAGGCCTAAAAACTAAGTCATGCCATTTTCCTCTCTAGAAGTACGGAATATTTTATTATTTTATAGGTCCGTTCTATCATAATGTTTCATAGTAGTTAGAAATTAGAATACACAAAATATTTTAGTTACTTTTTTGTGAAAGCTAAAGACGTTTTCCATGCAGTATGTCACGTGGTAACTTGCCACTTCATCCATATGATGCAATATTAAAAAATGCACGCCATACATGCTACAACCAAAAAAGTGGCTCCATCTGCTTTCAATCACGGTACATTCATCCATAGAATGTGATAAATCTAAATCAGGCCATTGCACATATAGCTAGAGTTAGTAAAATATCATAGGAGCCCTCGTTTGATTTGACATTGTAAATACTCAATTAGATGTGTGATATAGAATGAAGGGCATGGAATGTTTCTAAGACATGATTGCTCTGTCTATTGATAAGCACACATAATTTGCAAATTCCCTAGAATTACCCTCACCTGCTCTGGAAATCCCTTCTAATGTCCTCTTAAACACCAAAGTTAACAACTCTTTCAAGATTAATTGCGTGAGCAAACTTGTCTATTGCCACTTGCTTTATACATAGTAGAGATAGATAAGACTTTTATTGTTTTTCAATCCAACGAATATGGTTAATATGTTGTCTATATGACTTAACATAATTCTATGAGATGGAGATTTGCTCCTCCAATATCTCCAACACATGCATGGCAAACTTCAGGGATAATGAGAACCATTGATCTGGTTGCCACTATTTAATTGGGCTATAGCTAAACAATACAGCTATAGCTAAAAACTGTGATTGGACTATCTTAGCTGTCTAGTTAATGGACAGAAAATGGAAGGCTAAAAGGTTGAGAAAATGAGCTATTCAAGAAGGGGAAATTACACTTCTTGGATGGCTAGTATCGAATCAATGTGTTTTCCCCCCTTTCTGGCCTGTCTAGTGATGGGTCACTATACTCATTGCCACAGATATTTGCCTAGTGGAAATGCTAGAGGTGACGAGTCTCCATCTTCAAGGAACCTTAAGACTCATGAGCATCTCCAGCAAATGTCACATTTCATATAAAATGTATTGTGTAGGGTTCGAATGGAATATGCTATCATATGGCTGTCTCTGCGATATTTAATTGGTCATTGTTGTTGGTGTGTGATAGCTCTTCTACCATCTTGATGCATTATCACCAGGAAATTGTTAATACTTCTTATGTGCATTGTTCATGAGAAGGCAAATAGCAATAATTGTAGTCAATAGTGTGCCAATATGGCTTCTGAAACTTTTTTATTATCACAGTATGACATGAAGCCAATTGAAGTTGCAGCATTGAGAGGAAGCCGCCGTGATGTTATGGTTCTTTTCCCATTAACATCTCCAGTTCCAACAATTTCAGATTGGAGTGTTGATGGAATAATCGAGCATGTTCATTCTGAAGCTGCTAGAGAACAGGTATAAATTGGTACTATTTTTAAGGTTAAAAGTTGGGTGTCGTCTTCTCTTTGGTCATGGTTTAAGTTCATGTATTAACCTTTTCTTCTATCTTAAATTTTACGGGAATGTTGGAGTTTGCAATTCCCCCTTTTGGGGAATTGCATATTGGCTTCTATTGTTTGATGATTCTCATAGAACCACTTTTAGTATCACATTTTGCAAACACTCACCTCAAGTTTTATGGGCATTAGTATGTGATGGAACTGCGCACAACTGTTAATTTGGAAACGGAAGAGTACAAGAATGTCCCAAATTACAAAAAAAATATTCTTTCATCTTTTAGTCATCCAATTACCTGGTTGGGTTGGTACAATGGGTCATACTAAATTGCAATCTAATGGCAGCAAACTGCCCCTGTGCAGTAACTATGGTATAATGCAAAATGTGATACTACATGTGGTTCTATGCAAAATAATCAAACCATGGGTGGCAACATCTAATTTCCCCTTCTATCTGGAATCTCTGTTAGTATACACAGTTCTGGGTGTACGTGCAGAGCACAATATTGTCAGAATATTTTTTTGATTTCTTTTTATTACATTATATTTTAATTCTAGCTGATCTCCTTGTAATACTGGATTATTATAAACAAAGATTCATTGGAAGGGGTGAGAGAGTTCAATCTTCTTCCTATTTTCTGCTCATACATTTTTCTTTTCACACCTTTTCTCAATCTAGATGGTATTAGAGATCTTCTGATGCTTATTTTCTTTGTTTTTTTCTTGATCTTCATTCCTCTTTGTTTCTTCCTTTATTTTGAGGGTTCACCGTATTCATTTTCTTCTTTGTTGCCCTGTGTGATGATGAAACAATAATAAATGCTATCTCAGCATCATCATACATGGGCCTTTTCCTTGAGATCCGTTGTGCCATGAGTCTCTAATGACTTGTTCCTTTGTTCTGGAATTGATTCATTCCACCGGAACTCCCAGCAGTGTTGACCGGAACCTCCAGAAGGACCGGCAGCTCTAATCAGAGACTCCGAGGTGCTGGAAGTTCCAAAGGTGTCACATCAGTGCAGGCTCTCTCCAGTCGAGCCTCCAGCATCATTAGAAGCCCTCGTTCATAACCTGATTGTTGGGAAATACCGGAGACACTTGCTGGGATTCTAGCCATTTGGTGGGCCTATTGTGAACAGCCCATGCTAGCCCTTGAATTGTGGAGGCCTGATCCCCTTATTTTCTGGCTATCATGAACAATTCTGGCCTTTGAATCGTAAGTCCTAGTCCACTCATTCTTTGGCTTGAAATTTGGGAGAGTTGATCAAATGGACCTCTTGTCAGTGGACAACAGGTTATTCGGATTCATAACCTGGCTGTGAGATCTTCCTAGTTGAAACCTGGCTGTGAGTCCTTCCTCGTCACAACCTGGCAACAAGTCCCCTTGGGTGTAATCCGGTTATGAGCCTTTGTTGCAGCAACTCAGCAAGGCTGCAGATCATAGAGATCGAAGCTTGTATTTTGTTGAAGTTTTGCAATAGCATCCTTGTTGGGATACAATCTGATGCGGACATCAGTGGTGCACCCTTTAGAGTGTACCAGAGGAGGCGACGTCGCAGATCGAGTGTTGGAGCAGACGAGTTGATGTAGATGGACACCGGGCCCATTGGGCCCATTTTCTGACGCGTTACGAGTACGCGAGATGCAGGATCGCGCAGGAGCATCATGACCGCTGGACCATGGAGCGGATTTACATTTAGGCGCTTTTCTATTTATTTCCTTGTTTCTAGGCGCTTTAGTGTTGTTATTTACTTTAGACGTTTTTATGTTATTTCTTTGGTTTTCAGGCACTTTAGTGCACTTTTTTTTTTATTTTCGTAGCTTATATATACTGTGAGAACCCTATTTCGAAATTATTGAATGAATAGAAAATTCGTGAGTTTCTTCCTCTTTGTTGTGAGATTAGGGTTTCAGGATTGGCCCTCGGGTGTTGAGGATTCCATCCCGGAGTTTCCGTTTTCTCTTCTCTCTTTCTTCAAGGTGCGAGGAAAGGTAAGCTTCTTTTGATTCCTAATTCGTACTTCATGATAACCCATTGTTTTTCGACATCCCTCGTCCTTTTCTGAAACCCCCCCCCCCCCCCCCTTTTTTGGTACGATCGAAAAGAGGGATGCCTAGCCACGATAACCGGATCCAAACTTTACTGTGGACTGGTCTATGTTAGATCTGGGATATCCTCATATCCCTAGATCCTCCCTGTTTTACGATTTTACATGGTTTTATGCAAAGGGGCATGATCCGGACGGACGGATTTCATCTTCGTGTTGAGATTTGTTAGTTTCCTCTGATTGAAAGTAGTTAGTTTCGTAATTTTATTATTTGAATATCTTCCAACTTGATATACATGCATCTAGGGTTAGATCATCGCATGCCCCTGCATCACAATCAGAAAGCCCAGACTTCAACGGCGCAGACCAGTCATCTTGGGCTTTCCATAAGATTAGTCAAATTAGAACGAACTACTTAGAGTGGTCCTATTCTGTGAAAATGGACATTGGTACTTGAAAGAAGTTAGGATATATTACTGGGACTTTGAAAGAAATCAAAAAGATATTCCCAGCTCTTCACATTCACCCGAACTGTGTACACTGACCAGAGCTCCAGACCAAACCAAGAGCCAATATGACTATTGTTTAAGGGTGAGATTTCAGCCAGCAATGACCAGGACCCAAGTGATAAATCAATCTGTGATCTCAACAACCATTGACAGCTCCTTAAGCTTTTATCTCGACTGTGACTCCAAGAGAGAAGTTAGGTAAATTTGCATCTACCAACCACATCTTGCTATGACTTTCTTGGTCATTGATTCAGGAGCATCTAACCTCGTGATCAGTATGACAGAGGACTAGACTTCCTACAGCGTTAAATCCATTCATCCAGACAAAAACCCTCCCTGTCCTACCCTCTCTTCTCTGTCCTTGTTTGTAGAGTGATTTTATTTAAGGATAGAGTTAAGTGCAAAGCAATTGAGTTGTCTGAAAATCTTTCTCAGAGTATCAATATAGGACTCCTTGTGTTTTTAGGGCTTAGCTTCGGTCACGCATTGTTATCTAAAAATATGCAAGAAGGTAGAAAGGATCGGTTTTTCACAGCATCAATCACCACAACTTTGTTTCTTGACATTGGCAACCATAATTGGCATGTTCTTCTAGGCAGAGGCTTTATTTAATTCCTGATTCTGCTAGGATAATGTAAATTGAATTAGTTTAACCATTCAGGTGTCTCTCATAGGTGTGCTAATGATAATCCGCAATTGTTCACCCTCCAAACCGATGAATAAAAGTTCATTTTCATGTACTCCAAACCCTGCGCCTTGACTTTTGAGGTGCTTACCATGACTAGGCATAATAACATGTATTCTTAATTTTGGATTTTATGCATTACTCTTCGTGGATGAGTAGGCTCTCATATTAAGCACTTAAGCTTCCTTTTCGTCTGAAAGGATACCTTCATGGATTGCTTTGGTACATTTACAATGGCAAATTCTTAGTCATATGTTTGTGTTGAAACTCAAAGTGTTCTGACGCAGAGGTCACATAAGTTAAACAAGAAATTTCCAGAGGCAAAATCAAGAGGAGAGGCTGCATTTAAGAGAAAGCAGTATCTCATGGCTATTCGTGCTTACACAGAGGTAATTTCTCTTCAACCTTGATTGCTACTATTTGACTCATAACTGAACCCAATTTGAATTTGGTTGTGGAATGAGAGTTGAAACATGATCATACATTTATGGGTAATATATTTTCATGTATTTCATAACTAAAGGCAAAAAATAGAGGGTAAATTGATACCTATCATAGAATTAGTGCCTCTATTTAAATTTTATCATCATCATCATCATCATCTAAGCCTTTTCCAAACTAATTAGGGTTGGCTACACGAATCATGTTCCACCACTCTACACTATCACTCAAAATGTTGTGTCTGGACTGAAGGATATGGTGAAACTTTTGTGCTAGTTGCCTGGACTCAGAACTGGCATTGCAAGCACAAAAACACACCCTAGTGCCTTTTTTTTTTTTTTTTTTTTAAAAAAAATATTTGTGCCCATAAATATATCTTATGAAGTGTTTTTAAGTAAATTCTGCAGACTTCTCATTTCTGTAATTTTTTCAACTTGCCATATCTACCGGGTAGCAGCCAAATGTCAATAGGGATGGCATTTAATTGCAGAAAAACTTTAAGGGCTTGTTTGGCACCGTTGATTTGAGAGGAAGTGATGAGAAGTGGATTATATGATATGAATTCTCATCAATTCCAATTCTTATCAATTCCAAATTTTCTGTTTGGCAGCCAAGATTTGGAGAGAAATCAGACATGAGGGAATGGATGATGTGGATTTTAATCCCACCGTATGCCCACCGTATCAGCCTCGATTTTTAAATCCATGCCGTCCATCCATTTTTACGGATCATTTTATGCCAGGATCCAAAAAATAAAGCAAATCCACATCTTAAGTAGACCATAAAACAAGAAAAAGTGGAGAGTGAGACCTTTTTTGATGCACAAAAGTTTTGGATTAAACTGATATTTGTGTGGTCCCTTCATCCAGGTCTTTGTGACCTTATCAACAAGTTGGATGGAAAATATACATCACGTTGGGTCCCACAGTTAGGGACACATCACATATCACATTGGGTCCCACATTGGGGAGGATTTCTCCTCAAATCCCACCTTTTTTAGAGGATTTGAGAAGGGGCTAAAAGTGCCCTTTTGAATTCTCATGGATTCCTCTCAAATCCACTTCTCATCAAATCCATGGTGCCAAACAAAATAAAGCAAGTGGTTTCTCCTCACTTCTCTCAAATCCACGGTGCCAAACGGGCCATAATCTTGGAATTTTCTTTAAATGTCGTTGAAAGAAAAAAATAAAATAAAGGTAAACATGTCAGATTTTCAAGCTCAACAATCAACTTGTCCAGCATAATTACTGCAGCCAGATGTATCACCATGGCAATGCTAATTCATTTGCATGTCTTCTATTAAGTTTGTTTCTACCAGGCTACCATATTAATTTTCTACATCCATGAAAATAGATTTCATCCAATCTCCTTGTGGAGCAGCTTGTTGTCGAACTTGTTTCTTGCCACCATCAAGGCCCATCCTCATACAAATTCAGGAAGAATATTTCCAACAGACTATTGGGGAACATGTCTGATAATTGCCATACAGAATTTGACTGAAACCTACATGGTTTAGGATACTGTATTTTTTACATGGTGGTCACTTCTTGCTCTTCAAGTAATCAAAGAATTTAATGTAAGCTACTAGCCAGAAATGCTCGACTCTTCTAAGATTTGGAATCTAATTGTGAGAAAGAATCAGATCAAGAATTCAAATCATCCTTCATGTTTCTTAAAGAAAACACTCAAGAACTGAAAGAGTATTGTATTCGTAAATGGATTCCCTTGCTTTCAGGCACATGAATAGTATTTTAGAATGATTAAAAGTATCATTCTTTCCAATACACAAAGATTCCTTAAGGGCCTATTCAAGGTTCAGCAAAGAATGATCATCCTGAAGATGTGGGTGTTTATGGAGTTCAAATGATCTCCAATGACAAGTGAATGAAGTTTGACAGGGGATGTGCAGTTCCTTCGACATAGGATTGTACAGAAAGAAAACAAAAGGAACAAATGGCTGATATTTTCAAATCATCGTGTCCTTCCCAACCAACTTATTCAATAACACTAACGGTGGTGGCTGTAATGGCCACCACTGTTATTGATACGATACGTGTATTGGCCCCGTAATGGCAGTTACGGGCCCCTTTTTATGGTAATGGGCGTTATGTCCCAGTAATGCGTAATGGTTCCTACCATTCCATCGTTTTTAAATACCTCGTTCCCAACCTTAGTTATGGGTCTTACATTCTGTTTGAAACCAAAGCCAGGATCCTTGATGAGTGAAAGTTCTGCATCTCTTAGCCTGTTGCGATACAAGTATTTTCGGTGTAAGTTATACATCTGCCTGTTGATAACCATGTGCCAGTTTTGTTTTTTTCACCCTCAGTTGAATATTGAGCATGTGTTTGAATCAGTCAAACTTCCTTGACAAGGGAGAGATTTGTCTCTCTTAGCCTGCTATGTTGCCAGTATTTGGGGCATAATTGATATATTTCATGTAACTGTGTCCCGGTTTATGCTTATGGATGCATCATCCTTGGAGATAGATTTAACGCATTGGGTGAGGTTGATTTAAGTCACTTATAGTTGTGACACTTGTTGAGCAATCTATCTATTTATACTCATAGGCAATTACCAAAAGAGAGCCAGGGATCAACAGATTCATGTATGGATGAGAGCTTCTACGAAAAAAAAAACTTCCATCATCTTGAGGGAGGAGAGGGGGGATGAAAGGAGAAAGAATCTCAAGTTTGTAGAGAACTACTATGTGGTGGAGAATCTTCTTGTGGTTAACAACTTATGGAGGTACAAAAATTAATCAGTTGTGTGTGCTACTTGGTGCAAATTGTTGGGTTCCAGTCATCACTTCTCTCGAGAAGGGAGCAGGATCTTTGATTTTACATTATTAATTGTCTATTGACATGACGAGGTGTAGTTCTTTTTTTTTTTTTCTTGATCGGCATGTGAAGATGTATAGTTTCTCAATCAATCCTGCTCCAAATTCCCCTCTGCCTGGTCTGGTGTTGCTCGCTCATGATGTGTTTGGCAAGGTACAGAGCAGTTCTGCAATTGTTTAAAAATATTCCCAACCTAATGGTGATTTCATGGTCCACTTTCTGAGGGGCAAAAGATTAGTCTGAGTTCGGTATCGTGTTTCCCACTACAGCAATCATTCATAAGAAAACTTATAGATTTGATGTTAGCAAGCACTTCCGTCAGTGGACAAACCATTATTCTTCAAAACAAGTACTCAGATTTTTCCATAACTATGTATCTATATTCTATTTTCATATCTCCTCCTATTCAATAATAGCACAAATTTTTGCTTGAAATTATTTCCTTCATTGAGACAAGATTCGTAACACAGACTTATTTTCAGAAAATAAACGTTCATTACAGTCAAGGTGTCCCATAATGGTAACGGTGGCTGTAACGGCCACCACCGTTACCGTTATGATACGGGCTGTAACGGCCGTTACGGACCCCGTATCGGCCGATACGGCCCTTTTTAATTTTTTGAAAAAAACTGTTATCAGACCGTTACGAGGCCGTTATGGTCCGATAAGGGGCCGTTACGGCCGTTTTGACCCCGTAACGCGTAACGGTCATGACCGTTTCCGTTATGTATCGGCCGATACGTAACTGTTTTGGGATACCTTGATTACAGTTAACTAAAAAGCTGATGGGACCTGCATGGGGTGAGGGTGAACGGCAAGCGTTGTGGGTGTGCTCCCCACAGATGTAAGCTCGATTCCTCTCCCCGGGATTACCCAATGCACGTGGTTTGCAGGTGATTGCATGCATCTGTAGGGAATAGTCTCACCTTAAAATGGGGTGGGGACACCCTAACGTCATTTAAAAAAAAAAAAAAAACTGATAGGGAAATGTCTGTTTCAAAATATTTTTATTTGTTAGGGTTTGTAAGGGTGAATGTTTGGGATGACTGTCAGGGGAGGCACTACAGGGAAGGCTGCAACTTTGGTTTGTGTCAACCTGAACTCAATGACACAACCCAAGTTCAGGTTGGTTGGGTTGGGTTGTCAAGGCCCTCAGGTCAGGTTCGGGATGGAAAACGCCAACCTGATTTGAAATTGGTTTGTGTTCGAGTTGAGCAAATTTGGGCTGGGTGGTGAATAATCACATGTAATTGGGTCGGTTTTTAGTCGGGTCAGGTCAGGTCAAGTACAAAGGATCAGGTTGGGCAGCTCGGATTGGAATTTGGTTCAGATCGGGTTGATGTTTGGGTCCTCTTCAGCTCGGGTCGGGCTTGGGTTGACCTCCTATCTGGCCCAACCAGCCGAGTAGCGCCCCTACTATGGAGATGCTTCAGGGTGGTCTTCATATTAATACCATTCATATGATTGATACATGCATGTGTAAAAATCTGTATGTCATGACCATATTACCTATAGACACAATAGCCGATGGAGATGTTATTCATTGATTTCCAGATTGTAGGTGGGTTCATGGACTGCGTTTAAAGGATTGGTAACTATTTGGGGTGATTGGTGATTCCACACTTCGAGAAAAAAAAACAAAAACAAAAACCAAACAAAACATAAAAAGGAAATAATGTTACCAATTCATTTTAATCAAATTTCTAATCTTCCAAGAATGAGAAACTGTTAGGATTACTGTTTTTTTTTCAGCATAGAAGAACTCGCTACTGATTATCGACTGTAATGGGAAATCTAGGCAATCACAGCAGACCCATCCGATGCAAGTGTACTATCAAACAGGAGCCTTTGTTGGGTCCGTCTGGGACAAGGAGCTTTAGCTGATGCCAAAGAGTGCAGATTTCTGAGGCCGGACTGGCCAAAAGCATGCTACAGGGAAGGCGCGGCATGGAGGCTACTGAAAGTAAGCGAAATTCCTCATTCTCCTTTCTCCCCAAATAGAGCTGTTTTCTATATTAAAGGCTGCTGTTTTCCGATGTTGTTGCAGAGGCTTGATAAAGCAGCAATCGCATTTTACCGTGGTTTGAAGCTGGATCCTGAAAACAAAGATCTTCAAGACGCTTTCCGGTTATGATTCTATTTATGCTACCACTTCCTGTCTCTTCTAGCTTTTCACCCCCTGTTTCTGCCTCTTCTACTCTGACATCAACAAGGAAAATTGAATACCCAACAGTAGAAAAAGGGGAATCATATGATCATTGACCTTGAGTTTGTACATGCGGGGCTCATGCTAAGTGACCCAGATAGTTTATTCAATAGACGACCCTACCATGGATGGGGGATTTCTAAAAGATTCAAGTCACAGAACAATCATAACCTGTTGGTTGTGGCAACCTGCAAATAGACTGTTGAAAAGTAAAGCAGTGATCCACATTTTACAATCTTCCAATCTAAAATGAGATCAATGATCTGGATCACCCAGTGTTGAGCTCCAATTGTACAAAATCAAAGCTCATATTCCCAGCTTGAAGATCATATAAATCCTCTGAGAAGAACAGCTTACGTAGTTACATTTCTTGTTTCCACTCACTTGTTTTGCATTTTAATTTGGACAGGGAAGCGTTCGCTGCTCTCAAACATCAAAGACAGCATGAGAACGGATGTTCTTTCTGGTAATTTGTGGCATCTAGGAGATTCCGCCCATAACGTTTTGTGACTGAAAATCAGAGCACAGAGATATATACTCAGCAGTCCCACAAACCATTTTAATGTGCATATGTATATATGCACTTTCCATGGCTGTTCTAAAGACGGTAGTTTAAGCTGCAAACAGGACGCAACTTTTTGGACTTCTGAAGATGGTAGTTTAAGCTGCAGTGGCAACTGAAAAGATTTTTGGTGCACTCAAGACCTAGAGGACTCATGTTAGCTGTGAGCAAGATCACAGACACTAGGTGGGCTTGTTTGGTGAAGATGCGATTGCTCAAAAGTAAGGTTGGTTCAAGGTGGGCTGAATGCACTAAAGCATGGACTTTTGTTTTATTCTCATCCTGACTGTCCAGGTTCTGAATTTATGGCCCACCTTACAAGTGGGGCAGGGCATGTTCATGGTGGGCTCCACCAGATGGTTGAACTGGATCTTGCACCCCCTGTTCATTCTGGGGTCTGCCTATGCACAAATCACACAAGCATTTCTTTTTGAAAGGGCTAAATATGCTTTTTGTCATATAGCAGTTGCTCACCCCAACCAATTTACGTGTGGGTCCCCTTGACCCAAACCGCACTTAACTGTCAAGTGTTTAACCCATTGATCACCTATTCAACTTCTCCATGAGGAGATGCTTGCTTAGACTATTTACAGTTTAACCTATGTCTTGACGGTTTGGATCACTGATCGGTGGGCCGAGCTTGTGTAAATAGAAAACCCAGATGGTGTTGTGCAATTGCTCTACTAAGGATGGACTTCTCTAAATCTCCCAGACATGAGAATGTGAAAGTCTGTCTGCATGCCACTGAGAAAATGATTAAAATTGTTTTTTTAGCCAACAGGCGCAATTGTAGCTAGCTTCACAAGCTGAGTGGTCCGTCAGCTATGGCATAAGATGGCCCACCTAAATGCAAAATGGTCATGGTCTTTGGTGCATGTTACTTTAAAATGACTGTGCTGTGTGGACAGTTTGAACTGACAGATGCAATTAAGTGATTTTAGCATGACACCCAAATAGGTCTGAAGCTTTTAGCATTTGTCCTATAGATGGATGGTTACAAAAAGAAAGCCTACAATTCATGATCCACCGAAAAAGGTCCTGATATTGGTGATTTGGGGGCATTTGCCAACCATGGAACTCAACCAAAAACTTAAATCAAGAATTTTGTTGATACTATAAAAATATGCAGGCTTGAAATTTGTGAAGTACACCTTGAAAATGTCAGGAGAATGAGAAGTAGACTTAAATTTTTAATACAAGGAAAACTTTTTTTGTAGCAACGATAATGATGTCAAAGCAGGAAATTCTTGAAATCATTTTTTTATATGATTCCTTAGCTTGTAAATCGTCAATATTGGAAAAAGCGTGAGATTGATGAATCTATCCTGTCGAGTCACTCGCAGCTTTTTGAGTCATTAGAATAACTTATTTGGTTAATGACTCATTTTATTTTGTTCCAGTATTTGTAATATAATTAAAGGCTCTTCTTTAGTTTAGTTGTTTGAGAAAGAAATGGAATTGGATCTTTCATGATACCATGTAAATATGCAACCTTGAAATTTGTGACGTGCACCTTGAGAATGTTAGGAGACTCAGAAGTGGACTTAAATTTTTAGTAGAGGGAAAGCAACTTCAAGATGTGGCATAGAGTCGCCTTCTCTAAGATAGTATTTGCCCTCATGCACGGATTAATCCAAGTCTGCTTATCTGGGTTGTTGGTAAGCTGTCCCTAGGATATGTTGAAGCTCAATTTCTTGTAATTGCAACAAGTAGTATTGGTGATCGATCCTGAGCACCCATGCAAAGAAGAATATGACAGAGAGTCTTGTATAATGTTTATATAGACTATGAAAACTATTTAGAAAACATAGAAAAATATTGCATAAAAACATTAAGAAATGGGATGGAATAAAGCAAAATTATGTAGAATGCAAGAGTTATTATTGTGTGTAAAATCCCTATATGGATCCTAGCTTATGTAGACATTAAGAAGATGCTTGGGTTGAGTACTATGTTTGTTCAAGTCTCTTAATATAAACATCTCTTAGCCAATTTCAAATTGGTTATAACCTAGGGTTGTACATCGACTCGATCAATTCGATTTTGGATGAAATTGAAATTGAATTGATCTTAATTTTGAAATTTTGAATTGAAATTGAATTGACTCAATTTTTTTGAAATTGAATTGAGATTGAATTGATGAATTTTTTGACTCAATTCGATTTGATTTTTCACACATTATAAATTGAAAACTTATAGGTTTTGTAGGTTTGAATTTTATAGTACCTCAAGTAGTAATAGTAGTAGAAATACTTCTAAAAACATGTGTATAATAAATAGTTTATACATGAAAATTAGAAAGATCATATTGATCGAAAGCTTTCGAGGCTCGAAAAATATTTTTAATGGTTATTCATCACTCTTTCTCTTGGTATGGTCCATTAGAGATTTGATCTTCTTATAATTTTGGATCATGTTGTAAAATGAGATGTAAAATTAGATGGACGCAATGGATATACAAAAAATATATCAAGGTAGGCCCCACATGGTAGGGGTAACGCCTACTAAGTTGTTATTAACGTAACACTTATTCACTCTTGGGCAAACTTTAGAGATTGTGTACTGAGTTAGTATGCTTCTGTGGTACTGATTAAACTTAATTGGGCCTACTTTGAATGCATTTGGTTTACCACACCGTCCATTCATTTTGCCTGCTCATTTTAGCCGTTGAGCCCAAAATTGAAGCATATTTGAAACTTGGGTGGATTATGCCATATGAAATAGTGGGAATAATAATTTCCACCGTTGAAACCTTCCTAGGGCCCACAGTAACATTTATTTGTCATCCAACCTATTCGTAGACATGTATAGATGAAAAACACAAGTATCAGCTTAATTCAAAACTTCTGTGGTCTACAGTAATTTTTCAATGGTAGAGGTTCAATTCACACTGTTTCTTGTTGTGTGCCACTTGAGCTTTGTATACGCTTCAATTTTGGGCTCGAGCTATAAAATTATCTTTTAAAGTGGATGAATGAAGTGGATAAAACGAATAAATCACTATGGGCCCCATAGAGTTTACTCAGTACGCCAAGCGTATTAAGTTAATAAGTACGCAATTTGATTCGTCTTGGACTCTTGGGTGAGCATGGATATGTAGAAGGGTGGTTTCAAAGCTCTATAGGCCCCACCATGGTGCTTTATCTAACCCCCTTCATCCATTTTTCAATCTGATTCTAAGATATTATCCCTAAAATGAGACATATCCAAATCTCAAGTGGACCACACTACAAGAAAATAGTGGGGGATTGTCACTTATTGTTGAAAACTTTTTGGGGGCTTAGAAGTTTGGCATCGATCTAATATTTATTTTTTCCCTTCCTCTAGGTCTATGTGACCTTATTAACAAGTTGGATGGCAAATAAACATTACAATAAGCTCTAAGAAGAATTTAATGGTAGATGTTCAATTCTCATTGTTTTGTTGTGGTGTGGTAATTTGAGATATATATTTTTTTAATTTTTGAATTTTTTTTTTAAATTCAGATGTAAAAATGCATGGACGACATAGATAAAATACTCTATGATGTATTTATTTCAGCCATATCGTCATATATATTCAATTTGATCAATCGATTCAATTTGATACAAATCAATTCGATTTTTGATTCGATCAATTGAAACTGAAAATTGAAATTGAAATTAAAAGAAAAAAAATTGAATTGAATTGATCTTGGAGGATGATTCAGTTTGATTCGATTTGTTCAATTTGATTTGATTGATTCGAACTCAATTTGGTCTAGCCCAATCATGTTCGAACATGTTCGAACATATGGATTTCGAACAATTTTTTACGAGTTTGAATAATTTCGCTTTTTTCGCTTGAAAATATTTTTTCTACTACTGAATAGTAAATATCGCTTTTTTCGTTCTGTGTGTCCTACCATGATGTATTTGTTTTATCCACTCCGTCCATCCATTTGTACAGCTTATTTTAAGGCATTAAATAAGAAATGAGGCAGATAAAAAACTCAAGTGGACCACACCATAGGAAACAGTGAGGAGAATGATGTCCACCATTGAAACCTTCCTGGGCTCACAGTCACGTTTATTTGTCATCCACCTCTCTCTCTCTCTCTCTCTCTCTCTCTATATATATATATATATATATATAATCGAGTCGAGTCGATCAATATTTGAGTCGAGTTTGAGTTCGAGTCGAGTCGAACAGGACTGTTTGAAATTGAATTGAATTTTTTTTCGAACACATCATGTGTGTTGGAACAAAGTTCGAACAATAAGACTTTTTGTTTGAACAGGGTTTTACCGAGTTGATCCGAGTCGATCCAAACGGTTAAACTCAGTTCGTGTCCAGCTCTATGTGCAGCTCTAGTTATACCATCATTAAGCAACTGCAAGTCCACCCAATGGTCAATACTCAATTGGCCATGCAGGCACAGTCCATTGTCACTTAGTAGCCACATTAGCAGATTGGTCAACCAGTCAACCTAGTCACCATTAGACAAATTTTAAGGCTCCTCGTGATGATGTGTACAATCAAAGTGCGAGGTGGGTATAAAAAAAAAAAAAAAAGAACCTTACGACTTGGATTGTAAAGTGCCCTCATCTAACCAACTTTCCATGTTAATTTATTAATAAAAAAAGAATCCATTTCCAAGATAAAGAAGCTACTCTTTTTAAAACAAAAGTTTTCAAGGCAAATGAAAATTTAAAGGAATATTTTCATTTTGAAAATTTACACCCTTGTTTTTATATAGAGCAGTCAAATCTATGCCCATTTCTCTAGTAATTTCAATAGTATCCAAAACTGAAAAAGAAAAGAAAAGAAGGAAAAAAGAAGAAGCAAAGCAACGCGCTGAGTGAATTACTTCAAATGTGTGCCCATTTCTCTAGTAATTTCAATCCTAGTTTAAATAGCATTGAGCCATCTCCTCCAAACCCCCAATAGCTTCAAAATATCTACATGACATGTGCGTGCCAATTCTTGTCATAAGACCATTACTTGACCAATTTTAGCCTCTTCTAGGAGAAGTCCAACATAAAAATTCAGAAATGGGAAGGAGAATTTGCTGTCACAAGCAACCAAGATATCAGGCTTCCATACCTACTGGATGCTTGAGTTTTATTCCAGAAAAAAAGTGTAGAGAGAGAGAGAGAGAGAGAGAGAGAGAAATTTTCATAGGGTTGTTTGGTCTTCCAATTACAATGGTTGTGGCTGGAAATGGATAATGATTGCTTTTGTGACGGTGTGGCCACTTCTGCTACATTTGGCTGTAATGATAAGTTTACTACCATTGTTTGTTTCACCCATAAATCACTATAAAAATGGTAGCTTTATAATGTAAAAATGTAATTATTATAATTTTCTTTACCGGCTTAATTTAGAAATGTAATTGACTCTTGATTAACAAAGTCATAATTCTTATTTAAACAAACACATTAAAATGATAACGTTGGCTCATTTCCTTTGCATTATTGGAAAACCACACACGCCCGTAGGAAAGTGAAGAAGGAAAGAGGCACCTAGCACCTAAGTGGCTGGGATCACATTGGTTAAACCAAAGGATGAGAGGGCTCGAGAATTAGGAACCTTGGCCTTGTAAATAAAGTGCTGAGAGGCAAATCACATCCCCTGTTGCTACCTTTTTCAGACTTGCAATCCTACACCCACCACCCCACTCAAGTAAGCAATAGTACGACAACTTCTAGTTAAGCAAGGGAAGGGCCATTCCTCTAGAAATCAATCATTTCATGCACCCTGTGGCATATATGGAAGGCAAGAAACAATACAACAGCGGAAGAGATTGAGTTCTACAACTTAAATGGCCCAAAAATAGGTTCAACAAATGCTGAGGATCATGTTGGAGGCGGGTTGGAATCAAAGTGGCATAATAACCCCCTCTTGGTTTGTATTTAGGGTTACATGAATCATTGAGTTGAAATATTTCAATTTGTGTGCATTACAAATGATAACCCCGCTTGTACATCCACGGCGGCGGCTCACTTTGTGGCGGCACTCACTCTAGCCTCTATTCCAAGTAGCCATTTGCAGGGCATGGTGGTTGCACTCTATTATCCAAGTAGTCCTTTCCACACCGTGGCGGCTTTTACTCTGGTTCAGATTGTACTTTCCATAGGTCACTCATTCTGTGACTCTAATACAAGACGTGGTGTGTTGGCTCTAATACTAATTGTTAAGAACCTAACCAATGCACCAAAGCCACAGGACTGATGGAGTGTGTAAAGTTAGGCTCTTAAACCCTTGTGATCATAACATGGGCTGCCACAAATTTTCTGTAATAAAGATGGCTTTTAGAGTAGGTTTAGGACACTTCTAAAAGAGAAAGTTGCTCTTCAAAGAACCATACATATATGCCCCAGTAAAGAAAATCTGTATGCCTCCCTATTGAAGCCTTAAAAAGAAAGTCATGAGGGGGCTCAACCATTAGGGTCCCAAGCCAGGTTGGCTTAAGTTGAACGTCGATGAACTGTTCACTGAGAATCACCAAATAATACAGCAGGGGGATTAATCATATTTAGAAATAGAGGGATTTCTTGGAAATTGATTCATCGACTAACAAAAGCAGTTGCAAGTCAGTAGCTTTCCATAGCTAGATTGTCAAGATGTTTCACTTTTTGTGATGTCCGGTTGGCTTCGGGACTGTTGGTTTAGGAAAAGCCTGCTTTTAGGTGAGCTTAGCTCACCACCCAAAGCACTCCTTAAGTCGGGTCGAAGAAATGTCGATATCACTTTCAACAAGGGCAATAATATCTTATAATCTATTGCGAACAATAGCATTCATTGCTGATGTTAGTAAATCAATATTCGAATTATAACATTATCATGGTAGAATTTCATGCTCTTTGCGATTAAATGTTAGCTAGTGAGAATAATTCAAACAGACATGATAGAAATTGAAGATGACACAATGGTGATTGATCATCCCAAAATCTTCTTCGTGGGACACATCCACGCTTGCTGAGAACATAGATTTCTTCCGAGCTGCTTTAGCGATCAAGAAATCAACAACATCAACATTGAAAAACTCCATTTTATAAAAGAAGAGCCGCAACGGAATAAAAAAAAAAAAAATCCCCAAAATTGGGTACCTAAAATGATTAATCTGTATGGTTCGAGTACAAAAAAAAAAAGGTCCATGATATTAACTTAATTTTTGTTGGGAGAGGGCCCACCACAGTAGTTAGCTGTTGGGCGTTTAAATGTCCTCCATGTGTTGCACTACTGCATGGGCCTAAGTGTTATCTTTAGCAAATAAGAGAAATTCCTTTTACCACTTCTCTTTTTATTTCCTTATGTCTCACTTTGCGCAAGCTATTTACTACCATTGCATGTGTATTGCATTAGCCATGCCTACTAGTTTTATGTAATATCTCAACTCAAGACAATCTAAATATGTCATTTAAATAATTTTAAGTAGCTTCTCTAAAGTCCTTTTTGTAGATGCCTAAAAATGAGTTCACCTCATTTTAGTTAATAATTATCATGTATTGTGGTTATGAAGATTCTTTTTAATTAATGGCATAAAGAAATATAATCTCTAATACATAATTATGATTAACTAAAATGAGATTACACATTTTTAGGCATCTCCCAGGCAGCCTTGAAAAAAGACCCTTACCATTTTCTACTTGACGCATTAATGGGTGATAGATCATGTGCGTTAGGGCTATCAATGGGCTAGGATGGCCCGTCGAGCTTTCAGGTTTGGGCTTGGCGTTAAGCCTAAGGGTGGGATCATGCTTAAATTTAGGCCCCTTTTTCAATCGAACTGGGTTTAGACCTCGTACAATAGCTCATTAGCCTGAGATAGGGCTGTAAATGGTCGGGTTCGGAGCGGGTTTAGCCAAAACGAGACCTGCCCATTTACTAAACCGGTCTGGGTCCAAATTTCAGACCCAGACCCTTTTACTAAATGGACGGGTCCGGGTCGAGTCCGAGTCAACCCATCAGACCCATTTATAAATGGGTCCGAGTCTGGTAGAGGGAGATCCACCCAGACCCATTTATAAATGGGTCGGGTCTAATGGGTCTGGGTCTGGATCAAGTATGCAAGCATTTTACAAGGCTTAAAACCGGGTCTGGACGGGTCCCTTGAAACATAGACCAAACCCGCCCACTTACTAAATGGTACGGGTCGGGTCGAGCCTTATATAAAGGAAATCAGACCCAGACCCAGACCTAGACCCGTTTAGCAACTGGGTTTGTTCTTGGACCCAGACCCGTACCATTTAACAAATGGGTTGGGTCTGAGTCGGGTTTAAATGGGTTGGGTCTGGGTACCCCGTCGGGTCCACTGACACATTTACAGCCCTAGCCTGAGACAAGTTTAGTCAGTGCTTGAAAATTAGGGTTCGTAGAGGCAATTTTATGACATACACAAAAAGTAAATATCTATGTTTACTCATGTTGTGCATGAGGGCTATCAATGGTGTCCGCCTGCTAGCCCAACTGGAAGACGCCTTAGCGTTTCAACAACGAGTCTCAAGTTCGAATGCTAGGGAGACACACTAATTACACTAGTGGGTGTACCGTGTGACTAACAGTGTGGGTGTGTTGCACAGCTAACAGGGTGGGTGCATCACATGACAAAATAAAAAGAGGGTTATCAATGGGCCAGGCCAGCGGGCTTGGGCTTGGAGTCAAGCATAATGGATGGGCTCGTGCTTAAATTCAGGCCCTTTTTTCAATTAGACTGGGTTTGGACCTTGTACAACAGCTCATTAGATTGAGTCAAGTTTAGTCAATAATTGAAAATTAGGGTTTGTACAAGCAATTTTATAACATATATAATAAAGTAAATATCCATGTTTACTCGTGCGGTACATGAGGGCTATCAATGGGCCAGGCAGGCCCACAGGCTTTCGGGCTTGGGCTTGGAGTCAAACCGAAGGGTGGCTCGTGCTTAAATTTAGGCCCTTTTTTTTAATTAGCCTGGGTTTGGACCTTCTATAACAGCTCGTCAACCTTAGTCAAGTTTAGTCAATGCTTGAAAATTAGGATTTGTACAGGCAATTTTATAACATACCCAATAAGTAAATATCCATGTTTACTCGTACTACTGTTCGAACCCATGCCCCCCTATCTTTCTCTAACTATGCTCTGGTTGGACCAGCCATCGGGCATGGGCATGAGCTCGTACAAGTGGGACCCACTAAGATGAAAGTTCTCCGGATTGGAAAATCTGCATGCCACCAATTTAAGAATTAGGATTGTCCGATTGGGTAGATCATGGGCATGGATCATCCGAAGTGGGGCACACCATTTGGACGATCTGGATTGGACATCATGTGGCTGGATGGTTGGTTACAATTTTAGCGAGTGTTTCAATCGCACGGCCGACTCTGGCCCCACAGAATCACGCCATTCCTTATCTGATGGTGGGTCCCACGCCACTTAAAAAACATCTTTTCTTTGGTTAGTCCCATCCATTAACATCACCTTTCAGATGTGTTCCTTAGACAAGACTAAGTGGGCCATTGTGGATGCAATCCAGCACGAAATTATACCAATGGAACAATCCTAACCATTCAATTGGTCTCCATCAATGTCTAAAACTAAAATCAATGAACAGCTTGAAATCAAAGAGATAAGATAGTTCGGTCAGCATGATTTTCAGGCCACGATCCATCCATAAGGACCACCGGAGATTTGGACGGTCAGGAATCCTTTACACGCCAGTGTATGAGTCATCACAAACCACTATACTGGAAAAAGAAAATAGTGGTGAAGATCCATGGTGATCCATGTCGCACATGCGGGCTATCTAGACCATCCAAACTGTGGAGCAGGTTGCGGATGACGACGTGTGAGTTTCGGGTTGATTTCCATCCGCAACCGATTCAGCAATTTGGATGGTGTGGATTTGCATGCAACTGTGCCACGTGTACGGTGGACGAGGCCCTTACCGTCTGTACGGTTGGACTGGATACCTCTGTTAGGACTCGTGGGAGACGTGGAAACTCCTCGCTGCCAAGCGTCGCAAGACCAAGTACGTTTTGCCTCTGTCGCGACTCAGAATCCACACGTGTCGCCACCTGCTCGGGCCCACATGCTGAGAGTTTCAAATGATCGGAACCGTCCATGTTATGGATTTTATGATAATAGAACGATTTTTAAGAAACTTACGGACCATCGCTATCTAGATTCATTAAGAAGATTAAAAGAAAAACTTTCGACGGCTGGATTTTCGTTCTGAAATCAAAGGTCAAGATCATTAATGAAGAAATATTACTATAGAAGACTATATTTATGGTAGTAAAGAAAATATGGACGGTTCAAATTAACGGATCATCTGAACATTGGCCCTATTAAGGGCGGCGACACATGGTGGATTCTCAGTCGCGACAGATGCAAAACGAGCACAATAAGGGATGTTTACTGAAATAGCCCTGAGTTGTGGCTAATTTTAATAGAAGTCCAATTTTTTGTCCAGCTCATCTTTTTTAGCCTTCAGGAGAGAAATTGAAAGTTTTACAGTCCAAAATGCCCCTTTGACCACCATGTGCTCGGGGGAATCTCCACCTTGCTCGAGGGGATCATAGTGCTCAGAGGAGTCGGTCATAAGGGCATTTTCAATTTCTCGGTAAAAGGCCAAAAGAGATGAATCAAACGAGAAATTGGACTTTTAGTAAAAGAAGCTATACTTCAGGGCTGTTTCAGTGAAATCCCGCAGAGCAAAACCTTTCTAAAACCCTCCATAGAAAAGCACTCGATACCTCCAGCAAAGTACCCAAGGGGGGTTACTTTGGGAGAAAAGTGACTTATCATGAATGAAATCCACACTGTCCATCACGTACAACACCCACTTTTTAAGACCTAATATTGGAAATCAGGCTGATTCAACATTCAGATGGGCCTCAAAAGAATTATAGCAAAAATATCCAAAATGACGTCGTATGGCCCACCGTAGTTTTAGAATACTGTAATTTTTTGTTAATCCTTTCATCCTAATGAAACACGTCAGACGAATGGATTGGATGGAATATAAACACCACGGTAGGTCCTACACAAAACTAATGGTGTGCGTTCCATTCCAACTATTTCGTGTGGTGTGGTCCACCTGAAATTAGTTGATCTTGATTTTTGAATCCAATGGTTAAAGGAGGCAGAGTATCTGATGGACGGAGAGGATCTCATGAAAAATTCACCCACGTGTCTCTCTGTTTGCCAAAGTAACCCCATAGGTGCGCGGCTCTTTTACAGAAAGCAAAAGAAATTCACAACTCTCTCTCTCTCTCTGTCTCTCTCTGTCTCTCAAAACCAAGAGAATAGCAAAGCTCAGAAACTCGAAAATCCCTCCCTCTCCAACCAACAATGTCATCTGACACTTCCGCTGCTCTTGCAGGTTCTTCTCTCACTCTTGTTTTCTCCAATTCTCAAAATCGAATTTTCTTTCTCTCTTTGCTTTTTATTTTTTATTATATTTTTTTAATTTTGAAATCCTGTTTTCAGTGAGGCAGAAAGTTCAGCAGTTTCTGAATGCCGCTCGCACCGGAAATCTCGATCTCTTCAAGAGTAAGTTTTTTATTCTTTATTTTTCAATTTTTTTTTAATATTTGTTGGGATTTTATTTATTTATTTTTTTGGGGTGGGGGTGTTAGCACTGGCGGTGCAGCTGGACGAGGAAGGGAAGGGACTGGCGAGAACGGTGGCGGATGTCAAGGATGCAAACAGACGTGGCGCTATTCACTTTGCTGCTAGAGAGGGGAAGACGGACGTCTGCAAGTTCCTGATTGAGGACTTGAAGCTCGGCGTCGATGTCAAGGATGACGATGGTATGAGCTGCTCTTCCTCTTTTTTTTTTATTTTAAATTTTTTAGTTTTTAAATTCTTTGGGTTCAATGAATCTGTTGAGTTCTATTGGGGGTGCAAGATGTTTTTCAGTTTCGGCCTTTCGGGTGAATCATATGATCCTCGGGCCTTGACCTATTGCCTGGTGATCCAGCCTGTTGAACTGATGGGCCCCACCTTGGATAGGACTATGCTGTGGAGATGTCCTGGACCAGAAGATCCTAGCTGTCCAGTTTTTTGTCTGCTTTTGATTAAATGCAGGCTGTCAATTTTCAGGACTCCTGTTGGAGGGTTAGGATTTGGCGTAGCAGGGAGAAGATATCACCATCTTCTTCTTATAAGAAAATCATTGAATCCACACGTTGAAAAAACTTTAAAAGGGATAATATTATTGGGAATGATAAGTAGTCTCTTAACACAGCAATTGACATGTCTTGTGTAAGGTCTAAGCCCTAAATTCGTAACTTTATTGAAATAGTTAACTTTCCCAAAATAATAAAAGACTTCTAAATTATTATTGAAATAGTTAACTTCTCCAAAATAGTAAAAGACTTCTAAACTATTATTGAAATAGTTAACTTTCCCATATCAGTGAAAGACTTCTAAACTACTATACAAATAGTCAACTTGTACTAACACGCTCTTAACCAGAGCAATTCTTGATCTCCATTGCACATGAACAAATCATCTAAGTCTATTTTCCCTCATCCTATTATCTATTGATGATCTAGTACGGAGTACCTAAATGTAAAGGAAAATCTGATGACTTAATTTTTAACACACAATTAAAAGGCATCTAGTACTGAGCAATGGATTAGGAGGACATTATTGATTAGTTAAAATTAAGAGCTGAATCATCCTTAAATGGAGAATGTGTATTCATGTTTGTGCCTTGACTTTGTAAAGGTAAGGCTTAAGGTCCTATTACTGAAACATTGAACTAATGGATCTTAACTCCACGTCAAGATAATCCTGATGTAGGACAAGTTAAGGGCAATAGCATGGAGAGCCAAGATCGAGAGAAATCAGGTCACATGACTTGAGATATGACAAAATAAATTGGCATAACATCCACTATAGCTTTCTAGGGCCACGACTTTGTGATTACTAATCAAAATTACGCATCTAATATGTCATTAGAAAGCTATCAATAGGCGCTATGTATTCGCTAATGCTAAAGGCAATTAGCCCAAAATAGTTTTTCCAAAATAAGGTCATTTTAGGGGTTAAATTTGAAATTTACTATTTTTAGTAAGTTGCGGATTTGTGATTCTTAGGGTGTTTTAAGGTTTGAAGAAGTCTATTTATGCTTAAAATTTTTATTTGAGTTATGTCAAAGAGTTTGAGTCAGTTTTAAAGTCTTTTGAAGCTGTTTGGATGCTTGTAACTTTTTTAAAATGTAAGAACGTTACAGCTAACATTGTTGTAAATTGTGTTTGGGAGATGAAAGTCATATGTAACTTTCTCTAAACTTATAACTTTCTTACATGAAAAGGTTGCGAAAATCTTATAGGAAGAAATGTTGTTTTTCAAATTACTTGTATCTTTGAGATAAGCAACTGTTGCAAATTTCGAATTTGAAAATTCTTGAGAGAAGCATAGCCGCATTGAAGGAAGGGCTACCAGCTGCCTGCTCTGAGACGCAATGAATGGTGGCCATTGAAGGCTATGCGACAGCTATTGAAGGTCCTAAGCAACCAGTAGGTGGCTTCCTTACCTGTATTGTAGCCTGTAGGTGGCCTGCTTGCTATGTGACAACGTCTTGTTCTTCAACATCTCCATCTCCCTCCCTCTCAGAGTCTCCCTCTCCCTCTCCCCCCCCTCCCCCCATCCAGCTCCAGTGTGGTATGTGCCCTTAAAACCCTCTTCTGTTTTTTTCTATCTTCATCATTTTTTTTTTCCGTCGGGGCTAAGACAAAGGCAGTTTGGCTAGTGATGTTGCTATAAAACATATATAAGATGGTGGACCCCGCAAAGCACCCCACATAGTACCAACCAGTAGCCACCTGGCTGTAGCACCATCTCTAGCTAAACCGTGTCCGTCTCAGCTTCGACGCACAAAAAAAAAAAAAGAAAAAGAAAAAAGAAAGAGAGATGAAGAGGGTGAAAACAAAAGGGTTTTTTTAGGGCACGTACCTTGTTGGAGCTGGATGGGAAAGAGATAGACGGCTAAGAGCAATAGAGAAGGAGAATCTGAGAGAGAAACGGAGATGCTGGAGAAGGAGATGTTGCTATATAGTAAGTAGGCCACCTACCGGCTTCAATATAGGTAAAGAAGCCACCTACCGGCTGCTTGGGACCTTCAATTGCTGCCTCATAGCCTTTAATGGCTGCCTCATCCTTCATTGTGTCTTATAGCAAGTAGCCCTTCTTTTAATGCAATTGCATTTCTCCTAAGAACTTTCGAATTTGAAATTTCCAACTGTTGCCTGTTTCAAAGATATAGGTAACTTGAAAAGCAATATTTCTCCCTGTGAGATTTTTGTAACCTTCTCCTATAAGGATATTATAAGTTGAGAGAAAGTTACTTGTAATTTTCCTCTCCCAAATACCATATGCAATAATGTTATCTATAACTTTATTACATTTTGGAAAAGTTATAAGCATCCAAACGACCCCAAAAGACTTCAAAACTGATTTAAACTCGTTGACATGACTCAAATAAGGACTTAAAGTATAACAAGATTTTTTTAAACTTTAAAACACCCTAGGAATCGCAAAACCTATAACTTATTAAAAAATTAAAATTTAACTTCAGACTCAAAATTAACCCCTAAAACGACCTTATTTTGGAGAAAATGTCTTGGGCTAATTGCCTTTAGCATTGGCGAAGACGTAGAACTCATCGATAGCTTTCTAATGACATATTATATAGTAATTCTAATAAGTAGTCACAAAGTTAGAGTCGTAGAAAGCTATAGTGGGCGTTACGCCAATTTATTTTTCCCTATCTTAAGTCATACGACCTGATTTCTCTTAGTCTTGGCCCTTTATGCTATTGCCCTTAACTTGTCCCACAGGTTTGTCTTGACGTGGAGCTGAGGTCTATTAGTTCAATGTTTTAGTAACAAGAGTTTGGGCCTTACTTCTACAAAGTCAAGGCATAAGCGTGAATATGCACATCTTCTATTTAAGGATGATTCAATTCTTAATTCAACTAATTAATAATGTCTTTCGAATTCATTGCTTAGTACATGATGCCTTTTGATTGTGTGTTAAAAATTAAGCAATCAGATTTTCCTTCACATTTGGGTACTTCGTACTCAATCATCGATAGATAATAGGATGAGGGAAAATAGACTTAGATAATTTGTTCATGTGAAATGGAGACCAAGAATTGCTTTGGTTAGAAGGAGTGAATTGGTACAAGTTGAAGGCTGTTAAAGGGCAAGGGGAAGGCCCAAAATGATGCGGGTGAAGGTAGTAAGCAAAGACTTGATGACCTACGGTCTAATTAAAGTTATGGTCTTGATAGAGTGGAATGGTGGAACAAGATTCATGTAGCCAATTAGTTTAGATAAGGTGTAGATGATGATGATGTTTGAGCAATCAATCATTATCCATTTGCAACCATTTCTTCTTGACCATATATGATTTTGTTGTGATTTACAGAAGTTTCACTTTTTAGTTTTGGCCATGCCAATGAAGACCCATTAGGCTCACAAATAGGGGTGTATCTTGGCTTAGCTTGGTTTGGCTTGGCTTTGTATGGGTGGCAATGGGCCGAGTTGCCTGGTCCTAGCCTAGGTGACTTGGCCTTGAAGGGCCAGGATGGGGGCCACTGAACTTGTCTCGAGGGCTGGGCTTGGGCCTGAAATCTAGGCCCAATGTCCAAGCCGAGCTTGGCCAAGGCTAATGATGAATAGCCCGGCCCAACCCAACCCAACCCAACCCAACCCATTTTCCTATTATATACTGTATAGTACATAGGCATTACTAATGTAGACCATACAGTTCGTATACTGGTGTAGACCATAGAGTTCATATACTGTGTTAGTGTGTGTGCGCGTGCATGCATGTGTACGGTCTAAGTAAAGTTATGGTCCTTGATAGAGTGGAATGGTGGAGCAAGCTTCATGCAGCTGTCCCCAATTAGTTTGGATAAGACTTAGATGATGATGATGATGTTTGGGCAATCGATCATGATCCATTTGCAACCATTTCTTCTTGCCCATATATGATTTTGTTGTGATTTAAAGAAGATTCACTTTTGAATTTTGACCATGCCAATGGAGACCCATTCGGCTCACAAATGGAGGTGAAGCTTGGCTTGGTAGGGGCTCGGTGTGTGCATGCGCGCGCATATAGTTATTAGTAATGTAGATCATAGAGTTTGTATACTAGTGTTTGTGCATGCATGCACGCACGTGTGCGGTAATTGAGTGGGGCAAATGCTTGGCTAATGAATGATCTTATTTGACATAGATAATGCCATAGAAAAACCTTGATACTCTTAAAGAGCATGATGATTCAAAAACACGCACTTGCCAATTGTAACCAATTGTGTACAGTAGCATATATGTAACTTATTTTAACTTATAGGCCGTCCCTGGCCCGACCCTGATCTGGCCCGGCCTTGGCCCAACCCTCTCCTAGCCAAGCTTGGCCCTTTGGGTAGCCAATGCCATGGTCAAGGCTTAGGGCTCTAGGGCTAGGCCAAGGCCAACATCGGCCTGGCCCTAGCCTGACCCATTGCCACCCATATGGCTCCAACCCCTGGCCAACTAATCTTCATATTTCCCAACCCAAACCTGACCTCTACCAACCCAGCCTGCATTTTGGATTTGGGTTGTGAAACTTGATTCAAACAAATATGAGGATCCTCATAGAATGAACCAAAACTCTTTTAGTATGGAGTTGTTCAAGTCAATTGGGTTCAATATGTGTATTTGGGTCAAGTTGTGTTGAGTTATGCCCCTACCTGAATCTGACCCAAATTTAAAAAGGCTTATAAAAATTCAACCCTGACCTAACCCAACCAAAGTTGAAATCAGGTTAGGCGCCCATTTGGGTAATGCCTAACTCTATTCATCATAAGGGACTAAACTCCAACTTACCCTTGTGATTGTTTCAAGTCAGCAGCATGGTTCAAAATATCATCTGATATGAGCATGACTTGATTTTGCATAAGTTGTATCAGTTTTTGTTGAGATTGGGAGTCTGGGATGAATCACCAGGTTGAAATGGAAACCCATATGAGCGAGTTGTATTGATTTTGTCCTTCAGGCGAGTTGCACTAAAAAACTGCTATTTAAGACCATGATTAGTAGGGCTTTGCTTGTCATTGTGAATCAAAATGGTGCCTTACCACTTTGGCGTCCTATTTATTGAATTCATATATTGCAATTCAATTTAGTTAGAGTATCCAAAGACAACCTTAGTGGACATGTTTATGTATATTGTATCATCAATTGGTGCTTGAGGATTAGTGTTTGCAACTTGGGATGATGTGCACATGTAAGAGTACTTACTTGTGCCGATAAAAGCATGCAATTTAAACTGAAATACCAATGCACTATGGATGGCGGATTGTGGTTATTATGTATGAAGCCATCAACGTGGGCCACATCAATAACAGAAGCGCACCATGCATATTAAAGGTATGTTTCATATTGGCTTTGATAAGTTGCAGAGAATGAAGTCTTTTGTGTCTTGTAATAAATGCTTTACTTTTGGTTTATAGTTTTGCAGCTTGAATTTCTGATATCAGCTATTAATTTTTTTGTGTGCTTTAGAGCTCATTTTTGTTTCTCATCTTCATCTTTGTTTGTATTCCATAAGATATTGCAAGTAACAAGATTTACTCGTGTTTTCCTCTTGCTTTAATAGCATGTGAACCTTATGATATTCCTGTGGAACAAGGACAATATAATCTATATCGTGCAATTTATCATTTCTTTGCAGGCGAGACCCCTCTGCTTCATGCAGTTCAACAAGGGCAAATAGCCACTGCAAAATATCTTCTTGAGCATGGTGCTGATCCTGCTGCCTCAAGTGAATTAGGAGCAACACCTCTACACCATGCTGCTGGGATAGGTCTGTCAACTTTCCCCAGTCAAAGCTCAACTGCTGTATTGGTGGAGGTTGCAAAATGGTTTCTGTATCCATGTCAGATCTTTTATGTAATCAAAATTGTATGATACACGCAACTTAAGTATCTGGCCACTGGGTATTTTCTTGTTACTTGATGAAGATCAAACGGCTTTTAGCAGGATAGTGTTAAAAATTCGCATTTATTTTCTAAGTTGTGGAAATGTCTTAATAGCTAATGCAAGCATATGGGACATTTCTAGTGGCTGGGAGTTACTTTTAGTTGGTACCCTAGACAGAATTGTATGCATTTTGACAATTATAATTGTTCGATGGACTATTGATGTAGGATGCCCTAATTATGATGTATGCTCATGAACGCAATTAAATCAGCGGAAAATAAAGACAATAATAATCTAAAATTCAGAGATAATCATAATAAACTAAGAAGATTATAAAGAGACATGCAATGGAGCGGGCCATTCATCACAACCACGAAGTATGAAATTCAATTATTGCTATAGTTGGATCCGGCGAGGGATGAAACCTCCCGATCTTGCATGGTCATAACCCAATCGATCAATGGGGATCACTAGTCCGCGGAATCAAAGAGTTTCTTGGATTAGGATTTGAAAAATTTGAGAATTTGGAATTTCGATTCGATTCGATTCTCAAATCTAGGATTTCAAGGAATGGAGATAGAGGGAGAGAAGGAAGAAGATCTTACCTTAGATGAATATTGGAGGGGCATAAGAAGAAAATAGAAGAAGAAGATTGGAGAAGAAGATGAAGTTTCATGAGTGAGAGAGAAGGGAGGCAACCAAAGAGGCTTTCATTCAATAATAATCAACAAAATCTCATTTTTAGGACTTAGCCCACTTAAATAAGTAATAAGAAAACATAAAAGTACCAAAATACCCTTAAAAATTAAGTAAAAAAATAATTAAAAAAAAAAAAACAGTTCGCACGGTGGTCGGGCGCCAGGTGACTAATTTGGTCGGGCGCCCAACTAGGACCGAAAACGTCCAGCAAGTAAATCTTCAAAATCGGAGAATTTCGGGTGCTCGGTGACCAATTTGGTCGGGCGCCCGACGACCTTCAGTCGGGTCCATGGTATCCCAAAACGGTTACGATACGGCCGTATCGGCCGATACGTATAGGAAACGGTGGTGGCCGTTACGCGTTACGGGGTCGTAACGGCCGTTACAGAAAAAACAGGCCGTAACGGACCGTTACAGCCCCGTAACGGTCCCATAACGGTCATGTGACTGTTTTTTTCAGAAAATAAAAAGGGGTCGTATCGGCCGATATGGGGTCCGTAACGGCCGTTACAACCCGTATCGTAACGGTAACGGTGGTGGCCGTTACAGCCACCGTTACCGTTATGGAACACCTTGGTCGGGTCTTCTTCCATCCCTTCAGTCGGGTCTTCTTTCATCCTACACACGTCTTCTATGTGCCAAATCACGTGCAATCACGTGCGTAGGGTCTTCAATGCTCCTCAATTATCGCCTAACTGCAAGGAAGAAGCTTGTGGTGTGCACCTTCTTCGCTAGGTAAACTTTAAATGTTCTTGTGTCCTTATCAACTATGCATGTCCACCTTTTCTCATGGTCTGAGTAGTGTTTTCTGTTGGTTTCCTTTTGTTCAAACTTCATAGAGCTTTGTTTAGTTTGTGATATTCCACTGGAAAAGGATTTACAATCCGCAACACAAGTAATTTGATTTTAGACAACTAACAAGATTTACCAAACACAAGTAATTTGATTTTAGACAACTAACAAGATTTACCCAATGCTATCCCAATATTTTCGTAACATCTCCAAAGTCCAAATCCCTGATGATCTCCTTATATTTTTCTGATAATATCACGATGATATCCAAAGATTCAAAATTTCTGATTTCCTATTTATTCTTTTACTATGTATCTATCTGTCTATTTTTGTTGTTATATTTCATTTTTATTTCAGCGAGAATTTTCCAAATCTATTTCTGAAAATGCTAGACATGGAGGAAAAGTACTGTGATACCTATTTATAAGAATAAAGGAGACATGCAGAACTTTACTGCTATCATGGCATTAAACTCATGAGTCATACTTATGAAACTTTGGAAGCGAGTAATGAAGCAAAGGTTAAGGCATGAGCCGTATGTTTTAAGAAATAAGTTTGGATTCATGCTAGGAAGGTCGACCATTGAGGCTATTTTCCTACTTAACCAACTAATGGAGAAATATAGGGAGGAGGATATCCACAATGTCTTTATTGAATTCAATAAATCATACGATGGGGTCTTTAGAGAGTTAAAATGGTGGGTCTTGGGAAAGGAGTCGTAAGAGTATATATTGACATGATTAAGGATATGTATGAGGGAGTGGTAACAAGTGTGAGGACCACTAATGGAGAGACAAGTGAGTTTCCAATTAATGTAGGCTTACATTGGGGTCGGCATTGAGCCCGTATCTTGATTGGTTATGGATGAATTAGACATTTACAAGATCTAGATGACATGGTTTTGATTGACAAGATGAGGGAGGGGCTAAACACCAAGCTAGAACTATGGATGGGTACTATAGAATCTAAAGGTTTTAAAATTAGTCGCATTAAAACAAGGCATATGGAATGCATTGTTAGTAACAATAGGAATGCAACAAGGAATTTGTTAAAATTGACAGTCCCAAAATGACCATTTTCAGTAATTCAGGAGAGCTGAGAGATTGAGAAGGATGTTGCTCATAGAAATAGAGCTAGGTGGATGAAGTGGAGATGTTCCTCTGGATTTTTATGCATAGTTTTGAAAGTTGGTTATGATAGCCTACCCCATTACGTGATACGGGGGTGAACCGATCCCTTTAAGGAAAAGAGGGCCGTAGTAGCCTGTATTGTCTGTTACAGTTTGATGCACCCTTCTAAGGTATTCCAAAACGGTTACGTAATTGCCACAACGGCCGTCATGTAATGGTAACAGTGGTAAGTATTAAGTGTTATGGGGCTACAACGGCCGTTACGGAAAAATGGAGCATTACAGGGCTGAAATAGGCTTTCTGGAAAAAAAAGAAGCTGTAACGCCCCATGTTGTAACGGTAATGATGGTGGCCGTTACGGCCACTGTTATTGTTATGGAATATCTTGCCCCCCTATTGGCACTGATGTAGGGCCGATACAACCCTAAAGGGCCTATTTTTTTTTCAACTTTTCTCTATTTTTTCCCCACTTGTTTTTTCATTTCAATTATTGAGGAAGGTTTAAAACTCATTTTATGCTAGATTTAGGGTTATTTTGGGGATTAAAACACAAGATTTGTTTTATATTAGATGAATTAAAGTGGAATGAACCATTTGGGGAAATTAGAAGAAGGGGAAAACTATCATTTTTTCGTCTTACTTTTGTTGTATTCAATATAATGGATAATCTATCAAACCATGGTTGGTTTGTGTTATCAAAGAATGTTATGATACACATACACCATTGTATGCCTGTTAGAAACATAAAAAATGACATATTCTGGTGTTTTACATTTATTCCTTTTTTATGATTTTTTTTTCCTCAAATTTTTTTGCGCAAAATTTTGGCCAATATGAGCCCATATTTTACAATACGGTCTAATACCATTATTTAGAACTTTGGTTTTTTGTGACAGCCACATTACCAATTAAACTGGAGGGGAAATTTTAGAGGATAGCTATAAGACCAGCCATGCTTTATGGGACAAAATATTGGGCAGTCAGGGAACTACATTGGGATGAGTGTAGCTGAAAGTGAAACAAAGATTTTGAGATGGATGAGTGGCAAGAAAAGAAATGATAGAATTAGAAATGAATGCACTCGAGGGAACTTAGGAGTAGCTCCAATAGGTAATGAGGGAGGCTGGGCAGATGGTTTGGCCATGTGCTATAGAGAGTGGGTCCAAGCTGAAGGCTCTAAAAGGGTGAGGGAAAGGCCCGAAAGGACCTGGGTGGAGGTAGTAAGAAAAGACTTGGTGACCTCTGGTTTAATTGAGTATATCATCCTTGATAGAAACTCTGATTAGTTGGGATAAGGCTTAGATGATGATGATGATGATCCTGATAAACTCCCAAATTTTGTATATGTCCCAAGAAATTCCTTGCTGAGGAATTTCCATGAACTAGATCTGTCTCTTTGATCAGATTGCTGGCACATAGCCCTTTATGCTTGTTGATATATTTGGAAAGAAAGGAATGCTGGAATTTTTGTAATGAAGACTCTGAAGAAGTCTCACTTAAGTTTAGTTGATCTGGAGTATTGCTGAGAGGCAGTCAACTGAACTTGTCTGAATATACCCATTTAGGACTCGGTACCAAAAGTTGGCTTGGATTTGCACTATTGATGCTGATGCTAATTTGACTTGTATATATATTTATGAAGTGCCTAGGTGAAGGGAAGAAAAGTAAAATATTGGCGGTTGTATTGAGGGACTCAGGCAATGGTTTCTTTTCTAATTGCGGTGGGTTTGTCTCCTTACCACCTCTATCCTTATTGGAGTATCCCTTTCAAAGTAAAATCCAAGTACTTCTAGTTGGCCCTTCTAGTCAGGGATTTCCTTTGATGTTTTCTGAGATGTTGAAAAGTTCCAACAAAGCTTTTTGATAAAAAATGCCATCAGTAATGATGATGTTGATCAAAAGTGCCTTTTTTTGTTTTTGTTTTTATGCTCTCTCTCTCTCTCTCTCACACACACACACACACACACACACACACACACACACACATGGTTTCATTCTTTGTTAGCAAGGTCTGGTTCCTCTTTTCTTTCTACTTGTCAATGAAAATATTTGTTATTAGAAAAAGAGATGGCTGGCATTTTATGAACTTGTCATTTCCGTCACGTCTTGATTTTGTGAATTAGTAGTGAGTTCTGTGTAGAAGATTCCAACTATCAGTCCCCACTATTTGTATTTGAATAACCTCTACTAACCAAACACAAATGGTCAGTACTCATTTGCACAGTCTATTTATGCACAATTTTTTTGAAGGATCAAAGTGTATTTTATGTACATGGATTTGGAGGTAGAGAAAATAACCAACATGCGTTCCAGTGGTCTTCTCTCCAAAGAGAGCTGCTTGCTTGCTTTCGACTCTAACATTCACTCCTTCACAGCATATGAGAATAGATGGATTTTGTTCTCTCTAGTCTCTCTTTTGGATCGCTTCATGTTCATGCACACATGTTTGATCTTGTACTCATTTCCTTATATTCACTAGTCTTCACTTCTAGGTGAACTGCATACTTGATTATGTATAAATGTGAGAGTCAAAATTTCATTGACAAAAATAATAACATAGATCAAACTTTGAGTTCATTCTCTTTCATGCCAAACTCAACCTTCTCTTTCGTTTCAAGCCCCTTGCTGTTCTTCCTTGGTCAGTTATTGTATTTGCAATGCTCAATATCTTAGATAAAGCCGAATCCATGCAGGAAACATAGAGCTGCTGAGCTTCGTAATTTCAAAAGGTGTTGATGTGGATTCACAAAGTGATGCTGGCACCCCACTTATTTGGGCTGCAGGTCATGCACAACAAGATGCTGTCAAGGTTTTATTAGAACACCATGCTAATGTATGTAGCATTTATTCTCTCACTGCTCATTACAGTTTTGTTCATGCCTGTTTTACATTTCATCATTAAAGTGTCCTCATAACATGAAAATATGCATTTGAAATTTGAAGTATGTTTTTGTTTATCAAGCTGTCTTTATCAAATCATGAAAATATCCTCTGATCAATCTTAAAAATGAGGTCATAATCTTGCAGCCGTCAATATCCTTGCCTTGGTGATTTGCTAGATCATTCCTAGATTCCATTTGCTTACACCTCAAATAGATTAATTTCTGCTTGCTTGTTTAAGACTCTGAAATCATGCACGTTTTTAGAAGTTTCAGATTCCTTTTGCGAATACAGTTTGAGTAATATCTGATAATCAATGTTTCTCATTACTGAATCAGTCCATGAAAAATGATGCAAGGAAAGGTAGAATCTTCATTTATTACAAATATTTGAAGACGTCAATTCCTAGCAAAATTGGAGAAACTTCTCTACATAATATCCTTGTTGAAGCCACTCTCAAATGCTTGTTTCATAGGTTAAAATCCACCAATGGATTCTTGTCGGGAACACATTTGCAATGTGGTGTTGTATATGTTAATGTCCTCTCTTTGGGCTTTCTAGGGTGACCATACATGTGATAGATAGAACCAACTTTGGGTGACCTCCCCAAATGTATGGGCTGGGGCTTGACTGCACCAATTTCTCCAACCCGATTTCAGGGGGGAAAAAAGAACTCATCCTCAAGTTGGTAGCTAGTAGTAATCTGTAGGAGCATCTCATCTTTGAGTGGGTTTTCTAGGGTGACCATACATGAAAAGCCACTGGTGTGAGTGTGTGGGGTGTGAGTTCGTGTGTAAAAAAGAAGAAGAAGATAGAACCAACTTTGGGTGACCTCCCCAAATGTATGGGCTGGGGCTTGACAGCACCAATTCGTCCAACCTGCTTTCATGGGGGAAAAAGAACTCATCCTCAAGTTGGTAGCTAGTAGCAATCTGTAGGAGCGTCTCATCTTTGTAGCTCATTGCCTTTGGCTTCAGTAGCACTTGATGATGGATGGATAGCCGTTTGCTTATTCAATCTTCCTTGAGATCCATGGTAGAGCGTGTCATTGGGTCATTGTTCTCTTCTTAAATCGAGATATTTGTTTTTTTTTTTTTTTTTGAAAAGCAACGACTTATATTAAAAGAGGAAAGCCAAAAGGCCCCAAAAGACAAGAGGCATAAGGCTGCTGAGGAAGTGGCCCAGCTACAGAGCAAGAAACAGAAAATTACAATCCTTAAGCTTATCACAAACGAGAGCCCATTCTAAAATTAGCATCCTCGCTCGATGAGAAACCACTTCCACCCCTTGCTTTCACCCCGGAAGCATCTTCCATTCCTCTCCTCCCAAACAGCCCACCACACCACCAGAATACTCATTTTCCACAGGATAGATTTCTGCTTATCTAACTTCACTCCGTGCCATGCACTCAAAAGATCACGCACGGAGGCAGGGAAAGACCAGGCCACTTGAAGGCGAGAAAGGATGTCGACCCAAATCCGACCCAAACCGAGATATTTGTTGTGCCTACTGTTTCGTAATTCTTTGATCTGCCTTAGTTGACCATCGTTAGGATGTGATTAGCTCATCCATCTCTACTTGGAGGATCTCCATAGGATTTGCCACTATGGTTATCAAATCATCTGTCATCTTTTCTTTCAGCAGACCACGTGTGATCAGATGGGGGTCCCACTTTGGATGACCTTCCCACACATGTATGGGTTGGGGCTTGATTGCACCAATAATTTGGACCGGTGGTTTGGTTTGAGTTTATGGGTTGCAGGTAGATTGGGCTTTATGACAAATTTGCTGGACTGATTGGGGTTGACTTGGACAGGTTATAAGACATAGCGTTGAGCTGGTTATTTGCTAAAATATGTTCAGATCGGGTCTGATAACAGCTATGATTAAGGCCACTGTTTGGAGACGGTGCTTGGAAAAAATTTGGGGTCTCCAGCTAGGTCCAATTGTAGGCAAAATGGGGACAGCTCAGGTGCTAGAGTCTGAATTGTGGTTATTAGGGACTCATTTGGTTGGACAGGTTGATAGCTGTAATTTCTTTGTTGATTATAGGCTAATTGGATTGGTATTATAGGTGGTGTTAGGGACAGATTCTGGAATTAGTTGGGAGAAAATTTGGGTGTTGTTTTTATGACAGACCGTGTTCACAGACTCTTCTCTTTCTATAATTCTTTAATTTTCTTCAATGAGCTGGTGGAGACATTATGGTGTGAGTGATCCAGGTTTCAATCCCTGGTAGTGTTACCTTTCATAAAAAAAAGTTCTTTAATTTTCTTCAAAGAATCCCTTTTTCGCAAACATCTCTGAATTCTTTCAGAGTCTCTCCTTTCATTTCTTCTTCTCCTAGACATGCTCCTCTTTCTTGTTCTTTTGTCTTTTTTTTTGGTGCAAAACTTTTATCCTTATCTGCTGGGTCATACCATGGTATTGGCTAGACCTAAAAAATGCTGCTTATATTATCCAACCACTTATTTGTGGACTTTCGATGATTATCAATGGATGGTTAGCAGGAAGCCATACCAATGGTTGACATTCAATGGGCAAAAGTCCCCCAATTGCTGGATTTAGTTTTCTGTCAATGAAATTCAAATCCTTGTCATACAGGAATTCTGTTTTTCTCCCATTCCTCGTATCTTTATCTTGAGTATGGAATTGGGACTCTTGCAATTTCCTAGTGTACAAGTTGAGCATATCTAGTTGCACATGTTAGACATGACAGTGATGATGTCAGCCTGAAGTAAGCTTATGCATGACAAATAAGCATTCAAATGTTTCTTAACACAAGGATGGTATTTCATGTCTTGCAACTCAATGGGCTTCTTTTTTCAAGGCTCTCTCTTCCGAACACCTTTCTTTTTCTGTCAAAACATTATTAGCTTATGATGTGCCTTTTCTTTGTTCAGGAAGCTTTTATTTTTGTTTGATCAAATATTTGGCTTTTCGCTGATATTTGGTCTCTCGTTCTTTTATTCTTTTTGCAGGCTAATGCTGAAACTGATGATAATATTACTCCATTGTTGTCAGCTGTAGCAGCTGGTTCGTTGCCATGCTTGGAGCTGTTAGTTCAGGTGAAATGAAGTCTTTGATCTTTTTAAAGTTTAGTTACCTACGGATTATGGAAGTGGCAAGTACAGGCACCACTGTTGAACTATATTTTGCCTGAATGTTTCTATGCTTGAAATATTCTGGTGAATTCCCCTTCTAAAATTGTTGAAGTGCTATCCTGGCCTTAATTCAATTTATTCAGTCAAATCAACTTGTTATATGTATAGCTAGCATGCTAGATCAGTGGCAATATATTCTGCCACTCTGTTCTTTCTAGTTGCAACTTTTTGTCAATTGCACCAGCTTAAAGTGGTGTTGTTCCATGTTTCATGCTTGTACTCTCACTTAAGAATTTGAAGGACATCAAGTGATATGTAGGGTTAGACTCCAATGTGTGTTTGCCAGAAGTACTAATTTGGCTGACTAATCCACGATACACATGCCATAATGCAAGTCTAGACCATTGAAATCTTAGGCCCACTGTGAATGGATCATAACCCAAAAATACACTGAGCAGGTAATCCTAATTGTCATGTTGGCAGACATTGAATGGATGGTTAAGATGAATATGGCCATCGGTTCAAATTTGAAGCGAGTAATCAGATGCTCAAGATCACTGGCATGATTTTTGTACTGTGATCAATTGCCAATAAAGAACACAATTTAACAGTCTGGATTGGCATTTAGGGAAAGCACATACACTGTGGTTTAGTGGCTACAAAGTAGTACTTTGTGGCAGATGTATTTTGGAGTCTAGTAGTTAACCCTACTATTTAATTAAACAAAGTACTGATCGTTTGCTTGACATTAAGTCTGCCGCAATACGAGCTGATTACAAGTTAACTACATAGTTTTAGAGAAGAATAAATATAATATGTGAGAGGAACTTCTTGATCTCTAACTTGGTCAGATTCTAAATGTATGGTTTGTTAGGATACTGTGGAAGATCTTAATCTGGTTGGCTGGAATAGAAGTCTAAAAAAACCTGAGCTTTTGTGCTTTTATGAAACGGCAGATGGGTTGGTCGTCAGATCTGACATTATTCTATAAAATCAGTGGGTTGAATTGCCTATAATTCATAAACTCATAAGAGATATGAAAGGTAGAAACCAGAATATATATTTTTAATTTCCACTCAACTTTTGGTTTTTGTAGTTCTAGTGTCTGCGTTTGCATGGGTATAGATGTATGTGTGGAGATTTATTTTACTGGGGAGGGGGGATCTTATTTTGGTGCTCCCTGTGCCAACATTTCCTTTATTTTGATTAGGGTTCACTCATATAGTATTAGGGTGTGAGAGATTATTCAATTCTCTTCACAACCCTTTAATCTCCAAAGATCTCCTCCATGTGATTATTAATACGGTATTAGAGCAAATCGTTAAATCTACCATGTAAAAGACCAAATCCTGCATCTTCCCCTCCTTTTCCCCCCTTTCCTCTTCCCCTTTCTCTCCTTTTCTTTCTTCTTTCCTTCTTTCTACCCTCCCCTCCTTTTTCTTCTTCCCCTCAAATCGATGTTCCTACTGGCAACAAGGGCTGGTGATAGCTAGTGCGTCAATCAGCCACTAGAGCTGGTGCACCAGCTGACAGCCAGAGCTGGTGCACTATCTGATGATCAGTCCTTCATTTTGCTTGAAGGTTTCATCCACACTTTGCTCTCTTGATGGCAGTGTTTGGGTAATCAGTATCGTTGCAAGTTTTGTTGGTTGGGGATATGGAAACGATATCATTATTGCTGATAATCGGAAATGCGGAGAAACATGGGAAAACATGAGGAAAATGGTGGAATTTTGTAGTGAAACTTCAGGAGATGCTAAAATACACATATTTGCATATTTATTAATAAAAAAATTGCAAAAAGAATGCATACATAATAAGTTTCTATTTAATGGGGACTCAAAAGCATGTGCTATTGTAAGAAATCAGTTCAATAGTAACCAAAATGAGTTTATATAATACAAATGCAGGTATCATACAATAGCTAGGACATGTAAAAGTAAATGAACTCAAACATGCATCCATCCATGATCTATATAATACAAATACAGGTACCATCCATCCATCCATCCATCCATGATCTATCCATGCATGCATACATATAGACACATACAAACACACATTTCATCATACATCCATGCGCCCATAAAAAAAAAATTGAAATGGATTTTTTTTTTAAGTAAATAGATTTTTGGCGATATTGATACATTGGCAAAACATTGGGGATATTATTGAAATATCGCTGATACCCTAGCAATACAAGCGACACCTAGAATTTACATAGTTGAAAACAATGCATTGGCGATGTTTAGTGATATATTGTCAATACCTAGAATTTCTTATACTACCGGTGTTATCGGTATCACCAAGCTAGAGATATGGATAATATCGGGGATATTATTGATATATCGGACATTGTTGTCAAATGTGATCACCTATGTGCGTGCTGTGGATTAGATCGCATATGCCATAATGGCATATTTGATCTGTCATGTATGCTAGGGTATACTTCAATATGCAACCAATATGCGATCGCATATGCGAGTTTGCAATTGCATATTTCCCAACAATCATTTTTTTTATTTCAATTTTTGGTGCACTTTTGTCTATAAATAAGCACCCATATGCCCTCCATTTTCACTATTCTTTACTCCAAAGCTCTACATCTCTCACTTTCTCATGTACACCTCTTTCTCTCTTACTCTAACTCTCTAAAACTATTTCAAGTATGTTTATTTTTTATATTTTGTAAAGTTGTGCTCTTTTTTGTAAATTAAGTTGTAACTAGTGAGCAGTTTTTATCAATAAAATTTCTATATTCGAAGTTTTTAATAATTAATTCTCTCTTAATGTAGCTCATTCATTGTTTTGTTAAAATTTATGTAAATATAATATAATTAATTAAATATATAACTTAATGAAATAAGTAAAATAACCCAATCCAATCATGTGTACTAATTAGGCAAGTTTTTCCTATTTTTCAAAATTTTTATTTAAAAAAAAAAAAAAAAGGCGATGGTATATGCGATTTGACAACATTGAACGGGGATACTCCGAACAATGCTTGATTGATGCAGGGACATGTGATGACCTAACCCTAGATGCATGTATAATCAGATGGAAGATATTCAAATAACAAAATTAAGCAACTAACTCTTTCAATCAAAGGGATTAACAATTCTCAACACAGATGAGATCCGTCCGTCCGGATCATGCCCCTTAGCATAAAAAATCACGTAAAACCGTAAAACATGGAGGATCTAGGGATATGAGGATATCCCAGATCTAGCATAGACCAGTCCACAGTCAAGTTTGGATCTGGTTCTCATGGCTAGTCATCCATCTTTTTCATTCGTACCAAAAGGGGAAGATTCAAAAAAAGGACGAAGGAGATGGAGAAACAATGAGTTGTAAGAAAGCATGGATTATGAGTTGTAAGAAAGCATGGATTATGAAAATGGAAGATTCTTACCTTTCCTGCACCTTGAAGAACTAGAAACGAGGAAAATCGAAAACTGGGGTGGAATCCTCGACACTCGAGGGCCAATCCTGAAACCCTAATCTCTTGAATAAAGAGGAAGAAAAGCATCCGAATTTTCTATTCATTCAATAATAATCGAAATAGGGGTTCTCACAATATTTATAGGCTACGAAAAGACAAACTGCACTAAAGTGCCTAAAACAAGAAAAAGAACAAAAAAATGTTTAAGACTAAACCACAATCATAAAATAACATATGACCCGTCCATAGGGTCCAAAACATAACTAAAATAGAAAAACTAATAAAACTGGAAACGGGCCACGAAAGTGAGCCCGGGTCGATCCAACGGTTGGATGGTCTAATTGCCATCCAATCTTGGATCCATGGTCGAAACGCTCCAAATCAGCAGCCCCCACACATCTGACGAAAGGAGTCTCCATATGTGTATGTACGTGTGCGGGGTCTTCGTGGTTCATCAATGTAGTGGCCTGAGGGGCTGATGTCCATTCACATTAGCTCATCTGTTCTAACACTCGATCTGTGACGTCGCCTCCTCTAGTACACTTTAAAGGGTGTACTACTGATGTCCGCATCAATTCTCCCCGGGTGGGAAGACTTTGCCACTAGTGAAAGTGAACTCCTGTACCTCTCAAGCATGTCTGGATCTATACGTTGTAGCTTTGTCTCGGTAATCCAGGAGTTGTTTGCAATATACCTGTTCGTTTATTTGACTAGGAATTTCTAGCGACTCCCTAAGCGAGTAGAAACTGACTCAGAGTTCAAAATTTCCTCTATCTTGCCTCTTCTCGGTGCAAATGGAAGAGAATATAAAATGAGTATAGGAAGGTCAGGTTGTAGCCAGGGCCCATATATAGGGGAGGTCTGGGAAGAAACAGGGGAACCAGTAGATAGTGGTGATGGCTCATGATAGGGAACTAGATCTTCCACATTAAATGTGGAACTGATGCCAATGTTAGAAGGGATATCGACAACATAAGCATTAGACCCCAACCTTTTCACAATTTTATATACCTTTGCTACGGGCATGAAGCTTCTTCATGGATCTAAGTGGAAACCGATCAGACCTAATACAAACTATGACGTCATCTCCAGGTTGAAATTCCCTAAATCTCATGTGAGTGTCAGTAGAAAGTTTATAATGTTTACTACTAGAATTAATCTCCCTCCTGATTTCACTATGCAATGCATGTATATGCTAGGCAAAGGACTCTCCTAACTCTGAAAGACGCTGTGGGGTAGCCATGAGGATCAATTCTATTGGGGCTTGGAGTCTAAGACCTAAAACAATTTCAAATAGGCTCACTCCTTTGCACCTGTTCACTGAAGAATTATAAGCGAACTCTGCTGTGGGAAGAATAGTGTCCCAGGTCTTGTGATGGTCTCCAACCAGACATCTTAATAAATTCCCTAAGCTATGGTTTACTACCTCTGTTTGACTATCCAACTGGAGATGATATGCTGAATCTTCAGTTTTCTTCAGCATATCATCCCCAGTCGGATGGTCAAACGGAGGTAGTGAACTGTAACCTAGGGAATTTGTTGAGATGTCTGGTTGGAGACCATCACAGAACTTGGGACACTGTTATTCCCACAGCAAAGTTCACTTATAATTCTTCAGTGAACAGGTCCACAGGAGTGAGCCCATTTGAAATTGTTTTAGGTCTTAAGACCCCGAGCCCCTATAGAATTGATCCCATGGCTATCTTACAGCGTCCTTCAGAGTTAGGAGAGTCCAACATATACATGCATTGCATAGTGAGATCAGGAGAAAGATTAATTCTAGTAATGAGCATTATAAACTTTCTGTTGACACTCACATGAGAATTAGGGAATTTCAACAAGAGATGATGTCATGGTTCGTATTAGGTCTGATCGGTTTCCACCTGGATCCGTGAAGAAGCTTTATGCCCGTAGCATAGGTACATAAAATGTTGGGGTCTAATGCTTATGTTGTCAATATCTCCTCTAACATGGGCATCAGTTCCACATTTAATGTGGAAGATCTAGTTCCCTATCACGAGTTATCACCTCTATTTACTGGTTTTCCTGTTTCTTCCTAGATCTCTCTTATATATGGGCCCTGGCCACAGCCTGACCTTCCTATACTCATTTTACTTTTTCTTCCATCTGCACCGAGAAGAGACGAGATAGAAGAAATTTTGGACTCTGAGTCGGTTTCTACTCGCTTAGGGGGTTACCAGAAATTCCTAGTCAAATAGACGAATAGGCTTATTGCAGACAACTCCTGGATTACCGAGACAGTGTTACAACGTATAGATCCAGACATGCTTGAGAGGTACAGGAGTTCACTTTCACCAGTGGAAAATTCTTCCCACCCGAGGAGAATTATGCGGACATCAGTGGTGCACCCTTTAGAGTGTACCAGAGGAGGCGACGTTGCAGATCGAGTGTTGGAGCAGATGAGCTGATGTGGATGGACATTGGGCCCCTTAAGCCGCTACATTGATGGACCACGAAGACTCCACACGCGTACATACACATATGGAGACTCCTTTCATCGGATATGTGTGCGGGTTGCTGGTTTGGAGCGTTTCGACTATGGATCCAAGATTGGATGGCGATTGGACCATCCAACCGTTGGATCGACCCAGGTCCACTTTCGTGGCCTATTTTTAGTTTTTTCTATTTTAGGTATGTTTTTGGACCTTATGGACGAGTCAGATGTTATTTTATGACTGTGGTTTAGTCTTAGGCATCTTAGGCATTTTTCTGTTCTTTTTCTTGTTTTTAGGCACTTTAGTGCAGTTTGTCTTTTCGTAGCCTATAAATATTGTGAGAAACCCTATTTTGATTATTATTGTACGAATAGAAAATTCGGATGCTTTCTTCCTCTTTATTCAAGAGATTAGGGTTTCAGGATTGGCCCTCGGGTGTTGAGGATTCCACTCTGGTTTTCGATTTTCCTCGTTTTTAGTTCTTCAAGGTGTAGGAAAGGTAAAAATCTTCCGTTTTCATAATCCGTGCTTTCTTACAACTCATTGTTTCTCTATCTCCTTCGTCTCTTTTTTGAACCTTCTTCTTTTGGTACGAATGGAAAAAAGGGATGAGTAATCATGAGAATCGGATCGAAACTTGACTGTGGACTGGTCCATGCTAGATCTGGGATATCCTCATATCCCTAGATCCTCCATATTTTACGGTTTTATATGATTTTTTATGCCAAGGGGCATGATCCGGACGAATGGATCTCATCTTTGTGTTGAGATTTGTTGATCCCTTTGATTGAAATAGTTAATTGCTTAATTTTGTTATTTGAATATCTTCCATCTGAATATTCATGCATCCAGACATCATTGATGGTCCATCTTTTTCAATGTGGCCCCCTAGTTGATGGGCATCACAATACCCAATCTAATTCCGTTGTATTGTGGCAATCAAGCTCCTATTTACATTGCATCCAATCTTATCTTCCATGAAAGGACAAAGCACTAAGATGATTATTTGCATTTCATTCGTGAGAAATTGTCTAGATTACTTTGTACTCATTTTCGATTGAAGACCATGATGCGGACATCAAGCCCTTTAGGGTTTATCAGCGTAGGAGGCGAGCGACGCATGCATCTCTTTGGCTCAATGATGGGCTTGGATCATTCGTGACGATATGAGGAGCATTGAAGGCCCTACGCATGTGGTTTGGCACATAGTAGACCCCATAATGGGAAGACATGTGTGTAGGATGCTGAAGACCCGACTGGGCAGTTTTCACTATTCATCGGGCGCCTGACCACCGACCGAGCACCCAAAATTCATCCATTTTTATGTTTTAGTCATTGGACATTTTTAGTCTTCTTTGGGCGACCGATCGAGCACCCGAAGTCCCGCCCGACGCTCGCGTGATTTGTTTTTTTTTTTAAGTTCCGTTTTTACTTTAGTTCAAGGGTATTTTAATTTTTTTCTTCTTTCCTAGTGTTTATTTATGAGGGTTAAGCCCTAAACTCGAATTTAGTTATTGATTATTGAATGAAAAGCCTTTTGGTTGCCTCCTCTTCTTTCTCTCTCTCTGTGGAACTTCATCCCTTCTTTTCCAATCTTCTTCTCTCTTCCTCCAACATTCTTCAAAGATACTCTTCTTCTTCCTTTTTCCTTTTAACCTAATTTTCTCCATTCTCTACAATCCTACAACTTGAGTTTGATCCCAAACCCTAATCTTCAAGTTTTGATTCCCTAACCCGTGAAATCCTTTGATTCCTCGGGTTAGTGAATCCCATTGCACAATTGGATCATGACCATGCAAGATCGGGAGGTTCTGTCCCTCTCTAGATCCATTCCACGCGGTAATTGAATCCCACACCGTGTGATTGTGATGATGACCCACATTATTGCATGTTTCGTTTCTGATTCTCTTAGATTATGATGATAGATGCTGAATTTTTACTGTTATTTTTTTGTTATTCCGCTGGATTATATATGTTCATGAACATGCATCATAATTAGGGCATCCTGCATCACACCGGCTGGCAGATATCCTTATCAAGGCACATAAATCTTCACTCCTTTGTGGCGTGTATGGTGCTTGATTATGGTTTATTACCTTCCTTTGGATACCATCTCCTTTCCTTTGGTTGATTATGGTCTAATAATATAGTATTAGGGTGTCAATTCTCTACACAACCCTTTTCTCTCCAAAACTCCTCGTCTTCTCCTCTGTGATTAATAGTGGTCTTTAGTTGGAGGCATCTTAATAACATTAAAATTCATTTGAATCTGCAGACTTAAAATCACCTTTATCCGTCCAAATACCGTAGATACTTTTCTACCATAATGCACCAATTTAAGCATTAAATTCGTGCTGTTGTAGTGTTAAAGTCCCTTGATATACATTGATGATTATAACGGCCTTTACGGTTCATTTTTTCATAACGGCCTTTATGACCCTGGAATGTGTAACGGTTGCCACCGTTACCTTTACGGCCTCGTAACGGCCTTCATGGCACACCATGCATTTAATGCATATAATAAATTCTGCATGGTCATAGTGGAAGTTATATCCCATTTTTTCCTATACTATTTCATGTAACACAGTCTATAGATGATCGTAGCACTAACACTTTCAATTTTCTTCTATACAGGCAGGTGCTAATGCAAATGTTACTGCAGGTGGAGCAACTCCTTTGCATATCGCTGCTGATAGTGGGAGCACTGAAATAATCAACTGCTTATTGAAGGCAGGAGCTGATCCCAATGCTTGTGATGAGGTGAGGCAATTCAGAAAGTCACCCTTTTGTTTATTGGGACAGTCACTCTTGGTAGTTTGGTAATTTTTTATCTATTTATATTTCTTTTATGTACATGATTAAAGTTTGTCCTTTTGAGAACTGAGTTGGCAGGTTTGGATGTCAGACACCCTGGTGGCAGGCTCAGATACTTCATGAAAATTTCTGCAATTTTCTTTTATTTATCCAAGTTAGCCTAGCTGCATTTGCATTTATGTCCTGTTTCTCTAAAGAGTGGTTTCTCATAAAGCATGACTGACTCCTACAACCTACAAGTGAAAGTTCGGTTGATCTCCGTAGTTTTTGGTATATCCAGAAGGCTGCGGCATCATATTTGTCGTATATTCCCAAAGTGATGGTCTCTTTCTAGGACCCTGTGATTGGGATGGTGGCAAGAAATGGTAAGGTCACCTCAAACATTCACTTCATGTATTGTCTATGCCCCGGAAATCAATTTAACATCTTTTTTTGGGAGAAATGTGTGTTAAAACAATGGTCTAGGGTCCCAGGATGCCACTGTTGAACATAGGATGGTTGGTCCATGGTCTGTTATCGGTTTTGGGAGTGCCTTCTGCTTTGTAGCTGGGAAGAGATTCTCCCATCTGCCATTGAACAGAAAGCGATCAATACAGCTCATGGCATGGTTACTCGACCACATGAATTTGCACTCTGAAGAGGAAGGACGATTTGCTCCCATTTGGCCTCAAAGGCTGTGAAACTTTCAATACTAACTATAATTCTGGAACCTCCTTTCTTCTTGTTGGAGAATTTGATTGTGTCGAAGTCTCCACCCAAACACCAAGGAACGTCCCATTGAGCCCGAGTTCTGACAAGTTCCAACCACAGGTTTGTTCATAGGCAAGAAACATTTGGACTGTAGGCTGCGGATAGGCACCAGTTGGCCCTCGATTGAACTGATCTGAATAGGATTGATAATGACCACACCGCATAGCAATAATCGGCCGGGATGAGAGACAGAATTCCAGACAATAAGAATCCTGCTAGATATGCCCACTGCATCCTTACAGACCCAGACCCAATCAAAATGCTGATTACCCCAAATATCATGTGGTTCTCTTTCTGCCTCATGTGCTCCTTAGTTTCCTAAAGAATGTTGACTTTGTGGCTCTGAATTAACTGTTTGACTGCCAATCTCTTCTCTTCACCCCCAGCCTGTTATGTTCCATAAACAATAATCATCGTGGGAGTTTCTTGGACATCATTTGAGCCTTGAGATTCTTGTAAACTTGCTTCACTGGGGCCCTTTTTTATGGGTAGCCCAGCCCCCTCACATTCCAAGAAAGTAATTTCACTAGGACATCCATCAACCCCCCTGTTCCATTCTGCCTCAATTTGGTCGTTTAATCCAGCTCCAATCATCATTTCCTGACCTTCCAAAACTACATTTATAATTATCCCACTTCTCGACCTTTCAAAATTGTGTCTGTTGTTTTCACTCCCACCTTTTGCTCTTCTGCTGCATTCTATTATCGGGCTTAACCAACTAAATGTTTGAGGGAATTGGGCTTGTACTACGATATGTTACCCTTTGTTGCCACCTTTTTTGTGTTTGGGGGAGGTGGTCAAAGGATCTCATGAAGTAGGATTATGGGGAGAGTACCTCCGTAGATTTAGGGCCACTTAGAATAGCCAAGAGAGATTTCACCTGTTTTATATTTTACAGTGTATGTGCTGTTTTTATTTATTTATTGAATATTTATATAAATAGAAGGGAGTTGAAGCAACCTAGGAAGAAAACAAGGCGCAGAAAAATTAAATAAACAAAAACAAAACAAAAAAAAATAAAACAAAATAAAAACCTACCAAACAACCATACAACTCAAGACAAAAGCAACTATACAACTTAAAACAGAAAGAAGACCCGTTGAATAAAGAAAGTAGAAACAACTGCACTAGCCCATAAGAGGGGATGATAGAACTATCATGAAGAATAAGACCTAGAGACTAGTCCTTCAAATCCTGAAAGATCTGATCTGACACCCTTGAAGAAGCAGAGGAGATGTTCTAGAATCAGAGATTTCTCTCTCCAAATAGCCTAGAGAGAAGCCATCACTACTTAGTGCCGAATAGCATTAAAGTCGCTACCAGCACCTCCTCCATGCAAGGCAAAAACATGTTAGGAATCGAACTAGGCATCACTAATGGGGAATGAAACTTGATCAGGATAGCAGACTAGACTTTGTTCGCATAAGGGCAATGTAGGAAAAGATTGATAGATTCAGCATTGCCAAGGCAGAGGAAGCAAACGCTGGGAGGATCATTCCGTGGCGTTACAAATTATCCACTGTGAGGGTCCTTCCTGAACAAGAATTTGATGATCTCAAATCAGTTTTCTCTCTTTGTGATGAGTTCGACCCAGGAGCAGTATTGGCAATTGATTACAGCTCCCCGGAATCTCCCCAGAATCTGATGATTCTCGCTCAGTTAGCTCTGATGACGAGCAGTATGAAACTTTTGGAATTAACGGAATATATGAAGTTCTCCAGCTTCCTCAGCCTCCTGGAGATCTTCTGATCCAACGGTCTCCTCTTACTCCTGTTTCATTACTCCTCTCTCGTGACTCTCCTCCTATTCCCCTCATTGCTCTTCTTGATACTGGTGCATCTTGTCCCATCATAAACCTCATCATTCTTCCTTCTCCCTACTGCAAACCATTCTCTCAGTTTTTCAAAGCTGCTGATGGAAAAATCTTCCACATTGATAAGATCAGCTCGCCAGTCACTCTTTCCATATTCCCAACTCTTACCATCACTCACAGTTTCCTTGGTTCCCCACTCTCTGGCAAAGATCTTATCCTTGGATCTGATATCCTCCAGCACACCAAAAAACTCCAATAGTCTCTTGTCAGTCTTCGCCATTAGTCTCATTTCCTTCCTTGGTCCAAGATTCCAAACCTATACTTGGCCCAACAACTGTCCCAAATACAGCAGAAACTCATTCAAAACTGTTGTACAGACTCACATGCAGAATTTCAGTCCAAGCATTCCTCTCCGCTTTGGACCCGTTCTGAGTTTTTCATTCGACTTCCTTTTAAGGAGAAAGTTCACATTACTTCCACAAAGGCTAGTCATTAAGGAATGAATCCTGAGCACATGGCACTTGCGAATGTAGAGCTAGAAGGACTTCTCAAACAGAACCTTGTTGAGCCCACAACTTCACCATGGTCTTGTGAAGCCTTCTATGTAAACAAACGCTCTGAACAAATTCGAGGAAATATGCGTCTTGTCATCAACTACCAGCCTTTAAACAAATTCCTTTAGGATGACAAATTTCCTCTCCCATACAAGTCATCATTATTCCATAGCTTGCTGATGCCCAGATTTTTTCAAAATTTGATCTGATAGCAGGATTTTGGCAATTGGGAATCCATCCCGATGAACGGTTCAAAACAGCATTTATTGTCTCCAATGCACATTATCAATGGACAGTCATGCCTTTCAGGTTGAAAACTTCACCATCCCTTTTCCAAAAGGCGATGATTCAGATTTTTCAGCCTCTCTTGTCTCACTGCTTCGTCTATGTTGATGATCTTTTGTTGTACTCTCCAGATCAGTGTTCGCAGTATCGGTATCGCGTTACGTTTCGCACCCTTGGGATAATGATACATATTGCGTATTGGTAGGGAAATATCGGTTGTATCGCGGAATGTATCGCACTTTTTGGGAAACATGGGGAAACATTGAGAAATTGATTGAATTTTTCAATGAAACTTCAGGGATTGTTAAAATGGACCTCAATACAACACATTTAAATCATAATATGTAAAAACAAAAGTCCATATAATGGAGTTCCTTTGTAAAAGGATCCTAAGCTATACGCTATCTGACTGAACTGATGCAACTATTGTTTAAATTGATTCCAGAAGATATACAAATGTAACAAGACATTAATGTAAACACAACCAATGCATTGACAAAGTAAAACAAGCAAGGGAGTTGAGAAATATACCTATGGATGATGCAACTGACTGAGTATCCACCAAATGCAGTTTTGACTATCCTAGTTCAGCTCAATGTAAGCTACCCTATATGGCCTAGATCTATATGAGAACTTAATAAAATCTAGAAAAGGGCTAACTGGACTCAACAAACTATGAACCCTACATAGAGTCGGAATGCTGGGGGTGCAGGGGGCGGCGCGCCCCCTGCCCGGGGTTCGGGGCGGAGCGCTCGAAAGCCCAATGGTTTTTTTTTTTTTTTTTTTTTTTTAAGGAGGAGAAACTAGAAAAAAATCGAACAAAAAATCATTTTTTTTTCAAAATGGGGGATTCTTTTGTGTCTGACTGATACCTGGACGATATCGTCCAGGTATCGACGATATTGGAATCCATATCGTCTAGGTATCGACGATATTGGAATCCGCAATAGAAAAAAACGCGATAAATTGACGATATATCGTGCGATATCGATGTATCTGCCGATATTATCGATATCTCACGATATATTGTGCGATACACAAGAATCAGGCCACTGGCCTGTTATTACTGGGCCAATGTTTATCGCCGGCTACCGATATCGATAATATCGGCCGATATTATCGATACTGCAAACACTGCTCTAGATGAGACAAGTCATGCCTAGCTACTTCAACAATTCCGTGATATTTGTTATGATCATGGGATCATGCTCTCTGAAAAGAAAATGCACATTGCCAAGACGGATATTGATTTCCTTGGCATGCACATCAGAAGTGGCAAGTATGCGCCTCAGCCGCATATCGCGCAACATCTCCTTCAATTCCCTGACCAATTGACAAGCGAAAAACAAATTCAGCAATTTCTCGGCATTGTCAATTACGTCTCTGATTTCATTCCGCATATCAGCCGCTACATGAACCTTCTTTCCGAACTTCTTAAGAAAAAGGCTCCTCCGTGGTCAGATGCTCACACTGAAGCAGTTCAAGCTCTCAAAGCAACTGTTCCAAAGCTTCCACCATTACAAATCCCAACAAAGCATGGAACACGAGTCTTGCAGACCGATGCAAGTGACACCTAATGGGGTGCAGTTCTTCTTCAAGAGGTTAATGGCACAAGACACATCTGTGGATATAAGAGTGGAAAATTCAAACCTTCTGAACAACATTACCACTCAAATTACAAGGAAATTTTGGCAGTTAAAAATGGAATCACCAAATTCCAGTTCCACCTCTTCGGTCATGAATTCATCATCGAAATGGATATGTCAGCATTCGCCAATATGCTGGATTTCAAGTACAAAATGTTGCCGCATCCATAGCCGTTGCGATGGGCAAATTGGTTTTCTCAATGGCAATTCACCTTGAACAAGATCAAAGGACGTAACAATATTCTTGCAGATTTTTTTTTTATCCTGAATGTCTATAGACTTCACCAGAGACACATCTAGTCCTTCTAGTTCATACCCTTGATATACCGTCTCTTCCCCCTTGAACGAATCCAAAACCTCCCTCTTGAAATCCGACAAGCCATTGCTAGCCCCCATTTCCAAAATCGAACCTGGCTAAATCTCAAAATCTTTCTCGACATCCATCTTTGTAGAAATAACCCAGTCTTCACTCGCCTTCCTCATCCGGACTATCCATACCTCACTCCTCTCTTTTATTGACTTTTGATATTGTCCCCCTGAAGCCTTGTGTTTCCTCTGGTATCTTACTGAAAGATGGACGCTCAAGATCCTTTTTGATGCAGTAGAGTTGCTATTGTATTTCATCCATATTGATCATTGGAGAATCCACTTAGCACCAGAAGCATGAAATCTCATCAAATTTCTTGAGTGGTTTCAGCCACTACACACATGGCGGTCTCTCTTGGACGATCATTTTGGTAATTACGTTGAAATCACTTTTCATAATCCAAGAGATCCGGTCCAGCTCGACAACGGTGCAGCTTATTATATCTCCTTTACTCCTAACTGAGCAGTGATCCGACGGTGGCGATTATACAATCTCTCTAGAAACTGTTTTGTACACGAAACAACATTTGAAGCCTTTAAACGAGAGATGTGTGACTTAAATCAGGTTACATAAACATCAATTCTGTTAGAAATATGGGCATATCATTATGCCTTTGGCAACAATGATACAACACTCCTCCATTTTGCAAATTACTGTGTAGCCCACTATGAATCGATCATAGCCAGCACCAGTGCAGACTCATCTTCTGATGATGAATAACTCTCTCGTAGCATGAGAGTTTGATGAGGACACAAGACCTTTTAAAGTCTACCAATGAAGAAAGCGCCCACCACAAGCATTTTCCTTGTGGTTAGGCGACTATTGAGGAGCATTAAAGACCCTACATACGTGATTTGACACATTGAAGACCCCACACTGGGAGGACGTGTAGGAGGTTTTTGGACGTCTTCGGGCGCCCGAGCGCCCGAACTTTTGCGCAATTTGTTTTAAGTTCCGTTTTGCTTAATTTTTAAGGGTATTTTGGTATTTTCATGTTTTTTTATTGGTTATTTAAGAGGGCTCAGCCTTAAAAACGAGATTAGTTGTTGATTAATGAAAAAAAGCAAACCTTTGGTTGCCTCCTTCCCCCCCCCCTCTCTCTCTCATGGTGCTTCTTCTTCTTCCTTGATCTTCTTCTTCTCTTTTCTTCTTGTGCCCCTCCAATTTCTTCCAGGTAATCTATTTCCTATTAGCATTACTTTAAATCCTTATTTGTTTATTTCCCATGATCAAAATCTGAGAATTGATCCCCAACCCTAATCCCTCAAATTTTCGAATCCCTAATCCGAGAAACCCTTTGATTCTTTGGACTAGTGATCTCCATTGGGTTAAAGACCATGCAAGATCGGGAGGTTCCATCCCTTCAACCCTAGCAATAATTGAATCTCATACTTCATGGTTGTGATGAATGGCCCGCTCCATTGCATGTCCTTGTGATTTTCTTAGTTCATGATGATTGATGCTAGATTTTATATTATTATTGTCTTTTATTTCCGTTGGATTATATGAGTTCATGAGCATGCATCATAATTAGGGCATCCTACGTCAGAGTTTCCATGGTCACTATTCCAGATGTGACATTTTGTCTTTACTATTGCATGGATGTGACTCATTGAAGTCTTTAAAAGCAACCACGAGCACATGTGGATATATCATTATACCACATGTCACATCAAAGGCCATCTCATGAGATAAGTTTAACACTACAAGACAAAAGAGTGTCACTTTCTTAAGCCATCATTTTCAAGAACAAGCGTATGTGGCATGCCACCTGTGTAATTTCCAAACCCGTCCCCAACACAAGTTGTAGCTCCGTCACCACGTGTTGAGACACGTTTGCCCAAGGACTACAGTACTGATGTAGACAGGTCATGAAGCTCGCTCCCTGGATTTGAAACTACTTCGAATCCGACTACAATCCAAATGTATACACAATGTAATTTCCTCTATAAATAGCATGGTATGTTGCCTTGTAAGGATCATCGAGAAAAGAAAGTCTTAAGTATTGTGAGAAATTTAGTTCGATGGAAAGAAGTGTTGTAATATTTTCTCAATAAATAAAGAGTGTTTTGATGTTCTGTTCAAATGGCTTCCACACATAGCAAAATCTGTTTCCGATTGTGTCTCCCTATCAGTCACCCATGTTTAAGATTACATAGATTGCTAATCATTAGAGATATAGTTTTTTATACTCCAGGACCCCGTAATGTTCTTTCCCGATCTTGGTTTCACAACTGTAGAATAGTAGTTCGACCTTAATCCCATTTCTAAAATGTGTGACGGTTGTATTGTCGGTCTTTGTGGTGTAATTATTTTATGTCTTTTGTTTTTGTGTGTCTCATGTATCTATCTGTCTATCTCCAAATAGGGTTTTAACCTGGCTTCATCATCTACGTTCATTTGAATTCTGATTTAGGGTTTAGATTAGTTAATACTAACGTAGGGTTTAGGCTTAGCCCCCTGTGCCGCTGTTTGTTCTCATGCCCTAGAGAAGGTTTGGGCTATAGTAGAGTGTCTTGAATCTTGCAATATTCACGGGGTGCGAAGCTTTCATGGCTTAGCAACTTTCTATAGGCGGTTCATTAGAGGGTTTAGTTCCATCATGTCGCCTATTAACGATTGCATAAAGAAATGGGAGTTCACCTAGAATAAAGCAGCCTCTAGAGCATTCAAGGAGATAAATGGCAAAATGAGCGAAGCTCCCGTCATGCGCCTTCCGGACTTTTCTAGTCTTTGAAGTTGTGTGTGATGCATCTGGCGTAGGTATAGGTGGAGTGCTTATTCAAGAAGGGCACCTCGTTGCTTACTCTAGTGAGAAGTCGAATGAGGCAAAGTAATGGTACTCCACCCATGACAATGAGTTCTATGCGGTAGTCTAGTCTTTGAGACATTGGTGACATTATCTGCTACCGCCAATTTTTTTTGTTTTCCGGTCGTAAGGCGTTATGTTATCTTAGCTCCCAGAAGAAGTTGAACCCAAGGCATGTTAAGTGGGTTGAGTTTCTTCAGGAGTACTTGTTTATATTGAAACATAAGGCCAGGGTCGAAAAAAACCCTGTAGATACCCTTAGTCGTAGAGTGACACTTCTACAATCCATGAGCGTAGGGGTTACTGGGTTTGAGCAACTTAGAGATGAATACCCTGCTTGCTTAGATTTTGGGAAGGTATATGCGTCGCTCTTAGTTGACCTGTCAAGAAATGACAGTGGATTTGTCCTAAATGACAATGAACGACAAATTCTTATTTAAAGGTGACAAACTTTATATTTGCCATACCTCTCTTCGAGATTTCCTCGTTTGAGAGCTTCATGTTGGAGTAGTAGTAGGTCACTTTGGTCGTGACAAGACCATTGCCCTTGTGGAAGATGGATTCTATTGGCCAAGTCTCAAGCGAGACGTAGCCAAAATTATTGGGCAGTGTCGTACTTGTCAGTTGGCAAAGCAGAAGCATAACACAAGGTTATACACCCCTTTGCCAATGCCACAAGCCCTGTGATAAGACATTAGCATGGACTTCGTGCTTGGGCTTCCCAAGATAATGAAGAAACACGATTCCATCTTTCTCGTAGTGGACCATTTCTCTAAAATAACCCACTTTCTTCCATGTTTCAAGACATTGGATGCCTCCAACATCGTGAAGCTATTCTTTGGGGAGGTAGTCTGTTTGCACGGTTTGCCCAAAACCATTGTATCCGACCGGGACGTTAGGTTCATGAGTTATTTTTGGAAGACACTTTGGCACATGATGGGCACAAGGCTCCAGTTTTCATTGGCTTACCACCCTTAAACTGACGGCCAGACAAAGGTGGTTAATAGGAGCCTTAGTAATTTGTTGAGACGTCTCGTGGGTAATCACATTAGGACGTGGGATGTAGTATTGCCTATTACAGAGTTAGCATATAACAGTTCAATTAATAGGTATATAGGCATGAATCCATTTGAAATTGTACATGGTTATAAGCCTAGAAAACCTATTGACCTCATTCCCATGTCATTATCACCTAGGCCATTAGTGTTTGCAGAGTCCTTTGCACATCACATACATGCATTACATAATGAAATCAGACAGGATTAATATGAGCAATGAACGTTATAAACTTTCTGCTAACTCTCATCGTAGATTCAAAGTGGCATTAGAGCAGGAGCCCAGGATTGAGTCTCCTCACCGGTGTGGGTGGATGATGCGGGGGCATCTTGATGCGACTCCAAGAATGCACCGTATCTCAACACTGGAATTGGGGCCTGTGAGATGTAGGATGGCCACAAGGTCAGACCCATTGTGGGACTATGTAATTTGAGGACCTGTGCAACGTGGGTGTTGCCCACGAGGAGGACTCGCCTGGGTTTGCCTAGGAGAGCTAGAATATAGGGATAAATCAGTGCTCCCCTACCAGCTTTGGAGTTTTTGGTGCGTTTGCTAGTTGTCCGCTATCAATTCCCTTTTCTTCAGCATACGACTAAGACCATCAGAGGCAATCACAAAGAGGAAGGGAGAGAGCGGGTCTCCTTGCTTAAGGCCCCTGGAGGAGGCAAAGAAACCTTTGGGAGAACCATTAACAAGCACAGAGGAGGAGGCTAATGAGAGACAAGAATGAATCCAATTCCTCCGTTTTAGAACAAAACCTAACATTCCCAGCAAGTAGTAAAGATAGTCAGTTGACATGGTCAAAGGCTTATTCTATATCTAGTGTACATTGCCTTCTGTTTCCCCAGCTGGAATCCATTGAGTTGATGCTCCATTGAAGAAGGGGTCGGTTGTACCTGCCATTGCTCTCCATTCTCCCATCCTCCTCTACCTCGTTCAGTGCAAAGGAATGAAGTTCACCCCTTTCAATTAATAAAAGGGAGCTCATAAGGATGGTTGTAGCACATTTGGCCCATTCAAAGGGTTAGGATCATCCAATCAGTGTGATTCTTGCACTATGGCATACTCCTAATGGTACTATTGTGTGTGCATGAGCTGTCCCAACTAATGTAGATTTGGCCCCATTCAAAGGGTTAGGATCATCCAACCGGTGTGATTCTTGCACTAAGGCTTACTCCCACTAGTTCTTTTATGTGTGTGTGTGTGAAGTTTGATGGAGTTTAGAGTTTATGTACTATTGGTTTTGGCCTTATGGGTGCCTAGGTTGCAGGTGTGTTTTCTTGTGTAACTCATGCCTCGTGATACCTAGACCAGGTTTTCGCACCCGAACTCAACGAACATGCTTTCCAACTTCCTGAAATTCAAATCCGGTGCCAATAGATTAGATTGACCCCAAATTTAGTATATGCATGCTCTATCAAGTATACATTCATCTTAAAAAATTTAGAATCATTTGGAGATTTGTGGGCCCACAAATTCTCAGTCGTTTGGAAGGGTGTCAGTGCTGACTACTGCAATGGACAACAAACCTGGTCTGAATTGCGTTAATCTGATGAAGGGATTAGAAAGATTGGATTGTCCCCAAATTTGGTACATACATGCTCTATCAAGTTAACATTCATCCTCCAAAATGGCTGAGAATTGATGGGTCTACCGATATCTAATTGGAGAGTGACTTTAACACTTAAAATTGAGGATTGACATTATGCTTATGAAATTTGAAGCATCTTGGTACTGCATCTTATGCCCGTTTGAGTGGAATTTTGATTTTATACTGCTTCCTTTTTTGGTTTGGGCTCCACAGTAAAGGAAATAACAACTGGAATATCAAGAAAACTATGTGCAGTTTTCTTTACCCTCATGGTTCTCTGTGAAATTGTAATAATTTATTACCACAGTGTGTATTTTGTGAAGGTATGAGTGAGACAAGCTGTTATCTGAACCCAGTGTTTCATTTTTGTATGAGATAGGAGTTCACTAAGTCTGATTGAAATCTCCCAATGGTATTACATGGTAATTGGGAAATTTTCATTATCTTTACATTTGTTGTCCCGACTTCTTCCCCTGCTAGTAGATGAACAAACTTTGGTCATGATGCTGTTTCAAAATATCGTAGTTTTACTTCTTTTTATGGCTCCAAACTTGTGTACATGTGTATATGGGTGTTTTTTGTGCAAGCTTGTATGTGTGATTCCTTGAATGATGCTGGAGAGGGAAGGATATTATTGTGATACCTGGAGAAAACTTTGTTATTATATTTATGCTTGAGGTTTTAAGATTTCTTTCATTTCTTATTTCTTTTTCTTTTTCAACCACAGGATGGTCTGAAGCCAGTACAAGTTGCCGCTGCAAGAGGTCATCGTCGAGCAGTTGAGATTCTCTTCCCGCTGACTTCTCCTGTTCAAACTATTCCAGACTGGAGTGTTGATGGAATAATCAAATATATGCAGTCTGAAGCAGACAAACAGCAGGTATTTAATTTAATTTATGATTTTTATTTCAGAATGATGAACATGCTCTGAGGTACACATTAATAGCGTTATAGGCTTCTGAAAGTGCCAGCATAGGGAGGCATTTTATCTCTTTCCTCAATAGAGTTCGTGCATGGTTGTATTAACTTTGGGCAGAGCCACATGCAGCAGGAAGCTGGAAGTTTGAAGAAAGATGATGTGTCAAAGAATACCAACTCACAAAAGCCAGAGATTGTTGAGGTGCCAGTCTTTACTATGTCGATTTTTCTTCTTCTCTATTTTGTTGTTTTCTTGCAGCATAAATTTGTGGAATGTGTAGTCTTTGCTCAAAAATTTTAGTCGGATCATAGTTCTTATTAACGGGCCGGTTCTGTTAAAACCTAGAACATTCTTTGACTGATAATGCTTCCTCAAGAGTTCTCTTTATCCGTTGGCTGTTTTTGGGAATTAGTATGTCACATAATTCACAAAGATGAACTTCAAAATCACATATATCAATCCTGCAATAGTACATTGAAGCACCTCCTAAAAACTGCAGCTGCCCTTTACTTTATAGTACAATCTTTGAGGTATTATAATTGATAAGGAACAGGTATTATAGGATGCTCTATTAAAGCAACAACACTTTTTTTTTGTTCTACCCATCAGTGGTACAGGTGGACCTACTTTTACATTATCTAACGTGTTCTGGTGGGCCACATTGTGGCATGGGCCATTCCCTATCTTCCCTACCAGATGATTCTAGCAATCTGATTTAATAAACAATTACAACAATTGGATGGTTTTGATCCAGTGGGGGAATTTTTTGACGTCTCCCATCCACCATGGATCCGACCATGTGTACACTTTGGGCAATCAAAAGGTGGGGCCCACATATAAAGTTTATCTGGCTGAGCAAATGCTTGGTCAGACATTGTATGTTTCCCCACTATCCTTTTGTTGTCACATTAAGCCTTTGGGCTTACCTGTAGGATTTCTGTCAAACCTTTTTGCATTCTGAAACCAGATCGAACCAGAACGTCTGACTGAGTCAGATTCGAAGCAAGCTGTACCATTTTTTTGTTCTCCAGGCGAGCCATACTCTGAACCCACTATTTAAAACTATGTATGAAACGCTAAGATGCATGGATAAGCAGGCCGACTTTGGGGTCCCAATTCTTTACTGTTTTGCCCTAGCTGCAGATATCTCAGAGTGGAATGTTTAAATTTGATATCTTAAATCTTCTATGAATTGCTTTTGTTACAACCCTTAAAAGCGTTCAATGATTTACTCAGGTAACACCTGAGGCGAAGAAGAAATCTCTAGAGGCAAAATCAAGAGGAGATGAGGCCTTCAGAAGACAGGATTATCTCTTGGCAGTAGATGCTTACACACAGGTAGTTCTTTCAATCTTTATTTATTTTAGACATGCATGTATTTTGCCTGTACAACGGATGGTTTCTAGATATGAGTTAAATTCTGACATCATTTGTCTCATATAACTCTCAGAAAATTAAGAGTAGTGTGCGACTTGGTTCCACCAGTTTGCAACTTTCTACTTCCTACATTGGATGTTGAAAGAGAGAACTGGTTGAGCTTTTTGAGGCCATTTTATGCGTGGATAGACAAATACTCTATTGGTTCATGCTTAAGAGTACTAGTGTTATATTGTGTCGAAATGTTGATACTGATACCAAATGCATGTAGGACGTGGCACACATACATTCCTAGAGTTGTCGAAATGTTGATACTGATACCATAAACAGTATCATATTTATTTGGTTCTTTATTTCTAAACTGCTGGCAATTTGTCATGGTATTAATGTACATAGAATACCTTCATCCATAGATTTGTGTGGTTCTCTAAAGGCTGAGGGGTTATTACGGGCTCCAAAAGCTACTTGTGCATGAGTGGTACTTGGCAATTGCATTTGTGGAGCCAAATATTAGAGTTGTGATGGCCCCCTGTTTTTTAGGTTTTTCTTTTATGTGAAGTGGGACCTTTTTTGATGTAGGACGTGGCACAGATACATTCATAGCCTGGCTAGACCAAAAGAAGGCCAAACAGTAGCGGAAGTAATCTGTTAGATTTGGACCCAGTCCTAAGTAGGAAATGACATAACTGGGTTGTAGGTTCGTCTGGTTCGAAGAAATTCATTCTAGATAGGGAGAAATTGTCGTTTGAAGTGTGAATTGTAAATCCGCCATAACTTTGATCCGGGTATTGTTACGGGACGCATAACCTATTAATCTTTATCGTAAGATTCATAACAGGCCATAACAGGCCATCTGGGGTCAACTGACCCACAAAGTGGGTTGTGTCGGTCCGTTTCACGAGGAAACGCTTCATTCTAGTTCAAAATCGGGTTTTGAGTGAAAAATTACTATTTTTAGTAATTATGATTTTTGTAGTATTTTCTTATTTTTAGAGTTTTAGATTTTTTTTTTTAGAAATTACTTGTAATTATGTTAGGACTCTTCTAGTAAGGTTTATTTGGACTTTTTATTTTTGGCAAATTAGGCTTTAGATGAGTTTTACTATTTTGGGTAACTTTTATTAGGGTTAGAATTTTGCTATTTTTGGTAAATACGAATTAGGATTTTATTTTTTTTCATTATTAGTGGTGTAATCAAGAGTTGATACACATTATTACACATTAATCAATAAAATATTTGAGTTTTCTCTTATTATTTATTGTGGATTCAAGTACTACCTTGTGGATTCAAGGTTTTGATCACTTGAGAAAGATTGTGGTCTTTCTTATTATCATTTCATGCTCTTCCTTGCGTCAGTTGGTATCAGAGTGAGGCTTTTCCTTAGTTCGAAGGCATCTAACGATGGTGCAGGCAAAAATCCCATGGACAGTGTTCCAGGGAACAATCCTATGATAATGACGACGTTTATAACTTTCTAGTGGGAGAATCTGTGAACCATACAAGTACTGCAAGCGGCGATCAACCGTTTGACGAAAGCCTTAGGATAGATCCATGTTCGTAATGATGAGCAACATGAGATCAATAATGGAGCTCACGATCATCATGTTTGTGGTGGGGCACTAGTGATGAATCGCAGGCCACCACCCGATAATGGTGCATCACAGGCCACCACTTTGATCATGCAAAAGCTGCTGTACACGCTGAAAGAGGAGATAGATCTGTAGCAGCACAACATCTTTTGAACGAGGTGCACTGTGAACCAAATGGTTTATAATGTGATCATAGATTGCAGGAGTAGTGAGAATCTCGTGTCGAAGATTGGTGGAAAAGTTGCAACTGAAGACAGAAAAATCACCCCTTCGTATATGATTGGATGGATCAAGGAGGTTAGCGAAACAATTATAATTGAACAATGTCATATTCCCTTCTCCATCCTTAAATATTATAAGGATGAAGTAATGTGTGACGTAGTCAATATGGATGTTTGTCACATGTTACTTGGTCGACCATGGCAGTATCATATTAATGTCATGCATACAGGCTGGGATAATATTTTCATTTTTGTTAAAGATGCTAGAAAGATTTATCCTCACTCCTATGAGAATGAATAACCAACCCAAGACTTCTAAAGTATAGGTGCAGTCTCTCATAACCGAACATGGTTTTTCACAATATCTAAGAGGACGGGGGAGATCAATGCATTAGTTGAAAACAGAAAAGAAGTAGAACCCATGAACATCCCAGAGAAGTTGAAATTGGTGTTACAGGAGTTCAAGGGGATTATGCTCGATGAACTTCTCGGCAAGTTGCCCCTTATGTGGGATATTGCTCTTGCTGAGGTGGAGTTCACCTTCAACAACATGCAGAATCGATCCATCGATAAGTCCCCATTCAAGGTTGTGTATGGTCGTGTTCCCAAACATTCACTCGAACAGGTATGAGTGTTGCAATAGAAAATATGGTGGGTTGGATCGTGACAGTGCATGCTAATGTCCAAAAAAAGTTACATGAATCCAATGCCAAGGAAGAAGTTGATAAACATTGGCACTAGAAGGTATTCGAAGTGGATGATAACATGCTAGCAGGTCATGTTTAGATTCTTAGAAAAATCAATAATAACACCTATGTTGTTGATCTTCCTGAGGACTTGGAGATCTTGCAGACGTTCAACGTGGCAGATTTGTACAAGTATCATGTGTCGAGTATGTTGAATAACTCTAGGACGAGTTCTTTCTAAGTAGAGGGGACTGATGTAGGACATGACACATACATTCCTAGCATGGCTGGACCAAAAGAAGGCCAAACTGAAGCATAAGTAATCTGTTAGATTCGAGCCTAGTCCTATGTAGGGCATGACATAACTAGGCCCCAGACACATTTAGTTCAAAGAAATTCATTCCGGATAGGGAGAAACTGTCGTTTAAAGTGCAAACTGTAAATCAACCATAACTTTTGATCCGGTATCGTTACAAGATGCACAACCTATCAATCGTTATCGTAATAGGCCATTCGAGGTCAACCGACCCACAAAGTGGGTCGCGTCGGTCCGTTTCATGAGAAAACGTTTCATTCCAGTTCAAAATCGGAATTTTAGTGAAATTTTACTATTTTTAGTAATTCCGATTTGTATAGCATTTCCTTATTTTTAGAGTTTTAGATTTTTTTTATTTATTTATTTAGAAATTACTCCTAATTAGACTAGGAATTCTTTAGTAAGGTTTATTTGGACTTTCTATTTTTGAAAAATTAGCCTTTAAATGAGTTTCACTATTTTGTGTAACTTTAATCAGGGATATAATTTTGCTATTTTTTGGTAAATTACGAATTAGGATTTTAATTTTTTCTTTATTAGTGGTGTAATCAAGAGTTGATACACATTATTACACATTATTCCATAAAATACTTGAGTTCTCTTATTATTTCTTGTAACACGGTTTATAGATGATTGTAGACCCCATAACGGCCATCCTGCATCTCATAGGCTGCACCTTGTGGGCCACCCCACCCTACTGTGGAGATGCACCTGCATCATCCACCTACACATGTAAGGAGACTCGAACACTGGTCTCTCGCTCTGATACCACTTGATGCAGGGAGTATTGACCAATGCACCAAAAGCTCCAGAGCTATTGGGGAAGCATCGGAATATCCCTTTATCCAGGCCATCCCAGGCAACCTAACCAAGACCTTGTGGACTACCCTGCATCTCACGGGTCCCACTAGTGGGACCCACCATGTGGCCATCTTGCATCTCACAGGCCCCACCTCGTGGGCCACCGCACCCTAGTGTGGAGATGCACCTGCATCATCCGGGCAAGGGATCCCAAAACAGTTATATAACGGCCGTTATAGAAAAAATGACTTGTAGCGGCCCCATAACAATCCTGTAACAGTCGTAACGACAATGACGGTGGTCATTAGGACCACTGTTACTGTTGTGGAAGACCTTGGTTACGGGCTATTTTTCCGCCTTAGCCTCATAACGTGTAACGATACACATCGTTACCGTTACGCAACGGCCATTACATAATTTTTTGGATACCTTGTGATGGATATTGTCATCACCTCATGAATAAAATAAACAATCATGATCAATTTAGAGACGCATGGGGCTAATTTCTTACGTAATTTTTTAAATATGAAACTTCCCGTATCTTTCCTATCAAGGAGTCTTATGACGCAAGGAAAGGGAAGATTTGTCTAAATTAGAAAGTGAGGAAATAATTGAGGTAGAAAGTAGGAGAAAAACAAGGAGGAAAGTGTGGGAGGGAGTCTCTTCCCTCTCATGTCCATACGCACATACGCACCCCAGGGGTGTGCGTACGACTGGACAAAAGTCGACCCCACTTGTGGGCAACACTGGGTAAATCCACTGTCCATTTGATTTGCGTCCTTGCGCTCGGTCCGTTTTACCATTGGTTTTGTCGCATGTCTTTGAATCTTTATCAATTGTGTGGCTTGATGACCCTAGATCTATCAAAGTACATCGAAATCCTAGCTAATTCGGGCCATCTAAGATGCTATACATGATAGAATCTATAAGAAAAGTGAAAATTACATTACTTCTCATTGATTGAACATGATTATGTCTTTATATCCTTACAAACATGTGACTTTCAATTAAAACGATTAAATCACCATCATCACAGCCATCCAAACCCATGAATTATCATTACACAACAAACGGCATCATGCACAAAAGAGAAGAATGCAGAAAACAACTGATGAGGACACAAGACCCCTCAAAGTCTATCAGCAAAGAAAGTGCGGACCACAAGCATCTTCCTTGTGGTTAGGCGACCATTGAGGAGCATTAAAGACCCTACACATGTGGGTTGGTTCGTAGAAGACCCCACAATGGGAAGACGTGTGTAGGAAGGCCTTAAGAAGATCATGGAGCACAAGTTTTGAGGAGCAACAGAAAACTTGCCAGAATGTCTTCGGGTGCCAGATCGGGCGCCTGACAGTTACCTTCGGGTGCTCGAACATTGCCTGTCTAGCGCCCGAAAGTCATTGGACATTTTTGGACATTTTTGGGCGCCCGACCGAGCGCCCGACCACTACGCGAATTTTTTTGTTTTGTTTTGTTTTGTTTTGCTTAAGTATTATGGGTATTTTTCTGTTTTCTTATTGGTTATTTAACAGGGCTCAGCCCTAAACTCGAATTAGTTGTTGATTAATGAAAAGAAAGCCTTTTGGGTTGCCTCCTCTCTCTCTCTCTCTCTCTCTCTCTCTCTCTCATGGAACGTCGTCTTCTTCCCTAATCCTCTTCTTCTCTTTTCTTCTTATGCCCCTCCAACATTCTTCTAAGGTAAGCTTGATCTTCTTTTTCTATTTCCATTCTCTCACAATCTTCAAACCCTAAAACTGAGAATTGACACAAAACCCTAAATTTTCAAGTTTTCAAATCCCTAACTCGAGAAAATCCGTGATTCCTCGGACTAGTGATTCCCATTGGGTATTTGGGTTATTACCATGCAAGATCAGGAGGTTTCATTCCTCGCCGAATCCAACCTAAACAATAATTGAACTTCACACTTCGTGGTTGTGATGCTTCTTTTATGATTTTCTTTATATATGATGGTAGATGCTGAATTTTAGATTATTATTGCTATTTATTTCTGCTGGATTACATATGTTCATGAGCATGCATCACGATTAGGGCATCCTGGAGAGCTTCTGCAAAAGGGTTTCATCCAGGAGAGTATGAGCTCGTGTGCCGTGTCCACATTGCTGACGCCAAAGAAAGATGGCACGTGGCGCATGTGTGTGGATAGTCGTGCCATAAACAAAATTACCGTCAAGTACAGGTTTCTTATACCTAGGCTTGATGATATGCTTGACATAATGGCCAGGTCCACAATTTTCTCCAAAATTGATCTCAAGAGTGGATATCACCAAATTTGCATACGCCTAGGAGATGAGTGGAAGACGGCATTCAAAACGAAAGATGGGTTGTACAAGTGAATGGTCATGCCCTTAGGCTTGACAAATGCACCCAGTACTTTCATGCGGGTGATGACACAAGTCTTGAGACCGTTCATGGGTAAATTTCTAATTGTGTACTTTGATGACATTCTTATTTATATTACCACTAAGGAATAACACCTTGAACATTCGAAGCAGGTCTGTAGCGTCCTTAGGACTGAAAAGTTGTTCGCTAATCTTAAGAAGTGCACATTCATGTTTAGTGAAGTCGTGTTCTTAGGATTTATAGTGTCATAAGAAGGAATGCGCGCAGACCCTGAAAAGGTCAGGGCCATAGTTGAGTGGCTAGAATCGAAGAACATTCACAAGGTGTGAAGCTTTCACGGTTTACGAACTTTTTATCGTCGGTTCATTAGGGGATTTAGCACGATTATGGCTCCCATTGCAGAATGCATGAAAAAGGGAGAGTTCTTGTAGTCGAAAGCCGCAGTTAAGGCTTTTAAGGAAATTAAGGGTAAAATGGTAGAAGCTCCTGTCATGTGTCTACCTGACTTTTCTAAAGTTTTCGAGGTGGCGTGTGATGCGTCAGGTGTTGGTATAGGTGGAGTGTTGAGCCAAGAGGGCCATCTAGTAACCTATTTCAGTGAGAAACTGAATGAGGCAAAGCAGAAGTACTCAAATTATGACAAGGAGTTCTATGCGGTAGTGTAATCCCTGAGACATAGGCGTCACTATCTCCTACCGCAAAAATTCGTCTTATTTTCTGACCATGAGGCCTTGAGATATTTACATTCTCAGAAGAAACTCAACCTAAGGCATACTAAATGGGTAGCGTTTCTTCAGGAATACTCGTTTGTCCTGAAACATAAGGCCAGGGTCGAAAACAAACCAGCAGATGCCCTTAGTAGAAGAGTGATGTTGCTCAACTCCTTGAGTGTAGAGGTAGTTAGGTTTGAGCAACTTAAGGATGGGTATCCTATATTTCCTGATTTTGGGAATACTTATGCTTCACTCTCTAGTGACCAGCATAGCACGGGTGATTATGTTCTTAAAGATGGTTTCCTTTTTAAGGGAGACCGAATTTGTATTCCCCATACGTCCCTTCGTGAATTCCTCGTCTGGGAGCTTCATTCAGGGGGGATAGCTGGCAACTTTGGTTGAGACAAGACCATTGCCCTCGTAGAGGATCGTTTTTATTGGCCAAGTCTCAAGCGAGACGTAGCCAAATTTTTAGGGCAATGTCGTACGTGTGAACTAGGCAAAGCAACGAAAGCAAAATACTGGGCTATATACGCCATTGCCAGTGCCACATGCTCTGTAGCTAGACATTAGTATGAATTTCGTGCTGGGGCTTCCCAAAACGATAAAAAAGCACGATTCCATCTTTGTTGTTGTGGATCACTTATCTAAAATGGCGCATTTTCTCCCATGTTCGAAAACGTCGGATGCGTCTCATATTGCTTTTGTCTTTTTTGATGGTGTGGTGTTTTCATGGTTTGCCTAAACCCGCAGTGTCTGACTATGATGTCAGATTTACCAGTTACTTTTGGAAGACACTATGGCACATGATGGGTACTTGTTTACAATTTTCTACTACATACCACCCTCAAACAGACGGACAAACTGAGGTGGTAAATCGAAGTCTTGGAAACCTTTTACGTTGTCTAGTGGGTGAGCATGTTAAAACTTGGGACTTAATTCTACCTATCGCTGAATTTGCTTATAATGGGTCAGTCAATAGATCAACAGGGATGAGTCCGTTTGAAATTGTTAGTAGATACAAACCTAGAATGCCCATAAGATCTCTTACCCATGTCTATCACCCAAAGATCTTCAGAGTCGGCCGATGCATTCGCACGACACATTCATGAATTGTATACATATATTAGACAGTGGATTAATTAAAGCCATGATAGTTATAAATATTCCGCTAACTCTCATTATAGATTACAAGATTTTCAGGAAGGAGACTGTAATGGTGAGGATAAGGCCAAAGCAGTTCTCACAAGGTACCGCTAAGAAGTTACAAGCGCGTAGTGCTAGGACCATTCAAAATATTGCAAAGAATTGGGATCGGATTGACCTTCTACCTGAAATGGGCATTAATCCAACGTTTAATGTGGAAGATCTAGTCCGTTCCCCCAATCCTACCAATGACCCTTCTTCACTCTCATGGCCATACTCTGAGTTTGCTTCACAACTCATCCCACCCTTTCCCCACCGTATCATTCGAAATGAAGAAATCGAGGAAATTGTAGATGAAGAGATAGTTTCCACGAGAGATGGAGGTTTCCAAAGGTATCTTGTCAAATAGAAAAATAAACCATCGTCCGAATCTGGTTGACTGAAGCGGAGTTGCAAAATATTAATCCGGATTTGCTAGAGCGCCACAAAAGCTTTAACTCGTCGGAGTCGAGTTTTTCTCACCCGATGGGGGGTTGATGAGGACACAAGACCCTTCAAAGTCTATCAGTGAAGAAAGCGTGCACCACAAGCATCTTCCTTGTGGTTAGGCGACCATTGAGGAGCTTTAAAGACCCTACACATGTGGGTTTGTACGTAGAAGACCCCACAATGGAAAGACACGTGTGTAGGAAGGACTTAAGAAGATCATGGAGCACAAGTTTTGAAGAGCAAAAGAAAACTTGCTAGAATGTCTTCGGGTGCCAGATCGGGCGCCCGACCGTTACCTTCGGGCGCCCCGTCAGGCGCCCGAACATTGCCTGTCTAGCGCTCGAAATCATTGGACGTCTTTGGGCGCCCGACCTGAGCGCTCGACCACCGCGCGGATTATTATTATTTTTATTTCGTTTTGCCTAAGTATTATGGGTATTTTGGTATTTTTCTGTTTTCTTGTTGATTATTTAAGAGGGTTCAGCCCTAAACTCGAAATTAGTTGTTGATTAATGAAAAGAAAGCCTTTTGGGATACCTCCTTCCTCTCTCTCTCTCTCTCTCTCTCTCTCTCATGGAACGTCGTCTTCTTTCCTAATCCTCTTCTTCTCTTTTCTTCTTATGCCCCTCCAACATTCTTCTAAGGTAAGCTTGATCTTCCTTCTTTCTCTATTTCCATTCTCTCATAATCTTCAAACCCTAAAAGTGAGAATTGCCCCAAAACCCTAAATTCTCAAGTTTTCAAATCCCTAACCCGAGAAAATCCTTGATTCCTCGGACTAGTGATTCCCATTGGTTATTTGGGTTATGACCATGCAAGATCGGGAGGTTTCATTCCTCGCCGGATCCAACCTAAGCAATAATTGAACTTCACACTTCGTGGTCGTGATGATGGCCCGCTCCATTGCATGCTTCTTTTATGATTTTCTTAATCTATCATGGTAGATGCTGAATTTTAGATTATTATTGCTATTTATTTCTGCTGGATTACATATATTCATGAGCATGCATCACGATCAGGGCATCCTGCATCAACAACCCCCATGTGTCTTAATTAATTATGGATCAATGTTAACTGTCAGCGGTGTATCAACTTGACTCGATCAGATTTCCTAATCCATTGGTCCGTTTGCACTCAAATTTCACCAAACTATCCTCATGAAGGTTTTTACAATCTGGTCAATCAAAGCACGAAATTTACACACCCATCAGCATGATCATAAAAAGAAACTGACAAATATTGAGAAATAGGACCACTATGACACCACTTTTTTTTTTTTTTTTTTTATAAAGGCAACAATAATTTATTAGAGCACCCGCCCGAAGACAGGGAAAGAATACAAACAGGAAAATAGAAAACTAAATTCCCAGAAAAGAATTGACAGACGGGGCGTTTGAAACATTAGCAAAGGGGGCCCAAGTCTTGATGAGATTATTATGGAGGCAATCATTCTTTCTATAGATGTCCCGCCACTACCAAAACAACGCTCATTCCTTTCCTTCCACACTGCCCAGAGTAAGGCCATAATGATAAGCCTCCAAATAACTTTCCCATCTTTCCTTGCACTTGTACCCCCACTCTGACACCAATTTTATTGGGATTTTCGAAACATAGCGGAACGTAAAAGTTTTGAAAGCCTAGATTTTAAATTTTGTAACCCCAAGGATCCCTATCCAAAATTCTCAAATTTCTAAAAAAGAAAAACCTAAAACCAATGGTTAGGATTTACTTGATAAAAAATCACTTGATGAATTGTTGTTTGCTAATGCCATATTCTAACCTGGGAATTCTCTCCCAAATTTGTCCTAGATGATGGAGAGGTGAGAGAGCCCACACATCAGCCCTTGGTGTTGGGCCAAGGGAGACACATCATCCACAAGGTAGACCCTACACATGTCACATGTGTGATGGAAGGAGGAAGGGAGAGAATGTAATCTCTCTATATCTTCTTCTAGAGGGGAGGGCTTCCAAGGCTCTCTTTACACTTGTGTAGAGCCGATCCCTTTTGGGATAATATCTATTTGTAGGGAGGAGTTTAAGATTTCAAGGAGACACTAGTTATGGCATTCTGACACCCTACAGTCTTCTATATGCCCCACTATATTATAAGTCTTTGATCTTACTTTATCTCATGCACCTATGTCTGATCCAATCCCTCTACTATCATGGTCGTCCACTAAAGACTACTCATGCAGATCAAGTGGTGGACCCTAGATCTAGACCATCAAATCATCATCAAGTGTGATAAAATCCTTTAATAGTTAAAACAAAAGTAAATGGTTGAAAATACTTGTAAATCTTTTAATTATTGGGCCTAATGGAAAGACCACTTGATGAACATATGATTTGCTAGATCTAAGCCATAAGTACATACTTACGATACTAATCCCTTGTTGGCCTATGTGAGTCTCAATGGACATTGATGAGTGGGCCCAACTACACTTACTTTTATTAGCCACATGATAACCTTGTAAAGCGAGCCAAAGCACATGTAATCAAAAGCTTGAACCCTCACACGACCTTAGGTCTAAGAATTAATCAGTGTTAGTGCATCGTCAAGTTGATCATAATCTAGATATAATGGGTCTCCTGATCTAGAGACTTGATGTCAATCCATTAATGTAAGTGTCCAATAGGTCCACCAAGGAGCCTTTATCCATGGCACACTCGCACTCCTATGTGGGGTCGAGGCAAAAGCACGACGACTTGTCATCATGCCCAATGGTGGAGACCTTCCATCCCAACTCGTCGTCAGTCTCCTCACATAGGATAATCACATATAAAGTAATAGCCATAGGTTTGTCCCAAAACCTACTAAGTGGTCATGGTATAATAGGGTACTGAGATACATGGATCACAACTCTCCCTTGGTCAGTGACGAGTGTGTCCAATCTCTGTCTCCTAAGGATAACCAAAGGAATCTCTTTCCTTTTAACCCATGTCTATGTACGTTTTATGATACTCTCACATACTATGGCATAATCACATGCCCGCCAAAGACTTATGGTCACCATGATCTACGACTAAGATCATCAATGCCACATCTACATCATCAATGAATAATGTTCACATTGGTTTTCTAGGGCACAACTCCAATAATCTCCCACTTGCCCTAAAACCAATCATGCTAAAAAATCTCAAGCACACATATCAAATTGGACTTCATAACAATAACTAAAAGTATTTAGTCATATTGATCCTCTCTTGAAAGTCCAATTAGCCATACTTTAGGACTAGACTACGCAAAACATTTCCACGGTGGTTACATCTATTGCATGCATTTAACCCATGATCATGACCCAATCATTTGACAACACCCACTTCATCCACTGAGAAGATAAATTTGTTAATCTCATATACTTGGATCATCATAGAACTGACTAGCACATCTCATGTTAAACCAGTCAGTATTACCATAATAGCGACAAGAACAACCTGATGTCTGATACTACCATGAGAAGTTGCACATCAATATGAGTGGATCCAAAGTTAGACTAAAGGCATTCTGACACGAATGCCCTCTAGTATTAAGCTCTAAACTAGGGTGATTAAGGTGTACATTTTCCTCATGCTGACTAAGACATCCCGTCTCCATTCTCCTTCGATACATGATGCATACCAGGTTCCCATCACCCAGTGGTAACAAACGATTTACCTTACCATAGGAATCCAGTATGAGCATATTAACCGTTCTTGTTGACATCCATCTTTAAGTGGGATGACCGGGTCAGTATCATCTGGGTAACGCCTCAGAACCCACCTTTAATTATGGAAGGAAGGTAGATATACCAGTAATGAACCTTCCATCGCATGCAATGTGATCAACATCTCAGTCCATTGTTCTCATGATCTGGGTGAGATCAACATGCCATTCAACCATATAAAAAATTTATTGTGACATATGAGATTAGGTCTCCTCTGTGATTCATAGAGCATCTCCATATGATAGAACTAGAGCTTCAGCTCCTTGTCACCATCATCTAGCATGTGCGTGGTGACTACCATCCTATCCAAGGGTCATGATATACATGATATGCAATTAACATCATACACTTGGGATCATTCATGCTCTCCATCCGCATGGGAAGTTCTTCATCATGTCTAAGGCGCCTTGTTTTAAGAAATTAAGTTTTTCACCATGCGTAAAGCCTTTTTATTTATTGAACTTCAAGGTCCTAATTAGCGATGCAAAAATCATATACATTGATTATCTTCTTCCTCGTTAGGCATGGAATTGTTCGTACATTTTTTTTTTTTTTTTTTTGTCAACATTTTCTACCATGAATTTACCTTTCTCGGTTGAAATGTTATGATTTTGTAAGTATCACTTATTAGATGAAAATAGATATTGGATATGGCTGCATTATTCAAGGCCTGTTTGTTAATGCTGAAAAAAGTCACTTAATGCAGAATTAAGAAATGCTTCGTGTTAAGTGTTGTTTATTAACCTCAAATTCGAAAATCGCTATGTGATTTTACGTTGATTTATTTTTATTTATTTTTTTATTTTTTCGTGATGGAGGTCTAACTTAATGGTGAAATACGGAATGCGCTCCGCGAATTTTTTATAAAAGAAATAAAATTGCTTCCAAAATTACCCCTCACGATTTCGACGGAGATTTTTTCTCCTCATAGATGGCGCAATATATCACCCAACTTTTGACATGTTTAACTTCTTTGGCCCCACCATGATTTATGTGTTAGATCCACACTATCCATTAACTTTTTCAGATCATTCTAGAGCATGAGCCAAAAAATGAGGCACATATAAAGCTCAAGTGGACCACACCATGGAAACCGACCGACAGGAATTGAATGACTACTGTTGAAACCTTTCTAGGGCCCAATGTGAGGTTTATTTCCTATCTAACCTCTTCATTAAGGTCACACAAACCTGGATGAAGGGAAAACACAAATATCAGCTTGATTAGAGCCTTCTATGGCCCTAACAAGTTTTCAAGGGTATGCACCCAATTTCCACTATTTCTTGTAGTGTGGTCCACTTGAGACTTACATCCACCTTTTTTTTTTTTTGCCCCAAAATGATATGGAAAAATGGATGGATGGATGGTATGGATGAAACATATATATCACAGTAGGCCCCACATAGCCCATGTCAGGGCCGTCCGTCTCCGACCTTTTTTACGTCTTTTTGGTGAATCCCATGCGGATTGTCCACCCACGCTGCCAAAAGCAAGCGGGCTATTGGACAGTGCTTAGTGTGTCCCATCATGATATATGTATTTTATCCACACCGTCCATCCGTTTTATGAGTTAATTTTAGGACATCCCAACAAAAATGAGGTGGATTCAAAACTCAAGTGTGCTACACAAGAGGAAACAATGGGGATCACTTACCACCATTAAAACATTTGTATAGCCACAGAAGTTTCGTATCATGCTAACTTTTTGGTGTTTTCACTTCATCCTAGTGTGAATGAACTTATAAACGGCTTGGATGGCCTATAAATATCAAGGTGGGGCTAGGAAGATTTCAACGGTAGGAAACTCTTTCCCCAATTTTCCCTCTCTTGTGGCCCACTTGAGTTCTGGATCCACCTCATTTTTTGTCATGTCCTAAATTAAGATATAAAAAAAGGATGAACAGGGTGGATTTCTCAAAAACATCACAATGGGCCCCACCTAGCATCCCAGGATAAGAACAACGTTTGGCACGAAATCCGCATCCACAACCAATCTGGACGAATGGGGAGTGCGTCCTTCCACCTCTCGGATGATAATCTGTTTGGGCAAGGCTCTATGGCCCACCGTGATGTAAGGTATTATCCACACCGTTCATCACTTTTCTTAAATCATTTTATTGCGTGATCCAAAACATGAGGCAGATCCACAACTTAAGTGGACCACGCCAAAGGAAGCAGCAGCGATAATGACACCTACCGTTGAAACCTTTCTAAGGGCCAACATGATTTTTTTTTAACATCCAACCTATTCATAAGGTCGTGTAGACCCAGATGAAATGAAAACAAAAATATCATCTTGATCCCAAACTTCTACAGCTCCAAAGAAGTTTTTTATGGTGTGGGCGTTCAATCCTTGATTTTGCTTCATTTTTTGGTTCATATCCTAAAATGATCTGTAAATATGGATGGACAACGTGAATAAAACCCTTACATCATGGTGGGCCCCACAGAGCCATGCCCGGATAGATTATTGTCCAGGCGGGGTAGGATGCAATCCGCACTAGGATTGGTGTTGTGAAATCTTGTCAGGATTGGGTGCACCGACCTTGCTAAAACCAGACAGTTTTGTCAAGGGCTCTGTGAGGCCCACCATGATACATGTGTTTTATCAAGTTGTCCGTCCATTCTGAAAGATTATTTTAGGGCATGAGCCCAAAGAGGAGGCAGATTGAATGCTCACTTGGACCACACCACGAGAAACAGTGGGATTAAATGCCCACAACCCAAAACCTCTGGGGACCACAGAAGTTTTGGATCAAGCTGATATTAATGTTTTCCCTTCATCCAGGTCTATGTGACCTTATGAACAGGTTGGATGGAAAATAAACATCATGGTGGGCCTTAGGAAGGTTTCAACGGTGGGCGCTATCGTCTCACCATTTCTTATGGTGTGGTCCACTAGATATTAGGATCTACTTCATATTTGGGCTAATGCCTTAAAATGAGATGGATGTTAACTACATTTTAATTTATTTAGTACTTCAGTTTATTTGAATTAAATGGATGTTAATTTAATGATTTTATTTTTATTTAATAAAGAAATAAACCCTTCATATGTAAAACATCTCCAAACAAGAGATAGGGGTAAATGTGTCGAATTAACAAATTTCAGACATTTCGGACATTTATTAACAAACAGGTTGTTTCAAATTCAGTACTTAGTTTTCCGACTTCAGCAACAATTATCAAATAGGTTTTTAGACTTCAGATTCAGATTTCATATTCAAGCTTCAGATTTCAGATTTAGGCTTCAGACTTCAGATTTGACAAACGGGCCCTCAGTAGGCATTAGAGTTAGTGTTTTTCAGTTATATTCCAAGCCTTGCCTTCTCTCCAACTCCTTTATTCAAATCATTACATTTTCTTTGATGGGGAATTGTAGGGTACTGAGCCTCGGCAAATGTCCAGTTTACTGTGGCATGTGATTCTCCGTATTGGGCCCCATGGTTTGGGGATCCTGACCACTTGCTGTTGAGCCCCATTGTGGATGCTGGATGCTGGATGCCCCAAAAAATCTCCCAGATTGGGAGATAGGAGATCCTAACCTTCAGGCAGTGGCCTTCTTTGCCCTTGAGTGTGGAGCATCACAGTATCTTTTTTCCTGTCTATTTGTGGGTCACTAATCAAAGGGTTGGGATCTTCTAATATAGGAGAATTTGGGGCTTTCCTCATCCATGATGATGTCCATCAGGCCAACTGTCTGGATCACTGGATCACGGACGCACTTCAAGAATCTCGAATAGCTTCTAGTCGTAACAATTGACTAACATGCAGCAAAAACAATAGAAACTTATCAAGCAAAAGGTAGACTGAGAAACAACTACGATAATTGTAGATCAATCCCAATTTATCCAAGAATGAAAGTTCTCAAAATTCCTGAAGTGAATCGTGATGTGAATAATAGCATGAATAATAAAAAATTTGAATTGTAACTTACACAATTGTTTTAATGTCTCTTGATTGAGAATGTGATCCACGCTCTACTACTTCGACTGTTAACTTATTTCCTAGGTGGACAAGAAATTGACCAAGAAAAAACTCAGCAAGCACAAACTTCCTATGGAAACTTTTAAGAACTTGTTCAAATTGAATATCCCACTTATAATGAACTTTGACCCCTTAACTCTTTCAACCCTCCTCTGATTAAACTAAGTGCCATGTGTGGACCATGGTTAACCAAAAGGCACCCAACAATGATTTAGTTGATCTTAACGGACCATTAATGGGGAGCCTGCATGATGACATGAACGCCAAATCTCATCATGTGTATGTACACTACTGGAACTTGGCCGTAACTTGGTCAATTCTTGTCTGAATCTCACAATCTTGGTTCCATGGGAAGGTAAATTGATGGGCCAATTGGAGGCCCCAGTAAACTGTACATTTGCTGATGATCAGGGACCTACAATTCCTCTTTCAAAGATGATGCTATTTGGTTCCTTCTCATACTTTCAGAAAAAGAAACAATCTCTTCACTAACAGTTATAGGACTCATTTACTTCATAAAGTCCTGTAAAGGTTTAAGTACCACAGCCAATTGGTTGCGTTGAAACAGTTGATTATTTCAGATGCTTACGTACGCCTCTTATTGTGTAAAATCACCTGCACCAAAGCATGCAACTTTGTAATGATCGTTTATGTGATGGGCCTGCAGGCAATCGATCTTGACCCCAGTGATGCTACTCTGTTATCCAATCGTAGCCTTTGTTGGATACGGTTAGGACAAGCTGATCATGCCTTAGCAGATGCCAAGGCTTGTAGAGCCCTAAGACCAGACTGGCCAAAAGCATGCTACAGGGAAGGCGCTGCTTTACGCTTATTGCAAGTATGTTTTTTTTGTTTCCTTCCATCATTCCCTCCATTACAATATCCTACTGTATTGTCAAATGAAATTTTCTGCTTCCCATTGATGTTGCAGAGATTTGATGAAGCAGCAAATGCATTTTATGAGGGCATAAAGCTCGATCCTGAAAACAAGGAACTTGTAAATGCTTTCAGGTAGTTATGGCATGAACTTTACCTTGTCTTTTTCACTTTCTGCTGTTGATCCTAGAACTGAACCTTCCACATCTTTTCTGAACTTTACTGTTAAATCTTAGTTCCCATGGGTGCAAATTGTTCAGGTTGACCGATGGGTCATTGGATCTGACCTGACAATTAGTGGGTTGGGGTCCAGAATTTATAACCATGGGGCAGGTCTGGGTCCAAATGTTTGAACCGAATTACTAATTGGGCCAGTTTAGGTCCTCTCAAAATCAACCCGACCGAACCCGGACCCAGTGTTTAAGTGGGTCCAAATTGAGTCATACTAAAATGGACCTGATCCACGCCCAAACCAAACCAATTTGCACCCTAGAAGTTCCTAGAAACATGTGAAGGCAGCTTGCAAGAGTGGGATTCCACTCTTCTTGTGACATTTGTGCCTGAGGCCTGAAAGTCGGGTTCTTCCTGTCATATTGTGAGAGATGTACTGAAAATGTACTGTTAGAAATATGACCAACAGCCTGCCTGATAAGCATCTGGATATTGCAAATCTGGTGGGAATAGGGTTTAGAATCTCTACTCTGATAAGAACCCACTAGGGCTCTAGAGGGTATGGCTGGGATGTCCATGTTCATTTATGGGTACAAATGACAGGGCAACTGGTATCGTCCATGCCCATGTTCATTTATGTATGTCGTGGACATGATTTCCTCTTTTTTTTTTTGGGTTAGTCATGCAACGCACACACCCTGTTAGATGCTGCAACGCACCTACCCACTGGTGGGGTTAGTGGGTTTTGAACCCGAGACCAGCAGTTGAAACACCCAGGCGTCTAGCAGCTGGGCTAGCGGGCGATCCCCATGGACATGATTTCCTTGATGCATGAGTAGGGTCTTCAATTCGCCATGCCTGAGGTGGTTCAGAATTTGATTCTGAACAGGTTGGTGGGGGTGTTCCAGCGCAGTTGGACCGTTCCTATTCAAAACCTTGGTTGTCCCAGCCCAACCGATTGACAGCCTTAAATTGCATGAGAGGAGCGGAGTTGGGCCACTCAAAGAGTTGCATTTTTCGGGGAAAGATCATGCGCTGTGTGCAGTGAGAGCCAGTGGGCATGTATCTCCTATCGTCCTGCATTGGTGGGTCAGAATCTTACCATGCATTTGAAAATGGACTTTTGAAAAATTCCAATTTTGAAATGCTTATAGATCCCACCATCTTTAAATGATGCAAAATAATGAACAAGGCAACTCTTGGTGCTCACTGAAGTCGTGTTCCCATTTTTTTTTTTTTTTTTTTTTTTTTTTGAGTTGTATAAAAAGGAAAAAAGGAGAATACAAGATAACTCGGTTTCTCAGCATAGACTATGGATTAACGGCCGAGTAATGCATGATGGCTCTGCTTGTTGACCCTCCAGTCGAAACTACAGTTTGTAGAACAGATTCAATAGGGGGAAAAAAAAGGTGACACACTGGTCGGTCAAGTGGTTTGGCCCACCTGTGCGTATGAGATTGACCTTGCCTATTGTGGATGGAAGAATGAAGATAACTGTAGGATGATCCTAACCGTACAATTGGTTCCCCATCATGTGGACGATTGGCTGTAACATGCAAGCTAATAATCCTGTACAGTAGATATTGGGCATGGCCCATCTTCTGATGGAGCCCATCAGATGGTTGGTGTAGTTTAACTTAAAGGAGGGCATCTCCCCAACCATTGATGGTGTCCATCAGATGATTGGTGTAGGTTAATTTAATGGAGGGCAGGGCAGCACCCCTACCATTGATGGCAGGGACCTAAAAAACAAGTAAAAGAAAGAAAGAAAGAAAATGCAATCTTTCAATTTGATTGGGCATATTATTATTGGGGGGGGGGGGGGGGGGGGGTGGGGGTTCTCCTATCAGACCTGCTAACACTTTTAATTCTAACTCTGCCCCATTTTGTTTGGATGTTATTATTTCAAACAGGGAAGCTGTTGAAGCTGGGAGGAAATTTCATGGCACGGACAAGGAAAAGTCATAGGAGTTGATGATTTTCATAGTGGACAGGCCCGGATTGCGAATCAAAAGCACTAGTACTATGAAAGAGCGCAGCATTTTTTCTCCCATGCGAAATATTGCAAATTTTACTCTGTTTTATGTTATTTAAACCCCTTTAGAAGTCTTCAAGATGGATATGTGTATATAGAAACCCCCTTTTTTTCCGACCAAAAAAAAAAAAACAGGAAGGAAAACTCGGAAGAACATTTAGACATGCTTTTGCTTTTGTGAATGGTTGGTAATTTTTCAGCAGGCAGTAGAAATGAAACCTACACTCAAAGTTTTATTTCTACATCTTTAAATTTTTATTTCTTTTTATTTACCGAGTGGTAAGAGTTCTTGGCATACGTGTAGAGGGGAGTTATTTGATACTCTGGCAGTTGTGGTAGTTGATACACAGGCGCTTGGCACGTGTACTCAAATTAAACCAAATTGCAGGAGCCAGTGTAGATAGGTTATTCATTGAAAAATTCATATTTGATTGAACAATTGTAACCGTATAGAGGGGAGTACTTGTATATGCATGCTATTGCATAAATCAAAGTACAAATCTGTACATTCTAAATATAGATTTTCATGCGACAACCTAATCAATGGTATAATATAGAAAAGTAATTTTGGGTCAATAATAATAATGGCACGGATCGCAGGCATATGATCGATTGCATTGTCCACAATTGAAAATGTAGGGAGGGTTTGTGATTTAGGCAACGATGTTATAGAATATTTCATCGCGTCCTGAATTTTCTTTCTTAACCATCTTGGTGCATGGGCCATCTTTAGGGCGACCATAGTGCAACAGTCTGGATACTGAAGCATGGTCCACTTTTTACAAACTGGGAAACTGAAATGGTATTTTGCACCGTCGATCCCAGCAGTCTTCAATATCTCCAACTGATTGTGACCGAGTAATGATGAGTTTTGAGTCCATGAACAAGCGAAGGTGGGCCACACGGTCTGTTTCTTCCCACTATGGTCAGGACTTGCACTGGGCTTAGAAGTAAAATGGGCTAGTCCCAGGGTTAGGATTGGCTTGGATCCTTAGCTAAGCTTGGCTAGGGACTGGCCTTTTACCGTAGGCAGAAACAAATTTCTGTTGCAGGCTCACCACGATGTGCCTGAGATATCCACTGTGTCCATCATTTGCATCACCTCATGCTAGGATGTGAACTAAAAAATCGGGCTGATCCTAAGCTAAAGTGGGCCACAGTGTGGGGACGGGGAAGCCCACTGTTGGAAACTTGTGTAATTGTGACTACTTACGGATGATATAAATATGGAGCTGAATATGAAGTGGGTATATATGAAACTTCTGAACACATCTGCCCATAGCCATACCTTGGATATCCTTGCCGAATGTAGAAACATACACATGCTTGTAGTCGAATAACTATGTACAATAATTGCCATAGTTGTTTGTTGCATATCCATGAGGTCCATAGTCATATATATGGTCTATGTCCATACTACTGCACAAAACTAGAGCTATCTTGTTCACCACTGATGTTCATGGACCCCACACCCTATGTTAAGGAGTTCTTAGCACACTCAACTACTACTTGCTATGATTATTAACCTTATTTTGGACAATTCGAGGAAGAGGACACGAACCATAGTCTCCATCCTATGTGGCATGCTCAAAATTTATTTCCTCACTAAATGAGCTAAGATGCACTCTGACTTAGACTCTCACCATGGACAGCATCACCACCACTCCCCTCATCATTGCCACCGTCACCATTAGGCCGGCCATCTCCATTGCTTTTCGTATTGCTTTCAGTGTCGGATAGTGTGGCCACCATATATCTCATGAGATAATGATGGCTCGTTACCTCCCACACCTATTATCAATAGGTTAAAAGTTTCTGAGGAGATTCAAGTTCACTACGTGAAAAAGGGCTAAGAAATGGATATGTGACAATCGTTGGTGGTTGTAAAAATTACTGGAATTTGCGACGGTTTAAAACCGTCGCAAATGTGAAAATAGCGACAGCTATCAACCATCGAAAATTAATGATGGTTGGCCGTCACAATTTATACATTTGCAGCAATCAAGGTCGGTATGATGTTGCCTCAACCACATCAATGTTGATGCCGTATGATGTTGCCTCCTCTGCTATATTTTGTTCTGATTGACTATCTGCTAGATCCAGATTATCAAATTAACCTACTTGTAAAGTATGTCATTTGTATCTCATTCATAGAATGCATTTTAACTAATATCCAATAGGTGGTTCTGCTTTTCTTGCACCTTCTACCCATAGCTAGCTCTTTCAAAGCTTTATGTTGTAATAGTAGAATACTAGCTTATTAAACCTCTCAAAACTCAAGTTGCTTCGCCTATGAATGAGAGAGAATATGCTCTACTTTTGTTCACACGATTGAGATACCGTCTATGCAAGTACACAGCTAGTCAATGTAAAGTCTCACAATTGCTCCTGTACAAAGTATACCATTTACCTACAAAATTAATAATTTTTTCTATCCATTTCACATATAATTTAAAACATGAAACTAACTTTTAACTATAAGTTTGTATGCAATAACTCACACACATGGTAGCATAATCTTCTACAATTCGCTCGCGACATCACACCCAAACATGCTTTAAGCATCTCGAAAAAGTGACAATCTATTGATAACATTTAATAGTACTGTTAGTATAAAGCATAATATAAACTTAGGGGCTGTTTGACATGGAGCTTATTTGCTAATGCTAAAAAAATAAGCTCTTATTTTTTAAATAGATTGTTTGGTAAAGCTTTAATTTTAGAGCTTCTTCTTTGAGAAACTAACCAAAAAGCTCTTAAAAAATAACTGATGGGGAGGTCACTTTTTCTTTTAGAGCTTATTTAGCTTAAAGGGGCAGACATTTTTTTTATTAATTTTTGGACAAGTTTGTCTTTAAAATTTTTAGGTAATTCCCATATTACCCTCTTCTCTTCTCTTTACAATCTCTTTAAGGTGGACCCACATGATAAGGAACCCATATTGAAGGTGGGGCTCCATATGATGAATGGTCCACATCAAGGTGGGCTCACATAATGCACGGTTACACCAAACGTGGGCCTCACATGATGGATGCCCTACATAAAAGTGTGGCCTCACATGATGGACAACCTACATCAAAGGTAGCACCCACATGATGGATGGTGGACATTGAAGGTGGGACCACATGATAGAAGGTTGACATCAAATGTGGGCCCACATGATGAATGACCCAAATTGAAGGTTGGGCCCCACATGATGGACGAATCACAGCAAAAGTGGGGCCCACCTGATGGATGGTGAACATCAAAGGTAGGTCCCGCATGATGGACTATTTACATTAAGTGGAGCCCACATGATGGACGATCCATAGCAAATGTGGGACCCACATGATGGATGGTGGATATTAAAGGTGGACCCACATGATGAACGACCTATATTGTTGGTTCCCCCATATGAATGATCCACATCAAATTGTGGCCTAGCATGATGGACCATCCATATTAAGTGAGCCCCACTTGATGGACGGTCTACATCAAAGGTGGGACCCACATAATGGATAGTGGACATCAAAGGTGACCTAGCATGATGAACAATCCGTATTAAAGGGGGACATATAATGAATGGTCCACATCAAGATGGCCCACATAATGAACGGGCTAGGCCACACATGGTGGATGGCCCACATCAAAGTGTGGCCCTTCATGATGAACAATCCATATTAAGTGGGCCCACCTAATGGATGGTTCACATCTAAGGTCTCGCATGATGGATGGCCCATATCCAAAGTGGCCCAAATGATGGATGATCCACATAGAAAGTACACCCTAGGTGATGGATGGTAGACGTCAAAGTGGGCCCCAAATGATGGATAACCAACTTTGAATGTGGGGCCCACACGATGGACACATCAAATGTAGATTCCAAGCGGTGGGTAGTGGACATCAATGTAATAGAGTTGTTGTAATGTTTAAAAATGACATCAATTACCCCTAGAAAAAGCTCTTATTGAATGTTTTACCAAACATGCTTATTTCATATGATAGCCTTCTTTGTTTTGAAAATTGTATTTTATAAAACGAGCTTATTTAAAACAAGAGCTAGAATAAAAAGAGCTTATTAGAATAGATCTTATTTCAAAAGCTCTTATTATATTAGAGAAGAGATGCCAAACGAGCCCTCAGACAAGAATTAAATACAAAACTTGTTTACTTTGTTCTCAAATTAAATTAACTTTTCCTAAAGAATTGGAGAATAACTTCTCGTAGACTTCATGTAGCACCCTCTTTAAATTGTTATCCTTGCTGCATTTACGACTATAATGATACTTGGGGTTCAAGAAATATGTTAGAACCTAACACAATAAAAAGATTCACATATTACTGTAAAGAAAATGACTGTGCATGTCCATACTATACGAACAACTATTAAAGTATCCAAACGCATAACAAATTAAATCTAATTATTTACTAACCTTGTGAAGTGGGTGTTCAAGAGTACTTTTTCATCGGTCATCAATTATTGTATATACCCATTGATAGAATTTGAGGTTTAGCCTTGATGGTGTCTTTCATGTACTGCATGGGATCATACATATTGTTGTACCCTGTTTCTGACCGACCTTGGAGGAGTCGGTCAGGAACAAGAAAAGCCACCGATTGCTGTGCTAAAGCAGGAGAGTGTCCGAATTCGGCGACTGATTTTCGTGCTGAACTAGGAGAGCGGCCGATTTGGCAGTCGATTGCCATTTGTGAAGCAGGACAACGACCGATTTCAGCGGCTGATTGCTACCTGACAACCTGGTTAGCGGTCGGCTTCAATTTGGAAGCCAGTACAACGGCCGAATGCGGTGGTCAGAGGCTGATTTCGATGACCGATTGTGGTTTTGCAATCGGGACAGCGACCAATTGCCATTTGGAACATATCCAAAACTTTTGTGGCCCAAAGTTTTTAACGGTTATTCATCACTGTTTCTAGTTGTATGGTCCATCTGAGATTTGGATCTTGTTAAGGTTTGGGATCTCATCCTAAAATGAGATGAAAAAATAGGTGGACAACATGGATACAAAACAAATTCATCAAGGTGGGCCCCACACGTTTGGGGTAGTGGTCGAGTCTGCAAGCAGTTATAAGGCACGTAGTGGGTAAAGAGAAGCCTCTGGAAGGCAATGTGGGAGGCGGTTATCGTAACTGTCAGGAAGTGAAACATCTAGATAGTTTGACACTTCAAGGAGAAAGTTATAAAAGCAGAAGGATCTCCACGGAAAAAAGGGTCCCAGTACTAAACAACAACAATCCAAGTCAATCCCTTTTTTACATTCCAAGTATTTTTATGTTTCTTAGTGTAACTAGTTCAGCACCAACTAAATCAATCTATCTTTCCAATTTACCAAATCCTTTACATTTCATAGTGTAATCAATCCGTTTTATATTCCAAGTACTTTGTATTTCTTACAGTAAGTGCTCCGGTATCTATCAAGTCAAGACTACATTATCATTTTCAAGCTTATTCAAGTTTTTCGTCTTGTTATTTACGTTTCTTAGCGTATTCATTTCTCTTTATTCTCTTTAGCATTAATCGTACTGTTCAAATTTGGTAGCATAGTCTTTGAAATTACGTTCCATAGTAGTGAGTTTTACAATCAGTAAAGTTCCATTTTACATCTCTTATTGGAGAAGAAAAAGCAAAGATCGCCCACACGGTCGATTGTAAATTCTCCTCTTTACTCCTTTAAATTTTTATCGAGAGAAATCCTTTCGCTCATAAGGTAAAGTTGCATCTCATTTTTAGAGGACGAACTCCACCCTCCAAACATCACCTGATCATTTTCATTAAACAACTGAGCGAGTGGCTAGTTAGGCGGCCGATCTCTACAGACATTGGTCATATACAATTGATCACGACGTATCTGCCTTCCATGGCGCTTGGGGTCTTTGTTGTTCGGTTGGAATCGAGCCGCGAAAATCGGTTCTGGCACGCCCGCACACACATCAAACTGTAACTGACGAATAGCAAGGCAACACATATAACCTATGGATAAGTTTTGTTATCTACCATCTTTAGCACTTTATATAAGGGCTCGAAAATACTCACTGCATCACATACAAAGAGTTGTTCAATGTAATATCCTCAAACATCGATGCTACTTTTTCGTTGCTCTTAGATCAGTTTAAATATTTTTTAAAATTAAAGAGCCATCTCAACCTCTACTTGTGTTTTAGGAGCCTTTCTAAGACAATTTAATTCATGACGAACTATGCTACCCTAGGCCGCCCTATATCTCCATACCGCTCGCATTATCTTGACTAATAGCCAAGTGTGATTGTACATAAAATTTCTAATTACTAAGGCATCGGCAATCACACTCTTAACTGTAGGCCTATTTGTTATTGTCTTAAGTATCAAATTAATGCAATGGATTGCGCATGGGGTCTAATACAAGTCATGTTTCTTCATCAACTCCTTTTTTACCTTTACAAGTGCACTCTCATTGTCTGTGACAAATTACACTGCATTCTTTCCTGACCTCCTTTACCACATCATTTATCAATTCATAGATGTTACTTAAGATTTTAATATCATTTGACACATTAATGGACTTTAGGAATATAGTTATTCCCTTATAATAGACCATAAAATTTATGATGGATATCTTTGTTTGTCCCATCCATTCGTTATAAATTAGTGTAACTCTGTCTCCTACGATGGCCTTAACTCGTCGATATAGCGAGCATCTTAACAATCTCGTCATCTAAATAGTGCCCTGTAATTTTATATTGCCCATGTGGCACCACACTCTCAACCTACATTGCACTTCAATAATTATATTCTTGAAGTGCATGCTCGTCAATGGATTGGCTGGCATATGGTTATAAATGAAAAACTTGGCCATGAACTTTCCTACCATCTTTCTCTCATCCCCTCCACTCTATAAAACCTTCAGCGGTTTTTGCTTTTCCCCCTATAAATTATCGGATCTAAAGATATATTAAACATCTGCATACTATTACTATGGAGCATACTACCTAGCCCCTAACCCTATTTCCTACTACCATCACCTCCCTCCTCCCAATTGTTGTCCTCGCTCCAATGCCTCTCCGCCAGCCTCCCACATAAATTCCTCAAAAGTAGGCTTACTCGCTTGTCACCGCTCATTTGATCCCTATCTCACTTCTCTCGTAACAACTCCTCAACTGTATGTCTATGTCGAGATTTACATACTCGTCCGCCTTCTTTACTGGCCTCATACTGGATGCATTAACTGCTCGCTAAACTCCCTCTCATACTCAGCATACTCTTATTCAATCTTCATCCCTCCATGCTGCCAGTTAATGCTAAGTTGCCTCCATTTTTCACACATTTTCTGCGTGCAAGACAATATTATATAAAAACAAAAGGTGTAAGTAAATTTAATGTACTAAATAGATAAATATTAGGTCTAAATAATGTCCAATCAATCTATTTTTTTCAAAGAAACAATTTTCAATATTTTTTCAAAAAGTTTAATCAATCTCTAACATCATTTTTACACACTCTAATTGCAATTTAAATGAGTGAAATAATAAATTTCTTATTTCTTCCAATTTTCCTAATTCTTCCTAAATTCAAGAATCAATGTATACCTGATATTAAGATTAGCTGACACTTACAAAAACGTGGATATTATGGTTAAATAACGTTTTATTAATATATCTTTTTTTTTTTTTGAAGTGTCTATCTAAAAATTAGCCTCCAATCACTCTTACGTGATTTTCCCGACAATAATTATAAGTTTAATGGATGAAATGAGATTGTTTTCCCCTTCAAATTCGTAAATCAAAGATTGAAATATGATTGAGCAGGCAAAATATACAAAATCATAAATTATCATCTATGTTATATTGATTCCAAATAATTTAAAGTAGAAAAAATGTTTAAATTAAAAAAAAAAAAAATCACCAATTTTGTTTTGGACTCACCTACACTACGATCTTGATTTATGTACTCAATACACATTTATCTCTTCACATCCCATAGACGATAGTCACCCTATCGTATCGTAAGCAAGATCAGGATCATCTATCCCCACCTTTTATTTTAGTAGTATCAGCATTTAATTTAGAAGTGGTCAAAATGAAGGAAAAGCAAGTTGACTTTTAGGCCCGGTTTGGATTGTAAGTTGCTTAGTTTCTACTCATTAAGAAAATAAGTATGTTTGGTAAACAACATACTTATCAGCTTTTCCTCTCTTTCATTTCTCCAAAAAAGTTAAAAAGCTAAAAAAATTACCTGAAGTGATTATATACTTTTAAGTAAAAAAGTTACTAATTACTAATCATAAACGAAGCTTACTTATCTGAAATAAGTTACTTATCTAGTGCTGTAAGTAGAAAAAGTAACTTATTTGGTAATATCCAATCGATCCCTCAAAGAAATTGTGATTTTAGAGAACTTTTTTACAATTATTTTATGATTTTCAAATATTACCGAAACTTTGATATTTTGAAATATCAAAATGTGCCAATATTTTCCTGATACATTGTGAATGCTAAGGAGTCTACTTAGTTTTTAATTTTTTATTTTTATTTTATTTTTTTTAAACGCACACACCCACACACCACAATGGGTACTCGAACCCTCGACATTAGTGTTGAAACTCTTGTTGAGTCTCTTGTTTGGTATATGGAGCTGTGACATCGGTTGACACTCTCAATGCTACAACTAATGGTTAGGATTGCCTAACTTCTTTAAAATCACAAGTAATCCATTATAGATGCTATCACATACGATCAAATGGTCGGTTATACCTATTTTTGTAAAAAGATCTTGACCGTCCATACTTGAAGCCATTGATCCAATAATTAAGATCTTTAGACCAGTGTCATATTTGCAGGGTAGTCCATGCTATGTGTGTTGGACCCAATGGACAGTCTGGATCAATCAACTGGACTGTTTAATTGTCCCAATGCAACCTGGACCACTGTAACTTAAACAGTGCTTTCAGAGCACTGGAACATCTCTGATCAATTGTAGCATAAGATGTAGTGGAAATTTTTATGGTACATTCATGCCACGTGTACGGTGAAGAAGTGATCTCCTTTTAACAAATAGAGCATCACGTGCATGATAGTCCAACGCTTTATCCTTTTTTCATTATTAGATGGAAAGGGACCACAACCATCCGAACTCCACCAGACAATACATACAAGTGCAATGAGATGTCACGTGGCATGCACGTGGTTAATGGCCGTCTGTGTATCGGGATGATTATACAAGCATGGGAACGAGGCGGTTTTCTGCTATGCTTTTGATAATTTCAAATCTTACTTGCCATTTTTTTTATACTTAAATCCACTCCGTCCATCAGGTGAGAACCCTCATTTGAACCGTACGTACAAAATATCAGCCCAATACAAAACTCCCGTAGGCCATTCTAATAGAACCATGTAAAATTGCTCATAAAACCTCTAAGTTCATGTGGTGTGGCCCACCTGAGTTTTGGATAGGCTGATTTCTAGATCGTCACTTAATACTGTGAGTTACACCTGGTTAAGAGTTCTGATGAAAGATATACAGTGTGGTGCCCCACACAAACCTACAGTTGAAATCCCATTTCCACTATTTTCCTGTGATGTGGCCCACTTGAGTTGTGAATGTGGATGATTTATTTGCCTGGAGTGTAGTATTGAGGACAGAACTTGACGAACGGAATGGATTTTACATATAGATCTTGGGGTTTTATACACGACGCGAAACAGGTGTTGCATAAGATTCCGGTGCATTTCAATTGGCATGCATCATACATGCACCCTTTTTGTTTGCTCTCATACATGATACATCCACTCCGTCCATCCGTTTTGACAGCTTATTTTAGGGCATAATCCCGAAAGTGAAACAGATCCAAATCTCAGTTGGACCATAATATAGGAAACAGTGCTAATCGACCGTTAAAAACTTCTCTTGCTCCACAAAAGTTTTGGATCAAGCTATGTTCCCCTCGTCCATGTACTTGTGACCTTATCAACAGGTTTGATGGCAAATAAACATTCTGGTGGCCCTATGATGTTTTTAATGGTGAGTATTCAATCACCACTGCTTTTGTGGTGGGTCCACCTAAGATTTGGATCTGTATCATTTTTTTTCAATTTTTTACACCCTTACTTATCCGGTGAAACTGATGGCCAGAGCAGATGTTGCGTGGGTACCATAGTAGTGGGCCCCACAGCACAGCACTGGGTAACAGGGATTACACACAACTCGCGTCTACCAATGATGAAAAGCAGGTAACCAACTATTTCATGGCTAATATGGATTGGAGGAATATCGGTCCAAAATAAGTTTTTGTACATGTAATATATGATTTTGGAGTAGTTTGAGCAGCCAACCAACTCACTATGCCTTGGAGTAGTTTGAGCAGCCAACCAACTCACAAGTCAAATTGTGAGATACGATCCGATGGTTGGTAGGGTTGCACATTGATTCGATCAATTCGATTTTGAATGGAATTGAAATTGAATTGATTTTAAAATTTTGAAATTGAAATTAAAATTGAATTGATCTTAATTTTGAAATTTTGAATTGAAATTGAATTGACCAATTTTTTTTGGAATTGAATTGAGATTGAATTGATAAATTTTTCGATTCAATTCGATTCGATTTTTCACACATTGTAAATTGAAAACTTACACGTTTTGTAGGTTTGAATTTTATAGTACCTCAAATAATAATATTAGTAGAAATACTTCTGAAAACATATGCATAATAACTAGTCCATAAATGAAAATTAGAAAGATCATATTGATCCAAAACTTTTAAGGCCTGAAAAATGTTTTTAATGATTATTCATCACTCTTTCTCTTGGTATGGTTCACTTGAGATTTAATTTTCTTATAATTTTGGATCATGTCCTAAAATGAGATGTAAAATTATATGGACGTAATGGATATACAAAAAATACATCAAGGTAGGCCCCACACAGTAGGGGTAACACCCACTAAGTTGTTACCAACATAACACTTGATTCACTCTTGGGCAAACTTTAGAGATCGCGTACTAAATACACTTTGTCGTACCGATTAAACTTAGTTAGGCCTACTTTGAATGCATTTGGTTTACCACACTGTTCATTCATATTGGTTGCTCATTTTAGCCGTTGAGCCCAAAATTGAAACATATCCGAAACTTGGGTGGACTATGCCACATGAAACAATGAGAATAATGATTTCCACCGTTGAAACCTTCCTAGAGCCCACAATAATGTTTATTTGTCATCCAACCTATTTGTAAGATCAGGTAGACATGTATGAATGAAAAACACAAATATCAGCTTGATTCAAAACTTTCGTGGCCTACAATAATTTTTCAATAGTAAAGGTTCAATTCACACTGTTTCTTGTTATGTGTGCCACTTGAGCTTTGTATATGCTTTAATTTTGGGCTCGAGCCATAAAATTATCTTTTAAAGTGGATGAACGAAGTAGATAAAATGAATAAATCACTGTGGGCCCCAGAGAGTTTGCTCAGTACGCCAAGCGCATTGAGTTACTAAGTACGCAATCTTATTTGTCTTGGACTCTTGAGTGGGCACGGATATGCAGAAGGATGGTTTCAAAGCTCTGTGGGCCCCACCATGGTGAATGTGCTTTATCTAGGCTCTCCATCTATTTTTCCATCTGATTCTAAGACATTGTCCAAAAAATGAGATATATCCAAATCTCGAGTGGACGACATCACAAGAAAATAGTAGGGGATTGACGCTTATTGTTGAAAACTTTTTTGAGCCTTAGAAGTTTAGTATCAAGCTAATATTTGTTTTTCCCTTCCTCTAGGTCTATGTGACCTTATCAATAGGTTGGATGGCAAATAAACATTACAATGGGACCTAAGAAGAATTTAATGGTTAACGTTCAATACCCATTGTTTTGTTGTAGTGTGATACTCTGATATATATATATATATATATATATATATATATATATATATATATATATATATATATATATATATATAATTTTTCATTTTTTTTCTTAAATTCAGAAGTAAAAATGTATGGACAACATAAAATAAATCACGCTATGATGTATTTATTTCATTCGTACCGTTTGTTAATATATATATTCAATTCAATTTAATCAATCGATTCATTTTGATATAGATCAATTCGATTTTCGATTTGATTCGATCGATCGGAACTGAAAATTGAAATTGAATTTTTTTAAAAATTAAATTAAATTGATCTTGGAGAACAGTTCGATTCGATTTGATTTGTTCGATTCGATTCAATTTATAAATTGATCATAAATTGAATTGTGTGTAGCCCTAATTGTCGGTCATTAGTTTAGTTTTATTTTAATTTTACTATTTATAGTAAGTTTTATTTAAAAAATTATATCTTTTGATCGATAGGGTTTTAGAAGTCATGCCCAATATAGAAAGGGCTTAGAAATGTGTGTAAAATCACGTGGTTGGGTCAGGTTGAAAACTTTTTATTTTTAGCCAAAAACCATAAGTTCCAATAGAAATGAGAGACTTCTATAAATAGTAAGTTTACTGTCGTAGTTTTCTAAGAGTTTAAGTTTGAGTTGAAGTCTATACTTCTCACTAAGGTTTAGCTTATTAATTAAAGCATTGTTAGAGACATTTTACTAATTCGATCTATTATTTTATATTTTTTTGAAATTATTTTCTTTTATATCCCCTTTATTTATCCTCGTGGATTCGAGGCCTATCCAGTGAGAGGGACGATAATTATCTTCCCACGCCCTCCTTGTGTATCATGAATATGGTGGGGCCCATTCACTATGAGTGTCATGGGCATAGCAATCTGACCAACCAATGGCACCGTGCTTGCTCATTTTATCATGCATGGAAATCCGTAACTCCAAATAAACGAGGGATGGTTAAAGAAAAAGAATTTTACAAAAGACTACCTACTTAATATATAATTTTCTTTCCGATGCCTTTTCAAAAATATTATGTCAATAAGCTGCCTGTTAATTTAAGCAATTATCATTACAGTACCTTCCATGAGATTTGCATACGGTAGTTGGGTTAATCGTGCGGACAAAGGATAGCCCTTTAGGTTGGCCTGTCTTGATTTATTTTTTTTTTGTGAAATCCACCTGTATACTCAGGTGTGTAACCCCAATTAGGCCTAGAGCCTATAAATAATCATCACACCCTCACCCTTCCAACTGTTTCCCTTCTTGGGCCCACCTGAATCACAGATGGGTCTAATGTTTGGGCTTAAGCCTAAATTTTGGTGTGGCATCTAATGGTTGAAGTATATTTCATATAGTTATCATGGTGGGCCCTATAAAAATCATGGGAGGATTTCTCTCTCCTAATTATTTCCTTTGGTGGGGTCCACTTGAATCTCAGGTTAGCTTGATTTTTTCCCTAAGCCTAGAGTGGGATTACACATCTAATGGTCGGAGTGCATCCCACATGTATGCCACAGTGGACCCATGAAAAACTAAAAGGTGGGTGTCCATAACTTCCCCCCTTTTTTTTTTCTTGTTGTGAGAGGATCACCACTCTTGATTTTTTTTGGGGCCCACCATGATGTAAATGTGAAATCCAGATCATCAGACGTATAATTCCACGCTAGGCCTAGGCAGAACAAAGGCTGACCCTTGAGTCAGGTGGGCCACAACAAAGGCAACAATTAGGAAAGAGACATCCACCCTTGAATATTACACCCACCATGATGATTATATGAAATCCACTCCATCCATTACATGCCACACCAGAATTTATGTCTGGGGCTCAAACATCAACCCCATCCATGATTTTCGTGGGCCACCCCAAGGGAAACATTTTGGAGGGTGAGGATTTTCCTATACACTGCTTACAATTGTGTAGTCCACACTAATCATGCGGTGCTGATTTTGGGGCCCTGAGCCTAGCATGGAGTGAGGCACCTGAGGGTCAGGGTGGATTCCACATAAACATCAAGGTAGGGCTCACCCAAGTCACTAACGCCTCTGTAAGGTGCACCCCAACTTTGGATAAGATTTCTTATCCCAAGGGAGCTTATTGAAATCCTTTTTTGTAAGCAGCCGGAATGTCAATTCTATATAAGTAGATAGTTTTTTTGTAAAAGTCCTAAGGAAATCATGCCAGCAACCACATTCAATATTTACGTGGGGCCCACTTGATCAGTTGACCCTCCTAATGTTCCTTATATCATTTTCACAGTTGGGACTCCATGATACACCAGTCAGATGTGGCCCCCACCAGCCAGTTTGGCACATGCGGTGCACGTGAAGGTGTGTGTATAAGGCAGGTCCATCTACACACCCTCTCATGTGCAGATGCGGCACACAGACAGCCGTACATCTCTCTGAAAAATAGGTTGGTCCAATGGTCAAGTGGGCCAGATTTTATGAAACAAATAGATCTCCAATGGTATTTGGCCAAAATTTTTCTAAGTTGTCCATTTATTAGTAATATTGTGGCATGTGATGAGAAAACTAGCCTAGTTTTTGGGAATGGACATCAACGGCCAAAACCCAATGGCACCAACTTAGATCTGGCACCCATTTGAGCTGTCGACATATGTCCCGCTAGTGGTGAGAAGCTAGGCCCGGGATGCTGTTGGCCCTAGCCAGCCTTCCTACCCTAAGCTAGGGTTGGCAATGGGCTGGGTTTGGGCGGGGCCAGGCCTGCCTGGCATTTAAGACCAACGCCGGAGCCTGACAGGTTTGCATAGGCCAATCGCATCGAGCACAGGTCCAAGACTGAAAATTTGGTTGGACCTATTCCGACCAAACCTGAACCAGCCTGATCTGGCTCAACATTTTACTAAATGCCTGTTTTTCAATCAAATGATTTTAATCCATTTGCTAACCAGGTGGATCACGCGTGTGTTTACACATGACCTGACACAGTTTATGTCAGCCAACGAGAAGTTGTCATGTGTGTCAACACATTTGTATGAAAGACAGGAGACAAACGTACTCACAGGGATTGCTCGTGCTTATTTCTTCGAGGCACATAACCTATCAAAACTAGCCAAGGCTCATAGCTGTATGCACGTCTACACCTAAAAAGGTAGTTATCTTTCAGGGCACGTAACCCACGTATACAAGACATGTGTGACTTTTAGCATGCTAAGGACAACTGGTCTCAGGTTGGAGTGCTAAGGAGACACACCAACCTCAGTGGCGGGTGGGTGCATCGTGTGACTAACTATGTGGGTGTGTTGTGCAACTAACTGGGCGGATGTGTTGTATGACTAATAAAAAAAAAAAGTGTGTTATTCTTCATGGTCCAACATACACATGCCATGTCTATCCCACATTAACTTGAAAGGGAGAAATTTCTCTAGAAATGCCGAAGACCTTCCTTAAAGCCATAAGGAATTAGGAGTAAATAACGAAAAGCCATTCAGAAGTAGAGGTAGATCACATGTGATGGTATAGTAAAATGAGGATGCCAAATCCTAATGGGATATGGCCATTATGTAATCAAAGGATTTATATACAAGATGCGGAGATTTATGCACAACCACTGCTTTTAGAAGCCTATAAAAGCAGCATTTGAAGAAGAGCTTGAGGCCCTTGCCAACAACAATCAATCTATCCCTCTATATTTCTACGTTGCCTGTATCTTTTGTTCTCCATGGACTTTTATTAATTGAGATTCTTAGTTTAGTCGCTCCACTTTTGTCCAGCTACGCGGCGACAAATTCAAAGCCATTAGTTTAGCTTAGTTTGGCTATTGTGTAGCACAATGATGTAGTACATGCTTAAGAGTACATTATATATCCATTACTCAGTCTTTGGATTCTCTAAAATATCATCGAGTCCTTATGTAATACATCTCCAGTCACATTCTACTGACTTCATACCATGACTATCGGCTAGTTTCCATAGTTGTTTTGCCCGCACAACCCATTGTAGGAATTTTATTTTCTCATCAACTTATTTTATTTCTACTTGCTAATTGTACTGCTTCAACTTTTCAATTAATAAAATAAGTGATCCAACTTTATTTTTAATTTTGTTCAATCTCTTATTATTTTATTGAGAAACTCGATCTACTATTATCATTGAAAGAAAAGTTATTAATTCCAATGCAAAAATATCACATTTAGAAGGACTAACCTTTTCATTTTAAAATTGTTTAATTGTTGTAACAATTGGTTGCTCAACAATTAGGCTAATCTTTACAAATTCAGTCCTAATCTGGCTAGTTTAGCTCATGGAGTCAATCGATTCAAGTTGAACACGACTCTAACACTTCTAGTACTAAATCTAATTGCATGACTGTGGCCACAAGAACATAAGAAATAGATATTTCAAACGAAGAAACCATTGATCTACATTAAATATATTTTTAATTATAATGCAACGGGCACTTGGTATTTTCCAAAGATTCAATCAAGTAAATGATTTCTTAGGATCCCTGTGGTGATAACATCAGATTACACAAAGATTAAAACTCAAGAGGACAACTTAAATCTTACTTAAACATGATGAATCACATGGATAATTTTCAACGATGAAGTTTTTTATGTTGTTCTTTTAACCGAAGATGTATGAAGGAGCCAAAAGATGCTGTTGTCTACACCTCTAGCAAAGGCTAAGGGAGACATAAACTGTACACTAGGTGGACTGCACACACACGTGAAGGAGATGAAGAAATTAGAAGGGAGAATGGGAAATGGCTCTCTTCTCTCCACAAGGTGACACTGATGTACATCTGTCCAAACCCATCTAAATTGAGTCCCATTTTTACGAAACGTCTCTCTAAAACACAGCCACCAAGCAATCCTAACCATCAAGTAATGGCTATCAAATGGATGGGTGATATTAAAATAATGAGTGGACCTTCTTACTTTATTTCGTGGGTGCAGCGACCTTATATGGACAGTGGTCCACCTATAAATGTAGTGGACATGCTTTCATCCAATGCAGACCCTGAACGGTGGGTGCAATTGCAAAAGTGGTTTAGGGTACCGTTAGCCCCATCCAGCACATGTACGCCACATGAACATTTGTTGTAACCATCTTTATCGGTGGCCATGCTTTGCCAGGGATGAGTGCTTTTGAGGGACACCAGTGGCACCATCACCATCAAGAAAGCAATTGGTTTAGAAGAAAAAACTTTGATACCCTGGCAGACTGTGATAGATGATATGCTGGCACTTAGAAATTACTTACAATTTGTCTACGTGATTACAAGTAATTCATATTAAATTGTCCACACTATGGGTCCCAGTTCATATTATCATGAACGAAAAATGATTCTTATTCGTTTATCTGACTATCTGATTGGAGGACATTTATTGGACGGTTAAAAAACCAAAAACATCCAATTTCAACAAACAAGCGTCCACGAATCAGTGGTTAGGATTGTTCAGCCAATCTAATTTACTCGAATCGTGTCTGCAATCCATTCCAACCTGACCCACTTAAAATTCACTAAGCTCGAGGCAGAACAGGATCTGACCCATTGTAATCTGGTGGGGCTCGACCCAGGTCTATATTAGGCGAAGCATTATGGCTTATGTTAATATTTGTTTTAATTTCGGATCCAGTCAAGCTTGGGGTCTAGCCCAGCACATTGATAAGCAATATGGGCTGGTTGGGTCAGGTCAAGTTCAAGTCCAAACCTGACTGGTTTACTTAATGACACAGGTGGGGTATTCACCATCAAATGTTCCTTCCTAGCATCATAGTGGAGTCTACCACAAGAAGAAATATGCATTTCTTGAGCTCTTCATAGCCTAATGATTGTACATGTTTGGTTGTGGTATCTTTACTAGCCCCTAAGCTTTCAGCTAAGGCTGCAATTTGGGTTCGGGTCAACCTGGACCTGATTGACCCAAAACGAGTTTGCATTGGAGTTGAGTTGGGTTGTTAAGGTCCTCGGGTCAGGTTTGGCTTGAAAAACACCAACCTGATTTGAAAACGGGTTGGGTTCGGGTTGATCAAATTCAAGTCAGGTCAGACTAGGTTAGGAATAATCCCGCATATTCAGTGATTTAACTATCAGTATTAATGCATGTATCGCACCCTTTCGATATAAAAACATGCCAACATCAAATGAAAAACATCACATGTATCAGGAGATATATATATATATATATATATATATATATATATATATATATATATATATATATATATATATATATTGATTGTTGTTTGAGGAAAATATTAAAAATGATGAAATTTTCAATAAAGCTTCGGATATGTTGAAATAGACATCATTACACATTTAGAAAAAAGATCACAAAAAACAAACATACATAATGAGTTTCCTTTATATAGGATTCTAAACTATATATTGTTTGACAAAAGTGACACAATTAAACAAAAAAAAAAAAAAAACAGAGTTTATATAATTCACAAATCATACAATACAAGTATGATAACGGATTCCCCCAAACGAATTTGGGAGAATATGATTTTTTGGGGGGTTTTTTGGTGATTTTTTATTATTTTGCATTGCGGGGACATATCGTAGTATATCACCAATACATATCACAGTGTATAGCAATGTATTGATGTATCACCATGTATTGGTGATGTATCGCAATGTATCAATGTATCAACACATATTGGCAATACATTGTGATACAAGGGAATTTAATAATTTTCACTTTATATCATAGTAGCCACATGTGACATCGACAGTAGGGGGCTATATATCGACTGATATTATCGATATTTATATCACAACATGTATTTGGGTTAGGATGGGTCAAGGTGGATTGACTATATAGGAATTTAGGTCGGGCACCTGGGCTTGGAAGTCAGGGTGGGTCGGGTTCTCTTGAGGTCAGTTTGGGCTCTGGTTCACCCTCAACCCGACCCAATCTGTCGTGTTGCACCCCTACTCTCAAGTATTGGTCATGACTTTTCAATTTCTTAGGATAATCGATCATCTCAAAAGAGAGATATGAAAGCATGGCCCATCTTTGTTGGTCATGTTGGACCAGTGGAATATGCTACCAAAAGGTTGGTCCCACCTCTGCTATAGTTGGTTCAATCCATAGTTGCAAACTTTCAGTCGGGCTGCTTGGATTCAAACCATCACCGAGTCAAGTTGACTTGGTACATACAGTTGGACCATGTATGTCAAAAAATTAATTTTGTTTAATCATTACACATTAAGGAAATTCAAAATAGAAAGACTTTCATGTTTCCCAGTGAGTAAATAGCTTCTAGGGCATGGTTTTAGGACTTGGATGTCCACGCAATTCATCCTAGTTGACTCGGACTCAATCCTGTTCAATACCATGACTCACCCGAATAAGTCACCCTCGACTTGAGTGAGCCAGGCTGATTCATCGCAACTCGATTGAATCACGACTCATCTCAAGACCAGACGAATCAATCGAAATCGTCGATCTTTAATTCATTCCTAAGTGCATTTCTTGAAGTCGTCCCTTTTTTTGTGATTCACACTTTAGGACATGAAAGTAGGGTTGCAACTCGAACAGGTCAGGCTGGGTTAAGGGTCAACCTAAAACTAACCAACCTCAAGAGGAGTTGGCTTGAGGCTGGGTTGGGTTAAATTGGGTTGAGATAGGTTAACACTTGCAACTGATAAACTAACGCATAAGTTAAATATCTAACTATAAAAATATCATTAAAATAATAAATACCAAAATAACACCAATAAAATAAAGCTTACAACTACTATTTATAAACAAACATAATAAAAAAATAGATTAAAAAATTAACTAATGTTTAGAGAGATTGTTCAATAGACACAGAATCACTTTACATGTGGGCCTCTCATAAGTTCGGATCCTGAAACCTATTTTTTTATGCATGGGCAGTTCCAATCATGAATCCTACCTAGTATAGAGTCAACAATATTGATAATTATGAGCATATGAACCTAACAAACCATAATTTTACTTTTGTATCATATATGTTAGCCACAACTCATGTGTATATGTAACATACATAAGGTTGAGTTGCTAGAGACCTAAATCTATAGTAACTTTCTACATTACAACCAATTCCAAATCAATAGTAACTACATCCTTTTTCTTATCTGATTCTTCTGAATGACTGAATTTGATTTTCAAACATTAGTTATAAGTGTTTGTATCAATCCTATCTTATATATTTATTTATGGCAGATGGCTCATAATATTGAAGTATGCAATCTCAATCCTATTTGTAATATTTTCATAGTATTAGAGGCTATCAAGAGAAATCTTCTTTCCTTTTATTTTTATTTTTTTTTCTTTTTAGATCTATGTCCATTTGCTGCTATTCCATTGATAAAAGCTGTTCAATTTTTCGATCATAGTGGACCTCCCTCTAGTCGACCAAAACAATTGTCGGATCTCGGCACTGCCAAACCAATCTTGGTACTCTCCACAATGTCACCGGCACAATAGTACCCACATGGAAGCACACCATTCTTGTCCGTTCTACCCAACCTGAGGTTGAGTTGAGCATTTTCAGCCCAAGTCCAAACCCAACCAAAAGCTTGGGTTTGAGTCAATTAAGCTTAAGTTGACCCAACCCAAACGGTACGCATACCTAAAAACCCATCCAAGCCTTAACCTCGCCATTATGAGATAACAAGCATTTGAAACCACCTGTGCCACTCCAGCCAAGATGAGTAAGGGCTTGTTTGGAAGCTTGTATTTGGAATGCATTGCTACTCCAGCCAAGATAAGTAAAGGCTTGTTTGGAAGCTTGTATTTGGAATGCATTGCTACTCCAGCCAAGATGAGTAAGGGCTTGTTTGTAAGCTTGTATTTGGAATGCTTTGGATTCCACCGCTTGAATACACTGAATCAAGGTGAGTCTGAATCTTCAATTGCATTTGGCAACTTATAATTGGAATGCAGTGGAATCCAAACCTCCCGTTTGGGAGCTTGTATTTGGAATATTGCATTGGGAACTTAATCAACTTTAATATATTAAAATAGATATGTATGTGATATTTGACATAATTATTGTAAAGCCTCAAAAAAATAGAAGACGATATGGATTGTCTTCCTGAATTGAGGAGAGCAAATAACACTTTTGTATTTATAAACAAGATGGTACAGTTGTACAAAGAGACAAGATACAAATTTAAACAAAAAAAAATATACACAAAAGATTTTGATATGCACAAAAGGTATATAGGATATACTAGCTGGCCAAGATTAGGATATACTAGCTGGCCTGGATACGTGGATATGCTAGCTGTAATTCTAATACTCCCCCTCAAGTTGGAGCATGTATGTCAATAATGACCAACTAGCGAATCAAATAATGAAAAGGATCTGAACAAAGTGACTTTGTGAAAAAGATCAACAAGCTGATTTGAAGAAGTAACAAAACGAGGCGAGATAAGACACGACTGAATTTTTTCATAAACAAAACGACAGTCTTATCTCGATGTGTTTTATATGTTCATGAAATACAGGATTCTCAACAATATGAAGTGCAGCTTGATTATCACAATAAACAGATATTGGAGTTGGATGTGAGATGCAAAGATCATGAAGCAAATATTTCAATCACTGCAGTTCACTAGTGAGATTAGCAAGTGCATGATATTCAGCTCTAGCCAAAGAATGAAAGATGGTAGTATGCTTCTTGGTCTTCCAAGAAAGAGGACTAATACCAAAAATGTGCAATAACTCATAGTCGATCGATGAGTAATTGGACAACCCGTCCAATCAAAATCAGAGAATCCACTCAAATGAAGTGTGCTCGATGAAAATAATAGAATACCTTTACCGACCGAGCCTTTAAGATAGCGAAGAACACGATGAACTGCATCCATGTGAGAAAAATGAGGCGTCTGCATAAATTGGCTAAGAATATTCACAGCATAAGGAATATCCAGTCGAGTAACAGTGAGATAGATGAGACGACTAATGAGTCGTCGATACTGAGTTGGATCTAGAAGAAGTGTTCCATTAATAAGACTTAAGCGTGTTGGGATACGGGCGATCGGCCCCGTAGCGGAAGCGAGTGCAGAGCAATCAAACGAGGAACAAACACAATGCAATCACATACCAAGCAAATCAACACACAAGAGACAATCCAAATTTAACGTGGAAAAACCCCTTACGGGTAAAAAACCATGGCACGAAGTGACACCAATCTACTATGAATCAGAAGTTATAAGAGCATGAAGAAAATGTACACCGGATTCAAGCCCACAAGAGAAAACCCAAGCTCTCCAAGAGGAAAACCTACGCAGCCCTTCCTTTAAAGCTCTTTCTCTCAACCCTTGCACATTTAGGATACCTAATTCACGTATTACACTTTCTTAAATAGGAAGAAATTCAAATTAGATACATCTTACGCAAGAAACCGTGCAATATCGCGCAAAATTGCACCACCGACTTTGCAGTCCGCGCACAGTCGGGCGCCCAACCCAATCCCATCGGGCGCCCAACAAATTCAAAATCTGTCCAAAGAGTTCCAACAAGAATCCAACTAATTTTGGGCGCCCGCTCAGACCTCATCGGGCGCCCTACCAATAGTGGTCGAGCCCCCTACAGGGGAAAAAAAAAAAAACAGAATGATGATTTCAGTAAAAATAGACTTCCATAAGCCAAACCCGAGTGTCCTTGGGCAGGCGCCCGACCCGAACCCTTCGGGTGCCCGACACCCCATGGTGTCCAAGATTGAAGGCAAAACCCCAACAAAGCAAAGGTGTTGTTCCATAGGAAAAGCGGAAATTTGAGCACTGGTTAAACACGTATCCTTTAAAATGTCAAGAGTATATTTTCGTCGACAAAGAAAAATACCCTTTTTGAAATGCGAAACTTCAATACCAAAGAAGTATTGGAGTCGCCCGAAATCTTTGATTGAGGATGTGTGTTCTAGAAAAGATTTGAGACGTTGAATGACAACATCGTCATTATCAAGTGATGATAATATCGTCAACATAGATGAAACAAAAACAGACGAATTTCCATGAATTTGAGAGGAAAAAAAAAAAAAAAAGAATAATCCACATGAGACTACGAAAATCCCTCTTTGACAAGTGTCGAGGAAAACTTGGTAAACCATTGCCGGGAAGCTTTCTTTAATCTATATAATGATTTATTTAACTTGTAAACTCATTCCTCCCCTTGTCAAGAAAAACCTGGAGGAAGTTGCATATACACCTCTTCATGAAGATCACCTTGCAAAAAAGAATTATTGACGTCTAATTGGTGAAGACACCAACCTTTAACTGATGCAATAAAGAGTAATGCGTGCACAGTGACAATTTTAGCAAACAGAGCGAAAGTATCATGATAATCAACACCTTCAACTTGAGTAAATCCTTTGGCAAATAAACGCGCTTTTGTAGCGCTCAATGATGCCATCAGACTGAAATTTGGTCTTCTAAACCCAACGACAACCAATTGGTGTTTTATTAGGCGGTAAAGATGTGAGTCCATGTATTATTTTGCTCAAGAGCAACAATTTCTTTAGCCATTGCATCACACCAGTGGGGTGACTTCATTGCTTGGGAGAAAGAAGGGGGCTCATCTATAGAAAAGATTTTTGAAAGAAAGACTCTACGTGCAAGAAAAAAGTGAGAATAAGAAATATACGTAGCCAAAGGAAAGGGATTACCTGTCACCTTAGAGTTGATTGAAGAAGGTAATTTATTGTGAGTTGGAATAGAACAATGATAGTCTTTGAGATACCCTGAGGTATACGATTGCCAGTTGATTTTGTTTTTAGAGTTGGAGCTTGTGGAGAAACAACATGGTCTGAATTGATTGCAACCAATTCAGAGATATTTTGAACGGGTTTTGCATTGGATCGATTTGCATCATGACCGGAATGAACATCGGTCGATGAGCAAAAGCATCAGATTGAGAAGGATAATCAAAAGTAAAATTATCCTCAAGAGGTTTAACGACCACACTAGGGTATTTTGAAGATTGAGATAAGTAAGAAAAGGGTAAGTAGTTTCGTGAAAAGTTACATCACGAAATGTATAAATAATTGTTGTTCAAAATAACAGATACGATATCCTTTTTTACCACGAGGATATCCCACAAAGATGTCTGGCTTAGCTCGGCGATCGAATTTATGTTTGATTTGAGTATTATGAACAAAGCAAAGACAAAAGAAAATATGTAAATGAGAATAATTGGGCTTAGAGCTTAAAATATATTCTTTAGCCAAAAATTAATAAACTTTTAGCTTTTAGGATACAAATGTAAAGGTTACAAGCAAGTACCTCACCAACACTTTTTAACTGTACATTTAGATGGCCAACATATAGATAATTTAGATCATTCTATTGATGTGATTTTAGTTTTGCGGTTGATTATTGGATTGTTTTGAGGTATCATCATGGTGCAACGTATATAACAGATATACTAGCCCAGGACCCTAATTGTCATTGGAGAAATACATGAACTTATTGTCAAATCACCACTTTCTCTAAAAGCTCGAGCTTTTAGAGAAAGTGATGATCTGACATGGTATCAGAGCGGAAGGTCCTAGTTTTCAAATTCCGGAAGTAACAAATATGTCATCGGTAATATATTCTCCCACGAGGGGCCGTTTATGGTGTGAGTTGTGATTATTCCTCCACCTGGGTGTGAGCTATGAGTGTCCCTCCACCATTACTCAATATATTTCCGTGCGGAGTTCCACCCCGGACGTGCGGGGGAGTGTTGGAGTATTAAAGTCCCTTAGTATACATTGATATGCCATCCTCTAATATCTGAAGATTTTAAATCAAGTGGTGATTTGACACTTACTTACTTCACTTTTTTTTTTTTGGTTATTTTTAATGTAGCATGGCACGTGCACCTCACATAGAAGGAATGATGTAAATGTGATTCATCCTGCTCATTAGGCGTGCAACTCCCTTTTGGACATTGATTAAAAAAATCATAAAGATCCAGAACTTTGTGGGACACGCCGTAGGAATATAGGAAGGTCATGCCTTTAAGCCCGCCACAGGGACGCAGTCAACCCCACACGCTATTGGTGGGTGTCCCCATCCCAACTGTTCCCTGTGGTGTGGCCTACCTGAGTTTTGGATCGGCCCAGTTTTGTGTTCCATCATGAATATCAGGTAGCGGACCTGATGGACGGGATGGATCTCGTGCTTGTTCCACTGTCTAGCAGCTAGAGGTCCGTCTGTTGTGTAACTACACGACTAACCTTCGTGAGAGGTTCCTTTTTCAGGGCTTTGCCAGCATGGAGGAACGATTTCACAAGGATAAAACCCACGCCGTCCATCATGTAGACCACCCTTTTTTGGGCCTTATCTAAAAAACTGAAATGATTAACACTTGGGTGGGCCACCCCAAAAGAAATTATGCCTAGAACCTCTAAATTCACGTGGTATGACCCACATGAATTTTAGATTTTGGGTGATTCATCCTGGTGAGGACATGAGGATTCAATGGTTAAAAGATCAATGGACGTGGTGAATCTTATGAAAGTTCCACACCTGTGACTCTCGGTTCGGGAAAGTAACCCGGCAGGTACTCAGAGACAGCCAACGGTGGCTATTTCGTAGGTGCTGCCTTACAGACGTGCGTACGTCTAAGATCTAGCCGCTCATCAGGTGGACACAGCAGAGATGCTCTCACTAAAAAACGGTACGGTCGTTTAATTAGGTGGGAAAAACTTCCACGTTGGCCCCGATTTGGTGAGCAGCTTGAATTTAGTGGACTGGATTGCGTAGTGGAGTGTAGCACACACCACCCACCTTGGTGGCATGTTGACGTGGCAAAAATCCGTGGGCCCAATATAACGTATGTGTTATATCCACATTGCTCATCCATTTATCATTTTAGGGCATGAGCTAAAAAATAAGTAGATGTCAAACTCTAGAACACACTACGTAAAGTAGTGGGGACACAGATCTTATAATCTTAGATGAAAGGAAAACACAAATACTAGTTGATAGGGTTTTCCTCCTTAGAGGGGAAGATGGTGCAGCCTGGGTGTGGTTGGGCGTCTAGCCAGATTTGGTCAAGCAACCAAAATTCACCCGGATGGCAGTTAAGTTATTGGACTATTTTACAAACAGTTAGGCACCCGATAGTCTAATGACTAGGTGCCCAGTGTCCAAGTCGGGCGTCCGAAATTCGGTAGGTATTATCTCAAAACTCACTAGACAGTTTTATGGTTGGCTGGGCGCCCGACCATGTGCGGACTGCTATTCCCCAATTTTCTGTTTTAGCTCTGTTTCTCCAATTGCTCTATTTAAGAGATTCCAAAACGAGATTAGGGCATCCCAATAAGTTGTTTACATGCCCAAGGAGAGAGAGAGAGAGAGAGAGAGAGAGAGAGAGAGAGAGAGAGAGAGCTTGTTCGAAGAGGAGGTCTTGTGTGTGAAGGTGATTCACAGTGCAATTAAAGTCTTGGCTCTTCAACGTCCTCATGCTCGGTAAGATCTCTCAGTTTCTAATTCCCTTATTGTTTCTCCATCCCTGCGTGGGTGAAAAAGGTTTGATCCAAGCGGTTTGTGCTTGTGATCAATTGTAACAGTTCTCTTTCATAATGGATTGTTGGTCTGGACTAGGTCCCGTTGTTTTTACCTCTTCGAAGGTTTTCCACGTAAAAATCTCTTGTGTCCTGTGGTTTATGATTTGATTTAGTTCATTGCTTTATCATATCCCATAATTCAAGTAGTTTGGGGGGTGAAATCCAAAAGTTTTGTGTTACGCACCCAACAAAAGTGGTATCAGAGAGTTCAGGTTGTTTGAACGGCAGTGAGATCGTTTTCTGAATTATGGAAGGCGGCTCATTAAGGATGATCAGCCTTAATGGTTCTAACTGGACCATATGGAAGGCTAAGATGGATGACTTGCTTTATTGCAAAGACTTGTATGCTCCAATCTTAGGCATATCAGCGAAAATAAAAGATATGTCAGATGATGAATGGAAGAAGTTGAACCAAAAGGCGGTGGGGTTCATTAGAAAATGGTTGGATGATTCAGTGTTCCACCATGTGTCTACAGAGACCTCAGCCGGTAGTCTATGGCAAAAATTGCAAGAGTTGTATGAGAGGAAGACAGCCAATAATAAGATCTTCCTTATCAGAAGACTTATAAATCTCAAGTTCAAGGATAATGGTTCAGTGGCTGAGCACATGAATAAAGTCAGCAATATTGTGAATCAGCTCTCTGCTATGAAGATGGTCCTGGATGATGAACTACAGGCTTTGCTATTGCTTAGCTCATTACCTGATAGTTAAGAGACATTGGTGGTGTCTCTGAATAACTCTGCACCAGATAGAAAGATGTCCATGGAGCAGGTAATGGGTTTCTCTTTAATGAGGAGACAAGGAGGAAGTCTCAAGGGTCTACTTAGCAAGAGGCCCTTGTGACACAGGATCAGGGGAGAGGAAATAACAGAAAGGGCAGGAAAGCTCAAGATAAATTTAGAGGTAAGTCTAATGTCAGAAGAGATGTTGAATGTTGGAACTGTGGCAAGAAAGGCCATTATAAAAGTGAATGTCAAAAGAAAAATTATCAGAAAGGAAAAGGGAAGGAAAAAAGGTGACGAATCATACGCTACTGCGGTCGCCTTCGATGGCGACGTTGTGGTCATTCTCTCAGCAGATTACAATGTTTGTCTCATGACTGTGAATCAGGACACTGACTAGGTGATCGATTCGGGAGCGTCGTTTCATGCAATTCCACGAAGTAGATTTCTTCACAAGCTACAAGCAAGGCAACTTCGGTACAATGAAGATGTGGAAATTTGGAGTATCCCGGATTATGAGAGTTTGTGATATTTGTGTGAGGACCGATGTTGGCTGTACATTGGTTCTAAAAGATGTGAGACATATTTTCAACCTTCGCCTCAACTTGATGTCGACGAAAAAGTTGGATGTAGCCGGCTAAGAGAGTCGGTTTGTTGGTGGGCATTGGAAGCTCATCAAGGGTTCGATGATCACAGCAAGAGGAAAGATGTATTGCATCCTATGCAAAACATGTGTCAGCATATGTAAGGGTGAGTTGAACCCAGTGAAAGATCCAGTGACAGACATATGGCATAGACAGCTCGGCTACATGAGCGAGAAAGGGCTTCAGCTACCAGCGAAGAAGCACCTTCTTCTGAAGTTGACAGGTATACCTCTCAAAACCTGTATTGATTGTTTATCAGGAAAACATCATAGAGCTTCATTTGTAAAAACTGCTTCTCATGTTAAGAAAGTGCATGCATGAAATTTGGTTTATTCTGATGTTTGTAGTCCTATGAGGACAAAATCCTTGGGTGGGGCATTATAATTTGTCACGTTTATAGATGATGCATCTAGAAGGGTTTGGGCTTATGCTTTGAAATCCAAGGACGACTGTCTTTGGTGTGTTTAAAATATTTCATGCCATGGTTGAGAGAGAAACAGGTAAATAATTGAAGTGCATCCGCACTGATAATGGTGGTGAATACATTGAAGCTTTTCATGAGTATTGCAAGTCCTTAGGTATATGGCATGAACAAACGGTGCCCAAGACCCTCCAGCATAATGGTGTATCTGAACGAATGAATCGCATCATTGTAGAGAGGATCGGATGCATGTTATCCCATGCAAAATTGCCTAAGATGTTTTAGGGAGAAGCAATGCACACTGCAGTGTATTTGATAAATAAGTCTCCATTGCTTCGTTGAATAGAAAAGTACCTGAGAAGGTGGACTGAACGTGATCATTTGTACAGTCATCTCAGGGTGTTTAGATGTAGGGCATCCATTCACGTACCAAAGGACGAGAGGTTCAAGCTCGATACGAAGATCATGCAGTGTGTGTTCTTGAGGTACGTGATGAAAAATTCAGTTACAGATTGTGGAATCCAACCGAGAAGAAGCTCGTCAGGAGCAAAGATGTGGTTTTCATTGAAGATCAGTGTATAAAAGACATTGGAAAGCTAGAGAAGACCCAGTCCAGTTCAGGTGAACTGGAAGACATGGATCCGGTTACTCCCCCCGTAGTGCCTGATGATGGGGGAGTATAGCAAGATGCAGAGGACGTGAGAGTTCCTACAGAAGATGGACCGGAGGAGCAGCCCCCACTTAATTCACTTATTAAGTCATAGGTGAGGAGGACCCCAAGGGACAGACACCCGTCTAAGAGGTGCTCACCGCATGAGTACATTATGTTTACCGATGGGGGGAGAGCCAGATGATTACTTTGAAGCCCTATCCGACGTGTATAAGGGGAAGCGGTTGAGAGCTATGTAAGAGAAGATGTAATCCTTGCATAAGAACCACACTTATGATATGGTGAAATTGCCTAAGGGCAAGAAAGCTCTGAGTAACAAGTGGGTGTTCAGAAAGAAGATTGAGCATAAGAATTCACAGATGAGGTTCAAGGCCAAACTTGTGGTGAAAGGTTTTGATCAGAGGAAAGGTATAAACTTTGAGGAGATATTCTCATCAGTGGTGAAGATGACATCCATACGGATGTTGCTTGGGTAGGCGGCTAGCATGGATTTGGAGATAGAGCAATTAGATGTTAAAACTGTCTTCCTCCATGGTGACCTGAAAGAAGAGATCTACATGCACCAACCAGAGGGGTTCAAAGTCAAGGGCAAAGAGCATATGGTATGTAGGCTTATGAATAACTTGTATGGGCTGAAACAAGCTTCAAGGCAATGGTACAAGAAGTTCGACTCGTTCATGTTAAAGCATGGATATGACAAAACGGAGTCGAACCACTATGTGTTCACTCACAAGTTCTCAGATGGTGATTTCTTAGTTCTGTTATTATATGTTGATGACATGCTCATCATGGAAAAAGACATTAAGAAGATTGACAGGCTGAAACAAGAGTTAGGCAAGTTATTTGCGATGAAAGACTTGGGCCTAGCCAGACAGATCCTAAGAATGGAGATAACTTGTGACAGAAGCAACAGGAGGCTTTTGTTGTCACAAAAGCGGTATATTGAGAAATTCCTAGAACGGTTCAATATGAATGCAGCGAAGCCGGTCGGTACTCTACTAGATGAACACTTAAGATTGAGCGACAAGCAGGGTCTTAAGACGAAGGCAGAAGTGGATGAGATGCAGAAGATACCCTACACCTCGGCGGTAGGAAGTTTGATGTATGTTATGGTGTGTACACGCCCAGACATAGCGTATGTAGTTGGTGTTATCAGCCGGTATCTTGCCAATCCTGGTAAAGAACATTGGGCAGTTGTGAAGTGGATACTATGGTATCTGAGAAGCTCATCCAGGTTGAGTATGTGCTATGGTGACGGAAAGCCTGTGTTCGAAGGCTACACATATGCAGATATGGCATGTGACATAGACTCCAGGAAGTTTACATCGGGGTTCATATTCACGTTTGTAGGGGGAATGGTCTCTTAGCAGAGCAAGCTATAGAAGGTCATAGAATTGTTGACAACAAAGACCAAGTACATCGCTTTTACAGAAGCATGCAAAGAGATGCTTTGGGTAAAAAAGGTTCTTACAAGAACTCAGCCTGAAGCAGGAGCAGCACATGGTCTATTGCGATAGCCAGAGTGCGATACACTTGAGTAAGAATTTAAGTCGGCATTCCAAGTCGAAGCACATAGAGATTTAGTATCACTAGATCATGGATACTTTGGAACAGAAAGTGTTACAGCTTGAGAAGATCCACACGGACAATAACGGGTCAGACATGATGACCAAGGCTTTGCTCAAGGGCAAATTTGAGACTTGTAGAAGTCGGACTGACTTGAAGAAGGTGGATTCCTCCTGAGTCGAAAAGGGGGAGATTTGATTGGGTTTTCCTCTTCAGGTGTAGAGGGGAATATGGTGCAGCCTGGGTGTGGTCAGGCGCCCGTCCAGTTCTGGTCGGGCGACCGAAATTCACCCTGGATGACAGTTAAGTTACTGGACTATTTTACAAACAGTCGGGCACCCAATGATCTGATGATCGGGTGCTCGGTGCCCAGGTTAGGCGCCCGACCAGGTTGGGGCGAGCGTTCGAAATTCGATAAGTTTTAGCTCAAAACTCATTGGACAGTTTTATGGTTGGCTGAGTGCCCGATGGTCCACTAACCGGGTGCTCGACTGTCCGCGGACTGCTATTTCGCAGTTTCTCGTTTTAGTTCTGTTTCTCCGGTTGCTCTATTTAAGAGATTCCAAAACGAGATTAGGGCATCCCAATAAGTTGTTTACACGTCCAAGGAAGGAGAGAGAGAGAGAGAGAGAGAGAGAGAGAGAGAGAGAGAGAGAGAGAACTTGTTGGAAGAGGAGGTTTTGCGTGTGAAGGTGATTCACAGTGCAATCGAAGTCTCGGCTCTTCAAGGTCCTCGTGCTCGGTGAGATCTCTCAGTTTCTAGTTCCCTTATTGTTTATCCATCTCTACGTGGGTGAAGAAGGTTTGATCCAAGCAGTTTGTGCTTGTGATCGATTGTAACAGTTCTCTTTCATAGTGGATTGTTGGTCTGGACTAGGTCCCGCGGTTTTTTACCTCTTCGAAAGTTTTCCATGTAAAAATCTCTTGTGTCGTGTGGTTTATGATTTGATTTAGTTCATTGATTTATCATATCCCATAATTCAAGTAGTTTTGGGGGGGGGGGGGGGGGAGGGAGATCCTAAGGTTTTGTGTAACGCACCCAACACTAGCGTGATACTAAACTTTTATGGCCCTAGAAGTTTTTAATGGCAAGCATTCAATCCTCACTATTTTCAAGTTGTTGTCCACTTAAGCTTTGGACCTAATTCACTTTTGGTCTCATGCTATAATATGATATAGCAAACTGGATGAATAATATGGATATAACACATACGTCACAATAGAGCTGACAGGACGTTGCCACCTGAACACACCGCCCAAGTCAGTCTAGTGTGCCACCCTACACCATCAAAGTCAGGAGCGGATTAGGTACGGCCCTTATTGTGGGGCCACCTTGATATACATATTTTATATGAGTTCGGATCGTTTGCTCGGCCTCAACAAGATTTTCCTGTTTTATGACCACTTGATTGGTCTAACTAAGCACTGACTTTGTCAGCACTGCTGTATTTAATGCAGTCAGTGCTGACGTATGCTGAGCTGGACCAATCAGGCGTCGACAAATAGGAAAATCCTGTTGAATCCTAGCAGACGATCTGGATTCATTTTATATCCATGCCATTTGTCCTATTTTCATATCATTTTAGAGGCTGTTTGATTTTCTGATTCCAACTACAATTCACCATTAAATTTTAATAATTATTTACTTTCGTAATTCTAGCCAGTTTCCAAGGTGCTACTGTCCTTTTTTTTATAGCATTCTACCACCTAACCGGATGAGAAAAATGTTAAAATTATGGAGCCTACCCTGATGTATGTTTCATATCCACACCATCTACCCCTTCTCCACCCTCTCATTTTAGGGCATGAGCCAAAAAAGAGGCCAATCCAAAGCTCAAGTGTACCACATCACATGAAACAATTAGAATTGAATGCCTACTATTGAAAACTTCTTTGGGATTAGAAGTTTTGAATCAACATCTATGACCTTATGAATGAGTTGGATGATGAATAAACGTCAATATGAGCCTTAGGTAGAAAATAACTTTTAACAGTGGACACCTTAATGTTTCTTGAGGTATGGTCCACTTGAACTTTGGATTTGCCCCGTTTTTATCTCATACCCTAAAAACGCATTGGTAAAACGGATGGCTAATGTGGATACGTCACATGACGCTACATCATAGTGGGTCCATAAATTTAAGTAAATACTAACAAAGTCATACTAGGAGATTGATCATTAAAAACTTCTTATGAGCCACAAAAGTTTTTGATCAAGTTTTTTTTCTTTTTTTTTTTTCACACACACCCTCACACCCACACACACCACAATAATTACCATAACTCATGACCTCAATGCTAAACTACACCACAATGGGTATCGGAATCCATGATCTCAATGTTGAAACTCTTGTGAACCTACCATGCACTGAGCCATGAATGGGAACCTAAGTTTTTTATCAAGCTGATATTTGTCATTTTTTTTTTCCAGTTAATTAGATTATTGTGGCCTTATCAACAAGTTAGATGGCAATTAAACAATATAGAAACATTACAGTGGCCCTAGGAAGTTTTTAATGATAGGGTGCTCAATCACCCCTTACTTCCAATAATATGGTCCACTTGAGATTTGGATATGTAGTAAAATAATATGGAAAAATGGATGGACAATGTAGATATAGAATGCATACATCAAGCTGGGCTCCATAGTAATGGTTGCACCATCTTGGGTGAGGCCAGGGTTGCACCTAATTTGCTCCCATCGAGTCTTGGGCCTGTTTGGGCTGCGGTATTAGATGGGTTTAGGTGGGACTGAATTGCATTGGGCCCATGTCATTTTCATCCGGTGTTCGTAACAACAGAAAGATTTAAATTAATCCTAGTATTACGTATCCCAATGCCAATGGTGGAATCCACTAGATTTTTTATATCCATCACAATCCAACATAGTTGTGGGCCCCGTATTGACATGTGTATTTTATCAACACCGTTCAGCCATACATGCCTTTTACACGTGACAATCAAACTACATATGTGCACATGTGACCAAAATTAGTTGTAAAATGTGGTTCATTGATTACAATTCCATGTTCACCAAACTTAGAATTCACATAATATATTATATTTACCATGGGAAAGATTTGATCACAAACATGATAAAGGATGATGTTAATCCCATTTAATACTATGATATTACCAGACATACAATTAATGTGCAATAAATGATGTCTATCTCATCTAATCCTATTCCATCCAATAGAATACCGCTGCCCCAATAGACCCGTAAGGGTTATTTGGCACCAAGGAATTGAGGGATTTGAGGAGATGTGAGGGTATTCCAAATCCATCTATTGTGTCGTAGAATAGATTAAAGGGTATTTTAAATCCAGGGGATATCAAATCCTTACCTTCGGTAAGTTTTGCAATCCCTCCCTTTTGCTTGGATTTCAAATCTTTTTTTTTTAATTCTCATTTCTAAAGGAAAAAAAGTCGCATGAGTAACATATATGTCACTAGGCTACTAATTATTGGGTACGTGTGCCACCACAGTCGATATCCCAAAACAATCAGATTATCAATTACATTATTAAAATCATTTCAATACAATAATCCAAGCAATCCAAAATTGTCTATGTAAATTAATGGTTAAAATCATTGATTAGTCACTTGATTGTTCTTGTGATTCATTGGAGGTTTAGAATTTCATCATTTTCAACTAAAGTATATATTTCAATGGGCTAAACTTATTATAATCATTATGTCAAACATCATGCACTTATACTAATTAGTAATATTTAAGTTGATTTAATAATTACATTCAAACACATTTAAATATATTATATAATTTAAGTGCTTTGATCTTAATGGATTTTGAATCCTGACTTAGGATTCCCAATGCAGGTATCTCGGGATTTCGAATTACAGTATATTCCGAATCCACGGTGACAACCGGCATAAGGTGTGCTTAGTTGGCGTGCCAGAAAAATCCATTCGTCTTTCAGTTCTGGGAAGACAAAAGCTTCGATACGCTCGCAGAGCTTTATCGCTCACATGCGTGCACTCAGGAATTGTACACCTGGCATTAAAGTAAGTGAAAGTAAACCGTGAAAATCGTGGGTCCCACTTTATATAAGTATTAAATGAATAATTAGATTTAAATTATGCCACAAATTTCAGGTTCTTGGAAATATAATGGACGGTTAATATGGAAAATACCCAACATCTGGACTAATCAAACGCATGTCCACTAATTAGCGGTCCACGTCATCTGGACCAGCTGATTTTTGGGATTATGACTCATCTACATTATTTCGACTATTTGGATGGCTTGATTTGAGCAACGTATATGCCACGTGTGCAAATTTGGATCGCACGTATATGACCGATCACATCGTACCACGTATCAAATAACCCAACTTCGTAGGAACCCAGAAAGATTGTCCGTAGTCTTTTCCGGACGACATGTCGCGGCACAGTATCACAGTATCTGTCGCCACATGGGGCGTACATGTAAAGATGGAAAGCTAATCGGAACCGTCCATCCTGTAGGAACTAGTTTGAATGCCTTACCCAATAATCAGGCAGAAAATTTGATTATGGACATGATTTATTAAGTTGAATATAAGCCATTGAAAAAATTAATTTCTATGGTTTAAATTCAACGAAACATACCAATGTAAAAGTTCATTACTGTTTCTCATCTGACGTAGAACCCAAAATATGGAGGGCTTATCAATGGACCGTCGATTCAACCGGGCCCCTACAATGCGATAAATTTAGTAAATCGTGAGTCGCGATGTAGGGAAAATGAAAATCTTTGACAATCTGGCTGTGCGGTGGTTGATACGCAGGCCCTAAGAAACCGCACACGTGTCACATAATCAGCTTAAATTAAACCTTTCAAACTGTGGACCTGAAATTGGATGGATTTTAAACAGAAATTAAACTAATTTAATTTCTTAAGTAGATGATTGGTGGGCATTTAATGGACGGTCAAAAATGAAAAACGGTCATTGATTTAATTCCACAAATTTCGTAGCTTATCATAGTTAAATTAATCTTATTTTTAGGTGACGAGCTATATATATCATTTTCCAAAATTTGTACCGTTTATGTTAGTGAATATATGCCACGTGTACGGTTTCTTAGCGCCTGAGTATCAACCATCACACATCTTTCAGAGTATCAAATAACTCCCATTTGGAAAAGGATAGTAACGACCAGGGCAAGTCCGTAATTACAGTCAACTCCAATATCCATTTCCATCTTTACGTTCTTAAATACTTTCCCCTGCTCGCCGGCTCGTCTGTTCCGCCATTGTCGACGAGCAGAGCTTCTCTGCAGCGATCGATCCTTTTCCAGAGAAGGAAAAAAAATCAGAAAGAAAGCTCTATCTCTAGGCTTAGTGTTTTTCTCTATCTGCAAATCTCTCCCAGTGAAGAAAGTGAAAAAAGGGGCCAGATCTAGGGTTAGGGTTTTCTCCTTCGAGAGCTTGGATTTTGTTCTTCTTTCCATTCACTACCATCAACAACACCTTCAGATTTTGCACCAGGGAAGTCTAGGGATAGGGTTAGGGTTAGGGTTTTTTTTTTCTTGGATTGTCAATGGCAGCAGCCACCGCGCAGGCTAACTATGGCACCGTGCCCACGACATCATCCGCATCGACCTCCTACACCACGTTCATCACCCGTGCGAAGGAGAAAGGCAAATCGGTCATTGCGACGCGCAAGCCGTGGCGTGATCTCTTCAACCCGTCCTCCTTCGGCCGTCCCTACTCATACGGTGAGGCGATGGTCCGAATCAGACTCAATCTCGGCTACTTCCGTGTAAACTACGCGATCATTGTCTTGTTGATCGTCTTCCTGAGCCTTTTGTGGCACCCAATCTCGATGATCGTGTTTCTGATCATCTTCGTCGCGTGGTTCTTCCTCTACTTCTTCCGTGATGATCCGATTGTTATCTTCAACCGCACATTTGATGACCGTGTGGTCCTGATCGTGCTGAGCATTGTCACGATCGTCGCCCTTGTTTTTACTCATGTGGGATTGAACGTGCTGGTTTCACTCATAATTGCAGCTGTGGTGGTGTGCTTGCATGCGGCATTTAGGGTTACTGATGATCACTTTGTAGATGAGCAGGAAGCTGCAGATCAGGGATTGATTTCCGTTGTCGGTAGCCCATTGCTTCACTCTTTCGGCAGTGGGTAATCTATTCAATGTGGTTGCTCTCACTGTGATCTCGGCAGGAGTTCATTTTTGGATCGTCCAGGATTTGATTTGAAATAGGGTTGCTTGGGATCTTTTTGGTTCAATCAGCAGCTATGGGAGCTTCCGAATTTCACTAACTGTCAGTGATTTCAAGGTGCAGGGTTTTATATTCCCAGTTTTCTTGTATTTGTTCCTATGGAAGGTTTGTGCTTTTTTAAAGGAATTTCTTTTTCTGTGTATCATGCTAACTTCGGAATGGAATTTTGCTTTGATTTTCATGAATTGAGGCTGTCTGTTTTTTGCTCTTCAGTATATTTCTGTCTTGTAAATGGTTTACTGTAGTTGGTTTTTAAGACCTACAGATGACTTCTATGTACACCTGAGTGAACAACTAAGTGACTTCATTGATATAGATGAAGTACCCATATGATTATACTGAAGCTATAAACTCCCAAGAATCTGGAGAATGGTTAAAAGCTATAAATGAAGAAATTGATTCAACGGAAAAGAATCAAGTCTATGAACTCTGTGAGCTACCTGAGGATAGAAAAGCAATAGGCTACAAATGGGTGCTGAAATAGAATCTTAAATCTGATGGCTTTATTGACAAACTCAAAGCTAGATTAGTATTTAATGGATTTACCCAAAAAAGAGGGGATAGATTATGTGGATGCATATTCTTTTGTTGCCAAGTTTATATCCATTAGCATCATCTTGGCAATAATTGCCCATTTTAACTTCGAGCTTTTCCAAATGGATGTGAACACTGCTTTTCTAAACGATGAACTAAAAGAAACTATATATAAGTTTCTTTGTAAATGGACAAGAAGATAAAGTATATAAGCTAAAAAAAAATTATATGACTCAAAATAATCCTCACGTCTATGGTATTTGACATTGCACCACGATTTAGGTCCACAGCCCATCTAGGCCCATTGTAGGACCTGTCAATAACGTAGGCCCATAGCCCACTGTAGGCCCAACATGTGCTGATTTTTGGGCTGACTATTTACAGATTTGGAGATTAAAATTTACTATTTTTGGGAGATATGGGGGGCAATTTAAAGTTGTGATGAGGGTGTAATTGATATGATTGAAGATATGGGCTAAATTTAGGGATTTGATTGCTTTCCATGTTTGCTTTTATTTATACTTTTGCCATATGAAGAAAGATTAGATTAGGGTGCAGTAAATTGTGATTGCTTCTCGTACTTGTAGATATTTCAATCAGGGATATCTTTAGGATCTATAAAAGGGATAGTGGTGTAGGAATTGGTAGATTCGAATATTTTCTAAGTGTGGTTTTTTTTTCCCTTTAACTTTTGTAAGAGGAAAGGTTGATATCAATAAAAGTTCTCTCTCTCTCTCTCTCTCTCTCTCTCTCTCTCTCTCTCTCTCTACTCCATTGTTCTTGTGAGTATTCTTTTCTTTTCTTTTTTAATTTCTTTGCAATTTGGATATCAAGATCTTATTGACTCAATAACCGGGTTGCACCACACTAGGCTATACTTGAATTAGGTTATACAATGAATAAGATAGATCACTATGTATACACTCTAAAAAGTGAGAGTAGATTTAGTATTCTATCATTCTATGTGGACGGCGTACTTTTAGCTAGATACAACTTGGAAATGATTTAGAAGACAAAATCATGGCTAATTCCAAGTTTGAAATGAAAGACATGGGAAAAGCATCCTATGTTCTATGTATTAAAATAATTAGAGATAGAAAACCCTGGATATTATACTTGAGTCAAGAGGGATATCTTGACAAAATACTAAAAAAATTCAGAACGGAAAACTATAAACCGGTATCCACTCCAATGGAAAAAAGGATTGAAATTTTCTAGGAAGGATTGTCCAAAGGAAGAACAAAAAAGATTAAATGTTCTCTATGCCCAAGTAGTGGGCAACTTAATATTGTGCTATGTTGTCTATGAGGATAGACCTTAGCTATGCAATAGGCTTTGTTCATAGGTACGGGAGTAATCGTGGTGTAAGTATAACACATTGGCAAGCTATGGAAAAGATATTTAGATATATAAAAGGTACAAAGCATCTAAAGTTGTGTTTTTTAAGAAGATAAGCTTGAGATTTTAGGTCATTTGGATGCAGATTTTGATGAAGACAAGGGTGATAGCAAATCCACCTTAGGTCATGTTGTTTATAAAGGATATATAGTTGGATATAGCTGACGAGCCAGTTCATATTTTTTGTGATAACCGAATTGCAATTAGATTTATACAAATTGGAGCAAATAACTCAAAGGGAAAATACATCAAAGTACAAAAATTATATGCAGGATATTATTGAGAAGGGAGAAGTAACCATGAGTTACTTGCCTTCAGGTTATATGATTGTCGATCCATTGATAGAAGCTATAAGTGTAGAGTATTTTTGCAAAGCATGTAAGCCTAATGGGACTTTAGGGACACTTAAGTTGGTAAGATACAAAGGCACTTGAAAAAGAATAGTCATGAGTGGCATATCCATAGGAGCGTCAAAGACCTCATGACTTTCTAGGAATAATGAGAGTAAAACCTTATGACATATTCAGCCCTCATGGCCAAGTGGGAGATTTGGATCAATGGTCATGAGGCCTCTTAACCTTGATTGTTCATGAGAATGGTTTGCTAATCAAGACCTTTAAAACCTTATTTTAATATAATATTATAAAACAATATTTATTATTTTTTAGTTTTCAACCGTTCAAATCAAAGGTTAATGTGGATTAATGTTTTGAAAAAAATACTCCTTTATTGTTCGGGCTTGATGATTGATATGTTGATATCACCCAATTTCTTGATCTGCTCAATCTATTACGTGCACTTTGATTAGACGGTCACACATGTGATGACGAATAAAAAATTGAGTCTGAATGATGAAGTTATGACTCATGGAAGATTTTGATGCAATATGGACCTACAAGTGAGTTTTAATTGAATGTGGGCTTGATAGGCTGAGGCTTAGCTAACGTAGCTTGCGTTGGGCGTAACTCAACTACAAGCCTCATGTTGGCCTGTGTAGCAGGTGGGCTCAAGTACTAGGCCTAGATGCGGCCTAATAGGCAATGTATGGGCCCAAACTTGATTTGTATATTTTTGGGCTTGGGACCTAGTTAACATGCTTGCGTCGGGCCTGACTCAACTACGGGGGTCATGTGGGCTTGGGTACGAAGTGGGCTCATGCGGCCTAATAGGTAGTTGTACGGCCCCAAACCTGATTTGTATATTTTTTGGGCTTGGGACCTAGTTAACATGCTTGCGTCAGGCCTGACTCAATTACGAGGGTCGTGTGGGCTTGGGTACTAAGTGGGCTCAAGTACTGGGCCTAGATGTTGGCTCAAGATTGACTAATCCTAGCTTGTCAGCACAATTGTAAGGACAAGTGGACAACTCATTTTTCAAGATGCTACAACCTTTTCAAAAAGGTTAATAGTAGCTTTTACCTTTTTCAAAACAATTATTAAACCTTAACTTTTCTGTTATTTTCCTTTTCTTTACTATCATACCTATTGCCATCAAATCTCACTGTTGTATCGTTGTGTGGTGGAGATCATCGCAGAAAGCCATCATTTTGGATTTTTCTACCATGCTAAAAACCTCTATTAGCAAAGCTTGAAGGAGAGTTTTCCTTATTGCTGTGAAAGAAGAAGAGGAGAGGAGACGTGTGGAGTGAACAGAGAAAAAAGTTAAAAAAAAAAAAAAGAAGAAGAAGGGAAGATGTAATAAATAAATTAAATACATCGGTAAATAAATTAAATACATCGGGAATCATCTTTACTTTGAAAAGGTATATATTATTACCTTTTTATAAAGGGTGTAGCTTTTTTGAAAAGTGAGTTGTCCACTTGTCCTTGGATTGTTGTGACGAGCTAGGCCTAGTCAACCTCGAGCCCACATCTAGGCCCATTACTCGGACCCACCTAATGCCCAAGCCCATATGAGGCCTGTAGTAGATTCAGGCTTGATGCCCAAGCCCACATGAGTCCCATAGTTTGAGACAGGGTTGACGCCTAAGCCCACATGAGTCTCGTAGTCGAGTCAAGCCTGACGCAAGCCACGTTAACTAAGGCTCAAACCTAATCAATGTAAAGATCAGGTTTGAGCTTTTGAACCTACCTTTTAGGCCAACATTTTGATAAGACCTGTTTGTAGGCCTATCTTGCATCCAAAAATCTTCCATGGGCCGTTTCTTCATCATTCAGACTTAGATTTTTTATGCATCAGAACCCATAAGATTTTCTTATCAAAGTACATGTAATAGGAGCGGATCAAGAAATTGCATAATATCAACAAAAATTGTCAAGCCACTTGGAGCTTGCCGATGGTAAAAAGGGCATTTTTCTGAGCTTATTTTTATCACGTGGAAACTAGGTATCTTGGATTTTTATGACAAACCAAAAAAAAAAAAAAAACAAAATAAACTTTATTATGATGCTTTACCAAAATTCTGTCAAATGCAACCTGCCAATTACAAAATAAAAAATGATTATGTAGTAACTGTTCTTTCAGATTGCCCATTCATCAAATGGGACAAGGAGGGCTGGTGGGTTCACACAGTAGCTAATCGGCACATTGCTAACTTGAAAGACCTGTTTGAGACCCCCAAGGAATTCAGAGCCAGAGAAAATCGAATTTAAATGGAAAATAACACCCACTCTTAATATATTAGGTGTGGGAACCTGAAGATTGAAATGCCAAAAAACTGGACCTCGTGCTAACCAATGTATTCTATGCGGCTACTATAAGACTTTGTCTCACTTCTGGTTCACAAAGGCTTTGATTTTTGTTTCCAATCATTAAGGGAGCGTTTGGATCGTAAGTTACTTATGCTACTTATGCCTCAAGTAGCTTATCTTGATTTCTACTTATTAAATTGAAGTGATTAAATAACTTTAAATAAAAAAAGTTACTTATAATTGATCATAAACCAAACTTACTTTTCTCAAATAAGTTATCTATTGCTGGTGGTATTCAAACTGGCCCTAAAATTGAGGAGCATGGTCATGTGTTTACCTGGGGCCATCTAGCTCACAGTGAAAACTTATTTACACTGGATGTTATGGCTTCTATTGGTCGCATTAATTCCTCTGTTATTAAGTTAATTCTTGTTTCCTTGCTGATGCATATACATGGCACCTTAGATTATGGCACATTGAAAAAATAAAATGGAAAAGTTGTCAAAAAAAAAAAAGAAGGTTTGATACCTGATCTAGACGAAGTAGAATTCAACACGTGATGTTTGTCTAGTAAGACTGACTAGAAAACCTTATCCTAAAGGAAATTGAACATTAGAGATGTTTTTTTTTTTTTGTGAAGTAACATTAGAGTTGTTGGCCATAGTACCTCAGATAATTGTGGTCTTCAAACATAACAACTCATAGAAACAAAGAATATTTCACCGTCATTGATTCAGGTATGTATATTTAATTAGCAAGAAATCAAAAGCCCTAGAAACCTTTAAAGAATATAAAAGGGAAGTAGAAAACCAGCTAGGAAGAGCCATCCGAGTTCTCAAAACAGATAAGGGAGGCGAGTTCACTTCCAATAAGTTCAACAAATACTGTAGGGTCAATGGAATTAAGTGTCGGACTACAATGACCTATACTCAGCCGAATGGTGTAGCAAAAAGGTGCAATAGAACCCTTTTAGATATGGCTAGGTCCATGCTGGCACATCCTCGTTGACTAAGACCTTCTAGGGAGAAGCATTTAGCATGGCCATGTATATCCTAAATAGGCCCCCCCAACTAAATCCATAGAATATACTCCTTATGAGCTGTGGAAAGCTAGATAACTTCATCTAATTAACCTTAGAAAATGGGGCTCAGTAGCATAGGTATTGGTATCATATCTACTTAATAAGTCGGAACCCATGACCGATAGGTGTAATTTCATAGGGTTTTCTAGTGAATCAAAAGGGTGGATGTAATAAAGAAAAGGGTCTAATAGAAAGTAGAAATGATGATTTTTTTTTTTAAGAACTCAATGAAACCAATAAGCTAAGATAATACCGAACCTCTAGAGGTGATTGAGGGAATGATCAGCCGCCTATAAACAATGAATCAGTAAGTAAGAAGCCTGAAGATGCTCAAACACCAGTCCATCCTACGCTGAGTGGTCAAAGGAGATCGAGAGATCCCCCATTATACATGGAAACGCTAATCACCATTGACCATTGATTTGAATGGTTGGTACTGATTTAAAAAATAAATATTACTTTATAATAATAATAGTATTAAAACAAGGTTTCAAAGATCTTGATTAGCAAACAGTTGTGAGGATTACCCAGGTCTCCACCACCAGCGTTTAGGATCAAGTGGGCCTTATGGCCATTGATCCAATAAGATGGTTGTACATTTTATTTCAGAATGGAAGCGAAAATTAACTTTAAGCAGGTTGGGTCTTAAAAACCACGTGAGAAATGTGGATATTATTGCTCATATTGTAAAAATCTATACAATATTTTGACCTTTCAAAAATAAAAATAAAAATTATACAATATTTTGATAATCAATCGATATATTTTTTTTCACATACTGTCTTGATATTTCAAATTAAGAGCTGCTGGGTGAAAATTGCATTTTTATGAAGTAGGACTGAGGGGCATCTGTGAGAAATCTGTGCCTTTTAACTGGTATTTGGTGGCTGATTGAATTGAATGCTATTGGAATGATACTGCATGAATGGTTCTCTGTTTTTATTATTTTTGGTGGAATAACACCTGTGGAGTTTTGCTCTCATGGCCAGTGCCTAGCCCGGATAAAGGAGGGTTGTATCAGGTTGGTAGCCAGTGCGAAACTTTAGCTATAACCTTTATCATAAATCTTGACAAACTGGCATTTCAAGCTCATCCTAGATAGTGGAATGGCGGAACAGAGTTCGGGTACCCGACTCTAGTTAGTTGGGATAAGGCTGAGATGATGATGCGTGTATATTTTACCTGTTCAGTTGTAATTGGGTGGTGCAATTTAGACCTCTATTTAGCTGTTTTGGATATTTATTTGGAATTTGTTCTGTACTTACACAAGCAATGATAGCAATCAATGCTACGAATAATTTGGCCTTTATCAGCATTGCACCTTGAATTAGATCATTGGTTCATCACTAAAATCTGCTCATCATATTCATCTGAAGAGCGAGTATGAGACAAATTCTGACTTGGGTGTTGGTTTTTGATGGATGACTAGAGAGCTGACAGATTTCACCCTCTAGTTTGGGTTGTTCCTTCATTTTTTTTTCTCCTGGTAGATCACAACTTAAGATTGGCTTCACTAGATCTTCATCATTTGATTACCCAGTGTTGACTTCAGCAATTCCCATGTGAGGAGCCAGGTACTACTTGATGATATGCTAGTTTTCTTCTTTGATGTCCTTGAGGCTGGGTCCTTGGATCCCATCTTGTTTAGCACTTCTGTCTGGTTTCTCTGCCCTTTTGTTCATTATAACTATGAAGGTTGTGGCTTCTCCGAGTCCTTTTAGTCAGAGGTCATAGTCTCACTGTGTTGCTGTAGATTCCCGTTAAGGAAGATGTTCTGGTAGAATGACTAGGGCTAGATGGTGATGAATAGGAAGAAGAGGTTGAGAGGATCCATTTGATTGATTTTGAGAAGCTTGTTTCTATCCTTGTGCACAACTTCTTTCAATGCTGAAATGATGATCTGTAGTCAAGTTTGGGGATTCCAACTTTAAGTGGAAGATGTATTTTTTATTTCTATTGATATTTAATGATGATGTATTGGGATTCAAATCGCTAATGTTCCTTGGGGCAGAAATAGGGAATTGATGTTTATGGGAAGCTATAGGAACATGGATTTCAAATGGTTGGGACAAAGCTATGATATTGATAATTTGGATAAGGGGAATCCAGCTTAGGTTGCTATCAGTGGCAATGTGGAAGGAGAAGATAAAGATAGTAGGAACTTGCAATGCTTCTCTTCTGCTAAACTCGAGCGTCAGGCAGTTGGCACCATGTGAAATTGCGTTGGGGGATTGTCTAACACGACACCCTACGCTATACGTGGAAGCTTACAGAGCTTGTAGAACTATAACTAAGTCTTGGGGGGGGGGGTTTAAAAAACTTCTTGCCTAATTAAAGTAATTAGCAATACATAAACTAATTAAAGCAAGAACACTTATCTTCCAAGCTTAAGTGGGTCCAATCACAAAGGCTAGTAAAGAATAGGTAAATAAGCAAACTAGCCTAATCACATAGATTATAAACATGCAACATGTTGAGCCCCTAATCAATGTGCAAGATCTAGATTATTAAAGATATTTCTATCCAAGCAACTAGTCTAGAGAGCTAAGTGGACACTATGAAATTCATCATGCTAAGCATATGTCTACTAGCTAAATGAACATACATCTTGTGTGTGAATCTACCTAACAAGTACATAGCATACAAACCATTCAAGCATTTATATAATTATAATTGAAAGACAATGCATGAAAGGAAATAACTCAATTGACAATCTCAAACACAAGCAATAAGCATGTATAGTTGTTCAACTATTTGTCTACTCCACTCCCGGTTCAAGTGCCTGATTTCACTAGGGAGTTTAAATCAGGTTCCTCTCAACCTAGGAGGTTTAAATAAGTTTCTCTTAATCTTTACACGAAGGTTTTTGCACAGGTTCACCTTTCAACCTGAACGGTGGTTTTACGGGTGCACCTCTCAACCCAAGTGTTTGTAGGTTCCACCCAACCTAGGAGTTTAAACAAGGTTCCTCCCAACCTAGGAGTTTTGACGATGTTCCTTCCAACCCTATATTTCTAATTCAAGAACCTACAATGTTTTCTCAGGCTAACCAATAACCTACATGTATGCACTCGTGCCGGTGGACCATGTACACCCATGTCGGTGGCTCCCCTCGCAAACTTACGTGGTTTTTAATAGGCTAACCATCAACCTTAAATTCGCACTTAATCTTACAAAAAAAGAGTGCTAACAAACTCTTAAACTTGACACTTACTTGTTGGATTGAGCTCCTTTTGTAGCACCTTGATGGGTTGCTTCTTCTCACTCTCTTGTGCTTGAATTAGCTCCCCATGTGCTCCCCCGATCAAGGATGCCGTCGTTTTGCCAAGGCTTCAGCTCCACCGATCAATTGTCTTATATATGATCTTCTTTGAGATGACCAAGGTAATGGGAGGTAGGTTGAATCTTCTACAATAAGTTGTGTGTTGAAAGCCTAGAAGAATTCATTTATTTGGATCTCTAGAGAAGTTAAGACAAAATGATATACCTATGATGTAGGTGTCTAAAACATCTAGAGATCAAGAGAGCAAATCCATCTTCGTATGAGCTTTGAATGCTCCATCTTGTGATTAAACACAAGGAAGATGACTTAGAATGCTTAGGATTAGAGCCTAATGGTTTGGGCAATGAGGGTGGCTTATAATACACTAAAATCTCTCTAAGAATTCCAAAAATCGAGCTGCAAATATATAAAGCGAAAGTTCTAACGGCTAGAAAACGGTAGCCAACTGCTAGTTGCCGACCAGTTGGTGGGGTCCAAGACCGTTTGGTCGTTGAGGGACGACCGGTTGGAAATTGGCCCGGGATTGGTTAGATGTTACTGTTCCATTTTTAGCCTTTGCTGACCGGTTGGTCAGACCAGTTGACTAATCTGGCGATCGGTCTAAAATAGCCCAAGGACATTTTTGATGGGTCATTTGCTGCGGTGTTATTTTGGGCCTCTAATGACCGGTTAGCCACGGGCCAAGACTGGTCAGCAATGTCTTGCTACTATCTTAAATTGTGTTTTACAGCAGCACATGCAACTTCTTGGGCCATTCTTTGGGTGTTTATTTGGGACACCTACGGCCAATCTAAGATGACTAAAAGTATGCCTATGGGGTTAGGTCATCTAGAGGTTTAGGTTTCGGTTTGGTTCAAGGTTCTAGGCTTCACCAATGCATCTATTTTACCTATTTCTTCTTCCTTGATGCAGCATGTCCACTTGAGTCGTCGGTCTTCATCTTCTTTAAGCTCAACCGACACCTAGCCTCAAGACTTATGTAATTGACAAATATGGTGCACTAATATGCTACAGAAAAGTGTACTAACACCGTGGTCTTAAAACCGTGGGAAAAAAGATAATAATGTTGGGAGTCACAAAGCTCTGTTTGGAGCTCCCTTGGAAGCAGCTGGGGAAAGTTTGGGGTTGGAGAATGTCCACAATTAGGAAATGGTTGATGGAAGAGCTGTTGGGTAGGGGAGAAAGCTGTTGAAGGCTAGCCTGAGCATCCTTGGGGTGAATGAATTGGACATTTGGGTGGATGGATCTGTTCGTGCTAGGGTAACAAAGTCAAATGTCATGAATCTTAAAACCAAGTGGGTGTTCTGTTTAAGTTCCACCTTAGAAGGAGAGGCACTTGAGCTATTGAGAAGAGTTCATTCTGGAGGACTGCTTGCAAGAAAGAAGCCTTTGAATCGGATTGCTTCACAATCCTCCTGAAATCAATCAAATGGGGTGGATTTTGAATTTTGGTGAATTCCCAAAAAAAAAAATTGTTTGTTCAGAGCAATCTTTACATTCACCAATGGGAGTTGTTTTGATATTCAGGCGGAGTGTCAACCACTTAGAAACCATAGGTAACTCAATGGTCCAAGATGTGGGACTCTCTGTAGGAAGTTCTTCATCCAAAATTCAGATCCATCAAACGTCCCTACTAACATCTGATTCACGGCATTAATTTATTGACTTAGCACCATTGGCCGTTTTCGGTTCAACCATCCATTAGATATGTGCATCAAAATGGGTCTCACGGTTCCGATGGTCTCATTTATCTTTGCCCATGTGGGCTATTTCTCAGTGCCTGCATATCGACCATAAAACCCATTGCACCCAGTGCATACTGCCAGTGTATATCAGTCTTATTCACTAATCGGATGGTATCCACTGTGAAAATGCTTATCAAGAAGACTTTAGTGGGTGGGTAGGATTTGCCAAGTAGCATGAGATGCACTCTGGATGCAAAACCAAAACCTAGATGACTTTGTTGTTGAAGTTAGTTAGATGATCTTAGACTTCTGGTTAGTGGGCATTTTTTTCATTGGATGTGGACTGCTGAGTGCTTGAATTTCTAACCATACATCAGATGCGCACCCATGGGCCACTAAGGTCCTCTCATCACGGTGGCTTATCTGAAGCAGGTCCTGGATTTGTATGGCTTCAGCATGACTCGTTTGAGTCAACTCGACTCGGATCCCGTTTGACACCCCGCATCATTTAACCGTGCTCACGCGATTCTAACCCACTGCCAGCATTCATTAGTTAAGTTCGTTTGGGAGGTCGACTGAAATACAAATTTGTTCTTGCATAGCTTGGTTGCCAGAGGTAGCACATGAACGGACGTGGTTTGGCTGGTGACCCCAACACCAGCCAGCTAGATGGCGTCAAAGTTGTGCACCCCACCATGATGTATTTGTTTTATCCATGCTGTCCATCCATTTCGCCAGCTCATTTTAGGGCAGGAGCTCAAAAATGGTTAGTGTTGAAAACTTCTTGGGGGGCCACAGAAGTTATAGATTGAGCTGATATTTGTGTTTTCTTTTCATGGCCGAGGTTTGTGTGACCTTGTGAACAGGTTGGATGGCAAATAAACTTCATTTTGGGAGGCACTATCTCTACTGTTTTCCATGGTGTGATCCACTTGAGATTTGGAACTGCCTCATTTTTGGACGGGGATTAGCTAGTGACCCCAACACCAGCCAGGGGGCTGGTGTCAAAGCTGTGTGGGCCCCACCATGATGTATGTGTTTTATCCACGCTGTCCATTTGTTTACCTCATTTTAGGGCATGGTTCCAAAAATGAGGCAGATCCAAATGTCAGGTGGACTACACCACAGGAAACAGTGGGAATTGAACGTCCACTGTTGAAAACTTCTTGGAGGCCACAAAAGTTCTCGATCAAGCTGATATTTGTGTTTTCACTTCATCCAGGTCTGTGTGACCTTAGCAACAGGTTGGATGGCAAATAAACATCACGGTGGGCCCCGGGAAGTTTTTAATGGTGGACGTTCAATCAACAGTGTTTTCCTGTGGTGTGGTCCACTTGAGATTTGTATCTGCCTCATTTTTGGGCCCATTCCCTAAAATGAGGTGGAAAAATGGATGGACAGCGTGGATAAAACACACACATCATCGTGGGGCCCACACAGCTTTGACACCAGCCCTGGCTGGTGTTGGGGTCACTAGCCAATCCGCGTCCCTCATTTTTGGGCTTGTTCCCCAAAATGAGCTGGCAAAATGGATGGATGGTGTGGATAAAACACGAACATCATGTTGGGTCCACGGAGCTTTGACACCAGCTAGCTGGCTGCCAATTGCCAAACCGCGTCTCTCATGGATGGAGTAAATTAATAAATTTCACATAATACAACGGTGGGCCCCAAAGATCTCAGTTGTCTTAATAGCTGCCTAAAACAGGTGTTGCAGAGAATTCCGGTCCAAATAACATCTGCCGAAGTGAACGTTTCCTGGTCACATTATTATTATTTTTTTTCGGCCAGGCAAGGCATCTCCACCGTATGGCCTTATACGATCATTTGTTACTCTGATGGACGATAACACTTGATATGCATACACTCAAATTGTTGGACACGGTATAAAGTTGCAGGCCAAAATCAGATTAACCCAACAATCCTAGCCTCTGATTTCAACCAATCTGATGCTCAGATGCACCCCTATACGTCCACCTTACATCAGAGCTATCCATTTGTATTGATCCGGACCGTTTAAAATATGGTCCACGATACAATGAGGCATAGGCATTCAAACTTTTCCCATTTAATTTGGAACAAGGTTGGTTTAGCCTAAGCTGGGGCTCTGCCCATCCAAGTGGCCCATAAATATACGGATGAGAAAAAAATGACACACATCCACTTGTTTCTACCATGGTAGTTCATTTGATGAGTGGACCGTTTCAATTCTTGAAAAAAAGTACATATACATGATGGGACAGGTGTGATGGATGGCTTGGATCTCATGCCCATGTAACCTGCTGGCACCTCCAATAGCCATCTGGATCCAAGCTGTACATGAAGTGTGTCTGGCTGTAATAGGTCTGATCTGTTGGGCGAGGGGGACTCTGCATGTTGGGACCCATCTGATTGGCGGCTTGGATCTTGTCTGTATATGCCACTTTGGTTTATGGGGTGGCACGTACATAGCACTCACATGCGGTTTGAACGTACTTTCTACATGCATGGGCTGGCTTGTATGGTTTCTTGTTCTGGCCCCAAGCTGGTCGATCTTGTGCCTCTGATAGAGGCCCCTCCATCCAATGTGGTTTTGAAGCCCGATTAATAAGGAGTTGGGTCCCGACCCTTTTGAAGCCCGAGTGCTAGCAATTGGGCTTGGGCTGAGGTTGCATTTAACTATTGGACACAGGCCCAGAAACAGTCTCATCTTATCCCAATTTATCATCATGTAGGCCTTTAGTTAGGGTTTTGCATCAAACACGTAGGGCTCTCAATGGGTCGGATCTGGATCGGATCCAGTTGGATCCGGCTCCAAGTCTGTATATCTATAGACGGATTCGGATCCAACTCGGATCCAAAAGGTGATATCCACATCCGATCCATTTATAAATTGTTAGATCCATATCCGATCCAAAATCCATATAACCATTGGATTCGGGTCGGATCTAGGTCCAAATCCACTCATTACAAATCTAAAAAAATATATGACATAAAATATATAATATAATATATTTAATTTAGTAGAAAAATTATGCAAATCCCACTATTTACTATGGTATGGTATGGTGGACATGGCCTAAAATAATTTGTAAAAAAGATAGCGAGCATGAATATAACATATGCAGTAAGGTGACAATGAGTCGGATCCTAATCGGATTCGGATCAAACTCGGATATGTTCCCGTGAATCCATATCCGGTCCATTTAAGTAATCGGACCTATTTTAACATCCAAATCCGGTCCATTTAACTAATCGGACCTATTTTAAGATCCAAATCTGCATTATATGGATTCGGAGCGAATCGGATCTCGGATCTGGCCCGCTCCATTGAGAGCCCTACAAACACGGTTCCCTGATTCCCCATTAATAAACAGTCAGGCCTAGACTTTCGAAGCCCAATTAACGAAGGCTCTTTTGTTAGGGCCCTCATCGAACCTTGCAATAGGCTTAGTAAAAGCTTCTTTTTTTTTTTTTTTTGCATCATGAACTAATCTAGGTTGTTCTTGGCCTCTAATAGAGGCCTGTGAATTAGTAAGGGGGCGTTTAATGCATTGTATTAGATGGTATTAAGTGGGATGGAATTGCATTTGGTTCCGTACAAATTCCATATGATGTTTGGGGAGGATGGGAGGCTTCGGATTAGGTGGGATAGAATTGCACTTGATCCCATGTGGGATTTCTAAATCCCACACACGTGGACCCCACATTGATGCATGTGTTTTATCCATGCCGTCCATCCATTTAAGTCTTTTATACATGACACTATGGTTATATACATGTACAAGTGACGACATTCGTTATGAATTTGGTTTGTTGATTGCAAATCCATGGTCCACCAAACGGGATTTTGCTTAATCCCATGATAAGTATTTGATCCCAAACATGGGATTGGATATGAAAATACCATGGGATTACTAGACATGTAATCATTGTGTAATAAATAATGTTAATCCCACCTAATATTATTTCATCCCTTCTAATACAGATATCAGTGTGTATAAGGTCCAATATTTGAGATGATCTCTTAACACTAGGAAAATGTTTCTTTGTTAATTTGGACCGTGTGTACACTTCACATTTATCATTTTGATTATCTGTGTATGAGATTAGGCCATTTTTAGACATGAATTTTAAGGTACTATAACCTATGTGTACTAATCTACCATGCCATAATGATACAGATTCAATCATATACGCAGAATAATTATTTTCATTCAAGGAAAACTCAATCATACCATTATAAGCATATCTCTTACCAACAAAATTTTCATTCTTCGACAAAATCAGTTTTCTTGACTCAAATACTATCCGTATTCCGAGTTTTCGCAGAAGATCCCCAGAAACTAGGTTTCGTCTCATGTCTGGGATGGGCAGTACATTAGTAAGGACCACTTTCTTTCCAAAGATAAAGACTAGTTCCACGGTTCATTTGCTTACAACCTTCGATTGGACTTCATTACCCATTTATACCTTTTGACAATTGGTCACATCCTCATAGATTTGAAAGGCTGACCTGTCATAGTTTTCATGGACTGTGGCAGGTGTATCATATCACCAACTGGGTACTTTGCTTTGGAAAACTGATTCAAAGTAAAAAAAACTTGGAATACGGGTAATATTTGAGTCAGGAAAACTGATTCTGTCGAAGAATGGGAACTTTGTTGTTAAGAGATATGCTTGTAATGGGATAATTAAGTTTTTCTTGAATGAAAGTAGCTATTCTGCGTATATGATTGAATCTGTAGCATTGTAGCATGGTAGATTAACATACATAGGTTATAGTACCTTAAAATTTATGTCCAAGAATGGCTTAATCTTTTACACAGATAGTCAAAATGACAAATGTGAAGTGTGCACATGGTCCAAATTAACAAAGAAATATTTTCCTAGTGTTGAGAAATCATCTCAAATATTGGACCTAATACACACTGATATCTGTGAGTTAAATGACATTCTTACACGTGGAGGAAGAAGATACTTTATAACCTTTTATCGATGATTGCTTCAGATATATATACCTAAAGAATAAAGATGAAGCATTTAGCATGTTTAAGGTACATAGAGCAGAAGTAGAAAATCAACTAAAGAAGAAAATAAAAATTCTTCGTAATGACAGAGGATGAGAGTATTTTTCAACAGAATTCTCTGACTTTTGTGAAGAACATGGAATAATACACCAATGAATTGCGCTGAACACACCACAACAAAACAATATAACCAAACGAAAGAATAGAACCTTAGTAGAGATGGTCAACTCAATGTTAATACAAGCAAAGTTGCCATTAGAATTATGGGGTGAAGCACTACTAGCAGCGTGCCACATCCTAAATAGGGTTCCTTCTAAAAAGTTTACGACTTCACCATACGAGTTATGGAAAGAAAACCTAACTTAGAATATCTCAAAGTGTGGGGGTGTCTCACATATTGTAAAAAGCCCGATCCTAAAAGATTTAAATTATGATCCAGAGCTATCAAGTGCACCTTTGTAAGGTATGCACAAAATAACAAAGCCTATAAACTCCTAAACTTAGATTCTAACACCATTGTAGAGTATATAGATGTAGAGTTCTTTGAAAACTCACTATTCTTAGAATCAAGGGATAATGAAATCCAAACTCCAAAGGAGAAACCCATAGTAGAAGCTTAACAAGAAGTTGAAGCTCCAATCGAACCATGTAGGAGTCAAAGGATAAGAGTAGAAAAGAGTCTTGATCCTGAACAGATAAACTCTCAGCGTATTTCTTTTCATCTCGTTGAAGGAGATAGAGAGAATGTTATTAGAGAGATACATATAGTTATGACTATAGAAGATGATCCAAAAATATATAGAGAAGCTGTAACTTCTAGAGATTCAGCTTTTTGGAAAGAAGCCATCAATGATGAGATGGACTCGATTATGTCAAACCAAACTTAGGAACTGGTGATCTACCTCTAGGTTCTAAACCCATAGGGTGTAAGTGGGTATTTAGAAAGAAATATCACACTGATGGAACTATTCAAACCTTTAAAACTAAACTAGTAGCCAAAGGATTCAGACAAAAAGAAGTAATAGATTATTTTGACACATATTCACCTGTGGCGAGAATAATATCTATTAGGATTATGTTTGCTTTAGCATCCATACATTACATGTATATTCACCAGATGGATGTAAAGACTACTTTCCTCAATGGAGACCTTGACGATGAGGTATACATGGAACAACCTTAAGGGTTCGTTCTGCCAGGAAATGAGAAGAATGTCTGTAAACTAATTAAATTATTGTGGATTAAAACAGGCACATAAATAGTAGCATGAGAAGTTTGATTATAAAATATTATCTCATTGTTTCATGCATAATGTAGCAAACAAATGCATATATTCCAAAACAAGTAGTAACTATATAACTGTTATTTGTTTATATGTTGATCACATATTAATAATAAGTAACAAAATAGAAGGTGTAACTGAAACAAAGAAGTTTTTCTTTTTCGTATTTAAAATGAAGGATCTTTGACAAGTTGATACGGTTCCAGGTATTAAAGTAAAAACTCATAGTGTGGGTTATGCGCTGTGTCAATCTCATTAAATTCAGAATATAATAAAGAAGTTTAAACACTTGAATATTAAAGAAGTAAAAATCTCATTTAATCCAAGTATTAAGATAAATGAAAATACTGGAAGCACAATTGCATAATTAGAGTATGCTAATGTTATAGGAAGTCTAATGTATGCAATGCAATGCACTAGACTAGATATCGTATACACTGTGAGTAAATTAAGTAGGTTTACTAGTAATCCTAGTGTGGAACACTGGAAGGCAATAAGTAGAGTACTTGGTTATTTGAAAGCAACCAAGGACTTAGAGTTATTCTACTTAGAATTTTCAGCTGTACTAGAAGGATATACCAATGTAAATTGGATATTAAGTTCATGTGACAACAAGTCCACTACTGGATGTGTTTTCACCCTAGGAAGTGCAGCCGTATCTTGGGGATCTAAGAAACAAACTTGCATAACTCACTCAACTATGGAGTCTAAGTTCATAGCCCTTGTTGCAACAGGTAAAGAGGCTGAGTGGCTTAGGGATCTTCTTTTAGAAATTCAATTCCATGCGAAGCCGATACCGGCTGTTTCGCTACATTGCGATAGTGAAGCCACATACACTGCGATAGTCTATGATATCCATACATTACAATGTTAGCTACATTGCAATGATTCCATCTTGAATTAGCTGTCTTACATTGTTATGTTTGCCTATAGCGGCACATACAATGGGAAATCCAGACATATAAGTCTGGGACATAACTATGTAAGACAGCTAATTCAAGATGGAATCATTGCAATCTCCTACGTAAAGTCAAGTAATAACTTAGCTGATCTTTTTACTAAATCTCTAACGAGAGAGGTAGTAAGGACAACATTCAGAAGGATGGGGTTAAAACTCTTTTCAAAGGATTTCACTAGTGATGAAAACCCAACATAAAGTTAGAAAATCTCTATATATGGGTTCAATGGGTAAAAATAAGTCACTGATATGCGAAAAGTTTCAGCACTAAATTATATATATACCTTATCTAGGATTAACGTGTTGGCCATTACAGATAGATGGTTGAGTCTTAAAAATTCTTAATGCAGTCCAGTCTTAAGGACAAGTGTCTGATAGTAATGGAGATACTAAAAGGACTTTACCTATATGAACGTAGAGGTGATGCTGCCTCTCATAAGAATAAAATTTTTTTCTCGAGATCGTTTATGAAACAGGATAAGCACAAGGGCATTAAATGTGCTGAGTAAGAATTGTGAGAACTTAAACAACACAAAGAAAGTATGTGTGTGGTATTTTCGGTCCTATTATCTAAAAATAACTGGTTCAAAGCTGCGGCTATCATAATTTCGATAGGTCTTTGAAATACTTACACTAAGGAATGATTCAAATCGAAAGATATCTTTCTTTATGCATATGATCAGTTTGTACTCTGGTAGATGTCATTTTTTCGTTTTAAAATTATTTTCAACCAAGTGGGGGATTGTTGAAATATTATATGAGATATTTTGGTTTAAAATAATTTTTAAAACTAATAAGAAAACTTATTTTATTTTTGTCCCATATCAGATGGGAGAAGCGATTTTTTCTTCTTCATAAGTAGGGTGTTGTGCACCTTACTTATTTATGTGGGAGAGAGGAGTATGGTGGCTTGCGTGTTCCAGTGCGAACCACGCACGCACAAGCGCTCAGGCACAGGCTCAGTCTCGAACTCGGACTTGGTCACGGGCTCGGTGCTAGGGCGTGGGCATGTGAAGTAGTGTGGCTGTAGAGGCGCTAGTAGCACACTTTGCACTTCGCACGTGGCTAGCCCAACAGTCAGAAAATGGCTAGCCACTGAGTCTAAACAGCTAGCATGCAGGTGTAACTCTCACATGCATAACGGTAAGAAACTGCCAGAAAACGGCTAGTTTCTTCCAACAGCCAGAAAACGACTAGTGCCATTATGGCTCTGGACCAAAACTACCAGCCACCCTTGCTTATATAAACCAGACAGGTCTAATTTATTTAACAACAACAATCACAATTATTTCGAGTCTTCTATTAAACCAGTATCTTCCAAGCAAAGTAGCCTCACAGTTTCGTTCATACGAACCTAACCATTAAGACCAAAGAAGTGCTCTACTCGTTACAGAAAAACGTCAGTCTTTTTCTTTTTCTTTCTTTTCTTTTCTGCCAGAAATTGTGTTACTGAGTTCCATAATGGTCTCTTCGTTTTTGCTGAAGCAGAACTACATAAGGTTAGTTGTAATCTGGAAGCAATCCGCCTGTAACCTGACAGCAGACTTAAAGTATTTTGAGTAGGGGCGAATTACACTTTAAGGACAACGTGCTTTTCACATGCTTCAGTCCTTTAAACTCAGTTTTCCAAATTTATTTATTTTTTATTTTGGAGATCAAATTTTCAACACCTTTATCATCTTTAAATGCAAAGAAGACTAGATAAAAGAAGGAAGGAAGAGAAGAAATGGAACACAGGACTTTTCTCTTGACCTGATGGATGTTCTTCCACTTACAAATGAATGAAAAATTCTCCTCTACATATCCTCTACCTCTGCGGTCAAAATAATATTTTAGCAAAGGAGGTACAATAAAAAAATTTAGTAAGAATTTTTTAAAATGTTATCGGACCACGTCGGGCCACCAACTTTTAGGCAACTAAGTCCAAGCCTAGCACATTTAAAAAGGGGCTCCAGTTTTAAGCCCAAACTCGGCCCTCGGGCGTGATGCTCTAGCCCAAGCCCGTTTTCAGATGGACTTGGCCCTAATAAATAAGCAAATAAATACAATACACATGCGTTGCATGATGATCCAACCAACTGACCATCAATCCATCTATCCCATCGAACCATCCAACCATCCCATCAATCCAAACATTTTTTAATAAACATTTTTTTTAGGATATCAATACATTATTGACGTTATCGAAATATTGCCAATGCACTGGCGATATAAGTGCCACTTGGAATTTACACTGGCGATACAAGTGACACTTGTAATTTCCACAATCGAAAATATTAGCAATACGTTGGTGACATCAATGCATTGACAATACAAACAACAACTAGAATTTACACAATTAAAATATTGGCGATATTGATGGATCGGGGATACTTAGCAATGTATCACCGATACTTGGAATTTCTGATACTACCAATGTTATCAATATCTCCTAGCTGGAGAGATAGATAGTATCGGAGATACTCTGACTAATGCTCCAAACCATGTCTAGCTATCATGTCAACATATGAGTTTGGCACTACAAACAAAGGCCGAAGCAATGAGCTAGCTGAGCCCAGTCCAACCTTCACACCTATCAATATATGGATATACTTGGCTCAATTATGAAAATAATGACCCAACTAGTAAAATGATAGAGGCTATGCCCAACATTTAACCTAATTAATAATGGCTCATGCTTGGGCTTTGTTCTAAAACAAAAGCCCAACTAGTAAACTAGTTGCATTGGGGCCAACTTTAGGCCTGATATTATTTAGCTGGGTTGGGCTCTCCTGACTTGGCCAGTTATGAGAGAATTAAGAGAGACTTTGACAATGGCAAAGTGAGATAGTTGATACAGGCACTTCGAACATCCAAGTCAAATCAAATCGTCTGGAGAGTGGTATCCTCATTAGATGGTAATAAAACAATAATTGTACTTTAACTATTTGACTAGATGATATTTATTGGGTCAACACAAGAAACAATTAATCAATTTAAATTCAACAAACAAATTTTTATATATCAGATATTAGAATCATCTAATGAATAATCATTTTTGAATTGTAAATTCTAATAAATATTATTTTAGCTCATAGGTCACAAGATTTTCTTACTTTGAACGATTAATTTCATAACATACACGATGTGTATATACATATATTCATTAAATAGTGGAATAAGTATTATTACAATTACATTTTATTAGCCAGTAAGAATTATTGCTCACTACCACCATCATTAAAATGATTAGTTGAGCCTAAAGCTTTTTTCCAACTGTTAAAATAACAACTTTTGCCAGATGAGTTTCCTTTAGCTTTCCTTTGATTATTTTAGGAAGTTGTTAAATGAGACAAGATGGGATTTACTGAAGAATATTTTGAGAGGGGTCAGCTTTCTAGCGAGCTTAGGGCCTCTTTTATTGCCATTATTCCAAAGGTGTTAGGTTTGGAGAGTGTAAGGAATTTCAAATCAATTAGTTTGATAGGTGTGGGGTACAAGATCATTGCCAAAGTTTTGGCATCCAGATTTCGAGCAGTGTTAGCTAGTGTAATATAAAAAAATCAAGGAGCTTTTGTATTAGGTCCTCAAATATTAGATACCGTTTCATGGCTCATGAGTGTATAAACTCGAGATATAATAAGGGAAGTGAAGGGTGTAGGTTGACATATTATATGACATTTACATTTTATGCTTTTTGATGTATATGAATGTGGAAATTGTTAACGATTGTCAAGTATATTAACATTGAAATTATTAACTATTGCTACATTTCAATGTTCATATACATAACAAATGTTAATAATTTCTACACCATCCTTAAAAGTAAATAAATTGATTTATATTTATCACTGTAACATCAAGCTTCTTTTATTTATTAATGGATAGGGAAGAATTATATTCAATATTAAATCCGAGTAAACGTGTTTGGAAGATGAGAAAACTTCTTTAGCCTGCATTCTTAAATAAATTGTAGGTAAATTTGATAGTAAGAATCAAATCCTGATTTTCTTGTATTTTAAAATATAGCATACTTGTATAGTAAGGAAACAAATGCAAAATTAAACATAAATAGATAATCATAGAAAACCCACTTAAGTAGAGGTAAACTGTCAATTTTCTCCCATATCTCAACTTCTTTTATGAGAACAATGCGCCAATTCTATAAAGAATAAGAGAATAATGTGAATATAAAGAATAATTATGGGAATCTAATTAAATTTTGTAACCATAAAATATTTTGTAAAACCTCAACCTAAAATGTGATTCCATGATAATTTTGAAAAAAAAAATTATCAATAAAAATTAGAAATATTATATATTTTATTTATTAAAAGCTATGGGTAGATATTGCTTACAAGCATCTCATTATATAATATATTGGTGACATAAAATGAGAAGCGATATGTAATAAGATTTAACATAGCTTTTGATCTTTTTTTTCCCCCTTATAGCTAACAACTCTTTTACTGATAATTTATTGCTTAATTAGTAAAAATATAAATATGTAAAAAAATGATGAAAAAATGTATTCGACAAGTTGAATAATAAGAATATTGATTATATTACTCTTATACTTATTTTTATAATGTAGATTGCATCACTATCATGTATATAAAAAATGAAATAAAAGATCAACATACTTAGCCAAGGTGGACAAAGACCAAAACCTACAAAGATGATTATATAAAAACTAAATCAAGTTCTTAAACCTAAAATTTTTTGTTCAACTTCACTGGGACATCTATAATATATTAAATACATGGCAAACAAAATTTTATATTATAGTGATGCTTAAGTATTAATTGTGTGATGCATCATACTTTTTTTTTCATTGGTCATATAAAATGCATGATAACATGACAAGCACAACTCCTTTTTGGTGGGTACAACACAAATGGAGGAATTATGCCAACTTCCAAATAAGGATATTAGCAAATCTTTACCTTTGATCTTAAATTAGTGAGCCCTTTAGTTTTATTACTTAGGTGGAGCTTGTAGATGGATAAATCATGACTAAACTTCGCTTATGAGGTTTTTGTTTTCTCCAAATGGCTATACATTTCTTTCTTTTTTTTCTTTTTTTCTTTCTTTTTTTTTAATGGATACAATTGAAAAATAATTCTAAAACTAAGTAGACTTCTAGACCCCTACTCCACTACATTCCTTAACTAAGCTCCATAATATGAAATTTAGTATCAACAACAAAAGGTGAGCTTACAAATCCCAATGAGAAACATGTAATTACAATCACATAATGAGATTTCCATAGAAATACATATAATCGAGATTTTAATTAAAAGGTGTCTCGCCTGCTAGCCCAGCTGGAAGACGCTTAAGTGTTTCGACAGCAGCTCTCAGGTTCAAGTGCTAAGGAGAAACACTAACCCCACTAGTGGGTGGGTGCATCATGTGACTAACCACGTGGGTGTGTTGCGGAACTAACGGGTGGGTGCATTGCATGACTAATAAAAAAAAAATTTAATTAAAAAAAGATATATAAACCATACATTAGAAACATATATGCAATGTAGGGAACACTTTGATATCATATCTATCATAGTCCAATTAATTATTAGAATTCTTGTAATTCCTTTAATTCAGTTAGTCAACCTATGTCTCGCCTGCTAGCCCAGCTTGAAGTCGCCTAGGCGTTTCAATAGCATGTCTCAGGTTTGAGTGCTAAGAAGACACATTAACCCCATTGCTAGGCGAGTGCATCGTGTGACTAACCAAGTGGGTCCATTGCCTAGCTAATAGGGTGGGTGCGTTACATGACTAACTTTGAAAAAAAAATTATTCAACCTATGTCAATACCCCACCTCTCCTGGAAACGGGAATCTTTTGTATAATTTTCACCCATCTAAAGGGCACACATGAGCCTGGTAATGAAAACCTTTTGCAAACATTTTCACCCATCTAAAGGGATCATTGGTTAAAGACTAGTCAAGTAATGTACATCTCCTACTAAACCTGGCAACGAGAACCTCTTGCAATCCTGACATGCTCACCCGTCTAAAGAGACTATGGTAGAGATCTAATTTATCCTTTTTATTTCCAATAGCCAATTATATTGCATGAATCACATTGTCACGCCTTGAAATTTTGTGCCCGAGTTTACCAAACCTGATTCTAAATCTCAGGCCATGATTCATAATTTAAGCATTCACAACCATAGCATCATCAAGTAGCATAATATCAAACCATACATTCATTAAAATACCCAACATTATTAGAATAATACAAATTCTCTTCTGAGTTTTCTACTATACTTTTTTTTAATATAATTGGAAAGGAAACTACGATTAGATAGACGACTAAATCTCCACTTCACTTTACTTCCTACCTAAAATCTATCAACTTTTGAAAATTTTGAATTTATCTAGTTCCAAAATAAAATTAAAGTATATTAGCAAATACTGTCATAACTTGAAATATAAAGATGCAATGCATGTGATGCTTTTCATAACTTAAAGTACATTAGCTCTTATCAATTTATCATTTTAGGAACATCTAGGGCAATGCACCCATGCACGACAGTTTTAAAGTGATTCCAGGGCAGAGCATTGTGTTTATTTTAGGATGTTCATGGTGGAGCACTAGCACATCATTTTAGAATCATCCCTGAGTAGACCCTATATTTCTTTTTTGTCCCAAGGCAGTGCACTCATGCATACATTTTAGGGAACCCATGATAGAGCATCAAGTACATCATTTTAGAGAAACCCAAGGTAAAGCACCTGTGATTACATTTTAGGGAAAGTATGGCAGAGCACCAAGCACATGATTTTAGAAAAACCCAAGGCAATGCACCTGCGATCTCAATTCCAATTCTCATTCCATAACCATTTACATATATCATCTATGCATGATCATAATCAACAATCTAATCTCAAATATAACAACAATTCTATCACAACAATGCAATTACAATTTTAAAATTACACGTAGACAATAATTCAAGAAGTAAAATGTAACTTTTCAAATCTCATGGCATATTTGGAGATAGTCTTAGCAATGTTTTCATATTAGAGTATAAACATGGATTTAGGGCCCATTTGTTAAATCTAAAGTCTGAAGCCCGAATCTGGAATCTGAAGCCTGAATCTGAAATCTCAATATGAAATCTGGATCTAAAGTCTAAAAACATGTTTGGTAATTGTTGCTAAAGTTTGAAAATTAAGTATTGAATCTGAAACAACCTGTTTGTTAACAAACGTTTGAAATGGCCGAAATCTGTAACTTGACATATTTACCCCTATCTCTTGTTGGGCATTGTAAAGTTTACCATGATGTATTTGTTTTATATCCACTCCATCCATTCTGTTTGCCATCTCATTTCAAGGCACACACCCAACAAATGAAATAGATCATAATATCTGGTGGACCACACCATAAGAAATGGTGAGACATGGCTCCCACCGTTGAAACCTTCCTAGGGCCCACCATGATGCTTAGTTTCCATCCAACTTGTTCATAAGGTCACATAGACCCGGATGAAGGGAAAATATGAATATCATCTTGATCCAAAACTTTTATCGTCCCCACAGGTTTTGGGTTGTGGGTATTAATCCCATTGTTTCATGTGGTGTGGTCCAAGTGAGCATTTAATCCGCATCCACTTTAGGCTCATGCTCTAAAATGAACAGTAGGAATAGATGGACGGCTTGGATAAAACACATGTATCATGCATCATGCTCTAACAAAATCGTCCATTCTTCGCTAGGTTGGTGCAATAGCATCCAAACCACGCCCGACACCTGTGCAATCCTGCTGGGAAAGGGAGCGAATTAGGTGTACCGAACAACTTAGTGGGTGTTACCCCTAATGTGTGGCCCACGTGGATGATATTTTGTATATCCATTTTGTCCATCCGTTTCTCCAACCCAATTGAGGACATTGGACCAAACACTATGCATATCCAATGGATTGTACAACTGGAAACATTGGTGATTGAGTACCCCACCATTAAAAATTCCAAAGAGCCCATTGTAAGGTTTTGGTAATGTTGTTTTGCAATCGAAGTTGTTGATAATGTCAAGAAGATCTGGAGGAAGGGAAAAGATAAAGATTAGCTTGATCCAAAACTTTTGCAGGCCACAAAAAGTTTTTACTAGTCTTCCATATTATTTTAACGGAAGGTGTCATTATCACCACTGCTTCCTTTAGTGTGGTCTACTTGAGCAGTGGACCTGCCACATTTTTTGAGGTCATGCTGTAAAATGATCTAAGAAAAGAGATGAATAACATGGATAAAATTCTTACATTATGATGGGCCTCACAGAGTCATACCTAACATCCAAGCGGTGATGCAACCTGCTTCTGCCAGGCAGTGGAAGGACGCAATCCGCTTTGTTGGGATGGGTTCTGGATGCGTGGATTTCCTGCCAAAAGCAGTTCTGCGTCGGATTGCTAGGTGGGCCACTGTAATGTTTGTGAGAAATCCACCCCGGTCATTCATTTTTTCAATGTAAATTTAGGACTTTAAACAAAAATGAGGTGGATCCAGAGCTCAAGTGGGCTAAAAGAGAGGGAAAATTGGGAAAAGAGTTTTCTAACATTGAAATCTTCCTGACCTCACCTTATTATTTATGGGCCATCCAAACCATTTATAAGTTCATTCACACTAGGATGAAATAAAAACACCAAAATCTTAGCATGATATGAAACTTTTGTGGCCATACAAATATTTCAACGGTGGTTAGTAATCACCACAATTTCCTCTCGTGTGGCACACTTGAGTTTTGGATATGTCTAATTTTCGATCCAATGTCCTAATTTTAATTCAAAAAATGGATGAACTATGTGGATAAAACACATATACAATGATGGGGCACACATAGCATTGCCCAGTAGCATGCTCTTTTTTGGAGTGCGGGTTGACAATCCACATGGGATCCATTGAAGAGGGTTGAGGCCGGAGACGAATGTCCCTGTTGGGCCTACATGATATATATATTTCATCCATACCATCCATTCATTTTTCCATGTCAATTTGAGGCATAAGACAAAAAAAGAGGCAGATGTAAGGCTCAAGGGGCCACACTATAGGAAATAGTAGGAATTGGGTGCCTACTATTGAAAACTTCTTAGGGTTGCAAAAGGCTCTGATTAATCTGATATTTGTGTTTTCCCTTCATCCACGTATGTGTGACCTTATGAAGGGGTTAGATGGGAAATAAACCTCATATTAGACCCTAGGAATGTTTTAACGGTAGTCATTCAATTCCCGCCAATTTCTATGGTGTGGTTCACTTGAGCTTTATATGTGCCTCATTTTTGGGCTCATGCTCTAGAATGATATGAAAAAGTTGATGGACGGTGTTGATCTAACACATAAATCATGATGGGGACAGAGAAGTTACACATGTTAAAAGTTGGGTTATGTATAACGCAATAGTGAGAGAACTCTCCGTAGTAATTATGAGAGGGTAATTTTGTAAGCAAATTTTTTTTTTTTTATAGAAAATTTACGGAGCGCATTCCGTATTCACCATTAAGGCAGACCTCTATTGCCAAAAAAATTCAAGGGATAATCACGGAGTGCTTTTCGAATTCGGTGTTAACAAACAATATTTATAAGAAATATTTTCTCAATTCCGCATTAAGTAACTATTTTAAGTGTTGTCAAACAGACCCTTAAGCTATTTGTAGCAATTTTGAAACTAAAAATTTATGAAACAATTTTAATATTTGAAATTAATAAATATCGGAAGAATCACCCACTTAATTGGGTGTAAATCAGATGCAAACTTAGTGTGACTCGATGCGACTTGGTTGGAATTCAACGCGACTCAGCATGAGTTTAACGTACAATAACTACAGCTAGATTCTCAGCTTCCTCTCTAGGGTTCTTAGTCGGTTGGACCTAATGCAACTCAAATTATGCCCTGACGTAACATCACTAATTAAACCTGACTCGGCTCAAAACTCTGCCTGACTCGTCTAGAACTAGTGAGTCGACTCATTTTTTATTTTTCTTCTTCTCTTTCTTTCTTTTTTCTTACTTTCTTTCCTTTCTCCCAGCTATGTCCAAAAATGGACGTTGGACTCGTCTTTCACGACTCGGTGAGTCAAATTTTAAACTCATTCTCTCTCTCTCTCTCTCAATCTCTGTTGTGATCTGATTATTAGTTAAAGAAGGGCTTTTAAATAGCCTTCTTGGTTATCTATAAGTTTTGGCCCATTTATGGGTATTTCAATCAAGATAACTAAAATGGGGCATTAGTTCTTTCTCCCATTCTGGATCATATTAGAATGAGATTGTTACGGGTAAAGAGCCGACCTGATAGAAAGCGCTTTCTGCCGACCCGATAAGGACGAGCCGACCCATCACAGGCCCCGGGTACGAATCGGGTCATGTTAACCCGATGGAAACTGGTCGGCTCGGTCCGATGTAATGAAGGTTATCTTAAGCAAGCTGAGCTGTAAAACCGTAATCTTGGGCTCACTCCAAGATATCAGGAGAAAAGATCGACATCCCCAGCTTTTAGGGATAAGGATCTTCGATTGTTATACGCAGATCCTAAGATCTCGGGAACCCAACTGACAGTCTGCTAAAATCACGACTCTTCAGAGGGCAAGCAATCTCGCAACCTAAGTCTATAAATAAGGATATTCTCACTATTATCAAGGTACGCAAGCTAATGTCGATCTATACTAAAAAATATTCGATTATTCAAGATCACTGACTTAGGCATTGGAGGGTCTTTGGCTGGACCCCAGCCACCCCCCTTATCCTCTGTGTTCTTTTGCAGGATCTGAGGATTTCGTCATCTCCGTCCTTTCATACCGGAAGCCCAACTCCATTCAACTATCCAGATCATATATCTACATCTTCGTCTGTTGACCAATTTTTGGCATCAACAGATTGGCGCCGTCTGTGGGAAAACGCATTCTTCCTTTAGGAAGTCCGTGTTCTCACCCAATCGTCTAAGACGATCTTAACATCTTCCTTCTCTTTCGCAATGACTGGAAAGAGAAAATACAAAGGGAAAGCTCCTGCGATCGCTGGACCTTCAGACAATCAAATCTCCGAGAATGAAGATTCATTCTCTGACAACCCCGCCATCCAGTTCGACGGGAATCCTCCTATTTTTGCTCAGCAGGGGGGACAACAGAGATCTCGCAACCAGGGAGTCAGGTTGTCCCTTCTCGAAGAGCAGGTGGGAGGTGTCAACCACAAACTGGGGGGAGTCGACGAACGACTAGGCTATGTAGACGAGAGACTGGACGAAATTAAAGCTTTGCTAACTGGTCTGGTCCATCCAACCGTGGTGAATGGCAGAGACCGCGAGGGGCCTCGGTATACACACTCTCAGCCCCAACAAATGGTTGATGGAAGAGCTGTTGGGTAGGGGAGAAAGCTGTTGAAGGCTAGCCTGAGCATCCTTGGGGTGAATGAATTGGACATTTGGGTGGATGGATCTGTTCGTGCTAGGGTAACAAAGTCAAATGTCATGAATCTTAAAACCAAGTGGGTGTTCTGTTTAAGTTCCACCTCAGAAGGAGAGGCACTTGAGCTATTAAGAAGAGTTCATTCTGGAGGACTGCTTGCAAGAAAGAAGCCTTTGAATCGGATTGCTTCACAATCCTCCTGAAATCAATCAAATGGGGTGGATTTTGAATTTTGGTGAATTCCCAAAAAAAAAAATTGTTTGTTCAGAGCAATCTTTAGATTCACCAATGGGAGTTGTTTTGATATTCAGGCGGAGTGTCAACCACTTAGAAACCATAGGTAACTCAATGGTCCAAGATGTGGGACTCTCTGTAAGAAGTTCTTCATCCAAAATTCAGATCCATCAAACGTCCCTCCTAACATCTGATTCACGGCATTAATTTATTGACTTAGCACCATTGGCTGTTTTTCGGTTCAACCATCCATTAGATATGTGCATCAAAATGGGTCTCACGGTTCCGATGGTCTCATTTATCTTTGCCCATGTGGGCTATTTCTCAGTGCCTGCATATCGACCATAAAACCCATTGCACCCGGTGCATACTGCCAGTCATCTTCCTTGTCGTTTTGCCAAGGCTTCAGCTCCACCGATCAATTGTCTTATATATGATCTTCTTTGAGATGACCAAGGTAATGGGAGGTAGGTTGAATCTTCTACAATAAGTTGTGTGTTGAAAGCCTAGAAGAATTCATTTATTTGGATCTCTAGAGAAGTTAAGACAAAATGATATACATATGATGTAGGTGTCTAAAACATCTAGAGATCAAGAGAGCAAATCCATCTTCGTATGAGCTTTGAATGCTCCATCTTGTGATTAAACACAAGGAAGATGACTTAGAATGCTTAGGATTAGAGCCTAATGGTTTGGGCAATGAGGGTGGCTTATAATACACTAAAATCTCTCTAAGAATTCCAAAAATCGAGCTGCAAATATATAAAGCGAAAGTTCTAACGGCTAGAAAACGGTAGCCAACTGCTAGTTGCCAACCAGTCGGTGGGGTCCAAGACCGTTTGGTCGTTGAGGGACGACCGGTTGGAAATTGGCCCGGGATTGGTTAGATGTTACTGTTCCATTTTTAGCCTCTGCTGACCGGTTGGTCAGACCAGTTGACTAATCTGGCGATCGGTCTAAAATAGCCCAAGGACATTTTTGATGGGTCATTTGCTGCGGTGTTATTTTGGGCCTCTAATGACCGGTTAGCCACGGGCCAAGACTGGTCAGCAATGTCTTGCTACTATCTTAAATTGTGTTTTACAGCAGCACATGCAACTTCTTGGGCCATTCTTTGGGTGTTTATTTGGGACACCTACGGCCAATCTAAGATGACTAAAAGTATGCCTATGGGGTTAGGTCATCTAGAGGTTTAGGTTTCGGTTTGGTTCAAGGTTCTAGGCTTCACCAATGCATCTATTTTACCTGTTTCTTCTTCCTTGATGCAGCATGTCCACTTGAGTCGTCGGTCTTCATCTTCTTTAAGCTCAACCGACACCTAGCCTCAAGACTTATGTAATTGACAAATATGGTGCACTAGTATGCTACAGAAAAGTGTACTAACACCGTGGTCTTAAAACCGTGGGAAAAAAGATAATAATGTTGGGAGTCACAAAGCTCTATTTGGAGCTCCCTTGGAAGCAGCTGGGGAAAGTTTGGGGTTGGAGAATGTCCACAATTAGGAAATGGTTGATGGAAGAGCTGTTGGGTAGGGGAGAAAGCTGTTGAAGGCTAGCCTGAGCATCCTTGGGGTGAATGAATTGGACATTTGGGTGGATGGATCTGTTCGTGCTAGGGTAACAAAGTCAAATGTCATGAATCTTAAAACCAAGTGGGTGTTCTGTTTAAGTTCCACCTCAGAAGGAGAGGCACTTGAGCTATTGAGAAGAGTTCATTCTGGAGGACTGCTTGCAAGAAAGAAGCCTTTGAATCGGATTGCTTCACAATCCTCCTGAAATCAATCAAATGGGGTGGATTTTGAATTTTGGTGAATTCCCACAAAAAAAAATTGTTTGTTCAGAGCAATCTTTACATTCACCAATGGGAGTTGTTTTGATATTCAGGCGGAGTGTCAACCACTTAGAAACCATAGGTAACTCAATGGTCCAAGATGTGGGACTCTCTGTAGGAAGTTCTTCATCCAAAATTCAGATCCATCAAACGTCCCTACTAACATCTGATTCACGGCATTAATTTATTGACTTAGCACCATTGGCTGTTTTTCGGTTCAACCATCCATTAGATATGTGCATCAAAATGGGTCTCACGGTTCCGATGGTCTCATTTATCTTTGCCCATGTGGGCTATTTCTCAGTGCCTGCATATCGACCATAAAACCCATTGCACCCAGTGCATACTGCCAGTGTATATCAGTCTTATTCACTAATCGGATGGTATCCACTGTGAAAGTGCTTATCAAGAAGACTTTAGTGGGTGGGTAGGATTTGCCAAGTAGCATGAGATGCACTCTGGATGCAAAACCAAAACCTAGATGACTTTGTTGTTGAAGTTAGTTAGATGATCTTAGACTTCTGGTTAGTGGGCATTTTTTTCATTGGATGTGGACTGCTGAGTGCTTGAATTTCTAACCATACATCAGATGCGCACCCATGGGCCACTAAGGTCCTCTCATCACGGTGGCTTATCTGAAGCAGGTCCTGGATTTGTATGGCTTCAGCATGACTCGTTTGAGTCAACTTGACTCGGATCCCGTTTGACACCCCGCATCATTTAACCGTGCTCACGCGATTCTAACCCAGTCGTTTGGGAGGTCGACTGAAATACAAATTTGTTCTTGCATAGCTTGGTTGCCAGAGGTAGCACATGAACGGACGTGGTTTGGCTGGTGACCCCAACACCAGCCAGCTAGATGGTGTCAAAGTTGTGCACCCCACCCTGATGTATTTGTTTTATCCATGCTGTCCATCCATTTCGCCAGCTCATTTTAGGGCAGGAGCTCAAAAATGGTTAGTGTTGAAAACTTCTTGAGGGGCCACAGAAGTTTTAGATTGAGCTGATATTTGTGTTTTCTTTTCATGGCCGAGGTTTGTGTGACCTTGTGAACAGGTTGGATGGCAAATAAACTTCATTTTGGGAGGCACTATCTCTGCTGTTTTCCATGGTGTGATCCACTTGAGATATGGAACTGTTGGACGGGGATTAGCTAGTGCCCCAACACCAGCCAGGGGGCTGGTGTCAAAGCTGTGTGGGCCCCACCATGATGTATGTGTTTTATCCACGCTGTCCATTTGTTTACCTCATTTTAGGGTATGGTTCCAAAAATGAGGCAGATCCAAATGTCAGGTGGACCACACCACAGGAAACAGTGGGAATTGAACGTCCACTGTTGAAAACTTCTTGGAGGCCACAAATGTTCTCGATCAAGCTGATATTTCTGTTTTCACTTCATCCAGGTCTGTGTGACCTTAGCAACAGGTTGGATGGCAAATAAACATCACGGTGGGCCCCGGGAAGTTTTTAATGGTGGACGTTCAATCAACAGTGTTTTCCTGTTGTGTGGTCCACTTGAGATTTGTATCTGCCTCATTTTTGGGCCCATGCCCTAAAATGGGGTGGAAAAATGGATGGACAGCGTGGATAAAACACACACATCATCGTGGGGCCCACAGAGCTTTGACACCAGCCCTGGCTGGTGTTGGGGTCACTAGCCAATCCGCGTCCCTCATTTTTGGGCTTGTTCCCCAAAATGAGCTGGCAAAATGGATGGATGGTGTGGATAAAACACATACATCATGTTGGGTCCACGGAGCTTTGACACCAGCTAGCTGGCTGCCAATTGCCAAACCGCGTCTCTCATGGTTGGAGTAAATTAATAAATTTCACATAATACAACGGTGGGCCCCAAAGATCTCGGTTGTCTTAATAGCTGCCTAAAACAGGTGTTGCAGAGAATTCCGGTCCAAATAACATCTGCCGAAGTGAACGTTTCCTGGACACATTATTATTATTTTTTTTTGGCCAGGCAAGCATCTCCACCATATGGCCTTATACGATCATTTCTTACTCTGATAGACGATAACACTTGATATGCATACACTCAAACTGTTGGACACGGTATAAAGTTGCAGTCCAAAATCAGATTAACCCAACAATCCTAACCTCTGATTTCAACCAATCTGATGCTCAGATGCACCCCTATACGTCCACCTTACATCAGAGCTATCCATTTATATTGATCCGGACCGTTTAAAATATGGTCCACGATACAATGAGGCATAGGCATTCAAACTTTTCCCATTTAATTTGGAACAAGGTTGGTTTAGCCTAATCTGGGGCTCTGCCCATCCAAGTGGCCCATAAATATACGGATGAGAAAAAAATGACACACATCCACTTGTTTCTACCATGGTAGTTCATCTGATGAGTGGACAGTTTCAATTCTTGAAAAAGAGTACATATACATGATGGGACAGGTGTGATGGATGGCTTGGATCTCATGCCCATGTAACCTGCTGGCACCTCCAATAGCCATCTGGATCCAAGCTGTACATGAAGTGTGTCTGGCTGTAATAGGTCTGATCTGTTGGGCGAGGGGGACTCTGCATGTTGGGACCCATCTGATTAGCGGCCTGGATCTTGTATGTATATGCCACTTTGGTTTATGGGGTGGCACGTACATAGCACTCACATGCGGTTTGAACGTACTTTCTACATGCATGGGCTGGCTTGTATGGTTCTTGTTCTGGCCCCAAGCTGGTCGATCTTGTGCCTCTGATAGAGGCCCCTCCGTCCAATGTGGTTTTGAAGCCCGATTAATAAGGAGTTGGGTCCCGACCCTTTTGAAGCCCGAGTGCTAGCAATTGGGCTTGGGCTGAGGTTGCATTTAACTATTGGACACAGGCCCAGAAACAGTCTCATCTTATCCCAATTCATCATGTTGGCCTTTAGTTAGGGTTTTGTATCAAACACAGTTCTCTGATTCCCCATTAATAAATAGTCAGGCCTAGACTTTCGAAGCCCAATTAACAAAGGCTCTTTTGTTAGGGCCCTGATCGAACCTTGCAATAGGCTTAGTAAAAGCTTCTTTTTTTTTTTGCAACATGAACTAGACTAGGTTGTTCTTGGCCTCTAAATAGAGGCCTGTGAATTAGTAAGGGGGCGTTTAATGCATTGTATTAGATGCTATTTAAGTGGGATGGAATTGCATTTGGTTCCGTACAAATTCCATATAATGTTTGGGGAGGATGGGAGGCTTCGATTAAGTGGGATAGAATTGCACTTGATCCCATTTGGGATTTCTAAATCCCACACACGTGGACCCCACATTGATGCATGTGTTTTATCCATGCCTTCCATCCATTTAAGTCTTTTATACATGACACTATGGTTATATACATGTACAAGTGACGACATCCGTTGTGAATTTAGTTTGTTGATTGCAAATCTATGGTCCACCAAACGGAATTTTGCTTAATCCCATGGTAAGTATTTGATCCCAAACATGGGATTGGATATGAAAATACCATGGGATTACCAGACATGTAATCATTGTGCAATAAATAATGTTAATCCCACCTAATATTATTTCATCCCTTCTAATACATATATCAGTGTGTATAAGGTCCAATATTTGAGATGATCTCTTAACACTAGGAAAATGTTTATTTGTTAATTTGGATCGTGTGCACACTTCACATTTATCATTTTGATTATCTGTGTATGAGATTAGGCCATTTTTAGACATGAATTTTAAGGTACTATAACCTATTTGTACTAATCTACCATGCCATAATGATACAGATTCAATCATATACGCAGATTCAAGGAAAACTTAATCATACCATTATAGGCATATCTCTTACCAACAAAATTTTCCTTCTTCGACAAAATTAGTTTTCGTAACTCAAATACTATCCGTATTCCGAATTTTCCCAGAAGATCTCCAGAAACTAGGTTTCGTCTCATGTCTGGGATGGGCAGTACATTAGTTAGGACTACTTTCTTTCCAAAGGTAAAAACTAGTTCCACGGTTCCTTTGCTTACAACCTTCGATCGGACTTCATTACCCATTTGGACCTCTTGACAATTGGTCACATCCTCATAGATTTCAAAGGCTGACATGTCATAGTTTGCATGGACTGTGGCAGGTGTATCATACCACCAACTGGGTACTTTGCCTTGGAAAATTGATTAAAAGTAAAAAACTTGGAATACAGGTAATATTTGAGTCAGGAAAACTGATTCTGTCGAAGAATGGGAACTTTGTTGTTAAGAGATATGCTTGTAATTAGATGATTAAGTTTTTCTTGAATGAAAGTAGCTATTCTGCGTATATGATTGAATCTGTAGCATTGTAGCATGGTAGATTAACATACATAGATTATAGTACCTTAAAATTTATGTCCAAGAATTACTTAATCTTATACACAGATAGTCAAAATGACAAATGTGAAGTGTACACATGGTCAAACTAACAAAGAAATATTTTCCTAGTGTTGAGAAATCATTTCAAATATTAGACCTAATACACACTGATATCTGTGAGTTAAATAACATTCTTTCACATGGAGGAAGAAGATACTTTATAACCTTTTATCGATGATTGCTTCAGATATGTATACCTAAAGAATAAAGATGAAGCATTCAGCATGTTTAAGGTACATAGGGCAAAAGTAGAAAATCAACTAAACAAGAAAATAAAAATTCTTCGTAATGACAGAGGAGGAGAGTATTTTTCAACAGAATTCTCTAACTTTTGTGAAGAACATGGAATAATACACCAATGCATTGCACCGTACACACTACAACAAAACAGTATAACTAAACGAAAGAATAGAACCTTAGTAGAGATGGTCAATTCAATGTTAATATAAGCAAAGTTGCCACTAGGATTATGGGGTGAAGCACTACTAGCAGCGTGCCACATCCTAAATAGGGTTCCTTCTAAAAAGTTTAAGACTTCACCATACGAGTTATGGAAAGAAAACCTAACTTAGAATATCTCAAAGTGTGGGGGTGTCTCACAAATTGTAGAAAGCCCGATCCTAAAATATTTAAATTATGATTCAGAGCTATCAAGTGCACCTTTGTAAGGTATGCATAAAATAACAAAGCCTATAAACTCCTAAACTTAGATTGTAACACCATCATAGAGTATATAGATCTAGAGTTCTTTGAAAACTCACTATCCTTAGAGTCAAGGGATAATGAAATCCAAACTCCAAAGGAGAAACCTATAGTAGAAGCTTAATGAGAAGTTGAAGCTCCAATCGAACCATGTAGGAGTCAAAGGATAAGAGTAGAAAAGAGTCTTGATCCTGAGCAGATAGACTCTCAGCGTATTTCTTTTCATCTCGTTGAAGGAGATAGAGAGAATGTTATTAGAGAGATACGTATAGTTATGACTATAGAAGATGATCCAAAAACATATAAAGAAGCTGTAACTTCTAGATATTCAGCTTTTTGGAAAGAAGCCATCAATGATGTGATGGACTCGATTATGTCAAACAAAACTTGGGAACCGGTGATCTACCTCTAGGTTCTAAACCCATAGGGTGTAAGTGGGTATTTAGAAAGAAATATCACACTGATGGAACTATTCAAACCTTTAAAACTAAACTAGTAGCCAAAAGATTCAGACAAAAAGAAGTAATAGATTATTTTGACACATATTCACCTATGACGAGAATAACATCTATTAAGATTATGTTTGCTTTAGCATCCATACATCACCTGTATATTCACCAGATAGATGTAAAGACTACTTTCCTGAATGGAGACCTTGACGAGATGAGGTATACATGGAACAACCTTAAGGGTTCGTTCTGCCAGGAAATGAGAAGAATGTCTGTAAACTAATTAAATTATTGTATGGATTAAAACAGGCACATAAATAGTAGCATGAGAAGTTTGATTATAAAATATTATCTCATTGTTTCATGCTGAATGTAGCAAACAAATGCATATATTCCAAAACAAGTAGTAACTATATAACTGTTATTTGTTTATATGTTGATGACATGTTAATAATAAGTAACAAAATAGAAGGTGTAACTGAAACAAAGAAGTTTCTCTCTTTCATATTTAAAATGAAGGATCTTGGACAAGTTGATACCATTCCAAGTATTAAAGTAAAAACTCATAGTGGGGGTTATGCGCTGTGTCAATCTCATTAAATTCAGAATATAATAAAGAAGTTTAAACACTTGAATATTAAAGAAGTAAAAACCCATTTAATTCAAGTATTAAGATAAATGAAAATACTGGAAGTACAATTGCATAATTAGAGTATGCTAGTGTTATAGGAAGTCTAATGTATGTAATGCAATGCACTAGACTAGACATCGTATACACTGTGAGTAAATTAAGTAGGTTTACTAGTAATCCCAGTGTGGAACACTGGAAGGCAATAAGTAGAGTACTTGGTTATTTGAAAGCAACTAAGGACTTAGAGTTATTTTACTCAGAATTTTCAGCTATACTAGAAGGATATACTAATGTAAATTGGATATCAAGTGCATGTGACAACAATTCCACTACTGGATGTGTTTTCACCCTAGGAGGTGCAGCCGTATCTCGGGGATCTAAGAAACAAACTTGCATAACTCACTCAACTATGGAGTTTGAGTTCATAGCCCTTGTTGCAACAGGTAAAGAGGCTAAGTGGCTTAGGGATCTTCTTTTAGAAATTTAATTCCATGCGAAGCCGATACCGGCTGTTTCGCTACATTGCGATAGTGAAGCCACATTAGCTAAAGCCTATAGCGGCATGTACAATGGGAAATCCAGACATATAAGTCTGGGACATAACTATGTAAGACAGCTAATTCAAGATGAAATCATTGCAATCTCTTAAGTAAAGTCAAGTAATAACTTAGCTGATCTTTTTACTAAATCTCTAATGAGAGAGGTAGTAAGGACAACATTCAGAGGGATGGGGTTAAAGCTCTTTTCAAAAGATTTCACCAGTGATAAAAACCCAACCTAAAGTCAGAAAATCTCTATATATGGGTTCAATGGGTAAAAATAAGTCACTGATATGCCAAAAGTTTCAGCACTAAATTATATATATACCTCATCCAGGATTAAAGTGTTGGCCATTACAGATAGATAATTGAGTCTAAAAAATTCTTAATGCAGTCCAGTCTTAAGGACAAGTGTCTGATAGTAATGGAGATACTAAAAGGACTTTACCTATATGAATGTAGAAGTGGTACTGACTCTCATAAGAATAAGAATTTTTTCTCGAGATCGTTTATGAAACAGGATAAGCACAAGGGCATTAAATGTGCTGAGTAAGAATTGTGGGAACTCAAACAACACTAAGAAAGTATGTGTGTGGTATTTCCGGTCCTATTATCTAAAAATAACTGGTTCAAAGCTGCGGCTATCATAATTTCGATAGGTCTTTGAAATACTTACACTAAGGAATGATTCAAATCGAAAAATATCTTTCTTTATGCATATGATCAGTTTGTACTCTGGCAGATGTTGTTTTTTCGTTTTAAAATTATTTTCAACCAAGTGGGGGATTGTTGAAATATTATATGAGATATTTTGGTTTAAAATAATTTTTAAAACTAATAAGAAAACTTTTTTTTTTGGTCCCATATCAGATGGGAGAAGGGATTTTTTCTTCTTCATAAGTAGGGTGTTGTGCACCTTACTTATTTATGGTGGGAGAGAGGAGTATGGTGGCTTGCGTGTTCCAGTGCGAACCATGCACGCGCAAGCGCTCGGGCACGGGCTCGGTCTCGAACTCGGACTTGGTCACGGGCTCAGTGCTAAGGGCGTTGGCATGTGAGGTAGTGTGGCTGTAGAGGCGCTAGTGGCGCACTTTGCACTTCGCATGTGGCTAGCCCAACAGTTAGAAAATGGCTAGCCACTGAGTCTAAACAGCTAGCATGCAAGTGTAACTCCCACATGCATAACGGTCAGAACTGCAAAAAACGGCTAGTGCCATTATGGCTCTGGACCAAAACTACCAGCCACCCTTGCTTATATAAACCGGACAGGTCTAATTTATTTAACAACAACAATCACAATCATTTCGAGTCTTCTACTAAACCAGTATCTTTCAAGCAAAGTAGCCTCACAGTTTCGTTCATACGAACCTAACCATTAAGACCAAAGAAGTGGTCTACTCGTTACAGAAAAACGTCAGTCTTTTTCTCTCTCTTTCTTTTCTTTTCTGCCAGAAATTGTGTTACTGAATTCCATAGTGGTCTCTTCATTTTTGCTGAATGCAGAACCACATAAGGTTAGTTGTAATCTGGAAGCAATCCGCCTGTCACCTGACAGCAGACTTAAAGTATTTTGCATAAGGGCGAATTATACTTTAAGGACAACGTGCTTTTCACATGCTTCAGTCCTTTAAATTCGGTTTTCCAAATTTATTTATTTTTTATTTTGGAGATCAAAATTTTCAACACCTTTATCATCTTTAAATGCAAAGAAGACCAGATAAAAGAAGGAAGGAAGAGAAGAAATGGAACACAAGACTTTGCTCTTGAGCTGATGGATGTTCCACTTACAAATGCATGAAAAATTCTCCTCTGCATATGCTCCTCTACCTCTGCGGTCAAAACAATATTTTAGCAAAGGAGGTACAATAAAAAAAAATTAGTAAGAATTTTTTAAAATGTTAACGGACCCCGTCAGGCCACTAACTTTTAGGCAACTAAGTCCAAGCCTAGCACATTTGAAAAGGGGCTCCAGTTTTAAGCCCAAACTCGGCCCTCGGGCATGATGCTCTAGCCCAAGCCCAGCTTAAGATGGACTTGGCCCTAATAAATAAGCATATAAATACAATACACATGCGTTGCATGATGATCCAACCAACTGACCATCAATCCATCTATCCCATCCAACCATCCAACCATCCCATCAATCCAAACATTTTTTAATACACATTTTTTTTAGGATATCAATACATTAGTGACGTTATCAAAATATTGCCAATGCACTGGCGATATAAGTGCCACTTGGAATTTACACTGGCGATACAAGTGACACTAGTAATTTCCACAATCGAAAATATTAGCAATTCGTTGGTGACATCAATGCATTGACAATACAAACAACAACTGAAATTTACACAATTAAAATATTGGCGATATCGATGCATCAAGGATACTTAGCAATATATCACCGATACTTGGAATTTCTGATACTACCAATGTTATCAATATTGCCTAGCTGGAGAGATAGATAGTATCGGAGATACTCTGACTAATGCTCCAAACCATGTCTAGCTATCATGTCAACATATGAGTTTGGCACTACAAACAAAGGCCGAAGGAATGAGCTAGTTGAGCCTAGTCCAACCTTCAAACCTATCAATATATGGATATACTTGGCTCAATTATGAAAATAATGACCTAACTAGTAAAATGATAGAGGCCATGCCCAACATTTAACCTAATTAATAATGGCTCATGCTTGGGCTTTGTTCTAAAACAAAAGCCCAACTAGTAAACTAGTTGCGTTGGGGCCAACTTTAGGCCTGATATTATTTAGCTGGGTTGGGCTCTCCTGACCTGGCCAGTTATGAGAGAATTAAGAGAGACTTTGACAGTGGCAAAGTGAGATAGCTGATACAGGCACTCCGAACATCCAAGTTAAATCAAATCGTCTGGAGAGTGGTATCCTCATTAGATGGTTATAAAACAATAATTGTACTTTAACTATTTGACTAGATGATATTTATTGGGTCAACACAAGAAACAATTGATCAATTTAAATTCAACAAACAAATTTTTATATATCAGATATTAGAGTCATCTAATGAATAATTATTTTTGAATTGTAAATTCTAATAAATATTATTTTAGCTCATAGCTCACAAGATTTTCTTACTTTGAACGATTAATTTCATAACATACATGATGTGTATATACATATATATTCATTAAATAGTGGAATAAGTATGATTACAATTACATTTTATTAGCCAATAAGAATTATTGCTCACTACCACCATCATTAAAATGATTAGTTGAGCCCAAAGCTTCTTTCCAACTGTTAAAATAACAACTTCTGCCAGATGGGTTTCCTTCGGCTTTCTTTTGATTATTTTAGGAAGTTGTTAAATGAGACAAGATGGGATTTACTGAAGAATATTTTGAGAGGGGTCAGCTTTCTAGCGAGCTTAGGGCCTCTTTTATTGCCATTATTCCAAAGGTGTTAGGTTTGGAGAGTGTAAGGAATTTCAAATCAATTAGTTTGATAGGTGTGGGGTACAAGATCATTGCCAAAGTTTTGGCATCCAGATTTCGAGCAGTGTTGGCTAGTGTAATATAAAAAAATCAAGGAGCTTTTGTATTGGGTCCTCAAATATTAGATACCGTTTCATGGCTCATGAGTGTATAAACTCGAGATATAATGAGGGAAGTGAAGGGTGTAGGTTGACCTATTATATGACATTTACATTTATGCTTTTTGATGTATATGAATGTAGAAATTGTTAATGATTGTCATGTATATTAACATTGAAATTATTAACTATTGCTACATTTCAATGTTCATATACATAACAAATGTTAATAATTTATACACCATCCTTAAAAGTAAATAAATTGGTTTATATTTATCACTGTAACATCAAACTTCTTTTATTTATTAATGGATAGGGAAGAATTATATTTAATATTAAATCCGGGTAAACATGTTTGGAAGATGAGAAAACTTCTTTAGCCTGCATTGTTAAATAAATTGTAGGTAAATTTGATAGTAAGAATCAAATCCTGATTTCCTTATATTTTAAAATATAGCATACTTGTATAGTAATGAAACAAATGAAAAATTAAACATAAATAGATAATCATAGAAAACCCACTTAAGTAGAGGTAAACCGTCAATTTTCTCCCATATCTCAACTTCTTTTATGAGAACAATGCGCCAATTCTATAAAGAATAAGAGAATAATGTGAGTATAAAGAATAATTATGAGAATCTGATTAAATTTTGTAACCATAAAATATTTTGTAAAACCTCAACCTAAAATGTGATTCCATGATAATTTTGAAAAAAAAAAAATTATCAATAAAAATTAGAAATATTATATATTTTATTTATTAAAAGCTATGGTAGATATTGCTTACAAGCATCTAATTATATAATATATTGGTGACATAAAATGAGAACCGATATGTAATAAGATTTTACATAGCTTTTGATCTTTTTTTTTTCCCCTTATAGTTAACAACTCTTTTACTGATAATTTATTGTTTAATTAGTAAAAATATAAATATGTAAAAAAATGATGAAAAAATGTATTCGACAAGTTGAATAATAAGAATATTGATTATATTACTCTTATACTTATTTTTATAATGTAGATGGCATCACTATCATGTATATAAAAAATGAAATAAAAGATCAACATACCTGGCCAAGGTAAACAAAGACCAAAACCCACAAAGATGATTATATAAAAACTAAATCAAGTTCTTAAACCTAAAATTTTTTGTTCAACTTCACTGGGACATCTATAATATATTAAATACATGGCGAACAAAATTTTATATATATAGTGATGCTTAAGTATTAATTGTGTGATGCATCATACTTTTTTTTTTCATTGGTCATATAAAATGCATGATAACATGACAAGCACAACTCCTTTTTGGTGGGTACAACACAAATGGAGGAATTATGCCAACTTCCAAATAAGGATATTAGCAAAATCTTTACCTTTGATCTTAAATTAGTGAGCAATTTAGTTTTATTTCTTAGGTGGAGCTTGTAGATGGATAAATCATGACTAAATTTCGCTTAGGAGGTTTTTGTTTTCTCCAAATGGCTATACATTTCTTTTTTTTTCTTTTATTCTTTCTTTTTTTTTAATGGATACAATCAAAAAATAATTCTAAAACTAAGTAGACTTCTAGACCCCTACTCCACTACATTTCTTAACTAAGCTCTATAATATGAAATTTAGTATCAACAACAAAAGGTGAGCTTACAAATCCCAATGAGAAACATGTAATTACAATCACATAATGAGATTTCCATATAAATACATATAATCGAGATTTTAATTAAAAGGTGTCTCGCCTGCTAGCCCAGCTGGAAGACGCTTAAGTGTTTCGACAGCAGGTCTCAGGTTCAAGTGCTAAGGAGACACACTAACCCCACTAGTGGGTGGGTGCATCATGTGACTAACCGCGTGGGTGTGTTGCGCAACTAACAGGGTGGGTGCATTGCATGACTAATAAAAAAATTTAATTAAAAAAAGATATATAAACCATACATTAGAAACATATATGCAATGTAGGGAACACTTTAATATCATATCCATCATAGTCCAATTAATTATTAGAATTCTTGTAATTCCTTTAATTCAGTTAGTCAACCTATGTCTTGCCTATTAGCCCAGCTTGAAGACGCCTAGGCGTTTCAATAGCATGTCTCAGGTTTGAGTGCTAAGAAGACACATTAACCCCATTGCTAGGCGAGTGCATCGTGTGACTAACCAAGTGGGTCCATTGCCTAGCTAATAGGGTGGGTGCGTTACATGACTAACTTTGAAAAAAAAAAATTTATTCAACCTACGTCAATACCCCACCTCTCCTGGAAATAGGAATCTTTTGTATAATTTTCACCCATCTAAAGGGCACACATGAGCCTGGTAATGAGAACCTTTTGCAAACATTTTCACCCATCTAAAGGGCACACATGAGCCTGGTAATGAGAACCTTTTGCAAACATTTTCACCCATTCAGCCTTTTTCATCATTATGGGCGACCAGTAGCTCAAAATGGCGTGAATCTAATACATTCTCAACGAAATCCTGGGCCACAGACATTATTCATGGATTGGATCTACCATCCGATGGGCCACTTCATCAAACGAATGCAAATTTCAAATAAAAAAACATAACTGTCGAAAGCTTCTCACGAAAGTTTTTTTTTTTTTGCGGTACAGACTTACGACTAAGTACAGTACATACTAAGTTATGTGGGGCCCACAATGATGTTTATATGTCATCTAACTTGTTCATAGTATCACAAATTCATGGGTGAAGGGAAAAACAAATATCATATTTATCCAAAAGGTTTGTGGCCCACCAATAAGTTTTCAACGGTCTTAGATAACTCACACTGTTTTTTGTGGTGTGGTCTACTTCATCTATCAAATTTTGGCATTATATATTATAATGAGCTCATGAAAGGGATGGACAATGTGGATCGGAAACCTGCCTCACAATGGGCCCCACTATAACTCTATTACCATCCAGCTCAATCCATTCTCCAACCATTAATATCTACCCGGTGCAAGGCTCAAGATGAGGGAGGTTAGTGTTGTACACGAGTCAAGTCGAGTCAAGCTTGGCCCTACTTGGTGCTTGACTTGAACCCACTACCCCTGCTCGATGCTCGACTCGACTTGTGGCCGAGTTTGAGTCAAGTTTGAGTTCGAGTTCAAACGAGCTTCGTGTATTATCACGTCAAGGTCATGATAACCCTATGTAAGCTACTGTACCTAATCAACCTAGTCTACTACTTTTTGGAATGAGCATTCAATGCTCTCCACCTTTCTCATTCTCAACATATGTTCCTTTTGTACTTCCCCTCTCCTAATCCAATCGCATCCCTTACACCTGCCTTGTCGTGCTACACACTCCACACTGGTATGTAACCCTTTCACCTTATATTTCTACTATTTATATAATATATTATATATATTTGAGTAATTTAAAATCGAACTAAGTCAAACTGAGTCAAATCAAGTCAAATTCAAACGAGCTTCGAGTCGAGCTCGGGTCAGCTTGGAACTTGACTCGAAATCTTTCGAGCACCCAAAAAATAGCTCGACTCAATCTGAACCTAGTCAGGGTTTTTCGAGTCGAGTCGAGTGAGTTAATGGAGCTTACTCGACTCATGTACAACCCTAAGGGAGGATATTTTTGTCTTAAAAAAAAGGAAAAAGACCCAAGGGTATACAATCAAGATTACTTTAAAGGTGCAAACATATAGAAAATTATGACCGTACTATAGTGTGAGTATGGTCAAAATCTCGTTAGAAAGGTACCTTCCGTTAGTTTTCCTTAGCTTTTTGTTATAATTTTTCCTAAAATGTTCTATAGGTCATTTTAGGGTATGAGCCCCAAAATGTGGTAGATCCAAGGCTCAAGTAGACCACAACACAGGAAGGAGAGGTGATAATGACACCCACCATTGAAACCTTTCTAGGAGCCACTGTTATGTTTATTTTCCAACCAGTTTGTGTGGGGTGGGTGTGTGTGACTACGTGTGTTAGTAGGGTTAGGGTGTGTGTGTAAAAAATGAGGTGTAATTATCAAGAAAATTCTCTCTCTCTCTCTCTCTCTCTCTCTCTCTCTATATATATATATATATATATATATATATATAATATAAGGATGTAGCTAGCGGTCGGTGCTATATGAGATGTATGTGTTTTATCCACACCGTCCATCCATTTTTCAATATCATTTCAAGGCTTGACCCCAAAATTGAGGCAAATCCAAATCTCAGGTGTATCACACCATAGGAAACAGTGGTGATTGAATGCACACCATTTAAAACTTCTTGGGGCCCACTGTAGCGTTTATTTTCCATCCAACCAATGATTAGGTCACACGAACCTGGATGGAGGGAAAACATTCCAAAACTTTTTTGCTCCCTCAAGAAGCTTTTAATAGTTGCCATTGAATCGCCACTGTTTCTTATGGTGTGGTCCACCTGAGATTTGGATTTGTGTCATTTTCGACTCATGCCATAAGATGTTCTGAAAACTGGATGGATGACGTAGATAAAACATATACATCATGGTGGGGCACATAGAGCACCGCATGCAAATCGCATGTAAGTCAGAGGTTCTGTTCAAGCAGTAGGTTAAAAGTTTCCTTGATTACGTACGCCTAGCTTCACCGAACACAATCTAGCCCTTATCATAGGGCCAACCTTGATGTATGTATTGCATATCTATGTCGTCCATCCGTTTTGCCAGCTTTTTTAGGTCGTGGAAAAAAATTAAACAGATCCAAATATCAGGTGAACCATAACATAGGAAACAGTTGATGGAACTCTACCATTGAAAACTTCACAGGGCCCACTGCAATGTGCACCATCATGTTTATTTGTCATCCAACCTGTTGATAAGGTCACAAAAAAAAAAAAAAAAAAAAAAAAACAAATATCAGGTTGATCCAAAACTTTTGTAGCCCACAAGAAGTTTTTAATGGTGAACATTCAATCACCATTGTTTCCCATGGTGTGGTCCACCTGATATTTGTATCTGCCTCTTTTTTGTACTCATTTCCCTAAAATGATTTGGCCCAATGGATGGACGTCATGGATTAAACACGTATATCATGGTGGGACACAGAGCACCGACCAAGCAGCGACTCGCTAAAGGCAAGGTCACCAAAAAACCTTTAACCTGTGGGAGCGGATTGCCTGTGACCCAGAGATGTCCTTAACAAATCTACTCTGGCCATCTGTTTTGAAAGACCACAGTAGTAGAGGATTCTAAAAATCATGCAGATACAAAACACAAGTGGGCCTCACCAACAAAACTAGTGGGAACAACTTCTATTGTTGAAACCTTCCTAAAGTTGACCATGATGTTTATATGCCATCCAAACCATTCATAGAATTATTACCACTCAGATAAACTGTAAAAACAAATATCATCCTAATAAAAAATAATAATAATAAATCATCGCCATGTGTTCAGGTCCCCACTGTTTCGATGTGGTATAGCCCACATGAGATTTGGATCTGCCTGATTTTTAAAGTCATGTTCTATTTTGGTGTTTCAAAACTGATGAATGAAGTGGATTTGTCACGGACATCTCTATGGGCCCACAGAGATATCTTTGCAATCGGGGTCACATGCAATGCACTCCCTTAACCTGTTGCGGTAATATAATTAGAGCTGGACACGAACAGGAAATTATTGAAGAGATCAATTCGTTCAGATAAAAAAAAATGATCTAAACAACTGGTTCGAAAGTGGATTGAACCAAATCGAACAAGATTTTGGGTGTTCGAAAAAATTTCGAATCGAACACGAACAAACTACTGTTCGATTCGATTTGGTTCGTAACCCAGTTCAAAGTTGTCCGATTCGAAATGGCTCGATTCGGTTCGTTGAAATTGATATAAATACTTTCTTTTTACTCACCCACCTAGTAGGCCCTAGCCATTTTTTACCCTACCCGATGAACGATCGAAACCCTGACTAAGACAGCCCATCCGGCCATCTGCTGACCCATCTGCTCATCTATTCAGCGATTCCAGTCAGGTCCTCTACAACTCTACTCGTCCTTCCCAATCCTATCATTTCTCCCATGCCTACCCAAACCGACCAAACCCTAACCGGCTAACCCCCATCCTTTCTCCTCTACTCATCCTCACATCCTTTTTCCCTTACGGCCATATCTTTGCTCCTGCTTGCCAGTCCTTCTTGCCCATTCGATTCCGGTTAGGTCATCTTGCTCATCAGTCTGCACGTCGGTCCAAATCCAATACTATGTTTTGCAATTTTACAAATGTGATATAAATTTTAAGTTGATGTAATTAAAACAAGGAACACTGGTTATGTACTTAACTAATTATGTTGGTTGGTTTTGGTTATGAACATTGTGCTTTATGAAATATTTTTACAAAAAAAAAAAAAAAATTGTTCGAAATCGTTTGAACTAGAAAAATTGTCTAAAATGAAAAATGTCCGAACACGTTCGAATATGTGCTAGATCAAACTGAACTGAACTCGAACACGAACAGAGCCCCGTTGTTCAAATGTTTGTTCGAACACAACCTAATTAGCAACCAAACTAGCCCATGTTCAACTCAGTTCGGTTCGTTGTCCATCTCTAAGCATAACATTTTTAACTTAGATTCGGCTTCCATACGCTGCTTTGTGGGCCTGACCATGATGTGTGCCTTTTATCCACGTCATCCATCCATTTTGCTAGATCATCTTATGGCATGAGCCGAAAATAACTCATATCCAAATCTTAGGTGGACCACACCATAAGAAACAATGGTGATTCAACAACCACCATTAAAAACTTCCTAGGGGGCCACAAAAGTTTTGGATGAAGCTGTACGTATGTTTTCCTTCCATCCAAGTCAGTGTGACCTAATCAACAGGTTAGATGGAAAATAAACATTACGGTGGGCCCTAGAAATTTTTTTAATGATGGCCATTCAATCACCACTGTTTCCTATGTTGCAGTTCACCTGAGACTTGGATCTCTCTCATTTTTGGGCTCATGCCCTAAAATGATCTCAAAAAATGGATGGACAGCATGGATAAAACACATATATCATAGTGGGCCCACATAACACAATCAGTAGCCATGTCCCAACGCAATCTACGTCCAAAAACAAACCTTCAAATTTTTTTTTCTTTTTTAAGGATTTTCTTGATAATTACATCTCATTAATGATAGTTAAATCTATTTACATTTCTTCATTTTCTTACACAACTTCATTAATTGGCGGGCATTTTTATCATTTCAGGAAAAATGATGATGAAAATTATAAAAAACTAATGGAAGGTTCCCCTTTGACAATAGCTTGATTAATGAGGTATCTTAATGAAACCGTAATTTAAAAAGGTATCGGGATGTAAATATTGTAAAAACTAATGAATGTATATATGAATGCACGTGTACGCGAAAGCTTATAAAATCATCAGTCATTATATGAAATAAGTTCATTGCTGAGCAAATTGACTTGCTCATCCTATGACAAAAAAAAAAAGGAAATATTTAAAAATAGATTATAAAGTATATCGAAGTAGTCTTTAAGATCCGCTCATTAGGCCTAAAAATACAAGACGACCAATTGGTTCACTTGGTTATGAACTCTTTACCTCCTCAATATAATATGTTCCAAGTAAATTATAATGCCTTAGAAGTTGGACGAATTGATCACTTAGTGTGTCCATGTAATAACTCGAAAATTTTGTACTCATACATGTACACGCATACATGCATACTAGCATTCATCTAAGCATAGATGCATAGATTTACTAACTCATCCTTACATTTATACATGATTGACTATACATCTATTAATCTATGCTAAGTGTGATCGTTGATGTGAGTAAATTGTCTACTATTACCCATTGGTCTATATAGCATATTAGCCTACTTATGATTCAGATTGATTTCAAAATTTATAATTATATAAATTATGTGTGTAAATAATGTATGTGTATGTACATGTTCATTGTCACCACTCATACACACAAAAACAACTATTTATTTATGACTTTATGTTTTTAAGTACTCATCTGATCGTCTAATTGATCTTTTGACCATTCATCATATAAGTACTTGGCCATCCATGCAATTATATGATCATCCAACAATTAAATCATTAAATTTATGATAAATTCATCCATTAAATCATCAATTCATGCATTAATTACCCACCAATGATGATATTTTACCATTGATCTATTAAATTGACCATTTGATATATCAACTGACGGATAAATCATCTAAATTGTGAAGATCTACCATTGGATCACTTGATCCATATAGAACTCATTACTTTACACCATTAGATCATCCATATAGAACTCATTACTTTTCATATAGGTTATAGGGTTTGGCCTCAAGAGGACATTTCCAAACATGGAAGAATCGAAAACTTAATTTTTCCGATTCTACAATTTAAGGAATTTTTGTTATAACCTTACTAGGGACCTGATTAAAGATATAAACAACGGTTTTAGTCACATCACCCTATGAAGATTTTAGTAATGTCGAATTGCTAATCATGCTATACACCTTGTCCATTAGAGTGTGATTGCACCTTTTAGTTACATCATTCTACGTTGACATCCTAGGCATGATGTACTGGACAATAATACCACAATCCATCAGGCACTTAGTGAATAGTCATGGATTGCATCTCTATTTATAATATTTTTTATAATATTCATCACCGCAGTCAGATCTGATGACTTTAATATTCCTATTAAGTTAATTTTCAATTTCGAATTTATAGATTTTAAAGGCATTCAAGGCATTGCATCTTTCATTTATAAGATAAATGTGTTAAAGGCAAGACTAGTAATCAATGAAGGCGATAAAATATTTCTGTCTACTCCAAAATGTAGCATGGAATGGACTATAGATGTCTGTATGTATCACCTCTAATAATCTTATACTCTTAATTACATATTTTTTCCTAGTTTTAGTATGTTTAATTGGAGGAGTCCGAGGAGTGAAGAATTCCTTCCTACATTAGCCTTTCCAATCTCTCATGAAGCATAGCCTAATCACCCTGGGCCACAATATGAAGGAATTTTTATAATCCATTCTTTTCTTAGGTTCATCTCTTACTTCCATGCAAAGCATTAACATTATAGATGTGTAAGTCGATGAAGTTTAATTGGTATGAGTCATTAACCATGGTGCTAGAGTCAACAATATCAAAATCATATTAAATATTAATTTTTTTATTCTTGAATTTAAACGTATGATAGATTTGTCTAAGTGAGAAACAAAAATTAAATTGCACCTTATGGAAGGTACTAAAAATATATCTACTAGATCTAATGAATGACCTAACTTGAGCTATGCCTACAGATCCCGATTGGATTCTATCCACAAGGAATCTACTAACACGTCGGTTAGATTAGATTTAAAATAGATTAAGACAAGATCTTTACTCTTCTTTTTAAGCCACTGCTTGTACTTTATGCAATATTTCTTCTGACGAGCCGACTTCTAGTAAAAGAAGCAGTTATCATTCATTGTCCGCTTTTTACTCGATTGATCTTTAGGTTGTTTGCCAATTGTAAAATCTGAAGGTCTCTTTTCATAACCTTTTTTCCATTGCGTTCATGTCTAAAGTTTATACAATTGACATTGTATGTCTTATCCTACTTTATGAGCCTTTCCTCCTCTTGAATTGTCATGATCAACTCAACATTTGGCACCCGAGTTGACTAGACTCCGATCCCACATTTGAGGACATGACTTATAATATAAACATTTACAAACCAAATTCCACGATATAAATCATTACGTGAAGATATTTTTTTAAGACATCAACATAAGCTTAAGAAATATACATCATCACCACAATTAAACAATGTTATAAATAAACTTCTTATTCTAAACTCTTTATAATAACACCTAACTCTAAAACAAAATAAAGCTAGCTACACGTCCACTGTTTACACTTCTTTGATTTGCAACTAAATTTTTAAAAGGATGATCTTATACGTGCTTAGTGAGAAGAAACCTTACAAGTTCCTAGAATAATTATTTTATAAAAATGGTACTTTTTAAAAATAAAACTTTTAAATTAACACACTTTCCAAAATAACTATCTTTAAAAAACAATATATATATATTTTAAAAATAACAATATATTTAAAAATAATAGTATTTTGAATATGACAATTTTTTTTCAAAAAAATAACAGTTTTTTTAAGAAAATACAAAGAGCATTACGGAAGAAAACTATGCATGAATTTAACAAATAGTGGATGTATGAAGATGAGGTATGACATTAATGTCATGATATTCAATACAATTTACTTTCTTCGAACATTATAACTAATTCTATTCAATGCCAAATAACACATTTATATTTCTTTAGCTAGACTATCAAAAGCCAATCTTGATATAACTTATTGTCAAACAACTACTTGCTCTAAAAGCTCGAGCCATTAGAGGATGGTGTATCAATGTATATTGAGGGACTTTAACACTTATTAACCTGGATTCCATAAAAGAGTTCATAATCTTCCTCCAATTGAACCACCAGAGGTCAATCTTGACATGGTCTATAAACCTAGATTTCAAAAGCATCCTCTATTGGACCACCGTAGGCTAATCCTAACATGGCTTATTAAGCTGGATTCCAAAGAGCTCCTAGTTGGTACCATTTAAGAAATAGAGAATTTCAACCTTGGAGACCCCTCAATATTCTCCTTTATTTGTCGGTGGCCTAGAGGCAAGCAGCTAGATAATAATAACAGTTTGTATTCTAATTAGCAAATTGGTGGACATTTGATAAATAGTTAAAATAAAAGGGGTCAATGGACTTAATAACTTCATTACAATTTAGTTTTAGTATGCTATTATAGTATCAAATAGGAACACACCACCAAACTCAGTAGTGTATCGAATTGGAAAAGCTCTATATGCCCCACTATGATCTATGTATTACATTCACATTGGACATTTATTTTACGAGATCAACTAAGGGTGTGAGCCAAAAAAAAATGAGGCAGATACAGAGGTCCATTTTGTGAGATAATTTTAGGATATGAGCTAAAAATGAGGCAATCCGGACCTCAAGTGTACCCCATTATGTCCAGTAACTCTTACGAAGATTTGGATTGCCCGCCAAAGCCTTCCTGTGATGGGAAGCTAGGTGGGGCTCACTGCAATGTCCTCCATCCGTTTTGCCAGATATTGTTAAGTCGTGGGCTAGAAACGAGGCAGATCCAAAATCCTAAGTGGGCCGCGTGACAAGAAAAAGTGGGCAGGGAAATGCCTACTGTTGAAACCTCCCTGGGCCCGCTGTGATGTTTATATGCCATCTATACCGTTCATGGTAATTTTTACTGGTAGTAGATTTCCTGGGAAAGCCTTTCTGCAAGAAGTTCGGGAGCCTAGGTGGGGCCCACCATAATGTTTGTGAGAAATCCACCTTGTTCATCCGTTTTTTGAGATCATTTTAGGACATGTGACAAAAAATGAGCCCGATCGAAGACTCAAGTGGGCCAAAAATGTGAGGATCGAACGTCCACATTTGAAATATTGGTGGGGCCTAGAAGTTTTGAATCAGGCTAATATTTGTGTTTTCAGTTCATCCCAGTAATAATGACGTTATGAACGGTACGGATGGCATATAAACATCACTGTGGACCCAGGGAGGTTTCAACGGTATGAATTCCCTTACCCATCTTTTCCTTCAGTGTGGCCCACGTGAGTCTTGGATCCAACTCATTTTTGTTCGCATGGCCTAAAATGAGGTCCCAAAACGTATGGACGGGGTGGATTTCTCACAAACATCACGGTGGGCCCCACCTACGTTCCTAACGCAGGTAAGGCTTTCGTAGGGAATCCGCGGATAAACGGAAAACACAAAAATATTACTCTGATTAAAAATAAATACATGTGGCACAAGTGTTTCAACTATGGACGTTCAATCCTTACCCTTACCTCTCATATGGCCTACTTGAGTTTTAGATCTGCCTCATTTTTGTCCCATATCCTAACATGATCTTGGAAAAACGGATGGACAGGATTTCTCACAAGGATCACGGTGGCCCCACCTAGCTTCCCGAAGACGCCGATTTCCTGCAAAAGCATTTCGCAGGTTCATGCGTGGAGCCTACCGTCATGTTTTTGAAAAATCCACTCCGACCATCCGTTTTGTGAGATCATTTTAGGACGTGTGAACAAAAGTGAACCGGATCCAAGTCTCAAGTGGGCCTCACTAAAGGAAAAAGTGGGCAGAGAAATTCCAACCGTTGAAACCTCCTTGAGTCCACAGTGATGTTTATATTCCATCCATACCGTTCATAATGTCACTCCTAATGAGATGAACTGAAAACACAAATATTAGCCTGATTCAAAACTTCTCTCGCCCCACGAATATTTCAACTGTGGACGTTCAATCCTCCCGTTTTCGGCCCACTTGAGTCTTGGATTAGGCTCATTTTCGGTAATACGTCCTAAAATGATCTTAAAAAAAAGCAGATGGACGGGGTGGATTTCTAATAAACATGACGGTGGGTCCCACCTAGGTTCCAGCGCAGGAAGTTCCTGGAAAGGCTTTCGAAGGCTTTCGCGGCAATCCGATATTCGTGCAGTCTTGTGTGTAAAACCAATATCCTTCCAAATTCAGCTTTATTCCTGCAAGAAACCCTTCTCTTGAAATCGCCGATTCTCATTCTCCAAACCCTCACTGGATTCTTATTCTCCAAACCTACGTACGTATCTCTCTGCCTTCTCTTGAAATCGCTGGATTCTCATTCTTCAAACCCACGCTGTCTTCTCATTCTCCAAACTCACGTACGTATCTCTCTGCGCCGTGAATTTCCTCCCCTCTTTTTGAATTTTTTTTTACATGAACGTGAATTTCCTCGAATTTACAGTCATCCAAACCCGTTTTATTGTAACAGGCTTCTCATACGAGTGAAAGAGGAGGAAAGCACGGGTGGAGAATGGCTGGAATCAGTTGTTCCATTGCCAAGGCCGGCGACTGCTCGAATCCACCGGTATGGCCTTTCTTTCTTTTATTAGGTGAAATTGTGGGAAAATGAAAAAAAAAGAAAAAGAAAAAGAAACACAGGTTGGTTCAATTCGAGGAGAACCGGCCTCCAACAATTTCATAGAGGAATAAAGGATTCGGTCCTTATTTTTTTCTTCATTGCTTAATTAAATAAATAACTACATAACTCAACCACCCACAACCACACAACAACTTAGTTACATGATTTGTGTACCATAGCTACATTACCACCTAAACATGGAAAACCCTGAACCTAAAGTGGGAATAACTGTAAAGCAATGGAAAGGCCCCATGATCCACGTATGGAGGCCCCATGATCGATGTAGGCACGTATAAATCCTCCCCACTTGGAGTGACCTTGTCCTCAAGGTCTACATTACGAAATCGCTCCAAGAGTGTATGATACCTCTCCTATGTGGCATCTTATGGTTGCATGTCTACATGGTTACCTTTCTTCACCATCCTACGGCCAAGAATGGTCTGTGGCCTTGGCTGAATGACTCCATCTTCGTTGTACCTAAACATGGAAAACCCTTAACCTAAAGAGGGAATAACTGTAAAGTAATGGAAAGGCTCCATGATCGATGTAGGCACATATAAATCCTCCACGCCTTGAGTGACCTTGTTCTCAAGGTCTACATTAGGAAATCACTAAGTCCATCTTCGATTAGGAGAGGAAGAGAATCTTGCACATGCACATGAGCTCCTAACTTCTTGTTTAGGTGCGGGACATGGAAGATAGGGTGGACCTGCCATATAGTGTCATGTGCCTCAGAAAACTAGTGTTGAGGATCAGTACCATGTGATGTCTCTTTGATGTATGCCTTGAGAAGCAAGTGTACCTACCACTTCAGTGTATACCTTTAAAAAAGAGTTCACGCTTCCTGTACAAAGGGGTTTCTCCCTCTTAGGTGCATGTTTCTAGACTTTTTAAAGGGCATGCTTGGGTTTTACTGAAGGAATTGCATATGATGGTGAATCCATGAAATTTGAACATTTTTCCACTTGAAAATTTAGGGTTCATTTGGATTTATGCCAAAACTGCAGAAAGAATGGATTTCTCTTTTTTGAGAAGCAGAATGAATATTTTGGCATAACGAGTGGTTATCCATTCTGCTCTGTGTTTGGGATGGTCGAAATATTGGAGGCTATGGGGTTGGGGAAGCAGAAACGATGCACCTCGCTTGCCGTGCTTCTAAGAATACGCATCCACCCCAAATGCAAAACATAACACGTCAAATTTCGTTCTACAGAAAATACCTGGTTTGCTTGTGATTTGTATTGCAAGTTTACTTTTTGAACATAAAAGTTCTCGAGGTCATGCATTCATAACCGCTCTAGTACATGTCTCATATGGGTTCAGTAAAGTGCCTTTGTGCAGTTTACTGATAACAATCTGTTTGCATATTTCCTTTGGATGACAATGCTTAACTGAAGACCTTTATGTGTGCAACTTTCCCAGAGAGAGACTGAGACTGCGGCCAAGGAGCAGGAATCTAGAGCTAAAACAGTTCACCAACGAGCAGACGATTTTTACGGTGCTCCAACCAAAAAGCGAATTCTGAAAAGGGAATGGATTCCTGAGAAAAATACTATTGCCAAGCGTCTCCTGACTCAGCAAGAGCGATGCCATTTTTGTTTCGAAAACCCAGAAAAGCCAAAACACCTCGTTGTTTCAATAGCTGTTTCGAAAATCCAGAAAAGCCAAAACACCTCGTTGTTTCAATAGCGAATTTCACATATTTGATGCTACCACAGTGGCAGCCTGTCGTGCAAGGTCATTGTTGCATATTATCAATGCAGATTAGTTCAATATAATCCCTTTTTGCAATAATTGAATACTGCAGTGGACTTAAAAAGAGTCTGCAGAAATCAGTTACACTCATGTTTCTGTAAAAACAAGAAGCAGCTTGTTATTCTCTTGAGCTGCTATCACTTGGGTGACTAATAAGGAGGTCGAATCACCACTAGATGACCAAGCAATGTTCTTCACTGGCTACTCTTTCCTATTACCATTTATTTTTCTTCAATATCTTTTATCCTAAATCCTAATACACTGTTATCTTTCTTTACAGCATGAGTCGGCCACAAGAACCGTTGACAATTATGTATGGGAGGAAATGCACAACTTCAAAAAATGCCTTATCATGATGTTTGCGAAACATGACAAGGATGTCGTATTTCTTGAAACTGTGATGGGGTTGGCAAAGCAGCGTCGCCATTGCTTGGTCGAGTGCATTCCTTTACCTCATGAGATTGTTAAGGAAGCACCTCTGTATTTTAAGAAGGTCAGTTGTCTTTATATAATTCATTCTTTTCAAGTTCACTGCCATTTCTCTTGCTTCTAGCTTCAATCTTCTTTTCTATAACAGATTAGAAACCTTGTTTCCGTTTCTTTTGCTAAATTCAACCAAATCATACTGTTTATGCATTATTTCCTTCATATTTTTCATGCAAATACATCCCCTTTTAACTTGCCATAAGTTTCAGGTATGTTCATCTGGCATGCATGTGTTGGTAATCTGCATCAACATGGAAATAAGGGAACCTAATGTGCTCATGTTTAAGTCCTTTTTATTTTTGTTCATGCATGTCACCCCACATGCACATGCACAGTGACACACATGCACTCACAAGGAAAAAATCGCATGTGGTCACCTACACCATTGTTGTTGTGGTAGAAAGACTCCACTGGGTTGCTTGGACAATCCAATTTTCAGTTGAAGGACCTGGATTGTCTATTTGTTTAAGAATGCAGCATGGGCTAGCATCCAAAAATTACACCAATTGGATGATTTGGTCCATTAGTAAGATGCCATCTTTTTGTAGCCATCCATTGTCCAAGCCATGGAATCTCTTAAAAAAAAAAAAAAAAAAAAATAGCCATGGATGGATGGTTAGGATCGTCTGATAAAAGAGATTCTTTAGAAACATATGCGATCCATGATGATCCTCAACACTTCATGGATCCTCAACATGTAACTGGCTCAAATGGTTAATTGGACCTATTTTTATATAGAGATCTTGACCCTCCATTTTATAGGCTATTGATCAGATGGTTGGAATGGTCTGGTTGGGGTAATTTTTTCCACTGTAGTCAACTACATGTGATCATTTGCCATGTGATAATTTTAGTTTTACTGACCTAAAATTATGGTGCTATACTCAATAGTGTTGATTGAATTGTAATGTCAAATTGTACTTGGAATGTACAGATTTTTTTTTTTTTTTTTTGAAAAATGAATATTATTAGAAGGCAACAGCCAACAGAAAAACAAAGCAGAACAAATCAGCAATAGAAAACAAAATACAGAAGCCAACATGCTCAAACCCAACCCACAGGATCAAGGAGCCCACTCCTTGATCAAAAGAATTGCTTTACGCAGATTTATACTTGGAATGTACAGATTTACACTTGAGCAATTGCATGCATATAATCTAGTTCTGTGCACAAAGGATCTGTAATAATAACATTCATCGTTTCATACATAAGTTACAATATCAATACATATATAAAACTATACTGTAGATAGTGTCTGTATTGGAGCAACCCATATGCAAATTGGAGCTACCCATATACAACAACAATCTGTATAGAAAACAATATTGCATGTACTTGTTGGATTGGAGTGACTCTACCCATAGCATACCACATATTGATGGACCCGTGGTCCAGATAACCTTGATTTTAACTTTATCCATGTGCAGAGTTCTTGATCTAGTATTGGAATAAATAAGAAAAAAGCACAAGATCTTTTTAGTCCACTATCGTCAGTAGAAACCTTATTATTTGGTATCAAAATCTTGCTGAATGTGGCATATATAATATATCAAAAGCAGTCCTCATCTTACACCATTCTTTTGTATGTCTTGTTTAGTTGTTTATGCATGAGGTTTCATGAAGTTTAAGTATATCATGGTATTTTGGGTCTAATAACAGAACTGGAAAATAACTGCAAATTGAAGTCTAATTACACACCTTCCTCTCTCACACTTTGGATTTAAGACTTGGATAATTTATGGAGTTTTAAAGACACTGAGTAGCTTTAAAAAATAAGAAGAAAAAAAGAAAAAAAATAAAAGAAAAGGAAAATTGAATGCCAACAGTATCTTGGCTTTTCATGTCATACATAACACTAGCTGCATGTAGCAGGCAAGTTTATTGTTGAGATTGTTGAAGTGTTGGCACCATCATATTCTCTCAACGACACTTAAATGTGCTTCGGAAGGTTCCATAAGTAGACCAAAAGTCCTGGAAGTGATGGTAAGAAGTAACAACAAAATTGCATATTAAATTTTTGCAATTACAGATTTTTAAGGATAAAAATTTTATAACTTGGAAGATGAAAGTAAGCTAGAATCAATGAGGACCCACATTGAAGTCAACTCAAAGGTTGCCCAAATGCCTAATTACAATTCATAAATGTTTGCTCTAGCATGCTAAAAGTTTTACACACAACACAGCATGGAGGGAGTAGAAGAATATCATCTGCTTGCCACGATGTATGCCAGCATGACGTGGGGTACGAGATCTAATCCATCCGTCTGGTGGCGCCCACATGCCCACTGTGTAGCTGTCCTGGTAAAAAATGCAGTTGGTCAACTTTACAGGTTGGCGACATTTACAAAACAAATGGACAATCCACTTTGCAGGTCAAGCCACAGTTCACAAAATAGATGGATGAGCCTCTTTACAGGTTGGCCACAGTTTTGGCCAAGCTTTTTGAAGTTGTCAGCCTGTTATGTGTGGTAACATGGCATGTTGTATGAGAGCAAGCCATCCATCAGGTGGTTCCCTCTTATCATGTTTTAACTAGTGAATAGCGTGTAGTGTAGCGTTCACCCCTCTGAAGCATGAAGCTTAAGCTACATAGTGTGCAATGCTACTTTTAGAATTTTTAGTTAAGATTGTGCTTTGTTGGGAAAAATATCAACCAAATTAGTCTAAATAATGAAATTTAATGACATATGGTGCAACCAAACACATCCTAAAACAAGAGGAAAAATAGGCAAAGATTAAGTATAAAGGTAAAGAAGGAGCAACCTAACTGATTTACTAATTACTACTAACATTGTTTTACTAAAATCGTTGAAAAGATTAACTAATTCTTATTAAAAATAAAAAAAAAATGTAACAAAACATTGAAAACAGTAATTGATTTTACTGTTTTAGTGAAAAATAACTTGTGGTGTAAGCCATGTAACGTGTACCATAAGCTAACTTGTGGTGTACCATAAGCTTTGTACCATGTAGCATGTGCAAAATTAGTATGTAGTGCTGGCTACATCTGACTTGATCTATTTTCATAAGCTACGTGGTGTTGTGGCATTAAGGGTTTGATAGCTGAGAAATGAAATGCATTGAATGTAAATAAGTAATGATGATTTTTACACCTGTTTGAAAGGGAGGTGGCGAAAATAATGTAAATTTCGACCTTTTTTAAAGCAAAACTCTGTGGGCCCCACCATGATATATGTGGAGTTGGTAAACCCGGGAGGCTATTTGGAGATTGCTTATAATGGCTGTCTTTTGGGCTTTGTGAAGAGCTAGGAATGGGTGATGTTTTAGAAATGTAGGTGTGGATGTGGATGTAGAGGAGGTAATTTGTAAAGTTAAAAGTTTCGTGTCAAGTTGGGTGGCTCATGTCAAGGCCGCCGCGGGCAGTTTCTTTTCTAGATTTTGTTGTTGGGGGTTGCATTCTTTGTTGTCTTTTGCAGCTTTTCAATAAAATTGTTGTTGCCTTTCAAACTTGGACAGCTACAGTTAATGAAACAGATGGACAGCTAAACTTGGACTTGTTTTTTGGCTTTCAAGCTGTCACCTGTTTAAATATTGCAGCCAGTTTGATTAATGAACAGCATGATTTTTAGGCCAGGATATCCATGTGGTGAGCCCCCAACTGATGGATTACTTGAGCGGGCCTGATGGATTACTTGGGCCTTCCACCTGTCTGGTACATGGTGGCATGTAGATGGGCTGCCTTCTTCACGTACAGCCTCTGTAAATTTCATGAACTGAGTCCCCTATTCAGTGCTAAATAATTAGTTTATTATAATAAGAAAGAGGCTTAGGTGAGACTCAAGAAACACAATCACGTATCAATTCCTCTGTTTCAGCCAAAATGTTTCTATAGGTACAAGTAGCTAAACATAACTGAGGCTATGGTCCTTGATAGAGTGGAATGGCGGAACAGGATTCATGTAGCATTAGATGACAAAAGTACCTAAACACACCAGTCCTTGGTCTGCTTCACGTGGTTTTGTTTGGATTATTTTGATTTTTTGCCATAATTCTCAATGTTAAAAGTCTATTTTGGGGCATGCCTCTTATTGATCGTTGTGTGTATCAGTCTGTATTGCCATGCATGTTGGTCAAACAAAAAATGAAGAAGTTTGAGAAGTAACATATCTTAACTGGCATGTCGCATGCATGTGGATGTGTTTTTGTTTGCATGTTCAGCAAGGGTTTGTTCCGATTTTTTATTTTTTTTCCATTTCCTTTTTCGCAAAAAGGCTATTCTTGATGTCACTATGCCTACATGGGCTCCTCTACTTCGTTCTTGATTTTTTTCCTCCTTATATTCAACATATCTAAAAAAGTATGGGTCTCCCTCCAGGCAATTGATGACGCTGAAGAAGAGTGGAGCCAGCACAATGCAAAGAGGCTTATTGACACAAGCAAGAAGGGATTGCGAGCTTCAATTCCCAAGGACTTCCCTTATTTTCATGTGGAATTTGGTCTAAATAAGGGCTTTGTCCATGCGATTGACGATGAAAGACAATTTAAAAGCAACCTTGGTCTTAACGTCATAAGAGGCATGTTACGTCTGCCAGAGGATGGCATGTATCGTCGCCGGAAGCATGAGTCGGTGGAGACCCAAAAGCAAGCTGTTGTGAACTTTGCACGAGAGTGGGACCCTTTTGACCGGACAAAGCAGCTTGACTAGGTGTCAGATGTTTTTGGGAGGTTGCGAGTCTACCTTATTTCTCCAATACGCCATTTTTCTCTTCCGGACATGTTTGGGTTTTCCTAGCTCTCAAGGCCAACAGGATGCAGTGCTGCAAAATTGTGGTGGAGATGAGAAATGATGAGTCCTGTTCATCATAGCCAAGAATTTCATGATTCTTGTTTCAGGTTATGGTTAATGATCAATCATACTTAATCCATGTAAAAAATCTGCCCAAAACACCCTTCGAAAAGCAACACAGAAAAAAAAAAAAAAAAAAAAAGAAGAAGAAAATTTGAGTGTTTTTTTTTTTTTTCCGACCTTTCTCTGTTGTAGCTGAAACACCACAAAAAACTTGTCACAAAATTATAGAAATTCTTCACAGGCAATGAAAGTTTGAGTTTTTTTCGACTTTTCTCTGTTGTATGTGAAACGCCACAAAGAACTTATCTGCAAAATTGCGGAAAATCTTCCCATGCCTGTTTGGATGGTCATAATGTGTTGTAACATATTGTATATTTGTAATGATTGTGCTTTTGGTGGTGTGTTGGTGTAAACTGATGTAATCCAGCAGTTGGTTGTATTCGGCAGAGAGAGTCCACATGAATAACGTTTGGAAATAGACTACCATACCATGTCTGTATTTTGGCCTAGAGGCCAACCGCATCTCTACAGAAACACTGGTTTGGTGCTCCACCATGCTTGACGGTGGGCATTTCTGGTACCACTTTCATTTCATCTGGCCCACTTGAGCTCTGTAGTGGCCTGATTTTATGACTCATATCCTACTCTGGTACTGCAAAACTGATGGACGGCGTGGATTAGACGCTGGGATCTATGTGGACCTGCACAATTGCCATCCTATATTCTAGGGCGCCCTTCACTGTTCAACGATGGACGTTTCTCATGCCACTGTTTGCATGCGTGTACCACATGAAATCCATACCTGCCTGATTTGTGGACTCCTGAATGATGGACCGCATGGATTTGTCGCCCACATCTCTGTGGGCCCCGCTAAGCTTCTGTCCATCGGAATTGCATTCAACATGTACCATACATGGCAGTCAGATTCTGATTCCTTTTAGCCCTATGAATTACATACCAATCTGCCTTGCTGTTTCAATTTTTATAGGAATAACTCTCCCTTGATGGATCCGTCTATACTCCATATGACAGAAAAATGTATCTTTCTGCGTCCAATGGTGAAGATCCGATGAGCAATCGGAGAATAACCATGGCAGTGTATGCTAGCATGAAGAGAGTAACAAGCAAAGATGCTTGAGATTTTCAAATTGATTGTGAGAGCTCCGGAATCAATCATGGCGGAGAGTGTCTCTTGTCCTATTAATGGTCTCCAAACATGCAGATGTTTGCATGGAGCTCCAGAAGCTGTTCTTATCATTTTCGACCCTGAAACATCTACAAACATGCAGAGGGTTTCAAGGGCAGGACCAGAGGTGGTGGTTACGTACCTATGGCCGACCCACAAGTATGCTCTGTCATTGTTCTATTGCAGATGAGAGGAAGAAGAGAGATTGGGCTTTTAAGGGCCCGTTTGGATGCCACCAGATAAGTTACTTTTTCTACTTACAGCAGTAGATAAGTAAGATAAGTAAGTTTGATTTATGATCACTTATAAGTAGCTTTTTTAATTTAAAGTTACTTTAATCACTTTGGTTTAATAAGTAGAAATCAAGATAAGCTACTTAAGGCATAAGTAGCTTATCTTAACTAACTATCCATACGCCTCCTGAATGGTTGAGATTCTGGTGTATGAAGATTTTGGTGCATGGTAGTCTACTGAGAGCAGAAACAGTCACCTATTACTTCTGAATCCGGGTTGTAATCTTCCCGAGATTCGGCCGATAGACATTCAATTACCATGATATTACTGCACGGGATTCTACCGTTAAAATACCGTGATGGCAGGTTCATATCCAATCATTGTATTAGATCAATAATTACAGTTTTTACTCTACATTACCACATTTATGATAATCCAAACTGGCATCAATATTCTTCTCCACTTCCACTTCTACTTAGTAACTTAACATGTATGGCTGTACTTTGCTTGCACTAGTTCCTTTGGCTTTGAAAAAACTCATCCATAAGTTTTAAACTGGAATCGTCTCTAAATCCAGATTAACGACATGAATGTATGGATTATCTTTCAAAAAAAAAAAACCGACATGAACGTATGGACATGTCGTATAGGAATGTGTCGACGTCTGCATACATACAATATTACAAGTGACCTGTGTTTGGGGCCGACTTTGGTGTTTATATAACCATCTGACCTGTTCATAAGGTGCCTCCCACCAAGATGAAGAGATGCCTAAAAAACAGGTTGATTTAAAACTTTTGTAACTCAGATTCACTGGTTTAGGACTTCATGGAACTATTTTTTATACATTTCTGGCCTACAAAGTATTGGATTAGCTATAGTTTTTGGGTGTAATATATTCATAGTGGGGCAACCCAGGTGCACGATGTGAATGCCACACATTAAAATGGGCCCATGAACAAATGGACATGGTTTAGTGCACCTGGTATGTACATGAACTATTGTATTTAGGACCTGGAAGTAGGCGAATGTGGGGGGAGTTATTTGATACTCCGGGACAGTATGATGCTTGATACACATGCACTCTGAAATTATACACGTGGCAAACATTAACTCAAGTAAATCGACTAAATTTGAGAACCCACGCACGTTGTTGAGTCACAATCCTACAATCAAATTGGTGGAACAATCCTAACTATTGTATTAAAAAAATGTTATGTTATGGTTGTATTAGCTATTACCTAAGGGGTCATTTGGATGCTTATAAAGTTGTAAAGTTTCTAAGTGGGAATATGATTATAGGCAATCATATTACAGGGTGCGTTTGGATGGGTATATTGTCTATAATTAGATTGCAGTCTGTAATCAGACTGCATCTTTTAGTTGTGATCCGATTGTAGCTTTTAGCTGTAATATGAAACATGAGAAAATGTCGTGTTTCATATTACTAGTAATGAGATTTTGGGTAATGACTATAATTTTTTTAAAATTTAAATGCAGGGAGAGTTGTTGATCATCCCCCAACGGCTATGCAGGCCTCTCATATGTTTGGATGCTTTCAAACCCCTAAATGACAGTGAGTGTTTTAGGAATCTAGAAATGAGAAACGTTTCATTGTTTAAGAAAAGAAATGAAACCAGAGATGTCCATCACTTAAAGAGTTTATCATGGACGGCTTAGATCTAGCATGGTTCATTAATACTCTCACACATATCAATATTATTTATTCATATAAAAAAATGGTCTTTTAAATTGAATGGCTGAAATTATCTGAAGTTTCAAGAAAAATTAACCAATTGCCTATCAATACCATTATTTATTCATATAAAAAAATGGTCTTTTAAATTGAATGGCTGAAATTATCTGAAGTTTCAAGAAAAATTAACCAATTGCCTATCAATACCATTTACCCTTTTGATGTGCATCGATTGAAGGAACCAATTGAGGAGAAATCTGTAATAGAGCAGTTGCAAAAAAGTTTTTGAAGGAGCCGGTAGAGTAGGAGCATCCCCTGGCATCCAATGAGTACGTTTTTAATAAGATTTTTCTTTTTAACATATTTTTTTTTATGGCCATCCATTGAAAGGTTTAGATCCAATTATTCTAACCCTCGATTAGATGGCCCATGGCCAATAAATAAATGAACATTATTAATTGATATATATGTGGGCCATGCTATCTAACAGATACCATTTTAATAATATATTTTGATGGCCATTAATTAAAAGGTTTGTATCTGCTGATTCTAATCGTTTATAGTTAATTGTTTATATTCATAACTTTCTCATCATAAAAAAAAAATAAAGAATTTGAAATAGCGGGCCCACTTCTATGCCCCCATCAAATGATTTGTTTGGCATAAGGATCGGCCAAGGTCTTTATTGAGTTGGGCTTATCCTAATAATTTATCTTAAATAAAGATTTTATATGTCATTTGATTCTTTTTGAAGGATTTACCACTTCAAGCTTTTCATTGGGCAGCCTTGCTGTTTATATATCTTGGCCCAAAAGTCTGGCTGGTCCCCTGTTAGGTGGGCCACATGATTTCTGCTTATAGAAAAAGTCATCAACAACACACATTCAAAGCGCAAATGTGGTCTACCCGAATAGGAGACCAGTCTAATATTTTAGTTAGGGTATCTACAAGGTGGGGCCCACCCAAGAGCACCCAGGGCATCCTACGCAATGCCAAGTGGCAACGGACTCGTACCAATTATCTTTATTACTCTTGCAATCAAAAGAAAATAAATGGTTTGAGGGAGTGACCACTCCATAATCCAATTTATCTACCAAGCACATCAATTCAAACGGTTCAAATTGCAATAGGTAGATAATGGAAATTACTCAGACAATGACATCCACCCAACTGGTGCACATCAAATGAATCAGCGGTTGAATTTATTAGGCAAATTTAGTGTGTCAAGATCATCCAATCTTGGTGACTTCTGACCAACAAAACTGAGCCCACGATTTGTACACCCTGAATAGAATGCAACTGTGAATTGCCAACCTGATGCGTGTTAGGATTCCAAATGGATGAACGTTGATACATAGCATGTGTACCGTGACAAGTTGAGAGTATTCGTAAAAATTAGTGGTTAACTATCACTTCATTGACCATTAAAAAAAATTTGTGGGCCACGAAAGTTTTGGATCAAGCTGTAGCAACAAGCCTTTAGTGTTGTAGGCTTGTTTGTTACCACATTAATAACTGGCCTTGCACTAAAGTGGGACTCAGATTATATGTTTTTTCTTTACTTGTGTAATGAAAGTGGGCTCGCGAGACCTTGAAGCATCCAACCAAATCTATGTGGGGGCCCACTGTCATGTATTTGTTTTTTCACACTGTCCGTTACTTTTCTAAGATCACGCTAGGGTATGAGCCCAAAAATAAGGCAAATCCAACTCTCTAGTGGACAACATCATGGATGACTCTTACATTTAATGCTTTGTTCATTTAATGCACATTTATTGCAACTAAGCTTATTATTTGGTGTGGTCAACTAGAAAATTGGATCTGCCTCATTTTTTGGGCCACACTCTAGCATGATCTTAGAAAAGGTATGGACTGCATGAATAAACAGATACATGATGGTGGGCCCCACACAAATCTGGTCAGATGCAATCTGCTGCCCACTTCTTACACACCAGGTATTATCTTAGTGTGGTCTACATTGTACCGTTAAAAAGTTTTCCAAGAAATTTTATTTGCCAAACATCTCACTTGGAAACAATATAAAATTTCTCCTCAAAATGTGATTCAAAAAACAAACATGGAAAATAATCTTTTCCTTCTAGCGCTTTCTTGGAAACCACATTTCTCAAGAAATATGATTTTCTTTTGCACTTTCCCCCAATCCAAACGGGGCCTGACATCTTGGTGGGCCTGATAGCATCCACCTACACAAAGTTCTTGTTGGCGAGGGGCACGGGCAATTCACATCCAACATCTCCCATGCCTCTCTAAAACTCTCCCCAGCTTCTCTTCTAGCTACTAGTTGTTGTTCTCCACTCTTCGAAGTTGTTCGTTGTCATTTTTCCATTGTTTTAAATGAATGAGGTTGGCAAGAGATTTATAGACCCAATTTCTGTCGATTGATGACATGGCATATCAGCACACTATCGAGATGCTTGGGGTGAAATGAGTCTACGCAGTTGATAAGAAGTCATATCAAGGCTAGCGGGAATTGGATTCCCGCCTATCATTATTTCACAAGTTTTGAGGCATTTTTGCCACCTCACCTAGCAGTTGAAATTGCGGTTTTACCGCTAGTGAGATAAGCTTGAAGGTACGCTTACATCCTAGAGGGGGGGTGAATAGGACTTTTAAATATTTTTCGCAAATTCAAAAACTCAATTGCATTAATACTACAATATAACAATTAAGCACATGTAAATGATAGCAATTGATCACCCAAGATCCAACTCAATTTGACAACTATTCTAAGAGAAGCATTTAGTCAAACAGTTCATATGCATGTTTGTATTAATCATTCAAAGATGGCATATGAGCATTTTGTCGAACATAAGATGGGCATACGGTTAAGCACTTATAAGATAGATCAACAAGGGACAATGATAAACAAAATGCATTCACCACATTGCACACGATGTATAGTGGTTCGAAGATAAGTCTACTCCACTTCCGGTTCAACTACCCAACTCCTTTGAATACATCGGCATTCACTATCGGAAGTTTTAAATGAGGTTCACCTCTCAACCTTTACAACCTACACAAGATTAATGCATACACAAGGACTTCTCAACTCCTACACAAGGACACGCACGTATTCTCCCGTGGCAAAGGCCTACGCAAGGACTTACACGTCCTACTCAAGGACAACTCCGAGATTGGGTCACAATCTCTAGACCCCAATCTCAACAAGAAGGGGGAATCAAACAATGGACTCTATAAGCGTAAACACTTACAAGAGATGAGATCCGATTCAGCGCCATTGATGAGTAATTTCAGCTTCCACGAATGCTTTAACTCCTCTCCAAGCTCCCACGATCAGCCACCAATGCATATGATGTTCCTAGACTAGTGCTGGGTAGGTGGGAGAAGGTATGGATGTTCCATATGCCTATTACAATGCAATGGTTAACGAAGGAACCATCAATCGGATCATTCAATGGCTATAAATGACTTCAAGATGAAGATTCAATGATAGGGACAGCCATGAATGCCATGCTTGAGCTCATTGTTCAAACCGAGCTTTGAATACTCAATGTAGTGTCATTAATGGCTAGGTTTGAAGGATGAACTCAAGACTAGATGAGCAAAAGAGATTTAGATGAAGGTCTTAATTGCCTCTCTTAATACTCTAAATGGGTGTGCAAGTGATGCCATTAAAGCCCTCAAGATATGACTTTATAGAAGCCTAAAAACGAGCTCAAACGGACATAAAACGGTCATATTCCGACCTGCCTGGGACCCCCTCCGGCCGGTCGGATTTGAGCTCCGACCTGTCAGCCGACCTGTCCTCAGATGGGTCAGGTAAGTGGTCCAGAAACCACAAATTCGCTGGACTAATTTTAGCTTATCCGACCTGCTATCCGGCCGGTCGGATTAGGCAGCCGACCTGCTGTCCGGCCGGTCGGCAGATCTGCCCAGTCATAGATTTTGGACTTTAAACTCTGGACCATATTTCCCAAGTCCGGCCGGTCGGATGGCCCATCCGACCTACTGTCCGACTGGTCTTTGGACCGGTTGGCTGCATGATGTTCCTCTTTCAATGCTGGTCCAGGACCAATGACCAGCCGGTCAGTAGGCCTAATCTAGCCCAAGTTCAACATGATTTCCAGTTGAACTATATGTGCCTTATAGAGGAGATTTTCCTATTATTTTTTCATAGTTAGGCACCTACTAAATGAAGGTCCAAGACTGATTATCTTGACCTTAAAACCGCGGATTCAATGGCTAAGGATAATATGTTTAGAATGCCATAAATACGGGTGTTTTGGGATCCTATAGGTTGTCTATATGCAACTTACCTTCCAAGCTTGATTTGGCTTGAACTTGAGTGCGGAGAGCTTCTTTGGTCTTCAAGTCTTGAGTCTTCAATCTTCGTCGGGGCTCACAAGACTTTACTGACTTACATAATCACGGAATTGACAAAATGATGCACTAATTTGTGCACTAACAGCAGTAGCCCCGTCTGCCGGCCCCAATGATTGTCGCTGGTTGACGGGAATCTGATGCGCACTGGTTAGATTTTGGTTGTTCATGTATGGCCGGACCATTAGTTGTTTCTGGATGTTGGGTTTTTTTTTTTTTTTTCAAAATAAAAGAAAATTGTGTAAGGTTTTTTTCAAAATTATAAATAAAAATGTAGGAGGGTTGTGGCTTTTGGTGATTGTTGGTGACCATCCATTTGAGAATGGTGGTGACTCTTGGTGAATGAAGCATCTTTTAAATTCGAATTCAAAGTAAAAGGATGCCATTAATGGTGGAAGAAAGCCATTAATGAAGAGACCACTTGAAAAATTATGTATATGTGAAAGGATACGTGCCTTTTCATGAAAATGGCTCTTTAATGTCCCTTAGGAGTTTATATAAACCCATCTTTGGATCAATCTAAATCACAACAACAAATTCAAAATTTCATCTTCTTATTTTTCTTTTTCTCCATTTTCATTTTGAGTGGTTTTTGTGAAGTTGCAGTTTTTCAAGTGAAACTGCAAATAGTTTTTATGGAGTAAATTGTAACAGCATAGAAGTCAGCGGTGCACGCTGCATAAGTGTATTCGGGGTGCGATTTTTTGGTTTTGTAGGCCGAAGCCCACATTTCTCCAGTTTTAAAGAAGATCTTATGGTGTCCTGGAGGCGAATTTGTTGTAACTCTCTTACAAACTGGTCTAATCACCAGTAGGGTGTGAATATTGTCTTAAAGATAGTGACATTGTAATACGCCTTAAGAGAATATCGCCTTGACTCCAACAATTTTAAGGCAATATATGGCATCTTCTATGGGTCGTCCCAACTTTATTTGAGTAACACCATTCGACGACTTAAATTTTCTTCGATGGCAATCGATGGTGCATCTTTTCCTCACATTACTTAAGTTGGATCATATGCTCATTCAAGATCCTCATTCACCATCATCTAACAATGATACGGTAGAACAAATTCCAAAGCGACAAAAATGGGAGCGTAACGACTACCTATGCAAGGGCCACATCTTTAACTCTCTTTCTGACTCATTGTTCGTCGTCTACCACAAAAAGAAGACTGCTAAGGAATTGTGATAAGCGTTACTCACCAAATACAAATCAGATGATTAAGGCAACAAAAAAATTACTTATAAGTCGGTTTTTAGAATTCCAAATGTTGGATGAAAGACCTGTCCTTGATTAAGTCCATGAGTTACAGGTCATCATTCAATAGATCATTATTGATGGCACTAATCTCGACGAATCCTTTCAAGTATCTATTATTATAGCCAAACTACCACCTAAATGAAAGGATACTAGGAAATCTCTGAAACAGAAAAATAAAAAAATGTCTTTAAAGGATCTCCTGATGTTTCTTCGAATAAAAGAAGAATCTAGACTCCATGAAAAAAAGGAAGAATAATAGGAGACGCTGGGTAATGCTAACCTAGTCGAGAATAGTGTGAATCGGGAATCAAATAAGCCACCTTTCAAGAAAGATGATCGGCTCAAACCTAATAATTAAGGGTTCAAAAAGAACAAATCCAAGAAGGGTCCATGCATTTATTGCAAAATCCTCGGCTACTTTAAGAAATACTGCCGAAAATATAAAAAGAAAATACAAGAAAAGAAACAGCAAGTCAATATGATAGAAGACTTAAATCTGGTAGTCGTCATCTTTAAGGTTAACATAATGAGTAAGGATATTAAATGGTGGGTATATTTTGGCGTCACCAGACATGTTTGTTGAAATCGTAACATGTTCACTTCGTACGTACTAGTAGGTGATTATCAAGAACTATACATGGGAAATGTCTCCACAGCAAAGGTTGTAGGAAAGGGGAAGGTATTGCTCAAGCTAACTTTTGAAAAAGTCCCGACTCTGAACGATGTGCTGCATATACCGGATATCAAGAAGAATCTTATCTCTGCCTAACTAAGTTTAGTTTCAGATTCCTCTTCGAATCCGATAAGCTGATTATATCTAAAAATTGAGCATATGTGGAGAAGAGTTATATCTCCAATGAAATGTTCAAGTTGAACCTTATGAATGAAAATTCGTCTTTTGTTTATATACTTGATTCATATGATGTTTGGCATGCTAGATTAAGATATATTAGTTATCATAATATAGATAGTATGTCTAGTCTTAATCTAATTTCTAAGTACAAAAAACCTAATGATAATGCAACATATGTATACAATCTAAAATAACCTAAAAATCGTTTCCCAAGGTAGAAAGAGAATCACAACTCTTAGACCTAAATTGTAGTAACATATGTGAGATGAGTGATTTAATAACAAGAGGGGGAAAGATATATTTCATAACCTTTATAGATGATTTCTCCCATTATACCCTACTATACCTATTGAAGAATAAAGATAAGACATTAGAAAAGTTCAAGATATATAAGGCAGAAGTAGAGAACCAATTAGACCAAAAGATTAAAATCCTAAGGTCGAACAAGGAAGGAGAAATTATATCCTTAGATTTTTCGAAGTTTAACAAAACTCATGGTATAATTCACCAAATTATGTCTCCCTATTCACCCCAACAGAATGGTGTAACAGAACGCAAAAACAGGTCTCTTATAGACATGGTAAACTCTATGCTAAATAGTGTAGGTCTAAGTTCTGAGTTTTGGGGAGAAGCTTTATTGACTGTCTGTCACATCTTGAATATGATACCTCACTCTAAGGCTCTAAACTCCATATGAACTATGGAAGAATATGATTTCAAATATCTCATACTTCAAGGTATGGGGCTGTAGAGCCTTAATTAGGCTTATTAAGCCTTAAAGATCGAAGATAGGGTTGAGATCTCTTGAGTGCATTTTCATATGATGCATTTACAGATTTTTTTATAGAATCCAATGATGCAATCCCAGTAAACACAACTATAAAATATAAAGATGCCGAGTTTTATGAAAACTCATGCCCTTTTATAACTAGAAAAGATTCAAGATCTCAGTACAAGTAGTACTTAGCTACCTCAAGACATTGTTAGTCCCAATAAATAAGACAAAATCTAGAAGGACTAAGAGGATCAAGACAGGTATATCTTTCGAACCCGAATTCTACCTTCTGCTAATATAAGGAGATAGAGAAAACATAACAAGAAAAATCATGTTGGTATATAACATTGAAAATGATCTTGTGACTCTAGATGATGCCCTTAAATCTTATGATACTTCTTTTTGGAGGAAAGCTATAAACAATGAGATGGATTCTATATTGTAAAATGGGACATGAAAACTAATGAATCTGCCCTCAAGATCAAAATCAATAAGCTGTAAATAGATATTTAAAAGAAAACTAAAATCAGATGGGACAATAGAAAGGTTTAAAGTCAAATTAGTGGCTAGGAGATTTATAGAAAAAGAATGTATCGACCTTTTGGATACCTATACTCTAGTAGTAAGGATATCAACTATTAGAGTTTTAGTTGCTCTAGCATCTATTTATAACTTAGAAATCCATCAGAAGGATGTAAAGGCAACTTTTCTAAATGATGACCTTGATGAAGACGTATATATGGAGCAACAAAAAAGTTTCATAATTTTGGAATAAGAAAATAAAGTGTGTAAATTGATCAAGTCACTGTATGAACTAAAACAGGCACCTAAACAATGGCATGAAAAGTTCGATCAAGTGGTCACCTCACATGGCTTTAAGATTAATGAATCTTATAAATGAGTATATTCAAATTCTCTAGTAATAAAAGAGTAATTATATGTCTATATGTAGATGATATGTTAATCTTTGATACATGTTTAGAAGTTATAAATGATACTAAAAGATTCATATCATCTAGTTTTGACTTGAAGGATATGACTGAAGCTAATGTGATTCTAGGTATCAAACTAATGAGAAATAAGGATGACATTAATTCTATCCTAATCACATTATATTGAAAAGACACTTAGAAAGTTTAATCACTACGATAAGAATCCAGTTTCTACTCCTTTTAATTCTAATATTAAGTTAATTAGTTAGGAATGAAGGTCGTAGTGCATCTCAATTAAAATATTCCAGAGTAATTGATAGCCTTATGTATGCAATGATTTCTACTCAACCTGATATTGCTTTTGCAATAAGTAAGTTAAGTAGGTTTACTAGTAATCGAAGTTCCAATCATTAGAATGTTATTTCTAGAGTACTCAGATACTTAAAGAAAATAATTAACTATCGTCCGCATTTTTTTTTTTTTTTTTTGATACTCTAGTATGCTTGAAGAGTATACTAATGTAAGTTGGGTCATTGATTTGATGAATCCAAGTCTACCAGTGATGAATTTTCATACTTGAAAAAGTTGTCATTTCTTAGGGATCCAATAAGCAAACTTGCATATCACATTCTACTATGGAATCTGAATTCATAGCTTTAACAGCTTAACAAAGAGGCAGAGTGGTTGCGAAACATGTTATTAAAAATACCATTATTGGCAAGGCCTTTTCCACGTTTCTCTATCTACTGTGACAGTGAAGCAGCACTGTCGAATGCATATAACAAGACTTATAATGAAAAATCTAGACATATCAGTTTAAGGCATAGTTGTGTGTGGCAATTACTTGGTGATAGCGTTATAACAATACAATATGTGTGGTCCATCCAAAACCTAGTGGAACCGTTGATCAAGGGACTGGCAACAGATGTTGTCAGTAGAACATCAGGAGAAATGAGATTTAATCCAATTTCACAATACCATATGAGGGAAACTCAACCTAAGTTAATAAGTTCAATGGGCAAAGTACCTCACAGAAAGTGGTTAAAACAATATTGTACATTTTCTAATCTATCTCATTCCTAAGTGTATGTATAGTGTTAGTACCTGTAATAATTAGGAGGGTAAGCTCTGGCTCTTAATGAGTCCTTCAAGGTTGTTATTATTATAAGGGCATTCTAACTTATATGAGTATTGGAAGTGGGGCCGCTTCCTAATGTTCAAGAGTTGCTCTCATGAACTCATGAATCCAGGACTAAGCATAAGAGCGTCATTAATGTGCTACAATTTTAGAACACATGGCAATTGAAAATATGTGTGTGTGACATATCTGGTTGTGTCATATAGAATATTTAGTTTAAGACCATGGTCACTAAGAATTCTGATACAACTTTAATTTGTCTACACTAAGTAAAGGTTCAAGTCTATAAGATATGGTCTCTTATGCATATATCTTTCTTACATACTTTGACCTCTTTATTTTGAAAAATAGTGGGGAATTATTAAATTTTTTCAAAATAAAAGAAATTGTATTGATTTTTTTTCGAATTTATAAATGAAAATGTAAAAGGAGGGTTGTGGCTTTTGGTGATTGTTGGTGACCATTTATTGAGAATGGTGGTGACTCTTGGTGAATTAAGTATCTTTTAAATTCGAATCAAAATGAAGGGATGTCATCAATAGTAGAAGAAAGCTATTAATGAAGAGACACCACTTGAAAAGTGATGAAGGGGCATGTGCCTTTTCATAAAAATGGCTCTTTAATGCCCCTTGAGAGTTTATATAAACCCATCTTTGGGTCATTCTAAATCACAATAACAAATTCAAAATTTCTTCTTCTCCATTTTATTTTAAGTGGTTTTTGTAAAGTTGTAGCTTTTTAGACGATAAACTGTAAACCATTTTTCAAGTAGTAAACTGCAAACAATTTTCAGGGGGTAAATTGTAACAGCGTAGAAGTCAGGAGTGTACGTTGCATAAGTGTGTTTGGGGTATAGTTTTTTTGTTTTGCAGCAAAAGCCCACATTTCTCTGATTTTAGAGAAGAGGCTTATTGTAATCTAGAGGCAGATTTTTTATAATCCTCTTGCAAACTGGTTTAATCACCAATAGGGTGCGAATATCGCCTTAAAGACAGCGACATCGTAACGTACCTTAGGCCTATCTTTAAGTGAGTTTTTCTCTTTCTGTCTGCCTTGACTCTAGCGTTAGATGGCTCTGGGTAAACCTCTGGTACACTTTATTTCCACGTCTGATGCTTCATTGAGTCGATCATATGCTGATTTCAAGAATTTGTTATGGTCGCACAAAGTATTATCTTCATTTTGGAGTGGGGCATCTGTAGATTCACATAGAAGGTGTGCCCCGCATGATGGATGGTGGACATCAAAAGTGGACCCCATATGATAGACAATCCACTTCGAAGGTGGGGCCCACACAATGGATGCATCAAATGTAGACTGTGTGATGGTTAGTAGACATTCAAGGGCCCCACAAAAATGACAATTAATACTTATGGTGGGCCCCACAAAAAGGACAATTAATATTTATGGTGGGCCCCACATGATGGATGGCCTACATCAAGGTGAGCCCCACATAATGGACACTCCACGTCAGAAGTTAGCCCCTAATGATGAATGGTCCACATCCAAGATGGGCCTTGCATAATGGACGACCCACTTTGATGGTTTGGCTAAAAGATGGACCATCCACATTAAAGGTGAGCTCCATATGATGGACCATCCACATCCAATGTCCGACATGATGGACGGCTTAAATGTCTTAGAATATGAAGATTGCAGCCATCCATTCTCTTTGCTACTTGGGGCACAATCCATCTATGGTGAGGACCACCAAAACAAGCATCTGGATCGTTTTTAAAGATAGCAACATCGTAACGTACCTTAAGCTTATCTTTATGTGAGCTTTTCTTTTTCTTTCCGCCTCGACTCTAACATTAGATGAGTCTGGGTAACCTCTAGTACACTTTATTTCTAAAATTGCGCAGCGGGTGGTCTAACATGACACCCTATGTTTATAAGCGGAAGCTTGGCAGAGCAACTAGAATTATGGCTAAGTCCTAGAAAAGGGTGATTAAGACCTTTTTTGAAATTCTTTTTACCTACTTAAAATGATTAACAATTTATACTAAGTAAGCAAGAACACTTCGGCTTCCAACCCTAAGTGGATCCAATCACAAAGACTAGCATATATTAGCAAATAAGCTACCTAGTCTAACATGCATAGATTAACATATGATTTTGCTTAATCAAGCAAATTTATGCAACCTATGTAACTATATGAGAATGGATCATATAGGTTCAAGTCTACACTAATTAGTGAAAACACATCTTGTGCTTGAATATGTCTATCTAGTGCCTAACATACATTCCTATCAAGCATTCGTAATTAACAATTAAATATACAATACTAAGATAACAATATGCTCAAATACATCATAAACATAAGCATATACAGTGGTTCGACTACGTATCTACTCCACTCCCAGTTCAATTGCTCACCCCTTGAGCACACTGAATTTTACTAGAGGGTTTTAAATTAGGTTCACCTCACAATCTAGGAGTTTAAATAGGATCCTCCCTACCTTACAATCCTACACAAGGACCGGATCCTACAACCAAACCTACACGTATGCACTGTGTCGGTAGACTACATACACACCCGTATCAATGGCTCCCTTTTAGAGACTTGATAATTTAGGCTCTACACTAGAGCCAATGTCTTGCAACCGAACCTCAATTTAGGCTTCACTCATAAGCCAATGTCCTGCAACTGAACCTCAATGGTTTTAGGCTCTACAACGAACCTAGCATATACTCCCATTAAAGGCTTCCCACTTGGAGACTTGATTCGGCCATACAACCGAGCCTAAGTCTTATAACCGAACCTATCGAGTTTATAATCAAACTCTACACTTAATTCCCCCATGGAAAGAGAGTGGGTGGACTCAACACAAATTGACAACCTTACTTGTCAGATTTGAGCCCCGTTGATGCGCCGCTTGGGTTACTTAATCTCAGCTCTCCCGTTCTTCAATCAGCTCCCCTTTGCTCCCCTGATGTTGTTGCCGATACATCGTCAATGCTCCAGCTCCAGCTCTAATGATTAAATACCTTGCATGAGATGCTCCGTAGAGATGCCCAAGGTGCTAGGAGATAGGTTTGAAATCTCTATAACTAATAGTATGTGGTTGCCTAGAGCATCTCACCTACAAGAATAAGCCTACGTCACTTGAATGAGTGGATAACAAGCGGATAACAAAGTGAATGAGATATCATCGACAGTTCTTTAATAGCTGAAAGTGCGACAGAAAGGTGAGGGTAGGGATACCGTATTCTAACTCTTTATAGGGTCTAAGTGGCTAAGCTTCTACATCCTAGGATCGTCTATACATCTATCTTATTTTAGTCATCCAAATAAAAACAATCACACACATTCCAAGAGAATGCATAAAAGTCGTCCAGTTAGAACAAGGATGCGATTTGTATAGTGTCGACATCACGAGTGAACAGTTCAAGTAGATTCGAATCCAATACTTAGATCTTCTACTCACATTTGAGCATTGAGTTCATTAGTATCCATTCAAAATTCCGAGTGTCGACCCTCGGGATTTGAACGAGGATTCAATCCTTTACACAATATATTAGGTACGATTCTGCCCTCCTGTGCGGCCGATTTAGTCTAACATTGTGGGGACTTTCATGTATTCTCCAACAAAAAAAAAAATCAACGAAGATCACGTAAATTAAAATTCAACAATACAAAACATTAAAACTTACAAGATCTTATTTACTTTCATTGTTAGACATGGTCGAAGATCTATGTGAGGGATTGGTAAATGGCATTTTATGGTTACGATAATCTACTTTAAGTAAGAGGGTTGGGCCTAAAATTCATAGGGATGTATGAGAATATGCTAGGAAGTATTCTAAGGGTGCCATCTTACGATAACTAAGCCTAAACAAGGGGTTTAGAGGTTTTCAAAGCTAAGGAACTAGGATAGTGTCAAATCTGGAACACAGAACTTATAAGCGCTCTTAGAATTTTATCTCTCAAACCGAACGTCCTTTTTACCTGAAATTTGGAGGGTAATCTAAAGGTTAGGTGAGGAATCACTGTAATTTTTCTCAGAATTAAATTCCTATGGTAAGATATGATTCTGACCTCTAAAAGTCTGTAAAACGTAACAGTCCAGCAATTTTCAGCGCAAGATTTTCTCTACTAATAGAATTTTCATGATTTATCTAAACGTCGGATTGATCTGAAATTTTATGAAAGTGTTGGGTGATGAGTTAGAAATATGTATAAAAATTTTCAAAAATTTATCAATTCCGAAAATATAATTCTTAGTGGTAACATTGCCAAAGGGTCAGGAAATTTGTCCTAACAAAAACAATTCAAAATAAAATAGTTATCCTTAAAATTTAAGGGAGATAAATCCCATGACTCAGTGTAACGCTGATCTAGATATGAGAAATGATGAGAGTTCCAAAACTTCTAGAAAAAGTGAGAATCCACTTCCCAAAAATCCTAAAATTTATAGATTTCTACGTTCATCGGCTATCCTAATGATTTTAAGGGGCCTATGTTTGAGTCTCTAGATTCATAACATCTCATGCATCCAATGGGGGATGAACCTAAGTGTTTTTGTTTCTATTTCATGGGAACCTAAGCCCTAAGGGATATTTATTATGAAAATGGTTGGGCTTCTCACCCAGAGGTCCCGATTGTGCTCTGATACCAACTGTAACGACCCGAGATTTTCAACTCTCGTGTATAATACGACGGCCGAATTTCCAAGTAATTTATGGAATAACTAATTTGTCAAATAATAAAATATAGCATTCAAGCACAATGGCGGAAACAATTATCATCTTATTCTATCAAACTGACTACGTTGTCATCAATGTTTAAATAAGGGAACCAACCAATATCCATACTGATTAATTAAAATACAAAACTATGTCTTCTCTTGAAGATTTATTACAATTCCATGAATGTATCGACTACTCAAAAGAAATATTTAATAAATGATAACATCAATTAAGTTTCTCTAACATCGTCATCCGCCGTGTGATTGTACGAACCATCGAACTCTTTTCCTTGAAAATCGGGTTCATTACCTGGATCTTCACCTGCATCATCTAAATTGTGTTTGGGATAGCGTTAAACGCTATCATAGTGGGGAATATTTCCTCCAAGACAATCAAGAATAATAATAACGATACAGAGTAAACGCAAGCAGGATATTATCATTTAATCAATCAAACAACCAATTAAAAATCTTTGTTAATGCGATGCATGGAATGCATGCTCTGGCTAAGGCACCCTGGCTAGAATCACAATCCATGAAGTGGGAAACTCCCTGTTACGACTCCATGCTAGCCACTAGTCACCAGAGGTTCCTGGGACGCACAAGCCCATAGTTTTGCCCGACCACGTGAGAAACGGGACGCTCATAGCCCAAATCTACACGTGACAGTGTACGGGAGAAGTAGGACGCTCTAGCCTATTCTCAACTCCGTACACCCACATGGAGCCAAGTGAATGCATGACTTTAGTTTCACCTTTATTTAAGTGTTTTCGCATACAACCAATTTAAATAAGCTCAATGGTCACTATGGGGAGTCACAAGTGACCCAGCATAGGCCGACAGCACGGGATTAGTGTCCATAGCACCAACCTCGGCTCATGAGAATTTGTATACCATTAGTGTCCACTCATTGTCCCGTTTTATGATTTCATCATGTCCCAGAAAGCCAATGTTGTACATCATGACCAAATTCATTAAAATACCCATGTACTGTAAATGGATCAAATCAAGCATCATGTACATGTAAGGATCCATTAACAAACAATCACTTCATTCTCTCAGTCAAGTCAAGATATATTCTTCCATCATGGACACCTCTCACGGGTTCCATCTCTATACATCGAATAATTTTACCAACTTAGGGACAAAGAGTATACAATAATGGGGTGTACATATGATGATCTTATACACATATTTCACATCACAATATGAAAACCAATGTTACTTGTAAAACATAGATTAAGGAAATAAGTGCATAGATTTCACAAAGATAAATAACACAAATACACATGCTTCTTAGTAAAAAATATAAACAAGGAATCACATCATCATATAATGATATTCATTACAAATCCCACATTAAACTTCATGTTATATGGATCAGCAATTCAAAACAAAAAAAATTTCACATGCCACAAAAGAAACTTATGATAATCATAATATTATTAATGAAAGGCTTGAAGGAAAATCCTCACCTTAGGATGGACTTAGAAGAAGAGGGTTGTAGAAGATCTTAGCCGCTGGAAAAATATGAGAAAGAACTCTCTCTCTCTCTCTCTCTCTCTCTCTCTCTCTCTCTCTCTCTTCTCTCTTTCTCTAGGGCATGGAGGCTAGGGTTAGGAGAAGGATTTGGAGGTGCGCAGTAGAAATATGGAGAGGGATGTGCACGCGAGGTCTTGTGTAACAACCTCTTGAGGTGGGTTTATCAAATCTCAATATTCGGATGATCTTTGATCAATTCCAATCTGTTCATCTTATTAAGCTCGAAGAGTAGAGTCCGAATACGTAAATTTCTTGATGATCCACATTGTAAATTGGCCGATCCTTGAAAATGGCCTAACGGGTGCTAAAATGGGCTAGATCTCAATTAACGGTCTACGCTTGATGATCAGGGCCTAAATTTTGAGAAAATATGTAGTCATGATAGGCAAACAATTGTACAAAGTTTAGTGGTTGATTGATGGTGAGAAATGCCTAGATCTGAAATTTCAATTTTTGGCGGAAAAGGAAGGTGCTGGCTTTGTGGTTCAACGGTGTAGGATTATAGATCGGGGTCCAAATTTTGTGTAAACTCGTAGTCATATGAGTATAATAAGTGGTCCAAATTTGAGAAGCGATTGATGGTGAGAAGTGGGTAAATTGAAAGGTTCAGATTTAAAAAGAGTTGGTAACTCATTAATTTCTAAAACGAGATAACTTCGCGCATAAGAAAGATGCTTATCAAGGTGGGGCACTCAAATCACACTATTGGTCCATGATAAAGACGATCTAAGTCACTCATATGAAGAGAAATATTCGACTACGACTAACCATCTACTTTCCTCACTCGATGGAGATGAAAATCAAGGGTTAAGGGGCTGATTTGACAATCAGACCACTTCTACTATGATTTAAGGGCTGAAAATTGATGTGTATGGTTAATATGTGCCCAAAAGCTTAAATCCAGGGTTTTGCGTGAAAGTGATGGTCAGAAATTATAATACTTAAAAATGGCATCTTAACTTAAGTTTAACTAATGGCGTTTTCGTAATTATCTGAAAAATGCGTGATTTTTGAAATCTGATCTTTATACGATGTTTATGGGATCATTCTAAGCTACTTTTATAAAGGGTCCCCTATCGGATCTCTTACGGATGTCCCGCTATTCGCAAATCAACGGTAAATGTACGATAATTAATATAAAAATAAATTAAAAATGAATTTTCAAAAATTTTCAAATAAATCTCGAAAATCTGGGGCGTTACATTACACTTCTTTGATTTGCAACTAAATTTTCAAAAGGATGATCTTATAGGTGCTTAGTGAGAAGAAACCTTACAAGTTCCTAGAATAATTATTTTATAAAAATGGTACTTTTTAAAAATAAAACTTTTAAATTAACACACTTTCCAAAATAACTATCTTTAAAAAACAGTATATATATATTTTAAAAATAACAATATATTTAAAAATAATAGTATTTTGAATATGACAATTTTTTTTCAAAAAAAATAACAGTTTTTTTAAGAAAATACAAAAAGCATTACGGAAGAAAACTATGCATGAATTTAACAAATAGTGGATGTATGAAGATGAGGTATGACATTAATGTCATGATATTCAATACAATTTACTTTCTTCGAACATTATAACTAATTCTATTCAATGCCAAATAGCACATTTATATTTCTTTAGCTAGACTATCAAAAGCCAATCTTGATATAACTTATTGTCAAACAAGTACTTGCTCTAAAAGCTCGAGCCATTAGAGGATGGTGTATCAATGTATATTGAAGGACTTTAATACTTATTAACCTGGATTCCACAAAAGAGTTCATAATCTTCCTCCAATTGAACCACCAGAGGTCAATCTTGACATGGTCTATAAACCTAGATTTCAAAAGCATCCTCCATTGGACCACCGTAGGCTAATCCTAACATGGCTTATTAAGCTGGATTCCAAAGAGGTCCTAGTTGGTACCATTTAGGAAATAGAGAATTTCAACCTTGGAGACCCCTCAATATTCTCCTTTATTTGTCGGTGGCCTAGAGGCAAGCAGCTACATAATAATAACAGTTTGTATTCTAATTAGCAAATTGGTGGACATTTGATAAATAGTTAAAATAAAAGGGGTCAATGGACTTAATAACTTCATTACAATTTAGTTTAAGTTATAATATGCTATTATAGTATCAAATAGGAACACACCACCAAACTCAGTAGTGTATCGAATTGGAAAAGCTCTATAAGCCCCACTATGATCTATGTATTACATTCACATTGGACATTTATTTTACGAGATCAACTAAGGGTGTGAGCCAAAAAAATGAGGCAGATACAGAGGTCCATTTTGTGAGATAATTTTAGGATATGAGCTAAAAATGAGGCAATCGGGACCTCAAGTGTACCCCATTATGTCCAGTAACTCTTACGAAGATTTGGATTGCCCGCCAAAGCCTTCCTGTGATGGGAAGCTAGGTGGGTCTCACTGCAATGTCTTCCATCCGTTTTGCCAGATATTGTTAAGTCATGGGCTAGAAACGAAGCAGATCCAAAATCCTAAGTGGGCCGCGTGACAAGAAAAAGTGGGCAGGGAAATGCCTACTGTTGAAACCTCCCTGGGCCCGCTGTGATGTTTATATGCCATCTATACCGTTCATGGTAATTTTTACTGGTAGTAGATTTCCTGGGAAAGCCTTTCTGCAAGAAGTTCGGGAGCCTAGGTGGGGCCCACCATAATGTTTGTGAGAAATCCACCTTGTTCATCCGTTTTTTGAGATCATTTTAGGACATGTGACAAAAAATGAGCCCGATCGAAGACTCAAGTGGGCCAAAAATGTGAGGATCGAACGTCCACATTTGAAATATTGGTGGGGCCTAGAAGTTTTGAATCAGGCTAATATTTGTGTTTTCAGTTCATCCCAGTAATAATGACGTTATGAACGGTACGGATGGCATATAAACATCACTGTGGACCCAGGGAGGTTTCAACAGTATGAATTTCCTTACCCATCTTTTCCTTCAGTGTGGCCCACGTGAGTCTTGGATCCAACTCATTTTTGTTCGCATGGCCTAAAATGAGGTCCCAAAACGTATGGACGGGGTGAATTTCTCACAAACATCACGGTGGGCCCCACCTAGGTTCCTAACGCAGGAACTTTATGGGAAAGGCTTTCGTAGGGAATCCGCGGATTAACGAAAAACACAAAAATATTACTCTGATTAAAAATAAATACATGTGGCACAAGTGTTTCAACTATGGACGTTCAATCCTTACCCTTTCCTCTCATATGGCCCACTTGAGTTTTAGATCTGCCTCATTTTTGTCCCATATCCTAACATGATCTTGGAAAAACGGATGGACAGGATTTCTCACAAGGATCACGGTGGCCCCACCTAGCTTCCCGAAGACGCCGATTTCCTGCAAAAGCATTTCGCAGGTTCATGCGTGGAGCATACCGTCATGTTTTTGAAAAATCCACTCCGACCATCCGTTTTGTGAGATCATTTTAGGACGCGTGAACAAAAGTGAACCGGATCCAAGTCTCAAGTGGGCCTCACTAAAGGAAAAAGGTGGGCAGAAAAATTCTAACCGTTGAAACCTCCTTGAGTCCTCAGTGATGTTTATATTCCATCCATACCGTTCATAATGTCACTCCTAATGAGATGAACTGAAAACACAAATATTAGCCTGATTCAAAACTTCTCTCGCCCCACGAAAATTTCAACTGTGGACGTTCAATCCTCCCGTTTTCGGCCCACTTGAGTCTTGGATTAGGCTCATTTTCGGTAATACGTCCCTAAATGATCTTAAAAAAAAAGCAGATGGACGGGGTGGATTTCTAATAAACATGACGGTGGGTCCCACCTAGGTTCCAGCGCAGGAAGTTCCTGGAAAGGCTTTCGAAGGCTTTCGCGGCAATCCGATATTCGTGCAGTCTTGTGTGTAAAACCAATATCCTTCCAAATTCAGCTTTATTCCTGCAAGAAACCCTTCTCTTGAAATCGCCGATTCTCATTCTCCAAACCCTCACTGGATTCTCATTCTCCAAACCTACGTACGTATCTCTCTGCCTTCTCTTGAAATCGCTGGATTCTCATTCTTCAAACCCACGCTGTCTTCTCATTCTCCAAACTCACGTACGTATCTCTCTGCGCCGTGAATTTCCTCCCCTCTTTTTGAATTTTTTTTTACATGAACGTGAATTTCCTCGAATTTACAGTCATCCAAACCCGTTTTATTGTAACAGGCTTCTCATACGAGTGAAAGAGGAGGAAAGCACGGGTGGAGAATGGCTGGAATCAGTTGTTCCATTGCCAAGGCCGGCGACTGCTCGAATCCACCGGTATGGCCTTTCTTTCTTTTATTAGGTGAAATTGTGGGAAAATGAAAAAAAAAAGAAAAAGAAAAAGAAACACAGGTTGGTTCAATTCGAGGAGAACCGGCCTCCAACAATTTCATAGAGGAATAAAGGATTCGGTCCTTATTTTTTTCTTCATTGCTTAATTAAATAAATAACTACATAACTCAACCACACAACAACTTAGTTACATGATTTGTGTACCATAGCTACATTACCACCTAAACATGGAAAACCCTGAACCTAAAGTGGGAATAACTGTAAAGCAATGGAAAGGCCCCATGATCCACGTATGGAGGCCCCATGATCGATGTAGGCACGTATAAATCCTCCCCACTTGGAGTGACCTTGTCCTCAAGGTCTACATTACGAAATCGCTCCAAGAGTGTATGATACCTCTCCTATGTGGCATCTTATGGTTGCATGTCTACATGGTTACCTTTCTTCACCATCCTACGGCCAAGAATGGTCTGTGGCCTTGGCTGAATGACTCCATCTTCGTTGTACCTAAACATGGAAAACCCTTAACCTAAAGAGGGAATAACTGTAAAGTAATGGAAAGGCTCCATGATCGATGTAGGCACATATAAATCCTCCACGCCTTGAGTGACCTTGTTCTCAAGGTCTACATTAGGAAATCACTAAGTCCATCTTCGATTAGGAGAGGAAGAGAATCTTGCACATGCACATGGGCTCCTAACTTCTTGTTTAGGTGCGGGACATGGAAGATAGGGTGGACCTGCCATATAGTGTCATGTGCCTCACAAAACTAGTGTTGAGGATCAGTACCATGTGATGTCTATTTGATGTATGCCTTGAGAAGCAAGTGTACCTACCACTTCAGTGTATACCTTTAAAAAAGAGTTCACGCTTCCTGTACAGAGGGGTTTCTCCCTCTTAGGTGCATGTTTCTAGACTTTTTAAAGGGCATGCTTGGGTTTTACTGAAGGAATTGCATATGATGGTGAATCCATGAAATTTGAACATTTTTCCACTTGAAAATTTAGGGTTCATTTGGATTTATGCCAAAACTGCAGAAAGAATGGATTTCTCTTTTTTGAGAAGCAGAATGAATATTTTGGCATAACGAGTGGTTATCCATTCTGCTCTGTGGTTGGGATGGTCGAAATATTGGAGGCTATGGGGTTGGGGAAGCAGAAACGATGCACCTCGCTTGCCGTGCTTCTAAGAATACGCATCCACCCCAAATGCAAAACATAACACGTCAAATTTCGTTCTACAGAAAATACCTGGTTTGCTTGTGATTTGTATTGCAAGTTTACTTTTTGAACATAAAAGTTCTCGAGGTCATGCATTCATAACCGCTCTAGTACATGTCTCATTTGGGTTCAGTAAAGTTCCTTTGTGCAGTTTACTGATAACAATCTGTTTGCATATTTCCTTTGGATGACAATGCTTAACTGAAGACCTTTATGTGTGCAACTTTCCCAGAGAGAGACTGAGACTGCGGCCAAGGAGCAGGAATCTAGAGCTAAAACAGTTCACCAACGAGCAGACGATTTTTATGGTGCTCCAACCAAAAAGCGAATTCTGAAAAGGGAATGGATTCCTGAGAAAAATACTATTGCCAAGCGTCTCCTGACTCAGCAAGAGCGATGCCAGTTTTGTTTTGAAAACCCAGAAAAGCCAAAACACCTCGTTGTTTCAATAGCTGTTTTGAAAATCCAGAAAAGCCAAAACACCTCGTTGTTTCAATAGCGAATTTCACATATTTGATGCTACCACAGTGGCGGCCTGTCGTGCAAGGTCATTGTTGCATATTATCAATGCAGGTTAGTTCAATATAATCCCTTTTTGCAATAATTGAATACTGCAGTGGACTTAAAAAGAGTCTGCAGAAATCAGTTACACTCATGTTTCTGTAAAAACAAGAAGCAGCTTGTTATTCTCTTGAGCTGCTATCACTTGGGTGACTAATAAGGAGGTCGAATCACCACTAGATGACCAAGCAATGTTCTTCACTGGCTACTCTTTCCTATTACCATTTATTTTTCTTCAATATCTTTTATCCTAAATCCTAATACATTGTTATCTTTCTTTACAGCATGAGTCGGCCACAAGAACCGTTGACAATTATGTATGGGAGGAAATGCGCAACTTCAAAAAATGCCTTATCATGATGTTTGCGAAACATGACAAGGATGTCGTATTTCTTGAAACTGTGATGGGGTTGGCAAAGCAGCGTCGCCATTGCTTGGTCGAGTGCATTCCTTTACCTCATGAGATTGTTAAGGAAGCACCTCTGTATTTTAAGAAGGTCAGTTGTCTTTATATAATTCATTCTTTTCAAGTTCACTGCCATTTCTCTTGCTTCTAGCTTCAATCTTCTTTTCTATAACAGATTAGAAACCTTGTTTCCGTTTCTTTTGCTAAATTCAACCAAATCATACTGTTTATGCATTATTTCCTTCATATTTTTCATGCAAATACATCCCCTTTTAACTTGCCATAAGTTTCAGGTATGTTCATCTGGCATGCATGTGTTGGTAATCTGCATCAACATGGAAATAAGGGAACCTAATGTGCTCATGTTTAAGTCCTTTTTATTTTTGTTCATGCATGTCACCCCACATGCACATGCACAGTGACACACATGCACTCACAAGGAAAAAATCGCATGTAGTCACCTACACCATTGTTGTTGTGGTAGAAAGACTCCACTGGGATGCTTGGACAATCCAATTTTCAGTTGAAGGATCTGGATTGTCTATTTGTTTAAGAATGCAGCATGGGCTAGCATCCAAAAATTACACCAATTGGATGATTTGGTCCATTAGTAAGATGCCATCTTTTTATAGCCATCCATTGTCCAAGCCATGGAATCTCTTAAAAAAAAAAAAAAAAAAAAAATTTAGCCATGGATGGATGGTTAGGATCGTCTGATAAAAGAGATTCTTTAGAAACATATGCGATCCATGATGATCCTCAACACTTCATGGATCCTCAACATGTAACTGGCTCAAATGGTTAATTGGACCTATTTTTATATAGAGATCTTGACCCTCCATTTTATAGGCTATTGATGAGATGGTTGGAATGGTCTGGTTGGGGTAATTTTTTCCACTGTAGTCAACTACATGTGATCATTTGCCATGTGATAATTTTAGCTTTACTGACCTAAAATTATGGTGCTATACTCAATAGTGTTGATTGAATTGTAATGTCAATTTGTACTTGGAATGTATAGATTTTTTTTTTTTTTTTTTGAAAAATGAATATTATTAGAAGGCAACAGCCAACAGAAAAACAAAGCAGAACAAATCAGCAATAGAAAACAAAATACAGAAGCCAACATGCTCAAACCCAACCCACAGGATCAAGGAGCCCACTCCTTGATCAAAAGAATTGCTTTACGCAGATTTATACTTGGAATGTACAGATTTACACTTGAGCAATTGCATGCATATAATCTAGTTCTGTGCACAAAGGATCTGTAATAATAACATTCATCGTTTCATACATAAGTTACAATATCAATACATATATAAAACTATACTGTAGATAGTGTCTGTATTGGAGCAACCCATATGCAAATTGGAGCTACCCATATACAACAACAATCTGTATAGAAAACAATATTGCATGTACTTGTTGGATTGGAGTGACTCTACCCATAGCATACCACATATTGATGGACCCGTGGTCCAGATAACCTTGATTTTAACTTTATCCATGTGCAGAGTTCTTGATCTAGTATTGGAATAAATAAGAAAAAAGCACAAGATCTTTTTATTCCACTATCGTCAGTAGAAACCTTATTATTTGGTATCAAAATCTTGCTGAATGTGGCATATATAATATATCAAAAGCAGTCCTCATCTTACACCATTCTTTTGTATGTCTTGTTTAGTTGTTTATGCATGAGGTTTCATGAAGTTTAAGTATATCATGGTATTTTGGGTCTAATAACAGAACTGGAAAATAACTGCAAATTTAAGTCTAATTACACACCTTCCTCTCTCACACTTTGGATTTAAGACTAGGATAATTTATGGAGTTTTAAAGACACTGAGTAGCTTTAAAAAATAAAAAGAAAAAAAGAAAAAAAAAAAAGAAAAGGAAAATTGAATGCCATCAGTATCTTGGCTTTTCATGTCATACATAACACTAGCTGCATGTAGCAGGCAAGTTTATTGTTGAGATTGTTGAAGTGTTGGCACCATCATATTCTCTCGACGACACTTAAATGTGCTTCGGAAGGTTCCATAAGTAGACCAAAAGTCCTGGAAGTGATGGTAAGAAGTAACAACAAAATTGCATATTAAATTTTTGCAATTACAGATTTTTAAGGATAAAAATTTTATAACTTGGAAGATGAAAGTAAGCTAGAATCAATGAGGACCCACATTGAAGTCAATTTAAAGGTTGCCCAAATGCCTAATTACAATTCATAAATGTTTGCTCTAGCATGCTAAAAGTTTTACACACAACACAGCATGGAGGGAGTAGAAGAATATCATCTGCTTGCCACAATGTATGCCAGCATGACATGGGGTACGAGATCTAATCCATCCGTCTGGTGGCGCCCACATGCCCACTGTGTAGCTGTCCTGGTAAAAAATGCAGTTGGTCAACTTTACAGGTTGGCGACATTTACAAAACAAATGGACAATCCACTTTGCAGGTCAAGCCACAGTTCACAAAATAGATGGATGAGCCTCTTTACAGGTTGGCCACAGTTTTGGCCAAGCTTTTTGAAGTCGTCAGCCTGTTATGTGTGGTAACATGGCATGTTGTATGAGAGCAAGCCATCCATCAGGTGGTTCCCTCTTATCATGTTTTAACTAGTGAATAGCGTGTAGTGTAGCGTTCACCCCTCTGAAGCATGAAGCTTAAGCTACATAGTGTGCAATGCTACTTTTAGAATTTTTAGTTAAGATTGTGCTTTGTTGGGAAAAATATCAACCAAATTAGTCTAAATAATGAAATTTAATGACATATGGTGCAACCAAACACATCCTAAAACAAGAGGAAAAATAGGCAAAGATTAAGTATAAAGGTAAAGAAGGAGCAACCTAACTGATTTACTAATTACTACTAACATTGTTTTACTAAAATCGTTGAAAAGATTAACTAATTCTTATTAAAAATAAAAAAAAAATGTAACAAAACATTGAAAACAGTAATTGATTTTACTGTTTTTGTGAAAAATAACTTGTGGTGTAAGCCATGTAGCGTGTACCATAAGCTAACTTGTGGTGTACCATAAGCTTTGTACCATGTAGCATGTGCAAAATTAGTATGTAGTGCTGGCTACATCTGACTTGATCTATTTTCATAAGCTACGTGGTGTTGTGGCATTAAGGGTTTGATAGCTGAGAAATGAAATGCATTGAATGTAAATAAGTAATGATGATTTTTACACCTGTTTGAAAGGGAGGTGGCGAAAATAATGTAAATTTCGACCTTTTTTAAAGCAAAACTCTGTGGGCCCCACCATGATATATGTGTTATATCCACATTGCTCATTCATCATTTCAAATCATTTTAGGATTTGAGCCCAAAAATGAGACCGATCCAAAGATCAAGTGGACCACACCACAGATAATAATAAGTTCAATGGTAGATGTAATTATTCTTATTGTGGGCCACTTGAGCTTTGGATTTGGCTCATTTTTGGGCTCATGCCCTAAAATGATACAGAAAAATGAATGGATGGTGTGGATATGACACATACATCATAATGGGGCTCACAGGATTTTAATACATAACATGGTACCCAATGTGAGACTTATTGGGAGAACGTGCATTTCTAAGGAAATATGAAGCTAAATAATCATTACTTATTTACATTCAATTGCTTTCATTTCTTAGCTATCAAACAGGCCCTAAGGTTAAGCTATGCTACATAGCTTAAGCTACACGCTACATAACTAAGCTATTTAAAACATTGCTCTCTATGTAGTTGTCCTGGTCCCTCGGGTGGTGGTTTTTGTTTGGCTTCTTGGAAGGAGGAGAATTCTTATTGTGGACAATCTGCAGAGGAGATCCATAGTCCTCCCTAACATTTGCCTGATGTGCATGGCAAACGGGGAGTCGATCAATCATCTATTCATCCACTTCTCCTTTACCCACAGAGTTTGGAACCACTTCCTCAGTTTCATGCATGTTGATTGGGCAATGCCAAAGCCCGTTAGTGAGTTGATTTGGCCGTGGGATGGTGGAGTTGGTAAACCCGGGAGGCTATTTGGAGATTGCTTATAATGGCTGTCTTTTGGGCTTTGTGAAGAGCTAGGAATGGGTGATGTTTTAGAAATGTAGGTGTGGATGTGGATGTAGAGGAGGTAATTTGTAAAGTTAAAAGTTTCGTGTCAAGTTGGGTGGCTCATGTCAAGGCCGCCGCGGGCAGTTTCTTTTCTAGATTTTGTTGTTGGGGGTTGCATTCTTTGTTGTCTTTTGCAGCTTTTCAATAAAATTGTTGTTGCCTTTCAAACTTGGACAGCTACAGTTAATTAAACAGATGGACAGCTAAACTTGGACTTGTTTTTTGGGTTTCAAGCTGTCACCTGTTTAAATATTGCAGCCAGTTTGATTAATGAACAGCATGATTTTTAGGCCAGGATATCCATGTGGTGAGCCCCAACTGATGGATTACTTGGGCGGGCCTGATGGATTACTTGGGCCTTCCACCTGTCTGGTACATGGTGGCATGTAGATGGGCTGCCTTCTTCACGTACAGCCTCTGTAAATTTCATGAACTGAGTCCCCTATTCAGTGCTAAATAATTAGTTTATTATAATAAGAAAGAGGCTTAGGTGAGACTCAAGAAACACGATCACGTATCAATTCCTCTGTTTCAGCCAAAATGTTTTCTATAGGTACAAGTAGCTAAACATAACTGAGGCTATGGTCCTTGATAGAGTGGAATGGCGGAACAGGATTCATGTAGCATTAGATGACAAAAGTACCTAAACACACCAGTCCTTCGTCTGCTTCACGTGGTTTTGTTTGGATTATTTTGATTTTTTGCCATAATTCTCAATGTTAAAAGTCTATTTTGGGGCATGCCTCTTATTGATCGTTGTGTGTATCAGTCTGTATTGCCATGCATGTTGGTCAAACAAAAAATGAAGAAGTTTGAGAAGTAACATATCTTAACTGGCATGTCGCATGCATGTGGATGTGTTTTTGTTTGCATGTTCAGCAAGGGTTTGTTCCGATTTTTTATTTTTTTTCCATTTCCTTTTTCGCAAAAAGGCTATTCTTGATGTCACTATGCCTACATGGGCTCCTCTACTTCGTTCTTGATTTTTTTCCTCCTTATATTCAACATATCTAAAAAAGTATGGGTCTCCAGGCAATTGATGACGCTGAAGAAGAGTGGAGCCAGCACAATGCAAAGAGGCTTATTGACACAAGCAAGAAGGGATTGCGAGCTTCAATTCCCAAGGACTTCCCTTATTTTTCATGTGGAATTTGGTCTAAATAAGGGCTTTGTTCATGCGATTGACTGACGATGAAAGACAATTTAAAAGCAACCTTGGTCTTAATGTCATAAGAGGCATGTTACGTCTGCCAGAGGAAGGCATGTATCGTCGCCGGAAGCATGAGTCGGTGGAGACCCAAAAGCAAGCTGTTGTGAACTTTGCACGAGAGTGGGACCCTTTTGACCGGACAAAGCAGCTTGACTAGGTGCCAGATGTTTTTGGGAGGTTGCGAGTCTACCTTATTTCTCCAATACGCCATTTTTCTCTTCCGGACGTGTTTGGGTTTTCCTAGCTCTCAAGGCCAACAGGATGCAGTGCTGCAAAATTGTGGTGGAGATGAGAAATGATGAGTCCTGTTCATCATAGCCAAGAATTTCATGATTCTTGTTTCAGGTTATGGTTAATGATCAATCATACTTAATCCATGTAAAAAATCTGCCCAAAAAACCCTTCGAAAAGCAACACAGAAAAAAAAAAAAAAAAAAAATGAAAATTTGAGTGTTTTTTTTTTTTTTTTTTTCCGACCTTTCTCTGTTGTAGCTGAAACACCACAAAAAACTTGTCACAAAATTATAGAAATTCTTCACAGGCAATGAAAGTTTGAGTTTTTTTCGACTTTTCTCTGTTGTATGTGAAACACCACAAAGAACTTATCTGCAAAATTGCAGAAAATCTTCCCATGCCTGTTTGGATGGTCATAATGTGTTGTAACATATTGTATATTTGTAATGATTGTGCTTTTGGTGGTGTGTTGGTGTAAACTGATGTAATCCAGCAGTTGGTTGTATTCGGCAGAGAGAGTACACATGAATAACGTTTGGAAATAGACTACCATACCATGTCTGTATTTTGGCCTAGAGGCCAACCGCATCTCTACAGAAACACTGGTTTGGTGCTCCACCATGCTTGACGGTGGGCATTTCTGGTACCACTTTCATTTCATCTGGCCCACTTGAGCTCTGTAGTGGCCTGATTTTATGACTCATATCCTACTCTGGTACTGCAAAACTGATGGACGGCGTGGATTAGACGCTGGGATCTATGTGGACCTGCACAATTGCCATCCTATATTCTAGGGCGCCCTACACTGTTCAACGATGGACGTTTCTCATGCCACTGTTTGCATGCGTGTACCACATGAAATCCATACCTGCCTGATTTGTGGACTCCTGAATGATGGACCGCATGGATTTGTCGCCCACATCTCTGTGGGCCCCGCTAAGCTTCTGTCCATCGGAATTGCATTCAACATGTACCACACATGGCAGTCAGATTCTGATTCCTTTTAGCCCTATGAATTACATACCAATCTGCCTTGCTGTTTCAATTTTTATAGGAATAACTCTCCCTTGATGCATCCGTCTATACTCCATATGACAGAAAAATGTATCTTTCTGCGTCCAATGGTGAAGATCCGATGAGCAATCGGAGAATAACCATGGCAGTGTATGCTAGCATGAAGAGAGTAACAAGCAAAGATGCTTGAGATTTTGAAATTGATTGTGAGAGCTCCGGAATCAATCATGGCGGAGAGTGTCTCTTGTCCTATTAATGGTCTCCAAACATGCAGATGTTTGCATGGAGCTCCAGAAGCTGTTCTTATCATTTTCGACCCTGAAACATCTACAAACATGCAGAGGGTTTCAAGGGCAGGACCAGAGGTGGTGGTTACGTACCTATGGCCGACCCACAAGTATGCTCTGTCATTGTTCTATTGCAGATGAGAGGAAGAAGAGAGATTGGGCTTTTAAGGGCCCGTTTGGATGCCACCAGATAAGTAACTTTTTCTACTTACAGCAGTAGATAAGTAAGATAAGTAAGTTTGATTTATGATCACTTATAAGTAGCTTTTTTAATTTAAAGTTACTTTAATCACTTTGGTTTAATAAGTAGAAATCAAGATAAGCTACTTAAGGCATAAGTAGCTTATCTTAACTATCCATACGCCTCCTAAATGGTTGAGATTCTGGTGTATGAAGACTTTGGTGCATGGTAGTCTACTGAGAGCAGAAACAGTCACCTATTACTTCTGAATCCGGGTTGTAATCTTCCCTAGATTCGGCAGATAGACCTTCAATTACCATGATATTACTGCACGGGATTCTACCGTTAAAATACCGTGATGGCAGGTTCATATCCAATCATTATATTAGATCAATAATTACAGTTTTTACTCTACATTACCACATTTATGATAATCCAAACTGGCATCAATATTCTTCTCCACTTCCACTTCTACTTAGTAACTTAACATGTATGGCTGTACTTTGCTTGCACTAGTTCCTTTGGCTTTGAAAAAACTCATCCATAAGTTTTAAACTGGAATCGTCTCTAATCCAGATTAACGACATGAATGTATGGATTATCTTTCAAAAAAAAAAAACCGACATGAACGTATGGACATGTCATATAGGAATGTGTCGACGTCTGCATACATACAATATTACAAGTGACCTGTGTTTGGGGCCGACTTTGGTGTTTATATACCCATCTGACCTGTTCATAAGGTGCCTCCCACCAAGATGAAGAGATGCCTAAAAAACAGGTTGATTTAAAACTTTTGTAGACTCAGATTCACTGGTTTAGGACTTCATGGAACTATTTTTTATACATTTCTGGCCTACAAAGTATTGGATTAGCTGTAGTTTTTGGGTGTAATATATTCATAGTGGGGCAACCCAGGTGCACGATGTGAATGCCACACATTAAAATGGGCCCATGAACAAATGGACATGGTGTAGTGCACATGGTATGTACATGAACTATTGTATTTAGGACCTGGAAGTAGGCGAATTGGGGGGGAGTTATTTGATACTCCGGGACAGTATGATGCTTGATACGCATGCACTCTGAAATTATACACGTGGCAAACATCAACTCAAGTAAATCGACTAAATTTGAGAACCCACGCACGTTGTTGAGTCACAATCCTACAATCAAATTGGTGGAACAATCCTAACTATTGTATTAAAAAAATGTTATGTTATGGTTGTATTAGCTATTACCTAAGGGGTCATTTGGATGCTTATAAAGTTGTAAAGTTTCTAAGTGGGAATATGATTATAGGCAATCATATTACAGGGTGCGTTTGGATGGGTATATCGTCTATAATTAGATTGCAGTCTGTAATCAGACTGCATCTTTTAGTTGTAAGCCGATTGTAGCTTTTAGCTGTAATATGAAACATGAGAAAATGTCATGTTTCATATTACTAGTAATGAGATTTTAGGTAATGACTATAATTTTTTTAAAATTTAAATGCAGGGAGAGTTGTTGATCATCCTCCAACGGCTATGCAGGCCTCTCATATGTTTGGATGCTTTCAAACCCCTAAATGACAGTGAGTGTTTTAGGAATCTAGAAATGAGAAACGTTTCATTGTTTAAGAAAAGAAATGAAACCAGAGATGTCCATCACTTAAGAGTTTATCATGGACGGCTTAGATCTAGCATGGTCCATTAATAGTCTCACACATATCAATATTATTTATTCATATAAAAAAAAAATGGTCTTTTAAATTGAATGGCTGAAATTATCTGAAGTTTCGAGAAAAATTAACCAATTGCCTATCAATACCATTTACCCTTTTGATGTGCATCGATTGAAGGAACCAATTGAGGAGAAATCTGTAATAGAGCAGTTGCAAAAAAGTTTTGCCAAGGAGCCGGTAGTGTAGGAGCATCCCCTGGCATCCAATGAGTACGTTTTTAATAAGATTTTTTTTTCATTTCTTTTTAACATATTTTTCTTATGGCCATCAATTGAAATGTTTAGATCCAATTATTCTAACCCTCGATTAGATGGCCCATGGCCAATAAAAAAATGAACATTATTAATTGATATATATGTGGGCCATGCTATCTAACAGATATCATTTTAATAATATATTTTGATGGCCATTAATTAAAAGGTTTGTATCTGCTGATTCTAATCGTTTATAGTTAATTGTTTATATTCATAACTTTCTCGTCATAAAAAAAAAAAAAGAATTTGAAATAGCGGGCCCACTTCTATGCCCCTTCAAATGATTTGTTTGGCATAAGGATCGGCCAAGATCTTTATTGAGTTGGGCTTATCCTAATAATTCATCTTAAATAAAGATTTTATATGTCATTTGATTCTTTTTGAAGGATTTACCACTACAAGCTTTTCATTGGGCAGCCTTGCTGTTTATATATCTCGGCCCAAAAGTCTGGCTGGTCCCCTGTTAGGTGGGCCACATGATTTCTGCTTATAGAAAAAGTCGTCAACAACACACATTCAAAGCGCAAATGTGGTCTACCCGAATAGGAGACCAGTCTAATATTTTAGTTAGGGTATCTACAAGGTGGGGCCCACCCAAGAGCACCCAGGGCATCCTACGCAATGCCAAGTGGCAACGGACTCGTACCAATTATCTTTATTACTCTTGCAATCAAAAGAAAATAAATGGTTTGAGGGAGTGACCACTCCATAATCCAATTTATCTACCAAGCACATCAATTCAAACGGTTCAAATTGCAATAGGTAGATAATAGAAATTACTCAGACAATGACATCCACCCAACTGGTGCACATCAAATGAATCAGCGGTTGAATTTATTAGGCAAATTTAGTGTGTCAAGATCATCCAATCTTGGTGACTTCTGACCAACAAAACTGAGCCCACGATTTGTACACCCTGAATAGAATGCAAGTGTGAATTGCCAACCTGATGCGTGTTAGGATTCCAAATGGATGAACGTTGATACATAGCATGTGTACCGTGACAAGTTGAGAGTATTCGTAAAAATTAGTGGTTAACTATCACTTCATTGACCATTAAAAAAAATTTGTGGGCCACGAAAGTTTTGGATCAAGCTGTAGCAACAAGCCTTTAGTGTTGTAGGCTTGTTTGTTACCACATTAATAACTGGCCTTGCACTAAAGTGGGACCCAGATTATATGTTTTTTCTTTACTTGTGTAATGAAAGTGGGCTGCGAGACCTTGAAGCATCCAACCAAATCTATGTGGGGGCCCACTGTCATGTATTTGTTTTTTCACACTGTCCGTTACTTTTCTAAGATCACGCTAGGGTATGAGCCCAAAAATAAGGCAAATCCAACTCTCTAGTGGACAACATCATAGATGACTCTTACATTTAATGCTTTGTTCATTTAATGCACATTTATTGCAACTAAGCTTATTATTTGGTGTGGTCAACTAGAAAATTGGATCTGCCTCATTTTTTGGGCCACACTCTAGCATGATCTTAGAAAAGGTATGGACTGCATGGATAAACAGATACATGTTGGTGGGCCCCACACAAATCTGGTCAGATGCAATCTGCTGCCCACTTCTTACACACCAGGTATTATCTTAGTGTGGTCTACATTGTACCGTTAAAAAGTTTTCCAAGAAATTTTATTTGCCAAACATCTCACTTGGAAACAATATAAAATCTCCTCAAAATGTGATTCAAAAAACAAACATGGAAAATAATCTTTTCCTTCTAGCGCTTTCTTGGAAACCACATTTCTCAAGAAATATGATTTTCTTTTGCACTTTCCCCCAATCCAAACGGGGCCTGACATCTTGGTGGGCCTGATAGCATCCACCTACACAAAGTTCTTGTTGGCGAGGGGCACGGGCAATTCACATCCAACATCTCCCATGCCTCTCTAAAACTCTCCCCAGCTTCTCTTCTAGCTACTAGTTGTTGTTCTCCACTCTTCGAAGTTGTTCGTTGTCATTTTTCCATTGTTTTAAATGAATGAGGTTGGCAAGAGATTTATAGACCCAATTTCTGTCGATTGATGACATGGCATATCAGCACACTATCGAGATGCTTGGGGTGAAATGAGTCTACGCAGTTGATAAGAAGTCATATCAAGGCTAGCGGGAATTGGATTCCCGCCTATCATTATTTCACAAGTTTTGAGGCATTTTTGCCACCTCACCTAGCAGTTGAAATTGCGGTTTTACCGCTAGTGAGATAAGCTTGAAGGTACGCTTACATCCTAGAGGGGGGGTGAATAGGACTTTTAAATATTTTTCGCAAATTCAAAAACTCAATTGCATTAATACTACAATATAACAATTAAGCACATGTAAATGATAGCAATTGACCACCCAAGATCCAACTCAATTTGACAACTATTCTAAGAGAAGCATTTAGTCAAACAGTTCATATGCATGTTTGTATTAATCATTCAAAGATGGCATATGAGCATTTTGTCGAACATAAGATGGGCATACGGTTAAGCACTTATAAGATAGATCAACAAGGGACAATGATAGACAAAATGCATTCACCACATTGCACACGATGTATAGTGGTTCGAAGATAAGTCTACTCCACTTCCGGTTCAACTACCCAACTCCTTTGAATACATCGGCATTCACTATCGGAAGTTTTAAATGAGGTTCACCTCTCAACCTTTACAACCTACACAAGATTAATGCATACACAAGGACTTCTCAACTCCTACACAAGGACACGCACGTATTCTCCCGTGGCAGAGGCCTACGCAAGGACTTACACGTCCTACTCAAGGACAACTCCGAGATTGGGTCACAATCTCTAGACCCCAATCTCAACAAGAAGGGGGAATCAAACAATGGACTCTATAAGCGTAAACACTTACAAGAGATGAGATCCGATTCAGCGCCATTGATGAGTAATTTCAGCTTCCACGAATGCTTTAACTCCTCTCCAAGCTCCCACGATTAGCCACCAATGCATATGATGTTCCTAGACTAGTGCTGGGTAGGTGGGAGAAGGTATGGATGTTCCATATGCCTATTACAATGCAATGGTTAACGAAGGAACCATCAATCGGATCATTCAATGGCTATAAATGACTTCAAGATGAAGATTCAATGATAGGGACAGCCATGAATGCCATGCTTGAGCTCATTGTTCAAACCGAGCTTTGAATACTCAATGTAGTGTCATTAATGGCTAGGTTTGAAGGATGAACTCAAGACTAGATGAGCAAAAGAGATTTAGATGAAGGTCTTAATTGCCTCTCTTAATACTCTAAATGGGTGTGCAAGTGATGCCATTAAAGCCCTCAAGATATGACTTTATAGAAGCCTAAAAACGAGCTCAAACGGACATAAAACGGTCATATTCCGACCTGCCTGGGACCCCCTCCGGCCGGTCGGATTTGAGCTCCGACCTGTCAGCCGACCTGTCCTCAGATGGGTCAGGTAAGTGGTCCAGAAACCACAAATTCGCTGGACTAATTTTAGCTTATCCGACCTGCTATCCGGCCGGTCGGATTAGGCAGCCGACCTGCTGTCCGGCCGGTCGGCAGACCTGCCCAGTCATAGATTTTGGACTTTAAACTCTGGACCATATTTCCCAAGTCCGGCCGGTCGGATGGCCCATCCGACCTACTGTCCGACTGGTCTTTGGACCGGTTGGCTGCATGATGTTCCTCTTTCAATGCTGGTCCAGGACCAATGACCGGCCGGTCAGTAGGCCTAATCTAGCCCAAGTTCAACATGATTTCCAGTTGAACTATATGTGCCTTATTGAGGAGATTTTCCTATTGTTTTTTCATAGTTAGGCACCTACTAAATGAAGGTCCAAGACTGATTATCTTGACCTTAAAACCGTGGATTCAATGGCTAAGGATAATATGTTTAGAATGCCATAAATACGGGTGTTTTGGGATCCTATAGGTTGTCTATATGCAACTTACCTTCCAAGCTTGATTTGGCTTGAACTTGAGTACGGAGAGCTTCTTTGGTCTTCAAGTCTTGAGTCTTCAATCTTCGTCGGGGCTCACAAGACTTTACTGACTTACATAATCACGGAATTGACAAAATGATGCACTAATTTGTGCACTAACAGCAGTAGCCCCGTCTGCCGGCCCCAATGATTGTCGCTGGTTGACGGGAATCTGATGCACACTAGTTAGATTTTGGTTGTTCATGTATGGCCGGACCATTAGTTGTTTCTGGATGTTGGGTTTTTTTTTTTTTTCAAAATAAAAGAAAATTGTGTAAGGTTTTTTTCAAAATTATAAATAAAAATGTAGGAGGGTTGTGGCTTTTGGTGATTGTTGGTGACCATCCATTTGAGAATGGTGGTGACTCTTGGTGAATGAAGCATCTTTTAAATTCGAATTCAAAGTAAAAGGATGACATTAATGGTGGAAGAAAGCCATTAATGAAGAGACCACTTGAAAAATTATGTATATGTGAAAGGATACGTGCCTTTTCATGAAAATGGCTCTTTAATGTCCCTTAGGAGTTTATATAAACCCATCTTTGGATCAATCTAAATCACAACAACAAATTCAATATTTCATCTTCTTATTTTTCTTTTTCTCCATTTTCATTTTGAGTGGTTTTTGTGAAGTTGCAGTTTTTCAGGTGAAACTGCAAATAGTTTTTATGGAGTAAATTGTAACAGCATAGAAGTCAGCGGTGCACGCTGCATAAGTGTATTCGGGGTGCAATTTTTTGGTTTTGTAGGCCGAAGCCCACATTTCTCCAGTTTTAAAGAAGATCTTATGGTGTCCTGGAGGCGAATTTGTTGTAACTCTCTTACAAACTGGTCTAATCACCAGTAGGGTGCGAATATTGTCTTAAAGATAGTGACATTGTAATACGCCTTAAGAGAATATCGCCTTGACTCCAACAATTTTAAGGCAATATATGGCATCTTCTATGGGTCGTCCCAACTTTATTTGAGTAACACCATTCGACGACTTAAATTTTCTTCGATGGCAATCGATGGTGCATCTTTTCCTCACATTACTTAAGTTGGATCATATGCTCATTCAAGATCCTCATTCACCATCATCTAACAATGATACGGTAGAACAAATTCCAAAGCGACAAAAATGGGAGCGTAACGACTACCTATGCAAGGGCCACATCTTCAACTCTCTTTCTGACTCATTGTTCGTCGTCTACCACAAAAAGAAGACTGCTAAGGAATTGTGATAAGCGTTACTCACCAAATACAAATCAGATGATTAAGGCAACAAAAAAATTACTTATAAGTCGGTTTTTAGAATTCCAAATGTTGGATGAAAGACCTGTCCTTGATTAAGTCCATGAGTTACAGGTCATCATTCAATAGATCATTATTGATGGCACTAATCTCGACGAATCCTTTCAAGTATCTATTATTATAGCCAAACTACCACCTAAATGAAAGGATACTAGGAAATCTCTGAAACAGAAAAATGAAAAAATGTCTTTAAAGGATCTCCTGATGTTTCTTCGAATAAAAGAAGAATCTAGACTCCATGAAAAAAAGGAAGAATAATAGGAGACGCTGGGTAATGCTAACCTAGTCGAGAATAGTGTGAATCGGAAATCAAATAAGCCACCTTTCAAGAAAGATGATCGGCTCAAACCTAATAATTAAGGGTTCAAAAAGAACAAATCCAAGAAGGGTCCATGCATTTATTGCAAAATCCTCGGCTACTTTAAGAAATACTGCCAAAAATATAAAAAGAAAATACAAGAAAAGAAACAGCAAGTCAATATGATAGAAGACTTAAATCTGGTAGTCGTCATCTTTAAGGTTAACATAATGAGTAAGGATATTAAATGGTGGGTATATTTTGGCGTCACCAGACATGTTTGTTGAAATCGTAACATGTTCACTTCGTACGTACTAGTAGGGGATTATCAAGAACTATACATGGGAAATGTCTCCACAGCAAAGGTTGTAGGAAAGGGGAAGGTATTGCTTAAGCTAACTTTTGAAAAAGTCCCGACTCTGAACGATGTGCTGCATATACCGGATATCAAGAAGAATCTTATCTCTGCTTATCTACTAACTAAGTTTAGTTTCAGATTCCTCTTCGAATCCGATAAGCTGATTATATCTAAAAATTGAGCATATGTGGAGAAGAGTTATATCTCCAATGAAATGTTCAAGTTGAACCTTATGAATGAAAATTCGTCTTTTGTTTATATACTTGATTCATATGATGTTTGGCATGCTAGATTAAGATATATTAGTTATCATAATATAGATAGTATGTCTAGTCTTAATCTAATTTCTAGGTACAAAAAACCTAATGATAATGCAACATATGTATACAATCTAAAATAACCTAAAAATCGTTTCCCAAGGTAGAAAGAGAATCACAACTCTTAGACCTAAATTTTAGTAACATATGTGAGATGAGTGATTTAATAACAAGAGGGGGAAAGATATATTTCATAACCTTTATAGATGATTTCTCCCATTATACCCTACTATACCTATTGAAGAATAAAGATAAGACATTAGAAAAGTTCAAGATATATAAGGCAGAAGTAGAGAACCAATTAGACCAAAAGATTAAAATCCTAAGGTCGAACAAGGAATGAGAAATTATATCCTTAGATTTTTCGAAGTTTAACAAAACTCATGGTATAATTCACCAAATTATGTCTCCCTATTCACCCCAACAGAATGGTGTAACAGAACGCAAAAACAGGTCTCTTATAGACATGGTAAACTCTATGCTAAATAGTGTAGGTCTAAGTTCTGGGTTTTGGGGAGAAGCCTTATTGACTGTCTGTCACATCTTGAATATGATACCTCACTCTAAGGCTCTAAACTCCATATGAACTATGGAAGAATATGATTTCAAATATCTCATACTTCAAGGTATGGGGCTGTAGAGCCTTAATTAGGCTTATTAAGCCTTAAAGATCGAAGAAAGGGTTGAGATCTCTTGAGTGCATTTTCATATGATGCATTTACAGATTTTTTTATAGAATCCAATGATGCAATCCCAGTAAACACAACTATAAAATATAAAGATGCCGAGTTTTATGAAAACTCATGCCCTTTTATAACTAGAAAAGATTCAAGATCTCAGTACAAGTAGTACTTAGCTACCTCAAGACATTGTTAGTCCCAATAAATAAGACAAAATCTAGAAGGACTAAGAGGATCAAGGCAGGTATATCTTTCGAACCCGAATTCTACCTTCTGCTAATATAAGGAGATAGAGAAAACATAACAAGAAAAATCATGTTGGTATGTAACATTGAAAATGATCTTGTGACTCTAGATGATGCCCTTAAATCTTATGATACTTCTTTTTGGAGGAAAGCTATAAACAATGAGATGGATTCTATATTGTAAAATGGGACATGAAAACTAATGAATCTGCCCTCAAGATCAAAATCAATAAGCTGTAAATAGATATTTAAAAGAAAACTAAAATCAGATGGGACAATAGAAAGGTTTAAAGTCAAATTAGTGGCTAGGAGATTTATAGAAAAAGAATGTATCGACCTTTTGGATACCTATACTCTAGTAGTAAGGATATCAACTATTAGAGTTTTAGTTGCTCTAGCATCTATTTATAACTTAGAAATCCATCAGAAGGATGTAAAGGCAACTTTTCTAAATGATGACCTTGATGAAGACGTATATATGGAGCAACAAAAAAGTTTCATAATTTTGGAATAAGAAAATAAAGTGTGTAAATTGATCAAGTCACTGTATGAACTAAAACAGGCACCTAAACAATGGCATGAAAAGTTCGATCAAGTGGTCACCTCACATGGCTTTAAGATTAATGAATCTTATAAATGAGTATATTCAAATTCTCTAGTAATAAAAGAGTAATTATATGTCTATATGTAGATGATATGTTAATCTTTGATACATGTTTAGAAGTTATAAATGATACTAAAAGATTCATATCATCTAGTTTTGACTTGAAGGATATGACTGAAGCTAATGTGATTCTAGGTATCAAACTAATGAGAAATAAGGATGACATAATTCTATCCTAATCACATTATATTGAAAAGACACTTAGAAAGTTTAATCACTACGATAAGAATCCAGTTTCTACTCCTTTTAATTCTAATATTAAGTTAATTAGTTAGGAATGAAGGTCGTAGTGCATCTCAATTAAAATATTCCAGAGTAATTGATAGCCTTATGTATGTAATGATTTCTACTCAACCTGATATTGCTTTTGCAATAAGTAAGTTAAGTAGGTTTACTAGTAATCGAAGTTCCAATCATTAGAATGTTATTTCTAGAGTACTCAGATACTTAAAGAAAATAATTAACTATCGTCCGCATTTTTTTTTTTTTTTTTGATACTCTAGTATGCTTGAAGAGTATACTAATGTAAGTTGGGTCATTGATTTTGATGAATCCAAGTCTACCAGTGATGAATTTTCATACTTGAAAAAGTTGTCATTTCTTAGGGATCCAATAAGCAAACTTGCATATCACATTCTACTATGGAATCTGAATTCATAGCTTTAACAGCTTAACAAAGAGGCAGAGTGGTTGCGAAACATGTTATTAAAAATACCATTATTGGCAAGGCCTTTTCCACGTTTCTCTATCTACTGTGACAGTGAAGCAGCACTGTTGAATGCATATAACAAGACTTATAATGAAAAATCTAGACATATCAGTTTAAGGCATAGTTTTGTGTGGCAATTACTTGGTGATAGCGTTATAACAATACAATATGTGTGGTCCATCCAAAACCTAGTGGAACCGTTGATCAAGGGACTGGCAACAGATGTTGTCAGTAGAACATCAGGAGAAATGAGATTTAATCCAATTTCACAAATACCATATGAGGGAAACTCAACCTAAGTTAATAAGTTCAATGGGCAAAGTACCTCACAGAAAGTGGTTAAAACAATATTGTACATTTTCTAATCTATCTCATTCCTAAGTGTATGTATAGTGTTAGTACCTGTAATAATTAGGAGGGTAAGCTCTGGCTCTTAATGAGTCCTTCAAGGTTGTTATTATTATAGGGGCATTCTAACTTATATGAGTATTGGAAGTGGGGCCGCTTCCTAATGTTCAAGAGTTGCTCTCATGAACTCATGAATCCAGGACTAAGCATAAGAGCGTCATTAATGTGCTACAATTTTAGAACACATGGCAATTGAAAATATGTGTGTGTGACATATCTGGTTGTGTCATATAGAATATTTAGTTTAAGACCATGGTCACTAAGAATTCTGATACAACTTTAATTTGTCTACACTAAGTAAAGGTTCAAGTCTATAAGATATGGTCTCTTATGCATATATCTTTCTTACATACCTTGACCTCTTTATTTTGAAAAATAGTGGGGAATTATTAAATTTTTTCAAAATAAAAGAAAATTGTATTGATTTTTTTTCGAATTTATAAATGAAAATGTAAAAGGAGGGTTGTGGCTTTTGGTGATTGTTGGTGACCATTTATTTGAGAATGGTGGTGACTCTTGGTGAATTGAGTATCTTTTAAATTCGAATTCAAAATGAAGGGATGTCATCAATAGTAGAAGAAAGCTATTAATGAAGAGACACCACTTGAAAAGTGATGAAGGGGCATGTGCCTTTTCATAAAAGTGGCTCTTTAATGCCCCTTGAGAGTCTATATAAACCCATCTTTGGGTCATTCTAAATCACAACAACAAATTCAAAATTTCTTCTTCTCCATTTTATTTTAAGTGGTTTTTGTAAAGTTGTAGCTTTTTAGACGATAAACTGTAAACCATTTTTCAAGTAGTAAACTGCAAACAATTTTCAGGGGGTAAATTGTAACAGCGTAGAAGTCAGGAGTGTACGTTGCATAAGTGTGTTTGGGGTATAGTTTTTTTGTTTTGCAAGCAAAAGCCCACATTTCTCTGATTTTAGAGAAGAGGCTTATTGTAATCTAGAGGCAGATTTTTTATAATCCTCTTGCAAACTGGTTTAATCACCAATAGGGTGCGAATATCGCCTTAAAGACAGCGACATCGTAACGTACCTTAGGCCTATCTTTAAGTGAGTTTTTCTCTTTCTGTCTGCCTTGACTCTAGCGTTAGATGGCTCTGGGTAAACCTCTGGTACACTTTATTTCCACGTCTGATGCTTCATTGAGTCGATCATATGCTGATTTCAAGAATTTGTTATGGTCGCACAAAGTATTATCTTCATTTTGGAGTGGGGCATCTGTAGATTCACATAGAAGGTGTGCCCCGCATGATGGATGGTGGACATCAAAAGTGGACCCCATATGATGGACAATCCACTTCGAAGGTGGGGCCCACACAATGGATGCATCAAATGTAGACTGTGTGATGGTTAGTAGACATTCAAGGGCCCCACAAAAATGACAATTAATACTTATGGTGGGCCCCACAAAAAGGACAATTAATATTTATGGTGGGCCCCACATGATGGATGGCCTACATCAAGGTGAGCCCCACATAATGGACACTCCACGTCAGAAGTTAGCCCCTAATGATGAATGGTCCACATCCAAGATGGGCCTTGCATAATGGACGACCCACTTTGATGGTTTGGCTAAAAGATGGACCATCCACATTAAAGGTGAGCTCCATATGATGGACCATCCACATCCAATGTCCGACATGATGGACGGCTTAAATGTCTTAGAATATGAAGATTGCAGCCATCCATTCTCTTTGCTACTTGGGGCACAATCCATCTATGGTGAGGACCACCAAAACAAGCATCTGGATCGTTTTTAAAGATAGCAACATCGTAACGTGCCTTAAGCTTATCTTTATGTGAGCTTTTCTTTTTCTTTCCGCCTCGACTCTAACATTAGATGAGTCTGGGTAACCTCTAGTACACTTTATTTCTAAAATTGCGCAGCGGGTGGTCTAACATGACACCCTATGTTTATAAGCGGAAGCTTGGCAGAGCAACTAGAATTATGGCTAAGTCCTAGAAAGGGGTGATTAAGACCTTTTTTGAAATTCTTTTTACCTACTTAAAATGATTAACAATTTATACTAAGTAAGCAAGAACACTTCGGCTTCCAACCCTAAGTGGATCCAATCACAAAGACTAGCATATATTAGCAAATAAGCTACCTAGTCTAACATGCATAGATTAACATATGATTTTGCTTAATCAAGCAAATTTATGCAACCTATGTAGACTATATGAGAATGGATCATATAAGTTCAAGTCTACACTAATTAGTGAAAACACATCTTGTGCTTGAATATGTCTATCTAGTGCCTAACATACATTCCTATCAAGCATTCGTAATTAACAATTAAATATACAATACTAAGATAACAATATGCTCAAATACATCATAAACATAAGCATATACAGTGGTTCGACTACGTATCTACTCCACTCCCAGTTCAATTACTCACCCCTTGAGCACACTGAATTTTACTAGAGGGTTTTAAATTAGGTTCACCTCACAATCTAGGAGTTTAAATAGGATCCTCCCTACCTTACAATCCTACACAAGGACCGGATCCTACAACCAAACCTACACGTATGCACCTGTGTCGGTAGACTACATACACACCCGTATCAATGGCTCCCTTTTAGAGACTTGATAATTTAGGCTCTACACTAGAGCCAATGTCTTGCAACCGAACCTCAATTTAGGCTTCACTCATAAGCCAATGTCCTGCAACTGAACCTCAATGGTTTTAGGCTCTACAACCGAACCTAGCATATACTCCCATTAAAGGCTTCCCACTTGGAGACTTGATTCGGCCATACAACCGAGCCTAAGTCTTACAACCGAACCTATCGAGTTTATAATCAAACTCTACACTTAATTCCCCCATGGAAAGAGAGTAGGTGGACTCAACACAAATTGACAACCTTACTTGTCAGATTTGAGCCCCGTTGATGCGCCGCTTGGGTTACTTAATCTCAGCTCTCCCGTTCTTCAATCAGCTCCCCTTTGCTCCCCTGATGTTGTTGCCGATACATCGTCAATGCTCCAGCTCCAGCTCTAATGATTAAATACCTTGCATGAGATGCTCCGTAGAGATGCCCAAGGTGCTAGGAGATAGGTTTGAAATCTCTATAACTAATAGTATGTGGTTGCCTAGAGCATCTCACCTACAAGAATCTTTCTATAGAGTTTAGACAAGGATTTAACTATCAAGTTTAGGATCTAAACTCTAAAGATCAAGAGGGAACAAGACCATTCTCTTTTGAGCTTTGAATGCTCTATGCTTGTGATGAATGGCTTAGGATTATAGCTTCTAATGGTCTTTAACAATGGTGGCTTCTAACTCCTCAAAATTCATATCTTTTGTCCAAAAATGAACTACCCCGCTTTTATAGAAAAATCTCTAATGGTAAAAAGTGGGCAGATTCGCATATTTCGATCGATCAGAATTACCACTCGATTGATCGAAGGTATCTTCAATTGCGATCAGAATAACCATTTGATTGATCGAAGATCTACTTCGATTGATCGAAAAAACTGTCCAGAGAGTTTATCAATGTTACTAGACATATTCTCAATTGATCGAAACATTAACTTCGATATATCAAAGTAATGTCTTCGATTGATCGAAGAATTATCCAGAGAGTTCAGCAAGTTGATGGACATATGTTTAATTGATCGAGATTATTCTCCGATTGATCGAAGACCTATCGAGACTAGACTCCAATGTATCGAAGTTCACTCGAAAACTGTTGTCTAGGCTATTATGTTTACATCAGCTTGAACATTTTCAATTAACTTAACTTATCATGTTTTTCTATATGATCTAAAGCTAATGATGATGACTAAGGGTTTTCCTAGTTGGTCTAAGTCATCTAGAGGTTTATGATGTTTTGGTTCAAGGGTTAGGGTCACTAAGGCATCTCTTTTACTTGTTATTCTTCCTTGATACTTCTTGTCCAATTGAATATTTGGTCTTTAGCTTGTCAAGGTTCAACTGACATTACAACACATGGACGCACATGATTGACAAATAAGTTGCACTAGTATGCCACAGAAAAGTGCACTAACAATTTCCACTTCTAATGCTTCATTGAGTCGATCTTATGTTGATTTCGAGAATTTGCTATGATCACACAAAGCATTATCTTCATTTTGGAGTGGGGCATTTATAGATTCACATAGAAGGTATGCCCCACATAATGGATGGTGGACATCAAAAGTGGACCCTATATGATGGAGAATCCACTTCAAAGGTGGGGCCCACACAATAGATGCATTAAATGTAGACTTTGTGTGATGGGTAGTGGACATTCAAGGGCCCTAAAAAAAGGACAATTAATACTTATGGTGGGCCCCACATAATGAACACTCCACATCTAAGGTTAACCCCTAATGATGATGGTCCACATCCAAGATGGACCTTGCACAATGGACAGCCCACTCTGATGGTTTGGCCACAAGATGGACCATCCACATCAAAGGTGGGCTCCATATGATGGACGATCCACATCAAATGTTCGACATGGTGGATGGCTCAAATGTCTTAAAATATGAAGTTTGCAAGCCATCCATTCTTTTGTTACTTGGGGCACAGCCCATCTATGGTGAGAACCACCAAAACAAGCGTCTGGATCGCTCTTATAATGAAGTTATAATTTTAAAAAAAATGATATTTATCAGCCCTTAAAAAAGCTCTCATTTGACTATGAGCTAAAAACAAAAGGTGATTATTATAATAGCTCTTATTTGAAAAACTCTTATTAGATTAGATTGATATGCTAAACAATCCTTAGATACAATCTCAACGCAGGTTCGATAAGGCACACTAACAACTTAATGGGTAAGGCACTAACTGTGGGGCCCACCTCGATGTACGTGATATTTATTTATGCCATTTTTCGAATCATTTTTAAGGCATGGTCTCTAGATCATTTTAGGGCATGGCCCAAAAAGTGAACAGATCCATCTCTCAAGTGGACAAAACAGCAAAGATTGAATTCCCACCATTAAAAGCTTCTTATGGGCCACAAAAGTTTTGGATCAAGCTGCTATCTTTGTTTTCCATTCATTAAACATTACAGTGGGCCCTAGGAAAATGGTGGACATTCAATCACCACAGTTTTCCTGTGGTGTATCCCTAAGATTCAGCTTTGCCTTATTTTTTGGACCATGCCCTAAAAACACATACATTGAGGTGAGGTGGGCTCACTACCAGCCTCACCCACCTATGCAACCTAGTTGGGCTGGTGGGCTACGTAGCTAGGTTGGCGAGCGTGGCAAGTGATGATGCAATTGGTTGTAGGCTTAGTATATCTCTGTAAGCATCAAAGAATGGTACCAAAAATCAGATTCGATCATCAGATCGGTACACCATAAAAAGTGGATAACCACCCAAAACCCTCCAAATTCATACAAGTGACCACTTTTAGAATTGAGCAAGCATGGCATCTCCATCAGGCGATGCAATGGATGGTTTAGAAGGATAAAATGGAACAGAAGATCCACATGATGCGGTGTATACACTGATCATAAGAGTGCTATGCAGTACATATCACCCTAAATAATGCAGTTATATTGACTTTCTCTCATAAAATGTGGGGAACGAGTAAAGAGGGGTGAAAGAGGAAAGAGGGTGAAATCCACAATCGTAGTGATTTTCATTGCAACAATGCAACCATTCCTAAAGAGGAAAGAGGACTGGTATTTACAATTAGAGTGATTTACATTGCATCAGTGACATAGGAGTAATTTAAGATTTGAGTGATTTCACTACCCATCAGCCCTACAAATATAGGGTTTTTGGTTCCCTTTCTGATCACTCAACGCCAGCGTTAAAAGTTCCATCGATTTTCGTAGAATGGAGCAAAAGATTCAAGGTGAATCTGCTTCTCCCACGAATCAACCCACCGGTGAACATGGCAGAGACAGATTTCCAAGTGTTTATACTACTAGATGGTGATGATGATGTTGATATACATTTGGCACAAATTAGCGCGTCTAAATCTAGATCAGAAGGTTGCTTGTTCAATTCACCTCGGGTTCAATCCCATTTGATACAAAATCTTTGGCTCCTTACTCATGGCTCCGTAGTAGACTCACAAGAGTTTAAACATAGAGATCATAGGTTCGAATACCTATTGTGGTGTGTGGGTGTGTAAAACAAAAAAATAGTGCAAAATAAAAAATATAATATGCCTTGACGTGAGTTTTCAAGATCTTGTTGGAATCCATATATCTCTGGAGAGGCCGCTTGCAATCATGTAGCTGCCTACAGCTACCTACATTGTTGATTAAATGCCAGGTATTAAATCTTCTATAATAAGAAAACAAATGAAAAATAAATATAAATAGATAATCATAGAAAACCCACTTGCAATGGATATATATCATCAATTTACTCCCATATCTCAACTTCTTTCAGTGAGAACGGTGTGCCAATTCTATAAAGAATAAAAAAGTAATGTAAGTATAAAGAATAATTATGAGAATTTAATTGAATTTTGTAATCATAAAGTACTTTGTTAAACCCCAGCCTTAAACATAATTCCATGCCAATTTAAAAAATATATTTTTAAAAATTAGAGATATTATAGATTCCATTTATTAAGAAATATGAGTAGATAGCTCACAAGCATCCAATTACATAACATATTGGTGACTTAAAATGAGAACGGAGATGTAATAAAGTCTTATGTGGCTTTCGGTTCTGATTTATAGCTAACGATTAAGGGTGTCAATGAGCTAGGCTCGGGCCTGAAAAAATAAAATTTTACATAGGGCCTGCCCGGCAGCCCGGCCTGAAACAGTTCAAAATCTAGGCTGAGAACTACCCCAGACCTAGCCCATTGACAACCCTACCAACGTTGCCTTTATTGATAATTTATTGCTTAATTAGTAGAAATACAAATATGTAAAAGAAACAACGAAAAAAAATGCATTTGACAAAATTGAATAAATACGAATATTGATTGTACTATTATGAAATATAGATGGTACCACTGGCATGTATAAAATCAATCCATCAATCAGTCAATCAACACCTAGCCAAGGTAGACTTAGACCAAAACCCCTCACAAATAATTATACAAAAAACAAAATGAAGTTTCTTTAAATCAAAATTTTTTGTTCAACTTATTGAGGCTCCTGCAATACATTATATACATGGTGAACAAAATTTTATATAATATCTAAGTATTAGTTGTGTGATGCATCATGTTTTTTTCTTCTTATTCTTCTTTTTTTTTCTTTTTTCTTTTTTTCTTTTTTTTGTTGCATTAATCATATGAAATGCATGATAATATAACAAGCACAACCCCTTTTTGGTGGGTACATCACCATATCTTCCAAACAAGGATATGAGAGGAATCTTTACCTCTGAGCTTAAGTTGGTGAACCCTTTGGCTATATGACTCAGATGGCTGCTCTAATAAGCCGGTAGATGGATAAATCATGACTAAACTTATCTTAGATTATGGTGTAAATTCAATTTTAATTTTTTTGCCCCCAAGTATGGTAGGTTGTTGTATTCTCTTTTCAACTCTATAATGTGAATAGAGGTAGGATTGTTCAATTAAAAAGAATTTTAAAGAACTCCATGCATGGTGGGCTGCATGATCAGTGACTAGTAGCACTCATAACTCAAAAGCAAAATTTAATGTTATTCTAGTTGTCTTGATTTTATGTTGTGGTATTTTCTTTATTTTTAATATACTTTGTCGTGTTTTAGATGATGAATTAAACAAAATAGATGCATTTGAAGATCTTATCGTTTGCAAACTGGCAGTGCCCAATGTAATATGCATTTAAAAGTAATTATAAATTATTTAATATAATTCAATTCAAATATATTTGCTATTTCAAATTATTCAAATGGGTTGAAATGATACTATCATGCTTGTGTACTACCGTATTAATTTTAAATTATGTGATTGCATTTCAATTAATATAAATTATTTTATTTATTTATTTATTATTTTTGAAATGAAATGAAAAGTACAAAAGAAAAAAATCAAATTTATTTTAGTTAGAAAAAGAAAAGAAAAGAAAAGAGGACTTTTAGTTTGTACATGTGAGGCCCATGGTTGGTTCATCCAAGTCATTGATCTGACGCCCCATCCATGGACCAGGACCATACTCCCTCAATCTCTCAAGCTGGAGTATCTTAGCCATTGAATCCTTTGTATTTCCTGCAGTGGAGGTGGATTGCTTATGCTCTTCTTCTTGACCATACCTCGGCATGCCAACAGTTGAAAAATAGAGAGTTAATCAATTGGAGGAGATTTTTTGGGCATGGCCCATCGATGATGGGGCCATCAAGTTGATGGCTTGGATGAACCGAACATGGAACCCACAAGTATAGACTTGGTGCATAACAGGGAAACATGGCGATCTATCATCCAAAGAAGCATGCAATGCACAAAAGAGTCAATTATGAAAATCCGCCCGACCTTTTGGTCTATTTTTTAGAACACACTTACCTTTTGATCTATTTTCGAAATCTTTTTAAGGCAAGGCAATCCATTCATGAAATGGTCTTATAAAATAAATGGACAACATAGATCACTTTATATGACAAAGGTGAACCCTAAACTCTTCCACGAAAGCAAGTACAAAAAATTTAGATTTAATTGTGAATGTAACCGGTAGCATGGGCAAAATGTTCTTTCAGAGTTAGGAATTATTAGTCAGTCAACAGGCTCTTTTTTATAGTATTTTTAAATGAAGGGCGTGTACTTCTAAATAGGGCGTATTAAAAAATAAACCAGAAGTTAGATGGGATTTCGTAACTAAGTTAAAAAAAAAAAAAAACCATTTATATGGGTTGAGAAATAGTTGACAAGAGTCCACATTCAATGTAAACAAATCGCCCGCCTGGTGATCTGACCCACCTGATACTCAAGCCGGATCATCTACACGGTGGGGTCTACCTGATGCAAGGCTCCAAATACACGCCGTTAGGGCACGTTGCTTAAGCGTGGCTGCAGGTACAGGTGCACCTGCATAGAATCGTGTATGGGTCCATCACCAACGGCCGACCTTAAACATGGCACCCATGTTCAGCTATACAGACCGTCCAAATTGTGGGGCACATCCTGGATGAGGATAGGTTGAAAATCAGAATGATTGAGAAACCTAATCGTGCAAATTGGTAGCCATCAAATGGATGATTAAAAGTAACAATATTGAGCTGTCCAAATTCCACAGGAAAAATCAGACGGTTAGTATCTAATGACCTTTGGGTTATGCTCCGTCCATAACCTGTCAACCATATGGGAGGTTTGGATTGCCCCAAACTGCCATTTGTGTCCACACGATTCATGATCATTAGCAAGGCTGCAAGAGTACGGTACAGTGATTAACGACTCTGGTTAGACTAGCCAAGATAAAAAATCAGATTGCGTACTGAGTTACTCAGTACGCTTTTATCGTACTGAGTAATCTCTCTTGGGCCCACCGTGAATGTATATAATTTATCCACGCCGTCCATCCATTTTTCTAGCTCATTTTAGGAGTTGAGCCCAAAATTGAAGCATATACAAAGCTCAAGTGGATCACACCATAGGAAACAGTGGGAATAATGATGTCCACCGTTGAAACCTTCCTAGGGCCCAAAGTAATGTTTATTTGTCATCCAACCTATTCATAAGATCACACGGACATGGATGAAAGCCTGATCCAAAACTTCTGTGGTCCCCCAAGAATTTTTCAACGGTAGTAGTTCAATTCACACTATTTCTTGCGGTGTGGTCCACTTGTTTTTTTGGATATGCTTCATTTTTGGGCTCAAGCCCTAAAATTATCTGGTAAAATGTATGGACGGAGTGGATAAAATACATAAATCACGGTGGACGCCACAGAGTTACTCAGTACGCAATCCACTTCCGTGAGCCAAACCATTTCTTTGATGGGGCCTACAATGGATGGGGGACGCTTAAAGAATCTAGCATATTGAAAGACAAATATATTCACCAATCAGGGGAGTTTCACGGAATCCCACATCTACATTGGGAGCTATTAGATGAACGGCTTTGATCACTGAAATGGAATTATGGACGGACCCTATAATTCCTCTCCCATATAGAAAGGGGGGGGGGGGGAGCGGAGGACTGTTGGGGAAAGAGATTTGGGACATGAATTTTTGAAGTCCATGGATATCGAATCTCCCACTTTTGTTTCTTATTGGAGATTTTTCTCTTCCGTGGATGATGCACGAGATAAGCGGTGCAAGCAAACTTGGTCGGCCCCACTGTGATGTGTATGTGAACTCTACTCCAAACATTAAATGGGTTGTATTGCATTAGGGCCCGTGCCAAAAAAATCAGGTCAATCTGTAATTCTGGTGGCCCACACCAAGCACGGCTGCAGTGGATCCACCGAAGTAGGTGGGAACCTGACTGAGGGGCCCACCGTGATGTATGTGACTACATTCATCTGTATTGAAAGCTCATTTTAGGGCATGATTCAAAAATGAAGCAAATCCAAATCTTAGATGGACCATAGTACAGGAAACAATGGTAATTGACCATTAAAAACTTCTTATGGGCCACAAAAGCTTTGGATCAAGATGATATCTGTGTGGTCTCTTCATTTAGGTCTTCGTGAACAGGTTGGATGGCAAATAAGCATTCGGTGGAATCTATGAAGTTTTTAATGGTAGGGATTCAATCACAACTGTTTCTTGTGGTGCAGTCAACCTAAAATTTGGGTCAGCTTCATTTTTTAGTTCATGCCCTAAAATCAGCTTTCAAATGGTTGGACGTTGTGGAATCAAGGCACACACATCACTTTGAGCCCCACAATCAAAGGTCCCACCCATGTGGTGTATGTGGGTGATAAAAGTGGGACCTCGGATCCCAAATTACCGTATGCCTCATACAATTTCCAAGTAATAGCTAAGTGCCTGTGTATCATCCATCACACTGGCTAGAGTGTCAAAGTTTTTCTCAGTTTTTTTCTTGGAATGTTTCTTTCTTTTCGAAAGCATTGTACAAATGCTGAGATTGGGTGAGACCCTGGAACCAGCAATGTGGGTGGGACCCTGATCGTAGGAACCCGGCCCACCTTGATGTATGCATTGTATATCCACGCCATTCATCTATTTTTCCAGCTTATTTTAGGCCATGGTCCCAATAAGCTGGAAAAAACAGATGGACGGCATGGATATACAATGCATACATCGAGGTGGGCCCTACAGTCAGGGTCTCACCCAATTTCTCAGGAGATTTTCATATTTTGACATTTTTATCGCATTATTATCAGGAAGATCTTGCTGAAAATAAAATATAAAAAGTATTTATCATAAATTTATAAGTAAATTTCAAAATATAAATATGTAGTAGTAAAAATGAGTTATTTCAACTTCTAAATGTTTTTAGTTATTATTTTATCAACTTTCGACGAGAATATTATTGGGATGCTTGTCAGTGTCAAAATGGGCATAAGATCCAACCCGTCTATCAGATGTTTCCTACCGTGCACATGCCCTTGCCCCCAAAAATTCACCGATCAGGACAGCCACAGCTAATGGCCGTCTATCCATTTCCATTATTATGGTCCATTTGATGGGTGAACCAACCTGATGTTCAAGCCTGGGCCTACCTAATATATAGACAGTGGCTTTGACCTCAGCTGTGCATGCCTAGTTAGTTAGCACGTGGTGGGGACGCGGATTGCCTACCGACACTGCCAGTAGCCACTTGCTACTGAACGGTGCCCTTTGGGCCTCACCATCATGCGTGTATTTTATCCATGCCGTCCATCCATTTTTTCAGCTCAATTTAAGTCATGAGCCCAAAAATAAGGCAGGTCAAAATCTCAGGTAGACCACACCACAAGAAACACTGGTGATTGAGCGCCCATTGGGGCCACAAGCTTTGGATCAAGCTAATATTTGTGTTTTCCATTCATCCAGGTCTTTGTGACCTAATCAATAGGTTGGATGGCAAATAAACATTACAGTGGGCCTTAGGAAGTTTTTACTTGTGGGCATTCAATCACCACTGTTTTCCTGTGGTGTGGTCCACCTGACATTTGGATCTGCCTCATTTTTGGCCTCATGCCCTAAAATAATGATCCAAAATGGATGTACAGCGTGGATAAAATATATACATCGGCCCACAAAGCATCATCCAGTAGCGAGATGGCAGTTGGCAAGTTCAGTGTCCATGTGGTGGCACATACATGGGCCGCCAAACACGCATGGATTAGCAAAACTTTGACATTACAACAACAAATGCACTCAATTTGGACTAACATCCAAGAGGTTTGCGCCAATACATCCGGACACAATCCAATGCATCAGGACTTTAGACTTTGAATCTGGTTCATCTTCAAATGATCTAGACCGTTTATATGACAAGACCCACTTTGTATGGTGGAAAAACAACAAATCAAAGCTCTTAGTTGGATTATTTCAACCCCTACGATAATTTGCCTCTTTTGCTTTGAACAGAAACGCTCGTGTATAATCAGTGGGTTGAAATATTCAATCTAAGATTTTTTTTTTTTTTTTTTTTTTTTGTGCGTGTTTGTGTGTGTGTGTGTGTGTGTGTGAAGGGATGAGGCCTATCAAATAATGGTTCGTTTCATTGAAAATGGCTCAAATCCAACTGCTAGAGTTTCGATGTATCTTATTGTAATACATCAGGATGTATTCGAGCAAACCTCAACATCCAATACCAATCCAAAGGGCAGAAAAACACCTGAAAAAAATGGAAATGCATGCCTAAAGATTCTAAAGAGAATGTAAAGGAAACTATTTTAAAAACTAATATGATAATAAAATGCACAAACCTCACCTATAAATTACTCTTAGAGCAGCTCCTGTCCGCAACAAGCACGTACAATGAGAGAAAAGAACCGAAGACAGGTAAGCATGACAACATACATATCAGTGCCCACACATGGCGTGCGTAGCATGCCCATGCAATCACATGACGGGGAGATCGCGGCTGATCAGACACCCTTGTAAGATTAGAAGGGCCCAGATGCAGGGCTGTGTGGATTATTCGGGGGAAAGAACAACAGGGTGTTATGGTTGTGGGGTCCTACGGTTGTGGAAGCTTCCGAGCATAGGTTAGGACCATCATGAAATCCTTGGCCGAAGTGCCCACAGATGCTACCATCTTCTGTGACGTTGATGTCGCCCGTAGCCACGTATCTACTAGGTCATGCAGTGCCAAGGTGGGGACCACTGGCTGACCTTGAAACCTGATCTCCACCTGTCAAAAAATCATCATATCCGTCGTTAGTCCATATCCCCCACAGATCTGAAGCCTACATCCATCTATCACAAGCTCGTATGCTCAGAGCTATGGAATTCTCTATATTCACACAACTAATGCATGCACACAGGCATGTTGCATCAAGCATTCCATATGTGGCATCTAAAGATGCATGAATGTGCCTATATAATGTATCAACGTGAAATCCCGACAGAAAGTAGGGGAATGATCCAATACAGTCAACTGTGCCATGTATGGGGGTCACATATGATACGTACAGAATCCACTCCATCCGTCAGTTGCATCCCCTGGTGTTCACCGTACAGCCACCAAAAAATCAGGCATATTCAAAATTCAAGTGGCCCACACCAGAGGAAAAACTTGTGAAATCATGCCTAAAATTCACGTGATGTAGCCCACCTGATTTTTGGGTTGTCCCTTCATCGTGGTGGCCGCAGATGATGATTATGGATGGGTTGGATGGCATATACACACCATGGTAGACCTCACATATCATATGGAAGTTTCTATGGTCAGCATCCCCCTCCCAATTATTCCCTGTAGTGTGGCACAACTGAGTTTTGGATCAAGCTGATTTTTGAATTCAGGGCTAACATGGAGGCACACAACAGATGGATGGGTTGGATGGAGCACACATACATCACAGTGGACCCCACACACAAGAGTGTATGGGAAGTTCCTATACAGTTGACCATATTTGATCATTCCCCCTAAATTTAAGTTTTTCATTATCATTATCATTTATTACCGGGATACTTTTACATGTAAAAAGAAAAAGAAAACCTATTCTTTCAGTATTGTTGTTATTTTACGTTTGGGACCTTTTGCTATAAATAATCGCAATTGTTCTTAATTTAAAAACACATTATCATTTAAAATAATTGTATAGATACATTGGTGAACCTGACTTTTGGAAAATCAATGCCCGACACTGACATGTGTCCAATCCAAAGTCACAGCCATGTAATCACATTTTTCTTTTTTGTAAATAAAGCCTCACAAATGGTTTAAGTCTGCAAATTTCACTTTGCGATTTATTTTTATTTTTTTATACACGCACCCCACACCCACACCGTAGTAGGATTTCACCACCTATGGATATCCGAACCCCAAACCTCATGTTGAAACTCCTAGGAGTCTACCACCGAGGCAAGGATAAGGACCCCACTTTGAGACTTTCATGTTTCATAAATCTAAAGCAATCCAGTCAGTGCACCTGAAACACCTTAGGGACCAAATCATGAAGAAAATAAAATAGTTGTTCACCAAGCACAGTTATAACCTAAGGATACATTCCAAAACATGTCTCGCCTTCCAAGCACAGTTATAACCTAAGGATACATTCCAAAACATGTCTCGCCTTCCAAGCACAGTTATAACCTAAGGATACATTCAAAAACATGTCTCGCCTTCCAAGCACAGTTATAACCTAAGGATACAAATGCAGGAGTCAACCATGATCCAAAGAAGTCATTAAGAAAAATGGATGAAGATGGTGAAGCACCAAGAAATTCAATGATTTTTTTTTTCCTTCCTCTTTAACCAGAAACCCACACCCACAATAAACAAATGAACAAAAAGTTCAAGAAAAGCAGGGGTTCAAAGAGGCAGTTGATGTTTCGGAAGTTAGTTGCTAGTAAAAAGTCATGCAAGTAAAAGACCATAGGACTGCCGTCGAGGAACAATGACAGATAACTTGAACCTAAGATGACCATCCAAAGGCACAAAGGGAATGCACAAGAAAGAAACCCAACAGATCTGAAATCCATATCTTGGTGTTAGAAATAGGGTGATGAAGCACAAGTCTTTTGATTGATAGAATCTGGAAGATTTCCTGTGGCAAGTATCAGAAGACAAGCAAAAATTATTTCTTATGAAGTGGGAAGCTATTACGAAAACAACCAGGGAGAGGGGCCAAGATAAGAAATTTAAGAGTCATGAATATTGGCCCTTTTGGGCAAATATGTGTGGAGATTTGGATTGGAGGGAAACCTTTGGAAAAGTGTGATGGCAGCAAAATACAGGGACGAGCCCACAAGATGGTTCACAAAGCAATCGTTGAGGTATAGAGCATCGGTGGTTTGAAAAGCGATAGTTGGATTGATCAACAAAAAAAAAAAAAAAGGATCTCGTTCTTGTTCAGTAACAGGACTCAAATAAAAATTTGGTCGGACTCTTGGCATTCAAATAGACCTCTTGGTGTTTTGCTCCCTAGATTAGTCACCGTTGCCGAAGATAAGGAAGCTCACGTCTCAAAGTATATCAACACAGTGGGGGGTCACGTGATCTGGACTTTGTTACGTCACGAGATCTCTTAGAAGTAGAGGAAATGGCGGTGTTGTTGAAGCTTCTTCAAAACAAGAATCCAGCTCCAGGTGAACGAGATTTGTGGCTGTGGAAATGGGAGAAGAATGGGAGGTTCTTGGTTAGATCATTCCAAGATGCAATCCTTTCCAAAGGTAGAGAGGGAAATGGGGACTCGATCCGACTGAGGAATGGCAGTATAAGGGCCCAGCCAAAGTGGTGGCTTTTGCATGGCTAGTGTGGAAGAACAAGGTGCTCACCACAAATAACCTCCAAAAGAGACTCATGATTATTCTCAATGTGTATCATGTGCATGCAGGTGGAAACAGTGAACCATTTATTTATTCACAGCCCTTTCTTGAGTGAGATTTGGAATAGATTCCTCGAGCTATTTCAGTGTTGTTGGGTGATGCCAGGATCCATTGATGCTCTATTTCCAGCTTCGCATAAGGGTGGGATCAGCCCTAAAGGAAGAATTCTGTGGAGATTCATTGCCGGCGGTATTCTGGTCGATATGGCTCAAGTGCAATGAGAGATGCTACTGCAATCACCGGAAACCTCGTGGAAGTTTTCACCAAAGCTAAAAGGGATGTTATTCTTTGGGCTTTGTCTCTTAAATCGTTTTATTTTCTTCCAGCTGTCCTTTTTGAGTCTCTAGTCTTGTTTGTAATTCTTTGTGAGGAAATCCCTCCTTAATAAAATTCAGTGACTTCAAAGAGAGAGAGAGAGAGAGAGAGAGAGAGAGAGAGAGAGAGAGAAGCACAAGCCTTTCGAATCCATCCACAGAATGAGTGTGTGAAAAAAAAAATGAATGGGAATCAATTTATTAACAAAACAACAGCAAGAATGCAAAGGAACAAAATCAAAATACAACCAGAGTGTTGGAAGCAGGACAATGAGGCACATAAGTCTCTCAGAATGATTGGAATGCGTGGCAAGAGCAGCATCCCAACTAGTTTTGCTACTTAGTCATTATGTTAAATCCTGAGCTTAAGCATTAAGTAAATGCCCAATAATCCTTTCTAAATACCACCGTTTGACACTACAACCACCTATTTCAAGGGGCTGCTTCACCCAAATATTATCATTGGTAATATACGACTGTTAGAGCCAATGCACAACTATAAATGTAAGAGCTTGGTAGCTTGCAGTATACTGCAACTAAAACCCTTATGTTCGTCAAGGAAAAACCTTGATAATAGTTTAAAAGCTTGAAAAGACCGACTTGATGTTCATCCAGGTCAGGTAAAGGGATTGAGTTCATTCTTAGGAATGGGCCCTGTATCCGCTTTTCAATGGATGTCCGGTGTGGTGAAAGGGCATTTCAGGACACCTTTCCAAGATTAGCTTCTTGGGCTCCATATCACTTTGTCTCAGTGGCTGGTTGCTACTCTGCATGCAGCAATTCTATCGTCTGGAGTCATCCTTGCCATAGGAATTTAACAGACGATGAGATCATAGAATTTATCGGCCTTATGAATTATCCCAAGAATATTGCTCCTAAGCCTCAGGTAGCGGATTCAATGGTTTGGACTGGGCACTGTTCTGAAAAGTTCTCAGTCCATATTCTCTTAAGATTAATCGCTGACTCCCCTCGCAATCCCCGCCTTTCCCATCCTTTTCATCACTGGTTCTAAGGGGCTCCTCGTGTTGCGGTTTTTGTGTGGCTGGTAGGCAGAAAGAAAAATCTGACTATAGATAATCTTCGGCGAAGGCCTCTAATACTCCTAAATATATGTCTGATGTGTATGGAAACGCGGAGTGAATTAACCACTTATTCTCCATCGCTCTTCTGCTTGAAAAGTGTGGGACTTCTTCCTTTTGGTGTTTCACATGGATTGGGTTATGCTGGAGTCAATAGACTCTCTTCTCTAAGTGTGGCAAGGGGAGGTGGGAAAGCAAGTAAAGCAGTTTGGAGGCTTCTCATCATGGCTATTTTCTGGGCTATGTGGAAGGAGCAAAATGAGCAGTGCTTTGTAAATGAGAGGTCCTCAGTGGATAGGGTGATTTGTAAAGTTAAGGGTTTTGTTTTGGGATGGGCTCCTTGTGTTAATGCAGCTAAGGCTGCTATATCTTTGCTTCTTTTTAAGTGTTAGCGTTGCATTGTATTCTTTTCCTGCCTTTTAGTGGGGCTCCTTAAAAAAATTTTGTTATCTCTAAGAAAAAAATTTAAGAATATCTTTTTACGATAAATGCACCATTCTAAGACAGATTTAGTGCAACTAATTAATACATTCAATGTGCTATTATATGCATTATAGAAATATTATATATTCAATGAACTTATTTTGGATATCATTATTTCACTTCTGTCAGATATCAAATGGTTTAGGACCCTATACAAAGGAAGCTTATCATGTATACTTCTTTTTTGTGATCTTTTGAGTCCCAAGTGCATAATAATGTCTTTTTTAACATCCCTCGAAGTTTCATTGAAAAAATCAATTGATTTCCCTATGTTTCCCAAAAATAATGATACATTCCACGATACATGCGGTATTTCTAATGCGATGCCAATATGTTTCTGTATCCCAACAACATGATACATGCATCGATAGCAATGTTTAAATCACTGCCCCTATTGCATAGAGTCCACATCACTGGGGGTTCTGATCATCAGACCATGTAAGATGTGGGCATCAATGGGTGGCGACACATACTGCTCATGAGTCGCAAGACTCACGAAAGGGGCAAAACAAACTCTTCTTTCAAGAAATGATAAGATACAGGCAAGGTATAACAACTTGTCAGATCGTACAATCTTTCCCACAAACATGCCACTTGTACAGGGCATCAGTAGTACTGTGGAAACAATAGAACCTATGATGAAGATCGCCTGGAACAAAAATCATGTGTTCCAGTCATCAGTTAAGCCACACCATTGGAATCAATGGACAACCAATGGTTTGAATCAACATACAGATACAGCAAACATATTGAGAGTATTAGCCAAATTTCCGATAATGGTGATCTTCATAGTGGCCTACCGTTTTCACAGTTTTGATTTCCCACATGAGTGGCATGGTGGTGGGAAAGATTGCACAGTATTGCAAGTTATGTTACAGTTGCCTGTATTTGATTAGTTATCTTTGTCAAGAGGTATCATGAACTGTGATACAGTGTGTGGCCCCTCACAGAAGGGGGAGAATGTGCTAGAGATCCATGCATAGGGAGCACGTCAGAGATAAAGCCCATTCATCAGGTAGGTCACACCATGAGCATGCAATATAACAATAGTCAGCTTATTAAACTAATCAAGCAAACCACGCACTTGTGTTAGAGTTATATGGTTGGACATTTTTATCTAACTAACCTTTTCATAGAAATTGGACCTTCCTGATTAGCAGGCAAATTTGTTTTGGGCCATGGCATGCTCACGGTGTCCCCTACATGATCAATGGCCTAGATCTCTAACACTTGTGTCATACACAAGGATTTCAAACAAGTACACCCCCTCACATGAGCAGTTGTCGACTGAATCACGATTAACGTGATTAATTCAACAGCTCCTTTATAAAGAGAAAAGCTTTCACACTGGTGGAATGTGATGGATGATACACGGTCACTTGGAAATTATTTAAAAATTGCATAGTTGGCACACACTCATTTAAAATTAAACCATCCAAATTAGGGGTCCAAGTTTAGATGTACCAGGAACAAAAAATTAAGATTATTTGATTATGTAACCATCAGATTGTTGGAAAGTGACTAAACGGTTGAAATTGAAAAATACCCTATGGTCCTATTTCAATAAACAAGTGGCAAAGGATTTGAGGTTAGCATTCTTCATAAAATCTGATTTTGCACAATGACTTGGAGACAGTGGATTCCACAATTTAGTCAGTTTAATATGAGCTAATACATGCCATTTATACAATTTCTAGGTGCTGAGCATCAAGTGTCATACTCTGCCAGAGTAACAAATGACTCCCCTCTCTGAGATAATGATTCATATCCTATACAATGTTGTAGAAACCAGTGTATATATGACATTGAACCAGTCCAAAAGGTTCATGCAACATGGAAATAGTACACCACAAAAATCAGACCAATCCAACCATTATGCGAGCCACCACATGAGTTTGGAGGTTTTGAGCTGGCTATCCATTGTTTTCTATGGTATGGCCGACCTGATGATTGTATACAACTGATTTTTCTTTAAATCACATAGTCATGGTGGGGCTCATTTGACGCATAGGTTGGATCGCATAAAAACAACACAATGGGCCACAACTTAAAAAATAATGAATGACTACCCAAAAACCTGCAATTCACATTGTGGCCAACATGACAGTTGGATCGGATCTATTTTTTGAGGCATCTCAGTTTCATGGTGGAGCATGGTGTATTTGAACATACAAATGAACCTATAGGCTATAGCTGTTTTCTCATTCCTTTTTCTTTTTATAGTTAAACTCATATTGAACCTGACTTTTTCACTTCCTGTCAATTTGGCATACTGTTACTTTTTACTGAATTTTTTACCTTGCTGTTTGGAATCGTATCCAAATTAAACCCATACTTTTCGCATATCATCTTTTCACCGTATGGCATTTTGCTAACTATGGCTATCAATCTGCCCTGAAGCAACTTCCTCACAAACAAAATGATAATCAAGCTCAATGTTTTGTGTGCTTACATGAAGACTGGATTTGCTGCTATATATATGTAGTGCTAACGTTATCACATAGAATTGAAGGGCCAGGCAATGAAATATAAAGATCCCAAACTAGAAGCTGTAGCCAAGTCAACTCTAACGACTGTAGATGCCATCCAACAATACTCAGATTCAACACTAGAACGAGAAACAACTGTTTCTTGACACACCAAAGAGACAAGAGTAGGTCAAGAAATACAAAGTGTCCAGAAGCAAGCCTTCGGTCAGCAATTGATAGCCCAGTCGGCGTTGGATTATACAGTTAAGAAAGGAATTTGAGCGAATGTGAAGGCCATGTAATGCGGGGGCATTGTCACATCGGGCTCGAGTAGGGTAGCCTGTGGAGGCAGGGACACGCTCGAGGTGGGCGGCCCGTGTGAGGTGGGTGACTCGTGGACTTGGGCCCCACCTGCGCAGGTGGCTTGCGGATTCGGGCCCCACCCGTGGACTCGGGTGGTTCGAGTGATGCGTACCTATGGACTTGGGGCCCACGAAGGACGGTTCAGCCGATTACCTAACCCATGGACTTGAGGCCTGGGCTATAAGATAAATGAATTGATTCGCCATGCTCTATCAGTTCGAGCTTTTAGAGCAAGTGGTTAGTCCTCCTGCATCAAAGTGGTATCAAAGCGGGAGGTCTCGTGTTCGAAACTCATCACCGGGGGTGATTAATGCGGGGGCATTGTCACACCGGGCTCGAGTGGGGTAGCTTGTGGAGGCGGGGACATGCTCGAGGTGGATGGCCCCATGTGAGGTGGGTGGCTCGTGGACTCAGGCCCCACCCGCACGGGTGGGTTGTGAATTCGGGCCCCACCCGTGGACTTGGGTGGCTCGTGTGATGCGTACCCATGGACTTGGGGCCTAGGCTATAAGATAAAGGAATTGATTCGCCATGATCTATCAGTTCGAGCTTTTACAACAAGCAGTTAGTCATCCTGCGTCATCATGAGAACAGGTTCCTTCCATAAACAGAAGAATACGATTTTCAAGATGGAAATGGGATGTAATAGGTGGATGCATAAACTAAACCGTTAAGTTAACAGCATAACTCAAATCAAGTCAAGCATGAGTGAGATACTGTAAGGCCCCAATTATATTACGGTGATCAGATAGGTAAGGAAGAGGGTCAATGTCACAAAGGAAATGACAAGAGTGGTGAGAGGTTCACAATCAAACATGCTAGCATGAGATAGAAGACTGTGAGCATATTTAGTCTGAGACAAAATTAATACTGAAGAAACTGTGGTAGACAAGAACATACCATTGCAAACCGGCTTGCAAAAGGAGAAATATGGGAAAGAAAAGAAGACTTGGAGGAATTGTTGACAATAATGTCATCAACATATAAAGGAAGAATGACAACACCAAAGGAGTCCAAGTTAATAAATAGAGGCAAATCCACAAGGCTACATTGAGGCCAAACTCAAGCAAAGCACTATTGAAACGCACAAACCAAGCAAGAGGAGCCTGCTCAAATCCATAGATGGCCTTACATAGATGACAAACATGATATGGGTGAGAGAAATCATGAAAGCCTTGAGGTTATGTCATATACACCACTTACAAATAAGACCATGAAGAAAAGTATTCTTAACATCAAGTTGTCAAACAGACCAACCTCCAGAGACAGCAATAGTGAAAAAAAAAATACATATGGTTGCAGGTTCTACTACGGGACTAAACGTTTCGATGAAAACAAGATCATGCTGTCAATTATAGCCTTCAGTTACAAGACGAGCTTTCTAACATTCAACCGAACCATCGACACAATAGTTATTCAACAGACCCATGATATTACCAACAACACTGGCGCTTGATGTCAGGACTCAAGCGACAAGATTACAAGTCCCGTTGGCAGAAAGAGTAGACATCTTGTTCATCATAGGTTGACGACATCTCATCCATCACAGCTTGATGCCAATGAGGAGACCTAAGTAAGAGATTTAGATGACTATAAACCAGCATTATCTTCTGTTTTCCATTATGCTTATGTGGAGATACCCAATTACCCGTGGAGTGAAGAAAAGTGTTTATTTGAAAATGTGTAAAATCTGGTAAGGACATAGAGCCTAACCATGTGGGGAAAAATACAAAGATGGAAGTAATCCACTTGTAAGTATGTATTATGGACTTGAATGTAATTGAGCTCGCAAGAAATCGGGGGTTGCTTAAAAAAAAACATCGAACCATGTGAATATATATATTCTAGCTTTATAAGAATTCAAACTTGTATCCAAATGTATCCTGCCGCCACCAACATGCAACATGCATCCTTCATGCTAGCATGCAGGTCCAACTATTCATCAGGGTAGAATGGCACTATAAGCCTCAAACGTTAGTCTAGATGATGTTCGTTTTGAAGGAAGTCTAGATGATGTTCATGCACACTCATGATTGGCATTAGGGTCAGATATTGTTGAAAATCCATTGGAAATATTTGAAATTAAATATATTTGATATGGAAGCCATTGTTAACACACATGCTGATAAACATGCCCATCCTTTCCACTTTTGGCTATACAATAATACAACTTTGTATATTGTATAACCAAAACTGGCACAAATGGGTGTATTCTATCGGTTGGAGTGAGAGCCAATATCAATTTCATTTCTTTGTGCTGTTTATGTAGTAGTCTTGGAACTAATCTCTACTATATATAATGCCAAGAGCAAATAGATATTTCTGCCCATCCAATTAGTTCTAGGAGAGAAATGGCCTTTGAGATTTCAATGGACATCAACTGAGATTTTAAAAATAGAGAAGGGTTACTTAAGGAATTTTGAAAACCTGTGTGCATGGAAACCAACAGCTTAGATTTATAAAAGTAAACATGCCAATGATTTTAACTACTCTCCTCTCCTTCTGTTTCTCTCCCCTCCAAAAATCTCTCCCGATTTTTCTCCCTTCACGTGCGTTGCACATGCCACTTCCTCTAGTTTCCTTTATGGGAAAGATATGAAAGTATCAAATTGATTGATGATAACACGTGAAGAACTTCACCAAGAAGCATGAAACCAATTATTGGTGAGAAAATCAGCCAATTTTATGCATGAATAATCAACATTTAAAAAGGGAATGCATAATTGCAAGAATATAACTATCAACGTGAAAAGGCCATGGATAATCATGAGAATTTATATTAAAGAAATAGTGTCAAAGAAGAAAATAAATAATTCAATTAAAGACACAAAGGAGAAACATTAAATTAATTTCTTGATTGCTGATTCACCAAAACTAAATAAAGGAAAGCAATGGGGACTTTCTTTTCTTTTTGGTCTTTTCTTTTCTTTTTTTCTTTTTGAAAGGAAACTCAAAATTTTTCAAAAAGGCCAAGAACAGCCAAAAAAAAAAGGAGGCTAGATGATTAAAAAACGATGGAGAAGTATGGCATGTGTTTAACCATTGCTTAGAAGAACAAGCCTAAATAAGTCATTAATCAATTGTATAGAATCAAACACTTGATTCCCTAGACATATATGAAGATATGAATAAACTAATGAAGCCCAAGATAACAAGCCACTATAGTGTATGCATTCCAACAATCAAACACAGCATCAATAATCTTTTCATTTGTGTTTATCTTATATTGATCAAGAATCTACATAGGCAATTTCTATTAAGGCGTTATTCATTTATTTTCTAGGAGGGAGTTTGAGAACTGACCTCAGCTTCACCTGTAAGATCAAGCTTCTTTGCAAGGTACTTTTGGATGAAAGAAACAGGTACACTGCCATCTCTATGACAGAAGGAAAAAAATTGTTATTAGGCAAATCAATCAGAGAGTGCATCTGAGAAAAAACTATTTGGAAATTTAAATAAAAAATTACTATTCCAGCTACAAATTTTTTCATCAACAAAGTTCTAAAAGCTTCAAACACTAGTGGAAAGTATAAACAGTGGGAAGCTAATGAATTGGCAGCATGGTCAGAAAAACTAGTACGGGCACAAATTGTGCAGCTCTAGAATTGATAGAGGAAGTAGGTGCCAAATTGGCACAATTTATGCAAAATATATTCTTTTTTTCATATGAATCACAAAACATGCGAAAAATACAGTATCATTAGTGTAAAAAACCAATACAAAACAGGCAACATGTATCTTATCAGATGATATTGTAGGATCAGGGGTGACAATGGGCCGGGGCCTGGCCCTGACACTTAATGACCCATGGCCAGGGCCCAGGATGGGCCTAGCACAGCAGGCCCAAACACAAGAAAATTTTGGTCGGGCCCAAGCCCAAAAAATGATAAAATCCCTATTTCCCATTTGAAGTTTCCTGATCAAACCGTTGAGCAAGTGGGCCACACATGCAAATAGACATTTAGAGGAATGAAACCAACAATCTAAATTCAAGATAAATGGGTTGCCTAACCGAGGATTAGAATGCAAATTTGTGAAATATAACACGTACATATAAAGTCGGGCTGGGCCCCCCCCTTCTTTTTAAATTATCCAACTAATTTAAAAAACTTATATTCCAAAGCACGCCTCCATACTTCTAGCTCCAGGTTTACCCCCTTCCTTGTCTCGTCAATCAAAACTATGTTATCTACAAATAACATACACCATGGGACCTCTTCCTGTAAATGTTTAGTTAACTTGTCCATAACCAATGGAAAAAGATATAGACTCAATGCCAACCCCTGGTGTAGGCCTATTGTAATTAGAAACTCACTTATGTCTCCACTAGTGGTTCTCGCATTAGTTAACACTCCTTGGTGTAGGCCCAAATTATCTCTATAGGGACCCTATCTTATGCTTTCTCTAAGTCAATAGAGAACGTGTGGAGATCCTTTAAATAAATTCATAGACAAGGCCTAGAAACCAATTGTCGACCTAAATCTGTCCTATTTTGGAGATCAAAACACAATAATTTGATTGATTCACTGAATCGAAATGGGGTTGACCATTTTGAGAAAAATCAAAAGGGTAAACCATCACTTTTCCTTTTTTCTTCGTTTTGTTTTGTTCCAATGATCAACGTGATAGACGCCAATCCCAAAGATCGAAATGTCCATATCGGATCGGTCAACACAGCCGTATTGTATCCATGTTGGCTGGGAACGATAAACTATACGAGGATGAAATGGATTCCTCAAGAATTAGGGCTTGTATCAAGGATAATACACCTATAAGAGGCCATTTCCATTTTTTTTTCTCTCAATTTTTTCATGTATTATCTTCTTTTCAAACGTGGAGAAACACTAGGAACTCATTGTCAACTACATTTAGACCTATTTTGGAGATCAAAAAATAAGATTTAAGAGTGATTCAATAATGGAAACAGAAAGGAACTCATTTGATAGCCAATTAGCCATGTCTATAATGACGAAATATCAATTAGATTTTTGCATATTACACAAATAAATTCAGGGTTGCTGTCCCCACAGGGAAATAAGCAGAGGATAAATCATTTATAACTTATGGTGATCACATATATTTTAATTATGGATAAGCTATGGCAAGTGGGGGTTCCCATTATGTTCCATTAAAATATGTAACAGAACCCATCATGGTAAAAGCTAAAAATAGACAATCGAGTAGAGAACTTCTAATTCCCAATTGTTAATCAACAAAATCCAATTGTTCATGTTTCTAACTAATTTTTGTTGCTTTCGAACAAATTAGAATTGTGCATATTAAACAAAAAAAAATGCATAATGCGCATATAATTATTTATAATAGTATGATATTGACAATATTTGTGATTGTAATCCCAATTATTTTAATTCTGGATAATCAGTAATGATTTCCGTGATACTCAATTAAAATCTTAAAATATATAACAAAACCCATTATAGTAAGATTTGACAGCCAATTAAAGAATTTTTAATTCCCAAGTGCTCTAACACCAAATTTAGAGGTCAAAGACTCAAAACCTCAGTTTTCAGCAGGTCTAGCCAACAAACAGCATTCTCACCTAGGAATGGTCCAATACACCATTGAATACGTGTCAAATTAATGCAGGACAACTAACCACTTGCTATAAAAGCTCGAACTGATAGAGCGCGGCAAATCAATCCCTCTATCTCATAGCCCAGCCCAGCCCAGCCCAGGCCCTCAACCGAAACCTCCTTCGTGGGCCCCACTTCACATGGGTCTCGCCTCACACGGGCCACCCACCCCAAGTGTGCCCCCGCTTCACACAAGCCGCCCCACTCGAGCCCGGTGTGAAAATGCCCCTACATTACAAACACAATTAATTAATTAATAGATTTTTGTGTTTCCTTTTTTTTATATTTTTCTGCATTTTTTTGTCAAAAATCATACTAATTCAATCCTATGTTATTTTTCAGGCCCACAGCCTATATGCACTTCAACATTGTTGACCAATTGGGAACTCAACCTCCTAAGAAGATGGTTGCATACTACACAACCATCTAACTAGTACCATCATCTCAAACCCTACAAATCCTGCTCTATACCAACATGATCACACCGGACCTAATAGCCTCTCGATCTAGATACGTGTTCAACCAAATACACTTATCGAGCATAACAATTACTTGTAAACAATTTCAATTCGGTTAAGAAAATAGAGTAGTTACATAAGTGCTTCCCTAAAAACTGATTTTGTAAAAGATCCTCCGGAAACTTGGCAGTACCACTGCCATAGTGGATAAGTATTACAAATGTGTACTATTGACCTCAAATCATGATGTAGTTGTGAAGGGATCCTTCTGTTCTGGGTACACAATTCGGTATGAACAAGTTGTTTTCTCTGATTCATTGCCTTGACATTGCACACAAAAGCAACAACTCCGACCATGTCCTCTTAACTCAAAGGGGATAGCTGATATCACAAGATAATACCTAAGATAATAAGATCGTGTAGATAATAAGATCTTTCCCTAAGATTGTCTATGGGACTAGCTATTGGGATAGTGTCCAGATCATATCAAATCGGACAACTGTAGATATCTGTCCTAGCACATGGTGGGAATCACACACCATAGTGAGATGATGGACCTCATAAGAAACCCACTATTACGTGCTCCTTGGATTTACACGACACATGTTACAATTGACATTGTAGTCAAGCATCCTCAACTAGCAGCATAATGCTCACAGCATGGTGCATGTCACGTCAACTCTCGCCCATATAGAATCTTATTAACAAACCATTTACATGACACCGCATCTCACCATGTTGGTCTATCTTTCTAAATCATATACAAAAGAGAAAAAATTTGATACTCTGCTGAAGTGTGGTTGATAAGCAGGCACCAAGAAATTGCGCGCACGCCATACAGGTAATTAATTTAAACCATCCATACTGTGGGTCCCAATTTGGATAGCTCATAAACTGAAATTTACATGATTCGATTTCATAAATGGATGATTGGTGACATTCAATTGACATTCAAAATGAAAAAATAGCCCATATTCCTAATTCAACAAATTAATGCCATTAAACAGAGATTAGGATCTTTCAATCAATGAGTTTTGGATGACGACCCACCTATGTATGGTCCCACGATTTGGATGGTTTAATTTTTTTTAATTTATGCACATGTACGGTTCTAAGCCTCACGTACCAACCAACACACTCCGCCAGAGTATCCAATAAACTCCCTGAACAAAAACTCAATGCAACAAACTCCTATATCCTGTTTAGAAACCAGACAGAGGGTGATCAATGACACACGAGAGGCAGACCATGACTGCCGATGAACAGATTGTATGACGCTAACAAAAAGGCATGCTTGGCTTACCGAGTACCGAAGAATAGATTGCAACACACTAACACAATCAATATCAATAATCACAATGACCTAGTAGCATTCAACTCATTTTTTACATAACATTAGCATACAAATGTGGAATAAGTATGCATGCAGCATGAAGAATGTATTTTCACAATAAACCATGTCATGATATCAATCACAAAAACGTCCAAAATAGATGCAACGTCATAATTGTCAAACACCTCGCACTTACAAAAACAAGTGAACCTACAGCTTTCACAAACCTCATAATCCTCAAACTTAATTTACAAAGACAAAATGTACTACACTTAGTCATGGGAGCCGCCCGCATCTTTAGTGGGGACATGCCAATGCACAATCTCTCTGTTTGCCTCAGCACTTAATCTCTAAGGCTTTTGTCATGGAAATTGGGATCCTTCATCAGATTTTTGAGGTTTTGTATCCTCAAATCCAAACTCCATGCACAGCAACATAATGAGTGACCCATCAGCATCCATGGACAAAAGGCAATGAAAGTTGCTTCTTCTTCTTTTTTCTTTTTGAAGGGTAACTCAAAATTTTATTAAAAAAGGATGAATGCAAAGATGCAAGAAAAAACAAATGATGAGAGATCATCCAACTGGTACAAAGAAGAGTTAACCCCAACTGTCAGTAAACATTTCCAAAGGAGCAGTGTTCGTGGTACCAGTATCATTACATGTATCATTGGATGGGGATACGGAAACATGTATCAATATCGCTGATATTATTGCTGATGCTCGGAAATGAATCGCTAACTGAAGGAAACATTGTGGAAACATGGGAAAATGGTGGAATTTCTCAATGAATCTTCAGGATATGCTAAATACACATATTTACATATTTTGGAATCAAATAATTGCAAATAGACGCATATAAAATTTTCCTTTAGGGCCTGTTTGGATTCACTGAAACAGTGGGAAAGGAAACAAGGTTTCTCGAGAAACCATTTTTCCGCCGTTTGTAAACACCAAAACGGTAGAAAAGGATAGGAAATTTAATTTCCCACACAGCCCATTTTCCCACAAAATTGGCCTTTTATTTTCTCAGCCAGACCCTTCGGAAAGGAAGTTTCCTTACCCACATTTTCTCCAATTTCCGGTGAGAGCTGATTAAGTGCAGATCCGACCTCACGCAAGATGGTGTGGCCCTTACCGTGGGGCTCACGTTGATGTATGTATTCTATATCCACACCGTCCATCTGCTTTGTCAGATTATTTTAGGGCATGAGACCAAAAATGAAGCAGATCCAATTCTCAGGTGGACCATACTATAGATAGGAAACAGTGGTGATTGACTATTAATGGGCCACAAAAATTTTGGATTAAGCGGATATTTATTTTTAGGCTTCCTTTTAGGTTTATGTGACCATATCAATAGGTTGGATGTAGAATACATGCATCAAGTCAGGCCCCACAGTAACAGCCACACCAAGTCCGCTCCTCCCACTCATACCAAGTTGGTACGGGTCGGTGCCGGAAAATCTCTGTGAGCCCATCATGATGTATGTGTTTTATCTATGCCGTCCATCCATTTTTCCAGCTCATTTTAGGGCATGAGCCCAAAAATGAGGCAGATCCAAATCTCAACTGGACCACACCGTAGAAAACAATGATGATTAAATGCCCACCCTTGTAAACTTTTTGGGGGCCACAAAAGTCTTGGATCAAGCTGATATTTGTTTTTTCCCTTCAAACAGGTTTGAGTGACTTAATTAACAAGTTGTATGGCAACTAAACATTGCAGTGGGCCCTAGAAACTTTTTAGTGGTGAGCGTTCAAACACCACTGTTTCCTATGGTGAGGTCCACCAAAGATACTAATTTACCTCATTTTTTGGCTAATGCCCTAAAACAATCCGGCAAAATGGATGGACGGTGTGGATAAAACACATACATCATGGTGGGACTCCATAGATCTTTTCCAGCACGTACCAATATCCTTCCTATTGAAGGGGTCACTACCGTATCCACATTGAAATAACTTTTTCGGAATTGTCATAAAATTTAGTAGGATAACTCTCGTTAACTGAGTTTCACATGGCCCCAACATGCTCTCTATGTCCAATCCACACCATCCAGCATGATCATTCCTCAATGTTACGCACTAGGACAAAAAATCAGCCTGATCCACAACCCAAGTGGGCCACACCACAAGAAACTATCTGAGCCACACGTGTGTTCAAGTTGGATCATTGGATACTTTTTCTAACCATCTATCTTTCTCAAATGGTGTGATCTACAACCAGATTGATTTTTTCGTTCCACGATCACAACCATCCATCTTTCCTTACACTAGTTTGATCTACTATCGAATCAACAAATGCATATGATTTTTTTGTCCATGATCACAATGTACAGTACCCTAATTAATGCCTTGGATTGCTTAAATGTGTGCCAAACCCCTCATAGTACCTGTGACGAGATCTATAAAGAGGATTGTACTTTTCTTATAATAAAAAAAACTTAGCCTCCTAATCATGCATATGTCCAATAGATTGAAGTTGTTGATCAAGAGATCATTGCCACTCTATGGGGTGTATTTTTCAGAGTTAGGCTTATTTGATCATTGATTACATGGTGGCCTTCTTGAGTTTTGGATCAATCCTCAAGCTTCAATTGTAAAATGAATACGAAAAGGCGCACGAGTTGCAATAAAAAGAATTTCTCAAAAAAAAATTATTTTGCCAAACATATGATTTGGAAAAAGACCTCAATTTTCTAGAGAAAATGTTGTTGATAAACAAACAGCAGAAATAGTAGTTCCTTTCCCACACTTTCATGGAAATAAGGTTTCTGGAGAAATATAATTTCCTTTCCCACCTTTTCCACAAATCCAAATAGACCCTTAATGAGAGCCTAAAAGCATGTAATGCTGACTCAAGGAATCATTGGGGAAACATGGGGGGAAATGGTGGAATTTCTCAATGATACATTTAGCAAATGCTAAAAAACATATTTGCATATTTAGGAATCAAATAATAGCAAAAAAGATGCATACATAATAAGTTTCCTTTTAATGGGGACCTAAGTGCATCATGCATGTATCACTGCCTCAAGTAAACATTGGGCAAACATGGGGAAAATGATGGATCCATCCCATCCAACCATCCATGTATGCATACACATACATACATACAAACACACTGATCAGGACATCCGAGCACCTTTTAGAGTTTATCAGAGGAGGAGAGTCACCCCAGTTTCTTTATGGCTAGGTGATCATTACATGGAGCCTAGTGGGCCCAATTCGAGTTCCTAGCCACATTGAAGACCCCACATGCATAATCGTTGTGCATCTCTGAAGCCCCCACACTGGGAAGATGCATGTGGGCTGCTTAGTTGAGAATATTGGATCGTTAGATCGATTGGATACATCTATCAAACCGTTGGATTTCGCATCGGACCATTGGATCCCGCACTATGAGCCATCTTGATCGTTGGACCATCTTGATCGTGGACTCATATTAGACACTAGTTTTAGTTATTTTGTTTCGTTAGTTTGATTATTTTGGTTTATTTTATGATTTAGTTTATATTAGGGGTGTTTTGGACATTTATAGTATTTAGGGTGTTTTTTGTAAAAACACCCCAAATAGAGCATATAAGGCTTGGACGTGTGAAGCCTGGGGCATTATTAGCTATTGAATGAAATTTTCTTCTTGCTTTGTCTTGGAGTAAGATTCCTCTTGTGATTGGAGTTTGGTGTGAACCCATGGAGTGATTACAATTATCTTCTTTCTTTTATTCACTTTTCTAGGTAATCTTATTTTTGCTTTCTTCTCTTCTCATCTTCTCTTTTCCCCCTTTTCTTTTGCTTCCAACCAAAAGGCCATCACTACCATCACCCTAGCCCTTCCAAACCTAACCCAAACCACCACCCTAGCCTTTTGGACCACTCCCAAGCCATCAACCCCACCCAATTGTATGGACAACCCGGTTCGTACGACCATCCGTACAGACAGCCCTACCCCCCTTCTTGCTTCTTCGTTTCCCATCTTCAAACCCTAATTCCCTAGATTCCCAAACCCTATTAAAAAAAAAACCATAATTCTGAAAAACCCTAATTCCCAAAACATAATTTCCAAAACCCCAACTCCCAAATCCTAAAACCCAAACTCTACTAAAACCAAGTGATTTCCTTTGAATTAAGATTTATCCCTATGCTAGATGGAAGTTCTACCTTCCATAGGTCCTAATTAATCACTATCATCTAAGACCTGCGTTGCAGAATTGTAGGTAGTCTTGAACTGGAGCATCCTTTAATGCTTGAACTCTTTAACCTTGTAATAGATTGGCTTTATTTTGTGTTTTCATTTCTCTAATTAATTCGTTGATTAATTTCATTACATCATTCTAGGTTAAACCACTCATCTTGCATCACACACATTCTTGATCCATCCATCCACGCATGCATACATATATACATACAATGACACACATGCATGATCCATTCATCCATCTCTCCGTGCATGCATGCATACATCCATTCATCCAACCATCCATCCATCAATGCATCATGCATGCATGCATGCATACATGATCCATCCAGTCATCCATGCATACATTGGCAATATATATAAGCAACATCTAGAATTTATACAGTCAAAATATCACAATACATTGGCGATACTTAGCAATATATCAACGATATACGATCAATACCTGGAATTTCTAATACTACTAGTGTTATTCGAGAACTCTTTATAGTCGATACTCGAGAACAATGCATAGGAGTTCCCTTGAACTCTTTGGTGGCACTTGCCCATTCAACTACCATCCACCTGGCCTTGTGGAAAGCTTGCTCTGAAGACAGACTTGTCATTAAACAACCTGTTGTCATCTAAAAGGCAATGAAACTTGCTTCTTGTCAAACCATTAAATGGCATCCATGCCCAACACTAATGTGGAGTTGCCCTTATCAAAGTCATCCTCCAATATAAATATAGCAAAAGGCTTTCAACCCTCTTAAAATCCTACTACATAGAAAAAGTCTCCCTCCCTCCCTTTAGTCTACACATGGGTACACTGGTACCCAACCAATACCTCAATCGCAACCCAAAGCTCTATGTATCTATCTATCTATCTATCAATCTATCCCTACACTTGAAAAGCTTATAAATATTCATCTCTGGACCATCAACAACCTGTCAAGTTGGACATGTGGCCCATTTGGACCCCACACAACATACCTCCTGCAGGTTACTATACCATGGCAACTACGCATTCCTTTTGGTAACATGCCTCAACAAACTCTTGCCCTAGAAAGGAAAGACCGGAAGAGTCCACGACTCCCACTCCCCTACAATTTCTCACTCTCTTATTTTACATATGATAGTGAGGATATCGCATATTTTCCCCACACAAGCGTAAAATAACATCCTTTTGAGAGAGAATAAAAGAGAGGGAAACCTTACCTTCTCCCTACTACATCCTTCGATATTGTGCATGCAATCACTACCATTACATTGTATGTACACTTTGAGAAAGTAATTATCAGTCTATCATAGTCATTAGATCAGCGGGGCTGCGGGGGGGTAAATACTCCATCATGGACAAATTCTAGATCATGGGGAACGTAGCAACATGTAGGTCTTCCACTTCTACACACCCCACCCAAGATTTTCAAAAAAGAAGAAGAAAAAGAAAAAAATCTATGAAATCATGGCATAGCTGTGCATTTTCCAATGGTCCACAACAAAACAAAGTAGCGGAGAGAAGGGATGGGACTTCACTTGATATTGTACGGTTTATGATGGCACACAATCTCTCCATCACCTCTTGGGGAGAGGCACTGCTCAATGCCACGGATGTGTTCAAGAGATACCCTTCCGAATTAGTCCCTAAGACTCCTTATGAACTTTGGATTGGTAGAAAACCCTCCCCCAATCATTTCCTCCCTTGAGGTTTGTTTGGTATATCTTAATCCATTCCCAAAGCAAATTTGGGGAGCAAAACCCTAAACTATTATCTTTGTTACATATCATGTGCCCAAGCCGGTACCAAGGCCAGATAAGAGGAAGCTTGTGTTGGGTTCGCACGTGGTGTCAAACTTATGACATAACTTCCAACATGTATCCAGACAATGACCAATGGTCTAACTGAAGTTATGGCCCTTGATAGAGTGGAATGGCAGAATAGGATTCATGTAGCTGACCCCAACTAATTGATGATGAAGATGACATATCATGTGCACATAAAGGGATATGTTATGGCTTATGAGGACTGTGGCCATTGGCTGAGATCAAGTTAAAACCCCAAAACTCGAAAGTTTGTTGAATCAAGTATCTCAAACTAGTTTGTGTCTTCAACACTAAGACTCGGTAATATTAGAATTTATAAATATTGTAATGTCTTGCAGAACTGACTGAAGTTTTGTCAAGTATTTCTGAGTTTTGTTGAGTCATGTCAAGTTGACTGAGTCGACCAGGTTTTGAACAAGCCTTGACTAAGTCATGATCAAATTGAGTTTTTTTCAAGTGTTGATGAAATATCATCAAATCGAGTCAACTCGGCTGAGTCAATCAAGTTTCTTTGAGGTGTCAAACCTCAGTTGAGATTGAGTCTCTCACCGTCGCATTTATGAAGAATAAATACCAAAGTAGGGAGAGGCCTAAGATGACCATTGATCCAATGAGGGCAGGAGCCTTACACTCGTACTTAACATTGTTACAAACAATGGGTGTGAGCCCCCAATAATTGATAACAATGGAAGAGCTCTGATCCAGGTATTTGCAAGAGCTCACGCAGTAGTATCCCATAAAAGCTTTGAAAATGAGAGTGGATGTTATGTGTGTTGGTGGATAACGATAAACCCCATATCAGGACACACTAGAATCCCCAAGCTCCAGTGATTGGTAATCAAGATGGATGTGATCCTCATAAAAAAATATTGTGTGGGTATTAGTCAATCTACCTCTAAAGAGAATGAAGATCAAACGCAAGTCGGCAAGTGGATATCAAAGATCAAGAGGAACACAAATAGCTTGCGGGCATGTATAAAGTAAGTCCAATTGGTTGCAAAAAGTGTGTGGCTTACAAGGAGACTTCCTTCTTTAATTAAAACAAAATTGCAAAGTTGTAAGATGTGTGGAGCTTCTCCAAAGCTGGGAACCAACCATGAGGCAGAGAAGCAACTATCCCACACTTCAAATCTGACAATTATGATTATTTTCATCAAAGCGCATAAACTAACAAACAATTGGAGATCACAATATAGTAGGGACGGAACTAAGAGATGCTAGGGTTTCCTTTCCTCTCTTAAGGTTACACGTACAGATGATAGATGAAAGACATTGCCTGCTCGTATATATGGCAAACAGGGAATGTCAGGAATTTGAGGGGAGAAGAAGTCCTAAAGGAGGTAGGAGTCCTATTCATGTCCATTAGGGGAACTAGTAAAACAACACAAAATGCACCTCAGAACGGGCACCACTTATGGGGTCCATGTGTGCCCCATGTCAGTCCAACAAGCTTGACAAATGAATACAAATAAATCACATTGGGATTGAATAATTAGGATCAATGATTTAAATATCGATACTTTCAGTTGATAGTATCAGCATCGCACCTCAGCAACATGGAGGTAGGTATCAAAATTCCTGGTGCCGTGCAATAGTTCACAAAGTATATCAAATATCAATATATTGCGATATTTTAAAAATCTCCTTTTTTTAAGGCAAGTTACCAGAGATTGAACCCTGGATCACTCACACACACTACACTGTCTCTACCAATTCATCTAACAAGCCGGTTGCATATAGACAACATCATAGTTGCATCAGCCCCTTGCAAAAAAATCTGAAAATTCAACAACAATTAAAAAAAAAAAAAAAAAAAAAAAAAACTATTTTCTTTGAATTTTTTTGCTGTGGTCTTTTTCCTATGGGGATTACGACCACTCCTTTTCATTTGTTTGGAAAGAAAGAAGATTTGGCGTGCAAAAATTGAGATCAAAGAGCGTGTAATACTGAAAAATCAACCGGTGAGTTTTTGCTAATTTGAATTATTTTCTCTTATTTAAATTGCTTGGAATCAGTGGAATGAAGTTAGTAATCCATGATTTTGCATGTTTTGCATCCTCGATCATGGATTTGACCTCCAATTTTCGAATTTGGAGAAAATGAGGGAAATTGGGGAAAATCTGAAATTTTCCTGATTTCACCCATTTAACTTGCAGTTAAAATATGGAAGAATTGCATTAAAGCGCTTGAAGGCTGACCTCCGGATTGACGGAACTTTTAGAATTTTTGAAAAAAAATACTTTTTAACTAAAAATATTGAAAAATAAATAAATAAATATTTTTTTAAATAAAATTAGATTGACCAGATTTTATTTGTGCCTAATATTTATGTTTTTACAATTGCATGTTGATCTTAACATTAGCTACACTCATTTATTCATTTTCAAAATAAATTTATTTTAAATTTTTTATAAAAAAAAATTAAAACTGTTTTTTAAAATAAATGAACCATACATTGTAGGACATATTAAGTGCAAATATTTAGTAGATTGATTGTGCTAATTATATAATATAAAAACATTAGGGATTTCTTTATTTATTATTTTAAATATTATTTATTAATTTTGTCAAACCGCGTATAGTTTAGAGCCCTATACAAAGGAAACTTATTTTGTGATTTGAGTTCTAACTTCTAAGGGTATAAATGTCTCTTTTAACATTTCCTGAAGTTTCATTGAAAATCCAACTAATTTCCCAATGTTTCCAAAAACAGCAATACATCATGCGATATTTCTCATGCAATAACGATACACCATGCGATATTTCTCATGCAATAACGATACGTTTCCATATCCCAAGGGTGAGATACATGTGTCAATACTGATACTTAAATCACTTATTAGGACTAGTGTTTGGTGATTGGAGTAATTATGGTTAGTTAAAGTTTTGGGGATGTGGGAAATTGGGATAACGAAAAAAGAAAAAAAACAGCAAGCAAATCCCAAGTATTTTAATCGATTTGAAACTAAACTCAATGCAACTAAATTGGTCAACAAAAAGTGGCCTTCCTAAACTATCTCTAAAGAGAACCAAATAAAGAGTTCAAATCCAACTCAACAACTATAAGAAGTTCAAAACTACTTAATAAAAACTAGAAGCCTGCAACCAAGGGAGCCCAACTCTCTGTATTCCATGCTTATGGCTCTTATACATGACCCCACAGCTGAACATGCTGTATGATTGATGCAAAGAGTCCAAACATTATTTCAACTCTTTATATATCAGCCAGCTTGATGACCTGTGGTCTAACTGAAGGTATGGCCCTTGATAGAGTGGAATGGTACAGAACAGGATTCATGTAACCAACCCCAATTAATTGGTATAAGGCTTAGATGCTGATGATGATGATGATATATCAACCAGCTAAGACATTATATCCAACCATATGGAATGGACGTCCTATACGCTTTTTATTCAACCTGCAAAACATGTATTTTATAAAACCATACAACTATTTACCGTTGTACATCTGTATATTCACAATTCACATACATGACCTATCAATTACTCTTGTGAGCCCCAAATCCAATCAGACTGCTGGATTAGTCCAGATGAATCATCTGACCTTGATTTGGCCCATATCAACAATCATGTCAATCTCAACCGTTGATTTGGTCCAGATCATAATCTGGATGGTTAGATTTCTTTAAGGACTCCTTGGATGGGCCTGACCTTCAATCAGCCACCTTGTGGGAACACCTCTGACCCATCTGATGGATGTGTGATGTGGATGCATCATTCATTATTGGCATTGTTCAACTGCTTTTGGAAAATCTTCCATCTCCTATTTCTTCACTGGCTGCAGTGCCCATGAATAGAAGTGCATTTGGTGGTTGACTACTAAATAGAGAAATGGATAAAAAGATATTATCTCTATCTCGTGCATATCTTTCTTTTAGACTGGTTTCATATGTTTCTCTTTCACTTTTTGTTGAACTTGTCGGTGAAGAAAATAACATCTTTTGGCATGATCCACATTGCACACTCTTTTGCATAGTAGAGCTCCCATGAGCTTGTGAACAATGAACTCAAATTCCACTAGGTATTTTAACATCTGCAGAAGAGCAGCTTAGGTATTTTAAGGGACCGTTTGGATACCACCAAAAATAAGTTACTTTTTTCTACTTACAGCGGTAGATAAGTAACTTATTTGAGATAAGTAAGTTTGGTTTAAGATCAATTATAAGTAACTTTTTTACTTAAAGTTACTTAATCACTTCAGCTTAATAAGTAGAAACCAAGATAAGCTACTTAAGGCATAAGTAGCTTATCTGACGCAGGATGCCCTACTTTATGATGCATGTTCATGATCGCAATTAAACAGCGGAAATAAAGGAAATAATAATCTAAAACTCAGAATTTAATCATCATAAAATACGAGAATTCACAAAGAGCTTGCAATGGATCGGGCCATTCGTCACAACCATGAAGTTTTGGATTTTCAATTATAACTAGGGTTGGATCCGACGAGAGATGGAACCTCTCGATCTTGCACGGTCATAATCCGATCAATCAATGAGAATCTCTAATCCAGAAGATCAAAAGATTTCGGATTAGGGATTTTGAAGTCTGAAAATTTAGGGTTTAGGCTTGAATTCAGATTTTGGGATTGAAAGTATCGAAGTGAATGGATTAAGAGGGATAGAATTACCTGGAAGAAGTTTAGAGGGGCATAAGAAGCAAATAGAAGAAAGAGGGGTCAAGGAAGAAGAAACATCACCATGAGAGAGAGGGAGAAGGAGAGAAGCACCAAGAGGCTTTTCATTAATCAATAATCAAAGTTATCATCGAGTTTAGGGCTTAGCGCTCTTAAATAAACACTAAAGGCAAGTAAAAAAACTATATTACCCTCAATGTTTAAGTAAAAACGGAAAAGAAAAACAATCTGCGCAAAAGTTCGGGCGCTCGATCGAGCGCCCAATCGGGCACTCGAAGACATCTAAAAACGTCCGAAGAGTTTCGGGCGCTCGATAGGCAATTGTGGGGCGCCCGAAGGCAGTGGTTGGGTGCCCGAAGGCAATGAAAATTGTCCAGCAAAGTCTTCAGTCTTCGTTCGTCCTCCTACACATGTGACCTCCCAATGTGGGGCCTTCTATGTGTCAATCCACATGTGTAAGGGCTTCAATGCTCCTCAATGAACGCCTAACCACAAGGAAGATGCTTGCAGTGGGCATTTTCTTCATCGGTAAACTTGAAATGGTATTGTGTCCGCATCATTATCTTAAGTAACTTACGATCCAAACGCCCACTAAACGTCGAGAGATTTTAGTGCTTTGGTTGTTGTTTCGTGTTTAGTCATTTTAATATTTGCAAAAGAGTGATTAGGGTGAGTTAAGCATCACTCAATAATACTCATGCCACATCATACTAATAAGATGGCACACGCACTACATAAATTATTAAATTTACTAGAATAACTGGCTAAGATACTAAACATCAAAATGCACAAATGAGGCGGGACTTCAAAACATAACCTGAAAATTGACTCTCAGTCTCAGTCCAACCAGGTCAGGTTGACTTGAAGACTCAACCAAGTCTTTACTTGACTCAACTCGATATTTCATAACCAAATTAGAAGTATTTAGAATATTGATTAAATATTTAATCTAGGTAAAGGTATAAAGCAGCCAAATTAAACAAGTGTAGAGCCTCTAACGTGCTGGTAACGAGACTTTGCTTTCTTAATGAAGGACATGCATTCAAAATTCGAGTCTCTTTTGACTTTTGTGTGTGTGCGCGCGGGAAAGAGGTTCACACAGTGACTGACTAGGTTCAAGTCACGGAGAGTCACCTTGAGTCAGCCACATTAACGAGCATAGACAATGAGTCATGACGAGTACGGACCGAATAACACTCATAAGAAAGTTTCCTCATGATTCAGGGAGAAATCTCATCAAGCCAAGTGAACTCTATCAAATTTTGAGTCAATTCACCAACTTCTAAAACTATGATCTATGGTGACTAATCAAACTTGGGATAATATGAAAACATAAATACATACATAAACATGAAAATGATTCCAGACAAATGCAAATATGCTCAACACTCGTATTTCCATGGCATTATTTTAAGAGTTATTGGGTACTCATGATGAGAATAGTTAGCTGAGGCTCCTCATCCATAGAGGTGGGCCCCATGGTTTGGTATCAAACCATTGATTTGATGGCCCCACTTCGGATGGAGGATGCTCCAAAAATTATTCAGATCAGATGATCCTAGCCATCCAACATTCAGCATTTATCCAAAAAAAAAAAAAAAAAATCCGCCCTTTTTCTTGACTGTCTATCTGTAGACCACTGATAAAACAATTAGAATCTCCCGGTCTGGGAATTTTTGGGTCGTCCCCATCCATGGTGGGTTCATGAGATCGAAGACATGAATCACAAAAGCATGGAAGCAACCTGGATGGACAGGGAGCATCGTAAAAGATCAACAATTCCTATATTAGCAGTTATATATGCACCATATATAGTTAAGGCAATGAAAAAAAAATCAGAGATAATCAAGCAAAAAAAAAAATAAAAAGGAACTCACTTTATCCTCAAGTAACAAGCAGAAATCTGCGGCAAGCGCACATCTCCTTCCCTGAAAGGAGAAAAAATAAAGTGCAAACTCGATGTAATATCAGAAAGAAGAAGAAAAACAGAAGCATCAAATTTTGAATTGAAACAAACAGTATGCCCAGAAAAATAATGGGTTTCCTATAAATTTCAGTTTTGAAAAGGTTCCTTACTGTTCATCAGAAGCCACTAGCGAAAACCAAATCGGGAGAATTTTTCTGTCGGGTCTAATGCCTGAGGCATTGAGCAGGGCCTGAGCTGAACCGCCCAGTACCCCGGAAGCGGCCCTCCTTTTACGGCTGATTTTATGCAATCTTCTAGCTTTCACCAGTTGTTCTGAAGGGGCAGGAATGCTGCCATTCTTGTCGTCCTGGACTTTTGATTTATGCGCATGCTCCCTAGCCTTTTTCTTGGGAACATGCACTTCGGTATTGGGGGCGTGAGGTTGCTCTGTCTTGGTAACAGACCCCCCCTGAATAGTGAACTTGTAACTCTTTGTTCTGTTTGCAGCTTCCACAAGACAATTTAAGGGCTTCCAAAGATCATTTTTCCCTGGCACCTGCTCGCCACCATTATCTGTATCTTTATTCGAGACGTGGTTTGATGGCTCTGCAGTGGAGGGATTCTGCATGACAAAAGTAGTTGACAATGAGAGCTAAATGCAACAAAGAGGAATTATAAGGTACCGATACGTCATGCACCAATACGTGAATTGTTTGCTGCTGCACCCTACAGGTGGGGCCCATGGGCCTGTGGTCCAGACCTTTGATTTGATCAGCCTCACTGCAGATAGAGGGAAGCACCAAAAGTTTTCCCATTCAGAAAATCCTAACTGTTTCCTCAGTTGTCTGCAAAGAGATGATTAAGAAGAAAAAAAATACAGTAATGGTCCAGAAGAAAAAGAAGATGCTAGGATCTTTCAATCTGGAAATTTTTGGGACCCCTCATCGACGACAAAGCATACAGCTCTACAGTCTGGATCACCAAATCAAAGGCCCCAACTGTTCAAACTAGCCACATGGGCAAATTACACATGTAATGGTCAGTACATAACAATTCATGAGAGATTAAAAATAAAAAATAAAAAGGAGAAGGGTTTTGCATAAAGTTTTTATGATTGCAACCACTGGCAAACCACTGTCTATCCTTCCTTTACCTGCCTTTTATTTTGTGCAATCTTGTTTAGGGTCTCGGGCGAGCTTGAGCTCTCCGGTTGATCTTCAACAACATCTTCCTCCTTTTTAACAGGATCTTCAATGGTAAAGCTTGATCCTCTTGGGGCAGCAGCCTTCCTCGCGACGGCTTTTGTTCTCCTTCCGGTCAGTCCAGTTTGTGTTGGTACCCGGGGAGTATTAACCACCAACGAAGAGAGTGACCTCTCCTTTCTTCTAACGGGCAATGAAACAGGCGCAACTTCAGGTGCCTTGACTTTTCTCCTTTTGAAAGGAAAAATCTTCGCTCTTACATCTTGTAAATTATGATCAGGCCTGAAGATAATCACATATCGAATCATGTGGTTTAAAAATACGTCAATACAAGCCTCCATCGTAGGAAAGCAGATGTGTCAAATGGCCTGACAGTTTGCTAAAAGTTACATAATAGGGTTGAATACAGTAATGAAACCACTTTTCTAATATGTTGTATACTTGAAATGCATTATATCTGTAAATAAATTAAACAAACCTAAAGCAACCCGTAAAGATGTTGACAACCAGTACGGATCTGAGACTGTTGATGGAAACCATTCAAAACAAATAACTTAATCCCTATTGGAGTAGGGTTGTCAATGGCAGACTGGGTTTGTTTGGACCCTGATTTTCAACTGGTCCGTCCAAAGTCCCAATGTGTTGGGCCCTAAACTTCCACTATCTTCTCGATTTTGGAAAACAACACAACTACTCATATGGATATGTTCTTAGAAATCCTTGCTAGTTCCAGATTTAAGTCAGATGAATGATTTCATTGTGTCAACTAGCCACAATATGAAAACATATGCTGTTTTCATATCTGACAAGAAAAGTTGGTTTGAGGAATTATACGGTCCTGATGCATCAAGACATGAGTAGTTGGTCCTGATGCGCCAGATAGGCCCCACCATAGACAGGGATGCCCCAAAGATCTTCCAGATTGGAAGACCTTTGATTACTGGCCTACAAATAGACAGGAAAATAATAAGGTGATTGTCAGCACGAAAGGACAAAATTGGGTGGTTAGGACATTCCTGTCTGGAGAATCTTGAAGCATCCCCATCCACAGTGGGGCCCAGCAGATCCATGGTCTGGATAACCAAACCATGCACCCACTAATAAAGACTTGGTGAATCAGACAGCAAGACTACTAATGCATCAGGACCATATCAATTATAATTCCTGAATAGGTCAGCTTACTTCTTGAAATGAATATGGTCCCAACTTCAAACTAGGCAAAAGACAGAAAATAAGTCGCCACAGTTTGCACTTCCACACTAGAGAATTATGCATTGTAGGGACACTTTTTTTAACATAAATGCATTGTGGAAAGGACACCATTCCATTAGATATTCTATACTCAGCGTTTTTTATATGTTTCTACTTAGATCGCTTTCACATATAATGCAATTGTGAAGCATGGCAAAGAACATTAGGTATGTCAACTCTTTTTTAATGAAATTACTTATTTGTACTTAGATTACTTTCACATATGATGCAACCATGAAGCATAGCATAGAAACCCACAACAGTTTTTATGGCTGAAAACAGAACTTTTCCCTTTTTTTTCTTTTTTTTGAAAGGAAACCATTTTATTGAAAAGCCACCAAGAGCGGGAAAGAATACACAGAACTTTTCCTTACTTGCGACATCACATACGTACCCATGTCCAAAGGTATTGCTGGGGAAGAAAACAGCAAGGAGCTTTAGTACATGAAATGCTATACTTTCATCCACACAGCAAATCCTCCTTGCTCAAAAATCCTCCTTTGGTTACTGTATTTTGGAGGTGCTGTTGAATTATTTAGGTCAGTAAAAGGAAGTGTTCAGATTGTAGTTAACTTCCTTAGTGTTCACAATCAAGGACCAGGGTCCAAATTGCAATCCTTAGTATTCTCTAGTTGGAAGAGCTGGTAACTTTCATTAGGGGATCGTCTCCCGCTCACCAAGGCTGCCTTCTCCAATATGCCAATTTACTTCCTCTATCTTTTGAAAAGCCCGCAAGCAGTGCTGGATAAACTTGAGAAGCTTAGAAGAGATTTTCTATGGAGGGGTTCAGATGAAGGTCACAAATTCCATCTCGTGAAATGGGAAGATGTGTGCTAGGCGTATCCTCAGGGGGGTGTAGGCATAAAGGATCTTCGTAGCATGAACATAATCCTTTGAACAATTGGCTGTGGCGTTTGGGTTCCAAGGAAGGAAGCCTCTGGTGTGAGCTGGTTGCAATCATGGTCTCAAGGGGGCTGGGAGGTGAAAGATTCCTCTTTATGGAACTTACTTCATTTGGAAGTCAATATCTTCAATTGTGCCGGTCTTCAGGAAAGGAATCTCTTTCTCAAAATGGTTCTAGACTTAGATTTTGGGAGGATCGTTGGCGCGGGAATTCCACCCTCCCAAGCCTTCCCAAGTCTGGAATGTAGCTATGTTTTTTTTTTTTTTCTTTCTTTTTTTTTCTTTTTCCTTGTTCCCACTTGTGGGCTTCTCAATAAATTTCTTCAGTACCTCTAAACCAAAAAAGGACTTAAATGTAACTGCAATTGAACAACTGGTTGCATATACCGAAAATGAAATTGGTGAGGTTTTTTTGTGAATTTGAACAGCTTTTTTCTTGTTTAAATCACTTCGAATTAGTGGAGTGAAGTTCATAATCCATGACTTTGCATGTTTTGCATACTCAATCATGGATTTTGGCCTCCAATTTCAAATTTTGTGAAAATTTGGAAATTTGGGAAAATCTGATTTCTTATTTTAGCCTCTGATATTTATTTTTATTTTCATTCACATGTCTTCTATAATCTATAAATTATACGTGAATTGATTTTAAATATAATTGCATCACTTATGTCAGATAACGCATAGTTAGGTCCCTACACAAAGGAAACTTTCTATGAGCACTTGTTTTTTGTGATCTTTTGAGTTGTAAGTGTATAAAAATGTCCATTTTAAGAGTTTCATTAAAAAATTTGACCAGTTTCCCAATGTTTTCTGAAAACAACGATACATGCAATATTTCCCATGCGATACCTAATATGTTTCCATGTACCAAGGATGTAATACATGCATCGATACTGTACTGAAAACACAGCATATGAGTAATGATGAGTTGATGACACAATTATTGGTTATTATGTAAAAATAGTCTTTGAACACGAGTCAAACATGATCTGGTATATTAGGGCCCGTTACATATAATTACAACAAAATGAAGAAGGAAAAATGAAAAGAAGTGACAGTTTACCTCTTCCAATATTTCCTAAAATCGTCAAATCTCACTCAATTTTGCGTTTTGAACTTAAGATAGTCTTACATGTAATTTCAAATTAGTTTCTAAGCTCCCTTCAAGGTTGAAATGAATAAAAAGGTGAAAAAACAAAAGAAATTTGAAAATAAAAATTATTAATATGAGGCCTTTATAGTTGTATCAGCCTGTAACAATATATCGGGCAATACGGCCCATTTTTATCTTAACGGACTTATTCACCCCTGTATAGAATAATGAGGGTGATCTTTTTCTTTACGTAACGGCCTTTACGGTCGTAGCATAACCACATTGTAATACCATGATCTCAATTTATTTGCAAGTCAATCTACAAAAAGCTCCAAAGAGGGTTGTAAAGTTATACCAAAAGCACTTGAATCATACAAGATAAAGGATCTGGTTGCATGTAGCTCCAAATGAATTGGATCAGATAGCCCTACCCATTTCACTTCAAGAGACGGATCAAATGAAATGCACCAGAAAGTTTCCACTCTAAACGTGTTTCCACTCATGCTGCGGGATGCTTTGGCTAACCCAAACACCCAGCTTTTTCTTTTTAAATCAAATCTTTAAGGATAAAAAACAGCCTTAAAAGAACAGATTAGGAGGATAATGGATTTGGAGGATAAGAAAAGTTTACCTGAGCTTCTCTACTGGAGTACAGCCAAGATCAATATTGCATATTGGACAGCAATCCAGCTCCTCATCATTGAGTTTATCATATATGCATTTCCTGCAAACTGGCTTAGAATAAAAGAGACAAAAGGTATCAGATCTCGCATATTGATGAGATGAGCATGCCAGTTAATAAAATTATTAAAATTATTACAGAAAGCCTAAGCGTTAATTTATGTTGCACACATGCATCAAAATTACTAAGTGAAGAACTATCATGTCTACCATAACCCAGAATTCAAGAGATTTTATCAGCTTTAATAAAAATAATAGTAGTAATGGTAATGGTAATAGTAATAGTAATAGTAATAGTAATGATGATAATCATTTAATACTTATCTCAACTAACTGGATTCGGCATTTTTTGTCCGTATTCATGATGAAAATAATGGCAAAAGTCGGTGTCGGTTGCCGACCTGATGCAACCCTCCTACTTTATCCAAGCCTGGGACAGGCAATTAGAGCACAAAACACCCACAGATGCTTTGTAAATAGTAATAGACTGTTACATAGGTTGGCTACAATCGAACTCTATGTAATAGGATATTTACATAGGTTGATTACAATCAATGAGTTAATAATAATAATAATCTTAGCCTTCTCCCAGCAATTTGGGATCAGCTCTGAAGAGGTAGTTGACAAAAGTTCTATGATTGGCTGTCCACCAGACATCAACCTTCCTATTTTACCCAGGCTCCTGGAAACTAGCCAGGGCAAAGGTTCGTATTTACAACTCCCGCATGCCACAACAATCCCTCCCATTACTACCCTAGCCCAACTATACACACGCACACCCAAAATGGCAACCAAACAAAGTAGAGTCATGGATCAAAAATTGTCTGGCATACCATTGAGCATGAGTTACACGTACACATGGAGGGTCATGCTCGAGCCTTGGTTGCATAGAATAGCAAGTAGCCTGCTGATTCATGTTCTGGAACACTACTAACACACCAACACATTCATGCTGCATGTTAACCGAACTATTATCCACAACCCACTAAGGAGGAAGTTGCAACCAGATATAATCAAGACCATGTCATGTCAGAAAGGCCTACTAAACAAGATGCTTTCCAGTTTTAATATTAATAATGATGATGATAATAAGAGTACTAATAAGTTACAAGCGTGCAAGTGTCGGAAGTCAGAACTTAGCACAGATGAACAGACATGAAAGAGCTTGCAAAGGGCATTCAATTAGAGGATTAGGAGCCCCCTTCAAGGCACATGTGACCATGCTGCTCATTGGCAAAATTAGAAAAGTGAGATGCACCATGTACATGTCCTGGCCTAAGAAAACAGCCCAGTCTGCTCAAGGTGGCCAACAAGTGTAAAATGAAATTGGAAGATTGAAACAAATTGATCGAGGGTCAGAATCCACCATAGACAGGTGATGCGCCTAAAGAGCAATTCGGTCTGCTCACCATGAACATGACCTGGCCAAAAAAAATCATCCCAGTCTGCTCATAAATGGGCCGACAAAATTGGATAGTTAAAATGAATCAACCAATGATCAAAATCCACCATAGGCTTGTGGCCCACCTGACGGACAGAGCAGCCTAATCTTCAGAACAGGTCATGCTCACGGTGGGAGCACCTGATGAATGACCTGATTTCATAATGTACCACACTTGCGCATGTGGCATGACAAGGGTTCTCAATCCTCTTCATGCAAGTACTCAAGAAGAGAGGAGGCATGACCAAAAAGAGCGGTGCATAGAAAAATAATGAATTGGTAATCGGCTTTCTGATCCACAATTCATACAAGACATGCTTGGACCAACATGGACAAACAATGAAAGTACATTCTGCCAAGACATTCTGCAAAGGAAGGGTTCAGAAAATCAAAATAGTAAAAGAAACAAGTAATTTAAACATCAAAGATTTGGAAACTTCAACTGAATTTTTTGAGAGATTTGTTCAAAACTGAGCCTCTAGAACAAAGGAAAAACAGAAACATATCCCACAGCATTTACAGAGATACAAAGACACAAAACTCGCTAAAAGGCAATGACTCCAGCATAGCAGAATCCCATAAAAAAAATACAAACTTACACTGGCAGAAGCTAGTGGAATTCTAAAATGTCATCAAGGATGTCCTGAATCCTCTATGATAGAACATCGCTCATCTAGCTCATCTAACCACACTGGAAACCATTCCCCAAGCTCAAAGTGAGAATACGAGTGATGAGGAATGACATATACATCCAAGGTCATTTGAGTCCCTCCAAAGTCCAATCAGCCACTGTAGTATAAAATTACCATATCTACATGTAAGAAGCCGACTTTGCTCCTAATTGTTATAACTACTTCAGATTTAAATTTCATGATCCTAAGATGGAAGAAAATCTACTTTGTAGCAATAATCTCGAGCTTGTTCTACCAGACCCATATTCATCCAACAAAACAACGGGTGTTGGACGGAAGGTGTTCCACGTTATCATATGCAACAGGGATTATGGAAGTATGGATTCTCTGCAAAAGCTGGCAGACAAGAATAGAAGATAAGATGTATGTCCATATTACTTTTTCATCTATGAAAACGCTAATTAGAGAGAAGATGTTCAATGTTACATGTGAGATGGATTATGTAAATGTGGATACTCTAAAAAGTTGGCAGAAAAGAATAGAAGATGTAGATGAAGTCTTGACTCTTGACAAGGACATGCTTGCTTACAATAGGTAATATGAGGAACGTCCATGAGTGGATAACAAGGATGCATCCATTAGCATCTAAAGACCAAAAAATGTATCCATGGGTAAATGTATATCCTCAGCAAGAGACTTTTACGATAGAATTTCATGATGCTATCAAGATTATTCGAATGATAAAGGGACTAAACATATTACATAGTGAAATTTGATAATTGATCTCTGTTAGCAGTCTCACGAGTCTTGTGGCAAGATGCAAGAAAATCTTGGAGTAAGTCTCTTCACGGATGCATTAAGTTTTGGCTACATTGCCCCATCACAAATGGGAAGCAACTAACAAGAACAAAAACAAGTACAATCAAATATTAGCCCCATCACAAATGGGAAGCAACTAACAAGAACAAAAACAAGTACAATCAAATATATCAAATCGGCTGGCCGAAAATCCCCCTCAATAATACTTTGATTCATTGAATTGTTTGGTGTGAAATAGTATATCATACAACACAATCCCACCAATACAGCAATCAGATGTCGGACTAGAAACACGTTTATACTGATGCGTTGAGGATATGCATTGTTCCTTACGCAATTTGGAGCAGCCCAAATGCAGCCCAAAGTCCAATTTGTGATAAGATGGAATCTTGTTCGGTTATTATCATGAAGCACCCAGACATGATTTGATCTGAAAGACTAATTAAATTTGGAATTGAAACAGCTGAAACTGTTCACAAGGACCATTCCGTACCCGATAACATGCTTACCCACTACAAATAAGCATGTAGATCCATCCATATATGTGGAGATCTGTACCACATATCTCAAAGAGTGGTGTCATTTCCAGACACTTATTTTCCCGTGCGAAAGACAGCTAAAACATGTTCTGAGTCTTCTAACATGGAAAATGCATGCAAGATCCAGGCAGTTCATAGGATGGCTGCCACAGTGATTGTTCCTTAGCCCAAGAGACAGGTTGGTCCATTCATGAGGTGGGTCAGTCACATGCAAAAGAAATGGATGGTAATTACTGAGAAACTTAAGGTCTACATTCAACGTCCCTGCATTGCCAACTGAGGTGGGCCGTCCCGATTTTTAGTATAGCACAAATGCACTAAAGGGCATCATCTAATCAATGTCCCAGGTCCCACACATGTTTGTCACATCAACACATGTCGGCGTTTGCATTTGGCATGCATCCAGAGATAGTGTTCCTCTACCACAGATATGAAATTGACTCTATCTGATCATGCAATTGACCAGCCTTGATTAATTGACACTCCAACATGCACATGGTTATATGTTAGGAGAATCTGCACTGTCCACCTGGAGGGACCATCTTTAGATAGCCCACAGCTCAAAATTCACAAGGAAGATGCAATCTTAGCGGTCCAATTCATGGCCTTCAAAAGGGCAGTAAAAAATGGAAGTATTCATGGTCCACATTCTAAAAGGGAACCCTTTCGATCCAATGGCTAGAATTCTCCAATCAGCACATGTTTTATACCATGGGCCATCAATGGTGGGACACACCACATGGACAATACAGATCCAATGACCAAACACGTGAGCACTGGAACGGTGACTAACCAAGACTCCTTCCATGCTCATCAAACCCAAAGTCCTAAAAATCCTCTCTTCATGGCACTGTAGAACCCAACACTAATTCAACAGCTAACTCTCAAGCAATGAACTCCTATTTTTGGACCAAAAATACATACTTTTCTAACATTACTTGAATGCATAAACAAACGCACATTGACCCTGTGAATAGAAAACCAAACAAAAACAGAAAAAAGTCGCATCTTTTGCATTTTTCTCTCAATCTACGCCATGAATCATCAAAACAAGAAAAACCCAAATCAGAAAATCCAAATTTACACAAAACCCAGATCTCCAAAATTGAAAAACAAGATCATGGCCAACGCCAAAAAAGATCAGAGAACTCACACGTATGAAGGCATTCGGATATGGTAGTAGCTTCTTTCAAGAGCTTGTTGCAGAGAGGGCATGTCATGCACCCCACGAGCGTCTCCCTCCGCACCTTCACCACCTGGGTCGCCATCCCCCGAGCCTCACAGCCCCCTGGCGCAGGTTACCACGGGCGCCGACGCGGTGCATGTTAGCATGGGGCGGGGACAGGCACTCCACGTCATGGTTCTCTCTGCAGCTGCATTCATTGATGGGAAAACGTAAAAAATATATAAAGAGAATACAGAGATTGAAGAAAACAAAGGGATGGCTTTTTCTTCTCCGTTGCTTGGTTTCATGGGCGTCTGTTTGGTACCTTGATCTGCTAAAATACGCAGGGAGGGCAGGTTTGGTTGGGTGATTTGCAGGTGGGTGGTGATTATCTGCGAAGAATCGACGTGGGTTTTGTTGGGTTTGGACAGAGGAGAGTCGTGGATTTGATTTCTTGGTCGAGGCTCGGAATCGACGAAATAGCATGGACTTGGATGGAAAACAACGAGCTCGAAGGAAGAGTTATTCTTGAGAATGGGTATCCTCTAAAGTGCGCCGTGGGTGCTACGGTACGGAACCTGCGCGGAACGGTCTTACAAATAGAAGAGTCATATGATACTCTGGCTGCGTATGACTCTTGATACGCAGAAATTGTACACGTGGAATATATTAGCTCAAATAAAACCGACTAGACTGTGTATCCCACTATCATCAAGTCACAAACCAAATATAAGATTGTTTGAATGATCTTCACCTATGATTCGTGGACACTTGTTTATAGAAATAGGACCGTTGGTATTTTCATTTTTAACCGTCCGATCAATGTCCAGCAATCCGATATTCATGTGATCGAAAAAGGTTAAATTTTGTACATTGTAAATACACATTGCTTGACATAAATTTGACAGTTGCATTTTACTACTTTCATGCCACGTGTACAATTTCTAACTGCCTGCGCATCATTCATCATACTCCGCCAGAGTATCAGAGAATTTCTCAGCAAATAGAGGAACCGGAATCATCTGCAACACCTGATTTACGCAGTGAGTAAAATACCCCATCTCTGTGGCTCCCAGAATAATTTACATATAAATCCACTCCGTTCATTATGTGAGGATACTTATTTGAACCGTTAATACAAAATATAAATGAGACAGAAAACTCACATGGCCCAAACCAATGGGAAAAATGTATAATTGCTCCTAAAACCTCTGTAAGGGGTGTCCTCACATGGGTTTTGGATCAGGCTATTTTTTTTCATATTTCGTCTGCTGAGTTCCATCTCATTAACGGCTTTGATGAAAGATACACACCACGATGTCCCCAAAAAACAGACGGCTTGATATCCCAGCCCAATTGTTCCCTGGGTGGGGCCCACCTGAATTTTAATCTGCATGATTTTTCTCTTATGAACTAGAATAGAAGGTAGAACCTGATGAACGGAGTGGATGCTACATATACAACATGGTGAGCTCCATAGAGCTTGAGTGTCCTAAGGGCTGTGTGAAACAGGGGTTGTAACTTGTAAATGATTCCGGTCCTAAACCGGGGCTGGGTAAGCCAAGGGAGATAGTTCGCCACCGTATTTTTAGTTGGATTGCCATGTCAACCGCACACGTGGCATCATGCATGAGAAGCCGTACAGTACAAATCGTGGGTCTTGATGTGAATGGGATAAAGGCAGAAGAACCTTACGTTGTTTGAAGGATCTCGACGATTTGATTGCATTCCTTAAATTTGGACTGTTGGGAACTTTCATTTTGAACCGTACATTTGATAGCCACCAATCGAATGGTTAGCATCATTAGATCCGAGGGTTTTAAAGGATGAGATCCGTCTTTGATGGTCCTACAATTTGGACAGTGCGGATTAACATGCATGTGTGCCACGTGTACGCTGATTGAAATGCTGCGAGTTTTAAAATGGTGGTGGACTATCGCTGCTATCTTGCGCGTGGAAGAAATCAAGATCATGGGTCCCACTGATAATGAGGAAAGTCCCCCCTCCGAAGCCTGCAGCCCCGTTCACGCTTGCTCAGCATGCAGGCCGATCTGTAGGCCAGCACGTTGAATATGTGTAGCCATCCAAAAGGTGGGACCCACCTTGAAGATTGATTTTCTCGGTAATCACGCCAATCTAATCATCGTCCGTCCGTTGGTTTCAATTGAATGACCCGCTTTGGGTTGAACGGCCTGATTTCTGCTGCTATGGTGAGCCCAACGTTTGCATGGCAAGGACATCCAGCACAAGTGACACGTGGGTGGCAAAGATGGGAGTCTAGCATACAGAGGACTGCAGGTGATTTCAACCTTTCAAATGTCCTGTGAATGGTCCACAAATAAACGGTTCAGGGTGAATATTACAACAGTCAAAACAGAAGATAGTTCAAAGATGGAAGGATTGTAATGTTCCAATCTACAAAATCAATGGACTGGATGGACTAATCATGGGTGCCACATGCACAAGTTCCCGTACATCCACCAAAGATATTGCTTGCATGCATGCACGCAATCCACGCCTCATTGAGTATAGAGCATAAGACCGACGATCAGATAATTTCAACCGTCTGATTTCAACCATTAGTGTGATTTATGGTCTAGATCCATCCGGAAGGATAACGAGTCGGGTGTGTGCAATTTCTATTGTAGCAAATCATATACAATAGACGTGCAAATCATGGTGGGGTCCACTGTTTTGGTGGACCATCAAATGGACAGCTGAAAAAAACCACGTAGTTGTATAAATTAAATGGGTGAATTAGATGGTTCAGATCATCGGATCAGTGTTATCTAGGGTTATGGCCCATACCTAAGGTTGGACGGTCTAACCATTGTGGTGGATGAGTTGCCACAGCTACTAAGTCGTAGCAGACACGCATCGCGTTACTGAGAGAAGGAATCATCGCATCACGTGTATTGGAGCGTGGTTATAAAATGCGCAGGGGGGTGTACGTTAGCAGAAGGGATGGAAGAGCGAGAAAGAAGAAATTCCGTTCGCAGAGGCCGGGTTAGAAGTCAAAAGGTGAAGAAACGGAACGAAAGTTACGAGAAAAAAAATGAGGAATGAATGGAGATCCATCACAACACCTGAATTTGTGTGCCCGTCCCTAAAAGTTATACGTGTGCTGTTGTAACTGATCATGACCAATCACAAAGTGGACCATTCACGGTTAAAAAGTCCCACTCATCAGACAATCCTGAGCATTTGATTTCTTGGACTATGAGTTACGGTCCACTCAAATGTGTGTGCGACTTCCAATCTATCCAATAGGTTGGTCCCATCATGATCATCACCTCAGGTGAAAATCAGCCATATACACTCATCAGGTGGACCATACATGTATTTTGCTATTAATTGATGGCTAGAGACTATTTTATATGGTATTGCACACCTGATTTAGTAGATAGGGCCGATTCATGCACTGGTGATCCTCATGTGGGGCCAGCCTACTGGAAGGATTGGATTTCATGAAATCGGATTGCCTACTAAGGTAGTTAGAATGCTTTTATTCTCCTCAGTAAACTCTGTTGGGCCAACGGTAAATATATGTGGTTTATATATGCCGTCCATACATTTTTTTCCTCTAATTGTAGTGGTTGAGCCCAAATTTGGAGCATATCCAAAGCTCAAGTAGATCACACATTTCCACCACCAGCAAAACCTTGCTAGGGCTTACATTAATATTTATTTGTTATCTAGATTGATCATAAGATCACACACACATGGATAAAGGGAAAACACATATATCAACTTGATCCAAAACTTCTATAGCCTCTAAAAAAAATCAACACTAGATGTTCAATTCACACTATTTCTCAAGGTGTGGTTCACTAGAGCTTTGGATATGCTTCATTTTTAGGCTTAAGCTTTAAGGCTATCTTGTAAAATAGATAAACAAAGTATATAAAATACATAAATCACAGTGGACCTCGTACAGTTTACTTAATACACAATCCGCTTAGGGATGTCACATGCACTTAACAGGTTGGAAGTTATTGGAACATACCTTATGGCCCAACCGGTTGGATGCAAGACCTTTTCATGCATTGTGGCCAGTATTAAATGGGGTCCATTGGATGGAGTGGCCAGTATTAAATGGGGTCCATTGGATGGAAGGGAGCGGATTAGGACAGTCTTAGTAACACTTAATTTGGTCAAACCGTGATCGTGGGGTTCTCCTTGATGTATTTCTTGTATATCCACACATGCACCTATTTTGCCAACTCATTTTAAGGTATGGTCCCAAAAATAAAGCATGTCAAAATCTCAAGTGGACCACACCACATAAACACATGGTTATTGACCATTAAAAGCTTATGGTGGACAAGAGTTTCGGTCCCAGGTGATTTTTGTGTTTTCCCTTCATTGTCGATATGTGTTTTCCCTTTATTATAAACAGGTTGGACGGCAAATAAGCATTACAATGGTCCCTAGAAAGTTTTTAATGGTGGAGCACTCAATCACCACTTTTTCACAATGGTTTGGTCCATCTAAGATTTGGATGTGCTTCATTATTTGGGCTTGTTGTCGCTAAAAACTGGACAATGGTTTGGTGATAAGATCTCCACCGTTGGGAGGATCGATGCCTCTGATCTCTTGAGTTGGATTGTCCGAATTTTAGATTGAAAGTCTGCTAGATCATGTAGAACACAAACAAAAAGCTAAGGGGGTGATTAGGGTTCATCCGTTAGCCCTCTGATGCCTAAGTCAGCTGAGTGTGGAAGAAGGTAGAGGCAAGTCTCTGGGTGGATTTGTACGTACCTTGACCTGTAGAAGAGTGTCTCTATTTATAGAACCATCAGGGAATGGTTGAAAACATTGAACATGGGTGTTACGCCTGTAATGGCCGGCGTGATTCCTGGTGACATGGATCACGTTTGTAATTCTCGAAGATATGTTCGTCTTCTTCAGGTTCGTCCCTAGAGTTTTGCATGCTTTTAGGGCAATTGTGGCTCGGGTCAACTTGGTAATGTTATGAGCCGAGACCGAGCTCTCGGCTCGTCAACCATATCAGTAGAACAACCTTGTTCAGGTTGTTTTGATGTATCCAAAATGACCTTCGTAAAGGCCAACTTGTTGTCATGTTGATTTTAGTCATCAGCTCACTTTTTGTCATGGTCAGCCGTTCCGCACCCGACTTCAGTGCGTGAGCCCGAGGACCTATACTTGAGCCCGTGGGCTTGTTGACTTTCCTTGTGACCTGAGTCAGCTTGAATTTACCTATGACAGGGCCTGTGGCTAAGATGAGCTACCAAAATGAATAGTTGACATGGACATACAACAAATACATCCATGCGGATCCATGCGGACATGGATTGCATATTGACATCACCAGCAGCCTCATTGTCACTGGACAATGTTCCATGGGCTCCACTATTATGTATGTGTTTTATCCACGCCATCCATCCATTTTAGATCCAAATCTTAGGTGGACCACGTCATATGAAAACAATGGAGATTAAACACTCACCATTAAAAACTTCCCAGGGGCCCTTGTACTGTTTCTTTGCCATCCAATGAGTTGATTAAGTCACGCAAACTTGGATGAAGGAAAAATACAAATATCTCAACTTGATCCAAAACTTTTGCGGCTCCCGAGAAGTTTTTAACGGTGGCCATTCAATCACCACTGTCTGCGTGAGACGTGGATTTGCCTCATTTGGTACTTGCCTTAAATTTAGGTGGCAAAATGGATAAAAAACAACATAAAACACATGCACCATGGTGGGCCCACAAAGCACCGCCCATGATGTATGTGTTTTACCTACGCTCTCCATCTATTTGCCAGCTTAGTTTAGGACATAGGAAAGGAAATGAGGTACATCCAAATATCAGGGCCAACCACACCACAGGAAAACAGTGCTGATTGAACATCCACCATTAAAAACTTTCTAAGGCCCACTGTAATGTTTATTTTCCATCAAACCTAATGATGAGGTCACGCGGACCTGGATGAAGGGAAAACACAAATATCAGCTTGATCAAAAACCTTTATGGCCCTAAGAACTTTTCAGCGGTAAGCATTCAATTCCCACTGTTTCTTATTCTGTGGTCCACTTAAGATTTGGATATGCATCAATTTTTTTTGCCTCAGGCCCTAAAATGAGCTGCTGGAAAATAAATAAACGGCTCGAATAAAACACATACATCATCACAAAGCTTTGACACCAGCTAGCTGGCTGGTGTTAGGATCACTAGGCGAACCCTGTCCGCACTCGGCTTGAATGTGGGCGACAAAACACGGTGTCATCCAAACTGACCGAATCCTCTCACTCTCTGTGGGAAGAGATGCAACGGCCCACGCGCCGATTTGAGGCATGCGCAAGATCAAGCTAATCAACGGTGGGCCACATTTTATATGTTGTGGCCTGAAATTAGTATGATATACAATCATCAGGTGGGCCACATGTAGATCATGAAAGAAGTAAAACTGCAAGTTCCTACTCATCCGCGAATATACAATTTGATGGCAGTAATGTGGGCCACGTCTCAGGGAGCGAAGCCATTGATCTGATGAGATAAGCAGCTGATCAGAGCTGAGTCCAAAATATAAACGTCTCAGACAGTGGCCCCCCAAAAAGACAGTTAAGAAGCACAGTCCATATTTAAAGGAAAATAGTTCAATGGTCGAAGGGTTTTAAGGTAGAATATTTTTTGGGTATCCCATTCACGATGGGGCCCATCATATAAACGGTCTGGATCATTGAAAAATGTCCCCAAGTATCCGGATTCCTGCACTCAGTAACCGTACCTTGGCTGATCAGCACTTGTTCTAACGTTTTGACATGTGGTATGCATGATGACAGGCCCAACTTCAATTTTCAGCCGTAGGATAGGCCAAGTGGTCCACCTGATGAACAGCCCTGATGATACACGTGGGAAGAGTCTGATCATGTGGCTACTCTGCCGTTCAACCATACGGCACTACTCTTTTACGCAACACCAGTTTGTGGCTAACAGAGATGGGTCTGTGGGACCACCAAATTAGGTGGATGGTGGGCCAAGTGTACGCTGACCGCGTGTTTCTCATGCGGCACAATGTAAGTGGGTCCCACCATTTCAACCAATGGACACGCAGCACCAACCAATATATGGTCCAGCAGACCATCGTACCCTTTCATCATGGTAAGAAAACGCTAGTCAACACGAAAGTCACGAGACACGTTATCCCACAGCGATTGCGAAAATTGTGGGAAGTCGAGTACGTTTGGATGTCCGCCAAATCAGTATCTGATCCAATATCCTATCTGAGTTTGGGCGCATGCACAATCCTCAAGTAGAACAATATCAGCCACAAAACTGATAGATTTGGGACTAGGATTGCCTGCGACACGAAGTTCCTGCGGTCATAAGTTAGGTGGGGCCTACGGTGATGTTTGTGAGAAATCCACTCCACACACCCGTTTTTCCAGCTCATGCTAGGGCATGAGCCCAAAAATGAGGCAGATCCAAGACTCAAGTGGGCGAAAAAAGTGAACAGGAAAACGCCTATGGTTAAAACGTCCTTGTACTCCACCATAATGTTTATCTTCCATCTAAGCCATTCATAAGGTCATTCCTACTGGAATGACTTGAAAGACAAAATATTAGCTCAGTTCAAAACTTTTTTAACCCTACAAATGTTTTAATAGTGGACATTCAATCTTCACTGTTTCTTATCATGCTGCCCCCACAAAGTTCTGGATCTGCCTCAATTTTTTGTTGATGTCCTGACATGATATGAAAAAACAGATGGACTGATGGATTTCTCACAAATATTAGGGTGGCCCCATCTAGTTTCTGATGAACTTCCAGGCCAGGGTGTCGCCACAATCTATGTCCATAGATTTGTCTCTCCACTTTATTATACATCCTATCTATAGATCAATCAGAAAATGGAACTGAATGATATGCCAAGTGGATGACACATTTTGTGAATTGGGATTATGGGATTTTTATTTTTATTTTTACTGAAAACTGGCCCCAATGTTCGATCAATCCTGACCATAGGTCCCTTGCATCTCGCATGCCCCAAAAATCATCCAAATTGGAGGATCTTAATTGCAACAATTTGACTCAAATTTTACCATAGGTTAAAATTTTGGATTATCACATAGATTATCGAACATGTGGTCACTTGGATATAAGTGAAAATCTTTGTTCTGTTATTTTATAATTCCTCTTCCATGGAATGACTCAGAAACATTAGCTTGTGAGAAACAAGCATGTTTCAATACGGAGGTCACGGGTTGGAGTCCAATCTAATCTTTCAATGAGAATATTAAGGAAAAGGTGAGGGTGGTGGTCGTGGCCCATCAGATGATCTATAAGGTCTCACCATAAATGGGCCGGCCACATGGTAAACATATAGCTATTATATATTCTTACTATAATGAGAAAGATGAGCTACGAACTTAATCGTGTTGCATAGAAAGTGTGTTTTTATTCACCCTTGTGTGGATGGTGATGATTATCAAACGGTTAGATTCTTCTATGAGGCCCATCTATTGTGGGAACTCCTAAAATAGTTATGCACCATAACATGGTGAGGCACAAGTGGTGGAAAACTACAAGTCGCGCGCGCGAGAGAGAGAGAGAGAGAGAGAGAGAGAGAGAGAAAGTAGTTGAAAATGTGTAAAACCTCATTTAGTGGGCCATGATAGGTTAATGGATTTGATAAAATCATATTGACCCGTGGATCTATAGTGTATACGCATGCTAGTGACCCCCACTTAAGAGTAATAGTGTTTACATGATTGGGGTGGCAACATATTAATATTTCCCATGTGGATCCGGTCTCTATGGATGTAGCATTTGTTATAGGATGGAAACTTGGGAAAATAGTAATAATGTGTTAAGAACATCTTCTCCTCCTTTTTTTATTCTTTTTTCTTTTTTTTTATTACGAGAGTGCCATAAAGAAAAGAAGGTGATGAAGAACAAGGTTCTTCCGAGGCTTCATCATAGGTATAATAATGATGGCAAATTTAGGCATTTTAGGTAATGCATAATGATTTAAAAAATAGAAATTTTGTGATTACATATAGTATAAAAGCTTTTATGGTTGGACTATAAAGTTCCTGAGCTTAATATATTAAACGTGTGCTAGACACATGTTTGGGGAATAATCCTTACTGGAGCTAATGCAGGGGCATTTTCAGACCGAGCTCGAGTGGGGTGGCCTGTGTGAAGCGGGGGCACACTCGGGGTGCCTGTGTGAAGCGGGCAGCTCGTGTGATGAGGGCACCACCTGTATGAGGTAGGTGGCTAGTGTGATGTAAACCCATGTGAAGTGGGGCCCACGAAAGAGGGTTCAACCGAGGACCTGGCCTATGTGAAGCAGAAGCCTGGGCCATGAAATAAAAGGATTGATTCGTCACGCTCTATCAGTTTGAGCTTTTAGGGCAAGTGGTTAGTCGTCCTGCGTCAAAAGTTGTATCAGAGTGGGAGGTCTCATGATCGAGACTCCTCACTGGGGTGATTAATGCTGGGGTATTTTCACACCGGCCTCGAGTGGGGTAGCCAGTGTGAAACAAGGGTACACTTGGGGTGGGCGGCCCATATGAAGTGGGTTGCTAGGATGAGATCAACACCAGTTTCCCTTTGGATGAATGACTACTATGTGGGGCCGAGTGGGCCTAGTGGATTGTGTTGTGCATCTTCGAAGACCCTACACTAGGAAGATATATGTGGGTTGCATTCTTGAGAAGTTTGGATCATTAGGTCGAGTGTACGCGTTGATCAGACCGTTAGATTATGCGTATTGGGCCGTTTGACCACTTTTGATTATAGCCTGCCTCGATCGTAGACACTTTATGGCTTATATGTCTTAGTTTTTATTAGAATTTAGTTTATTTATGGTTTGAATTTTTTTATGAGCTTTATATTATGTTTTCTAGTTTAAGTTTTTTTTTTTTTAAATCTTTTTTTAGAGTGCCTTTTTGTAAATTTCTACACTTGAAACTATAAAAGAGAAGAGGCAGGGGGTGGAGCCCTAATGTCTTTATTTTGAAAAAAAAAAAACTTTGTGTTTTTCTATTCTTCATGTGATTTGAAGAATACTCCATGTAATTTGGAGCTTGGGTGTAGTGTGATTCCATTCTCATTCAACGGATGTGCAAGGCTTCCATATATCATATTTCTTCTCTCTGATCCTTTCTATCCAAAAAATGTATTTTCTCAAAAACTTCATCTTTCTTTTTTCATTTCCATTCAATTCATCTTTTCTTCAATATGTCATCATCTAACTTCAACCCCAACCGAACCCCATCATCTAAAACCCGAAATCTTCCAATTTTTCCAAATTCTCAAACCCTAAATCTCCAAATCCTTCAATTAACCTAAAATTTCTATTTTTTCCATATCCAAAATCCTATTTCTCATCTCTTAATACCTAAATCCTTTAAGCCATGTATCATATTCTCCAATTTAGCCCTAATTTTCTTTTTCTTTTTTTCAATTTCTAAAAATTTTAATTCCAAAAGCTCAAATTCTCACGAAACCTAATTTCTCAAATTTCATATTTTCTCCTTCTTAACCTTAATTCTAGAACATACAAATTAGCCCCTTGAGTGTAGAACATGCCTATGCTAAATTGAAAGTTTTATCCTTCCATCGAGCCTAGTTTTAATTGATTTATGTGGTTTCTTAGCATGCGGACATGTGATTTAGGTTAAATCGATTTTTATTTCCTATTGTTTACTCTTAACTATGTTGTGGGTTAACATCTTTTATTAATTGAATTACTTTATGGACTCTTTCATAATATCCACATTGCATGCTAGTATTAAATCATGTGTCCTGCATTAAATTTGGTATCAGATCCTAGGGTTTAACATAAGTTATTTGTGTTGCAACTAGATTAGAGTCACATTTAGGTTGGGACTTACATCTAGGATTGTTAGCGCATCCATTGCATATAGAGTCTAGGATCATGTTGCTGATTATTCTAATTTGAAGTGTCCCATTACTGAATTTTCCGTTAACATTTTTTTATAATACCATTATTGAATTTTCAGTTTGGTAACCTTAGGTTGTCACCTTACTAAATTTTCAGTTAGTAATTTTCATATTACACTCTTACTGAATTTTCAGCTTGGTAATCTCAGATTGTCCTCTTGCTAAATTTTCAGGATAGTATTTTCAGGTTAAGAGCTTGATGAATTTTCAGACTTGTGTCTCTAGAGTGTTCAAGTTGGTGTCTAAGATAGTCTTTATTTTTTCAATAGCGTCACCCTAGGATCTAGGTTTCCCCTTTAGAGTTTCCTTGTGTATACCCACTTGTTCTAGACGTGATTTTAGTCTATCTCCCATGATGAACATGGAACAACTTCTTGAGGCTCTTTGGGACATCAATAACTGTCTTGCAGCCATTGAGGACCAGGATAAAGCCAACACTAACTAACTAGATGAACTCATTACTCGTGTGACCTATTCAGAAACATTATCACATAAGAAAAATGGTAAAGGTTCATTAATTTCACGAGTAGGGCTAGCCTTAATTAATAGTCTCAACAATAACAAACAAGTAGATAATCCAAAACTGAAATAATTGGAAAACAAGAGAAGTAATCTAGAATATGTGGAAATTTTTTGCCTTGAGTTGCTCCCTATAATAAACGCCAAAGAATTTGAAAGGGAGACTAAAGTTGATTTGATGGTGTATGCTCATGTAGTAATTGAGGTCACACCTAAGGTTAGTATGGAGATGCCACCTGTTGTTACACCCAAGGGTAGTGTAGAATTACCACATGAGGTAAGTTTGGTATCGGAGGAGTCTAGTATTGTTATTCCATAAGACATATCAGATGAGCTTACACATGTGCGGGACATTTACGCATTGACTCTACCAAACTTTCATCATGATCCAATGAGTCCCGAGGAGGAAGTGGATATGGAAAGACAAGTAGATAAGCCAAGGACCCCCATAGATTGCATACCCATGTCAGTGTTTCATAAGCCTTCAAAGTATGCACGTGCATCTACACGACATATGCATGACTTGCATGTGGAGATTAGAAAAAAAATCAATATAAGTAATGAAACATACAAAATGATTGCTGACTCACACCGTAAGTTTAAAGATTTTGTTGTGGTGACGAAGTTATGATTAGAATACCTCCATAGAGATTTCCACAGGGAACCATAAAAAATTATAAGCTCTTAGTGCTGGACTGTATCAAATTTTGAAAAGATTGAGTCTGAATGCTTACTTGATAGATCTTTTACCTAATATGGGCATTAGTTCCATATTTAATGTGGAAGATCTTATACTATTTTATGGACGTTCTCCTAACCCTTACATGAACTTTGATGATGACGCCTCCAACTTGTCTTATGACTTTTGGCTTATATTCGACTATTCTTCACAGTATTTATCTCTTTTGTCATACACATCTATTAAGAGAGAAAAGATAGAGGGTATTTGGGATGAGCGAGTAGTTTTTACACGATATGGAGGTTGTTAGGAGTACTTCGTCAAGTGGAATGGCAGATAAAAGTCAAATAATACATGGATCACAAAGACAGAGTTTCAACGACTTAACCTCGACATTCTGAAGCGTTATTGGAGTTTTATTTCGCCAGAGACTAATATTTCTCAGCCTGGGAGAATTGATGAGGACATCAGAGCACCATTAAGAGTTTACTAGAGGTGGAGGAGATTATTGAAATTATGTCTTTTTGTATCAACATACTTGTAGAGGCGTATTCGTACAGAAGCTTGTAAAGCAACTAGAATTATGGCTAAGTCCTACAGGGGGGATTATGACCTTATAAAATTCTTTTCGCCTACTTAACAATTTATCAAATTAAACTAAGTAAGCAAGAACACTTCGGCTTCCAAGCTTAAGTGGGTCCAATCACAATACTAGCATATGGTTTAAGCAATAAACAATTTAGTCTAAGCATGCATAGATAATCAAATAATTTAACTAATCAAGCTCCTAATTTATGCAACCTATGTAGACTTATGAGAATGGATCAATGAGCTCAAGTCTACACTACTTAGTAAAAGTACACCTTGTGTGTGGATGTGCCTATCTAGTGCCTATCATACATTCCTATTAAGTATTCATAATTGAACAATTAAACATATAATGATAAGATAACAATGTGCTCAAATCAATCACAAACACAAGCATGTATAGTGGTTCGACTTTAGGTTTACTCCACTCCCGGTTCACGTACTCCACCCCATTGAGCACACCGACATTCACTATCAAAGGTTTTAAATGAGGTTCATCTCTCAACTTTTATACAGAGATTTTATCGGTTCACCTCTCAACCATAACCGGAGTTTTAGATGAAGGGTTAACTCTCAACCCAAACGAAGTTTTGGACATAGGCTAAATCTCAACCCAACGCATGTTCACTCCCGTGTCAGAGGCTCCCCCTTGGAGACTAATTTAGGCCTGACAAACATGCCAAGGAACGGCAGACATCCCTGAATGTTTTAGGCTTGGCAAACGTGCCAAGGATTAGCAAATGACCATAGTTCGAGTTTGACAAAAAAACTCTATACTCAACTTCCACAGAGAATTGAGTGGAAGGACTCTCAATAAAGACAACATTACTTGTTGGATGAGCCCCTTGTTTAGCGCGGCTTCGAGTTGCTTGATCTTCGCTCTCCCGTGTTTCAATCAGCTTCCCTTGCTCCCCCGATCGTGTTACCACTACGTCGCCAATGCCTCAACTACACTTGATCAATCACCTTGCTTGTGATACCTTTGAGATGCCCAAGGTGATAGGAGGATAGGTTTGAGAACTTTGCAAGTAATAGGAATGGGTTGCCTATAGTTGCTCACCTACAACGATCTCATCTTAGAGCTTTGGATAAGGATTTGACTATTAAGAAATATCTAAACTCTAGAGATCAAGAGAGGATGAAGGTCATCTTCATGAGCTTGTAATGCTCCATTCTTTTGTAAAATCACAAGGAAGATACCTTGTAATTGTAACGTCCCGTAAATTTCCGTACAGATAATAGCATACGAATGACAGTACATCTTAGTTAATTGGATTTTCTAATCTAGAAAAGGAAGATTAATTAGTACAAATTGGACTAGATTGTTAACATTCTGTAAAATATATGAACCTTACTCTAAATAGCCTTCTGGAGGGCTACCTATCTAAACCATTAACTTTACCTGGGTCAGAAAACTAACCACTAATTCCTGTAAGGCCATTTGGACTAATTGCCCAGCTGTTATATAAATCCATTTGCTGAGAAATCCCCAAATCGAATTGGGAATTTCAGGTTTGGGAGAAGGAGAGAAAGAGAGAGAAAGAGAGAAAAAAAGGGAGAAATCAAGGGAAAGAGAGAGAAATCGAGAGAAGAAGAAGAAAGGAGGTTGAAGATGTCCTTCTTCCTTTCCTCTTGAAGTAGGAGGTTGCTTTAGCCGGTCGATTCCGTCGCTGGAGTGGTTCTCTTTGCGATTGGAGGTAAGAATCGAATCCTATCTTTCAACTCCGAACTATCTTAGGTTTGAGACTGAAAATCTCATCCTAATTGGGTTTTCTTGTAGGAATAGCTGATTTTCTTTAACCCTAACCCTAGACCATTGGACGGACGAGGAACCCTAGACCTTAAGGTGCGGGCTATACTTCAAATCTTCTATTTAACATTCCTAAAGGGTATTAGAGAAGGATTCTTGCAGTCATAGTGTAGGACTTTGGATTTCTATATCTGATTGTTTATCTCAGTATTATTATACTATACAACATGCATGTGTGTTTCATGGCTTTAGTGTTCGATGAAATGGGTAAATGACTTAACTGTTATATCTGATTTGTGAAATTCGTTGAGGTGATGGAGTTTGTGTTTCATGGCTTTAGTGTTTGATGAAATGGGTAAATGACTCAATTGTTATAACTGATTTGTGGGATTCATTGAGATGATGGAATTTGTATATGATATGCCTAATTTTATGTTATCGCACATGTACTGTTTGTCATGGGTAAAAGGGGCAAATCGATTAATGTGGATATCCTAGTTGGATTGGATATTCAGGAATGGCTGGTTGACGGGGTGAACTTGATCGATCGACAGTAGTCTGGACTACACGGGTCGTCTGTGCCCAATGCCGGTTTGGTCAATGTTCTCCCTATAGCAAACGGACACATCCAAAGCCAAGAAATGTTGTGTGGTAGATAGATTGTATTGACTGACTCTTCCAGAATCTGAAATACTAATGTCATTAGATGAAGTTGTCCAATTTATAAATGTATGTGCGACACGACCCTACTATATCTCCTTGGGCCGGGCATGGTGGTATGGGACACCGTGTTCGTGCCGTCGGCCTACGCTGTGGCATTGAGCCTCCCCGTAGTGACCATAAGTTATTGTGAGGATGCTGGCCTGTTTGGGGTAAATCTAAAATAGTTGAGGTACTTATTTGAATAGAATGTTCTTGTATTCTAAATGTATTAGAAGTTAGAGAAGGGATTCGTGGGCTACTGGCGATGATAAACACTTGCACCGTCGGGAGCCAGATGGTCCTGTTCAGGACCTACTGTATGACATTAGTAATTCAGCATCACCAATCTTGCTGAATGAAATTTATATTAATAAAGGCCGAACTAAACATGCATACATGTCATCGGCAATCTCAGTGATTGGCTGACTGTTTGAAAGGCCAGGGCATTGGTGATAGCTTTCACACTTGCACTATGTGTATGACTGGCTGACTGTTTGAAAGGCCAGGGCATTGGTGATAGCTTTCATACTTGCACTATGTGTATATGAGTTATAGTTGGAAGGACTATTGTATCAATTTTGATTCTGTTGTGACTGCCCGGGACATGCATTGTGTGCGAATTCATAACATTCATGCATTAATACAACTAGTCTAGGACTCTTATATGTTTTGTTTGCTCATTACCTATGCTTGTTTCTTGTATGCTTGCTTGATTGTTAATCGTAGAATTATAGAAGCATTGAGTTGATTACTCACCCCCTCAATCCTGGGTGGTGTTTTGACAAAACACCAACCAGACTCTAATGTAGAAACATGTACTCTGGATGATGACATTTTTCAGGATGAGTTAGAAGACTTTGTAAAGGACGTCAATTACTTTCAATTCTCGGATGGCCGAGAATAAGATGCAATGGTATCTGTTTGGTGTTTTGGGGCCATTTGATGGCTAAAAGTATAATGGCCCAATTCTTTTGGACTTGTATATTGGGGCTCCCTGTTGTGTAGGCCCCCTTATTTTGGATATTAATGTAAATTTGTAAATGATGGACCAGGTACGCACTTATCTTTTTGTCCTTACTTTAAAGTTTATTTAGTTTTAAACTTGCGACATGATACTATCAATCATAAATGCATTAATCACGCTTCCGCATAAGCATAGTGACACCCGAAATCTTAAGGGTCGAGGTCATGCTCGACTTCTGAAATTTGGGGCGTTACAGTAATAGTTAAGAATTGAGCCTTTAATGGTTTCTAACAATGGTGGCTTCAATCCTCTCAAAATTCCTGTCTGCCCCTAAAAATGAGCCAAACCTTTAAATAAACAAGCATCCAATGGCTATAAAACGGCTTTGTCCAACCGGTCGACCGACTGGTCAAATGGGGCCCTTGACAGGTCAGGCGATCTGTCGAATTAACTGGCATGGACAAATTGCATGATGTCTCTTTTAGATCGATCGCCGACTGGTCAAATTAAGCCCCAAGATAAGAATTTTCATGTGGAGCTTGTTGTCCATTTTGGGCCAACTGTCGATCGGTCGGACGACCGGTCTAAGCATGAAATCTGCTGCTTTTGCTACTATGTTTTGCAGCAGTTCATGCAACCTCTTAGCCATACAATTGGTGATCTTTTGCGACACCTAGGGTCAATCTAAGATGATTAAGGTTATCCTAATGGTCACGATCATCTAAAGGTTATGGTTTTGGTTAGGTTCAAGGTTTAAGCTTCACTAAGGCATCTCTTTTACCTGTTTCTTCTTTCTTGATGCAGCAGGTCTGTTTTGAGTCTTCGGTCTTCGTTTTCATTAAGCTCAACCGACACAAGACTCACTGACCTAAGTAATTGACAAATAAGGTGCACTAGTATGCCACAGAAAAGTGCACTAACAATCATCACCAGTTTCCCTCTAGATGGATGACCACTACGTGGGTCTGAGTGGGTCGAGTGGACCGTTTTGAAGACCCTACATGCATTTAATATATCTTCGAAGATCGTACAATAGGAAGATGCATGTGGGTTGTACTCTTGAATAGTTTAGACCGTTGAGTCGAGTGCATGTGTCGATTAGATCATTAGATTGCGGGTATCGCACCGTTAAACCACTTTTGATCGTGGCCCACCTCAATCGTGGACACTATAGGACTTAGATGTCTTAGTTTTTATTAGAATTTAGTTTATTTACCGTTTAAACCCTTTTTATGAACTTTACATTATGTTTTTGTAGTTTAAAGTTTATTTTAAGAAATCTTTCTTGAGAGTGACTTTTTGTAAATTTTTGCACTTGAGACTATAAAAGAGAAGAGGGGTGTGTGAAACCCTGATGCCTTTATTTTGAAAAAAAAAACCTTTATGTCTTGCTTTTCTTCATGTGATTTGAAGAATACTCCATGTGATTTGGAGCTTGGATGTGGTGTGATTCCATTCTTATTCAACGAAGGTGCGAGGCTTCCATCTATCATCTTTCTTCTCTCTTCCTTTCTATCCAAAAGAGGTATTTTATCAAAAACTTCATCTTCTTTCTTCCCTTCCCATCCAATTCATCTTTTTCTTCAACTTTTCATCATCCAACTTCAACCCCAACCAAACCCCAAATCTTTCAATTTCCTCAAAATTTCAAACCCCAGATCCCCAAATCCTTCAATTAACCTAAAATTATGAATTTTTCTATATCTAAAACCATAATTATCATATCTTAATACTTAAATCTTTTAAGCCATTTATCATATTCCCCAATTTAGCCCTAATTTTTTATTTTTCAATTACTAAAAACCCTAATTTCAAAATTCTCAATTCCCATTAACCCTAATTTTTCAAATTTCAGATTTTTTCCTTCCTAACCCTAATTCTAGAATATACAAGTCAACCCCTTGAGTGGAACGTGCCTATGCTAAATTGAAAGTTTTATCCTTCCATCAGGCCTAGTTTTAATTGATTTATGTAGTTTCTTAGCATGCGGGCATGTGATTTAAGTTAAATCATATTTTATTTCCTAATGTTTACTCTTCATTACGTGGTGTGTTAACATCTTTTGTTAATTAAATTACTTTATGGACTCTTTTATAATATCCACATTTCATGCTAGCATTAAATCATGTACCCCACATCAAATTATTAATGCATGGGCATTTTTACACCGGGCTCGAGTAGGGCAGCCTGTGTGAAGCAGGGGCGCACTCGAGGTGGGCAGTCCGTGTGATGCGGACAACCCATGTGAGGCGAGTGACCTGTGTGAGGTGGGTGACTCGGTGAGGCGAGACCCATGTGAAGTGGGGCCCACGAATGAGGGTTTAACACAAGGCGAGACCCATGTGAAGTGGGGTCTGACCTGGGCTATGAGATAAAGGGATTGATTCGTCACGCTATATTAATTAGAGCTTTTAGATCAAGTGGTTAGTCATCCTGCGTCAAAGTGGTATCAGAGCGGGGGGTCTCGTGTTCGAGACTCCTCATCGGGGATGATTAATGCAGGGGCATTTTCACATCGGGCTCGAGTGGGGCAACCTGTGTGAAGCAAGGGCACAGTGGGGGTGGGCGGTCCATGTGAGGCAAAAGGCTCGTGTGAGGCACATTTTCACATCGAGCTCGAGTGGGGCAGCCTGTGTGAAGGACCCATGTGGGGGGGGGGGGGGGGGGGGGGGGGATAAGAAGAGAGGATGAGAGAGAGAGAGAGAGATGTGGTGCGCGCGCATGCAATAAAGAAGAAGTGGGGGGAAGATAGATGTGGGGCTTGCCCGGATGTATGCTTGATTGAAACCATGTTCATTGGTTAACATCTGATCAAATCCAATAAGGGAATTTACTCATCTTCCTGTTGTGTGGTTGAGTTGAGTGGGCCGCTGATTTCATGGTTTAGTTCATTGATTTGGTCATTATATAATTGTGTTACTCAATTCATAATAACTCAAAATATATTGTGTCACACTATCCGTTGCACCCAACAGTGGCGTCAGAGCAGTGAACAACACAATTTCGACAAGAGGAAATGGTAAAATGATTTTTTTATACAGGTTTTTGTTACTTTGCACAAGTTATACCACATGGGAATATATAATGGGCGGTGTGTTTATAAACATTGTGGCATGTGTACCATTATGATGGTGATGTAACACTTATATGTCATAAAATATTAATTTACCATACATTATATGAGCATTTAAATAAATTATAATATCCAATTGGGCAAATAAAACTTTTGGGCCCAAGTAACAATGATAGTAATACTGTCATGTTAATTGATCCAAGTGATGTCATTTTGAACCATTGATAATGATTAAGTAATGAATAAAATTAAAATAATCAAACATATTTTTAATTTACTAATATAAGACCACTTTTCACATAATGTAGTAACAATAATGGCATTCAAATTAGTCATTGCTAATCTCTTGAAATGAGAGAAATTTGATGACATATGTCATTAGGATTTTATTGTACAATAAGAATGTGTTGTATATGCTAAAAATTATTAGAAAAAAATTCAAAGAAAGAAAATGAAGATGCTCCGATAAGTAGTTTAAAGTTTGCATAACAAAAATATAAGAAATCAAAAAAAAAAAAAACAAAATTATTAAAAATATTCTTTCTAGCTCTATGTACAAAGAATTAATTCCCACATATAAAAATTATGATGTTGCAAATGAAATGTGGGATATTCTAATTAAATCTTTAAGCTCAAATATCATATGATAAGATCAAAATAATATAGATGAAATTTTATACAAATATAATGCCAATTGCATGCTCTATTAAAGACCATATCAGGAAGATGAAATGGATGATGACATGTTTACAAAATGTAGGTTATGTTTTACCAAAAAAATTTAAAAAATATATCAATGTTGCAATCTCTTAAACGGATGATGAACTCTTGGGCTCACATTAAAGACATTCTAAATCAAACAGCATATGTGCTTCTCATTAGATCAATGGTTTAGTCGACCAAACATGACCACAAATCTAATTGTTATAGGTCCAACAATCCAACAATGATACATTAAGATGTATAAATACAAAGAATCTCCTCTTGTGAAAGGGGTAAAACAAAGCTTCAGATTAATCACCTAAATGCCCCATAATTGCTTAAAAATCCCTTCTTATCTCCATTCATATTGTATAGTTAAATGTTTCTCAAATTGAAAAATCCCAACCAGCAAACCTTTTGGATTTTCTCCTTTGCACGTGGACCGTTAGTGCATTTCTTCTAAACCATGTATTTAATTACTTGCAAACAATGGGAATGTTAGAGTTGACCAAAATAAAAGTTTTCTTTTCTTTTCCTTTTTTCTCATAATTGATCCTCCATGATTGAGGCCATCATATTAATGGCTTGGATAGACCAACCACGAGCCCTACATGTATTTTACTTTTAGTCGTGATTAATGCGTAGGGTCAATAAGTTGTTCTTTTAATCATATTCATTGGTTACCTCTAGGTTTCTTTTTATTTTACCTAAGGTCACACATAGATACATGCATTGGACAGTAAAAAAATAAAAATAAAAAGGTGAGATGCAACTCATGGGCCGGTGGTAGACTCACAAGAGTTTCAACGCAGAGGTCATGGGTTCGAGTACCCATTTTGGTGTGTGTTAAAAAAAAGTAATAATTTGGGAATAATTATTTTCATTAGCATTATTAAAACATGAAGGCCATTTACAAGGGTCTTATTTGGATAGTGAGTTGAAATCTCATATTTATAAGACAACTTATTTAGCTTCTTTTTTATGCCTAAGCACTACTACCATGTAGGCTTTTGACCACATGGTGAAAGTACCCGAGCACCTCATAGGTGGAACTTTCATAAGATCTACCCAACCTATCAAGACATTGCCTGTTGTGTGCCTTGTGAGTTTAAAATCATGATAATCCATAACTAAGGTAGGCCACACCATAGGAAACAGTTGGCTTAGGAATGATTATTTTCATTAGCATTATTAAAACATGAAGGCCATTTAATTACAAGGGTCTTACTTGGATAGTAAGTTGAAATCTCATATATATAAGACAACTTCTTCTTTTTTGTGCCTAGCACTACTACCATGTACGCTTTTGACCACAGCATGAAAGTACCCGAGCACCTCATAGGTGGAACTTTCATAAGATCTACCCCACCTATCAAGACATTGTCTCATGTATGCCTTGTGAGTTTAAAATCATGATAATCCAAAACTACCATAGGCCACACCATAGGAAACAATTGGAATGGGTTGTCCATCATTCGTTTTGTTGAGGACTCTCCACGATGTTTATGTCCCATCCAATCCATACATCTGATGTGCCTCGTTAGGATGAAGGGATCACCCAAAAATCACAATATTCTAAAACTCTGGTAGGCCATTCCATGAGAATTTATAGGTTTTTGTATAATTTTATATTCCATGAGTCTTCAATCAGCTTGATTTTTACGATCAAGGCTAAACAAGGGGTGCTGCACCTGATGGACGGAGTGGATTTCATGTACTTTAAATTATTTCCCCACATTAGAGAATGTTCCTGTACCTACTTGGCAAGAATTTTCAATTGCTATCCAAATATCTCTAGCCGTACGATCAATGGAAAACCTTTTCATTTTCAATGATTTTCACAGAATTTGTGATATCCAAACATGCCCCAAAGGTTCAACTCTCGACGTGCCCCCATAGCAAAAATGTCATGCATGTGAGCTCTCTCCATGCATTCAAAGGGAGTTAAAGCAACGATCCAGATTTAAAAAAATATGTGCGGACGATGATGATCTCCAATCAACCGAATTTTTTTCCATGTGGCCCATCTCACCCGAACCTTCTTGATGAACGGTGTGGATCATCAAAAGATGCAGCAATTGCTAGCCTTAAAAAAGAAGAAAGAAGAAAAAGAAAAGAAGGGCAAGCCTCTGGGCATTTCTCTTAAAGATTACAAGAGCTCCGGTTCACGTCGGATCACAGTGCAAGCGGGCGCGGATTGCCTACGAAAGCCTTTTGCAGGCATCTCCTGTGCAAGGAATCTGGGTGGGGCCCACCGTGAGGTTTGTTAGAAATCTACGCCGTCCAACCGTTTTGTGAGATCAATTTAGGCGTTGCAACCAAAATCGAACGGGATCCAAGACTTAAGTGGGCCGAAAACATGACGATTGAACTTCCACAGTTGAAATATTCGTGGGGCCACAGAAGTTTCGAATCAGGATAATATTTGTGTTTTCAGTTCATCTCAGTAGGAATGACATTATGAACGGTATGGATGGCATATAAACATCACTGTGGATCCCATAAAGGTTTCAACGGTAAGAATTTCCCTACACACCTTTTGCTTTAGTGCGGCCCACTTGAGTTTTGGATCCCGTTCATTTTTTGTGGCAACGCCTAAAATGATCTCACAAAACGGTTGGACGGCGTAGATTTCTCACAAACCTCACGGTGGGCCCCACCCAGATTCCTTGTGCAGGAGATGCCTGCAAAAGGCTTTCGCAGGCAATCCGCGCCCAGTGCAAGCGACAACGAGTTATTAGAAGCTCTTTAATGCGCTTATATAGTATGATTATTCATACACGCCCACACAGTCGCTGTAGATGTATCATAGATATGCTTCAATCTAGACCATTCAAATAATGTAGCCATTCTTCGATGGGGTCATGAAAGAAAAAGTACAGTTTTTGGATAATCATAACTCTCCGATTAACGGAAACGATTTGATGGTCAAAATGCAAAATATTCAACGAGTCAGTGTCCACGAATTAATGGTCAGGATCATCCAGTTTACTGATTTTGACATGGACCCATTGAAAGTGGTTCCCACGATTTGGATGGTGCAAATCGAGGTTCATGTAAGTCATGTGTACCATGGCTGTGTACACAGCCAGAGTACGAGTGTTTTTCTATTCTAAGCCCTACATTGAAATGGTTTGCTTTTGAGGAACGACCAGAATCTATCAAACGCATAAATGGAGAGGAATTATTCGATGTCAGTTATCACCACTAAACCGAGTGTGGTGATAACCGTTTTTGTCCATAGTTAGGTTGGGGAACGATCCATGGTTAAAAGACTCTTAGATTCGACTTGACTCAGTCGGCCCTGAATCATGTCTTGAATTGCCCGAGTTGGGTTGAATCGGTTCAACTCACCCAAGTTGGAGATGATTGGATTAGGCTTGAAGAGTCTGATGTCAAGTCAAATGAGTCGCATTAGACTTGTCTGAGTCATAAAATAAAATCATATAGCAACCATGTACATTCAAACCTGTGCTAGTTTTTATTCTTTTTGCCGTGCCTTGCTGCACAGATATAAAAAGAAAAAGCTGGTTGGATGGTTTCAATAGTCAGCTACTCATTTCCACTTTTTTTAATGATAAGTTTCTCATCTCCATTTTTTTTTTTAAAGTGTTATAGGGTGTAATCAAGCTTTAGATCTGCTTTTTTTTTAGGCTGATATTCTAATATGATTTAGCACAACTATGTATGTAAGACTTTTGTAAGTTGAGCCACATATGACAATCAATTTTAATTTGATTATTGGATTATTTAGATTGAGCAATCCAATTATCCCCACTATAATTGTAATCGATACATATGGGTTTGGACGAGACGCTTAAACCATGATCCCACATGATTATTCAGATGGACATAAAATCCTACATTGTAGAGGCTTTGCCTAAGACCCTATAACTTAGTGTCTATGACTTAGTAGTAGACTCACAAGAGTTTCAACATGAGGGCTTTGGTTCGAGCACCCATTGTGGTGTGAGTACGCGGGCTTATGTAGAGTGTGCGATTGCGTGTAAAAAAAAAAAATGCTCTAAAGTCTTAGAGGAGAAGTGTAATGGGTAAGTTTCTTCCATCCTCCTTTATAGATACAAATCTTGGTTCTCTTAAAAAAAAAAAAAAAAAAAAAAAAAAAAAAAAAAAAAAAAAAAAAAAACCTCTAGTTACATTAAGAGACTTTCAATAGGGTACAAGGTATAAAAAATCAGACATTCCTCTCAACAGTCAACAGCATCACGACAGTGAAAATATTATCCCACCAAAGTATGCATTTTAAGATCTCAGTTTACGATCTTTATTATTGATGCATGGATGATTTACTTATGCTGCTTTACAAATTAATGTATAGAGTGGATGTCATACAATCCTTATAGCGGTGTTGAGAAGTACTGCCAAATTCTAATTTAATTAGGTTAGTTATTAAGCATTCTTAGATTGAATCAAATTAATAAAGTATTACCCAATAAAAAAATTTCTTAGAGTTTTGGTGTCAATTCAGAGCCCTCTTTTCCATTAAAAAAAAAGGTTTAGTCGGGAACGTAGGCAACATCATATGAAAGCGCACACTCTCTCTCCCTCTCTCTCTCTCTTTATATTAAAGCAGCATTTTCGTTTTTAATCAATCCCTCACTCCTCTTTCACTCTTTTCTATAGTCTTTTTCTTTCTTTTTCTCCCAAGATGTCAAGATCCACCTCTTTATGTCTTGGTTCGTGTAATTTTCTACAGACGGGCCCACAAAACCCTGTTGCGTGATCTCTTTGATGCTATGCTTACATGAAGCGACGCAAGGAAGGGAAGTGGGAGTCAAGACAACAGATAGAAATATCCTGTATTTGAAGGGCCAGATGCATCTCCAGACTACTTGTCTAAACTGGCCAACGGCTCCTGGCGTTAATTCAAAGCTCCATGGCCCTCTGGCGAGAGTGAGTCCCACTTCGGCAGGTGGGTTCCACTTGTATCCGGGGTGGGAAGCGGATTGCGTACTTAGTTAACTTTGTGGGGCCCACTGTGATTTCTGTATTTTATCCACTCTGTTCATCCATTTTAACAGATAATTTTAGGGCTTGAGAATAAAAATGAAGCATATCAAAAGCTGAATTGGGCCACACCACAGGAAAAACGGCTACGGTTGAAAAATTCTTGGGGGCCAGAGAAGTTTTGGATCAAGCTGATATTTGGAATTTCTATTAATCCATGTCTTTGTGATCCTATGAACAGGTTGGATGAAAAAAAAAACCACTGTGGGCCCTAGGATGATTTCAACGGTGGAAATCGTTATTCCCACTGTTTCCTGTGGTGTGGTTCACTTTAGCTTTGGATAGGCTTCAATTTTGGTCTCAACCCCTAAAATGAGCTGGAAAAAGATACAGACGGCGTGGATAAACAACGTACATTCATGGAGGGCAATAGAGTTTACTCAGTGGGATAAAAGCGTACTGAATTACTCAGTACGCAATCCGATTTCTCCGGAAGTGGTTTGGCTGGTGACGCTGCCAATAGCCAAGTGGCTAGTGGTCGGTGCTATGTGGGCCCCACCATGATGTATGTGTTTTATCCACACCGTCTATCCATTTTTACAGATATTTTAGGGCTTGAACCTAAAAATTAGTCAGATCTAAATCTCTTGTGGACCACACCATGGGAACACAGTGGTGATTGAATGTCCACCATTAAAATAGCCCTAGGACCCACTGTAATGTTTATTTGACATCCAATCTGTTGATTAGGTCATAAAGACTTGGATGAAGGGAAGAAACAAATATCATCTTGATTCAAAATTTTTGTGGCCACCAAGAAGTTTTTAATGGTGGAAGTTCAATCAACATTGTGTTGTCCACTTAGGTTTCGGATCGAAATCATTTTTGGTTTAATACCATAAAATGATGTGGAAAAATGGATGGACGGCATGGATGAAATACATACAATATAGTAGGGCCCACAGAGCAGGGTCACTACCCAATCCGTTTCCGATGTCTCCCGGGTGACAGTGCTGTTTTATAGCCGTACGCGGCTGCGCCACAAGCCAGGTGGGGCGAGTAAGGTCGTGATGAATCACAACGTGAATAGTGCCATATGGGCCAGTTGTGGATATATGGCCCATCGCTCGGAGATCCAGACCGTTGATCTGAATGAATCCACAACGGATGGGTTTTTCTTAAGAATCATTACAGGTCCGAAATTGAAGCGTATCCAAATCTCAAGTAGACCACACCACAATGGAACGGTATGAGTTGAACCCATACTGTGGAAAACTTTTTGGGGGCAACCGAAGTTTTGGATCAAGCCGATATATGTGTTTTCCCTTCATTCATGTCCGTGGGACATTATGAGCAGGTTGCATGACAAATGAACATCATTGTGGGCTCAAGAAGTTTTCTCCGATAGGTGTTTAATCCCTACTGTATGGGTCACTTGGGTCTTGGATCTGCGTCATTTTTTGGGCTTATACCTTAAAATGACGGACGGTTGCTGTTCACATTCAATGCATATGTGTGGTTTACAGTTACATTCAATTTACATGTGAAGGCCACGTGCTGAGTGGGCCAGCCTGATTTTGATCGTAGGAATCCCTTCACTGGAGGAAATCGGATTGCGTACTGATTACTCAGTATGTTCTTATCGTATTGAGTAAAGTCCGTTGGGCCCACCGTGAAGGTATGTGGTTTATCCATGCCGTCCATCTGTTTTTCCATATCATTTTAGAGGTTGAGCCTAAAATTGAAGGGCGCATATTAGGTACTACCCCCACCAGGACCTAGCTAGAGGACAGACAGTCATGTCAAGGGCCCTGTGTGGCCCACCATGATGTATATGCTTTATCCAGTCCGTCTATCTATTTTGAAAGATCATTTTAGGGCATGAGCACAAAAAGTAGGCAGATCTAAGGCTCAAGTGGACCACACCACAGGAGGCAGTGGGGATTGAGCTCCTACCATTGAAAACTTCCTAGGTCCCACGGTGATGTTTATTTGCCATCCAACATATTGATAAGGTTGCATAGACCTGTATGAAGCTAAAATATAAATAACAGCTTGATCCAAAATATTTGTAGCTCCCAAGAAGTTTTCAACGGTAGGATTTCAATCCCCACTGCTTCCTGTGGTGTGGTCCACTTGAGCCTTCAATATACCTCTCTTTTAGGATTTTGCTCTAAATTGATCTTTTAAAATGAATGGACGGTGTGGATAAAATATATACATCAGGGTGGGCCTCATATAGCCCCTGACAGTACCCGCCGTCTCTAGCTAGGTCCTTGTGGGGCCACAGGAAACCATGGGAATAACGATTTCGATGGTTGAAACTTTCTTAGGCCCCACAATGATGTTTATTTGTCATCCAATATGTTCATAAGGTCACATAGGCATGGATAGAGGGAAAACACAAATATCAACTTGATCCAAACTTTTATGGCCCTCAAAGAATATTTCGGTGGACATTCAGTTCACACTTTTCCTGTGGTGTGGCACTTGAGATTTATATATGCTTTATTTTGGGGGACGCATATTGTATGCCTAAACCAAGCTGTACAGGGGCCTATCATGATGTATCTATTTATCTACTCTGTCCACTCCTTTTTAAGATCATTTTAAGCCATGAGATTAAGAATGAGCACATCCAACGCCCCAGGTCAACCGCACCAAAATACTAAGCTCGGCTGCATTAAATGCAAGGGTCATCTCTGGCCACACCAACATGAGTGTTGGATCTGCCTCATTCGTGGTCCATGCATTAAAATGATCTTAGAAGAGGAATGGATAGAGCAGATAACCAGATGCATTAGGCCCTCCACAACTTGATTTGGATGCTTTGCGTTAATATTATGTTCGGCCGCAATTCGCTTCCCATTTTTGGGATCCGGCACTAGAGTTATCTGTTAAGATGAATGAACGGAGTGGCTAAAATACTTAAATCACATGGCCCCACAGAGTTTACTCAGCACGCTTAGCGTCTGAGTTACTACGCAATCCGCTTCCTCGCTGGAGGCCTGGATCTCACACATGTGCACCAAATTGGCACGTGCATGGCGCTTGGTTCGCAAATGCAGGTGCGTGGTTATAAATGCATCTCTATATGTACAGATTTTTGACGCGTGTACGGTTGCCAATGCATGCCACGTGTGCAGGAACCGTGTCCACGCTCTGGCCCATGAATCAGGCCTGTCCACTTACCAAGTGGCCAACAGGTACGGTTGAATTAGGTTGGCAACTTTTGTTTAACGGTACACCACGTGTGGTCCACCTGATAATTTAAATTTTGCACACGTGGCACATGTGGGAATGTACGTGTGTGTCCCTCCTGTGATCACCAACAACCATTGGATAGGGTCTACTTGAGTGTTGCATATGACGCCGAATCACCCTGATGGAATGACCACAACCATCTGATCAAGGGCCTACATGTAAAACGAATAGTAAAACGAAAAATAATCTTGTAAATTGCACGTCGATTTTGAGGCGACCTGCAATTTACAACGTGAAAATCACCAAGATTTCTCACAAAAATCCTGACTCATTGAATATGGTGGATCAGATAAAAGATGAGGATTGATCCACTTGGCATACATAGCTTGTCCAGTAAGCAAGATAAAGAGATTAGTACTGTGGAGCGCCACGTAAGTATCGAATACGGACGAGCAGTCAATGAATTTCTCGGCACTAAAGCACAATCGACGAAACGGTATCATGATTCAATAACCGTCTCTTCTTAAATGGACATGTTCAGAAGCGCCACGTGTGACAACGATTACTTCCTATTAGGGGAAGCTATAAATAGCAGAAGAAATACAGATAAGAAGAATCACCTAACATCCACAAATCAAATCAAATTATCTTAGCATAGTACTTTAGGTTAGGTATCAATTCTCATCCACCGCTGGTTAATCATAAATCATTACCATAGAAGTAGCGTAAGTTTGTCCCCGCACACATCAGACCAACCAGTAGCTTGTAATCCAGTAATGGTAATTCTATCCCATCTATGCCTAGGAGCCGGATCTAGAGGAAGATCGTCATCCATAAGATTAGTTAGCATAAGCTCATATGCTGGGTCAGCCTTCTTGCTTTCATTCCTTTGTATAATAATTGTGCTCGTTCTTCCTTGCAATGATGTATAGCTGTGATGGACACATGAATTTCTATGACCATTACTTACTTATTTCTTTCCTTGGTCACAAACGGTACTAACGTGGCAAGCTTTTGACTGTGAAACGTGTGCAAGGTCTACATATGGTTGTTAATCGGTCGGGTCTTTGGGTATCTAGAAGGGATGCAGATTGCCTCCGACCTTGGGCCGAACCTTTAAGCGCCCAACCAAATTTGTGTGGGAGCCCGTCGTGTTGTATCTATTTGTTCACGCTGCCTATCACTTTTCTAAGACCATGTTAAGGTATGGGCCAAAAATGAGGTAGATCCAAATCTCTGGTAGACCACACCAAATAGTAAGCTTGGGTTGCATTAAATGCTAGTGTCATCTTTGGTGTGGTCTACTATAGCGTTGGATCTACCTCATTTTTTAGCACATACCTTAACATGATCTAAAAAAAGTGATGGATTGTGTGGATAAACAGATACATCATGGTGGGCTCTCATGCATAGCTGATTAAACACTTAAAGGTTCGGCCCCTTGGACGCAATCCATCTGAAAGCATAAGTCCAATTATGAGGACTCTGATGATCTGGCTCGATTTTGATACATGTGGGTACTCATTAGGTTTCTCCACCTTAATTTCTAGCCAGGTTCACTCGGCCATGTTAAATAAAGGCATGTTTGGACACACCTACAAAACTAGGATTCGGAGAAAAACCCTCATTTTGTGGCATGTTTGAAGCCCCATTGGGGACCCATTTAGGTCATAAATCTTCATTTTGTTGAAATTAATTCAATCGATTTTTGGAAAAATGCCAATTGCAGGAAGCCTCCTGCATTTGTTTTTGTTAATCAACGGACGAGGTTATGTCCGAAGCGGCACTAAGGGTGTTTAGAGGGTTGGGCTAAATAGATGGGTCAGATGGCACACAAGTATGCCACTTTGTCGCATGCAGGGATATCTTACGTGTGCATTGCTTATAATTTTGTATTAATTTTGTATTTAATATATAACAGTACTATTGAAAACATCAGGACCCCGAGCTCTTAATCGGGTCCAAATTTCTAAATGAGCCTGAGACCCATTAAAAGGGATCCACTGATAGCTCTTAAGTTCGTGCCGTTCATTAGGTTGGCCCTGCCGTGAGCATGAACTTGCCAAAATTTAGGCCGGCCTACTCATCTGGTGCCAGTGGCCCACACATGGAAGCTGAATGTTAGCCGTTCATCTAATTGTTGTGACCATCTGTTAGAGTTGACTCAAATTTGTTCAATGGAGGCCATTGACCGGTCATGGATAGCGACCGACCGGTCAAAATTTCGAAGAACAAGATAGCAAGTTCGTGTTGGGATAAAAGGCCAGCAACAGAAGCAAAGCCAAACACAAACAGCAAATTGAATCAAACAAGCAACACAATGCAATCACAATGCATGCAACCAACCGCACATAGACAATCCGAATTTAACGTGAAAAAACCCCTCACGGGTAAAAAACCATGGCACAAAGCGACACAAATCCACTATAATATTAGAAGTTACAAGAGATGGAACCCAAAAAATCCAAGATCACAAGCTCATGAGAGAAATCCAAGCTTTCCCAATAAGAAAACCCTCTTCTCAAGCTCTTTCTCTCACCTAGAACCTCTCTTAATCACCTGCCTTGTCTAGGATATATCTAATCCCGTAATACACTCCTTAAATAGGAGAAAACTGATATTAGAAACTCTTTGTACAAAACCACGCAAGAAACACAACCCAATTAGGAAACTTGACCCCTACCGACCGGTTGGCTGACCAATCAGTGATGCCCAAAATTTGTCCAACGTGCTGCTGTCTTGATCTTCACCGTGACCGACTTGTTGATGGCCTCTGTGCATGGTGATTTGGGGCGTCTGTTTCCAACAAACTCCACCACGACTCAAATCTTCATGCACCACCTTGCCTCGCACAACCTCCAACTCTTTCGTCGTCATCATAGTCCCATCGCTTCTCTTGCCCCATCGACTTTATCCTAGCATCTTCACACGCCATGTCGCTCTTCTCATGTGGCCCTTTTTTCTCTTGCCACATACAAGCAACCGTGGATCCCGTTGACGATCCCGCAGCTCCACCATGAATTGTGCTTCCGATCACTTTGTAAAAGATTATCGCACCTCCGTGCCTTTATCATCATGAGTCCTCCCTTCACCACTTTACAAAACCGATCACATCCGATGAACCTGCACCCTTTCGCCTGGAGTGCACCAAGAGATCACATTTCTCTTCATCTCAGGGACATGCTTCACACTTTCAAGGATCCGTTCGACTCCATTGAACATCCTAATGCGCACCAAACCAATACCCACTACATTGCGAGCGTAGCCATCACCCACAACAACCGATCCACCATCATACTCCTTATATGACATGAATGAACTCCGGTCAAGACATACGTGACATGATGCACCTGAATCCATGAGCCACTCTCCACCAAAAGATTATATGTCGGATACAGTCAATACATCACAAACATTACTACCGTCATCTACGGTATTGGCTCCCTCCCTAGAAGAATCTCCATATTTTTTCTGCATTTTCCCGAGATCGAACAATCCCTGTTCACATGCCCTTCTTTCCCATAATTCCAGCATTTCACCTTGTACATCCACTTGCCCTTTGATATAGATTTCGATAACGGAGATCCTCCACCCCGCTTAGAATTCCTTCCCCTCATAACCAGTGCCTCATTTGTAGAGGGACCAATGCTACCGCTTTTCCTTCTCATCGCCTTCGTTTGAAGGGCTGAGATAACGATTTCCGCGCCAATAGTCTCTCTACATGCGCATAACGAGTCCTTGAGCGACTCATATGATTTTAGAAGAGAATTTAATAGGATAAACGCTTGATCCTTGTCCTTCATCGGTTCATTTACATCCATCAACTTGCAAATAAGCCTATTGAAATTGTTGATGTGGCTCTCAACATCGGTCCCCTCTGTCATCCTCAAATAATACAACTGAAGCTTCAAATATATGCGATTTTTTAGAAATTTCTTCACATAAATATTTTCCAACTTCGCCCATGTTTTAGCCCCAGTTTTCTCTTTCATAACGTTATATAGGACCTTATCTGTCAGACACAATTAGATTGAGACATTGGCTTTTTTATCAATCTTCTCCCACTCCTCTTCTTTCGTAGCCTCCGGTCGCTTTCCAAGGAGCGCATCTTGCAATCCTTACTAAACTAGAAGGCCTTTCATCTTCACCTTCCAAAGTTCAAAATTATTTTTCCCTGAATACTTCTCTATGTCAAACCTCATCACAATGCCATGCTCTTGTCTTATATCTGAATTTCTGTTACACCCCAACGATCGCTCTGATACCAGTTGTTAAGATAGAAGGCTGACAGCAGAAGCAAAGCCAAACACGAGCAGCGAATTGAATCAAACAAGTAACACAATGCAATCACAATGCATGCAACCAACCACACATAGACAATCCGAATTTAACGTGGAAAAACCCCTCACGGGTAAAAAACCACGGCAAAAAGCGACACCAATCCACTATAATATCAGAAGTTACAAGAGATGGAACCCAAAATACCCAAGATCACAAACCCGCAAGAGAAATCCAAGCTTTCCCAAGAAGAAAACCCCCTTCTCAAGCTCTTTCTCTCACCTAGAACCTCTCTCAATCATATTTTCCGTCTAGGATACATCTAATTTTGTAATACACTCCTTAAATAGGAGAAAACTGAGATTAGAAACTCTTTGCGCAAAACTGCGCAAGAAACACATTCTAACTGGGAAACCTATCGACCGATCGGCTGACCGGTTGAGGACCCCTGCCGACCGATCGGTGATGCCCAAAATTGGTCCAGCGTACTACTGTCTCAATCTTCATCGTGACCGACCGGTCGGTGACCTCTATGCATGGTGATTTGGGGAGTCCATTTCCAACAGTTCGCTGGACCTTTCTGGACAATTTATGGGCATTGTCGACCATTCGACTGACCGGTTAACAGGGGCCCTCGACCGGTCGACGATGTGCTCCGACCGGTCGATAGCTTTCCTTGTTGGAGTTAGTTTCTTGCACGGTTTTGCGCAAGGAGTTTCTAATCTCGATGTTCTCCTATTTAAGGAGTGTATTATGGGATTAGTGGTATCCTAGACGGGAAAAGGGATTGAGAGGTTCCAGGTGAGAGAAAGAGCTTGAGAAGAAAGTTTTCTTCTTGAGAAAGCTTGAAATTTATCTTGTGGGCTTATGATCTGGGGTTTTGGGTTCCATCTCTTGTAACTTCTGATATTACAGTGGATTGGTGTCGCTTTGTGCCATGGTTTTTTACCCGTGAGAGATTTTTCCACGTAAAATCGAATTGTCTCTGTGTGGTTGATTGCATGTGTGTGTGATCGCATTGTGTTGCTCGTTTGATTCTATTTGCTACTGTGTGTTCAGCTTTGCTTCCACTACTGGTCTTTTCCCAACAACTGGTATCAGAGAGATCGTTGAGGTGTAGCAGAATTCAAATCTGAGACGAGAGCATGATATCGAGCATGAGATTCGACATAAAGAAGTATTCGGGGAAAAATAATTTTGAACTTTTGAAGGTGAAGATGAAAGGCCTTCTAGTTCAGTAAGGATTGCAAGATGCACTCCTTGAAAAGTGACTGGAGGATAGGAAAGAAGAAGAGTGGAAGAAGATCGATGAAAAAGTCAATGTCTCGATCCAATTATGTTTGGTAGATGAGGTCCTGTATAACGTCATGAAAGAGAAAACTGCGGCTGAAACATGGATGAAGTTGAAGAATATCTACGCGAAGAAATATCTAAAAAATCGCATATATTTGAAGCTTTAATTGTATAATTTGAGGATGGTCGAGAGGGCCGATGTTGAGAGCTACATCAGCAATTTCAATAAGCTTATTTGTAAGTTGATGGATGTAGATAAACTGATTGTAGACGCTCGCCATTCCGCGCTCCCGAACGTTCTCCCTTCCTTCCGAAAAAAGAAGAGGGGTACGTGCGCGCGAATCGTCGTTTGTGCCACTGGCTTGCCTCGTTCTCTAGGGCTTTGTTTCGATTGGTGTCATGTTAGGCTGGATGTGTTTGGATGAGTTCATATAAGACCAGAGTCGCCACTAGCCAGTTATTTCGAATCTACAGTCGGCTAGACCCCGTAGAAACGTTAGAGAAGGGAATCCGAAGATTCCTTCCTCTAAAATGACTCCTTTTGATCTGCGGCCAAAGATTCGAGGTAAGGGATCACGGTTACAGGGTGGGAAGAGGTTAAGCACCCCACACACTGCCTGTACAGAGGTACGGTCTCTACTTCACAAAATCGAACTAATACTTGAAAGTCTAATTTAATCCTCGTATATTCTCATGGATGACATGATGCATGAATGCAGGTCTGAACAGTAAGAGTTTCTGATGGGCAGGTTTCCATTAACAGGCAAGCCCAGAGCATACGCTCGAACTGATAGGTGCTTTATGTGAGATGCATGCGGTGTGTTTGAATAATCAAAGTGCTTGTAGTGACTGATGCATGAATGCAGGTTTGAACAGTAAGAGTTTCTGATGGGCAGATTTTCATTAATAGGCAAGCCCAGAGCATACGCTCGAACTGACAGGTGCTTCATGCGGGATGCATGCTGTGTGCTTGAATGATCAAAGTGCTTGTAGTGAAGTAGGGGGGTTGGAAGAAAAGTAAATGTTGCACTTATGCTAGATGCGAAATGAGATGATGTTGGTAAAGGGAAGCTAGATGGACGGAGGTGTCGCAAATGTTTGCTTCGAGTGGCTAGATCAAGACTTGGATGGCTTGGGAGACTTGGACTAGGGTCAGGCTGGGCTGGACCAGGGCTAGGCTCTTCTCACTCGAGCTCTCCTTGGTAGAGGAATGGGCTAAAAGGATGGAGAAGAACTTGGAACGGACGGATCGCACTCGAGCTGGAGGGCTTGCTGAATGAGAAGGGGAGGGGGGTATTTATAGCAGCGGGGAGTGGCAGAACCCGTAAATAATTTTGGGCGGCACCCAGGGGGCCGCCTATACGGCCGTTCTGCTTCAGGTTCGGAGTGTACGACCTCCGAACCTGAAGCAGAATTTTTTTAGGTTAGGGGTTCGGATTTGCTCCGAGGCTGCGGTTTGGAACTCGGTGAGTTGAATGGGTTTGGGAGATGGGTTGACACGGTGAGTTGACTGGATGGGTTGACTCAGCGGGTTGACTCATCGAGTTTGACTTTTTTTAGGGTTTTTTGATTGGTTTTTCTTATGGGGGATTTTTTGGGCTTATGTTTAGGGGTGAGTTGACTGGGTTCAGGCTTGAGCTGGGCTATGGATTGGGGCTTACAAGGGTGAGTTTAGCTGAGTTTAGACAAGGGATTTGGGGGTACGGTCCTCCATTCATTCAGCTATCTCTATCAACATTGTAGCCGACGGTGGGGTATCTACACTGATGAAGGACAATGATCAAGCTTTATCCTGTTAAATTCTCTTCCAGAATCATATGAGTCGCTTAAGGACTTGTTGTGAGCTGGTAGGGAGACAATTGATGTGGAAACCATTATTTCAACCCTTCAGGTGAAGGCGATAAGAAAGAAAAGCGGCGGCGTGGGTCCCTCTATGGACGAAGCACTGGTTATGAGAGGGAGGAATTTTGAGCGGGGTGGAGGATCTTCGTCTTCGAGATTTAAATCAAAAGGCAAGTGGAAGAGCAATGTGAGATGCTGAAATTGTGAGGAAGACGGGCACGTGAAGAGGGATTGTTCAAATCCTAAGAAAATGTAGGAGAAATCTGAAGATTCTTATAGGGAGGGGGCTAATACCGTGGAGGACGGTGGTGATGTTTGTGATGTATTCACTGTATTTGGCATATGATCTCTTGGTAGAGAGTGGCTCTTAAATTCAGATGCATCATCACGTATGTCTTGACAAGAGTTCATTCATGACATACAGGGAGTATGATGGTGGGTCGATCGTTGTGGGTGATGGTTACGCCCGCAAGGTAGTGGGTATTGGTTCAATGCTTATTAGGATGTTCGATGGGATCAAACGAATCCTTGAAAGTGTGAAGCATGTCCCTGAGATGAAGAAGAATGTGATGTCTCTTGATGCACTCAATATGAAAGGGTGTAGGTTTATCTACTGTGATCGATATTGTAAAGTGGTAAAGGGTGCACTCGTGATGATAAAGGCACAGAGGTGCGACAATCTTTATAACGTGATCAAGAGCACAATTCGTAGTGGAGTTACAAGATCGGCAGTGGGATCTACGGTTGCTTGTATGTGGCAAGAGTCAAAGGGCCACATGAGAAGAGCGACAAGGCGTGCGAATGTGCAAGGATAAAGTCGATGGGGCACGAGAATCAACGGGACTATGATGATGACGAAGTAAAGGTGGAGGATAATGCGTGGCAAGGTGTTGCATGAAGATTGGAGTCCTAGTGGAGATTGTTAGAGTTAACTCAAATCTGTTCAATGGAGGTCATCGACCGGTCGTGGATAATGACTGATCGGTCGGAATTTCGGAGAACAAGACAACAAGTTCGCTGGACATTTTTGGACAATTTCTGGGCATTGTCGACCGGTTGGCAGGTGCCCTCGACTGGTTGACGGTGTGCTCCAATCGGTCGATAGGTTTCCTTGTTAGAGTTGGTTTCTTGCGCGGTTTTGCGCAAGGAGTTTCTAATCTTGATTTTCTCCTATTTAAGGAGTGTATTTACGGGATTAGTGGTATCCTAAACAGGAAAGGGGATTGAGAAAGGTTCTAGGTGAGAGAAAGAGCTTGAGAAGAGGGTTTTCTTCTTGGGAAAGCTTGAAATATCTCTTTGTGGGCTTGTGATCTGAGGTTTTGGGTTCCATCTCTTATAAAATTTGATATTATAGTGGATTGGTGTCACTTTGTGCAGTGATTTTTTACCCGTGAGGGGTTTTCCACATAAAATCGGATTGTCTCTGTGTGGTTGATTGCATGTGTGTGTGATTGCATTGTGCTGCTCGTTTGATTCTATTTGTTGCTGTGTGTTCGGCTTTGCTTCTGCTGCTGGTCTTTTCCCAACACCATCCCCTTTCATCAAGTTGTCGACCGGCCTACTTTTCCCTTTTCACACAGGGTGCTCTTTTCACACTGAGCAGCGTTGAAAATTTCGGCCATCAGCGTTTGGACGAGTCAACCGATCAACTTCATAATAGTCAAGTCCAAAGATTGTATATGACATCTAGGTTATCCGCACTATTGATATTATAGTCCCCTGTATAAATGATGTACCTAAAAGAATTTATTAGATGTGTTTGGCTCAAAATTCATTTCATTGATGCGTGTGCAGTACCAAGTATGCCGGAGCCTGATATGGCTCAATCTAGATCTAAACTAAATTCATTCGTTGATGCGTGTGTGCAATACCAAGTATGCTAGAGCCTAATATGGCTCGATCTCGATCTGAACTGAGTGCCTATGACCCTAAGCACTGGGATAGACCAAGAGACCAAAAACCTAAGAATCTAGTTGTTGTCTATTCAGCTACTGATCAAATGAAATTAGGCGATTTGTGAAGGAGAGGGTTTTGTCCTTTTAATGAGTTTTTCTTTTCTTTTTTTTAACCGAAATAGTTTTTTCTTATTGTGATTGCAATTATCGATCAATTAATACAGTATGAGAAATAAAAGAGATTGTATTTATAAAAAATAAACACTTACAAATAGAAAAGAAAATTCATGGTGATACAACGATGGCATAGATGGCAATATCTTAAAATTAAGGTCTTCCTTGATCCAATGACTTGGGCATAGACGAAGGGAATTTCGCTATAATTTAAGCTAAAATCAATCCAGTGTAGCAATGTAGATGGATTAGATTATATTACTCCTAAGCTAAACTCAGTATAGCGTAGTAGTGCATATTGATTGAATTACACTAAAAGCTAAATTAGAATAAGCAGTATTGCATTGTAGAGTTATGTTGGATTGGGTTGGCAAGGGCCTGAAGCTCTTCAATCTTCCTCATATTTATAAAATTTCTAATCAGATGTTAGATAGAGATATTCATAATTGTTCCTTATATTCAATGACATGGAAATAACTATGCGTGCCCCTAAACAATTGTTGTTTGTTGTGAGGTTGACCATTAGTTGACACCACAATAACTTGCTATGTGGGCGAAATATGTGATGTCTTGTGGTAGTGGCCAATTGAGCTTATTATTTCCAGCTGCTATGGTTTTTTTGAATTCTAATCACATACCATTATGGCTAGAGCTGTCAACAGGCTGGGCCTGGGGTAAGTCTTGGCCCGAATTTTGAATCGTTTTAGGCCGGTCTGTTAGGCCAACCTTTTTCAAAATTATGATTTTTCAGGCCTGAGCCCGGCCCATTGACACTCTTAATCATTACAACCAAAAATGTCTTTCATTTATCTCTTCTAAAGATTTCGGTACCACATGGCATCATCCATATCACTGGATCTGACGCGTATAAACAAGATGAAAATTTTCTAAACCTTCTTTATCCATGGCCAACCAAGTAACAGTCAAGGAAGAAAATAAAGAAAATACGGTCGCGGCTCCCATCCAACCGGATAATGTTTTTCTATTGCTAGGAGTTTTAATCCAGATGGGGCCATTTCACAATCTGTCTTTCAAGCATTGTAATACCTACCGTGCGCCGCGATTATCGCTCTCAGAAGATCCAAGAGTTGGTGCACCTCTACTGCCAAACGTTGACCAGTGCATCTGGTAATGAATCTGGACGGTCTAATAAGTGGGTCCCTTATTTGACTGACATCTGGAAGTTCATAACTATCCGTTCCCCTCACCAATTTTGGATGGTCAAAATAGTAAGATCAATGGTCTAAAACGCTTCTTGGCAGAATGGTAGGAGCGTGTATCTTATGAACTGGTTATATCTTGGCACATGATGGCCTCTAAATTTTGAGCAGTGATCAATTCATGAAAGTGGACCACGGTCTGGATCGATCGGCATATGTGCATCTTAGGCATTAGGCATGACGGCTTCAGTAGCTATCTCACTAGTAACTAAGTTCTGCTGGCCCTACCATGATGCTTTTGTTGTATCCACACCATCCATCCATTTGGTGAGAGCATAAGCCAAAGAATGAGGCAGATCCAGAGCGCATCCTGCCAAAGAAATCAGTGGGGATTGACTGCCTACCATTGAAGACTTCTTGAGAGTATGGAAGTTTTTTTTAACCTGATATTTGCGGTTTTCCTTTGTCCATGTCTATGTGAATTTATGAACAAGTTGGATCTCAAGCAAACATCATGGTGGGCCGTAGGAAGGTTTCAATGGTGAATGTCACTGTCTCCGCTGTTTTATGTGGTTGGTCCACTTGAGCGTTGGATCTGCCTCATCTTTTTTTGGTTCAAACCTAAACTGATCTCTCAAAATGGATGGATCGTATGAATACAACACATACATCATGGTGGGCCCGCAGAACTTGGTCGGATTAGCTACTTGCTGCTTTAGTTATATCGCTACTATAGTAATGTCACCAAGTTATGTGGGCTCCACTATGATGTATGTGTTGTATCCATACCGTTCATCCATCTCTAGGGATCATTTTAGGACATGAGTCAAAAAATGAGGAAAATTTAAAGCTCAAATAGACTCCACTACCCTACCAAATTAAAAGTAGGGACAGCAATGCTCACCATTGAAACATTCTTAAGGCCCGCCATGATGTTTTTCTTCGTAAGCTCACACAGACATTGACGAAGGTAAAACACAAATATCAGCTTGAATGAAAACTGCTATGCCCCAGAGTTTTTAATGGTAGGTGTTCAATCCCCACCGTTTTTTGTGGTTGGGTCCACTTGAGTTTTGGATCTGCCTCATTCTTTGGTTCATGCCTTAAAAATGATCTCTCCAAGTGAATGGACGGTATGGATGCAACACATACATCATAGTGGGCCCACAAAACTTTGTGACATCACTTGAGCAGTGAGTATAATGAAGCCGCCGGCAGCTTATCTGCGTTCCCGGGCACCACAATGATGGATGTGTTTTATCCACGCTGTTCATCAGTTTTTCTACCCCTCCAGCAGAGGTCGGTAGCAGCATATTGTGGCACCACAATGATGTATGTGTTTTATCCATGCTCTCCATCGGCTTTTCCACCTCATTTTAGGTCATGGGTTAGAAAATGAAACCGGTTCAACTATAAGGTGGACCACACAATAGGAAATAGTGATGATCGAATGTCGATAATTAAAAACTTATTGTGGCCCACAAAAGTTTTGGATAAATTTGTATTTGTGCGATCAGCCAAGCCTGTTTGACTTATTATTTTTCAGCTGCTATGGGTTTTTTTGAATTCTAATCACATTCCACCGTCATGACTAGGGCTGTCAATGGGTTGGGCCTGGGTAAATCTTGGCCCGAATTTTAAAATGTTTCAGGCCGGTCTGTCAGGCCAGCCCGTATTCAAAATTATGATTTTTCAGCCTGAGCCTTACCCATTTGACACTCCTAATTATGACAACCAAAAATATCTTTCATTTATCTTTTCCAAAAATTACGGTACTACATGGCATCATTCATATCATTGGATATGACACGATTAGATCAAGTATGAATAAGATAAAATTTTATGCATGGCCAACCAAGAAACAGTCAAGGAAGAAAAATCCAGAGATCTGGCTGAGCCCCGCTTTATCAAAGTTCTGGATTACCGGATGGGGCCATTTCACAATCTGTCTTCAAGCGTTGTAATACCGACCGTGCGCCGCAAATATCGCTCTAAATGTTAAAGGAGAAGATCCAAGAGTTGTGCACCTCCAGTACTGCCAAACGTCGACCAGTGCACCTAGTAATGAATCTGGACGGTCTAATTAATAGGTTCCCTATTTGACTGCCATCAGGAAGTTCATAACTATCCGTTCCCCCGATAATTTTGGATGGTCAAAATAGTAAGATCAATGGTCTAAAACGCTTCTTGGAAGAATGGTAAGAGCTTGTGTATCTTATGAACAGGTTGTATCTTGGCACATGATGGCCTTTAAATTTTGAGCAGTGATCAATTCATGAACGTGGGCCACGGTCTGGATCAATCGGCATGTGTGTGCATCTTAGGCATTAGGCATTACGGGGTGGCATACAATTTACTAAATGGTACATATGTATGCTAAATACTCCCGCTGGGACCATGGGCCTGTTTGGAGCCTGGATTTGGAACCCCTGGTTATGTTTGCACCCTAGATTTGGAGTCTCCTGTGGTGTGAAAGTATGATATTTACAATGGTTTGAATTTAATTACTAAATCAACTTTAATATCCCTAATTAGTGTAAGCATATAAGTTTGACACAATGGTTGTTATAAGCCCGTTGAAATATATATTTTGGCCGAAAATGATGAAATTCTAAGTCTTGGATGGGCCACAAGCACAAGATTACATTCAAGTGACTAACCTATAAATTTTAACTGTTGATTTCCTTGGACAATGTTTGGACAGTGTAGATCATTGTATTAAAGTAATTTTAGTGATGTAGTTGATAATCTAATTGTTTTGGGGTATAATCAGTGGGCTATGTGCCCAATAGATTAGTAGCCTAGTGACACATATGTTACATATGTGACTCTTGGGAGAATTTTAGATGTTATCCAAACTTCTACCTTGGATTGCAAACCCCCTAATCGAGGGGATTTGAAACCCCCAGTTGCTTGGGATTTGAAACCCTCTCAAATCCCCTCAAATATCCCAAATTCCATGGTGCCAAACTGCCCCTAAATGGCCATGATGGACGCTGAATAGCTACTGATGGCTTCAATGGCTATCTTACAACTAAGTGACGCCACCAAGTTCTGCAGGCCCTACTGTGATGTATGTGTTGTATCCACACTATCCATCCATTTGGAGAGTTCCTTTTAGGATATAAGCCAAAGAATGAGGCAAATCCAAAGCTCAAGTGATCCCACCACAGAAAGTAGTGGGGATTGAATGCCTACGGTGAAAAGCTTCTTCGGGGCAAGGAAGTTTTCAATCAAGCTGATATTTGTGTTTCCGTCTGTCCATGTCTTTGCGAATTTATGAACAAGTTGGATCTCAAATGAACATCATGGTGGCCCCTAGGAAGGTTTCCAGTGGGCATCACTATTTCCATCATGTCCCGTGATGTGTTCACTTGAGCTTTGGATTTGCCTACTTGTTTTTTGCTAGCAACTTAAAATGATCTCTTTAAATGGATGGATGGTAAGAATATAACACATACATCTCACGTCACCTATTTGGCTACTGAAGTCATGAGTAGCTGATACGGGTCGGCCATCCTCTTTCTACCGTGTAACATCACTAAGGGGTGTGTGTGGCATCTCTATAAATAAGAGTTTATTGGCTTATTTTTTAAAAAAAATAAGGTTTTTGGTTGTTTGATAGAAGTCTAATGAAGTGCTTATTTATTTAGACATGAGCAAATAAGCTCTGATTTAATAAGGGGGCGTTTAACAAATCTATTAATAAGAGCTTATTTACTTATTCTAAAAAAATAAGCTCTTATTATGAAAATAGACCGTGTGGTAAAACTAGAGCTGTACACGAATTGAGCTAGCTCGAAAAGCTTGCTCCGCTCGGCTCGAAAAACCTCGGTTTGTTTTGGCTTGTAGGGTTGAACAAGCCAAGCCGAGTCTATTTTATGGGCTCGTTGAAAATTCAAACCAAGCTCGAGCTTGGCCTGAGCTCAATTTGGCTCGGCTCAAACCAGGCTCCACTCATGTATAGGCTCAGTATTTAAAATATATTATGTATTATATATTAATATTATTATATAATATATAAAATGAGTTTAAAATAAAAAAATAAAACCCTAAAAGTTGCCCTCGCCTGCGTCTGCCTGATTGTCTTCCGGCCTCCATGAGGACCATGACCCTTCTCTCTCTCTCTCTCTCTCTCTCTCTCTCTCTCTCTCTCTCTCTCCCCGCTCGTCGCCCGGCCATTCCGGTCGTCCCTAGCCTTGTCCAACAGCCGACAGCCGACCGCCCTTGTCTGACAGCCAACCTCCCTCCAGCCGACGACTGCTCCTGTCCAATAGCCGACCTCCCTCCAGCCAACGACCTCCCTTGTCTGACCACCCCAACCTTGAAAGCCCAAGCTCGATTCGACTCAAATGCCCAAACTCGATCGTAGCCTGAAATCTTGGCTTGAATTTGGGCTGAAAAGCTTGAAGCTCGAATAGGCTTGAACATGATCGAATTCGGCTTAAAAGTTCAACCAAACCAAGCCAAGCTTGCCAGTTGGGCTCGCGCTTATTTAGCTTAAGCACGTGGACATTTTTAATTAATTTTTGGACAAGTTTGTCCTTAAACTATTTAAGTAATTCCCATCTTGCCCTCTTCTCTTCTTTAAAATATTTCTAAGGTGGGCCCACATGATGAACAACCCATATTGAAGGTGGGTTTCCACATCAAGGTGGGCCCACATAATGCATGGTCACATCAAAGGTGGGCCCCACATGATGAACGCCCACATCAAAGGTGGGACCTACATGATGGATGGGGAACATTAAAGGTGGGATCACATGATAGAAGGTCGACATCAAAGGTAGGCCCACATGATGAACAACCCATATTGAAGGCTGGGCCTCACATGATTGACGGTGGACACTAAAGGTGGGTCCCACATGATGGATGACCCATATTAAAATATGACCTCGCATGATGGATGAACTATCCACATCAAGTGGGCCCCATATGATGGATGGTTCGTAGCAAAGGTGAGACCCACATGATGGATGGTGGACATTGAATGTGGGACCACATGATGGAAGATTGACATTAAATGTGGGACCACATGATGAATGACCCATATTGAAGGTTGAGCCCCACATGACGGATGGTCCATAGCAAAGGTAGGACCTACATGATGGATGGTGGACATCAAAGGTGGGTCCCACATGATGGACTATCCACATCAAAGGTAGGATCCAAGTGATGGATGGTGGATATTGAATGTGGGACTACGTGATGGAAGGTGGATATTGAATGTGGGACCACGTGATGGAAGGTTGACATTAAAGGTGGGCCTACATGATGAATGACCCATGTTGAAGGTTGGACCCCACATGATGGACAGTCCATAGCCAATGTGGGACCTACATGATGGATGGTGGACATCAAATGGGTCCCACATGATGGACAACCTACGTGATGTGGGTCTCACATGATAGTGGTCTACAACAAAGGTAGGACCCAAATGATGGATGGTGGACATCAAAGATGGGCCCCTTATATGAATGACTCATATTGAAGTGGGGCTCCATATCAAGGTGGGCCCATGTAATGAAATGTTCACATCAAAGGTAGGCCCCACATCAAAGTGTGGCCCAACATGACGGAACATGCACATCAAGTAGGTCCCATTTAAATGGCAGTCCACGTCAAAGGTAGGATCCACATGATGGATGATGGTCGTTGAAGGTGGGTCCACATGATGGTCAGTTGATGTCAAAGATGGGCTCACATAATGAACGATCCATAATGAAGGTGGGGCCCCACACAAAGAATGGTCCACATCAAGGTGGGCCCACATAATGGTCGGAGTGGGCTTCACATGATGGATGGCTCACATAAAAGTGTAGCCCCTCATAATAGACATTTGACATCAAGTGGGCTTTACCTAATGGATGGTCCACATCCAAGGTCTCTCATGATGGATGACCCATATCCAAAGTGGGCCATATGATGGATGATCCATATAGAAGGTGAGCTTCACACGATCAATGATATGTCAAAACTGGGCCCCATATGATGGACAATACACTTCAAAGGTAGGGCCCATACTATGGACACATCAAATGTGGAGTCCATGTGATGGTGATGGGTAGCGAACATTGAGGAGCTCCACATAAAGGACAATTAGCATTGATGTTGGGCCCCACATGATGGACAGTCCACCCAAATAACCATTTGGATTGCTCTTATAATTAAGTTGTTGTAATCTTTAAAAATAAAATCAATTACCCTTTAAAAAGCTCTTATTTGAAAGTTTTACTAAACGTGCTTATTTTAAATAAAAGTGTGTGTATATATATATATATATATATATATATATATATATATATATATATATATATATATATATATTGAGATTTTGCCAAATGGGCTTATTTAAAACAAGAACAAAAAGAGCTTATTAAAATAACTCTTATTGAATTAGAGTAGAGATGCCAAATGCCCCCTAAGTTGGGGAGGGGTTACTTTTTGAAACCGAGTTTATTTGGCTTAAGTGGGTGGATATTTTGGACTAATTTTCGGACATGTTTGTTCTTAAACTTCTCAAGTAATTTCCATCTTACCCTCTTATCTTCTCTTTACAATTTCTTCAAGCCCACGTGACGAACGACCCATAGTGAAGGTGGGCCCCACATGATGGATGGCTAACTTCAAAGTGTGGCCCCGCATGATGAACGATCCACATCAAGCAGGCCATGCCTGATGATGGTCCACATCAAAGGTGGGACCCACATGATGGATGGTGGACATTGAATGTGGGAGCACATGATGGAAGGTTGATATTAAAGGTGGGCCCACAAGATGAATGACCCATATTGAAGGTTGGGCCCCACATCATGGATGGTCCATAGCGAAGGTTAGACATACATGATGGATGGTGGACATCAAAGGTAGGCCACATATGATGGATTATCCACATCAATTGGGCCCCACATGATAGATGGTCCACAACAAAGGTGGGACCCTCACGATGGATGGTCCACATCAAAGGTAGGACCCACGTGATAGATGGTGGATAATAAATGTGGGACTACATAATGGAAGGTTGACATTAAAGGTAGGCCTGCATGATGAATGATCCATATTGAAGGTTAGGCCCCACATGATGGACGGTCCACAGACAAGGTGGGACCTACATGATGGATGGTGGACATGAAAGGTGGGTCCCACATGATGGACTATCTACATAAAGTGGGCCCCACATGATGGATGGTGGACATCAAAGATGGGCCCCTCATGATGAACGACTCATATTGAAGTGGGGCCCCACATCAAGGTGGGCCCCACATGATAGAGGACCTAGATTAAAGTGTGGCCCAACATGACGGAACATGCATATCAAGTGGGTCCCATTTGATGGACAATCCACGTCTAAGGTGGGACCCACAAGATAGATGATGGTCAGTTGATATGAAAATGGGCCCACATGATGAACGACCCACAATGAAGGTGGGCCCCACACAATGAATGGTCCACATCAAGGTGGGCCCACATAATGGACAGAATGAGCTTCGCATGATGGATGACCCACATAAAAGTATGGCCCCTCATAATTGATAGTTCACAATAAGTGGGCTCCACCTAATGGATGGTTCACATCCAAGGTCTCTCATGATGGATGACCCATATCTAAAGTGGGCCGTATGATGGATGATCTACATAGAAGGTGTACCCCACATGATGAATGGTGGATATCAAAAGTTGGCCTCACATGATGGACAATCCACTTCAAAGGTAGGGCCCATACTATGGACATATCAAATGTGGAGTTCACATGATGGGTGATGGGTAGTGGACATTAAAGGGCCTCGCATAAAGGACAATTAGCATTGATGTTAGGCCTTACATGATGGACGGTCCACTAAAACAACCATTTGGATTGCTCTTATATTAAAGCTGTTGTAATCTTTAAAAATGATGATGACAACCTTTTAAGAATGTTTTATTTGCAAGTTTTACTAAACATGCTTATTTTAAAAAAGATTTTTTTTTTTTAAAGATTTTACCAAACAAACTTATTTAAAACAAGAGCTATAACAAAAAGTACTTATTAAAGTGGCTCTTACTCAAAATGCTCTTATTAAATTAGAGTATAGATGCCAAACGAGCACAGCCCCAAGTTCTGTGGGCTCTACCATGCCTATCTAGATAGATCATTTTAAGACGAGAGCTAAAATTTGATGAAGATCTAAAGTTCAAGTAGAACCCATCATAGAAAACAGTGGAGACAACCATGCTCACCATTGAAACCTTTTCGGGGCTCACTGAGATTTGGATCTGCCTCATTTTTGGGTTCATGCCATAAAATGAGCTAGAAAAATGGAGGGATGGCATGTATAAAAACACATAAGTCACGGTGGGGCCCACAGCACCGACCAGTACCGGGTGGGTATCACTACCGAATCGGGGTCCTCTATCGGAACCTGGTACGGACTACTTTCAAGGTAACTAGCAAGAAAAGAACCTTCTGATACCAAATGTTTAAAAAGATACGCTACTGTGCTCTCACAGCAGTGTTATAGTGCTCGTAGTTGCATCCATCAGGCATCACGAAAATCCAATTGATCAACCGTTCAAAACACATAATATAGGCTACGTACTGTCCAAAAATAACAATGGTCGGACACTGATAGGATGATCTGATCCGTCCATAATTTGTCCTTATTTTTGTAGCCGTCCTTTTTTCCGAGCCATAGATAGAATGGTTAGGATTGCCTCACAAAAAGCGACTCTTTAGAATCTATGATGGACTCCAGCAAATATATAAATCGAATTGTTGGTTGGACTTTTTTTTGTGTAAATGATCTGGGCCGCACAAATTAAATGCTAATGATTAGATACCCTCTTAATAAAACTTTTGGGAGTCCACTACAAGGCATGGAAAAGATTGTTGATTTACATTTATAGCGCATTTGGATTGCAAGTTACTTAAGCTAATTATGCCTCAAGTAGCTTGTTTTGATTTCTACTCATTTAGTTGAAGTTTGGTTTATAATCACTTAAAAGTAACTTTAAAAAAAAATTTATTTAAAGTTATTTATGGGGCGTTTGGATAATAAGTTACTTAAGATAAACTAATTATGCCTCAAGTAGCTTGTCTTGATTTGTACTTACTTAGGTGAAGTGATTAAGTAACTTTAAATGAAAAAGTTACTTATAAGTGATCATAAACTAAACTTATCTCAAATAAGTTACTTATCTACTGATGTAAGTGGAAAAAGTAACTTATTTGGTGGTATCCAAATGACTGTTATAGGGGGACATTGGACCATAAGTTATAAGATAAGCTACTTATGCCTCAAGTATCTTATCTTGATTTTTACTTATTAAACTGAAGTACTTAGCTTTAAATAAAAAGTTACTTATGAGTGACATAAACCAAACATACTTATCTCAAATCAGTTACTCATTGGTAAGTAGAAAAGTAACTTATTTGGTGGTACCCAAGCAGACCATTAATCACTTCAGTTTAATAAATAGAAATTGAAATAAATTACTTAAGGCAAAAGTAGCTTGCCTTAAGAAGTATAAATCTGTCCGTTAGAACATTGGATACGTATGTATAACTCTACAACTATCTTCACATATTATAGACACCAACACATGGGTGAATTCATGTAATATCTATTAAGATTATTTTGCAAATTACCTTTTAGTATTTTCATGTATTTTTGTCATTCTTAATGAGTTGAGCATATTACAGTTTCCTCAATGTCGTCCTTCACAATTAGGCTTGAATTTTAAAATGCGACCATGTGTGGAATGTTCTGATACAATACAAGAAGACCATATAATTGGACCCATATCACCAAGTGAAGTGATCCATCCGCAGCCATGTCCCTCTACAGATGTTCATTCCATCTGGCCATGAGCCCATGTGAGTCCCTTGGCTGGCATCCCAGTTTAAAACCCGAAAAAGATTAACCCGACTTTCATGAGTCAACTCAGTTCAACGAGATTAATTCACACTCGAGAAAAGACTCCATCAAAATTTTAGAAATACTTGGCTCGCTTCCAAAATGCTAAAAAAACTCAATAAAACTTGACTCAACTGCTCGCGAATCGACATTACTTATATTTATTTATCTTATTTTAATATTAAATATTACTAAAAAATGCTAAAAAAAAACTTACGTAAGCTTTCAAGAAAATTATCCTTATGTGAGATTTTATTGCAATGGAATATTCTCTCTGCACACTACATCTAACCCTTCGAATTACTCATGAGGTGGGCCACACCATGGAAAATAATATATAGCATTTGAATAAATAAAAAAAAATACAAGCATTGAGTGGACAATTAAATATCACATGTTTGGTCCATCTTTTACCACATGTCATCTACGCAGATGCTATCGGCAGATGACCGGCTCTGATCAGGCAGAGGCGAATACACTCTAGCGAGGCCATTGAGCATTTCTCGTTGAGAAATCAAAGATTTCATGCAAAACTCCTGCAGGAAAGAGACGATTGCAGGCGCCAAATTTGTTTTGCCTACGTCGCGATGTAGTAGCATTGCAAGTGTGACGAGTTGCTCCATTGGGACCCACATGCAGAGAGATCTGATGATCGGAACCGTCCATCGGACGATTCTAACCATTAATATATGTAAACGAATGTTGGATATTAAGAAAGAAATTATCAATGGTTAACATTCAATCCAAAATGAAGCTGGATCCATGCACTATAAAATCTTGTAGCTTAAGTTAACCAACAATGCGATTTTTTGGGGCCCACTGTGACGATTACATGACATCCAAGCCGTCCATCACATGAGTCATCTTATTTTCTCCTAGCCACCTGAAGATTATTTTGATCCAGGACTTAAGTGGGCCACACCATAGCGAACGATTGGGATGGGGATCCCACCATAAAAAGCCTTCCAGATATAGTGTGGGGCCACCATGTTTTAATATGCATTCCAAATTTCGAATCCATTCAGAATATTGACCCCACCAACGTGATTGGACACCCCAAAAAACAGGCACTCTAAGATGCAGAGAGGTCTGATGATCCGAACCATCCATCGGACTATTCTAACACAAGACAAAATTATCAATGGCTAACATTCAATCTGAATATTTTTAGTCTTGATCTTGACCATTGGACTACAGCCCATGTGCGATAGTACCGAGAAGATGGACGGTTCCATTCATAGGGCCATCTTGGGCGAGAAATCCCGAGTACAAGGCGAGAAAGTTACAAAACCGTAAGCCGTCGGCCGGCCCAGGCCCGGTTCATGGGCTAAAAATCCAGGCCGGTCCAATCTTATCCAGGCCACCGATGCTACGGCAAACAACTTCAGAGCACGTGGCGCCTAACCAGTCCAAGAGTACAAAAGCGTAGCGGATTCTGTGGTGAGGCGCTCGCCACCCTTTACCGTGGTGTGAAGACTGTGTGGGGTCCACCGTAATGTATATATTTTATCTACGCCGTCCATCCGTTTTTCCAGATCATTTTATGGATGATCCAAAAATTAAAGTATATCCAAAATCTCGAGTGGACCACACCACAAGGAAAAGTGGGAATTGAACGCGTACCGTTGAGAACTTCTTTGGGGGCCATGGAAATTTTCGGTCAAGATGATATTTATTTTTCCCCTTCATCCAGCTATGAGTGAACTTTTGAACAGTTTGGATGACAGATAAACATCACTGCGGGCCCTAGAACGGTTTCAACGGTGGACGATATTATTCCCACCGCTTTCTGTGGTGTGGTCCACTTGAGACTTGGATATGATTAAATATTTGTTTAGTGAATTAAAATGATCTGGAAAAACGGATGGACGGCGTGGATAAAATATATACATCACGGTGGGCCCCACAGAGTCTTCACACCACGGTAAAGGGCGGTGACTGCCTCACCACACAATCCGCGTCCGTCCAAAAGAATAGCTACACCGTTTAGTTTGTTTTCCACCATTTAATGTACCTCAATCTGGACCATTGAATGGTGGTTGCATCATAGATGGAACGGATCCTGGAAATCGCACTGATCAAATGGTTATAGATTAAAAAATGCCTAATTTATAGCCATCAGATGGACGGCCTAAAAGCAATCAAAGGAGATATAATCGAGCATTTGGAGCGCCTACAAAAGTTTCGCTGATTTGCTGTTGATTTGCAAAATACCCAGTAACGTACTCATCAGATCAATCTAGCCGTCCATGGGCCATCGGCTGTAGCTGTCTATTTCATTTTTACGAGGCTAGAATCATCCGATGGGGAAGACATTAGAGAATGGCCCATCTCATAATGGGCCCACCAGATCAGTGGATTAGTTCACTTATAGGCATTTTTTCACGGTGCGGATTAGATTGCATGCAGATGGAGGTTTGCTAATCCCACATGCATGTACAGCCGAAAACGGAACATCTAGGCCATCCATTAGGTGCTCCGCATCTTTTTCTGCCTGATTAGTTGACGGACCAGATTTAGTGGCCAAGGCATGCCTACGTGACTATTAGACAGATCAAATCCGTGCTATCTTACAACGTGTGGGGGTGATACACGTACGTAGTTTCGGCTCGATGACAAGATGAGCGGCTGAAATTCTACAATGCTATAACGCCCGACAAAAGGCTGCACTTATCGGGTTTTGTACGACACAAGTGGGACCCACAGTTCAATGATCCACACCGTTAACATTATAGGCACCAAATAAAATAGCCCGTGTGAAACCGTTCAAATTCAACAAAGGAAAAGGCCTAATATCATCCTGCTAAGATCATTAAATCCAAGGCAGTTTCGATCAGCAAACTATCCTCATTGAGGGTCACAAACTCAACGCTTTAGACCGTTCAAACAGTGGGCCCCACCTGAAAAAATGGAAACCCCCGGAGGGCAGCATAAGCAAGCCTTTGGGGGGCAGAGAATTGTATTAAACGCACATTGGAGTCGTTTCCGTCAAAAACCCCCATCGTCTTCCTCCTCTCCCCATCGTCTTCTTCCTCTCTCTCTGCGCTTCCTCTGTGAAAGGAGGAGAAATCTGATCCGTTGAAATCGCGGCTGAGATCTTCGACGCGAGGTAAAAAACTGATTTTTCCTAAAAAATTTCTTTTTTTATAGTCTCTCTCTCTCTCTCTCTCTCTCTCTCTCTCTCTCTCTCTGGGTTTTGAAAGCATCATCTCTATATGGTTGGAAATGATTTTTTCCTTCTGTTTTTTTCCAGCTGAGATCGAACATTTTCTGCAGATTTGGTTGTTACTTGATTCTTTTTTGCGGAAATTTAGGGTTCGAAAAACTTTTGATTTTTGTTTTTAAAGATCTCGAATCTGTGTTCTTTTTCGTTGGAGAATTTCTGGGATTTTGGGTGCTGTTTGGGAGTCCAGAAACTTGATTTGGGCGGATTTTGTGCCCTTTTTGAATCATAATTTCAGAGAAGGGATGTGTGGCGGTACATCTCTTTCGGATTTGAAACCAGAAGAAAGGTGCATTTTTTCAGTGTTGCTGTTTCTAGTAGGTTGGAAATGACGTCGCTCTTGATTTGGGCGGAAAATCGTTCAGTGTAGGTGGTCCTAACTGATGAATTTGAGGGAAAGAATGGACGGTTGGAAAAGGTTGGGGAACTGTCTACATTCTATCCTCAATTCCAGCTGCTTGGGTTGTCCTGCTCGGCTTAGTTCCTGGCCAGGGCAACATCCATGGTGGGGCCCACCTGTTTGCAATTCTGGCTTTGCATTCAAGTGCCATGTTGGCATGTGTGCTGTGAGTAGGTCGTGTTGCTGCTCATTTGGGATAGGATGCGTATCTGGTATTCTTGCAGTTTGAATGTGTGGAATTGGTTTTGATCTGGTTTTATTTTTTGTTTTCATGGTGTGTGTTTTAGTGTTAGAACTGGACCATCAGATTTGAAAAGGGGAGCTTTTGTGCCCGGAAATCGTGTGCGTCAGGATGTTGTCATGGATGGCCCCACAGATGAAAGTCACAGATTGGAGGAATGCCATATTGAGTTCGGAAGATGAGAGTGCAGAATGTTGTGCGGCTCTGGACGTGGTACCTCATGTCAGTGATGAAAATGTTCCGATGGAAAATCCAGTTGAAAATCCCCCTGTCGAGCCCGTGGATGATGACAACCACCCGATAGAAAATCCAACCGATGGGCCTGTGGACAATGACGATGTTGCAGTGGAAAATGCTGCCACTGGGGAACCAAATGAACCTGCTGTGGGTATGGAATTTTCTTCCGAAGAGAATGCGAAGACTTTCTACAAGGACTATGCCAAGCGTGAAGGGTTTGTTGTCCGTACTAGCAGTTTCTATTGTTCAAAGTTGAGTGGTGAGAAGATTTCTCGGGAATTAGTGTGTTCTAAGCAAGGGCATCGTAAGAGCAGTGAGACAAGAATCGGCGGTGATGCACCTAGTGGCAAAAGGAAGCGAAAGCGAATGACCAAAAGGACAGGCTGCAAGGCAATGGTTACGTTGAGGAAACAAGAGAAGACTGGAAAATGGCTTGTAGTTAGATTTCACAAGGAACACAATCATCCCTTGGGTCCAAATGAACCGAAGAAAGCTCGACCTGATAAGGTTGTACCTGATCCTGCTAAGAAAGCTAAATCGAATAGAGCTAAAAGAGCACGTAAAGCAGCATCTGCCCCCAAAGAAGCTCCTGGTGGGCCCAGCAATGCTGGTTCAGGTGACATCATCGCTATGAACTATGTAACAAAGACGCGGCGGTGGAACTTTGGAAGGGATGCTCAGAGTGCATTGGAGTACTTCAAGCAAAGGCAAGCTGAGGATCCTGACTTCTTTTATGCCACGGAAGTTGATGATAAGAAGTGTTTGACGAAAGTTTTCTGGGTTGATGGACGGTCAAGGATGGCATATGAATATTTTGGGGACGTGGTTACCTTTGACACCCGATACAGGACAAATCGGTTTCAAGTGCCGTTTGCTCCATTCACAGGAGTGAACCATCATATGCAACCTGTTACATTTGGTTGCGCGTTATTGGTAGATGAATCCACATCAACGCTTGTATGGTTGTTTAAGACATGGCTAACTGCAATGAATGGGCGGCAGCCGATCTCAATAATCACTGACCGTGATAAGACAATTAGAGCAGCAGTTGTACAGGTATTCCCCGAAGTTGATCATCGTTTTTGCCTGCGGCACATCAACAGGAAGCGAAATGCAAAATTACCACATGCAGTTACCTCACATCCGTATTTTGATGAGGAATTTCAAAGATGCATCCATGCTGGGACAATAGAAGAGTTTGAGTCAAGTTGGGATGCTCTCGTCGAGAAGTACATGCTTCGAGAGAATGAATGGATAAAATCATTGTACGAAGATCGTCAACAATGGGTACCGGTCTACTTACAGGACAAGTTCTTTCCAGATGTGTCTACAGCCCAACAAAGTGAAAGCGCAACTGCATTTTTCGACCGGCACATGAATGCAAATACTACCCTGAAAGATTTTGTTACACGGCATGAGGAAGAACTTAATGATTCTTATGAAAGGGAAGCACATGAAGATTACTTGCCAGTTGACACCTGCACCTATTTTCCGCACGCGATCTACTATGGAAAAACAAGCCGCAAACATTTATACAAGGAAGGTGTTTGAGGTATTTCAAGAGGAATTGCTCGAAGAATGCAATTATTCTGTAAATAAATTTTATGATGGGGGAGCAACCAACACATTTAGAGTAGCAAGATTTCACCAAGAGCTTCGGGCATTCTCTGTTACCTTTAATGTTTCTGAGATGAGAGTGAATTGTAGCTGCAAGAAATTTGAGACTTTGGGTATTCTATGTAGGCATGTATTAGCGGTGTTCAGAGTAGCAAATGTTTTCACGATTCCTTCTCATTATATCTTGAAGCGGTGGACAAAGAATGCCAAGAGTGGCAGTGGATCAGACCAACGCGGCACGGAAGTGCAAGCTACTGTTCACGAAGTGATGATGTTGCGATACAACATTTTGTGTCGTGAAATCTTCAAATGTGCAGAGGACGGGACACTGTCTATTGATGTTTTCAATGCAGCAATGGATGCTATACAAGATACTGTGAAAAAAACTGTTTCAGCGAAACAAACTGCTACAAGAGTCGAGAGGGCAGGCAATACAGCCAATGGAAGTATTTCCTTGGATATTATGAGCGGAGGTGGTGAGTCAGTTGCTGCAACAAACCAACTGCGTGATCCTGATCCTTCTAAAACAAGATCTCCAGCGCCCAGATTGCGATCTGCAGGGGACAAGTCAGGTAGGACATCGACGTGCAGTCTCTGCAAAGGACCAAAGCACAACATCCGTTCATGCCCGCTAGCAAAGGTAATGAATCTTTTAATGTTCAGGACATTTGTTTAAATTACCGAAACTCTATATGTAGATGTTTGTGTGTGCTTTTACATTATTCACCGTCGGTTGTTTTCAATTGTCGCAGTCTCAACCAGATCAAGAGAATGCTGCTATCTCCAGCCAGTGGACCATGCAAAACACCATTCCTCACTGATTGTCCCCAAGGTGTGCTCTTTGTAAGAGTAGTTGTAGTGTAAATAGTTTTGCTTGATGTTGTTGAAATAGGGCACTGTTGAAAATTCTGCAGTTTCCATATCTCTGATGCGTTATCCTTGAATACTTTGTGGGGACGGGAGGAGCCTGGGAGTGCCGCCACAAGAATATGATCTTGACATGCTTATCCTAACCTTGTTCAAACACAAGCACAAAACGTGATGTCCCATGCTCAATTTGTGAAAGCGTATTTTATTTATTGTTGTCATTTCTATTGGGCCTTGGATTTCTTCTAGAAATCTTATACATTTCTCATCTTGAGAATTTGTACAGTTTGCTTAGTTCTTTTGGTTTATACTTCTAGAACCCATGGTTGAGTAATTGGAAACATTGATAGATGGGTCCAATCTGGATCCCTCGTGCAACAATTATCTCTCACATTGGAAGATCCTAGCCTATTTGGGTGTATACCTTATTTTCTTTCTTAGCCATCTATTTGCTGGCCACCAATTGAAATGTTAGGATCTTTCGCAATCGGGTCTGTTGTATGAATGGTTTGGATTATTGAACCATGCGTTCCACTCGTACAAAACTGAAAACCTTTGCAAACAGTACATATTTTGGGTCGTGCATTGTATAATGAGGTAATGCAATGCTCGGGGTTCAGGTTTCCATTTTGCACAAGTAGGGACAAGTGGGGCCCATGATTCAGTTATCCAAACAATTGAAATTAATGGCCCCCTGTGGGTAGCCTATGCTTCTAAAGATCCCCCAAATTGTAAGTATCCTAATCCTCCAATAGCTGGTCAAGAAATAGATGGTTAAGAGGGAAAAATGCAGCAATGGCAACCAAGAAAAACACAAACTACTATACGGCTAGGATCTTCCGAGGAAAAGGTCACTTTTTGTGTAACATTGGGCTTTTTCTTGGTTCCCTTCCACTGTGGTCCCCACCAGGAAAAGGCCAAATGTTACACATCTTTGAAGAAAAAGGCCCCACTGTGCATAGCCATCACAGCCAGGCCCACAATGTCAGCGATTTGGATTATTGAAACATGGCCCCACATGTAGAGGGTGAAAACCAAAAAGGTACTAGATAACCTTTCAGCCTGAGCAATGTACAGACCCCTTTCTAGTGTTTCATGACATGTGGCATGGGTGCGAAGTGTCAAACTATCCAGCACGAAGACCTCCAAATATCCAGGTAGCTAAATACACCAATAAATAATTTATTAAATATCATCATCATCTTAGGCCCTCTCTGATAGATGCCTAAAAATGAGTTCACCTCATGGTAGTAATCAATAATTATGAATTAGAGATCAAGATCTCTAATTCATTAGCTTTGTTAAATAAAATGAGATGAACTCATTTTTAGGCGTCTAGCAAACAGGACCTTAGTCTTTGTGCAAGCAATTCGGGGTCGACTTCGTGGCAATAGTTTTATGATTAACTGTCCACATGACATCAACCTTCATCTTTTAATTGGGCTCTGGAATTTGCTATGGTAGAGGCTTGCATTGACAACACTTGCATGCCAACATGGTCCCTACTAGTGCTAGCTAAGGATCTCAATCTTTCACCATGACCATTTTGAATGGCAATGGTGTTTGTAGAAAAGAACAGCTGGAAAAGGCAAAAACTGCTGATCCTAATATAAATTCTATTGAAAGAAAAGAAGCTCACATGGATCCTGGCCAATGAGGGGGGATCAAAGAGATGGAGCGAAAGGAGGATGGATTTCAGCTTGTTGGAGGAGGAACTCTAAAGTCAAGAGCAAGGTTAGAAGAAGACCTAGTCTTATATGAGTTCCCACGTTGTATGCTGAGAGATTTCTAGAAGAATGGTTGGAATTGGGAAATGAACTTTCTTAGGGTATTCAGAATAGGGACGGTTGAGGAAAGTGGTTGAGACTTGAGAGTGCGTGGAAGGTCCTTCAATGGAGTTTGGTGTCATTGACAAGGGTTGGCTCATCGACTTCAGAAGTGGGTTGGAGGAGAAAGATAGCCTCTTAGCAACACTGGGGTGTGGATCTTGGCCCAGTCGAACGCGAACTTGGATAGTATTATCCTCTCTAGTAATCTATTCAAGGACGGGCCAGTTTTATCTATATTTAAATAAGTTGAGATGTTGGTGTTTGGGAGGATGTCTGGTTCCAGAAACTTCGCCCAGAGTTTTGGAGTCAGGAAGGATTCATGGCTACGGGATTATGCAATGGGGAAGTTATAACCACTGACCTAGATATGGAAGGATGTGAGGAGCTTTAGTTTGCCAAAGTCTGTATAAGGAAGAAGAAACAATCATTAGTTTTGGAGTGGATCCCCACTACAATTGGTGAAGACGAGGTGTTTGTGCATGTGGTGCGGCAAGCCAGAGGAGGAGAGCAAAGTTGGTTGGAAGATGGCAAGAAGGTTGGTGTTGAACCAAAGCAAGAGGTCGTGAGCAGAGTCCTAGCGGAGAAGATGATGAAGCATAGTTTAGGTGATCTGGTGATCCACTAAAAGTGGCCCTGGCATTGTGTGAAGAGGAGATTGGTGTGCAAGGGATAGGTGGGGAGGTATGGAGGAGAGTCAGCCATGTGTCCAAATAGTTGTTCGGTTCGGCGAAGCAGTGGAGGAGGTGTTGGCCATGTGTGAAGAGGAGATTGGTGTGCGATAGGTAGGTGGAGAGTCACTAGTGGAGAGTCAACCACGCGCCCAAACAGTTGTTCAAATCAACAAAGCAACTCAATGCTTGAGTCATTCTTTGTTCGTGCACTGCAGAGATACCTAGCTGCACGTACATGTGGTTGATGCTTTGTCTTGTCATGTGTAAGAGGCTTCCCCTTTTACTTGCAACAGTCGATGATTCCTTCTCTTCTCTCAAGCAGATAGGTATTAAAATAGCAACAGGGAGAAGGGGGAAGGATTGAAGCAATCTCTTGTGCTTGTGACTCTCTATTCTCCTTTGTCCATGCCAGGAGGTAGTCGGTTCTAATAGAGGGCTCCTATTGAGGTTATTATCTCACTCCCAGATGGGGAAGAGGGTTTGCATGTTGTCATATGAAGAGGGAATGGAAGAGCAAGCTATGGTCATGGTGGCCCAAGGTAGTGGGGTCAACCTAGAGGGGAAGGTGATGGATGATGGGGCGGGGCACATCACAATGGCTCGAGGCATGTGATGGATTAAGGAGGTCATTGGACATGTTGGCAAGATGGCTGGAGTTTCCTTTAGAGATTGCAGTGAGGACTTCATTACCCCCTTTCAGTTTGTGGAAGAGAGAGGAGTTAGAAAATCTTAGGTTGCTCAACACTCAACAGAGACAAGTTTACAAATTTATTAAGGGGAGGAGAATTGGCGGGCCTTGTGTCCTTTATAAACTATGGAGTGGGGTGCCTCTCTCGAAGGTAAGAAGAAAGGTAGAGAGACTAGCATGGTTCATCGGGGAAGTTGATTAGTTGGAATGTGATTGTTTGGGGGATGTTTGTAGAAGAGATTCCAGATCAAAGATCTTTACAAGCGTTACAAGGTGCAACTAGTTGCTTTTCAAGAAACCAAACTTCAATCAATAGACCAAAGGACTATAGAATCTTTTTGGGAGGAAGGTATAAGGATTGGTGTGACTCTAGATGCAGTGGGAATTGCGGGAGGAATAATGGTTATCTAGGATATTGGGTTTGGGAGAAAAGGAATTGTGGAGAGGCTAATTTTCAGTTTTAGTGCTTCTAAGGGATTTGGTGAAGGGGCTCAAATGGGTGTTCATAGCATTATATGGTCTGAGTTAACCACTACAGTGTTCTTAGTTTTAGGCAAAGCTGGATTCTCCTCGGAATTGGTGGCAGTTTCTATGGTGCTTAGGGTGAGATTGTAATGTTTTTAGATTCACTTATGAGAAGTTGAATGAAGATCGCATTACGGGTAACGTGAGAGATTTTTAAGATTGGGAGTACAAAAATGAGCTAGTGTACATTCCGATGGAACATGCGAAGTTCACTTGGGCAAATGGGCAAGAAAGAGTTGTTAAATCCAAGTTAGATTGGTTTTTGGTCTCATTTGATTGGGTGGAGAAATCTCCTCTCGTGTAGCAGAGGGGCCCTTGACGCCTATTTTTTATGGTTGTTCGATAGTTTTAGAAGTGCAAGATGATTGTGGGTCGAGTTCATTTATGTTTGAGTTGACGTGGTTAGAAGTGGAAGGACTTTCATATTTGGCGAAGGAATGGTGGAGTGATGCGCGGATTCTAAATTGTTTTAGAAACTTTAATTACTCAAAAGAAAGATCAACTTATGGAAGAAAGAGGGTTCGAGCCTGTGCCTCTATATGAGAGTGTGTTTCAACATTGAGGTCTCAAGTTCGAGTCCATTAAAAAAAAAAAAAAAACTTGGGGAAGAAAGAGGTGCTAGGGAAGCGGGAACAATAAAAAATATTCTTCAAGACATTCAAGCTCTCAACATAGGGAGGGGGGGGGGGGGGGGGGGGGGGGTGCTCATGGATTATTATTATTTTTTTTTTATGGCATTGCTAGTGCTCCGGCCAGGACTAATAAGATCCATAGTGTGATGGTGGATGGGTTAAGGCAGAGAAAAAAAATCTCATGTATGCGACACCATCAGTTTTATAAGAATCTTCTCATTGGTGCGAGGTGGCTGTGGCCATGGCTCAATAATTTGCCATTTAATCAACTTTCTAAAGTGGAGGTTGAGTTTTTAGAAAAGTTGATCTTCGAGGAAGTCAAAGCAACTATCGATGCTTTGGGCAGAGACAAGGCTCCAAGGCTGGATATTCCTGATGCGGATATAAAAGCATTCAAGGTGTACCAATGAAGAAAGTGCCAACCACAAGTGCTGTCCTTGTGGATAGGCGATTATTGAGGAACTGAAGACCCGCTGAAGACCCTTCACATGTGATTGGACACATAGAAGACCCCACTCAGGGAAGGCACGTGTGAAGGAAGAAAGGAGAAAGAAGACCGAAGAACTGGAGAACTGGACATCATCGGGCGCCCGACCGAACTTTGCCTGACGAGCTCCCGAACCTCTCTGGAGGTTTCGGGCGATCGATCGAGCGCTCGACCGAGCGCCCGAACTTTCCCGCGCTTTGTTTATTTACGTGTTTTTGTTTAGTTTTAGGGTGTTTTCGTACTGTTACCTCTTTTATTTGTTTATTTAAGTGGGCTAAGCCCTAAAAACGAGTTTAGTTGATTGATTAATGAAAAGCAAACCCTTTGGTTGCCTCCTTCCTTTCTTCTCTCCCATGGTACTTCTTCCTCTTCCCTGATCTCCTGCTTCTCTTTTCTTCTTGTGCCCCTCCAACTTCTTACAGGTATTTCATCTTCTATTCTTATCCTTCTAAACCTTTGTTTTGTTTATTCCCTACGATCTAAATCTGATAATTGATCCAAACCCTAATTCCTCAGATTTTTTTTTAAAATCCCTAACCCGAGAAGCCTTTTGTTGATTCCTCGGACTAGTGATCCCCATTGATTGATTGGGTTAAGACCATGCAAGATCGGGAGGTTCCATCCCTCGCCGGATCCAACCATAGCAATAACTGAATTTCATACTTCGTGGTTGTGATGAATGGCCCGCTCCATTGCATGTCTCTTTATGATCTTCTTAGTTTATGATGATTAACTCTGAAATTTAGGTTATTATTCTCTTTATTTTTTTCGCTGATTAGTTGTGTTCATACGCATGCATCGTTCTTAGGGCTGTCCTATGTTAAATTTGGTATCAGAAAATAAGCTTGCATGGTTTTTGTCTAGATCGAGTTATCAAATTAGGGTTTTGATTTTTAGGTCTACTTAAGGAAAGTTCCAGATTTAGAAAGTTTCCAATTTTAGAAACTTTCCAACTTTAGAAAGATTCCTAATTTGGAAAATTTTCAGATTTGAGTTGTTTCCTGTCTTAATTTAATTGTGTCATTTCATATTAGTTTTGCATTCATCGCATTCATTTTGTGAGTCATAACACCTAGTAGTCTAGTTGAGTAGAGTTTAGTTCAAGTTTTAATTGTATGCCCACGAGAAGAGGTAGAGGTTTCAGACTTTAACCCACCATGGATGACTAGCAGTTATCTGAGCAACTTGCTCAATTGATACAAAAGATAACCGCTCTAGAAACAAGTCAAAGGCGTGAGTTTGCTCGCCTTGAGAACCAAATCACCACTACCATGACTAAGGTCGAGCAGTTAGAGGCGTCCCAAAGGGAAAACCCCGCTATAGGGGATGATGCGCACTCCCAGGTGGGAGGAATCATTGAAGAACGTGCTGCTACACGTGGAGGTAATGAGGATAGGGATCGTGGTAACGGTCGTGGTGTTAGTGCGAGAGGCACAAGCCACATATGATCATCAAGACCGCTGTGATCCAGATGAGCGTGCGATGAAAAATGTGAGAGTTGAGGCCCTGAGTTTTGATGAGCGCTTGGATCCCAAGGCATTTCTTGACTGGGTCGCTAAGATGGACTACTACTTTAAGTGGTATGGCCTGTCAAAAAACCGTTAAATGCAGGTTTGCCAAGATGAAACTTGTGGGCCAAGCCAAGCTATTTTGGACTAACACCGAGCGTAAGATAGAAAGAGTTGGTAGAGCCCCTATCACACATTGGTATGAGATGAAAGAGAAGTTGGAGAAGTACCTTTCTCTTATACCGTTAGAAGCTCTTTGACCAATGGCAATTCTTACGCCAAGGGTTAATGTTTGCCGCTGACTACATCGCTAAATTTGAAGAATATATGATGCGATGTGATATCCAGGAAGACTCTCTAGTAACGCTCTCGCATTTCAAGATGGGCCTTCGTGCGGATCTTCAACGCGAGCTTATGACTCGGCCCTTAACGGACTTGGATGAAGCATATCAGGTCGTGCAGGAGTTAGAGCAATATCTGAAGGCTCCTGTCATTCGTCGTTTTGAGTCCCGAGACTCTAGTGCTGGATCTAGTTCTCAGGGAGCTAGACCTAATGTTGGTAGTCAACCTAGAGTACAGGCGACTATTCCGCCTAGGCCTAGGGAGGACAAGGGCAAATGGGTTCTTGGTGCCGGTTCTAGTAACATGAGCCAAGTGAGGTGCTATGAGTGTGGCAATCTTGGCCACATGTCTAATTAGTGTCTTACGAAGAGTCGTGGAAAAGCCTTAGTTGTAGGCGAGTCCCACGAGGGTGGAGATAACCAGGGTGATTATGAAGTCGAAGAGTATCACCCTGAAGGAGGACTTACTGATGATGAAGAATTAGATGGGGAAACAACGCTTGCAGTAGTCAGGCGTGTGCTAGCTCAATCTAGAAGTAGTGTTGACTGGTGTCGAAACACTATCTTCTACACTATTGCCAAGTGTGGTGAAAAGAATTGTAAGGTGATAGTGGACAGTGGAAGTTGTCAGAATGTGATTTCCACTAGCACCTTAGATCGATTGAAACTGAAATTCACACCTCATCCTGACCCATATAAAGTTTCTTGGGTTGACAAGACATCCCTTCCTGTCACCCATCAATGTTTAGTCCCCATCGAGTTTGGGTCATACAAGGAGTTTCTGTGGTGTGATATTTTACCTATGGATGTGGGACATGTTATCTTAGGTAGACCGTGGCTATTTGATAATGATGTCACGATCTTCGGCCGTTCGAATGCGTGTACCTTCATGCATAACGGTAAAAAAATCAAACTTAACCCCATGCCACCTGAGAGCACACTAGGGAAGAAGAAGGATGAGAAGGCAAGCGAGCCTAGAGGAGTGGGGAAATCCAAGCCTAAGTCTCTCCATATAATCAGCGCAAGAGAGTTTGAAAAAGAGGCTAAGGAGGATTCTATGGTGTATGCCCTTGTGGCTAGAGAGATTACACCTGAGGTTCCATCAAAGTTGCCTCGTGAGGTGACCTCAGTCCTGAAGGAATACAGTGATGTATTTCCTGAAGACTTACTGAATGAGTTGCCACCTATGAGGGACATAGCATGCCATTGATCTTGTCACAGGGTCTACTCTACCGAACCTTCCTCACTACCGGATGAACCCTGCAGAGTATGCAGAGTTGAAGAAGCAAGTTGATGAGCTTCTGTAAAAGGGTTTCATCCAAGAGAGTATGAGCCCGTGTGCCGTGCCTGCATTGCTGATGCCAAAGAAAGACGGCGCGTGGCACGTCTGTGGACAACCGTGCCATAAACAAAATTACCGTCAAGTATAGGTTCCCTATACCTAGACTTGATGATATGCTTGACATGATAGCCAAGTCCACTATATTCTCCAAGATAGATCTCAAGAGTGGATATCACCAGATCCGTATACGCCCAGGAGATGAGTGGAAGACTGCGTTTAAAACGAAAGATGGGCTGTATGAGTGGTTGGTCATGCCATTCGGCTTGACTAACGCACCTAATACTTTCATGCGGGTGATGACACAAGTTTTAAGGCCGTTCATGGGAAAATTCCTATTGGTGTACTTTGATGACATTCTTATTTATAGTACCACTAAGGAATCACACCTTGAACATTTGAAGCAAGTCTGTAGCGTCCTTAGGAATGAAAAGTTGTACGCTAATCTTAAGAAATGTGCGTTCATGTCTAGTCAAGTTGTGTTCTTAGGATTTATAGTGTCATTTGAAGGAATGCACGCAGACCCTGAAAAGGTCAGGGTCATAGTTGAGTGGCCTGAACCGAGGAACATTCATGAGGTACGAAGCTTTCACTGCGTAGCAACTTTTTATCGTCGGTTCGTTAGGGGTTTTAGCACGATCATGACTACCATTACCGAGTGCATGAAAAAGGGAGAGTTCGTGTGGTCTAAAGCCGCAGTCAAGGCTTTCAAGGAAATTAAGGGCAAGATGGTAGAAGCTCCTGTCATGCGTCTACCTGACTTTTCTAAAGTCTTTGAAGTAGCGTGTGATGCGTCTGGTGTCGGTATAGGTGGAGTGTTAAGTCAAGAAGGACACCCAATAGCCTATTTCAGTGAGAAATTGAATGAGGTAAAACAAAAGTATTCCACTTACGATAAAGAATTTTATGCGGTAGCGCAATCCCTGAGACATTGGCGAAACTATCTCCTATCGCAGGAATTCGTTTGTTTTTTGACCATGAGGCTTTGAGATATTTACATTCTCAGAAGAAACTCAACCCAAGGCATGCTAAGTGGGTAGCGTTTCTTCAGGCAGTGTTTGCAGTATCGATAATATCGGCCGATATATCGGCCGATATTATCGATATCGGTACTCACCGATACATATCGGCAGGGTAGTAACAAAAAAACTGCCTGATTCCTTTGTATCGCACGAAATATCGCAGAATGTATCGTTATCGCACGAAATATCGCAGAATGTATCGATATCGCACGAAATATCGACTCGATATCGTTCTGTTTCCAGCGCGCGATTCCAGATATCGTCCAGACCGTCTGGAACGTGGGAGAAACTTGGTTTTTTTGGGTTTTTGGGAGAAAAAACGTCTGCAGGTCTAATTTTTCTCAAATTTCTCCTACTTAAATTGATTTTGGAAAGATTACGGAGCTTCCATTGCAAGAATCTCAAAGGATACGGTTGCTTTCGAAGGAAATCCAAAGGTGGCCCACTATTGAACTCGGTGAGGATTTTTTCTTCCAATCTCGTTTTATTTTCGTGAAATTCGACTACAACTTGTTTTAAATGAGTTGAAGTACTTAATTGTTCATGTTTTACATGAAAAATCATGTATTTTAACCTTCGATTTCGAAATTTGAGATATGGGGCAAATTTGGGGGAAATTTGGGAAAATTCGAAATATCCCAATTCCTCCCAAATTACCTACAATGTTGGATTGAAAACAACATTTTAAGGATGTAGGGGGGCTGATCTATTGATTGGCAGCATTTTCCCCCAAAATAAAAAATATTTAATTAATTTTTTAATTACTAATTAATTAAAAAATACTTAATTATGAAATTTTTTGGGATTTTTTTTTTGTAACAGTTGTAAATCCACTTGTAAGTCAGAATAATAGTTACTATGTTAGTAATTATGCATCACATACACTCCAATTTCATGATTCAAGTGTATGTGGCCCGATTTGGGGGAAATTGGGGAAATTTCAAAATTTCTCAATTCCTCCCAAATTATTTCCAATGTTGGATTCAAAACAGCATTTCAATGATGTAAGAGTGCTGATCTATTGATCGGCAACATTTTTCCCAAAATAAAAAATATTTAAATAATTTTTTAATTACTAATTAATTAAAAATTAACTAATTATGAATTTTTTTCAAAAATTTCTTTTGGAATAGTTGTCAATCCACTTGTAAGTCAAATTAAAAATTATTTAGTAAATACTAATAATTCTCACATACTCTAATTTCATGATTCAAGTGTATGTGGCCCTAATTTGGGGGAACTTCGAAATTTTCCAATTCCTCCCAAATTGAGAGTAATGATGGATCCAAATCAACATTGTAAGGGCGTAGGGGGGCTAATGTATCAATTTATATAATGGTTGCATCAGTTCAGTCAGATAGCGCATAGCTTAGGATCCTTTTACAAAGGAACTCCTTTATGTGGACTTTTTTTTTTTTACATATTATGATTTAAATGTGTGTATTGAGGTCCATTCTAACAATCCCTGAAGTTTCATTGAAAAATTCAATCAATTTCCCAATGTTTCCCCATGTTTCCCAAAAAGTGCGATACATTCCGCGATACAACCGATATTTCCCACCGATACGCAATATGTATCTGTATCCCAAGGGTGCGAAACGTAACGCGATACCGATACTGCGAACACTGTCTTCAGGAATATTCGTTTGTTCTGAAACACAAAGCCAGGGTTGAGAACAAACCAGCGGATGCCTTTAGTAGAAGAGTGGCGTTGCTCAACTCCTTGAGTGTAGAGGTAGTCGGATTTGAGCAACTGAAATATGAATACCCCACATGTCCTGATTTTGGGGGTACTTACGCGTCGCTCTCCAGTGACCAGCGTATTATGGGTGAGTATGTTCTTAAAGATGGCTTCCTTTCAAGGGAGACCGACTTTGTATTCCCCGTATGTCCATTCGTGAATTCCTCATCTGGGAGCTTCATTCAGGAGGGATAGCTGGACATTTTGTTCGTGATAAGACCATTGCCCTTGTGGAAGATCGTTTTTATTGGCCAAGTCTCAAGCGAGACGTAGCCAAAGTTTTAGGGCAGTGTCGTACATGTCAGCTGGCAAAGCAAAGAAAGCAAAATATCGGGCTGTATACGCCATTGCCAGTGCCACATGCTCCGTGGCAGGACATTAGTATGGATTTCAGTGCTTGGGCTTCCCAAGACAATAAAAAAGCATGATTCCGTTTTTGTCGTTGTGGATCGTTTTTCTAAGATGACGCATTTCCTCCTATATTCGAAAATGTCGGATGCGTCTCATGTTGCTCGTATCTTTTTTGATGGTGTGGTGCGTCTCCATGGGTTACCTAAAACCATAGTGTCTGATCGTGACGTCAGATTTACTAGTTATTTTTGGAAGACACTGTGGTACATTATAGAAACTCGTTTGCAATTTTCTACCACTTACCACCCACAAACAGATGGTCAAATTGAAGTGGTAAACCATAGTCTTGGAAATCTTCTACGTTGTCTAGTGGGTGAACATGTTAAGACTTGGGACCTAATTTTACCAATTGTTGAATTTGCGTATAAAGGGTCAATTAATAGATCTACAGGGTTGAGTCCTTTTGAAATTGTAAGTGGTTATAAACCTAAAATGCCCATAGATCTCTTACCTATGTCTGTTACCCAACGGTCTTCTGAATCAGCCGATGCATTTGCACACCATATTCATGATTTGCATACACATATTAGACAACGGATAAATAAGAGCAATGATGATTATAAAATTCCAGCTGATTCTCATCATAGAATGCAAGATTTTCAGGAAGGAGACTACGTAATGGTGCGAATAAGGCCAGAGCGATTTTCTCAAGGATCCGCTAAAAAGTTACAAGCGCGTAGTGCTGGACTATTCAAGATATTACAAAAGGTTGGGTCCAACTCGTATCGGATTGACCTTCCACCTGAAATGGGTATTAATCCAACTTTTAATGTGGAAGATCTAGTCCATTCCCACAATCCCATTGTCAACCCATTGTCCCTTTCATGGCCTTTTTCTGGTTTTGCTACACAACCCCTTCCACCCCTTCCTCCACCCATTACCCATAAAGAAGAAATTGAGGAGATCTTGGATGATGAGATAGTATCTACGAGAGATGGCGGTTTTCAGAGGTATCTTGTCAAATGAAAAAACAAACTATCGTCCAAATCTACGTGGCTGCCGGACGAAGCGTTGCAGAGTATTGATCCAGATCTACTAGAGCGCTACAAAAGTTTCAACTCGTCGAAGTTGAGTTTTTCTCACTCGGAGGGAATTGATGCGGACACAAAAGCATTCAAGGTGTACCAACGAAGAAAGCGCCAAACACAAGTGACGTCCTTGTGGATAGGCGATTATTGAGGAACTGAAGACCCGTTGAAGACCCTTAACATGTGATTGGACACATAGAAGACCCCACTCAGGGAAGGCACGTGTGAAGGAAGAAGGGAGAAAGAAGACCGAAGAACTAGAGAACTGGACATCATCGGGCGCTCGACCAGTGCCTTGGGGCTCTCGAACTTTGCTTGACGAGCGCCCGAACCTCTTTGGAGGTTTTCGGACGACTTCAAGCGCCCGACCGAGCGCTCGAACTTTCCCATGCTTTGTTTATTTACGCGTTTTTGTTTAGTTTTACGGTATTTTTGTACTTTTACCTCTTTTATTTGTTTATTTAAGTGGGCTAAGCCCTAAAAACGAGTTTAGTTGATTGATTAATGAAAAGCAAACCCTTTGGTTGCTTCCTTCCTCTCCTCTCCCATGGTGCTTCTTCCTCTTCCCTGATCTCTTGCTTCTCTTTTCTTCTTGTGCCCCTCCAACTTCTTACATGTATTTCATTTTCTATTCTTATCTTTCTAAACCTCTGTTTTGTTTATTCCCTACGATCTAAATCTGAGAATTGATCCAAACCCTAATTCCTCAGTTTTTTTTTTTTTTTTTTTAAATCCCTAACCCGAGAAACCTTTTTTTGATTCCTTGGACTAGTGATCCCCATTGATCGATTGGGTTAAGACCATGCAAGATCGAGAGGTTCCATCCCTCGCCGGATCCAACCATAGCAATAACTGAATTTCATACTTCGTGGTTGTGATGAATGGCCCGCTCCATTGCATGTCTCTTTATGATCTTCTTAGTTTATGATGATTAATTCTGCATTTTAGGTTACATACGCATGCATCATTCTTAGGCCTGTCCTACATCAATTCCCCATGGCCTTTTTTCAAGTGTTTTGTGATGTAGGCCCATGCCCCACAATAGAACCCAAGATGTGCTGATTTTGGATTGTTTGTTGATATATTTAGGGCCTAAATATTATGAATTGCAGTTTACTATTTGTGGAAGATATGAAATATTATGAACTGCAGTTTACTATTTGTGGAAGATATGAAATATTATGAATCGTAGTTTACCATTTGTGGAAGATACGAGGGCTGATTTAAAAATGTGATTGAAGATTTTGAGGATTATTTCTAGATTTGCTTTTACTATTATTAGGCTTGTTGCCATCTTATATTGATTTGAAATCAATCTAATAGTTGGGGGATTTTCATTAAAGATTCATAGGATTGTCTAGGGTCTGTAAAAGGAGGGGGTGGTATAGAAAGTAGGTATTCCACATCTTTCGGGTTGTGAATTTTCTTAAGTGGTGTAGGAGAAGTTTAATATTAATAAAGTTATTTATCCCTCTTTACTCAAATATTGTTGTGGGTGTATTCTTGTCTATTGTGTTGAGATTTGATTGACTCGATAACCGGGTTGCACCATTTTGGTATCAGAATGGGTCATCTTTGGGAGATTTTTTACTCTGCATCATATCCTAATGACTTCCAAGGGGGTGGCATAGGAAGAGTTCGCACAAGTAAGCCAATTGATCCGTGCATTCATAGAGCAAGTAAATCAACTCATGTATATGGTAGACAATCTTACAAGTCAAGTGGGAGAGCTTCGGCGTGGAAGGAATCCAGAGACCAAAGTTAGAGGAGCATATGGACCCGTAGGAGAAGGTCCCCACCAAGGTTCCGTTTTGAAGGCGTTAATGATCTAATCCTTTGATTGTTGGAACGTGATAAAGAGCCATGAATTAAGGTTAAAATTCCATAACATCATGGTTGGTTGCATGTCGACGACTTCATCGATTGGCTAAGCAAGGTGGAAAATGTGTTTAAAGTACAAGAAAATTGTAGATAATCGGGAAGTTAAGTTAGTAACTATGAAGTTTTCTGGTCTATTTTTAATATGGTGGGGCGATCTCCAAGCCGGATGAATCCGTCAAGGTAAGGAGAGTAAATTCTTAAGAAAAGATGAAAAAGAAGCTAAAAAAGTTCCTACCCGTGTCTTATGCCCCTGACTTCTATCAAAGATATCACAATCTATGTTAAGGGAACAAATCAATAAATGAATACACTGAGGAGTTCTATTTATTGACATCAAGAGCAAAGCTTCTTGAGTATGAAGAGCAAAAGATTTCAAGATATCTTAATGGTTCTAACTTGAACATTAAAAGTGAATTGACTTTTAAAGATGTATTTAAGATACTCGATGCATATACACTTGCATTAAAGCCGAGGAAATAATTAATTGGAACTTAGAAGACGATTTCATTCCCGATGAGGACCGCCATCAACAATGGGGCAACATGCTAACTTTCCTCGTAAAGCAACCACAAGATCTCCTATAGGTCGAGGGATGATGGGCCAACATCTAACAATGAAGTCAAACTCTAATACAAGGGGAGATAAGTATGGAGGAGGGATGATAAGGACAAGTCGTTGGTTATCTAATGGACTATGTTATTGGTGCCTTTGGTGATTGATAAGAGGTGGTGGTTGCGACATAATATCTTTGCACTACTTGCACTTATGGTGGGAAGAAATGCACAATTTCGTTAGACTGGGGGAGTAGCGAGAACATTGTTTCACAAGAAATGATGGATAAATTAATCCTCAAAGAAAATAAGCATCCACGCTAATACTAGATTCATTGGTTCAAAAAGGGGAAAAGAAGATTTTGTCTACTCTAGGTGTTTTTTTAAAGGTTAACGATTTTATTATAAAAACAGCAAAAGGCAAAAAGCATACAAGAGGCAATTACAAAGCAGACCAGGAAGATTTTGAAAGAGGGCGCTTAGTTGAGAGCCTTTATATTTAAGGCCCAATTTATTACATACGACACTAACTTTGATTGCAAAAACAACGATTATTCCCCTCCCCCTGCAAGCCCAAACTCCACCCAATAAGGAGAGCCTCTAAAGCATTCTCCTTCCCATCCCCACCCCCATGCCAAGAAGATAAGAGATCCTCAATAGATCCCAGCATCACCCAAGACTTCCACTAACAAAGGGGTAATGTAAAAGAGGTGATCAATCGACTCCACATCTCGCATGCACATCAAACAAACATTGGTAATCATCTTCCTCTTTCGAAGGTTGTCAATTGTGAGAAAATTATTCCTGATCACCAACCATGCAAAGCCAGGAACTTTCGGGGACTATGCGCATTGTGCATTTCGAAAGAAGCCCCAACAAACAACCTGTAAGAGGAGCTAACCGAGAATTGATTAGACTCCCCTTTATGCCACACCAAGGAATCCCTAACATCCAATGAAGACCGAATCCAATGAAGCTGCTTCACAATCGAGTGAGCTCTTCTACTTCCTCCTTTGACAAATTCCTTTCACACATGGCGGAAGCCAAACACTCCACTTGATAGAGAATAATAACGAGAAATGGGGACATTGGTATCTAGGATAGCCCAACTAGCCTAAGAAAATCATCTTGAAGTGGCCTCTCACTTGTCCAAACATCCTCCCAAAAAAGGATCCACGAACCATCACCCAACCCCCTCCTTGAACTTGGGATCCCATTTGATAACCATCTTCCATAACGCAGAAGCTCTATAGAAGGATAAATCTTTCGTCCACCTATCTCCATCGGAGACACCATACTTCCTTGCTACCACCTCCCTCCATAAATTGTCATCCTCCACCCCAAATCACCATAGCCATTTTCCCAACAATGCTGAATTCACGACCTCCAACCTCCCTATACTCCCCCCTAGATAAGGCTTGCACACCCCATCCTACTTCAAGAAATGAATCTTGTGCTTCACTTTTGCACCGTGCCATAAAAATTCATGCCTTAGACTCCATAGCCTATCTAACATAAACCTTGGGCACTTAACGAGTGACATATAGAAAAACGACAAATTCGAAAAAGCAACTTCGATCAAATTTCAATCTTCCTCTTAAAGAGAGATGCTAGCATTTCCATCTTAGATTCTTAATAGTTTTCTTTCCACTCTTTCTATCACCTTGACCCACAACTGCTTCATTGGCTTGCTAATGCATAATGGGAGATTGAGATACGAAGAGGGAAAATACCTAGTGCTACAATTGAAAGCCTTCACAAACTTGTTCACCTCCTTTTGTGAGATCCTCACTTTGGACATCGTGCTTTTAAGAATGTTCACCTACAGGCCCGACACTATTTCAAGGCCCCTAATGATTTTCCTCAAGTTTTCCACCTCCGTTTCTTCCACGTGATAGAAGAGAATCGTGTTGTTAGCAAATTGAAGATGGGAGATTTGGAAAGTTGCTTTGTCAACCTTGAACCCACTAAGGAGGCCTGCCTCCAATCCTTTATCAATCATCTTGCTTAGGGCTTTCGCTATCATCACAAACAAAAAAGGCAACAACAGATCACCTTGTTGAAGCCCTCTCGAAGCCTCGAAGTAGCTTGTAGGATACCCATCAACTTGAACCGAGAACCTAGCCAAGTGAACGCATTCTTGTATCCACATTCTCCATTTCTTCCTGCACACTAACTGATCCAACATGTAATCAAGGAAATCCTAGTCGACATGATCGTATGATTTCTCAATGTCCAACTTACATGCAATGCCCCTTTTACCTTCCATGTGATGTGAGTCGATGCACTTGTGCATGATTAAAGCGGTGTCTAAGATTTCTCTTTCGGTGATGAATGCACGCTGGAAAGCCGTAGTCACACATAGGTTTCGCTAGTAAGGAGATCACTATAGAACCGGATGAAGGCCTCACACACTTGGAACTTTTCTTCCATCCTAACCTCATCTGCTGTCACATAGTGGATTTTATTACTCTTAGCTCAGTGCTAGCAATAACATGGAAAATTTTCGTGTTTCTGCCTTCCTCGAGCCATGTTGCTCTTAAGCGTTGCCACCACTCAATTTCTTCACCCTCAATTGGTTCTTGTAATCCAAGGAAAGCGAATCTCTCTTCTAACATCTCCATCCCTTCCTATTTCATGTCTAACGATTGAATGTCCTGAAGAATTTTTTCCATTTCTGCCTTGCAGTTCCCAAGGACGTCTTTCTTCCATAATCCAATCTCTCCATTTAGGAGTTTTTAAAATAAGATGAAGCCCGCATGCGCTTTCATTGAGGACAACCATTGCACCTTCACTGAATTTGGAAAGCCTGCAACTTCCAACCACAACAACTCAAATTGAAATAGCCTTGGGCCCCAATCATCTTCCTCCACTTCCAGGACAATCAGGCAATGGTTGGAAACAAGCCTTGTGAGGCCTCTTGGCTGAATCGAAGGGAACTCCTCCCACTCCGAAGAGACAAGAAACCAGTCAAGCTTGGATTTGACAACCCTTGTTTGTCCATTTGTCTGGGTGAATTTGGCATCCCCCATCGAGATGTCTACAAGGTCATTTCTATAGACCTACGTAGAGAACTCCCTTATGATATATGTAGTATAACTGGCATTCGGCTTCTTAAAAGAAAACTTGACCATTTTGAAATCACCCCCCGAGCACAATGACCAACTCTTATCTCCTTTAGCTCAAGTCCAGCTTTGCCCATAGCTGAACATGCTAACACGGGCTATTTAGGCCATACACTCCAGAAAAAACCCATCTGAAAGCCAAAACCACATCCCGGAGAAGCACATAGACTAATTACACTACACCATTCTTCCTTCACCCAAACTCTTGTATCCCAATCATGACTATTCCCCCCACTGACCCCCATCGCGTTAAGAGCCACCCAATCGTTAAACCTACCTCCCCAAACAGCATCCACCATTCTTTAGTAAATTGACTACAACTTGGTTTCCTGCAATGTAACAAGCTGGGCGTCAAAGCACTTACAGGTCCCTAATTTTGGAGTCTCTTTTGAGGGGCAACCCGGACCCTTAACGTTCCAATTGAGAAGCTTCATTAGGAAACCACTCTTGACCTTCCCATCCTTTTTCTCACCTCTGGAAGAGACCCCCACCGCATAATTGACTAAAGACGTGATTTCTGCCAGATCTCTCTTCTCCTCAGTCGCTTTTTGTTTCTGAATTTGAGAGGCTGACCGAGACTTTTGATTTCCCCATTCTTCCACAAAGTAAAAAGGAACAATAAAATCTTCTTCCTAGTCCCTGAAGGACACATCCACAATCTTATTAACATGGTCGATGGCCTCTTCAATCCAACACATTCCCCTCACCATTGAGATGTGCTCCCCTTACCCTCTGATTAGTGAAGAGACTCATAACGTGCAAGCCTCATGCCACTCCTGAGCTCTACTTTGATGTCGGAAGAAGATTTCAAAGGCGGGACATTGAGGACCTTCGATAGCAGCTCATCGCTAGAAGACTCCCCATGCATATCCAAAGTCATAGAAATCCGACCATCATGAACAGCTCCACAACTATGGAATTCCGCACACAGAGGTTGATCAGCTAGAGTTGTATCGAAAAACACCACGGGCCTCACGCATCTTGTTGGAATGTAAGAGCTTGTATTGGGGGCCACCACCATTGTGTCCTACTTATCCTCAACCGAAATCGGTGAAGGACAAGAGAAGCCTTTCTCGAAGCTGCCCATAGCCTCCTCACTTCTCCTTGCATGTGCCCAACAAGTGTTAGCGACTTCTGAAATGGGATAGATAAATGGTCGCATCAAATAGAAGGGAGGGAGGGTCACACATGTCGGAGGAACTCAACTCATCCACGAATCCCATAGGAGGTGCTTTCTACACAATTAGAACCTAGCATGTATGGCTCAGGCGTTGATTCGATCGTGACAGTTGGGGGACATGTGTTGCTTTTAAACTACTGCTTCACCAACCCCTTCACAATATCACATGGGTAACCTCTTCTCGATCACATCGCTAGTGGTGTTATTGACCCTAATGTGTGGTGTTCCCTCGTGAGCTACGACGCCATCTAGCCCTTGCTTGGTACATGTGTTGGCATGCTCTTCCATCTCTTTGCCGTCTGACAAGCAGCCCTCCACCACCATTCCAGTCTCTTGCAAGCTAATTGATGCCGCATGTATCGAGAGGCTTGATTGATGTTTTGTTGGACCACCTAATCGGTGCTCCTCTTCTGTATAGACACCGCCGGCCTCTTGCACAGTGCCAGCACAACACCTCCCACTAGCCTGCTATTGCCCCAACCCACCTCCCTTCACTTCTCTCTCTACCCAAACGTAGACCCCATCATCCCTAACAATGATGGGGATCTTTTCTGGCTTTGATATTTGCTTCTTCCTCATGCAAATTCTCTCCTTCCAGAGTTCATATGACCCTTTGGTGTTTGAATAAATGGAGATCACCTCACAAGCAGGATACAATCCTACTACCACAAAGACATACCTGATCCAAAATCCTTAAGGCATCCCAGTGTCGATTACTCCAACCTGCAAATCAAGAGAACCAGATCATCCCTGTAGATGCAGTTTGCAGAGGAAGTGAAACTCACATCTCGTTCTCGTTAAGGGGCTTGAGAATTCGATCTCTTTTCTAACCCACAACACGAGGATATCAAAGAGAAAGAAGAGTAAGAAGGATATCAAAGAGAATAGAGCAAGTATGAAGAAGTTGCAAATGAACATCTCTGTGAGAAGATATATAAAAAAGGTGATTAGTTTATCTCTGCAAAGAAAGGTTTCTAAGGGGAACTTATAATAAGCTCAAGTCCAAGAAGATTGATCCATACCAAGTCAAGAGGAAGTTGAGTGACAATGCTTATAAGATTGAGTTTCTAGAAGACTTAGATATCTCATCGACTTTCAATGTGTCAAATTTGTTTGATGTCTAGGACAAAGTTGTTTCCAATATGGAGAATAGCTCTCAAAGAAATATAAAGAAGAAAACAAGTGTTGCAGATGAAGATAGTCAGCACCCAACGGGGCCAATACAAGCAATACTTGGCGAAATGGATGAACGAGCCCTATTTTGAATGCACATGGATCATGATTGTTGAATTAAAAAGATAAGATCCGGACCTCTATTATGTGCATGGAGTGTCCAACTTTGCTAGAGTCAGGTTTTTTTTTCTTTTTTCTTTTTTCGGGGGGGGGGGGGGGGGGGGAGTTTGATATCAATAAAAGTTATTTCTCCCTCTCTACACAAATATTCTTGTGGGTGTACTTTTGTCCATTTCTATTATGTGTATGGAGTGTCCAAACTTTTGTCCATTTCTTTACAATTACTGGGTTGCACCAATTTGGGAGCTATTTAAGCATGATTTAGTAAGTTTTTTATCGCCAAGTTCTTTGAAAGAGGCCATTTATCATCAGAATTAGGAGCATCCTTCATAGCAATCATTCCGTAAGAGATTTCAAGCCTATTAGCCTTCTTCTTTTGGGGGGGGGGGGGGGGGGGGGGGGGGGGGCGCATCTAGATTTCAATTGGTTCTAGCAAATGTCATATCCAAAGACCAAGGTGCATTCGAGGACGAAGACAATTTTGGATAGTGCGTTAATTGTTCATGAATGCATCATTTGCACCATGGCGAATATAAAAAGGACATTATTTGCACGGTTTCTAAGCGTATGACCATGTGGATTGTTATTTCCTTGATTATTTGGGATGGCATGTGGCAGGTATGGTGGATGCAAGAGTGCATTCAATCAGTCAAGTTGTCAATGTTGGTCAACAAGTCTCCCAAAGGCTTCTTCAAAGCTTCAAGAGGTCTCTGGCAGATTATCCACTATCTCCTTCTTGTTTGTGGTTGTAACGAAAGCACTTAGTAAGACGTTGGAAAGAGAGTTGTTTGTGGATCTCATTAGCAGGTTTAGGGTGTATAATCAAAAGTTTCAAATTTCTAATCTCTAGATTGCCGGCGACACCATCCTATTTTTGATGCACAAGAAGTTAAGATGCATAAATTGATGAAAATTGTTAGATATTTTAAAGCGGTGTGGGTTTGAAGGTAAACATTCTAAAAAGAGAGATGCTAGGTGTTGGCATCTCTAAGGAAGAGGTGGTGAGGCTAGCGGAGGTGTTTAGATGTCGAGTTGGGTCCTTCCTCATATCTCAGCCTTCTTTTATGTGTCGGTAAGGCCTTGAATCATTTTTTGGGACAATGTAATTGAAAGAGTAGAAGGAAATTGTTGAGGTGGAAAAGTTGGCACCTTACATTGTGCGGAAGATTAACATTAATAAAAGCAGCCATGTCGAATATGCCACTACACTTCGTTTCTTTGTAGGTGTCCAAAGGCTATCTTGGACTGATTGGAGAGTCTAAGACACAAAGTGGAAGGAGGTATGTAAGCAATAATGAGGAAGGGGGAGCAGGTATAATGAGGTTGGAGTCTATGAATTCGGTGTTGTTGGGCAAATGGTGATCCCTACTTGTGTGATGTGTATGTAGAGTGCCGAGTCAGTCGATCACCTCTTTATCACTGCTCTTTTGCTAGAGAGATGTTGGAAAGATTCTTTGATATCATCGAAGTGATGTGGGTGATGCCAGGATCCATTGAAAGCCTCTTCCTAGCCTGGCATGAGAGTGGAGTTGGAAAAAAGGAAGGATGATTTGGAGGCTATCCTTTATGGTAGGTATTTGAGCTTTATTGGGGGGAAAGGAATGCTCGGTGTTGTATTTGAGCTTTATGGTGGGAAAAGGAATACTCAGTGTTTCCGTAATCTAAGTGTGCTGGCGTCGAAGGCCTTTTAATAAGGGCAAAATTGGACGCAATGAATTGGGCCCCAGGTATAAAGGCTCCTGCTGAGTGTTCCCTTTTCTTCTGTCTCGGTCTTCTTTGTTGTACTCCACCTTGGATTTCCTGTCCTTTGCTTCTTGTTTTTTCTTTTTTAATAACCAGCTCTACACACACAGCCAACTAATACACTCGCCAAAGAACAATAGACCTTTTGTTTTAAACAAGTGATCCTGACCATGCACATTTTATAGGTCATTTCAAGGATGTTTTGCTCATTGTTTGTCTTGCGTTGGAGAAACTACAGGGTCCTGACCATTTAAAAAAGGAATTATGATGTCCTGTGGTATTTCCATCCTCGGCTGTACAAGTGGGGCCCATGTTCAATGAGCCAACTGCTAATCTGATAGGCACCCCCAAAAATCTTCCTCACTGGAGGACCTTTATCCACCTTTGGCATTTTTAGGGTTACTGCTGCAATACTTCTTGTTTAGTTGTGTGACATAGTTCAATGGGAAAGGCTCTTCCCATCTGAGAGAGTTTGGGAGAATCCCCATCCACAGTGAGGCTTATCACATTAATGGTCCTTATCTCCCGGCATGGATTCCAGTCACCACGGGCCTTGCTCATCAGGATGCTGCATGTCCTTGCACGTCACTCTTTAATTCCTCTCTAAAAGGCGCTATTTTACATGTTTGTGTGTATTAAAAAAGGCACTGTTTTGCTCAATTGTTTGTACATTCAAATATTATCTTAACAGCCTATTTGAATGAATCCAGTCCAATCAGATGGGAATAGCCCCTATCTATTCATTTCAGGTATGGAGACAATTAACTGGATTTGAAAACAATGCCTCCTTTGATTCCCACTTAGGACATTTGGACTATGAACCAAAAATCCTCTTTTCCAGATCCAATTTCTTTTCGATGAAATGTCTGGGAATAAAAAAATCAGAACTCACCTCCTATGAAACCTGGCCCAAAGTCATATTAATTCATCTTCTCTGCAACATTAACTTCATAATGGTAATGGGTATCATCATACCATGGCCACTTCGAACTACTGTCAGCCATAGAATGCATTACATTTTTTCCCCCTATTTTGGACACTAGTGCTTTTCATGTTGTTTCTTTTGGTCTGAGAAACTCATCCTGTAGCTGCGACGAATCTGTTCTTACCCGAGTGCGGCCTCATTAGTTGGTGAAATAAGACATGTCTATGGCATGTTTTGATGGACCCCAAATCATTTGCAGAATGGGTATTTTGGAAGAAAGAAGAAACATCTGTTCAACCATGTGCTTTCAGGCAACTCACCTAACTGCAAACTTCAGATTCTGCCTTGCAGTTTCAAAGGAAAAAAAGAAAAAGAAAAAAAAAAACTGCTTGCTTTAAGATGACTTCTTAGTGACACAATGGCATAGTTATCTTTTCTTTCTAGAAACTTATGCCAATTTTATGCTCTATGATATAGATTTTCAGTTTGTACAAGCAGGGCCACTTGTTGGGTGATGTCTTTTCTTTCTTAGCCATCCATTCTTTGTTACTTATTGAAGGGTTAGGATTTCCTATGTAAGCAATTATCAGCAGCAGTCTTTGAAGTTAAGAAGTTCAAGAGAACTGATTGGGTGCCTCCAGATGCACGAGTTTTTCATGCCTCCACATCTGCAACCATCTGTTTTAATTTGCACGGATGAAAAGACTTGGGCTGTCTCTTAGCCAAACTAAACCTGATTGGGTGCCTCCAGATGCACGAGTTTTTCATGCCTCCACATCTGCAACCATCTGTTTTAATTTGCAGGGATGAAAAGACTTGGGCTGTCTCTTAGCCAAACTAAACCTGTTTCATCAAATGGCTGAAAATTCACCTGCAGAAGTGAATTGAAGATTGTAGATGTGGGGGCATGAAACTTTCCTGCCTATACAGGCACTGAATCACTAATACAAAACTATTCAAATTCTTTTTCATATTTAAATCACCTGCAACTGCAAGAGGCCGGCCCCAATTAATTTGAACCAGACTTCAGATGATGGTGACAATGAATCGCCTGTGAGAACTTTTTATTTTATTATTTTTTTTAGCACACACCCTCACACCCACACACCACAATGGGTACTTAGAACCCATGACCTTAGTGTTGAAATTCTTGTGAGTCTACCACTAAACCATGAGTAAGGACCCAACCACCTATGAGAACCATCATCTCATTTATATTCTTAAAAAAAAAAAAAGGGGACATTCTGCATGCATGATCATTGCACAACTTTGATTGTTGATCTTCACTTGAGCCGTGACCTTTGAGCCAAAAAATAGCTGATGAACTCCTACCATGTGGATCAAAATAAGTGGGAATGCATGGTGGAAGCGTACTGTGTGGGCCACATGTATGTCGTGTACCATTGCCAATTTTTCCTGCTGTACTTTTATTGTTTGTTTATTTATTTATCCTGCTGGACCATTGGATATTTTTCATTTTAAATGTCCCCCAATTCACTATTCGGATAATCAAATGAGCATAATTTTCTGTTCATGGTACACGTAAACCAGGACCCATATTTTGGAAAGGTTCATTAGACTTATTTGTATGCAATTTCAAAGCAACTGGGTATCCAGAACCCTTCCGTTAGGTTCATTGTTAAAGAACCCCAAACCGTATTGATATCAGGAAATTTATCATGTATGAGGCTACTTCGGGATGCAATCTTGGCATAGTGCATTGAGTGCCGTTTAAGTACTGCTACGCTCAAAACTCCACATCAGAAATACATGCATTGGTGGTGTTATTTTTCTTAAGATTGCACTAAATCAGGTAGTGGTGGGCCACATTGAAGAAGTGTTGATGAGACATGCTAGTTGTGTGAAAACAACAAATGCTGCTAACAAATGCATATGCATGTGGTCTGATGCAAATCCAGGTCTACAAATTGGAGTCTATTAACCTGTTAAAATTGAGATGAGTATCTATACAGATGACCAATGGCATCAATAACCTCTCGATTTACCTGTTAAAATTGCATGTTTGAGAGATTATTTATAAATGTCTGTTAATATTTTCAATGCATGTCATTGGATTCACATACAGTTTCTGTCATTGAGGATACATTACCCGATTTTGAAACCCTTGCTGCTAACCTGCAACGTGAGATTTGAGGAGCAGGCCAGAACGACCAGAAGCCTAATGGAGATGGGATCATCACCAGGGAGTAGTTGATCTGCTCAGGAGCCATGAGGAGAGGTGATTGCAGAAAGGAGATGGAAGATAGTACTGGTGGCACAGCAGTCAATGTGGTAAATACGTTCTGGGCAGTGGGAGGGACCAAACAGAAACATGACTGGGCACACAAGTTACAGGTCTCTGAATTTTGGTTTAATGTGTGGCCCTTATCTGATGGTTGACCCATAGTTTTTAAAGAGTACAGAGCTGCAAGCCTTTGCATTACACCGTCATGCACACCATCCCAGCGCATGCCTATTGTTTGTGTATGATGTTCGTTCAATGCCTATTGTTACGGTAAGGTCGATTGCTATTGGTCCCATCATGATGTGTGTCAGATTGTACACATCCATCAGATGTGTCCCCTCATTTCCATTACACGACAGGAAACATTTTAGATTGGATGCCCCACCAGTTAAAAGCCTTTCTAAATGTTTGTGGGGCCCTCCAAGATCCCTCCTGAGGCATCCCACCAAATTTCATTCTATTCCGATTTTATCTGAGTTGAGGATAAGGTTGATTTTTCCCACTGCTGCTCCTTTCACCTTTCCCGGCCTTCTATTGGCTGATGAATACTATAGGGCAAAAAAGAAGAAAGTACCTATAATCAAATATGTTGATCAATCTAAACCGTCAGATGACCCCCATCAGGGCTGGGCTAATGGTAACTGTGCGACTTATGGACTTTTCCAGGATCTAAAACTTTTCTTTAGCAGTATCAAATAGTTACAAACTTTCAGGCTATGCCTAATCATCAGTCTCTTGATTTTTCATGTCCATGACAAAAACTGCACCAATCAAGGGTTGCAGGGGTTATTAACATCTACTGAGTAATTCTGGATAGCACTAGGTCCTTGAAACGAATTATAACCAATGATCCAATCCATTCACCATGTGGGCGTGCCATTAGATTGGTCTGGAGGAGAAATTTTAGTGATCAAATGATCTCCATCATCCAATTTCTCACCAACGAATGTAGGTTACAAGATAATATCACAAATCCTCAGGACAGAACAGGAAAATTCCTTCCCCCCAAAAGGGTAGGCCATCCAATCCATAAAATTGTGGGATGGATGGCCCAAACATGCTGAGAACTGTTGAATGGTAGAAATTGTGACACATTCCTAACCCATGCAATATCAAACCACCTCAACAAGGAGACTGCACAAGCACAACACATTTGCATGAAATATCGTGCATGTTATAATGCATAACTGATGACTGATTACAGGTTCTGTGGATGCTAAAAAAAAAATGACAAAAAATAACTACAAAATACTGCATAACCCTGCATATAAAGGTGGATGAATGTGGCCCAAGAGCCATTTAAACACCGTACAAACAGGTTGCAATGATTATTTCCAATCTGATCTCCGACTGAAAATTTTACAACCAAAACATCGGTAGGTATAAGTACTCCTTAAGGGACATGCCATGGCTACCAGCCCCAATTGATATCCAGATCCTACCTATCTACATGTGTGCAAGATCCAGGGTTGCTCATCCGGTCTATGTATGTGCAGCAGCCTGAAAATCGGTCCATTCCAATATCAGGTGGTCCATGCTTGAAAGCGTGGAATGTAGTTGAATTCCTTGTCATCCACTACATAAGCATAGCCCTCTTGAGGAAATGACCAGCGCACACATGGGCCTAACAAATAAACGGCACAGACCTGACATGAACCATACAATGCAAGCCTGGGTAAGCAGGATTCGGATGGCTACTCTCTCATTTCTTCTATAAGAGATCTGGAAATTCAAATCCCTGAGAGGAGACTTACTGAAGCTCTGGCAACTTCTCTAACCTTTGAAGTGATATCATAAGAATCCTTATTTTATCTCATGAAATGGTTGGGAAATTCGGAGCCCATCTTTTGGCTCCTTCAGGATGGAATTCTATTCAGATAATCAAGACCCGACAAGACCTTTTTGACGGGCATAAGAGATTATCAATATGAAGAGGGAGGCACACAATATTCCCGTGAGGATGACTACCTGTTCAATAACCAACCAAAAGGAAACTTAACTAATTAGATACGCTTCAGTCGAGTGCACATACTGTACTGTAAATCATGAAAGAAAATATTTACATACCCATTTAAATACGTATCCGTGATCATCATTCCATGTGTATGGGATATTCATGCCAAATATCGCAGCAACCAAAGAATATATGGAGATGCAGACAGCGCCGGAACTTAAGAAGAGCTCCAGCTGTGCCACAAAAACAGGAGAGACATTAGTAAATTATAATGTAAACAATGCCCATGTGAAGATAAATGCAGCACACTGGATATGAAACTCTTCCTATCGGGTCCTTCAAAACCTCACCTGAATCAGTTGATTTCGATGATTATCCAGCTGAAAAAAAGAAGAAGAAGAAGAGAAACATATGAAAAATGAAAGGAGAAATGGATAAGGTAAAAATATGACAGAATTTCTTTTTTCATGAATAAAAAGATTAAAATTTCGACCCACGTAACATCTGTCTTAGAAAGCCAAATGGAAAAAAATTATTCACTCACAAGCAATTACCTGAATATTGATGTAGTCTTCAGTGTCATCAATATATTCACGCAGCTGGAAGGAAACATAAAGTCATGAGTAAATATTCTAACCAAGCTAAAATGAGAAAATACAAAAAGATATGCTAGTTAAGAACTTCAGACTAAAAAAAAAAAAAAAATCTTAACTACCTCATACTTGATATTTTAAACTTAGTTGCTTTTTCTCAGTAGCAACATTCATATATCAAAGCCATCAACTTCCCATATTAGCAAACGGCAAAGAAGCGAAATACTTCTTCTACTACTGGATGTTCACCAACCTGATTTCATTCCTAACCCTAACAATGCATCTCTATCAGCTAGTGTTCTATCGATAATTGTATCATTCATTATGTTTAAGCTGTTGTCACCCCACAAAGTCTATAATCTTCCTCCCCTGTTGCAGGCAGGCAGCAATATATATATATATATATATATATAGAGAGAGAGAGAGATAGAGAGAGAGAGAGAGAGAGAGAGAGAGAGAGAGAGAGAGAGAGAGAGAACATTGAGAGTATCATTTATAAAAGGTGTAAGCCAATATTTGCAACAAACCGGAAACTGGGCAAATGACATTCGAAGCCATCGCCCATTCCATGACATGGCATTTAGCCCTTCCATACACCTCTATGACTTTCACCTTATGGTTTCTAAAACAGCAATCATTTCTCTCTAGCCACAAGGCCCAAATTCCTGCTAGAATATTTCAACACCAAAATTTTTTCCCCACTTTCCCAATACCCCCGCCATGCCATGACAAGAATATAACGATAGAACTTGGCAGCACCCATGACACTCCAAATAGTTGGAAAAAATTATCCCACACTTCTTGTGCAAAGGAACAATGAATAAAGAGACGGTCCACCGATTCCACATCTTGAATACAGAGCGAACAAGCATTCGGCAGAATCATCTTCCTTTTGTAGAGATTGTCCAAAGTTAGAACATATTTCCTCCCACTAGCCAAGCAAACGCCGCCACCTTCAATGGAGCACCATAACGCCACATATATGACATCAGAGAGACCTCATTGCTAATATCATTATCAGTAAACACCCGGTATAGCGATTTCAATAAAAGCTTGCCCGATTTATTCTTCAACCATTTGAGCGAGTCAGGATTTGATGAAACGGGAAGCACCTTAGGCAACAATGCTAGAAGCTCAATGAACTCCACAACTTTGACTTCCTCCAAATTCCTTCTACAAGGAGGAGCCCGCACTACTTCCTCTCCCCTCATCGAAAAGCAAGTAGTTACCCTTAAGTCTGCCTCCTTAGCTATATCCCCGCTAACCTTGGAAATAATTCACTCAATTTTTGCTCGCCTAACCATACATCCTCCCAAAACCTAATATTTTTTCCATCTCCCAAATTGAAACCTATCCCTTCCCAATTTTTTTATTTATTTTAGTGATGCCACTGATTTCCAAATATGGGATGATTAGTACAATGATGAAGATCTGGTCCACCACCCCCTTTCATCTACTCCATATTTCCTACCTATTATCTCTCTCCAACGGGAGTCCACTTCTTCCTCGAACCTCCACACCCATTTCCCTAGTAGTGCTAAATTCAACTCCTCTAACTTCCTAATCCCTTGTCCCCCTTGATCCCAAGGTTGACACACCCTGCTCTTATTTTATAAGGTGAAATTTATGTTTCTCTTCCACCCCCTTCCACATAAAATCCCTCCCAACTTTGTCCAACTTCTCCAACACCGATTTTGGACATATAAATAATGACATATGATAAACTGGAAGATTAGACATTGTCACTTTAATTGATGTGATTCTCCCACCCAATGAAAGATGCCTAGTTTTCCATTTAGACAATTTCCTTTGAAACCACTCAATCACTTTATCCCATTGGTGTTTCGTCGGCCTTCCAATGCACAACGGAAGCCCAAGATAATAAGGAAAGGAGCCCTCCCTACAACCAAGTAATGATGCCTACAGCCTCAACTCCTCTTTAGAAATACCCACCCCCAAAATCTTGCCCTTACCTATGTTGACTTTTAGCCCCGAAACCACATCAACACTGACGATTATCAAATGGAGATTTTGCACTTTTAGGACATGTGCCTCAGAAAATAACATCATATCATCAGAATAATACAAATGGGAAATCTGAAAATTCGATCAGTCAACTCCAACTGCTTTCACCAAACCCAAAATTGCCCCTCTTTCTAACATTCTACTGAAAGCCTCCATAACTACTACAACTAGATACGGGGGTAGAGGATCTCCTTGCCGAAGACCTCTAGAAGTTGAGAAGAAACCTTTTGGCAAGCCTTTAACTAGAATAGAGAATTTTGTCAATCTCACACACACATCTGCATCCAAGATCATAATTTGCCCCCACAGCCCAACCTACCTAGCATGTAATCCAGAAAGGACCAATCGACATGATCATATGCCTTGTGAAGCTAAAAAACTTCTCCTAGCACCCCATTAAATCTAAAAGCAAGCATTTTTGCTGAAATTTTGAAAGGACCTCTCAATAAGCTGATGGGATGGAAATCTCGAAGACAATCGGCTCCTTCTTGGGTTATAACTGCAATGAAAGTGGTCCCTAGTTCCACTGCTATTATACCTTTCTAATAAAATTCATTCATGAAATCTATCACATCTTTGTTAACTGGCCCCCAAAACATTTTCAAAACACAATCAGAAAACCGTTAGGCCCAGGTGCTTTATCAGTCCCTAATTCTTCTACCGTTTCTTGATTTCTTCCTCAAAGAAGGCCCTTACCAAGGATTCTGCCGTTTCAAGAGAAAAAGAATCGAACTTCAAATTATCAAGAAACAGTCTAATCCAATTCTCTTTCTTCAGAAGACTTTTGTAGAAACTAATTATCAAAGCACAAATCTTTGCTTTACCCTCTATCCTTTCTCCCTCCGCCATGAATGATTTTATCTTGTTTGCTCTAGCTCTGGCACTTGCAATTGTGTGGAAAAACTGTGTTTTTATCTCCTTTTTTCAACCAAAGATCCCTCGATCTTTGTCTCGATTTTATTTCATCCTCCCGCAATCTTGCATTGTATTTAGGGCTGTCAACGGGTCGGATACGGGCCGGATCAGTGATGATCCGAATCCGACCCGATTAAGAATATATCCGACCCGAATCCGACCCGAATCCGATTCGGATCACAAGTATATGATCCGAACCCGACCCGATTAAAATTTTCAAAATCCGTTTCCGATCCGATTATGATCCGACCCGATATCCGACCGGATATCCGAGAGAGGAGAGAGAGAGAGAGAGAGAGAGAGAGAGAGAGAGATTATCATATGTTTTTATTTTATTTTATTTTATTTTATTTTTATTTATTTTTTTTATCGGGTCGGATCGTTAACGGGCCGGATCAAGGTTGATCCGAATCCGACCCGAATATTAAACGGATCATTGTTGGATATCCGTATCCGATCCGATTATCCGATTATTGATCCGAATCCGATTAAATCGGATCGGATACGGATCGGATACGGATCTTGATCCGTGCCATTGACAGCCCTAATTGTATTTAGCCCGATACACCCCTCACTATGCTTTCTCCTCCTCCTGATATTAGTTAACAACTCTGTAAATACAACCAAAAGAAATGATTCTATGCAAGTACTGACAACCATGACTTCATCACCTGTTCATACTTCTTGCACTACTAGATGTTGATCAACTAATTTCATTCCTAACTCTAACAATGCATCTCTATCAGCTAGTGTTCTGTCGATAATTGTATCATTCGTTATGTTTAAATTGTTGTCATCCACGAAGCCTACAATCTTCCTCTCCTATTGTAGGCAGGAAAAGATGAACAATATTGGTTTACAACTCCATAAATACAACTAGAAGAAATGATTCTACGCAGATACTGGCAACCATGACTTCATCACCTGTTCATAACGAAGTTAAATATCATGGAAGATTGTTTGTGACCCATTTCACATAAGTTTCCCCATTTCCTTTTTGTTTATTTCTAGAAGCTTCCCTTCAAGTTGCTTTTATCCTCAAGGGAGGAAAATTGTCTTCTTTCAACCATTCGAGTTTCTCAGCAGTGTCATGGCCTAAGTGCTTTCCCCAAGTGTAGGCCATAGGGCACTCATACTCAAAATTCCATAGTGGACGAGTCAACAACCACAAAAAACACAAGAGAGACTTGAATAGGGTTGTCTATGGGCCAGGCTTGGATTGTAGTATTGGGTCTAATGACCGGGCTCGGCTTAAAATTCAAGCGCATTTCACAATCGAGTTGGGTATGGACAATGAGGAGCCTGGCCCGAATTTGGCCTGGCCAAGCGACAACCCAACATAAATAGGAGGCTTTTGACGGGATTAGGGTTTTCCATTCTCCATTACAAGGCATCTCTCTCTCCCTCTCTCTCTCTCTCATCTATTATGGGGTTTTTCTTCACGCTCTCTCTCTCTCTAATCTATTATGGGGTTTTTCTTCACGTTGGGTCTTTCAATCAACTCTTTTACTCTTGTATTGAAGGTGGCCCATGTGGATAGAATCAACGACAGAGCATGGCATGTGTTTTTTTTCTTTGGTATAACAGAGATGGGATTTGGGGACGTGGAGAAGCAAGGTGATGGTGCTGAATTTTGGGGTTTGGGGCAAGGCGATGGGTCTGGTTTAACAGAGATGGGTTTAACAATGGTGGTGTGGCTCTCTCTCTCTCTCTCTCTCTCTCTCTCTCTCTCACACACACACACACACACACACACACACACACACACACACACACACACAGATTCAGGCTCAGGCCCATCATAAACTTCGGGCAGACTCATGCTAGACTATTTTGGCCCGTCACGAGCTTAGGCCGGGCTCGGGCATATATGTTGAACAATGCAAGTTAGGCTTGGACGAAGCTTGGCTTAGCCCTAACCCAACTTGTTGACACCCTTGGACTTGAAGTAAAGGATGCTTCTATCACTCAAGAGCACTAAAGCTTACAACTTCCCGAGGTTGATTACAAATAAGGAGCCCTCATTAAAACCAAAGAACCTTCTAGTTATTTTACATGGATGGATAGGATGTGGTTGTGTCGTGCCAATTGCTAAGAATACTCTAAGAACCTATTTGGATTACCGATTACATCAATAATGTGTTGTAATGTGTGGTAAATGAGTAATGATCACCATTACTACTATAGTCAGAAGTAAAATAGGGTAGTGGCCATACGTAATACTACTCTCACATCTCCACTTCTGATATGTAAAGTACTTTCGCTAGTTAGATACACTTGGATATAATTTCGTCAATATGTGTTATATCCACAGCGTTCATCCATTATGCAGTTAGACAGAGATTCATGAAGGCGATGATCTTCTGGCAAAGCAGGAGGATTGGTGGGTGCCACGATTGTATCAACTTCATTGACGCGCTTGGAACGTCTGGACTATACCTACAAAGGCGGAGATAAATACAGTGTAGGCATTTCACCCACTGAAGGTTTTGTATCAGGCACAATGGGAAGGGTAGCAGGAATCTCTCAAAATTGCAAAGACTTACCACCTTCAGAAAAATATAAGTATCTTCAGAGAATATGAAATTAGCTGATACATAACATTTACGAGAGACTGGATTGTAGCATTTATATCCTTGTTGGGTATGTGAGTATCCACAAAAAATACACTTGGTAGCTTTCGGTTCAAACTTGTCAAGAACATGGCCTAATCGATGTACGAAACACATAACCAAATACTTTAAGAGGAATGGAAAACATGGGAATCCCAAGACAAAAAACAAAAAAGGGGGATTTACCATCTAAAACAGATGAAGGCATCTGATTTTTTAAATGGCATGCAATTAAGGCTACATCACTCCACAACATTTTCAGAATCTTCATATTCAATAACAATGCCCTAGCAACCTCAAGTAAATGTCAATTCTTATGTTCAGTTACGCCATTTTGTTGCGGTGTGTATGCACATGAAGTTTGATGAATAATGTTATGAGACGAGATATGTGAATTAAATTCATGTAATACCCATTCCCTAGCATTATTTGAATGTAAAATACACACCCTAGCATTGAATTGTATTTGCACTTCCATATAAAATTCCTTAAACCAAGAAGACACTTCAAAGCGATCTTTATTAAATATAACCAAGTCATGTAAGAATAATTGTCCATAAAGATAATAAACATACTTGAAATCAAATAAACTAGTAGTATGAATTGGACCCCAAACAAGAATACAATAAAGAGAAAGGAGAATCACTCCTTTTGTCTATATGAGGTAGAAATGAGTCTTTAAGATGCTTGCTTAACTCGCAAGCTTCACACTCTTAACTCAGACACATAAGACAACGACGGTATGAGGCTCTTTAAACTACTTAAAGAAGGGTGTCTAAGCCTGCAATGCCAATGATGAGGTTAGATATATGTTCGCAGTGCAACTCCAATTATTCCATTGTCGAGATAATGAAGCCCATTCGCTTCATAGCCACCACCAATCATCCTCCCCATCTTTAGATCTTAAATTTACCATAGGAATGATAAAATCTAATAAAACAGTTCAAGGATCCAATTAGTTTACTTACTTGCAACAAACTCAAAGGAAATATATAACATTGATGACAATGGAAGAGAGGTAGGATAAGCAATACCCACCCAGACACATGGGTTGTAGTGTTGTCAGCTAATGTTACAGAGAAAATGAGAGTAGACTTATCTAATTGAAATAAAACACTATAGTTACCAGTCATATGGTCTAAAGCTCCAGAATATAGAAAAAAAAAGGAACACTTTCAGAGGAAACAAGACATTTCATACTTGACTAAATAGGAGTAGCAATGTAAGAGGACGCATGGATGGAACGATCCCTTAGCACTTTGGCAAACGCATCCTTGAACGACGTAATTGTATCACATACGGTACTTATTCGGAATAGGTTGAGATAGGTTTGGAAAAATAGCTCTCGGGACCATTATCAGAAGATTGAACTTGATTTGTCCAAGTTGGCCTACCAGTGAGGTCTCAACACGTATTGACAATATGATTAAAAAGATCATAATGAGAACACTACCGATTTCCATGATTACAACCGTGAACTGCCACCAAAATTTGTACCGTGACCTCCCCAAGTATTCGTATCTCCAAAACCACCTCCCCTTGAATCTCTACCACCAAATTACCTGCCACGACTTCATCCATCTATAATACACTCGGCATATTTACACTAACCACACGCTGAACATAGGCAAACGCCTCTATAATAGATAGAATTTCACTACCTCTAAGAATCTGAGCTTGCATAGGTTCCAACTCAGGACGGAGACTAAAGAGGAATTTGGCAAAACAAAATTTCTAAAAGCGAGCTGTGAGAGGATGGTGTATCAATGTGTATTAAGGGGCTTAACACTCCAACACTCCCCCGCACATGTGGGGTGGAACTCTGATGGGAACATACTGGGCAAGGGTGTAGGAACACTTAACTCACACCACAGCGGGCCGGATGGAGGGACACTCACTATAAATAGGCTTGAGTTGCCCCCCGTGGGAGTATATTAACAAAGGCATATTTGCTGCTCCCAGGATTGGAACACTTGACCATCCACTTTGATACCATGTCAAATCACCACTTGTTCTAAAAGATCGAGCTGTTAGAGGATGGTGTATCAATGTATATCAAGGGACTTAACACTCCAACACTCTCTATCATCTCATGGTCTCATAATTAGTCGACAGGGGTTGATATATGTTCTGTTCTCCCCACATACCTCGCAATACCAAATAATATTCACCTACACTCTTATCTCCTCATTGAAGTGCAAAGATGTTTCAAAGCAACTCAGATGTATATATGAGTTAAATTCTTCGCACCTGAACACATTTCTTTCAAACTTTCCCAAATTCCTTGTGCTGTTTTGAAAAAAAATAACATTTGCACTAATATGTGGTTGGGGGCTGCCTGTCGTATTCCACTTTCACTGACTTCGATTCTTTACATTCCCAAGTTTACTTTAAGTTTATTATCAATAAATAAATTGATCAAATTGGAGTACATTCGAGTTAAGGTTCTATAATTTATTATTTTACTTCTAGTATCAAATTTCAATGCTAAATTGCTAATTACACATTCTAAAAGTCAATGGCATTGCAGCTTCACATGGAAAAAAAAAAATCGCCTCAAACAAAAGAAACTCAACGACCTGGTCTTTTTCTAGTATAACCAGAAGTTGTGAGAAAGATTCCAGGCCAGGCGAGAAAAGCCTGGATTCCATGATCCTATCAACCTAGATGATTTGAAGGCAGATAATGAGTGGCTTGTAGAGATAGAGGAATAGGATCCAGTTTTTTCTGGTGAGTCCCTTACATGGGCCCAAGTCGAAGACGCCGCTTATGGATCAGCACCTAGCAGAGGTTCTCAATCTCAACAACGGAGAAGAGGAGTTGGAGGGGCGAGCAGTAGCACGAGGCCTAGCAATCAATAAGAAGACAAAGATATTAAGATTGAAGAAGTAGAAGAATAAGATGCTCGGCCATTAGACGTGGATGGGCAACTTGTGCAGACAGATGATGAAGTGTATGTTGAAGAATGAGATGACTCTAACAATGATGATGTCGATGGTGATGGTGGTGATGTGCCACAATGGGAGAGGGAACAATGGATATAGACTATAGTTAGTCTAGATTATTAGGTTGTACTTTTTAGATTTTGTTTATCAATTAAAGTATTAAGTTTTTACTTTTCATTAGTAACTTGTTGAGTTGTTAATTTTTTTATTAATATACTTTAGTTACTAATATTCACAAATTAGTTTGAAAATTAATGGGAGTAATGAAGTCTTTATGGGGAAAAAAAACAAATTTTTCCAAAAAAAAAAAAAAATCGTTTTTTTATGTTTTTATAAATTTTTCAAAAAAAAAAAAAAAGATGTGTGATTGCTTATGCGACGATTGCATATTGACAACATTGGTTGTACCATATGTTTCTACTGGTGTTTGAGAGATACCTGTGCAACATACAAATAAACCTTCACGGGTTTACTCCAAATGTTCCAAGTGTGGAGAGGGAGTACATTCAAGCATGCCTTCTAATACATGCTATTCCATAACAAGACTCCAATAAGAGCTTCTACAACCCAATCTTCATAATCTATTGAACTTTCAACAGGCTTAGGGGATATCAAATACTTTAATTTTCTTTTTCTTATAAAAAAACACTTCTACCAATGTGCCCCATTGTAAATAATTCGCACCATTAAGTTCAATCGATGTAATATGAAAATTTATCAACTCAGATAGAGACGAAAAACTATTCTGAACTTCCCATATTTAGGGAAGAGGAGAAAACAATCACATGAGGAAGGACTTAAAACTTGCCCAACACTTGCTTCAAGTGAGAGCATATATCAATGATCACCACCACACACATACGAATCGATTGATAACAAATATGAAAAACAGTTCACAATCATTCACTAGTTCTACAAGCACATTTGTTTATCAAATCTGGCCATAGACAACTTCTACATGCACACTTGATTTTCAAATCTCGTCAATGTTGCACAATAGCCCACTTTGAACCATACGATTGGTTGTATACGGAAGTGGGCCACAAGTACACTCATGAGGCACAACTACACAACCCACCATATGATGGTTGAACAAAGAATAAAGGTGATTTGAGTAAATCAGCCCCCAAACGATTTAGGATTTCACCTTATAGAAATAAAAGAAGAGAGAGGAGAAAGAACATGAAAGAAAGGGAAAGAAATAAGGTACCGGATCAATTATCGCTCTGATACCATATTCTTGAGTAAGATTTTGGGGAGGGGGGAGGGGGGAGCTCAATAGGGTATGACGCCCCTAGCCTCTCCTATCTTATTATTAGGGTTTTCATAATAAAAGTGAAAGTACAAAAGTAGCCCCCATGCTTAAGTTATTGCATAAAACAAAGCCCATGAACGTACTCTATTCTAACACATCATATTAGTCCAATAATAATGTGAAATACTAGAAACTAATATTGTCCATGTAAAGTGCGCCACATAAGGTCACACTTGAGATCATCACAGTCCATCAACATGATGTATTTTCTATGTTTTTTATTGGCTTGTAATGGGTTTGTATTTTGTACTTGTATTGCATGATTTATGAACGAAATCTTTTGGATATAATTACATCACTTCTATCAAACAGCGCTTAGCTTAGGACACTATACAAAAAAACTTATTATACATTCTTATTTTTGTAATGCTTTTGAGTTATAAGTGTGTAGTCATGTCTCTCTTAACATCTTATTAAGTTTCGTTGAAAAATTCCATCATTTTCCCAATATTTCCCTCAAACAGTGATTCATTCCCCAATACATGCCCATGCAATACCAATATGTTTCCATATCCCTAGGTTGTGATACACACATTGATACCGATATGGAAAACATCGACCGCCATAGCTGTCGTAAGATCCTACATGCCCCATCATTACAGTTCCTAGAGAGTTCAATGTTGTAATCCGGCCATTTTGAGGAAGAATTCCTTCTTAGGCATGTTAGAAATCTCTAAAATGCGCATTAAAAACTCCTTAACGTACCCGCGAATCAACCCATTTGCTTCAACCACTTCAAAGTCTGATTCTGGTCTCCAAGTACTCAACATTCTCAGGATAAAATTGCTTCTTGATCTCCTTCCTGAAATCATCCCAAGTATCAACAGTGCTCTGCATATATTGCCACTCCATGTTGGCATGTTGACTATGCCACCATAGGGTAATCATGTCGGTGAATTACATTGCTACAGTGCACATTGGCCTTCTCGTCGTCTGGAGATATGGCCTCACGGTATTTTTCCAATTGCCAAAGGAAATTGTCGAGCTCCCTAGTGTCCCTCAAATTGTCAAAGTTCATAGGGTGCAGCTTCCATACCTTCATCGCTTCTCCTATTACCATACTCTCATAGGCCATATCCCTTTTATAGAAAGCCCAGTCACATCTCATCTAAATCTGCTTCTTTAGGACAGTGAGGTGCCCCTGCAGCATATTGCCTGGAAGGCTTCCTTTTGTTGACATTGAGTGTTGGCCAACAATGTTTAAAACACCCAGCATCTCCCCCTCGAGTTCCTCAAGCACGCTCTCAGGCCCTTTATGCTGCCGCCCATCAACTCAAACAGATACTTCCCATCAGCCACAGCAATTTCCAACTATGAGGGTCACACCTCCATTGGCACCACCTAGTCCTAAACTCCCCAATACAGGCTTGCTTGGACCAATGCCCTTGATGCCATGTATCTACTCGTTGATTACCTTAAACAATATCATGTCTCCCGTCCCACAAGCAGTATGACCCTTCATAACCACACTGATATCACATGTCACAGCCTGAGTGCTTTCCCAAGCATAGACCGTGTGGTATATGTACTCACAGTCCTGTGGCGGACGAGTCAGCCAACCACCCTAGTGTACTTGGAAGAGGAGAGGAACAAGGGCGACTTTAAGTGAAGAATGCTCTTATTACTCAAGAGCTACAAAGCTTACAACTTTCCAAGATTGGTTACATATGAGGACCCCTCATATAAACCTAAGAACCGTCAAATTAATCTACATGGATGAATACCCTAGAACTCTTCTAAATTATTCTAGACTTCTCTCTCTACAAGACCTCACTAGAGAACTCTTGAACCTTCTAAAGATCTCTACACTGCCACACATTCTTCTACAATTCTCTACACAACTCTACATACTATACGCATGGCCTTTAGTGTATAACAATAGCACAAATTCACTAAGTCCCTGATTTATCCTCCTATATTCTCTGTTCCGTGACAATTAAGGAGTTTCCACTGATAGAATGAAAACTACTTATAAAAAGCTTGCCATCTTAAGAGTGTTGCAATAACATAAACATTTCAAGCCGAATGTCTCATCAGCAATAATCTTTCAATGTATGCCTGCACCTTCAAGATTTGTAAGTTACAACTGCAGGTTCATAGGCATCAAACGTGGAAATGTTATTGCATTTTCTTTTCCAATATGACATTCTACTAACTGTTGTACCGGATGAAATTAATATGATGAGCCCTCCATGCAAGATCGCTCTTGCACAGTTGCACGTCTTAATCAGTGATTGTAGCCAATCCATCTAAACACGTGCAGGTGTTGGGGGGGGGGGGGGTTTACCAGCTAGAACGCATGCTTCACAATGCACACCTTTTAGGACCAAGGTACTTGGCTCGAAAATAAATGGAGAGCAGGCCCACCTATGATATTCAAGTCCTTCAAAAATAGCAGTACTCAACCCCAGGCTCTAGTAATTAGATAAGGGTATGGAGATCCTACTTCCCAGATGCTGTGGACAATGTTTTGAACTCCACATCATTTTGTTTTTCGAATTCCAGATCCACAATGTAATTTAAATTTAGAGGGAAATGTACTGGGTGGGCTACAAATCCAATGTTTGGATATCAAGTATGGTTGTGGGTACTGAGAGCAGTTCCCTTTGCCATAACCTTGAGAATGTGGGCTTTAGAAGATCCCCCATACCAGATGCATATTGTACTCGATACCCATACCTATACTGAGGCAACGTTGGTCCTCACTATCCCCTTGGATTCTAAATGCCATTAAATTTTATTTCCTGATTCTTTGGTCACGACAGAGAAATCAGTGGAAGCTATTAAATGGAAGAAATATGCAAAGTTTGAGGTGGAATCTGAATGCATTGCCCGACAATACCAACTCAATACAAATCTCTTTGTTACAGACCATGATTCTTACAGTATTCCAGAAGAAATAAACCTTCAATGAATCAAACATGCGCCTTGAATTCTCTATTTGAGAACTCAAAAGAACATTCTTAGAGAAGCCAGTATAAATAAATTTCTCAAATATAAAAACTTGTATACAAGAACATTGAAACCAACAGACATTTATAAGAAAATATTGTTTGGCATTTGCAGCAATTCTTTCTTCTTCTTCTTCTTCTTTCTTTTTTTTCTTTTTTTGAAGAGTGAAAATTTTATTAAGCAGCAAAAATTATGCAGCCAGCAAAAGAGGAGAAAAAACAACACCGAGAAAGTGAAAACTCATGTTTTAAGATACTGATTTAAGCAAACCAAATAAAAACTCGTGTCCGCTAACATGTTTGAACAATCAGGAGCATAAATACTGAAAAAGATCAGTAATCCTAATCCATGAGAACTATCATACACTTGCTTTCCATTAGTGGAAGGAATGGAGCCCGCTTGAAAGGTTGAAAGGACCCTGCATGTTTTCTTTAGGCCCTGCATTTCAGCATCCAATGAGAGGCCTTAAAAGGTGAGAACTACAGCACTCAAAGACCACTAAACTGGACCTCTATTAGTATGGAGCAAACGAGGTAAAAATTACAGCATATCCACTACCCAGCAATACACTCAGCCTTACTACAGCCAATAGCACAGGTGCTTCATAGGCACTATACCCCTAGAAACTATTTCAAAAAAATTGAAGGGGATAAAAAATGATATGCAAGGCAACTTAGCTTTAAATAAGTAGTTTCATCTACAACAGAAGAGAAGTCGATATTGAGAACACAATAACTACAAACAATGCTCACCGTGGTCAATTTGTTCAATGTGCCATCAATCTGCATGAAGTATGCCTGCAAAGTTAAGACATAACACAGCTTAGACTTTGAAAAAACATGATTTGTTCAAGTAGGTTTACTATTATTACCTCAAGTAACATTTCAAGCTCCTCAACATCATTCTCATTTCCATGTATTGTTGCGGCACTTGCCCTGCTTGCTCTAGATATCTTTGAGCCTATAGTTGGAGAGGCAGGGAACCAAATGGGTACACCAGATCCGCTTACAGGTGAAGATGCCCCAGCCAACTTTCTTGTTAAGTAAAGATCTGCCATATCATCATCATCATCCAGAAGCTGTTCAAGCTCATCCCTCACCTGGGAAAGGCAATGAATTTATTCATAAACCAAAGGCTTGAACATAAGTTTAAGATCTAATATACATATCAGAGATACACAACTTGAGACAGTAATTGAGAAATTAGGATCGAAATGAGCAATAATACTTGCACTGAGACACCATTGGCAGCATATTCCTAAGGCAACTTCAAAGTACAGGAGTTTGACAAGATAACTAACAATTTTCCAATGAGTGAGAAAGAATAAAACAAGATCTTCCATCCTTACCACAATCGGAAATAAGAAGATGGCCTGGTAAATCCCTCTTTCGCAAGAGAATCAGCCTCAAAATAAGCTTCTCTATGGTATAATGTAATCTCATAACCCTCACGTATCCAAAGACTCTCAATGGGATAAGCTAGTCTCCAAGGAAACTCTTGTCCTTATCCAACTAATGGCATTGAATGAATCACCTTCAACATCGATAAGAACAAATGATTCACATACCTTATGAGCACTATAACTGATGCAGGATAGCCCTAAATATGATGCATGCTCATGAACACAATTATTCAGCGGAAATAAAAGCAATAATAATAATGAAATCTAGCATCAATCATCATAAACTAAGAAAATCATAAAGGAAACATGCAATGGGACGGGCCATCATCACAACCATGGAGTATGGGATTCAAGTAGCGTATAGGTTGGATCCGGCGAGGGATGGAACCTCCCGATCTTGCATGGTCATACCCAATCGATCAATGATGATCACTAGTCCGAAGAATCAGAAAGTTTCTCGGATTAGGGATTTGAGAATTTGGGGGTTTAGGGTTTAGATCGATTCTCAAGGTTTAGATCGTGGGGAATAAACAAAACAGAAGTTTAGAAGGATAATAATAGAAGATGAAATACCTGAAAGAAGTTGGAGGGGCACAAGAAGAATAGAGAAGAAGGAGATCAAGGAAGAAGAAAAAGCACCATGAGAGAAGGAAAGAGGAAGGAGGCAACCAAAGGTTTGCTCTTTTTCATAAATCAACAACTAATCAAAAAGGTTTAGGGCAACACCCTTATAAAATTCGGAATTAGCATAATTACCAAAATACCCCTACTAACAAAATTTCAAAAAAAAGACATTTGCATGAAAAAAACGTACCCACACTAACCCAAAACTCAAATAAGTAAAAAATGCGTAAAATAAACTCAAATCTAAGATGTCTAATGTGCTCCAATGATGGTGTGATGAAAGTGGGCCACAATGAACCAACGGTCCGATCACATCATCATCACGATCCAACGGTCTGATCATCTCCTCAAAGCAACTTACACATGTCTTCCCAAGGTGGGGTCTTTTCAAATGTCTCGGACTACATGTGTAAGGTCTTCAATGCTCCTCAATAGTCGCCTATTCACAAGGATGGTACTTGTGGTTGGCGCTTTCTTCGTTGGTACACCTTGAATGCTTTTGTTCCGCATCATACTCCTCGTCTGAGAAGAACTCGACTCCGGCGAGTTAAAACTCTTGTGGCACTCTAGTAAATCTGGATTAACGCTCTGTAACTCCAGTTCTATCAACCATGTAGATTCTGACGGTGGCTTGTTCTTTCATTTGACCAAGTATCTTTGGAAACCTCCGCCTCTCATAAAAATGATCTCTTCACCCAAGATCTCCTCAATTTCTTCTTCATGGGTAATGGGTGGGGGAAGGGGTGGAAGGGGTTGTATAGCAAAATCAGAACAAGGCCATGAAAGGGACGATGGATCAACGATGGGATGGTGGGAACGGACTAGATCTTCCACATTAAGAGTTGGGTTAATGCCCATTTCAGATGGAAGGTCGATCCGATACACGCTAGACCCAACCTTCTGCAATATTTTGAATGGTCCAGCACTACGCGTTTGTAATTTATTAGCGGAACCTTGTGAGAACCGCTCTGGCCTTATCCTCACCATTACATAGTCTCCTTTTTGAAATTCTTGCAATTTACGATGAGAATCAGCTGAGATTTTAGAATCATCATTGCTCTTATTTATCCGCTGTCTAATATGTGTATGCAAATCATAAATATGGCGTGCGAATGCATTGGCTGACTTTGAAGACCTTTGGATGACAAACATGGGTGACACTAAAGGACACTCTGAAAAATCCACGAACTTGGAATAAACAATCCTATGGAAATAAACAATCCTATGACCTAGAATTTGAAAAACTAAAACAAAAGGACACTTCCCATGGATGACACATAATTTCTCATTATAAGTATTATAAACAAGAATGATTTTCAGGTATCCCAACACTTGAAAACAAACACTAGTAATACCAAGTCTTAAGCAAATCTTGACATCAACCATTATGTCCAAAATGTCACCAAGATACGGAATAAGGACTATGGTCATCATATCCACCATGACGTGAATACGTCGCATGATGGCTTGACGCTTGATTGAAGCTTTATGGGCGGTCAGGATATGCCCACATGTGTGCCATATGCCATTGTTCTTGGAAGTGAAAAGAGCGGACATGACACACAGAACAAAACTCCAACTCAAACTTTCCTTATTGAATTCTTCCCCAAGAAATTTATCAAATTGACACTGCATTTCTATATTTTCTGCGGGGTTCACCTGGTATGGAGGAAAGCTTGACAGGGCTAACCTAGGGACAAGATCGATTGTGTGTTGAATGTCCCATATGGGTGAAAATTTATCTCATAAATCATCTGGTGGGATATCACAAGTCATGTGGGTGTCTACCATCATATCCTCACTAGTCTCCTTTTTAAATTTATTCGTGTGTATTATGGTAAGAGACTTAGATTGGGACTCTGCGTCACTTAAGTCACACATGACATCTGGAAGTGGTGCGGTCTCAATTTCTTCGACCTTTTCATCACTAGCACACACTTCGTCATCCTCAACGATGATGAGCGATGCCTCAATTTCTTCCATTTCCTCACTACTAACATTAGGCATGTACTCTTCCACTTCATAAACAACCTGATTGGATTCTTCCAACTGGCCATTCACCAAGGTATTATCTCGCTTCCAAGGAAATATAATTGGTGTTAAGCACTCAAATTGTTCATAAGCCGAGATTTCCTTAATGATGGGTTGGACCACTTTACAAGGAGGGGACCATATTGGTTCTGTGTTTGGACGGGAAGGTGGGGCAACTCTCTTCTGAGCCAAGGGCTTTTGACGATAAGAGATGGGAAGATATTTTCCTTTTAAACGCTCTTTCATCTCGTCCCATTGTGAGATCGGGGCTCTCCCAACTCTATCAATTCTTCGCTCCAAATCTGCCCAAAACGACTTGGCTTCGCCCTCCAATTTCCACTTGGCAAACCTCACTCGACGATAATTCGGCATATCATACCAATCAAAAAAATAGTCTAAGTCTTCAAGCCAATCAAGGAATGTTTGTGGGTCCATGTGACCATTAAAGTAGGCCAAGTCATCGGAGTTCAGCTTTCCATTGGGTCTCAACGGCCACACGACAACACTTAATGGCCTTGAAGATCTCAAACGCCTATACTCCATTCACTACGGGAAGACTCTACGGACTGGGTGACTCACAATATGGATGCAATGAATTTAAACTACAATGAACTGACACTAATTAATTCTAAATGATGCGACTCAAATCTGAAAATTTTCCAAATTAGGAAACTTTCTAAAATTGGAAAGTTTCTAAAATTGAAAACTTTCTAAATCTGAAAATTTTCCAAATTAGGAAACTTTCTAAAATTGGAAAGTTCCTAAATCTGAAAATTCACCAAATTAGGAAACTTTCTAAATCTGGACATTTCCTAAAACAAACCTAAAAATCAAAACCTTAATTTTTTTGATAACTCGATCTAGACAAAACCATGCAAGCCTATTCTCTGATACCAAATTTGATGCAGGACAGCCCTAAATATGATGCATGCTCATGAACACAATTATTCAGCGGAAATAAAAGCAATAATAATAATGAAATCTAGCATCAATCATCATAAACTAAGAAAATCATAAAGGAAACATGCAATGGGACGGGCCATCATCACAACCATGGAGTATGGGATTCAAGTAGCGTATAGGTTGGATCCGGCGAGGGATGGAACCTCCCGATCTTGCATGGTCATACCCAATCGATCAATGATGATCACTAGTCCGAAGAATCAGAAAGTTTCTCGGATTAGGGATTTGAGAATTTGGGGGTTTAGGGTTTAGATCGATTCTCAAGGTTTAGATCGTGGGGAATAAACAAAACAGAAGTTTAGAAGGATAATAATAGAAGATGAAATACCTGGAAGAAGTTGGAGGGGCACAAGAAGAATAGAGAAGAAGGAGATCAAGGAAGAAGAAGAAGCACCATGAGAGAGGGAAAGAGGAAGGAGGCAACCAAAGGTTTGCTCTTTTTCATAAATCAACAACTAATCAAAAAGGTTTAGGGCAACACCCTTATAAAATTCGGAATTAGCATAATTACCAAAATACCCCTACTAACAAAATTTCAAAAAAAAGACATTTGCATGAAAAAAACGTACCCACACTAACCCGAAACTCAAATAAGTAAAAAATGCATAAAATAAACTCAAATCTAAGATGTTCAATGCACTTCAATGCTCCTCAATAGTCGCCTATCCACAAGGATGGTACTTGTGGTTGGCGCTTTCTTCGTTGGTACACCTTGAATGCTTTTGTTTCGCATCAATAACCTCGGAATCATTTGAGTCCTTTAAGCCAATGAAACGCAAAGAACAACATCAATCTGCCATGTCGCCCCTAATAATACCCCTAATACTTGTGGGGCCCAGATTGCCGATAGAACTCTCAAAATTGATCTTGAGGAAACTTGTCACCATGGCTTCCATTTCCATCTTCCACAACCTCACCTCAACTGATCCCTGTGATTTCTTTCAACATTCCACCAAGGCGAGGGAGACAATACGCCTCTCTGATTTTATTCCTCCAACCTTCTAGCGATTTATTTCATGTCTCGAAATATCTGGTTACTGTGTGCCAGTGTTTTAAATAACGAATAGCGTGTAGCGTAGCGTTCACCCCTCTGAAGCGTGAGGCGTAAGCTACATAGCGTGTAGCGTAAGCTACACGTTACTTTTAGATTTTTAATTAAGGATTGTTCTTGATTGCACTAATTCCATGATATTGAGACCAGATTAGACTGATTAATAATGAAATTCAACAAATTTTCATGATATTTTGGTGCAACCAAACATAAAGTAATAGAAAAGGGTAATCACTAAGTATAAAGGAAAAAGAAAAAGCAACAAAACTAATTTAATACTATTACTTATATCATTTTACTAAAAGCATTAAATATTGAAAATAAAAAAATGTAACAAATCATCAAAAATATTATTTGATTTTAATGTTGTAATAAAAAATAACTTGTAATGTAAGGCATGTAGCGTGTAGCCTAGTTTATGTAGCGTGTCGCGTATGCAAATTATCATGTAGCGTAGGCTACATGTGACTTAAGCTATTTGCTTGAGCTACGTAGCGTTAAGGCTAAGCTACGCTACGTAGCGTAAGCTACACGCTACATAGCGTAGCTATTTAAAACACTGCTGTGTGCTTCCCAGAATGACCGTAAGTTGACTATTAGGCACATATTCCATGTGATTTGACCTCTTAACCCAGAGGTCCACTGAATTGCACCTTCATAAAAGTTGCTACTTGCTATGGCCACAAGATGCACCAAAAAATAATGTACAATGAGGCTTGGTTATGCAACCTACAATAACCAATAAATATGATCACTATTTTCTATAGGTAACCATGTTAAAAAAATTCCACAATAATCTCAATAAGATAGGCCCGCAGCCTACCAGGCATGGTTCACTAAAGATTCATAATAACTAGTGGGTGGGTGGAGAGTTAAGGTAGTTTTATATCTAAAGGTGTTACAAACACAGCACAAAAAACATGCAGAAGAGAAGACTGGTATGATTTACAGAGCCTTTGTGATGTGCACCGGATGAAACTCAATAGTACTCACTGTGGAAACGGAAGGAAAAGTAAAGTCAAATTGGAACAGAAATTGGAGGAACTTCCCATGGTGTCAACTGCCAAAACGAAAAACAGGTTCTAAATAGAATGAAAATCAGATGGGTGAAATGGTCAACGCATTGGCCCATAGTTGTGATGAGATGTGTGAGCTCAACGACCACCCTTTTCTATTATTTCACTACTTTCATAGGAATTTCGGAGCATTCTTTGAAGAGTCTTATTAGGTCCCTTAGGGAGCCTGTTCTCTTGTCAGATAATTTGATTAGGAAAAACTTAGTAATAAGTTACCCAAACAGATAGGAAGAGGTAACAACGATATGATGATGAGTGATAAGTGGCTGGTAGGTTAACTTATTAGAAGGCGACATTGATTGCAATATCAATAATATCGGCCAATATTATAGGTATTGCAGGTCAGCAGCAATACGAAACCTACCAGAGTATCTAAAATCCTTGATATCTCACTATGTATCGCAATGTATAGCTGGATATTGTGAAATATCGCCGATATCGCGATATATCGCTCAATATCGTCACTGTTCCCTTTGTATTTTTCTTATGTATACCGTCAGGGAAACCGTAGCTGTTTTCGCAAAAACCGCAAAATACTCTATTTTCGCATCTTCTGGATTTTGGTCCATCCTTTTGAATATTTTGGAAGAAAAACAAGGTTTTCAAGCCGGAATCAAGATCGAAGCGGATTTGGAACCGATTTGATTTGGCAAGTATTTTTGCATTTTGATCCCTTTTTTTTTTTTTGTTTAAATCATGTACCAAATCAGTACCAAAAGGTTAGAAATGCTTGATTCTTCATGTTTTGGCTGGAAAATCAAGGATTTGAACCTTCAATTTCGAGATTTGAGGGTAGGTGATCCGATTGGGGGAAAGTTAGGGGGAAATAAAAAATTCACTAATTTTTTCCTAAATTGGTTGCAATCTTTTGTCTAAGTATGAAATCAAACATGTATGAGGCCTGATCTACTAATTCATGTAGTTTTGGAGAATTTTTGGAAAAAAAATATTTTTTAATTTAAAAATAGTTAAAAAAAATATCAAAAAATAATTTTTTTCGAAATTCCACTTCTATCAACAATTAATTTGGAAAGACATATAATTCACAAGTATATTTCTAAATTTCTACCTCTTCTTTTGCTTTTGAATGTATTTGTTGTGTTTCCATAAATGACTTCTTACATTTATAAATTCACTTTGAATGTAGTTGCATCAGTTCAATCAAACAACGGATAGCTTAGGATCCTAAATAAAGGAAACCTATTATGTACACTTGTTTTTTGTGATGTTATGATTTAAAAAGTGTGTATTAATGTCTTTTTTAACAATCCTTGAAGTTTCATTGAAAAATTCGACCAATTTCCCAATGTTTTCCCATGTTTCCCAAAAAGTGGGGTAAATTCCCCAATATGACCGATATATCCCATGTGATAACCAATATGTATCCGTATCCCAAGGGTGTCATATGTAACATGATACCAATACAGTACACACTGCTAAATGACTTCATGACCTAGTCATTTGGAAGCATGCTTCAAAAACCCAAAATCTCTCCTCATGAGCCAGTTGGTATAGTCGGACTAAAAATCACGGTTGAGTCTTGGTTGAGCATCAAATATCGTGAATCAATAATATTTAATATTTTAAAAATAGTATTGACCAGTAGAGTCAAGTTGACCAAGTCTTCACCAAATCAAGCTCTTGGTCTATCAACTCAAAATATGATCAAGTTGACCAGGTCCAGTGAAGTTGAATTATTTAGAGTGTTCAAACTATCATTAGGAATTTCAGACAGGTTCTTTAAAGGCTGAAGCTAAAAGCCAAGTTATGGTTTAGGTTAAAAGTTGTTTTAGGGTTAATTATGAGTACTTAAGGGCTGTTTTACCCTATTAACTTGGTTTGCTGGTCATCTAACTATGAACTACCCTACATCTAGTATCAGACCACTAGACCTGATTTCTTTCAGATCGACGGTGAATGAGAAGAGAAGTTGAAGAGCTAACATGTATAATGATGTTTGCTGTATAATGAGATAGGCCCAGAGATAGAAGCACTGTGCAATCAAACAAAACTGATTTGGATGTTTTGTTCCATCACCAATAGGGTAGAAGAGGAAAAAAAAAAGAAAAGAAAGGTGATTCCAATGTTCTGTCCAATCACCAATTGGTTAAGAACTAAAAGAGACCAAAGATTGGAGGATCGTGATCAAGTTTTTGACTTGATCATTGTGATGCCTCCAATTCCATGAAGATCTCCAACCTGAGAACTTTCTTGACTAGTTGGCCTTTAAAGACATGCTGGAAGCATATTTTCTCGAGTGGAAAGCATATATGCTGAAAAACAAGAGAAAGTTTGGACTGCAAAGTCGAAGGCCCATGCATTCTTATAGAGAACGCAGTTGCAACAAACTAGGGAAATATGAAGAAGAAAAAGAATAGAGAATTGGAAGTGGATGAAGGTGATGCAGCAAAGTTTTTTCCTTCAGGTTCTCTGCAACAGACCTATTTGAAGTTTCATCAAGGAAACATGAGCATCAAAGATGATACAAATTGCTAAACCAACCTGGGATCCGCAACAATGTTTCCAAAATAGAAGATCAATCAATCAAGCTTTCTTGGTGGATTATACTCTAAAATTCAGAACAAAATTTTCTTTGGCTAGGAAACATACTCTCGATGAGTCTTCCCAATTATCATTGAAAGCCAAACAGAGGTTAAAGACTAATAACATGGTCACCTCAAGCTCCTGACATAAAGTAGTTCAAGGAGAGCTTGTTTGGTCTTATTCTTAAATTAGCAACATGTACCCAGATTAAGTATGGTGTGATGCCACTCTGACGAGTGTTTCACCTTCCCTCAGAGACCATAGAACTAATTTTACAATTTTTTATTTTTTTTTCAGTAGTCCAGTTGGGCTCAGAATTTTATAATTTTCAAAAAGGAAAATTTACAGGCACATTCCTTAGACAAAGTGAAGCTACTGTTGTATCCCTTTTTTACTATAGTTTTTTTTTTTTTTAAGGTAACGATAAAAAGTTCAATGGAGCAGGGGTTGCCTCTATGAAAATAATCATTACAATTGACAACTTGAAGAAAAGGAAAATAGTGTTGCTGAATATGTGCTTTGATGATAAAGGTATTTGAGTGGGTTTTGGTGCTGCCGGAATTTTCTGAAATCCCGATGGACTCACTGCATGGGATTCAATTGTCCTTAGCTGGCTGTAACTTTTTTGGGTTTAGGGTTTTTCACTTTGTTCTTGATTTTCTTCTTCTTCTTCTTCTTCTTCTTCTTCTTTTTTCTGTTTGGTGTTGTTTTGAGCAGCGTGGGGTGAGAGGTCATGGCTGATGAAGGGAAGGATCATAACGAAGATGCTTAAATTTTAAGACAGACAGCCTCGTTTTCTTTGAAGAGACTGCTGGACTACTTGCTTCGGGCATTCATTGTGCAAGCCGAAAGATGATGAATAGAAGAAAATGATGTCATAACAGAACTTCGCTAGCTGTTTCACATGGATGATTGGACTCGTATATCATGCATGGGTCTTCTTCCAAAAATTCGCTAGTGACCGCATGAGATGAGTGTTCTAGCTAATAGATGTTATTAACTATAACCTAGTGCTGGTTCTAATGCATTCAGTAAAATACACAGATTCTATTTTTATTATTGATCCTACTTTATCAATAACCCAAATAGTTTCTCTCTATTCTCTGTTTGGATATGCCACCAGGGAAGCCATAGCCCACAGCAGCACACATGACAAAATACATAATTTCTACTTGTAGACATTCCAGTGAAAAATGTATCTCAAATTGCAAACTGAAGTTTCTTGGTACACCTCTGTTGAAAAAAGGAGAGAAAAACCATACCTTTTGAACACGAGCAGTCAACCTTGTCATTGCACTCTTCAATTTACGCACCCGATCCAAGTTACGACTACTAATCTGCACATTGTAGTTATTGGTAGATAAATTTGACAAGAGCAGGAGAAGCATGGTACAACACAAGTGCAACCAGCATAAAGTTACAGGAAGTGTTATCCCATAATGCGCGCACGCGCGCACACACACACACACACTCGCGCGCACGCACACACACACACTCTCTCTCTCTCTCTCTCTCTCTCTCTCTCTCTCTCTCTCTCTCTCTCTCTCTTTTTAGGTTGCAAAATCCCCTATTTTGGAGAATAATCCACAAAGCCCTCTAAAACAAATAAACAAATAAACAGAGGGCATTATTAAATATATCCTGTTTCCAACTTGCTCCATCAGTTGCCCTTCTTCCAGCTTCCCCAAAATACAATAAACTAGATCCCACCACCTAACTTGCAACCACAAACGCACCCCCTCAAAATCATATCCAGTGATGGTTCACTGGCTGTCTGTTCATGGAATCCCTCATTGCTCAGCTTCATTCCCTTGGCATTGATGTTAAAGTTTTTAAGGTGGAAACTGCAGAAACAGTTGCAATTCATTATGCATTTGGGCATGATTTGATGGTGATGACAGGAAGAAGAGGTTTTGGAACTTGAGCAAGAAGATGTGATCTGGGTGTGGAGAATTCTGTTTAATAATGCTTGCAGAATGGCTCAATAAAGTTAAAGCGATACAAACAGCTATGAACAACACAAGATACAACAATCCATACTCAAAACCAGTGTTTAGAGTATTGGTAACGTTACATGTATAGATGACTGGGGATATAGAAACAAGTATCAGTATCACTGATACTCAGAAAAATATCATTGTCTGAGGGAAACATTGAGGACACAGTGGCAAAAAAGTGCAATTTTTCAGTGGAACTTCAGGAGATGTTAAAAGACACATGTTTACAAATGTAGGAATCAAAATATTGTAAAAAATAACTATGCACAATAAGTTTCCATTAATAGGGGCCTAACCATGTGTTGTCAAAAAAAAAAGTACAAAATAAATATAGAAATTTCGTAGCCAATCAATAGATTGGCCAACACTCATTAATATATAAAATTTGCACATTAATTAATAGTGAAAAACACATTTTTCAACATAAAATTGAATTTTTTTTAGCATTTTTCCCAATTTCCCCCAATTTGTACTTAAACATTAATTTTTTTCACCATAAATCTATGTCAATGCATGAGAATCATGCATAGACATGGATTTCCATTGCGATCTGTGCTAACATTTGGAAAAAAAAATGAAGTTCCTACAGATCTGTCATCAACTTTGAGTTCAAACTCATGTTCATTTTAAGTCGAGATTTCTCCCCAAATCCAAACTTTTATTTAATAAAAACCAAGAGTGATTGAAATCAGCAAAGAAACAAAATTCCAAAAAAATAAAACCGAAAAAAAAAAATTAGGTTCTTCGAAAATTTCCCAATTTTTCATCAATTTTTGCCTATATACGAATGTTTTCTTGACACCAGGGATATTATTGCTGGCATCAAGGATATTATTGATGGTATCGCTGACAACATGGAACTTCTATATGGGATTCTTCTCAAGGCATTGATAATATCACCAAGTATCCCTGATATTGTTGAAAATATTGGCGATATTTGGATTTTTTTTTATACTTTTAGCAGTTTCGGTATCAATGACCTAGTGATACTAGTAATATCGACGATATTATTTGGACCATTGCTCTCAAGTAAGATCATATAACAAGCAGCCCCATTCTACTATCAACTACAAATAGAAAAACCTATTAGATCCCTCTTTAGAATGACTGCTAACCTCTGAAATTGCTTCACAGCAAGGTATTCCATATCATATAACAAGGAGCTTGAATGGGTGAATTTCGGTGTACCCTATATCATCAATGCACACCCTATATCATCAGAAGTGCACACACCACATGCACCCATGCACCCATTCAAGCTCCTCACTTTCAACTATGTCTTTGTTCCTCAATTTGTTCAAACCATGGGAAAAGAAGGTTGCCTTCAGCAAAAATATAGTCCAAATTTATTGGACAATACTGCAATTGGTAATTAGTTTGGTCTCTTGATTTCTTCATATTTTTTAACCGAAGCATCACGATATAGTAAATAAATACATTCCTCTCCACCTTTATCTACTTTAATCAATTATGTTGCTTCGCATGGACACGAAAGAAAATGCTCCAATTTCTCTCACAACTAGTGAATGATATTATTTAACTCAAAATTATGATTGCAATATTTCGCAAATTAGGTGCACTTTCTCCATAATTGACTCACCATTGAGCTACATAAATAATAAATGAATATATAAATCTATTGACTTGGTGAAAACATACATATTTGTTCTAAATTTTACACTTGGCTTATCCTAAATCTTATATACTATTTGTCATAACTAGACTAGTTCTCTGTGTAACAGGTTGTACAAGTGGATTTCCAAAGCTACCCATCGCCCCTGCATACGTCTCCACCTCAACATTTTCATGTGTGATCGCACAAGCGAGTATGCAATCGCACACAAGGCCCCAGATCGCATAATCATCGTATACTCTAGTATGCGATTGCATAGTTGCCGATGGTCAGATTTCGGATCATTGGACCCTTTTTTCTACTTTTTTTCCTATAACACACACACACACACACACACACACACACACACACACACACACACTCTCTCTTCTAACGCCATTTCTCCCTCACTCTCTCTCTCTTAAAGTTGTGCTTGTGCTCGATACTCTACACTCTACAAGTCTTGATTCTCTTGAACAAGTAGAAGCAAAAGACCAAGAAGTGCCAAGATTAAAGATTAAGGATTGTGCATTTGTGCTTGTGCTCTCTCATAATCACTACTTACTCTACACTCATTCTCTTACTGTCATTCTCTCATTCACACTCTCTCTCATCTCTATCGTATAATTCTCTATTTTTTTCTCTCTTATTCTCTCATTCTTCTTACTCTCTCTCTTCTCTTTCATTCTCATTCTTTCTTTTTCTCTCTCTTATGCTCTTATTCTCATTCTCACTCCCCTTTTTTCTCTCTCTTTCCTCGTTCTCTCATTGTCTCTTTCTTTTTGTCAATACATTGCTATTTGTTAATTCATTTTAAGTTTATTTGTGTGAGTATTGTTTGTGTACAATTCTTCTTCTTCTTCTTCACTCGATTAGTATTTATTATTTAATAATCTTTATCTCTCAAGTCTCATCAAGTCTTCTTCCCAATCTTCTTCTTTGAAACCGAAGTTTAATAACGAAGGATGGAAGTACGAGCATTGTCATAGTGCTTCCGAAAAATCCTACATAGAGTGTGACCTTTGTGAGTGTGTAAGTGCTAGTGGCATTAGATGGCACAAGCAACACATTGCACAAACCCCCAGATCAAATGCAAGAGCATGTCCCAATGTTACTCTAGAGATCTAAAAGGAGATCATGAAGTACATGGACAGGCATGCTCGAAAAAAACATGACACTTCGATTCTTCAAGTAGAATTTATGGAACGTGAAGCCTGTGAGGATATTGACATTGATGTGGATGCTACACCACCTACAACATGAAGCAATCTAGACCACTGGCACCAAGAAAAGCTCGTGAGCATGGGCCAATAGATAGGTGGTGTAGACCACATCCTTGATAGGTAGTGTAGACCACATCCCAAGGATGTGGGTGACCAAAAAGGTAAACGTAAAGGACCCACACAAACAATATTAGAAAACCACTACAAGAATAAAGATAGAAAAATCACAATTCAATATATTGCTAAGTGGTTATATTAAGCGCGTGGTGCTTTCAACACCGTCAAATTGAAAAGTTTCAAAATTATGGTAGAAGCAATGGATCAATTTGGACCTAGACTGAAACCCCCTTCGTACAATGAAGTGGGGAAATTTTGCCTAAAAATGAGGTTGGTTTTACTAGAAAATTTATCGCCAAATACAAAGAGGTGTGGAAAATATATTGATGTACTCTAATAGTCGACAAATGGACCGATAGATCTGATTTAACACTAATTAACTTTCCTATGAATTGTCCGATTGGGACTATGTTTTTGAAGTCCGTGAATGCATCGGCCCATTCCCATACGACCGAATTTTCTTTAGATTATTAGATAGTGTAGATGAGAAAATAGGAGAAGAATATGTTGTCCAAGTTATCACGAATAATGTTGCCTCCTATGTAGCCGTCAGTCTCCTCCTTATGGAGAAGAGGCGCCAGCGGCACATTATTTAGATTTAATGTTAGAATATGTGAGTAGGTTATATATTAAAGTCATTACTAGGGCTAGAAGAATTACGATCTTTTATGTATAAACATGCCCTTCTTCTCCATCACATGGAAAAATACATTGGGTGTAACTTGCTTTGTTTATTCATCACTTGATTCACAATAGCCTTTTTAAATTAGCAGTACAAAAGTTGTATGCAAAAAAAATATGGGCTTAAAAGCTTTATAGTGTCAGCCGATTGGAATATGGGGCCATGGTCAAAGAAGACCGAAGGAAAGTTAGTCAAACAAATCATCATCTGTCAATTGTTTTGGACACGAGCTAAAGATACTAAAATCATCGGAATCCTCAATAGATGTGTTGAGAATGGTGAACGGTAGTGAAAAGTCACCAATGGGCTACATCTACGATATGATGGAGAGGGCTACAAACAACATTATAAACCACTTCACCAATAGAGAACGTGAATATAGGCCTATCTTAAATATTGTAGACAAGAAATGGGGCAGCCAAATGTCATCTCCATTGTATCGGCTGCCCACATCCTTAATCCAAGCGTATTCTTCGCTTCCACTGACCGGAGTGATGCAGAAGCAAGGCCAATGGTAGGCTTTCTTGATATTTTGGAGAGAATGGTTCCAAATCGAGATGAACAGGATATGATTTCTGCTCTATTAGACTTCTACATAAAGAGTGATTTTCTCAAGAGAAGAAAGTCGTTAGGCATAGAACTATGAAATTGCCAAGTATGAATGTCTTAGCGAGTTGCTCTTAACTTAAAAATAATTTCTTACAATGTACAATCTAACTATAATATGCATAACTGATTGGTAGTCAATGTATGAAGTGGACCCGAACAGAAAGGATCCAACACTAAAGCTGGCCATGAAAATTCTCGGCCTTACATGTTCTGCTAGCAATTGTGAGCGCAACTGAAGTATGTTCGAGTCGGTAAGTTTTACAATTCACTCCTCAAATGTTGAACTAACTTAAACATCGCCATTACTAATTCACTTTCAACTGGTTTGCACAAAAAAAGGAATCGTCTTGAACATAAGAAGCTAAATGACTTGGTCTTTATCCAAGACAACCAAAAGCTGCAAAAATAGTTCCAAGCTAAGCGAGAAAAGTCTAGTTTCCATGATCTTATCTGCCTAGATGATTTGGAGGCAGACAGTGAGTGGCTTATAGAGACAGAGGACCTGGTCTTTACAGGCGAGGACATAACATGGGCCCAAGCAGAAGAAACTACATTTGGATCAGCAGCTGTAGAGAGTTCTTCAAGAGAAGGGGGTTGAGCACTAGCACAATGATTAGTAGCAATCAAGGGCAAGAAGTAGACGAGATTGAGGAGAACAACTAGTGCGAATGAAAAAAAGAAGAAGAAGATGATGAAGTATATGTCAAAGGAGATGGCGACAATGATGACAGTGAAGGTGGTGATCATGTACCACAATGGATAAGGGATCAATGTGTATGGTATTAGTATTTCTTTAACATAGTATTCACTAAGTTGTAACTTGTAGTTTTTTTTTTATTATTATTATTGTTACTCTGTTAGTTTGTAGTTTGTACCATTTACATCAAATAACTCATCAAGGTGTCAATAAAAATTCTATAGTTGTAGTTTTTAATAATTTAATAAGATGTTATTTGTTAGTGTAACTTGTCAATTGTTATAGAACCTATAGAAGGTCTAATAGTCATTTAAATGTAATATAATCCCGGAGTAATTAGGTAATTACACATTATAATGAAATAGGTAAACAAATCCAATCACTTGTAGTAATTACACATAGTTTTTCTTAATCTTTTAGAATTTTTTACAAATTTCTTTTATTTTTCCACTATTTTGCTTTGTTTAATTTTTAAAAAAATCAGTGACAATCGCTTATGCCATTTAACAACAGTGCTTCACCTGTGAAAAATCAAGTCATTAGCACTACAAATCTACACTCTACATGTGATATATGTATTGCATTTCAAAATTAAAAAAACCTAATTTTAAATAGTGATTAACTTCATTAGTGGCATCAACTTGCTGATTAAAGTCTAACGCCAACCTCTTAACAAACATTTTTTAAACTAAGAGTAACTTCATTATCCTCTTCAAATGTAGGTGTATATCGGAGTGGAGGGTTTGAGAAGTAGCCTACAATCATTAAAAGAGAGCATATCACTATCTCTCATTGTATATCTAACAAATTAACTCATAAGTCATAATTATAACTATGAACTCAGGAACAACCAGTGTTCGCATTATCGACAAAATATCGATAATATCGCCAATAATATCGGTGTCGCTAAACTAGCGACACCGAAACCCCAGTTTTTCGTTTCTCTCCCAATTATCGGAAAAATATCGGCGATATCGTCAATAATTTGGGATTATCGCAGAGAATCTCGACTGTAGCCAGTGTTCGTACCTCAAGATCTGCATTAGAGAGTGACCATCAACCGAATTTGGTGGGCCAATCGTCGAGCGCGCCGAATCAGGCTTGAAACCTTTTTTTTTTTTTTCTTCCGGAGAGATTTGCTCTTGAAAAAACCCAAATTTCCGTCGAGGATTTTGGGAGTTTGGTAGGGATTTGAAAAATAAATCAAATTTGGACGAGATTTTCGGCTTCTGAATGGATTCGAAATCTTGCGAAGCCTGCTGCTTTAACGGAGAAGAAGACGGTTTCGTTATTCAACTCTCTCTATCTATCCCTTATTTTAAGGAATGGTTTTGGTGCGACTTCGGTTGCATTTAAAACGGTGCGGTCCTTACGATGGGGCCCACCTTGATATATATATTTTATATCCATTCCGTCCATACGTTTGGAGAGATTAATTTAGGTCATGATACAAAGAATGATGTAGATCCAAAGCTCAAGTGGACCCCATCGTAGAAAACAGTGAGGATTGAACACTTACCATTAAAAACTTTTTGAGGGCCATAGAAGTTTTCGATCAAGTTGATATTTATGTTTTGCCTTTGTCCATATCTTTCTGGAATTATGAACATGTTGGATCACAAAAAAAAACCATTATGATGGGCCCTAGGAAGGTTTCTAGTTTCAACGGTGGGTGTCACTGTCCCAGTTGTTTTTTGTAGTGGGGTCCACTTGAGCTTTGGATTGGCCTCATTCTTTGTCTGATGTCCTAAAATGATCTCTCTAAATGGATGAATGGTGTGGATACAACACATACATAATGGTGGGGCCCACGGTCAGAGTTCCACTCACAATGCTCGTCCGTGTGCAGCACAGACTGGGAGCAGATTAGTTGTTACCTCGTGAACAGCGTAGTGGATGTTACCCTAACTGTGTGGGGCCCATATTGATGTATTTTTTATATATCCATGCCGTCCATCTGTTTTCCATCTCATTTTAGGACGTGATGCCAAACCGTAAGAAGATCTATATTTCAGATGGACCATACCACTAGAAACAGTGATGAATGACCATTAAAAACCTTTTGTGGGCCACAAGTTTTTGGATCGAGCTGATATTTATATTTTCCCGTCATCCAGATCTTCTTGACATTATCAATAGGCTGGATTGCAAATAAACATTACAATGGTCCGTATGAAGTTTTTAATGGTGGGCATTCAATCACCATTGTTTTACTATGGGGTGGTCCATCTAAGATTTGGATCTGCTTCATTTTTTGGACCATTCCCAATAATGATCCGAAGAAACTGATGGATGGCTTGGATATACATAATATATATCAAGGTGGGCCCTATAGTTAGGACAGCACCCACCAGCGTGTTACATGGTGAAACATAAACGGCAATGGATTTCCTAATACAGAACACGGCACCACAGGCGGGTACCGTGTTGACGTGGCAAGTTCTGTAGGTCCCACCATGATGTATGTGTTGGATCCATACCGTTCATCCATTTTTTTCATATTTTTTGAGGTCATCATCCAAAACATGAGGCAGATCCTAAACTCAAGTGGAACACACCACAACAAATAGTGGGGATTGAATGCTTACAATTGAAAACTTCTTTAAGGCCACAAAAGTATTTGGATCAAGCTGATATTTGTTTTTTTCTTTCATCCTTGTCTTTATGGCCTTATCAATAGGCTGGATTGCAAATAAACATTACTAAAACCTTATCCTCAAATGGGCTAGAGAAATGGATGGACGGTGTGGATATACAAACCATGATGTTTCTATGGGACCCACCATATTAGGGGGGGTGCTCTGTATGTTAATTTTATGTCTTGATTATTGTATGATGGCTACATTTATATTATATAAACTCATTTTGGTTGCTATTGGAGTAATTTCTTACAGCAACGTATGGTTTTTTAGCCCAATTGAATGAAAAATTATTATTTAATGCATTCTTTTTATATTTTTTTATTCTTGAATATGCAAATATATGTATTTAGGCATTTCCTGAAGTTTCACTGAAAAAATCCACAGTTTCCCTCATGTTTTTCCCTTTTTCCCCACATTTCCGGTTGTCAGCGATATTATCGGCGATAACTGATATTATATCTTTATCTCCAGCCAGCAAAACTTGTAGCGATACCGACAATGCGAACACTGGGAACAACTAAATAATTGTAACTTTTTTTACCTATTGTGTAAAGATCGTGGTAAAATTGTTCATTCCAGTGCTTATCTATCAACCTCCACTAATCCTTGTAGTGTTTATAATCACATCGAATAGACAACTTTGCTCTATTCATAGCCTCATAAAGAAAGCCCATCGTCGGCCCATCGCTACTTTCCACAAATTGAAGAACCTTAATCAAAGGTTTCATTGCTTTCATAATCTCTATGACTCTCTTCCAGTACTTGTCTCCTACAGTCGCACACATTTCCACAGACGTGTCACTTATGTTATTTCCATACTCGGAGCTTAATCATTGCCAAGATGCAATCATCTTAATATGATTATATAAACTCCCCCTCTGTACAAAATTTGTGGCAAATCTAGTGGCCCCTAGTCTCAACAACTCTTGCCCGCCTGTTAAGTTCTTCAAAGTGGCAATTATCCAATTGTGACTGTAAATGTGCATTGTGATCAACATTGCCTTCTCAACCAACTTCAACGAAATCTTCTCCATAGGCAACTTTCCTATTGCCTTACACGATGCCTCATTATCAGTGATAATCTGCACCACATTACTCTCCCCAACTTCATCCACCATTCTATCCATCTGGCTAAATATATATCTAGCTATCTTCACTTAAATGCATCAATGGCTCTAATGAACATTATACCCAAGTGGGAGTAAACCATGAAACTTATAATGCTTAATCTAGTTGGGGCAGTCCAACCATCGTGTTGGAGTGTTAGAGTCCCTTGCTATACATCGATACGCCATCATCTAACGGCTCGAGCTTTTAGAGCAACTAGTTATTTGACATAGTATTAGAGTGGAAGGTTAAGTGTTCAAATCCCAGAAGTAGCAAATTTGCCACCAGAATATATTCTCCCACGGGGGGCTGTTTATGGTATGGGTCCCTCCACCCGTGTGGGGTAGTGTTAGAGTCCCTTGATATACATTGATACACCATCCTCTAACAGTTTGAGCTTTTAGATCAAGTGGTGATTTGACAACATTAACCCCGACACCCAGATACTAACTCAAATGCTAACCATTTGGAACGTGATCTCCCTTTTGTCTGAGTTTGTTACAAATTGTTCTATTATTCCATGCCTACCGCTTTGTGATAACACTGTCAGCAATGCTAGATTCCATATCAACTTTCTTCTTTTTCCCATCCATGCTCCGTGCCATGCTTGGAAGAAGTCAGAAATGTAGTAGGCTTTCTTGCAGGATATTAGGGTCTAAAACTAAATCGGGGCCCTTTTCTACAAACCAAATGTTGAAAAGGATGCTAATATAATCATTAAAGATTGTAAGCAGCAGAGGCTGCAAAATGACTATTGACTGTGGCACAAGGTCGTTTCTGTTCTGGATTCCGGTATCTAGACTGGAATTAAGTAGGATGTGACCATTTCTTTTTCTTTTTCTTTTTTGAAAGATACGATGTGACCATTTCAACAAGTTAATTATTCAATCAAACCCCTGAGGCTTGCATTGTAAAATGTACCAGTAAGTATAGCAGTGAGTAGGCTAGCACAGACAAGCAGAGTTCATCAATAAAAGAATTAGTGATGCGGACATCAGGCCCCACCTTGGGAAGACATGTGTTAGTTGCTTGGAGGAGATATGATCGGACCGTTGGATCGTGATGATGATGTGATCGGACCATTGGTTCATCGTGGCCCACTTTCATCACACCATCATTGGAGCGCATTGGACATCTTAGATTTGAGTTTATTTTACGCATTTTTTACTTATTTGAGTTTTGGGTTAGTGTGGGTACGTTTTTTTCATGCAAATGTCTTTTTTTTGAAATTTTGTTAGTAGGGGTATTTTGGTAATTATGCTAATTCTGAATTTTATAAGGGTGTTGCCCTAAATCCTTTTTTATTAGTTGTTGATTTATGAAAAAGAGCAAACCTTTGGTTGCCTCCTTCCTCTTTCCCTCTCTCATGGTGCTTCTTCTTCTTCCTTGATCTCCTTCTTCTCTATTCTTCTTGTGCCCCTCCAACTTCTTCCAGGTATTTCATCTTCTATTATTATCCTTCTAAACTTCTGTTTTGTTTATTCCCCACGATCTAAACCTTGAGAATCGATCTAAACCCTAAACCCCCAAATTCTCAAATCCCTAATCCGAGAAACTTTCTGATTCTTCGGACTAATGATCATCATTGATCGATTGGGTATGACCATGCAAGATCGGGAGGTTCCATCCCTCGCCGGATCCAACCTATACACTACTTGAATCCCATACTCCATGGTTGTGACGATGGCCCGTCCCATTGCATGTTTCCTTTATGATTTTCTTAGTTTATGATGATTGATGCTAGATTTCATTATTATTATTGCTTTTATTTCCGCTGAATAATTGTGTTCATGAGCATGCATCATATTTAGGGCTGTCCTGCATCAATTAGTAACCAAGATAGGCTGAAAATTGCTATTAAATTCAAGTTGGTTGAGTAGGGGGTTGTGGGTATGTGCATGCTATGTCCAGATTAGTTCTGGCTTATGTGAACAAGCAAGACAATCATCTAAGACACAGGAATGGGACGTGTCAACATCAGAAATGGATACAGAGTCTCTGACATGATGGCTTTTAAAAAGTCAGATTCACTGACACACCGATACAAATATTTAAAATAATAAATATTATACTTTACAGTATAAGTAAACATAAAAATCAGTATCATATTGAATTATGTCCAAGAGTGTTGGACATGTGGACATGGACACATTTCGACACGGGAAGCATTAAGAATAGTGTTGTGTCCTTGTTTCCTAGGGCATAACACAAAGGAGTTCTCACATAAGCATCAACCAACAGCCAACTTCATTTGTTGACTAAATTAAAAAATTGTAGATTGGAAAATGGATGATGCTAAAGAAAATAATTCCACTTACCTTGGAGGTCAGCTCATCTAAAGCTGGATAAGCAGCAGTCTCCAGTTCTGTGGTACGTGCATCAAGGAAACTACAAATGGCTTCTAAAGCTACTTCCAGAGCCCGGAATTCAAATGGAGACTCTACAATGGATGAAACCGCACCATCAGATCATTTAAAAAAAGGAAGAAGAAGAAGCGCATCCAGGTAAAAGCAAGCACAATGCATTCCAAAATTAAAATAGAGAGGAAAGGAGATGATGGTGCTAGCAAGCAAGGATTCCGTTTACAACATAACAGAAATCACTTCAAACATCGGAATGCAAAAGAGAAGTAAACCACAGAAGAAAACCCAAATATCATCCTCAAGGATTGCATACCATCTTCTTCACCAGCTTCAACATCATTTTGTCCGCTTGAGTGTTCCCTCCCATCCCCTTGAACTTGGCTGACAGCATTTCCAGGTGGTAAACGCCTGCGAAGTTCCTCAACAATCGGAATCACATTATCTTCCGTTGGATCTCGAAGCAATACCTACTCCCCAAAAAACATGAATAAATCATGGATACGAACCAAAACCAACTTAAAGCTGTAGACTCAAATTACAACACCAGTAATTTCATCATGATTCACATACTCCAAATCACTAGATACTCAAAATCAGATTTTTATTTTTATATTCCTTCTTTTTGTCCAATAAAAGCTGGAGGCTCAAATTTCCAATCTGAAGAAAATGATGGAGAGTCAAATTATTCCTTGGAAATTTGAGACAGGAGTCTCCATGCTTGATTCTTCTAATATAATTACAGAACTCATAAATTTTTTTCCCTATAATATCAACTTAAAATACCCAATTCTAAACACCTTTAAGAAAAGTACTCAATTCTAGATGCCCTTGTATGTCGAATTATGTAAAAAAAATAATTCAAGAAATAAAAAGGTATAAGATAATCGAATAGGTTTCACAAACATCAACTCCTTTTGAACAGAGATTACAGACAAGTAAAATGTACATGTCTTGCACGTGTGGAATCCTAATATAATAGTAGGGTTTTGATAGGGTATGGTGCCTTAGAGCACCAATTGCAAGACCCTTGATGATTAGAAATGGTTGGTTAGGCAAAAAGTGGTTTGATGTTCAAAGGGACAAGGGTACCATTTTTTTTTTTTGTATACAGCATATAAAGAGCAGGTTACTATAAATAAACAATTCAGATCCAAAGCGTGTGTGCATATAAATATCTGGGCCACCTCGGTAGGATATAAATTGTGATGGTCGTGGGTACAAAAATTTTGAATACAATGCGTAGTTTTATTATGTGGACTGCCTGAATTTGCTCCACAAAATCCTCATGGTGTAAAGGTAGGTGATTATGTGGATTTCTCTTATTAACAATCCATGTGCATGCCACAGATATGTGGACCCTACACCCAGTAGACATCCTATAGCTATATGTGGGGAAATGAAGATGCATTGTGTCAAAACACCTTTTTTATTAATTGTGTATAGATCCTACAAATAGCAATATGGAACAGGTTTTCTAGAGGGCCTATTGAATTCACAAACCTCTTTTATTTGTACACTATGGAACATTTGTGAGAGATGAAATTTTTCGATTAGGTCGGCTGTTGTTCAGATCTTCTCGCCTACAAACCAGGCCAAACGAAAAATAAAAAACATTTGTTTACTTTGTAGCTCACTCGAGGAGTGATGACATGGAGAGAGTTTTGATGCAAAAGATCTAAAATTTCTTTTAATCAGATTGAAAGGTCTGATCTTTCATACATGTTTCATATTTACACATATCCATGTGTGTACAAATAAAGGGATTTTTTTAATCCAAATGCTGTGTGGAAACATATTGTATTAAGAGGTTTGGGGCCCACCATTAATGTGCTTTGGCACCCTCGTTTCATACAAGTGAGGCTCATGGTTCATTCATTGATCAGACTGTTGATAGTATGGGATTAGTAGACCCTATCTTTCAAGCATTTGGCCTTTTTTCCTGGATCATTGTGGTATCTTTTTTTAACCATCCATTTCTATGCTCATGGTTCATTCATTGATCAGACTGTTGATAGTATGGGATTAGTAGACCCTATCTTTCAAGCTTTTGGCCTTTTTTTTCCTGGATCGTTTCTATGCCAGTGATCATAGGATTAGGAAGCTAAAGCCTAGAATTTTACTTTAGAAATCCTCGATCGGAACCACAGTCTATAAAATAAACACTCCGGATGAACCATGAACCCATTTGTATAGAATGGTGCAGCAGGACGCTGTTCACATCATGATGCCTTGGGACTTCATGCTACACATCTTACTGAAATACATCTGTATACAATAGAGCCCATGCAATAAATATCTCTATGGGTCATCTTGAGCATGTGTGTGTGTGTGTGTGTGTGTGTGTGTGTGTGTGTGTGAAATCAACTCCACCCATCATTTTGTGCTAGATCATGCTAGGACCCGAGACCAAAAATCACGCAAATCAGAAGCACTTGTGGACTACACCGTAGGGAACAGTGAGGAAAAGGATGTGCACAATTAAAACCTTGCTAGGCCAAGTGAAGTTTATATGCCATCAAAGCCATTGATAAGGCACATCTCACCAGGATAATGGGAAAAAATAATTATTAGCCTGGTCCAAAACTTTGTTGGGCCCCAAGAAGTTTTCAATGGTGGGCATCTCCATCCCATTGTTCCCTGTGGTGTGACCCACTTAGTTTTGAATCGGCCTGATTTTTGGGCTCACATCCTAGAATGAGCTGGCTTGAATGATGGAAGGATGCATATCGCACACACAACACACTGTTTTTTGTTGTTGTCATAGGAAATTCACATCAGTACAGATCCTATGAAATTGCAGATTATAGATCCAACAAAATAGCTATGGGAGCTTCAACCAGAATCCTCTCCCCACAAACCAAGTCTGTGGGGCCCAGCATGTTGTAAATATAAAATCCACTCCATCCATCAGGTTCTATACTCAGTGATAAGCCCCGAGGATAAAGATTAGCTAGATCCACAGCTTAGATGGGTCACACCACATAGAACAATTGGAGATGGAATGTTGAACATGGGTTCACATGTGGGGCCACTATGGTGTGTATCTTTCATCAAACCCGTTAATCACCAGTATGAAGAGAAGATAAAAAAAAATTACTGATAAAAAAAACTCAGGCAAGCCAAACCAGTTGAACTTAGCAGTTTTGATAGCAGGTTCACATTGTTCCCATTGGTGTGCCCACATAAGTTTCTAATAAGGCTTATCTTTTGGGTATGCGGTTCAAATAATGATTCTCACGTGATGGGCGAAGTGGATTTTACATACACAACATGGTGGACCTACAGAGCTTGGGTGTTTTACATGCACGTGTGTTGTATACTATTCTGATCCTAGGAGGTTAAGAGTACACGTGATTTAAAACAAGGCATATTGTATGAGTATCATGCATGGGATCCATACATCCTTGTATGGCATCCAATCTGTCCATCAAGGTAGCCCTACTATCAAGGTGTGCAAAAACGATTATGGCCATTACATAACGGTAATAGTGGGAACTGTTACGCATTACGGAGCCGTAACAGTTGTTATGGAAAAAACAGCCTGTAACAGCCATTATGGGATTGATATGGGTTTTTTCTTTTTAAAAAAAAAGGCCATAATGGCCGTCACAGCCCGTATTGTAACGGTAATGACAGTGGTAGTTGCCGTCATCATTACCATTATTGAATACCTTCCTACTATGAAAGTTGGACGTCCCAAAAAGTTGGCCAATCCAACCATAAAATGTAAGCCATCACATGAATCTGGAGGTTTTGAATGGTTGCCTATTGTTTTCTATTGTGTATTTGTATGGCCTGTATATTGATTCTATAGGCCTAATTTTTGGGGAATTCCATCATCTCCAAATTAAGTAGTAGCCCACATGATGGTTGGATCAGCCTCATATTTTGGAGGTCCAAATCTCATGATTGTGCAAACCCGGTGGACATATTAGATGTCATACAGAAATACTGGTGGGGAACACATGCAGCAGTTGTAGTATAAGTTATTTCTACAAGCGCCCGTCCATCAGGTACAACACCCATCCAACTAGGCGTTAGATCTGGCAATCGTTGAAATCAATGGCACTAATCAACCGAGCCATCCATCTTAGCATAAGATCCATCCCATCCATCAAGTGCAACACCCATTGTTTGTCCTTGATCCCAAAAATCAGGCTGATTCAATACTCAGGTGAACCATCCATGCTAATTCAACACTTAGGTGGTGTTTGGTATGTACATATTTACTTTTATATAGTACTATAGAAATAACTTAAACACACCAAAGGTCAGTGGGACCCACATCTCAATCTTTTTGTTAAATCCACTCCATCCATCAGAAGCACCCCTCCGCATTACATCCTCAATCCCCAATCCAAAACTCATGTCCTCCACACCATTGGGAAGAAATTAAATGGGACGTTAGCCATAGGTGTTTATGTGATGCCATTAAGGTGTGTAAATCACATCTAAGAGGTTGACACCACGACAATATGAAAGATGAAAGGACTTAGCAAAAGTCAGCCTGATCCAAAACTCATAAGGAGAGCACATCACGAACTTAGAACTGATCCAAAAGCAGAAACATTTTCATAACAGTCATTCCTACTAAAGATTTTCTGGAGATCGACTAAAATCCACGCCTTCCTTTGGTTTCTCTATGTAATGGACAAAATCTCAATCCTTAAAACCATAGTATAGTTGAGACTTGAGATTACTTAAATGCTCTCGAGTAATTCAATGAAAACTTATTTTTAAGGTATTTCTGTCTTGTCACATAAGAAAATAAGTCATTTTTATAATTTTAAAATAGCAGGAAAAATAGAAGGAGAATTGGCTTTAAGGAGTACTATAGATTACTTTGTTCCACTAAAACAACACAAAAAGAATCACCATGGTGAAATTTTGGAAGTGAGTCTCCACAGCCAAAACAGCATAAAAGAAAAACCAAAAACCAAAAACTATTTTATGATCAATTGTGTATTTTAAATCAAAACCCTGTTCGGAAAAATAAAGCTAAGGCATCATATGAATGCTTGTAAGTTTTTAAGTTGTAAACATGCTGCCTGTTTGTATGTAAGATTTAAGTCACAGCCACGTAACTCGTCTTTTGTATTTGGGTAAGTTGTAAGTTAGTTACAAACTACAAACTACAAGTAGTTGTGTATTCACACAAAGCAGAGCTTGGGGTAGGGAATCGTTTCAAAATGTTCTACTCACATAAGAATATGCCATTTTGTTAAGCCCATCTAGATGAATATTTGAGCTGATCATTAAGATAAACCAATCATCAAGTGAGCCATAAAAGTGAGCCCACGGATTCAAAATACCTGTAATGTGGAGCACTAAATAAATTGTGAAAACTATTGCCGCCAAGTCACATCCCGAAATCATATTGGTTGAACAATCCCAACCTTTAATTTGTGGACGCTTGTTTGTTGAAATAGGATTGTAGAAATGTATGGTTTGTGTAACATGTAAAGTGTTTGGGCCTTAGGCCTAAATATATGCGTGCATGAGTCATTGTGGACTTGGGCTGGAGGCCCACCTATATTATATTAACCCTTTTGATATAATAAGCAACCCTAGAATTAGGGTTGTCAATGGCACGGATCTTGATCCGTATCCGATCCGATTTAATCGGATTCGGATCAATAATCGGGTAATCGGGTCGGATACGGATATCCAAAGATGATCCGTTTAATATTCGGGTCGGATTCGGATCAACCTTGATCCGGCCAGTTAACGACCCAACCCGATAAATAAATAAATAAATAAAATAAAATAAAAACAGAGTTTCCCTCTCTCTCTCTCTTTCTCTCTCTCTCTCTCTCTGATATCGGGTCGGATATCGGGTCGGATCACAATCGGATCGGAAACAGATTCCGAAAAACTTAAACGGGTCAGGTTCGGATCACATACTTGTGATCCGGGTCGGATTCGGGTCGGATATATCCTTAATCGGGTCGGATACGGATCATCACTGATCCAGCCCGTATCCGACCCGTTGACAGCCCTACCTGGAATGTGAAGCCCTAATCATGTTTTCCAATTCTCAAATCTCTCTCTCCTTCTCTCGCTCAGATTCACGTCCTCACACTATTCCCTTCTTCATTCTTCTTCTCTACCGATTCACATGTGATGTCTAGTAGCTAGATCTTGGATAGATCAACATGTAGTTGATTTACATGGTATAGAGCCACGGTTGGGCTTATTTGTCGTTGACTATCCACCCTTAGATCTACAAGCTCCCACCATGACAAGGAGTGCCCGAATCTGTAGGTTTGAGTCTGAATCTCATCCTCATTGTTCTACTCCTTTGTTTGCTCCAAGTCTCTAACTGCACTACTTGGGTGCCAGAGCAGTGTTGGTATTGAGGGTGTTTCTGTACGTGTCATTCATGTGGACTAGTTGGATCCCCCAAGCAAGTGAATAGTGTATTGCCGTTTCTGAGTCAAGTCTTCATTGTGGTCATATTGCCATGGTATTGTTCAATCAAGGGTCCAGTGTGGACCAGTGCAATGGGAAGATCTAGAGAAGTTATTGATAAAAGGATGTTCATCGCTTTGTGGGGCCGTCTACGTGACTTTGGTTCTCCTTCTGGTATATAATCCCTCACCCATTATCTGTTTGATAAAATTCCTTAGACATTGTGTTGTTGCAACATGTTTCGTTGTTGATTATGGCCTCCTCAAGTGAAACTAAAACCGATATCCACCACATCTTGTTGGAAAACTTGCATGGGGTGAGCAATTATCTTCATTGGGCTCGCTCAGTGCAAATATTCCTTGCCTCTAGGAGGAAACTAAGAAAATGGGCCTTTGGAAGATTCAGACTCCTTGTCCATATGGAAGGAGGAAGAATACCAAGTGATGAATTGGCTTTTTCATAGTATAGAGGAACATGTCTATCACACCATGATGTATGGTGATAGTGAGAAAGCAATCTAGCAATCTCTCCAACAGCTTTACTCAAATGAAAATAAAATTCAATGCTTATACTACATCTTTAAGGAATTCCAAAACCTGAAGCAAGGAGATAGCTTCAATGATCATTGTGTAAAGTTTCATGGATTAGTTGATGAATGGAACCTCCACCATCCCTTTACCTAGGATGTTGTGCAGTAGTAACAACAAAGGAAGGAAATATGTAAAGAGCCCTTTTCCTTGCTAGGGTCCAGCCATATCTAAAATAGGTTTAGGCCCAACTTCTGGCTAACGAGAAGACACCCACCTTGTCTGAAGCGTTTGCATGTATGTTACTGGTGTTGAATCCTTCAGACTCTTTATCATCCCTTCACCCTAATGAAAATATTGTCATTTCGTCTGGTATGGGCAGTAGTAATAGGGGTGGGCAACCCCCCATCCATGGGGGGCGTTCTGGTAGTAGGGGTCGAGGAATCGCACCATACAAGTACAACGATGGTCCCAAGCTTCCATTTGGGTAGCAGCATTATTGTTCTTATTACAAGAAGAATAACCACATAGCTGACCGATGCTGGGATCTAATTAGGAGGAATAATGGCGCCCCATCTCCCCAGGCATATCCAACTATTTACATAGAAGAGACCTCATCCAGCGTTGGAGGTCCATCACAGTCTATTGAGTCCATGTAGTCCATTTTTCATACTGAGCTGGAACGTTTGTTGGGTAGAGGTACAAAGTACAAAACCTGGAACCGTCGCATTCACATCCATCTCCAATTCAAGTAATGCCTTCGTGGCATCCACTGGTACATCACGTTGGGTGATTGACTCAGGGGCCATAGACCATACTACAACAGGTATTTGATCCCATTTCTCCTTCTTTGATGAGTCCATTCAATGTTCGCATGTATACCTAGCTGATGGATATCTTTCCAATGTTCTGGGAAAGGGCCATGTTCAATTCAATAATAATGTCTCTCCTTTCTATTAGTCAGTTAACTAAACAAATGAATTGCTCGATAACATTCTTCTCCTCTCACTGTGTATTTTGGGAACTCCAAACAAGGGAAACGATTGGGGGGGGGGGGGGGGGGGGTGGGGGGGGGGTGGGGATCTACTACTTCAAAATAGGAGGACGTAGTAGTGCTCTTTAAGTCTTACCAGTATTGGACAATGGCATGCTCAGTTTGGACACCCTTGTCTTGAGTCTCTTGACAAAATAGTTTTTTCTTTAAATTCAATTACTCAAATAAACTATGAAACTTGTTAGTTGGCAAAGCACACAAAATCTAGTTATGCACCTCGCCTAGATAATCATGATTCCGAGTCATTTAGATTAGTTCACTTTGACGTGTGGGGGGCCCTTTGGGTTCAAAGTTTCAATAAGTTAGATACTTTGTTTTGTTTATAGATGATCACTCTCGTATGACTTGGGTTACACGTTACATGATCGAAGCAAAGTGTTTGAATGATTTAAATCATTTCATGCAAAAATTAGAATACAATTTCAAGCCAAGATTTGTTGTCTTAGGTCTGATAATGCGTCTGAATATCTCTCTAGTTCCTTCCAAAGATATCTATCATTTTTCGATATCAAGTATCAAACATCCTGCTCATTTACTCTACACAACAAAACGGTGTGGCTGAACGAAAGAATAGACACCTGTTGGATTTGGCTAGATCTCTAATGCTCCATATGAATGTGCCCAAATATATTTGAAGTTGTGCAATTTTGATGGCATTTTGTCTCATAAACCTTCAGCCCTCCTCTGTATTGAATGGTCATTCACCCTTCTCATTTTTTTTGTCCCAAATAAACAACCATTTCCTCTTCCCCCTCGTGTTTTTTGTTACATTGCTTTTGTATCCCTTAGACAAGATGAACCCCCGTGCTCTTAAATGCATCTTTCTTGGGTACTCTCAAAATAAAAAATGGTACTTATGTCTCAACCCTCATACTCGCCGTGTAAATGCAAGTGTTAACGTAAGTTTCTTTAAAAATCTCCCATTTTATTCGAAGAAGGATGCACCTGTAGATTCCCAAGAACGTCCACTCTAACTGCAACCTCCTCCAATGTTCAGCTCTCCAGATGTAATGCTGCATTCTCCTATTATGGTACAGGTGCTCCCGACTCATGCTCACCACGATCTGATCCCATGGAGGTCTCTGAGCAACTAGCCACCAACCTTTACCTATCAATTGTTCTTCGAAAAGGTACTAGGTCCTGCACTTAACATTCCATCCCTCAATTTGTGTCGCACCATCACTTGAATCCCAGTTTTAAATCATTTGCAATGTCCCTATCAAGGAATGTGGTCCCAACGTCGTACCATGATCCTTGGCTAACCCTGGTTGGAGGCAAGCCATGAAGGATGACATCGAAGGCATGCATCATACAGGCACTTAGACACTGGTCACTTTGCCTCTTGCTAAGGAGGATGTCAGTGCCGGTGGGCCTTTACTATCAAATTCAAACCGGATGGATTAGTTGAATGCCTAAAAGCTCACCTAGTTGCTAAAGGCTATATGCATACTATTGGACTTAACTATGAGGTACCTTTATCTTCAGCAGCCAAACTAAATTTTGTTCGAGTGTTGATCTCTATTGCAGCTAACAGGTCTTTGGCTACTTCATCAATTGGATGTCAAAAACACCTTATACAGTGATTTATCCAAGCAAGCCTACCAGGGGCAACCTCCTGAGTTCGTCACTCGGGGGGAAGAAGGGGAGTGTATATAGACTTCAAAAGGCTATCTATGGATTGAAACAATCACCATGTGCATGGTTCGAAAAATTCAGCAACGCTCTTTGATGAGGACACAAGACCATTTCAAGTGTACCAACGAAGAAAGCGCCACCCACAAGTACCATCCTTGTGGTTAGGCGATGATTGAGGAGCATTGAAGACCCTACGCACGTGATTTGGCACATAGAAGACACGTGTGTAGGATGAAAGAAGACCCGACTGAAAGTATAGAAAATGCTTCTCTGAAGGTGGTCGGGCGCCCGGCCAAATTTGTCACGGGGAGCCCGAAATTCAACAGATTTTCAGTTTCCATTGCTGGACAGTTTCTGTCTTAGCCGGGCGCCCGGCCAAATTGGTCACGGGGCGCCCCACCAACGTACAAACTGTTTTTTTTAGTTGTTTTTTACCAATGTTTTAGGGGTATTTTGGTACTTTTATGTTTTCTTCTTGCTTATTTAAGTGAGCTAAGCCCTAATAACGTGATTAGTTGATTATTCATGAAAAGACAAACCTCTTTGGTGGCTTCTCTCTTCTCTCTCTCTCATGGTGCTTCTTCTCTCTCCTTGATCTTCTTCTTCTGATTTCTTCTGGTGCCCCTCCAAATTCTTCCAGGTATTTTATCTCCTATTGTTATCCCTCTAAACTTCTGTTTTGCTATTCCCCACGATCTAAACCTTGAGAATCGATCCAAACCCTAAACCCCCAAATTCTCAAATCCCTAATCCGAGAAACCTCCTGGTTCTTCGGACTAGTGATCATCATTGATCGATTGGGTAACGCCATGCAAGATCGGGAGGTTCCATCCCTTGCCAGATCCAACCTAGGCACTAATTGAATCCTATACTCCATGGTTGTGATGATGGCCCGTCCCATTGCATGTTTTCTTTCTGGTTTTCTTAGTTTATGATGATTAATGCTAGATTTCATTATTATTATTGCTTTTACTTCCGCTGGATAATTGTGATCATGAGCATGCATCATATTTAGGGCTGTCCTGCATCAAATTTGGTATCAGAGAATAGGCTTGCATGGTTTGTGTCTAGATCGAGTTATCAAATTAGGGTTTTGATTTTTAGGTTTGTTTTAGGAAAGTTCCAGATTTAGAAAGTTTCCGATTTTAGAAACTTTCCAATTTTAGAAAGTTTCCTAATTTGGAAAATTTCCAGATTTGAGTCGTTTTCTGTTTTAGTTTAATTGTGTCAGTTCATATTAGCTTTGCATTCATTGCATTCATCCTGTGAGTCAAAACACCTAGTGTCTAGTTGGGTAGAGTTTTGGTCCAAGTCTTATTTGTATGCCCACTAAGAGAGGTAGAAGTTTCGGACTTCAGCCTACCATGAGTAACGAGCAGTTATCTGAGCAACTTGCTCAATTGATACAAAAGATAACCGCCCTAGAGGCAAGTCACAAGCATGATTTTGCCCGCCTTGAGAACCAGATCACCACTACCAGGACCAAGGTCGAGCAACTAGAGGCGTCCCAAAGGGAAAACCTCGCTGTTGGGGATGATGCGCACTCCCAAGTGGGAGGAATCGTAGAGGAACGCACTGCCATACGTGGAGGTAGTGAAGATGGAGATCGTGGTAACGGTCGTGGTGTTGTGCGAGAAGCCCGAGTCACATATGATCATTAAGACCGTTATGATCCAGATGAGCGTGTGATGAAGAGTGTTAGAGTCGAGGCCCCAAGTTTTGATGGGCGCTTGGACCCCAAGGCATTCCTTATTGGGTTGCTGACATGGACCACTACTTTGAGTGGTATGGCATGTCAGAAAACCGTCAAATGCGTTTTGCTAAGATGAAGCTTGTGGGTCAAGCCAAGCTCTTTTGGACCAACACAGAGCGTAGGATAGAAAGAGTTGGTAGAGCCCCTATCACACATTGGTATGAGATGAAAGAGAAGTTGAAGGAGAAGTACCTTCCTCTCTCATACCGTCAGAAGCTCCTTGATCAATGGCAGTCTTTACGCCAAGGGTCAATGTCTACCGCTGACTACATCGCTAAATTTGAAGAATATGTGATGCGATGTGATATCCAAGAAGACCCTCTAGTGACGCTCTCGCGTTTCAAGACAGGCCTTCATGCGGATCTTCAGCGCGAGCTTATGACTCGGCCCTTAACGGACTTGGATGAAGTATATCAAGTCGTGCAGGAGTTAGAACAATACCTAAAGACTCCTGTCGTCCGTCGTTTCGAGTCCCGAGACTCCAGTGCTAGATCTAGTTCCCAAGGAACGAGACCTAATGTTGGCAGTCAACCTAGGACACAGGCGACCATTCCGCCTAGGCCTAGGGAGGACAAGGGCAAAGGGGTTCTGGGTGCAGGTCCTAGTGGAGGTAGCCAAGTGAGATGCTACGAGTGTGGCAATCTGGGCCACATATCTAATCAGTGTCCTACAAAGAGCCGTGGGAAAACCTTAGTTATAGGCGAGTCCCACGAGGGTGGAGATGACCAGGGTGATTATGAAGTTGAAGAGTATCACCCTGAAGGAGGACTTACTGATGATGAAGAGTTAGATGGAGAAGCAACGCTTGCAGTAGTCAGGCGTGTGCTAGCTCAGTCTAGGAGTAGTGCTGACTGGCGTCGAAGCACTATCTTCTACACTATTGCCAAGTGTGGTGAAAAGAATTGTAAGGTGATAGTGGACAGTGGAAGTTGTCAGAATGTGATTTCCACTAACACCTTAGAGCGATTGAAACTGAAACCCACACCTCATCCAGACCCATATAAAGTCTCTTGGGTTGACAAGACATCCTTACCTGTCACCCATCAATGTCTAGTCCCCATCGAGTTTGGGTCATACAAGGAGTCCCTGTGGTGTGATGTCTTACCTATGGATGCGGGACATGTTATCCTAGGTAGACCGTGGTTATTCAATAATGATGTCACGATCTTTGGCCGTTCCAATGCGTGTACCTTCATGCATAACGGTAAAAAGATCAAACTTAACCCTATGCCACCTGAGCGCACACTAGGGAAGAAAAATGATGAGAAGGCAAGTGAGCCTCAAGGAGTGGGAAAATCCAAGCCTAAGTCTCTACATATAATCAATGCAAGAGAGTTTGAAAAGGAGACTAAGGAGGATTCTATGGTGTATGCCCTTGTGGCTAGAGAGATTACACCTGAGGTTCCATAAGAGTTACCCCACGAGGTGACTTCGGTCCTGAAGGAATACAGTGATTTATTTCCTGAAGACTTACCGAATGAATTGCCACCTATGAGGGACATACAGCATGCCATTGATCTTGTCCCAGGGTCTACTCTACCGAACCTTCCTCACTACAGGATGAACCCTGCAGAACATGCAGAATTGAAGAGGCAAATTGATGAGCTTCTGCAAAAGGGTTTCATCCAAGAGAGTATAAGCCCGTGTGCCGTGCCTGCATTGTTGACGCCAAAGAAAGATGGCACGTGGCGCATGTGTGTGGACAGCCGTGCCATAAACAAAATTACTGTCAAGTATAGGTTTCCCATACCTAGACTTGATGATATGCTTGACATGATGGCGAGGTCCACTATATTCTCTAAGATAGACCTCAAGAGTGGATATCACCAAATCTGTATACGCCCAGGGGATGAGTGGAAAACTGCGTTTAAAACAAAAGACGGGTTGTATGAGTGTTTGGTCATACCCTTCGGCTTGACTAATGCACCCAGTACGTTCATGCGGGTGATGACACAAGCTTTGAGGCCGTTCATGGAAAAGTTCCTAGTGGTGTACTTTGATGACATTCTTATTTATAGTACCACTAAGGAATCACACCTTGAACATTTAAAGGCGGTCTGTAGCGTCCTTAGGAAGGAGAAGTTGTACGCTAATCTTAAGAAATGTGCATTCATGTCTAGCCAAGTTGTGTTCTTAGGATTTATAGTGTCATCTGAAGAGATGCGTGCAAACCCTGAAAAGGTCAGGGCCATAGTTGAATGGCCAGAACCGACGAACATTCATGAAGTGCGAAGCTTTCACGGCCTAGCAGCTTTCTATCGTCGGTTTATTAGGAGTTTTAGCACGATCATGGCTCCCATTATAGAATGCATGAAAAAGGGAGAGTTCGTGTGGTCCAAAGCCGCTGTCAAGGCTTTTAAGGAGATTAAGGGCAAAATGGTAGAAGCTCCTGTCATGCGTCTACCTGACTTCTCTAAAGTCTTTGAGGTGGCGTGTGATGCGTCTGGTGTTGGTATAGGTGGAGTGTTGAGCCAAGAGGGCCATCCTGTAGCCTATTTTAGTGAGAAATTAAATGAGGCAAAACAGAAATACTCCACTTATGACAGAGAATTCTATGCGGTAGTGCAATCCCTGAGACATTGGCGTCACTATCTCCTACCGCAAGAATTCGTCTTATTTTCTGACCATGAGGCTTTGAGATATTTGCATTCTCAGAAAAAACTCAACCCAAGGCATGCCAAGTGGGTAGCGTTTCTCCAGGAATACTCGTTTGTTTTGAAACACAAAGCCGGTGTTGAAAACAAACCAGTGGATGCCCTTAGTAGAAGAGTGGCGTTGCTCAACTCCTTGAGTGTAGAGGTAGTCGGGTTTGAGCAACTGAAAGATGAATACCCCACATGTCCTGATTTTGGGGGTACTTACGCGTCGCTCTCTAGTGACCAGCGTATTATGGGCGAATATGTTCTTAAAGATGGCTTCCTTTTCAAAGGAGACAGACTTTGTATTCCCCGCATGTCCCTTCGTGAATTCCTCATATGGGAGCTTCATTCAGGAGGAATAGCTGGCCATTTTGGTCGTGACAAAACCATTGCCCTTGTGGAAGATCGTTTCTATTGGCCAAGTCTCAAGCGAGACGTAGCCAAAGTTTTAGGGCAGTGTCGTACATGTCAACTGGCAAAGCAGAAAAAGCAAAATACCAGGCTGTATACGCCATTGCCAGTGCCACATGCTCCGTTGCAGGACATTAGTATGGACTTCGTGCTTGGGCTTACCAAGACAATCAAGAAGCACGATTCCATTTTTGTCGTGGTGGACCGTTTTTCTAAAATGGCTCATTTTCTCCCATGTTAGAAAACGTCGGATGCGTCTCATGTCGCTCGTATCTTTTTTGATGGTGTGGTGCGTCTCCATGGGTTACCTAAAACCATAGTGTCTGATCGTGATGTTCGATTTACTAGCTATTTTTGGAAGACACTGTGGCACATTATGGGAACTCGTTTGCAATTCTCTACTGCTTACCACCCACAAACAGACGGTCAAACTGAAGTGGTAAACCGTAGTCTTGGAAATCTTCTACGTTGTCTAGTGGGTGAACATGTTAAGACTTGGGACCTAATTTTACCAACTGCTGAATTTGCTTATAATAGGTCAGTAAATCGATCTACAGGGATGAGTCCATTTGAAGTTGTCAATGGGTATAAACCTAGAATGCCAATAGATCTTTTACCCATGTCTGTCACCCAAAGGTCTTCTGAATCAGCCGATGCATTTGCACGACATATCCATGAATTGCATACGCATATTAGACAGCGGATAAGTAAGAGTAATGATAATAATAAAATTTCAGCTGATTCTCATCGTAGACTGCAAGATTTTCAAGAAGGAGACTATGTAATGGTGAGGGTAAGGCCAAAGCGGTTCTCACAGGGTTCCGCTAAGAAATTACAAGCACGTAGTGCCGGACCATTCAAGATAGTGCAGAAAATTGGGTCCAATGCGTATCGGATTGACCTTCCATCTGAAATGGGCATTAACCCAACTTTTAATGTAGAAGATCTAGTCCGTTCCCCTGACCCGACCATTGATCCATCATTTCATTCATGGCCCTATTCTGATTTTGCTTCACAACCCCTTCCACCCCTCCCTCCACCTATTGTCCATAAAGAAGAAATTGAAGAAATCTTGGATGATGAGATAGTTTCCATGCGAGATGGAGGTTTCCAAAGGTATCTTGTCAAATGGAGGAACAAACCACCTTCTAAATCTACGTGGTTGACTGTAGCGGAAGTGCAGCGTGTTGATCCAGACTTACTAGAGCGCCACAAGAGTTTTTCTCACCCAAGGGGAGTTGATGAAGGACACAAGACCATTTCAAGTGTACCAACGAAGAAAGCGCCACCCACAAGTACCATCCTTGTGGTTAGGCGATGATTGAGGAGCATTGAAGACCCTACGCACGTGATTTGGCACATAGAAGACATGTGTAGGATGAAAGAAGACCCGATTGAAAGTATAGAAAATGCTTCTCTGAAGGTGGTCGGGCGCCCGGCCAAATTTGTCACGGGGCGCCCGAAATTCAACAGATTTTCAGTTTCCATTGCTGGACAGTTTCTGTCTTAGCCGGGCGCCCGGCCAAATTGGTCACGGGGCGCCCCACCAACGTACGAATTGTTTTTTTTTAGTTGTTTTTTACCAATGTTTTAGGGGTATTTTGGTACTTTTATGTTTTCTTCTTGCTCATTTAAGTGAGCTAAGCCCTAATAACGTGATTAGTTGATTATTAATGAAAAGACAAACCTCTTTGGTGGCTTCTCTCTTCTCTCTCTCTCATGGTGCTTCTTCTCTCTCCGTAATCTTCTTCTTCTGATTTCTTCTGGTGCCCCTCCAAATTCTTCCAGGTATTTTATCTCCTATTGTTATCCTTCTAAACTTCTGTTTTGCTATTCCCCACGATCTAAACCTTGAGAATCGATCCAAACCCTAAACCCCCAAATTCTCAAATCCCTAATCCGAGAAACCTCCTGGTTCTTCGGACTAGTGATCATCATTGATCGATTGGGTAACGCCATGCAAGATCGGGAGGTTCCATCCCTCGCCGGATCCAACCTAGGCACTAATTGAATCCTATACTCCATGGTTGTGATGATGGCCCGTCCCATTGCATGTTTTCTTTCTGGTTTTCTTAGTTTATGATGATTAATGCTAGATTTCATTATTATTATTGCTTTTACTTCCGCTGGATAATTGTGATCATGAGCATGCATCATATTTAGGGCTGTCCTGCATCACTCTTCTTCTTGTTGGTTTCTGTCGATGTCGTGTGGACCACTTAGTGTTTGTGAAGCAAAGCATGAAGGGAATTGTGATTCTAATTATGTGGGTCGACAATATCATAGTCATGGGAAGCGATGCATTAGGAATTACTGAAATCAAGGCCACATTCAACAATAATTTCATAGACGCTTAAGATATTTTCTTGAATTCAGGTGGCACGCTATGCATTAGGTATCACTCTCAACCAAAAGAAATATGCTCTCGACCTCCTAGAAGAAATTGGAATGATGGGGTGCAAACCAAGTGACACTCCAATGGAGCAGAATTCTAAATTGTCCAATGACGAAGTGGGAATTGTTCGAGGATCCCGAAAGATATTGTCGACTAGTCAAAAAGCCGATTCAACTATGACTCAACCAGATATATCATTTACAGTTGGTGTCGTAAGTAGATTTATGCACCAGCCATAACACAACATTGGGAGGCAGTGATTCATATCCTACGATATTTGAAAGGTGAACCAGGACAGGGATTGATGTATAGGTCCAATGGTCACCTTCGAGTTGAAGGATACGCAGATGCTAACTAGGCTAGACCTATGACAGACAAGAGGTACACCTCCAGGTATTGCACCTTCATTGAGGATAATTAAGTTATATGAAAGAGTAAAAAGAAGAATGCAGTAGCAAGGTCCAACACAAAAGCAGAATACAGACCCATAGGCCACGCAGTTTGTGAGATGATTCGGGTGAAGCCTCTTCTTCAGGAATTTGGGCTTTTAGAGGAGTCAAGTATGGTGCTTCATTATGATAATCAAGCAATGACCCATATTGCCAATTACCCAGTTTTTCATGAAAGAACCAAACGTTAGAAGTGAACTATTGGGAGAAAATTGTGCCCAAGGAGATTGCTACCAAACATATTGCTTCAAAGTTCCAACTAGAAGACATTTTCACCAAGGCATTACCTCAAGCTGTGTGTCCACATTTGTAACAAGTTGGGCTTACAAAATATGTACGTCCCAGCTTGAGGGGAAGTATAGAACATATGGTATGTGCAACATGTAAATTGTTTGGGCATTGGGCCTAGGTATGTGTGTGCATGAGTCATTGTGGACCTAGGTTGGAGGCCCACCTATATTGTATTTTCCCTTTCGATATAATAAGCAGCCCTAATCACGTTTTCCAGTTCTCCATTCTCTCTCTCCTTCTCTTCCTCTTCCTCTCAAATTCGCATCCTCATGCTATTCCCTTCTTCATTCTTCTTCTCAATTGATTCACATGTGATGTCTGGTAGCTGGATCTTGGATAGATCAGCTTGTAGCTGATTTACAAGGACCATTGGATATTTTTCACCTTATTCATCCAATAAATACCCATCAATATGATAGTCAGATTACCAAATAGGCATAATTTTATGTCCATGGTACATCTAGACTGTTGTATGTATTTCAAAATAAAAACAATTCAAGTTTGTGCTGCTATTGTTTTTTGTCTTTTTGTGGTTTTCCCTTAGTCCCACATTAGATAGAGTGGGAGAAAGAAAAGTGTTTTATATACCTTTGCTCAACATAGACTTTTGCAATATGTCTTGGACTATGCCAAAGCCCGTATGCGCGCGCAGGGGGGGTGCAGCCGGCGGGAAAACTGGTCCGAAAACCTTTAACCGGGCGTGTGCACACATGGACACCCGCGTATACTCACGCGCAGGGGGGGTGCAATCGAACCCCAATTAGCCTGGGCTGGCTTATTTGCTTAGAGTCTTGATAAGCTAGGTTTTGCCCAGATTGATAAAATTATTTTTTACCGTTGCTTTAATCGCGACCGTTAGATGTGGCCCACTCGATTAGGCTGTTACCATCGTGCGAAATGTGCCTTAGTTTTCGGGCACATCGGAACGACGCGACCGTTTCTCATAACGGATATTTTTCTTAACATTGTATTTTTTGCGGATTTTATAAAAAGGGGTTTAGGGTTAGGGTTTCGATCATCTGAAATCCTGATCTCCCTCTTCTTTGTTTTCAGTCTTCAAAAGAAAAGGTAACATTTTCTCTGGGCAATAGGAAGGGTGGTTTTGGTAGTGGTATTGGTGTTCGGTTCTTCCATAGCTTGTGCATGCTGTGGAGGAACATATCTAGGGAGTTGTATACTGGAGGTAGACGCGTCGGCATCCTTCTGCACCGGTTTTTTGCACCGAGGGGCGCGAACTATCTCAAAGATAGCGACAAGGTACGCTCCTCAACCCAGTGCTTACTAATTTTATTGACGATATATGTTTGCCAAAAAAGAAGTTCAACATACCAGGTGTGAGGTTCCTATTACCAGATTTATTTTTATCAGTTATTTTCCATTTCCATTGAAGTAATTTCAATAATTTTGAGATAGTTCGCCCCATGGCTTTGGGAAATCCTAACGATAAGTCTGCCCAGCCTGAGAATTTTGACGGTCAGCACTTTAAGCGGTGGAAACAAAAGATGTTTTTCTACCTATCCACCCTTAAAGTAGCATATGTAATCAATCAACCTCGACCGTATGGCCTACTCAAACTGGAACTGTCAATTGTTCGTCAAAAATGGGATGAAGACGACTACCTCTGCAAAAATTATATTTTAAGTGTTTTGTCAAATCAATTGTACCATCTGTATTGTTAATATGATACATCTGTTGAGATCTGGAAAAAATTAGTGAAGAAGTACAAGACTGAAGAGGCGGGTATGAAAAAATACGCCGTTAGTTGATACTTCAAATTCCATATGATTGATGATAAATCAGTGGTGCATCAGGCCAACGAATTTAACATCATTGGTCATGAGATTATGTCTGAAGGAATTAAGTTAGATGAACAGTTTCAGGTGACCACTATTATTGAAAAACTGCCGCCTACTTGGAAAGACTTCACAAATTCCCTTCGGCATAAAAGAAATGAGTTATCAATGGAGCAACTGATTGTGAAACTGCGGATCGAGGAAGAAGCTAGACTCCAAGATCCCTTAGAAGAGAAGAAAGCCAATACTTCCGAAGTGTTAATGGTAGATGATGAGCAAAATCAATATAAACAGAAAGGAAAGCCTAAACACATTAACCTGAAACCAAATCAGAAACAGTTCAAAAAGAAACCCAAACCTAAGGCTAATAACTAGAAAAACAATGACCAGAATAAATCATCTGGTTGTTATGTGTGTGGCAAACCAGGTCACTTTGCAAGAGAGTGCTACAAGCGAAAAAAAGAAACCAGCTCCTTTACCTTAAGCAAATGTGACTGAGGAATCTGAAATCATGGTTGTGCTCACAGAGGTCAACATGGTTCGTCCAGAACCTTGTGACGGCTAGTGGATCGACACGGGTGTTAGTACGCACGTGTGTTATGATCGCACCTGGTTTAAGAATTATGAGAAGGTTACTTCTGGTAGAAAAGTCCAAATGGGGAATGCTATTACAGCAAATATAGTTGGACAAGGTAAGATTAAACTCGTGTTCACATCTGAAAAATCTATCACTCTAGCTAATGTTCTTCATGTGCTAGACATGCATAAAAATCTGGTTTCGGGTTATCTTCTGAACAAAGCTGGTCTGAAATAGGTTTTTGAGTCAGATCAAATTATAATAACTAGGAATGGCTCCTTTATTAGTAAAGGTTATGCTGATCATGCTCATGGTATGTTTAAGCTGAATGTTGAATCAAATAAATGTTCTACTTCTTCTGTCTGGTAGTAGCGTTGCACCTCATTTAGAAAATAGTGAATTTAAAAAATGTGAATCCTGTTCTCAAATTAAGATAACAAGAAAGCATTTTCCTAGAGTAGAAAGAAATTTAGACTTGTTAGGACTGATACACTCTGATATTTATGATTTTAAAGAAAATCTTACAAGAGAGGGTAAGAAATATTTTGTTACCTTTATAGATGATCATTCCAAATACACATATGTATATCTGTTGAGATCAAAGGATGAAGCTTTTTAAAATTCATTGTTTTTAAAAATGAAGTAAAAAAATCAGTTAAACAAGAAGATAAAAATTCTTAGGAGTGATAGAGGTGGTGAATACACTTCAAATGATTTTGATCATTTCTGTGAATCTAATGGCATATTCATAAGATTACTGCTCCTTATACTCCCCAACAGAATGAGGTAGCAGAGCGAAAAAATAGGACTTATTAATATGGTGAATGCTATGTTGTTGGTCTTCCTTTAAGTCTTTGGAGAGAAGCCTTATATACAACCTGTTACATTCTAAATAGAGTGCCTACAACTAAATCCAAAATAATTCCATATGAGTTACAGAATGGCAGAAAACCAAATCTAAACTATCTTAGAGTTTGGGGATGTCTCGCACATGTTAGGCTTACTGATCCCAAAAGACTTAAATTAGGATCTAGAACCTCTAGGTGTGTACTTATTGGGTATGCATTACATAGTAAAGCTTATAGATTCTTAGATATTAGTGAAAATATCATTATTGAATTTAAAGTGCAGAATTTCATAAAAATGTATTTCCTTATAAACTAAAGAACGGTGGGGGTTCTACTTTTACTAACTCAAATAAACCTTCTTTCTCTCACCCTAAAGACTTAGAAGAATCTGAGTCTAAACCTAAGATAAGGAGAAATAAACGACCAAGGATTGCCAACGACTTTGGTCCTGATTTCCAAGTGTTTTTAACTCAACTTGAAGGTGATCCTATAAACTTCAGAAAAGCGATATCTTCTCATGATGCTGCCTTTTGGAAGGAAGCAGTCATAGATGACATAGATTCTATTAAAACCAATAATACTTGGAAATTAGTCGACCTTCCTCCTAGGGCAAAGACCTTAGGTTGTAAATGGATATTAAAAAAGAAAAAGACGGTGTTTAATTGAGAAGTATAAAACTAGATTAGTAACCAAGGGGATTAAACAAAGAGAAGGTGTTGATCATTTTGATACATATTCCCCTATTTCAAAAATTACATCCATTAGAATTTTGATTGTCATTGTATCTGTGAATAATCTTTTAATTCACCAAATGGATGTTAAAACAGCATTTCTAAATGGTGAATTAGAAGAAGAAATATATATGGAGCAACCTTAAGGGTTTGTTAAGCTAGGACAATAACATAAAGTGTGTAAATTGTTGAAGTCCTTATATGGACTAAAACAAGCTCCTAAACAGTGGCACGAAAAATTCGATGATGTGATGATGAACAATGGGTTTATGTTCAATGAAGGTGAAAGATGTCTTTATTGCAAGATGTCTAACGAATCTGGAGTAATGGTGTGTCTGTATGTAGATGATCTTTTGATTTTTTGCACAGATATTGAAATAATTAATGAAACTAAATCTTTTCTATCTTCTCACTTTGGTATGAAAGACCTTGGAGAGGCAGATGTGATACTGGGGATTAAGATTGTTAGAAATGAAAATAGCATACTTTTAACTCAATCCCATTATATTGAAAAGATTTTAAGGAAATATAACCACTTTGATTATAAACCTGTGTGTACTCCTTTTGACCCTAGTATTAAACTAGAACGCAATACTAGTGAAGGAATGTCTTAGATTGAATATGCTAGTGTGATTGGTAGTCTATCATATGCAATGAATTGCACTAGGCCTGACATTACCTTCGCAGTGAGCAAACTAAGTAGATATTCTAGTAACCCAGGTGAAATGCATTGGAATGCTATATTTAGGGTCTTATGGTATTTTAAAAGGACATGGGATCTTAGTCTTCATTACCAAAGATTTACAGCCGTGGTTGAAGAATATAGAGACGCTGATTGAAATTCAGGGTCAGATGATTGTAAATCTACTAGTGGTTATATTTTTACCATAGCAGGTGGAGCTGTTTCATGGAAGTCTAAAAAACAAACTTGTATAGCTCATTCCACAATGGAATCTGAGTTGGTTGCTTTGGCAGCAGCTGGTGAAGAGGCTGAATGGATAAAAACTTTGTTAATAGATATACCCTTTTGGGTGAAACCGGTACCGTCTATATCAATTCATTGTGATAGCCTGGCTGCTATAGGAAGAGCAAATAATAAGTGTTATAATGGAAAATCCAGACAAGTTCGTCTGAAACATGGTTGCATTAGACAACTGCTAAAAAATGGTGTAATTACTCTGGACTTCATAAGATTCAATGTAAACGTTGTGGATCCTTTAACAAAAGCTCTACCTAGAGAAAAAGTCTGCAAAACAACGAGGGAGATCAGACTTAAGCCCATAGATAAATGAATCACTGGAAATGGTAACCCATCCTAAGGACTGGAGATCCCAAGAATTAGGTTCAATGGGACAAACAACTTTCCAAGTGATTCCTTGGTCGAATTGCATTACATTCCAAAAGAAATTGTTTCTATCCCTCTCTATGATGTTAGTAATGTGAATCTCTGTAACGAGTTAAAGATGGGTGAATCCCTTAATGAGTTTATAGCCTTGTTTTAAAGTTGGGTGATAAGTGTTACAGAGACACCCTTGATAAACTCACTTATATGAGTGTGGAAGTGGGGCCGCTTCTTATGAGAATTGGGCTAATTCTCTAGAGCGCTCATGAAAAATTGGGATGATGCACATGGCCATAATGTGCGGCTCTTAAACGCCTTAGAGTAACAATTTTACTATTGTGTGTGTTTCGTGTACGGTCTACTTTAAAGAAATCTAGTTCAAGACTTGGTTCTCTAATTTCTTGTAGTCTAAATATGATTCACTATGTGAAGGTTGAAGACATTGTCACATTTATTTATGCACAATAGTTCTTCTTTTTGCCCGTATTGTTTTGATTGAAATAAGTGCGGGATTGTTGTATGTATTTCAAAATAAAAACAATTCAAGTTTGTATTGCTTTTGCTTCTTATCTTTTTGTGGTTTTCCCTTAGTCCCACATTGAACAGAGTGGGAGAAAAAAAAGTGTTTTATATACCCTTGCTCAACATAGACTTTTGCAATATGTCTTGGACTATACCAAAACCCGTATGCGCGCAGGGGGGGTGGAACCGGCGGGAAAACTGGTCCGGAAACCTTTAACCGGGTATGTGCACACGTGCATACCCGCGTATACTAGCGCGCAGGGGGTGCAGTCGGACCCCGATTGGCCTGGGCTGGCTCACTTGCTTAGAGTCTTGATGGGCTAGGTTTTGCCCAGATTGATAAAATTATTTTTTACCGTTGCTTTAATCACGACCGTTAGATGTGGCCCACTCGATTGGGCTGTTACCATCGTGGGAAACGTGCCTATAGTTTTTAGGCACATCGGAACAACGCGACCGTTTCTCATAATGGATATTTTTCTTAACGTTGTGTTTTTTGGGGATTTTATAAAAAGGGGTTTAGGGTTAGGGTTTCGATCATCTGAAATCCTGATCTCCCTCTTCTTCGTTTTCGTCTTCAAAAGAAAAGGTTACATTTTCTCTGGGCAATAGGAAGGGTGGTTTTGGTGGTGGTATTGGTGTTTGATTCTTCCATAGCTTGTGCATGCTGTGGAAGAACATATCTGGGGAGTCGTATTATCCTAGAGGTAGACGCGTCAGCATCCTTCTGCACCAGTTTTTTGCACCGAGGAGCGCGAACTATCTCAAAAATAGCGACAAAGTACGCGCCTCGACCCAGTGCTTACTAATATTATTGACGATATCTGTCTGCCAGAAAAGAAGTTCGACATACCAGGTGTAAGGTTCCTATTACCAGATTTATTTTTATCAATTATTTCCCGTTTCCATTGAAGTAGTTTCAACATAGACTGAGACCCATACTTTGAAATTTTGAATAACTTATATACCACATGCAATTTCTACGTAGGGGGAGGCGCCGGGGATTGGCACAGTAGACCGAAACCAATATTTCACACTTGCTATATTCAGGCATTGTTTCATTTTGTGTGACCACAACCCTTTAGGCTCTATTGTGAAAGTGCCACGGTCGGACAAGTTCAGCAATCAAACAATCCTAACAGTTCAATCAGCAGTTGAGAAATCAAATAGTTAGAGGAAATAAAATAAAAATAAAAAAGAAAGAAAGAAAGAGCAATAGTCCACATTCATCTGGTGGAAATCCATCGATTAAAATGGAAACATAGTCCAAATTTTTTCACCCATCTCTTGTACCCCATAGTGAATGGACCACAATCAACTTCACTAATCAAATGGTAGTAACTGCTCAAGCGACCACCCGAAAACTCAAAAAGCTAAAACAAATCACAGTAATCATATCACACAATGCGAATGCATGGGAAGAGAGAGAGAGAGAGAGAGAGAGAGAGAGAGAGAGAGATCATGAATGGTTCAGATCATCATTTAGGATTCAGTGAGGCCATGACCATGGGCCCCACCTTTATGTATGTTTTGTTTATCCACGCTGTCCATCAGTTTGCCAGCTCATTTTAGGGCATGGGCCCAAAAATGAAGAAGATCCGAATCTCAAGTGAACCACACCACAAGGAAATAGTGGTGATTGAACGCCCACCAATAAAAACTTCTTGTGCACCACAAAAGTTTTGGATCAAGTTGATATTTGTGCTTTCCTTCATCCAAGTCTGTGTACCTTATCAACAGGTTGGATGACAAACAAACATTATGGTAAGCCCTAAGAAGTTTTTAATAGTGGGCATTCAATTACCACTATTTCCTGTGGGGTGGTCCACCTAAGAATTGGATCTGTTTCATTTTTAGGCCCATGCCCTAAAATGAACCGGCAAAACTGATGGACGGCGTGGATATACCAAACATACATCAAGATGGGCCCCACTATAATGGCCTCACCAAAGTATCAGGCGCCACGATTGCAGCCTGCTCAAATGCACAAGGAGGAGGAGGGGAGGGAGGGAGGGAGAGAGGACCACATCACCGATTGCAAAGAGGAGGGAGGGAGGGAGGGATGGGAGGAAGATGGAGAGCTGACATAAATCCGATATTAATGGTTATGGAGCTACTTCAATAAGTGTGTTTTCCCACCCTCTTTTTGAAAAATCAGAACTTTGGCCTATAGGAAGTGACTTCTCACCCCAGCACCATGAAGTGACTTCCTGGCAGTTTTGTCTCCAAGTGAATTACAGGTTGTAAGTAACTTACAGTGAATTTCCTCCCCCAAACACAACCTGCCAGTCACCACTTGCCGAACTTATAGGTATTCAAACGAAGACCTACAGGGAAGTGACTTCTCACCCCCCCAGCCCCATGAAATTTCCTGGCAGTTTTGACTAAGTGACTTACAGGTTGTGAGTAAAGGTGAATTTCCTCCCCCAAACACAACCTGTCAGTCACTTACCACTTGCCGAACTTAAAGGAGTTCAAACGAAATCTCAGTTGGAAGCATAAATTGAGTAATCAAGGTTTCAAGTATCACCAGAAACTGGTACATATTGCAGGATATGTACCGCTATCGCCCATGAATGATACAGCAGCATCAGTCCATATCAGCCCGAATCAGCCCAATAGAACTGATACAGGCATATAGGTGGTGAACAATAAGATACCCAATACACCAATTTAAAACTTTTTCTCTAATACTTCTCATCCAACGAAACAAAATAACAATCTCGAGAAAATCCAACTGAATATATTAGAAAAGATTAAGATGCTGTACCTCTTCTGCAGTGATTATTGCCTTTATGTGCTGATAGCAATTTTGAAACATCCAAACAAAACCAAACAAAATCAAAACAAATTAGAATAAAAAATCCTCAAAATAAAAAACAGCAAAAGAGAGAGAGAATGAAAATTCACCTCCAGATTGAGAACAATGGCCCGCTCTCGACCGAGAATTGTCGAAGGATACGACAGCAACGGATCGAGAATCCGAAGATCCCGAGCGTGGATCTGGACCCGGTGCATTATAGCATACTTATCAACATCCAGGATAGTGCCCTCTCCAGTACAGTCTAGCAAGATCCAGCTCCTCGAAACGGCAGCCTTCTTCATCAGTGCAGCCTGTGGGTCCGCCGCGACGATTATTCCGTCTCGCGCCATCTCAGCCGTCCAAATTCGCATCACCGAAAACGGGAAGGTAGGGTTAGAGAGAGAGCGTGGAAGAGAGAGAGAGAGAGAGAGAGAGAGAGAGAGAGAGTAGGGTTTTGGAGAGATGCTGCGATCACGTTTCGAGAATCTCTCTCTCCCTCTCCCTGAGACGTAGAAGATTACATCTCTCGGGTGAGAGGATTTGAAGGAGGCTCTGATGTTTTATTACCAGAGGTTTACGGATTAGTCGCGTAAAACACGGGCGCCGACACTGTAAGCAGCAGCGGCAAGCTACTGACTGCGTTCTGTGGACTCCACAATGATGTATGTGTTTTATCCACGCCGTCCATCAAATTTTCCAGATCATTTTAGAGAATGAATCCAAAAACGAGGCAGTTAAAATTCCCAGGTGGGCCACACCACAGGAAAACAGTGGTGATTCAACGACCACCATTAAATATTCCTTTGGGAATAAATAAGTTTTGGATCAAGCTTACATTTGTATTTTCCCTTTATCCATGTGTGTTATCAACAGATTGGATGTCAAATAAACATTACAGTGGGCCCTAGGAAGTCTTTAATGGTAGGCGTTCAATCGCCACTGTTTTCCTGTGGTGTGGTCCACCTGAGATTTGGATCTTCCGAAAATTTTTTATTATACATAAAAATAATGATCCAAAATCGATGGACGGCGTGGATAAAACACATACATCATGTTGGGCCCACAGAGCACCGTCTAAGTAGGAACCGCCTAAGTAAAGCATCCGAGCTCTGTGGGGTCACCATGTTGAATGTGTAAATCCACTCCGTCCATCAGCTGATAAACCATCTTTCTAACTGCATATGATGCAGGATCGGCCAGTTATAAATCTCGGAAGGGCCACACCAATGGAAAAAAACGTAAATTTGCGCCTAAAACCTCTAAGTTCACACGGTGTGGCCCACCTAATTTTTGAATCAGACTGAATTTTTTTAATTCAAACCATTCAATGTGCGCTAAACCTGATTAACGGGTTTGATTTGATGGAATATATACAGGACCACCCATAAACAAATAGGTGGATCCCATCACCATTCATTATGTTGTGGCCCTCCTGAGCTGTAAATCTGCCTGATTTTTCGTCTACCATCCTAGAATCGAAGGTAAAACCTGATGGACGGATCAGATTTAAAACTATATGACATGATGGCCCTTCAGAGCTTAGGTATTTTACGCGCATGTACGAAGAAGCAGATGTTAAATATACAACGAGGGTGGTGGTTTCAGAGATTAGGTATTTTACGCGCTGAGGAAATTGCTGTAGTCGTGTAGAGGATTTTATACTCTGGCAGCCAGTGATGGTTCATGCGCAGGTATAAGAAATTATACACGCGGCACACAAAACTTAAAAATAAACCGTTCACTTCATGGTTCGAGGGTTAGATGTTAAAATTGAAATTTTGTACCGGTTTTGATTTACTAAACGATTGATTCGTATACATTATTTAATAAACGGCCATATGAAAATCTATCTCAATCGTAGTAAAATAAACAGATGGTCAATAATTTGAGGCGGAGCACTTTAAATGAATATTACTTTTTGAATGATGACCCATCTACATAGCGTGAACAATTCGGTGAGGCCCGGGAAATACTGACTTCGGTGAGGCCATGATGGTGGGGGCCACCTTGACATATTTTCTGTACATCCACACCGTCCATCCTATTTTTCAGATCATTTTAAGCAATGCTCATAAAAAAATACCGATACAGATCTCACGTAAGCCACACTACAGGAAAGAGTGGTAAATGAATGCCCACGGTTAAAAACTTCTTACCGGCAACAATACTTTTGGATACAGCTGATATTTGTTTCTTGCCTTCATCGATAACTGTGTAACCTTATCAACCGGTTAGGATGTTAAATAAACGTTACAAAATTGGACCTAAAAAGTTTATAATGGTGGACGTTCAATCAAACAACTGTTTCCTATGGATGGTCCACATGAAAGTTGGATCTACTTCATTTTCATCTTATACCACAAGATAAACTTTCAAAACGGATGGACGGCGTGGATATGCAACACATGATCAAGGTGGGCCTCATGGTCACCCGGACTCACGTGTCTGTTGAAGTCATGCCACGTGGATAATTTTAATTTACAGATGCCTACGTACGAACCGTCACACTTTCAGATAGTATCACATCACTTTCTTGCGTACTAAATCAGCTCTCTTGCCATTGGCCTATCGCTATTAGGACGGATTGCGATGCATGGTAGACGTACCACAGGAAGTTGTGGTGTTACGGAATCGGATTCCGTAGCGACCCTTGGTACGGAAGCGGATTAGGTGCAGGTACGCGGATTGCGTCTTGCCCCTGCCCGGATGGATTACCGTCCGGGCAGACCTGTGGAAGGTTGCGGTGATAACATCACCATGTTCCCCTCACTATTTGGTGTGGTTCAGTTGAGCGTTGGATCTGCCTTGTTTTTTGGCCCATATCATATCACTATCTTATGAAATGGATGAACGGAGTGGATAAACGGATGCATCACATTGGGCTCCTCCACAGGTCTGCCCGGACGGTAAGGGGAAGTACACAATAGGTGCAGCCGGTGTGGCCGAACGTGGATGGAACCTAGGTGAGGCCCACCGTGATGTTTGTGAGAAATCCACCCCGTTCATACGTATTGTGACCTCAATTTAGGCTGTGCGAACAAAAATGATCCAGATCCAAGACTCAAGTAGGCCGCATTGAAGTAAAAGGTGGGTAGGGAATGTCATACCATTAAAACATTCCCGAGGTCCACAGTGATATTTATATGTCATCCATACGGTTCATAACATCATTCCTACTAAGATGAACTTAGAAAACAAATATTAGCCTGATTTAAAACTTCCATGGCCCCACAAATATTTTTACTCTGGATGTTCAATCCTCACATTTTTTGGCTGCTTGAGTCTTGGATACAGCTTATTTTTTGTCACATGTCCTGAGATGATCTCAAAAAAATGATAAATGGGGCGGATTTCTCACAAACATCATAGTGGGCCCCACCTAGGTTCTCACCGTACAGAAACTTCCTGCAAAGGCCTTAAGAGGAAATCTGCGTCCGATGTGGCCCTTATCGTGGTCGTCCATACGTTTAGATCATTTTAGAGCATTAGCCCCAAAATGAAGCAGATCTAATTCTAAGGTGGACCATACCATAGGAAATAATGGTGATTTATCATTAACGAGCCACCAAAGTTTTAGATCAAGCCAATATTTGTTTTTCTAAGCCTAGGGTTTAGAAAATAAATATTATGGAGATATTGCAGTGGGCCTTTAGAATATTTTAATGATAGGCATTCAATCACCATTTTAATGATAGTCATTCCTTATTCAATTTTGGAGTCATATCCTAAAATGATCTATCAAACCAGGTGTACGACCCGAGCAACATGGAGCAAATTACCTATTACCTTAATAACACCTTAGTGGGTGTTACCCTATCGTGTGGGGCCTACCTTGATGTATTTTTGTATATTCATGAGCTATTACCTTAAGGTGTTATCCCTACCGTGTGGGGCCTACCTTGATGTATTTTTTGTATATTCCTGAGCTGTTACCTTAGAGTGTTACTCCTACCGTGTAGGGCTTACATTAATGTATTTTCTATATATGAATTCATGCGGTCTATATGTTGTTACGTCTAATTTTAAGATGCAATCCAAAATTATAAGAAAATCCAAATCTTAGTTGCACCATACTAATAGCAGTGATGAATAATCATTAAAAGCATTTTGCTGAGCTACAAAAATTTTAGATAAAGTTGATCTTTAAATTTTCCCTTCATCTAGAGGTTCTCGAAATTATGTAGTGCTTGGATTGCAAATAAACAATAACAAAACCTTATGATGGGCTCTTTGGAATTTTTAATGATGGACACTCAATCAACATTGTTTCTAGTGGTATGGTCTACTTGAGATTGAGATTTGCATAATTTTTTGAAGAACATCCTAAAATGGGTTGGAGAAAAAGATGGACGGCATGGATATATTAAATATTATCCATGTATCCATGTGGGCCGCACGTTAAGGGTAACCCCCACTAAGCTATTCTCAGGCTAACACCTAATTCACTCCCGAGCAACACTTAGGCTTGTTTGTATCATGTAAATGTAAGTAGATAATTATTACACACACACACACACACACACACACACATATATATATATATATATATATATATATATATATATATATATATATATATTTATAGAATGTGTAATTCCTCTGTATAAAAAGCTTTTAAAAATGATTGATGTATATTTGTGGGCTCTACTACGACATCTATAATATATCCTTATCATCAATCCATCTTACCTACTATTTTAAGGCATGAGAAAAAAAATGAGGCAAATTCGAAGCTCAAGTGGCCCACACGATACGAAATCGTGGTCAGTAAATGGTTTTTATAAGTAAGTGTTCAACCCATTGTTTCACTGTGGCGTGGTCCACTTGAGCTTTGGATTTGCCTCAATTTTGGGTTAATACCCTAACACCACCTCTCAAAATAGATGAACGGAGTTGATAAGCCACATGCATCACAGTTGACCCTCGTATAAAATCCGCACACCCCCTGGTTGTCAGTGTACAGAGGCAAATGGTCACTGTCAACTTTAAAAAATGTGAAAGGAATTACATGAAAGATAATCATTACCCATTAGTCACTCTGCTAAGAGACTTTAACATGAAGTTCATGCACTGGGAACCTTGGCTGGGCCCACGGTGATGTTGGTAAGAAATCCACAATGTCCATCCGTTTTGTGAGCCCATTTTAGGAGATGCAAACAAAAATCAGCTAGATCCAAGGCTCAAGTGGACCGTGCTAAAGGAAAAGGTGGGTAGGGGAATTCCTACCGATGAAACCTTCTTGGGTCCACAATGATATTTATATGCCATCAATACCGTTCATAATGTCATTCCAACTGACATAAACTGAAAGCACAAATATTAGCTTGATTCAAAACTTCTTTAGCCCCACGAATATTTCAACTGTGGACATTTAATCCTCTACATTTTCGGCCCACTTGAGTCTTAGGTCTTCTTTTTTTTTTTTTTAATTTGCTATGAAAGTCTTAAAATGAGATCACAAAACAGATGAGCGTAGTGGATTTCATACAAACATCAAGGTGCACCCTGCCTAACCTCAGAGGCAGGAAGTTTATGCAGAAAGCTTTCGTAGTAAATTGGCGTCCGTCCACTCCGCTTAGTACGGAGGTGAGTAACGACCCAACATGTGTACTAAGTCGGTGCTGCGGGCCCAACATGTGTATTATCCTGTGATGGAAGGGTGATTGAAGGACGCGGATTTCATGTAAAAGGACTTTGCATGAAGTTCGGCGCGGGGAACCTAGGTGAGGCCCACCGTGAACGATTTTTAGAATCCATGCCGTTCATCCGTTTTATGATCTCATTTTAGGACATGCACCCCAAAATAACCCTGATTCAAGACTCCTGTGGGCTGCACTGAAGCAATGGGTGGGTAGGAAAATTCTTATAATTAAAACCATAATGTCATTCCTACTAGGATGAACCAAAAAACCAGATATTAACCTGATTGCCATGAATATTTCAACTGTGGGTGTTCAATCCTCACATTTTTTTGCCTGAGTACGTCGCCCACCATTAACAACTTCTTGAAGGCTACAAGAAATTTTATATCTAGCTTACATTTGTATTTTCTCATCATCAGTTATGCCTCTCGTAATCAAAACGTTGGATAGCAAACAAACATTACGGTTGGCCCTAGTGGTTCAATCGCCTATTCTTCTTGTGTTGTGGTCCACTGAAGGTTTTGATATGCCTCATTTTTTAGATTATACCCTAAAATGAGCTCCAGAAATGGATGGATGGCATGGATAAAGCACATACATCATGGTGGGGTCCACAGCACCTCACTGCCGAATGAGTCCTGGGGTACTGGTTTGTAGTGGGGCCCAACTAAACTGTTCATCAGATCCAGCCTGTTCGTTAGATGCACCATTGGATGTTAGTCCCATGATTCTAAAAATCAGTCCGAATGGAAGATCAAGGGGGCCACGCTATGAGTAACGGTTGGGAGATTATGGCCAACCAATAAAACCATCCACACCATTTTTGGGGCCCCTCATGTTGTCAATATGTCATCTAATCCACTCATCGGACACTCCCCACTGGGATGAAGTGACGTACCAAAAATCATGACATTCCAATACCCATGCAGTCCACACCACATGAATTTAGAGGTTTTATGTGTGAAATTACATTGTGTTTTGGCCCACCGGCTGTTTTGGTTTCCAGGATGAGAATAAGGAGACACGATGGACGGTGTGGATCTGATGCAAAGTTGGCATGGTACCATAATAAACTGGTACCACCACAAGGGGTTGGATCGGATTCGGTAGTGACCCTCCAGTACCCACCTCGGTACTGTTTGAAGCTCTTTGGGCCCCACCATGATGTATTTGTTTTATCTACACCGTTCATTTATTTTTCCATCTCATTTTAAGACATAAGGCCAAAAAATACGGCAGATTCACATTAAAAACTTCTTGAGATCAACAGAAGTGTTGGGCAAGCTGATATTTTTCTACTCCATCATCCAGGTCTGTGTGACCTTACTAACGGTTTGGATAGCAAACAAACATTACAGCGGGCCCTAGAAAGTTTTGAACGGTGAGCATTTAATCACCGTTGTTTCCTATGGTGTGGTCCATATAAGAATCTGGGCTCGTGCCCTAAATGAACTGGCAAAATGAACGGTGTAGATAAAAACATATATACCTGGTGGGGCCCACAATACCGACCCGGTACTGGAGGGGTCACTACGTCTACGGTATGGGAATGCCTGTATGAGCACGCATCTACATATATTATAGGAAGCTGGGAGACTATAGTCGTTGAATTTGGGTAATGTTAGGTCAACCGTTGATCTAAATGAGACCGACTGCTGACCCTGAAATTTTCAACATTCAGAGGAAAAGAGTTTGGTAATGATAGGGTTGAAATATTCCTAATCAAGAGTTTTCTCATCCAATCAGAGGCCCACTGTATAAACGGTCTCTATCAATGAAGAACGACCAAGATAAAAAAGGGCTGTCAATGGGCGTGACTCGAACTAGGCAAATCAAAATTTTAGATGGCCCTGCTCGAACAGTTCAAAATCCAGCCACTAAGCTTAAGTAAACTCCGTGGGGCCTACTTTGATTTATGCATTTTATTCACTCCATCTATCCAATATACCCTATAATTTTAGGGCTTGAGCCCAAATGAAGCATATCTAGATTTTAAGTGGACCGCACTACGGGAAACAGTGTGATTTGAATTTCTATCGTTGAAATTTCTTGGGGGCCTCAGAAGTTTTGGATTTAGCTGATATTTGGGTTTTACCGTCATCCATGTCTGTGTGATCTTATGAACAGGTTGGATGACAAATAAACATCATTGCGTGCCCTAGCAAGGTTTCAACGGTGGAAATCATTATTTCTACTGTTTCATGTTGTATGGTCCACTTTAGTTTTGGATATGCTTTAATTTTGGGCTCAATGCATACAATGAGCTGGAAAAACTGGTGGACCCAACAGAGTTTAATCAGTATGATCGCACTGCAGAACTCAACTCAGTATGCAATCCGGCGGTTAACAGCCCTACAGAAAGGGGTGTTTGGATTATAAGTAATTTAAGATAAGCTACTTATGCCTTAAGTAGCTTATCTTGATTTCTATTTATTTTAATAAATGATTAAGTAACTTTAAATAAAAAAGCTACTTATAATTGATCAAACTTACTTATCTACTGATGTTAAGTAGAAGTAGTAACTTAATTGGTGGTATCCAGATGGGTCCTACAAGACTCAGGGCGTGAGCCCAACTGGACCTAACCAAAACAGGCCCCAGCCCAAGCTCAAAAGGTTGGCTGGGTCTGGGCCCAGCTAGTAAATTGATCAGCTATTTCACACAAATGTTCCCGGTCCATCCTAGATGAGTTGGAAGCACCTATAGGAATAAATAGGCATTTGAAAAAATCTGTGCAAGGTGAATGTCTTGCCTACCTATTATTAGAAATAACATACATGATGGGTGTAACACGGGCAAGTGAAGTCTGGCTGGGTCTGGCTAAAAATGGCCTAAGCCCAGGCTCAGATAAAAGGTTGATGCAGCCATACTACCAAAGCTAAGCTTGGCCTACTAGCCTAGCTAATAGGTCCAAGCTTAAACAGGTGGGCTGCTGGTCTAGGGCGCGGTTTGGATGGAACCCCTGAATGGGAGGCCTACTGTGATGTATGTGCCTTACCTTCACACCGTCCATCTATTTTGATAGTTCATTTTAGGGCATGATGCCAAAATTGAAGCATATACAAATCTTAGGTGTACCATACCACGGGGAATAGTTGTGATTGAATCCATGCCATTAAAATCTTCATGGGGGCCACCGGATTGTTTATTTGCCATCCAACCTAACCTGTTGATAAGATCACAAAGACCTGGATGAAGAGACCACACAAATATAATCTTGATCGAGAACTTTTGTGGCCATGAGAAGTTTTGAATGGTCGATTACCACTGTTTCCTGCATTAATACCCCCGTGAGATTTGAATCTGCTTCATTTTTAGGATCATGCCCTAGAATGAATTTTTAAAACGGATGGAGAACATGGACATAAGGCACATACATCACGGTAGACCCAAGGGTCAGGGATCCCAACCCACCTCAGATCCCCGGGATCCACCGAAGCCGTGCTTGCCAGCCTAGTTGGATATGAGGTTGCAATAACCAATATTTACATTCATAAATGGGTAACTAGAGGTAACAAATATAATACATTTTTTATATCATAATGTAAGTGTTTTTGTCCATGCCGTCCATTCATTTTTCGGCTCATTTTAGAAATGATACCAAAAATGAGACAGATCCAAATCTAAAGTGGACCACAATAAACAGTGGTGATTGAACTTCCACCGATTAAAAACTTCCTAGGGACCACTGTAATGTTTATTTGCCATCACACATATTGATCCGGTCGCACGGGCCTAGATGAAGGGAAAACACAAATATCAGCTTGTTCCAAAACTTTTGTGGCTCCGAAGAAGTTTCTAAGGGTAGGCTTTCAATCACCACTTTTTTCTATGGTATTGTCCACTGAGATTTGGATCTGCCTCATTTTTGGACTAATGCCTTCAAATGAGCAGGCAAAATGGATGGACAACATAGATTAAAAACATACATCATTGTGGGGCCCACAACACTACCAATACAACCTCGGTGTTGGAGGGGTGGCCACTGAATGCCAGTCTCTTTGAATGACAATGACTGCTTCTCAATCTTTTCTTATAATATTATTTGGATGTCATTGTAGATAAATTATTTTAGAAATTGGATGTCATTGTAGATAAATTATTTTAGAAAAAGTAAATGCAGTATAATGGATGTGTCAGATAACCACATTCGAATGCCAATTCAATGCATGTTTATGCTGGAAAAGTGCACCGAGAGAGCTCCACATGTGGCTTGAAATATTTGCCTGTATTTATTTTTGGACTAAGACTTCTATGGCAATTGAGCACCATTTTAAACTGATGGTCAGCATTACACCAATTAAATCAACATTTTGTTTTTACACACGCACCTCACACATACAGCCACACCCACCCACACACACACTCATGCCATAGCGGAATTTCACCACCTAGGACTTGAACCCCAGACTTCATGTTGAAACTCTGAGAGTCTACCACCAAGGCAAAGACTCAAACCCGATTAAATCAACATGGTTGAATGACAACTAAGATTCAAAATCCCGAAGTTGATTATTGATCGACTGTAATCCAAAATCACAGTAAGCATAAGTAGATAAACATCTAATTGTGTACTTTGAATTTGAACTACACAATATTTGACTCTTAATCATTCACTCATTTGACGGTTTGGATTGGTTGATTAGTGTAGAGATATTCTCATCCACAACATCTGCAATTTTGATGGCGGGAGAAATTGTACATGCGTAGCATGTGCAAGGAAGATGAACCTGTGCCATCTTAAAATTAGTGGTAACTATCATAGAAGTGGGCCCCTTTAAAGGTTTTCTGCATGTGGTATTCTGGTAGATTGTGATGGTTGATCATAGGGCATTAGTGAATTGCATGCGAATTGGACGGGTGGTAGAAAATTAACTCAAACCATCCAAATTGCATGCCTAAGTTTTGGAGGATCATATGTGAAAAGTTATCTTAATTTGATTATTTAAGAAGTTGGGTAGGAAACAATAAGCAAAAGTTTTAAGTGAAAAGTAGCAATTGACGCATGGAAGAGTATAAAACAATAATGAGAAAGATCACAATCTTTCTCAAGTAGGCAAAACCTTGAATTCACAAGGTAATTCTTGAATCCATCGGGAAAAAAAAAAAATTGAAATTGTACTTTATTAAATAATAATTTAATTTTTTTATTACATCACTTGTATATATGACGAAAACTTTAATTCCAAAGACATCCAAAATAGCAAAATTCTACCATAATTTGAAAGTTATAAAAATAGTAAAACTTTTCTAAAGTCTAATTTGCCAAAAATTAGAAAAGGTAGATAAACCTTGTGGGAGGATTCTAGCATGCTTATAAGCGGTCTCAAAAATATAGAAATCCTTAAAGTCTAAGAATAAGGAGATACAAGAAAAATATAATTGTTGGATTTGAGTCACTACGGTATGGGAATGCCTGTATGAGCACGCATCTACATATATTATAGGAAGCTGTGAGACTCTAGTCGTTGAATTTGAGTCATGTTAGGTCAACCGTTGATCTAAATGAGACCGACTGCTGACCCTGAAATTTTCCACATTCAGAGTAAAAGAGTTTGGTAATGATAGGGTTGAAATATTCCTAATCAAGAGTTTTCTCATCCAATGAGAGGCCCACTGTATCAACGGCCTCTATCAACGAAGAATGACCAAGATAAAAAGGGCTGTCAATGGGCGTGACTTGAACTAGCAGATCAAAATTTTAGATGGCCCTACCCCAACAGTTCAAAATCCAGTCAATACTCTTTAAGTAAACTCTGTGGTGCCCACTGTGATTTATGCATTTTATTCACTCCATCTATCCAATTTACTGTATAATTTTAGGGCTTGAGCCCAAATGAAGCATATCTAAATCTTAAGTGGACCACACTACAGGAAATAGTGTGAATTGAATTTCTATCGTTGAAAATTTCTTGGGGGCCACAGAAGTTTTGGATTAAGCTGATATTTGGGTTTTACCTTCATCCATGTCTGTGTGATCTTATGAACAGGTTAGATGACAAATAAACATCATTGTGTGCCCAGCAAGGTTTCAATGGTGGAAATCATTATTTCTACTGTTTCATGTTGTGTGGTCCACTTTAGTTTTGGATATGCTTCAATTTTGGGCTCAACCCCTAAAATGAGCTAGAAAAACGGTGGACCCAATAGAGTTTAATCAGTATGATTGCATTGTAGAACTCAACTCAGTATGCAATCCGATGGTTAACAGCCCTACCGATAAGGGTGTTTGGATCTTAAGTTATTTAAGATGAGCTACTTATGCCTTAAGTAGCTTATCTTGATTTCTACTTACTAAAATAAATTGATTAAGTAACTTTAAATAAAAAAGCTACTTATAATTGATCATAAACCAAACTTACTTATCTACTTATGTAAGTAGAAGTAGTAACTTAATTGGTGGTATCCAGATGGGTAGAGCTGGACATGAATTGAGTTTGATTGTTTAGATCGACTCTGATCGACTCGATAAAACTCTGTTCGAACATAAAGTCTTCATGTTTAAACTTTGTTCGAACACACAGGGTTTGTTCGAAAAAAAATTAAGACGGTTTCAATCACAACCTTGTTTGACTTGACTCGAACTCAAACTTGTACTCGACTTGAATATTGATCGACTCATTTGTTCGACTTCGTTACGAAGGTTTCAATGATGGACATCATTTTCCTCAATGTTTCTTGTGGTGTGGTCTACTTGAGCTTTGTATTTGCCTCTTTTTTTGTAATGCCTCAAAATGAGTTGTACAAATGGATGGACGGAGTGGATAAAACAAATACATCATGGTGAGACCCACATAGCTTTGACACCAGCTTGCTGGCTAGTGTTAGCATCACCAGCCAACTCACGTTCATGGATTAGGTACTACCAGTCTACCCCACCAAGACCTATTTATAGACGGACGGTCCTGTCAGTGCTCTGTGGGGCCCGTAGTGATATATTTTTTTTATCTAAGCTGTACGTCCATTTTTTAAATATCATTTATGGCATTATCCAAAAAATGAAGTGGATAGAAGGCTCGAGTGGACCACACCACTAGAAACAATGGGGATGTTAAGTATCTATGTTATGGTCTTTCATTTAGTTAATAAAAATTTTTAAACCTTGTGATTTGTCATTTGTAACATGTAATTTGTGAACAGATTGGTATTCACTATTCAGTAGTAAAAAAAATATTTTCAAGTGAAAAAAGCAAAATTGTTCGAACTCGTAAAAATTGTCCAAAATCCATATCTTCAAACAACATGGCTGGGCTAGGCCAGACCAAACCAAGTTTGAACAGAGCCACCCTGTTCAAATGTTCGTTCGAACATTGATCGAACACACCCACCCAAGCAACCGAACAATTCGATCTAGTCCATGTTCGACTTGGATCGGATCGTTGCCCACTTCTACAGATGGGTCCTACAAGACTCAGGGCGTGAGCCCAACTGGACCTAACCAAAACAGGCCCCAGCCCAAGCACAAAAGGTTGGCTGGGTTTGGGCCCAGCTAGTAAATTGATTGAACCGCTATTTCACACAAATGTTCCCGGTCCATCCTAGATGAGTTGGAAGCACCTATGGAAATAAATAAGAATTTGAAAAAATGAAAATCAAGGTCTGTGCAAGGTGAATGTCTTGCCTCCCTATTAGTAGAAATAACAAACATGATCAGTGTAACACGGGCAAGTGAAGTCTGGCTAGGTCTGGCTAAATGGCCTAAGCCCAAGCTCAGATAAAAGGTTGATGCAGCCATACTACCAAAGCTAAGCTTGGCCCACTAGCCTAGCTAATAGGTCCAAGCTTAAACAGGTGGGCTGCTGGTCTAGGGCCTGGTTTGGATGGATCCCCTGAATGTGGGGCCCACTGTGATTATGTACCTTACATTCACACCGTCCGTCCATTTTGATAGTTCATTTTAGGGCATGATGCCAAAATTGAAGCATATACAAACCTTAGGTGTACCATACCACGGGAAATAGTTGTGATTGAATTCATACCATTAAAAACTTCATGAGGGCCACCGGAATGTTTATTTGCCATCCAACCTAACCTATTGGTAAGATCACAAAGACCTGGATGAAGAGACCACGCAAATATCAGCTTGATCGAAAACCTTTTGTGGCCCATGAGAAGTTTTTAATGGTCGATTACCACTGTGTTTCCTGCATTAATGCCCTTGTAAGATTTGAATCTGCTTCATTTTTAGGATTATGCCTTAAAATGAGTTTTTAAAACAAATGGAGAACATGGACATAATGCACGTACATCACGGTAGGCCCAAGGGTCAGGGATCCAACCCAACTCGGGATCCACTGAAGCCTTGCTTGCCGGCCTAGTTGGATATGGGGTTGCAATAACCAATATTTACAATCATAAATGGGTAACTAGAGATAACAAATATAATACATTTTTGAGTATCATAATGTAAGTGTTTTGTCCATGCCTGTTAGAAACGATCCAAAAAATGAGGCAGATCCAAATCTCAGGTGGACCATAATAAACAGTGGTGATTGAACTTCCACCATTAAAAACTTCCTAGGGACCACTGTAATGTTTATTTGTAACCACATTCGAATGCCAATTCAATGCATGTTTATGCGGGAAAAGTGCACCGAGAGATCTCCACATGTGGCTTGAAATATTTGCCTGTATTTATTTTTGGACTAAGACTTCTGTGGCAATTGAGCACCATTTTAAACTGATGGTCAGCATTCCACCAATTAAATCAACATTTTGTTTTTACACAGGCACCTCACACATACAGCCACACCCACCCACACACACACTCATGCCATAGCGGAATTTCACGCCCTGGGGCTTGAACCCTAGACCTCATGTTAAAACTCCTGAGAGTCTACCACCGAGGCAAAGACTCAAACCCGATTAAATCAACATGGTTGAATGACAACTAAGATTCAAAATCCCGAAGTTGATTATTGATCGACTGTAATCGAAAATCACAGTAAGCATAAGTAGATAAACATCTAATTGTGTACTTTGAATTTGAACCACACAATATTTGACTCTTAATCATTCACTCATTTGACGGTTTGGATTGGTTGATTAGTGTAGAGATATTCTCATCCACAACATCTGCAATTTTGATGGCTGGAGAAATTGTACATGCGTGGCATGTGCAAGGAAGATGAACCTGTGCCATCTTAAAATTAGTGGTAACTATCATAGAAGTGAGCCCCTTTAAAGGTGTTCTGCATGTGGTATTCTGGTAGACTCTGATGGTTGATCTCAAGGCATTAGTGAATTGCATGTGAATTGGGGGTTGGTAGAAAATTAACTCAAACCATCCAAATTGCATGCCTAAGTTTTGGAGGATCATATGTGAAAAGTTAGCTTAATTTGATTGTTTAGGAAGTTGAGTAGGAAACAATAAGCAAAAGTTTAAGTGAAAAGTAACAATTGACATGGGAAAGAGTGTAAAACAATAATGAGAAAGCTAGTGAGCAGGCAAAACCTTGAATCCACAAGGTAATTCTTGAATCCATCGATAAAGAAAGGAAAATTCGAAATTGTATTTTATTAAATAATAAGTTAATTTTTTTATTACATCACTTGCATATATGACGAAAACTTTAATTCCAAAGACATCTAAAAAAGCAAAATTCTACCCCTAATTCGAAAGTTATAAAAATAGTAAAACTTTTCTAAAGCCTAATTTGTCAAAAATTAAAAAGGGTAGATAAACCTTACGGGAGGATTCTAGCATGCTTATAAGCAGTTTCTAAAAGATAGAAATCCTTAAAGTCTAAAAATAAGGAGATACAAGAAAAATATAAATTACTAAAAATAATATTTTTTTCTAAAATCATAATTTTAAGCTGGAAGCGTGTGTTTTCTTGCGAAATGAAAGTATACAACCTACTAAGCAAGCTAGTTGACCCCGGAACCATTGTTACATAAAGATCGATAGATTATGCATTCTGTGACAATGCCTAGATCAAAAGTTATGGTTGATTTACGATCCAAACCTTGAACAACAATTTCTCCTAATTTATAATGAATTTCTTCGAAACGGATGCACCTGAGGTCCAATTATACCATGCCCTATGTAGGACTAGGCCTATATTTGATGGACTACTGCTTTCGTTTAGGCTTATTCTAATCTAGCCATGCAAAGAATACATATGTGGTATATCCTACATCAGTAATGGTTAGAATTTAGCTGCTAATTGTCCTCTAATTTGTAGTTCAAATAATTTATACCTAATTAGAATTCAGCAGTTTATTGTCGGCAAATTTGCAATTTAAATAATTTAGAGCCTGCGTTTTTTGTCATTCAATTTGAATTCATTTGTTCCATGTGTACAATTATGAGTGTTTATGTATCAACTATGATGCTTAACCGTAGTTTCAAGTAAATTTCATACAAAATGATGCTTTGAAAAGCGAGAAAACAGTATTCATTTCAGTCCACACAATTAGCATCTTTAAGTTGTGGTCATTTTCATCAATGAAAAAAACACTTTCATCAATGTCATTTTCAAAAGGGGTCGTTTTCAAGCATCTTTAAGTTGTGGTATTGTCCACCCCAATCAACCTTCCAATGACACATGGTCAAAGGAGGGCATCAGCAATGGTGACCCCCAACAAATTTTCAATGGTAGGCATTTAATCCCCACTGTGTTTTGTATGATATGGTCTACTTGTACTCTGGATCAGCCTCATTTTTGAGCTCATGCCTCAAAATGATCGGGAAAAATGGATAGACAATGTGTTTAAAAAGCATACATCATGGTGGGGTGCATAGAGCTTTTCCACATGTACACAGTATTGACATTGGTGTTGTGTTCTACACCACGCAATCCAAGTTCTCGTGTGGTCCACCTGAGTTTTGGATCGGATTGATTAATTTATAATCGCATCATTCTGGTTCGTTAAACCTGATTAATGGGTTTGACAAAATATACGCATGCCCCACACACAAACCAATGAGTGGATCCCATCACCATTCGCTGCCGTGTGGCCCTCCTGAGTTGTGGATCTGGTTGATTTTTTGCCCACTAGCTAGAATAGAGGGTAGAACCTGATGGATGGAGCAGATGTTAAATATACAACATGGTGGTCCCTCAGAGCTTAGGTGTTCTCTGAGCTGAGGAGAACAGGTGTCTCACGAGGATTTCATTCTCTGGCAATCAGAGATGGTTCATACGCTGGTATGAGAAATTACACGTGGCATACACAACTTAAAAATAAAACCGTTCATTTCTTGGCTCGAGAATCAGATGTTAAAATGGAAAAATTGTACTGGTTTTATTTATTAAATGGCTTATTTGTGTATATTATTTAATGGACGGCCATATGAAAATCTATCACAATCGTAGTAAATCAAACAGACGGTCAACAATCAGAGGCTGGTCTCTTCAAATAAATATTAAATTTTGAAGCCGCCTGCACAATTTTGGTGGAATATGCTGAAGTAGCCAGGGAGCATGGTTAGGCCGTGACCTCGATGTATGTGTTGTATATCCACACTATCGTTTTCTAGCTCATTTTAGGTCATTAGCCCAAAAAATGAGGCAAATTCAAAACTAAAAAGTGGACCACACCACACGAAAAAGTGGTGATTTAATGCACCATTAAAACCCTCCTGTGGGCCGAAAAAAAGTTTTGTATCAAACTGGTATTTGTTTTTTTCCCTTCATCTAAAACTGAGGGACCTATGAAGTTTTTAATGGTGGATGTTCAATCACCATTGTTTCCTATGGTGTGGTCCACTTAGAATTAGATCTGCTTCATTTTTTAGCCCATTTTATGAAACGAGCTGGAAAAAATGGATGGACGGTGTTGATATGCAATACATACACCAAGGTGGGCCCCACAATCGCAGCCTCACTGAATCCATATCCGTTGAGGTGATGGCTCGTGGATGATTTTAATTTATAGGTGCCTACGTGTGAACCGTCACACTTTTACATGCTATCACATCATTTTCTGGCGTATCAGACCAACTCTCTTGCTAGTGCAACAATGACGTATTGTTATGTGAGGTAAGCTCGTATGGTACCGATACCACAGGAAGCAGCGGGGTGCGGCTATAGTGGATCCCTGATCACTGTGGGGCCAGCATGATGTATGTGCCTTACTTCCACACAATACAAAAAAATGAAGCAGATCCGAATCTAGGGCAAACCACATCAGTTGTAATTAACTACCCACAGCTAAAAACTGGTGGATTTGAATTATAAAATCTAGATAAATGATGCTAAAAACTGAAATAGAATATAACAGAAATTGTTTGAAAACCGATAGAAGAAACGTTTAAAAAAAATTAATCTTGAAGAACTTATTGAATAGTCGAGATGTGATCAATGATCATTCAGCCGTTTAGAAATTCTAGCTAGGACCGCACCACACCGCATGCACACCACATCGTCATGACCACGTGTGTGGTTTTAGGCATAGTGAGTGGCTTTGGACATATCCTCCCGAGCAACCAAATTCACATACTTCTTGAAGGGCTCAAGCCCTTATGCTAAAATTCAATTTTATAGCCTCGAAAATTTTCCAACTCATATCTGATGTAGGATTATTCCACAATGCACAAAAGAAAAATTCAAAGAATCTCTAGCAAAACTTTTGGAGAGAGTTTGAAAAATTCAAAATATTTTATTTTTTACTTTATTTTGAAACAGCAAACACAATAATCACTCACATGATTCAAAAAAACTTTATGGGTTAAATGAAAATAGTTATGCTTAATGTCGATGTCTATTTGACTTGAATTGACACCTAAAGTAAGCAAGATAGGTTTAGAAGAGTCAGGTGACATAGTATTAAACAAGACTCCCTTTAAGTGTAAATTACGTATACAAGTCACTCACAAAATTATTTCCCTTATTGGTAGTTTTGCGATTCGGTGCCTTTTGTTCATGCACCATTTCTCATATTTCATAAGTGCTCTAGAGAATTCGCCTAAATTCTTATAGGAAGTGGCCCCTCCTCCACATTCACATAGGTGAATTCGATCAAGTATATACAACAACTGGATACAGTGCCAATTTTTTTACCTACGAATTCATTAAGAGTTCAAACTCAACATTCTTTGTTGCTACCTGCACTACCTATATAAGACTTACTTAGGGCAATGCTTAAGTGTCTCTTCGTGTCTTATTATGTACTAATTTGAAAATCTATCGCATGTGATCTCCATTTGTATAGATTGAGTTGCTAGCACTGGTAGCTTATAATATTATGCTTAGTCTCATTCCCTTCGATATTTTTAATATTAACTTCTTAAAAAGTCCCTTCATCAGAGGATCTGTCAAATTCTTCTCCGGTCTTACAAAATCAATGATTATTACTCCGTCATTCAAGAAATGCCTCACTATGTTATGGCAGAATTTAATATGTTTGCACTTGCCATTATATATCTTACTTTTAACCTAATTAGCTATTGCTGCTTAGCAATCACAATGCAATGATATTGTTGTTACAGGCTTTGGCCACAAAAGAATATTAGCCAAAAGATTTCTAAGTCATTCAACTTCTGTGCCTACCTTCTCCAAGGCTATGACTATGCGGATGAAACACATAAATCATAGTGGGCCTACAACACCGAAAATGGTACTGGAGTGGCCCACTGTATAAATGGTCTCTATCAATGAAGCATGACCCTGAAAAATAGGGCAATCAAATAGCCCAGCCCAAATAGTTCAAAATCTAGACCAAAGCCAACCCCAGGCCAGCCAACCTATAGATAGGGTAGCAATGGGCTGAGTTTGGGCCTCTCTAAGCTAATCCCTTTCAGACATTACAAGACTTAGGGCCTGAGCCCAACATGGACATAGCACAACCAGTCCAAGCCCAAGCCCAAAAATTTTATATCCATGCTGTTCAATGTTTTTTTCATATCATTTTAGGGCATGAACCTAAAAGCCAAGCTGATTCAATTCTCAGGTGGACCATACCATAGGAAAAAGTGGTGATTGGCCATTTGGCCATTAATAGGCCACAAAAGTTTTGGATTAAGCTGCTATTTATTTTTTTTACTTCATTGAAGTTTGTGTGACCTTATCAATAGGTTGGATGGCAAATAAGTATTGTGAAAACATTAAGGTGGTCAGTCACCACTTTTTCTTATAGTATGGTATACCTGTGATTTGGATCTTCTTTATTTTTTGACTCATTGTCTAAAATGATCCAGCAAAATGGATGGACGGTGTGGATATAGACTATAGGATGGGCCCATGGTAAGGGCCGCAACTAATCCGCCCTTATAATACACTTTACCTCCTTTTGACGTTAGCAGCCCTCTTGTTAAAAAGGCTGTGATATTAAAACCGAGAAAATGATAGAATCGATTCACAAAAATATGAGGGGGCCTACCGTTTTGTATGTGTTGAATCATTTATGTTCATCCATTTTATCTTATCACTTTAGGGTATGAGCCAAAAAAAAAAAAAAGGTAGATTTGAAGCTTCAAGTGGACCACACCAAAGGATAAGGGGGAATCAAATCATATACTAATGAAAACTTCGTGGGGGCATATAAGTTTTTGATCAAGTTGATATTTTTATATTACCCTTCATCCATGTTTGTGTGACCTTATGATCAGGTTGAATGATGGGCCCATGTCCCTGTGGGCCCCAGGAAGGTTTTAGATTTGAACAATGGATGTCATTGTTCTCCTTTGTTTTGTGTGGTGCAATCCACTTGAGAGCACAATCTGCCTCATTTTTTGGGTCATGACTTAAAATGAAATGATAAAAACATCTGGATGGCGGGGATAAAACACGTGGATGGCGGGGATAAAACACATACATCATGGCAGGACCCACATATTTTACAGCTATGCAATGTCCGTCAAATTTAATGTATGCAAGCGTGATTTTCGAGGGGGTAATTAAGAGTGTCATTTTTAGGGGTGTCAATGGGTTGGGTTTGGGCTTGAAGAATTAGAAATTTAAGTAGGGCTGGCCGATGGCCCACCCCCATACAGTTTAAAATCCAGGCCAAGACCTACCCCAGGCCCGCCCATTGACAGCCCTAGTCATTTTCCTTTCTTTCAAATACAATTTTAAAATAATAATTATTCATTTACACTATTTTAAAAAAGAAACAGACTTTAGGATTAAGACATTAGGATTATAGCCATATGGACATCCACGTTGATAAGCGAGTTAATGCAAGATAACAAACATAACAACCAGTTTTGATGAAGGTATGGAAAGTAGTTCGTAAAATCATGAACCCGTGAAGATGCAACTTTGGGAATGCAATTTGCTACCAGAGTGATTATTTTCGTCCTTTCTTACAATGTTGTTTGGATGTCAACTTATGATAAATATTTTATGAAAAGTAAATGCAGCGCACTGAATGTGTCTTATGACCCATTCACATATGATGTTATGGCATGTTCTGTGGATAACATACGAAGAGGATTCAATGTGTGGCTGGAAATATTTGACTATTTATTTTTTGGACTAATGTGGCAGTTGGGCATTATTTTAAAATGATGGTGAACGTTCCAACAATTACATGGCATAGTTGTACGGCAATATAGACCTTCCAAGTCGATTGTAGATGAATTGTAATCCAAAATTTAAGCTAATTTGAATAACCATCTAATTTTTTTGCGCTTTGAATTTGGACCACACAAAATTTGACTCTTAATAGTCCATTCATTTGACGGTTTGGATTGTACATGAGTGACATGTGTGAGGAAAATGAGTCAACCATCACTATTTTAAATTGGTGGTAAACTATCATAGAAGTGAGCCCCTTTGCACCTCGAAGGTGTTTTATGGTGCTACTCTTGCAGAGTGTGATGGTTGGTCTAACGGCATTGGCAAATTGGGTACAAATTGCACATGTAGTATAAAATTAACTCAAACCATCTAATTGCGTGCCTAAGTTTGGAAGGATCGCGTGTGAAAATTTTCCTTGATTTGAATATTTAGGTAATTGAGTAGAGATATTAAGGGCACGTTTGAATGCCAACCCACAAGTAAATTTTTTTTTTTTTACTTATAGCAGTAAAAAAAAGTTATTATTATTATTTTAAATCCAATTGCTTTAACAAACATCCTTTTAAAAGCAAAGCAGCTTAACAAATTTACTTAAGGCTTGTTTGACATCTCTACTCTAATTCAATAAAAACTTTTTTTTTTTTTTTTTTATCAATAAGAGCTACTACATTAAGCCCTTTTTTGTTCCGGCTCTTATTTTAAATAAGCTTGTTTGGTAAAATCTCAAAAAAAAGAAAAAAAAGCTCTTACTTAAAATAAGCATGATTGATAAAACTTTCAAATAAGAGTTTATTGTAAGGGTAGTTGACGTCATTTTTAAAGATTATAACAACTTTAATTTAAGAGCAATCCCAATGGTTGTTTTGGTGGACTGTCCATCATGTGGGGCCCCTCAATGTCCACTACCCACTACCCACACTATGGACTCCACATTTGATGTGTCCATAGTGTGGGCCCTACCATTGAAGTGGATTGCCCATCATGCGAGGCCCACTTTTGAAATCCACCATTCGTCATATGGGGTGCACCTTCTATGTGGATCATCCATTATATGGCCCACTTTGGATATGGGTACTCATCCATCATGAGAGACCTTGGATGTGGACTGTCCATTAGGCGGGGCCTACTTGATGTGAACTGTCCATTATGAGGGGCCACACTTTTATATAGGTCATCCATCATGTGAAGCTCACTCCGTCCATTATGTGGGCCCACCTAGATGTAGACCATTCATTGTGTAAGGCCCCACCTTCAATGACCATCATCTATCATGTGGGTCCCACCTTTGATGTGAACTGCCCATCAAATGGGACCCACTTGATGTGTATGTTTTGTTATGTTGGGCTACACTTTGAGGAGGGTCATCTATCATGTGGGGCCCACCTTTGATGTGAACCTTTCATTACGTGGGCCCACCTTGATGTGGGGGCCTACTTTAATATGAGTCGTTCATCATGAGGGGCCCATCTTTAATGTCCACCATCCATCGTGTGGGTCCCACCTTTTTTTGTGGACGGCTATAATGTGGGGCCCACCTTTGATGTCCACAATCCATCATGTAGATCCCACCTTGGCTGTGGACCGTCCATCGTGTGGGGCCCAACCTTCAATATGGGTCATTCATCATGTGGGCCCACCTTTAATGTCAACCTTCCATCATGTGGTCCCACGTTCAACATCCAGCATCCATCATGTGGGTCCCACCTTTTTTGTGGACCATCTATCATGTGGGGCCCGCTTAATGTGAATAATCCATCATCTGGGACCCTCCTTTGATGTCCATTATCCATCATGTAGGTCCCACCTTTGTTATGGATCATCCATCATGTGGGGACTAACTTTCAATATGGGTCATTCATGATGTTGACCCATCTTTAATGTCAACATTCTATCATGTGGTCCCACATTCAATATCCACCATCCATCATGTGGGTCTCACCTTTGATGTGGACCATCCATCAGGTAGGGCCTGCTTGATGTGGATCGTTCATCATGCGGGGCCACATTTTGAAGTAGGCCATCCATCATGTGGGGCTTACCTTTGATGTGACGATGCATTATGGAGGCCCACCTTTGATATGGCCTATTCATCATGTAGGTCCCACCTTCACTATGGGTCGTTCATCATGTGGGCCTACCATAAAGAAATTGTAAAGAGAAGAAAAGGGTAAGATGAGAATTACTTGAAAAGTTAAATGACAAACTTGTCCAAAAGTTAGTCCAAAATGTCTACCCTCTTAAGCTAAATAAGCTCCGTTTAAAAAAGTAATCCCTCCCAAACTTATAAAATCGGAGCTTATTTACTACTTTTTAAACAAATAAGCACATTAATTAGGCATTTACCAAACGGTCTAAAAGTTTACTTTTTTTATAAATAAGCTAATAAGCTCTTACTTATGGAGATGCCAAACGTCCTTTTATATAGCCAGAAAAAATTCTTATTTTTAACTTATAGCTTTTATAATCTCTCTCTCTCTCTCTCTCTCTCTCTCTCATCTCTTCACATAATGAATAAAACATATCAAACGTGGCCCCACATGATGGACAACCCACATCGAAAGGTGAAGCCCATACAATGGACGATCCAGATCAAAGGTGGGCTCCACATGATGAGCACTGAACATTAAAGGTGGGCTCCACATGATGGATAGAGGTGTCAATGGGCCAGGCCTAGGCCTGAAAAATTAAAATTTTGAATAGGCCCGGCTCGAAACAGTGTAAAATCAGGGCTGAGACCTACCCCAGGTCCGGCCCATTGACACCCCTAATGATGGATGACCCAAGTCAAGGTGAAGCCCACAGAATGGGTGGTCCACATCAAAGGTCGGCCCCTATTGATGAATGGCTAAGATCTAAGGCAAGCCTCGCATGATGGTTGACCCACATTGAAGGTGGGGGCCACATAATAGACATTCCACATCAAAGGTGGGCTCCACATATGCGTTGTGGACATTAAAGGTGGGCCCCACATAATGGTAGACCCACATCAAGGCAAGCCCCACATAATGGACAATCCACATCAAGGGTTGGCTCCTAATGATGAATAGTTGACATCCAAGGTGGGTCCTGCGTGATGAACTACCCACATCAAAAGTGGGGCCCACATGATGGACAATTCTCATCAAATGTGGGTTCCACATTATCAACGATGGATATTAAAGGTGGTCCCACATGATGGACAATAACATTTATGGTGGGCGCACATGATGGATAACCCATATCAAGTTGGGCCCCACATGAGGACACTTCATATCGAAGGTCAGCCCCTAATGATGAATGACGCACATCAAAGGCAGCTCCCGCATGATGGACAATCCACACATCCAATGTCTAACATGATGGAGGGTCCACATCTAATGTCATGCCCCCAAATTCGTAACTGGGGTTAAGGTTAACCATAGTCCGGATTTGAAGTTCTAACTTGCGTCACACTACTAAAGGTAAACAATTCATCATACATCTAAATCCAAACCACCAAAATAAATCACCACCACATAAAATTTATTCAAATAAATTAATTATTTTCATCATCCATCCTAATAATGTTTCAACATCTAACTCTATGTAAACACAATAACATAGATAAAGAAGTTATCAACTAATATTTTATTTCTAATGTGGTAACCACTAGCACATAATTTTTGCCATCTTCCACATCCTATCAGTTTCGCATGATCTTAATTTATTCTTCGGTCTACGGTTAAGCCTAAATGGAAGAGTTTATGGGCTTCCAAGGAGATACTAAGCCTAAAGAAAGATCTTATTTTTTATGATTAGATTAACTTGGCCCATCCATGATTTTGATTACTTGGTTCTGTTTGAGCCTTTGCTTACAGTAGCTTTTGTAAAGTGTTGGAAATCCGGTCAGCGGAAGCACCGAAGAAGAGCAAACAATCACCACACAGCCACATACACAATCAACGCAAAAGCACATGAATTTTACGTGAAAAACCCTTGCGGGAAAAAACCACGGCACAAAGCAACACTTTCCACTATGAATTCAGATGATTACAGAGCTAGAATTACCCGAGTAGATCCCAAAGATGAATAAGGCACACTAAACACTCAATCCTCTCTCCCAATAACTCTAATCCCGTTTAGATCACCTATGTATTGCTTAGAATAAGGTCTAGTACGATTAGGAAACATATATATAAGAGGAAACCCGAAATTAGAACCAAGTAGTGCGAAAACCGCACAACACTACAAATTTCGCAGACCGCAGACCGGTTGGACGATTGGTCGCACATAGTCCAGAGAGTTGCATGTCCACTGCCTCAATTCAAACCTGTCCCCAGACCGGTCTGAGCTACCAGTGACCGGTCTCAAAAAGCCAAAAAACGTCCAGAGAGTTTGGACTCAAAACTGCACCACTCTGTCCACTGTCTGACTGGTCGGTGGATTCTATTTATGCACAATAATGAGGCCTTCACAACAAACTCCACCAAGGCATCATTAGACTTCGAACCATCTCTTTTACTCTTCAAAGAACCAACTCATCATCAATCATAGTCATCGCTTCTCATGCATCACTGCATCTTCGTCAAGCCTTCGCCAATCCTAGAGAAGTTACGCAGAACTTGAACTTCTCTGAAGGGACCACCTTGGTCAGCATATCCGTCGGATTCACGCTAGTGTGAATCTTGTCTACAGTCACATCTCCTTCCTCAAGCACCTGTTGAATAAAATGGTGACGCACATCAATGTTTAGTACGTGAGTGATAAACAGAATTTTTAGCCAAATTTATAGCACTTGAGCTATCACAATTAACCGGCACGGCTTCCTGCTGAAGCCCCAACTGATTTATCATCCCTTTCAACCAAACAGCTTCTTTGAAAGCTTCTGTCACCGCTATATACTCAGCTTCAGTAGTAAAAAGAGCCACCACAGACTGAAGCTTAGACATCCAACTAATCTCCCCACCCACTAATACAAACGAATACCCTGAAGTCGATCTCCTATTGTCCACACTACTTGCGTAATCAGAATCGACGTAACCAACTAACTTGTCCTTGGACTTCTCAAACGTCAAGATGTAGTCCTGCGTACCCCGAATGTATCGAAGTAACCATTTCACCGCTTCCCAATATTGTTTACCCGGGTTAGACATGAATCGGCTTACAACACCCATAGCCTGTGAAATATCTGGTCTTGTACAGACCATGACATACACTAAACTGCCCATAGCACTTGAATAGGGCACATGAGACATAACACGCTTTTCTTCATATGTTTTGGGACACTGTTTAGAAGAAAGCTTGAAGTGAGCCGCGTGGGTAACGCTGACCGGTTTGGACTTGTCCATCTCATACTTTTTCAATACCTTCTCAAGGTATTCTTCTTGAGATAACTACAACCTGCTCTTCTTCCTGTCTCTATGAATGTCTATGCTAAGAACCCTCTTTGCAACCCCCAGATCCTTCATCTCGAATGTCCTTGAAAGCTGAGTCTTCAACACATCGATGTCAGACATGCTATGACTGGCAATAAGTATGTCATCGACGTACAACACCAGTATGAGAAACTTCTCATCATTCAGTGTCTTGTAATAGACACAATGATCGTACTCGCTCCTGGTAAAGCCCCGACTCATCATGAAGGAATTAAATTTCTTGTACCACTGCCTAGGCGACTGTTTGAGACAGTATAACGATCTCCTTAACCTGCAAACCTTGTTATCGGCCCCTTGCACTGTATAACCATCTAGTTGCACCATGTATATCTGCTCTTCCAATTTCCTATGTAGGAAAGTAGTCTTCACATCCATCTGTTCTAGCACGAGATCGTATTAGGCAACCAGCGCTAACACAAACCTAATAAATACTTGCTTCACAACTGGTGCAAAAAATCTTACTGAAGTCTACGCCTTCACGCTGAGCATAACCTTTAGCTACCAACCTTGCCTTGTATCTATCATGTTTCTTCCAAAAAATTCACTTACACCCAATCGCTTTTCGGTCCACTGGAAGCTTCACAAGCTCCCAAGTCTCATTCTTGTACAAGGAGTCATCTCGTCTTGCATTGCCGTCTTCCACTTCTCAGCATCTACATCCTGTAGAGTTTCATCAAAGTTAGACGGATCTCCCTTATCTGTAATGAGAGCGAATGCAACGTTCGAGTCATCCCTGTACCTTGCCGGTAACCTACGATATCTGGGTGGATTTCTTCGCACAAGTGGCTGCTCCACCTGATCTTGTACCTTTGTCTGCACCTCAGTATCGGCCCGTGTCTCATCTCTGTCCTCATGAGTGTCAACTTGTTTTGATGTTTTTGGTTCCTTTATAGTATCCTTATGGAATAAAGACGCCTCATCAAATTCGACATCACGGCTTAGGATGATCTTCCGTGTGACTGGGTCATATATTCGATATCCCTTCACACCATCACCATAGCCCACAAAGATCCCTTTTCTGGCCCTATGGTCTAGCTTATCTCTCTCAACTAATGGTACATGAGAGTAAGCTTCACAACTAAAAATCCGCAGACTTGAGTAGTCTAGTGTACGACCACTCCACACTTCCTCAGGGATTTTACATTCAATTGCCATAGAGGGTGACCGGTTTATCAGGTAACAAGCTGTGTTAACGGCCTCAGTCTATAGCTCTTTGCCCAACCCAGCATTACTAATCATTGATCGAGCTCTCTCTAAGAAAGTCTGATTCATCCGCTCTGCCACACCATTCTACTCTGGCGTGTGGCACACTGTGTTGTGCCTCACGATCCTCTCCTTTTTACAATGTGTTAAATTCCCTGAAAGTGAACTCACCTTCATTATCGGTTCTCAAAATTTTCAATTTCTGCCTTGACTGATTCTCTACCATCGCCTTCCAATATTTGAAGGTCATGAAGACATCAGATTTATTTTTCAAAAAATAAACTCAAACCTTCCTACTATAGTTATCGATAAACAACACGAATCACGATGACCCCCCAACATCAATAACGGGCGACAGCCCCCATACATCGAAATGGACATAATCAAGCACCCTTTTACATACATGTTTCCCCCCTTTAAAAGACAATCTAGACTGTTTCCCATGCATGTAATGTTCACATATACTAAAGTCTACAGATTTAAAGGAAGGAATCAAATATCGTTCAGAGAGTACCTTCATGCCCCAGCTCGCTCATGTGGCCCAAGCGTGCATGCCACATACATGCAGACATGGAATCCGCTACAGTCGCTGCAGCTCCACCTAATGAAGTGCTCCCAATCAGCCTGTAAATGTTACCATGCCTCTGTCCCTTCATAATTACAAGGGCTCCCTTTGAAACTTTGCAGAATCAATCAAAACCGATGAACTTGCACCCCAATGCTTCAAGTGCACTAAGGGAGATCAGATTCTTCCTCAACCTTGGAACGTGCCTTACTTCCGTCAAGGTCCGTTCGATCCCATCAAACATCTTGATGCACACTATACCAATCCCCACAACCTTACAGGCGTAGTCATCGCATAGAAATACCGAGGCTCCCTCATACTCCCTACAGGAAGTAAAGACGCTCTTATTTGGGCACATGTGATATGAAGCCCCAGTGTCCATGATCCACTCATCGTAGAGAAATTCCGCCTTTGACGCCGTCAAGACCTTACACACATCACTATCACCTTCCTCAGCTTCAGCGGCATTGGCTTCCCTAAAAGAATCACTTGACTTCTCCTTCTTGTATTTAGGACTCTTGCAGTCCTTTTCATGTGCCCAACTTAGCCACATCCCCAACACTTCAACTGACATTTGCCCTTGCCTTTGATTTGGATCGAGAACGCAATGATCCTTCACCTAGCTCAGAATTCCTTCCTCTCATAAACAGTGCTTCAGAGAAGGAATTAGTATCACCGCTTTTCTGTCTCATGGCATTCGATTGAAGGGTTGAGACAACGGTATCAACACTAATAGTATCCCTACCCGTACACAACGAGTCCCTGAGTGACTCATATGAACTAGGAAGCGAGTTCAACAAGATCAAGGCTTGATACTCGTCCTTCATTTGCTCACTTTTGGCATGCCCAATCATCATAATATTGACAAAATGCTTTTGAAACCTTAAATGGGTCAAGCCGGGCTGGGTTCAAACAAGTTGACATACCCTTGGGTTTTTTTGGGAACCGCTTTTTAATGGTAATTAACATAAACCACCAAGGGGTATTTGATTTTCTAATTTCATATGTAATTCAAAGTAAAAAAAATGTCTTTTTTTATTTACACGGATAATTATGTGTAAATGGGTCATTATTATTTGCTTCTAAGGTCATTATTACTTATCACTGCCAAAAGAGGAAAATAAAAGATAAATTTGACGTCATTTGTGACTATTTGGCTCGCCTGGCAATATTGATAAATTGTTTTTCTTATGTAATTGCGAAATATGAATTGGCTACTCATAGAGACAGTGTTATAACTCTATCAAATCGTGCTCCTGCAAACTGCAAAAAACCAAAGACAAGGTAGATTATTCATAAGTCAAGCGGAAATTTGTCATGGGCTCATAGTAGTGACTAGTACTCGATGCTCTGTAGGTCCCGTCATGATGTACGTCTTCTATCCAAGTCGTCCATTCACCAATCCGGATCAATTTTATGATATGAGCAGAAAAAATGGAGGCGTGGTGAAATTCAAGTTAACATTCAATCATAACTCATTTTTATGTGGTGTCATCCACTTGAGATTAGATCTGCTTCTTTTTTTAGATTAACACCTAAGATCATTTTAAATACTAGATAGAAGGTGTGGATGAAACTCATACATCAGTGTGGGGCCCATAAAGCACCAACCTAATGGTAACGGCGATAGCCAATCCGTATCTCATTCAAATGGTGGGAAGGGAAAATACATATGGGGTATATAGTGACAAACTTATGAATTCCGTAATCCCTTGCATCCAAACAATGGTTGGCCAACTATGTGTTTTACTCGTGTTGGACCCGTAGGTCATTTCTGGACCTCAAGAATGATTGGTCCTCCAATTGATTTTGAAAACATGCAACAGAGAGTAGGATCGCACTTATAGATAACATAACGCTAACTACTTATATACTTATATTATGGTACAAAATTTGTGTGCTATTAAAATCTAAAAAGAAAGGTTAGGAGGACCATGCTGAAGGTTCACATGATCAGAGTTTTAAGTGGGTCCTACCCATTCACTGGAAACAAAAAAAAAAATGAACCTGAAATCTCTGCGCACAAAGAGTCCCTGAATGACTCATATGAATCTGAAAGAGAATTCAGCAGGATGCATACTTGATATTCATCCTTCATCGGCTCATCCATCTCCACCAACTTTCAAACCAGCAGATTGAACGTACATAAGTGGTCCTCCACATCCTCCCCTTCAGCTATCATCAAGGTAAACAACTGCATCAACAAATACATGCAGTTTTCTCGAGATTTCTTGGCATAGACCTTCTCTAACTTCGTTATCATATCAGCCGCACTCTTCTCCTTCATGACATTATAGAGGACATCATCCGTAAAGCATAATAAGATCGAGGTTTTGGCCGTCTTGTCGAGCTTCGTCCGCTCATCATCTTTCATAGCCTCAAGTCGCTTTCCAAAAACTTCATCAAGCCCTTGCTGAACTAGGAGGGATTTAATCTTCACCTTTCATAGTTTAAAGTTATTTTTGTCGGAGAACTTCTCTACTTCGATCGAATCTCGTGCTTAATCCCATGTTCTCGTCTCAGATCCGAATTCTACTCTACCCCAACTTTAGTCATGATACCACTTGTTGGGAATAAAACGCCGGCAGCGAAAGCAAAAGCTGAACAACAACACAACAGAATATTCAAATCTAGCAAGCAACACAATGCAACCAATTACACAAGCATTCAACCACAAGAGACAATTCGATTTTAAGTGGAAAAACCCTTCAACGGGTAAAAAACCACAGCACAGAGTGATCCACTATAATTCAGAAGATTACAAAGATTGACAGCCCACAAGCAAGGAAAACCCAAGCTTTCTCTCTCTCTCTCTCTCTCTCTCTCTCTCTCTCTCTCTTAAAACACTCTCCCCTCTTCATAATACACTTAGGAAACCTTAGACACCTTAAAATACCATCTAAGTCTGGATTCATGTCATATATATAGCAACTAACCCTAAAATAAAAACAATTTATGCAAATCCGCGTAACTGTGCAAGAAACTGTGTATACTACCGATCGGTCGTGACCGGTCAAACCGATAAAAAAACAGTCCAGAGGGAAACTACTAAAAACAACACTACTGCCTCAACACTGGCCAACCGGTCATGACCGGTCGGCCCCCACTGTCCGACCGGTCGTTGACAGTCCAAGGACCCTATCAGTGCATAGTTTGAAGACTCTTCCAACAACATCCACATACACATACCACAAAATAATATAATGGAACTCAACAATAATCTTACGATTATCGACGCATAATATAAATCATCCACACAAATCCAATCAACACGATCTATATTAAAGGAAACTTAGAAAATAAGAGAAAACTATGAATGACTTGAAGGGAAAATCCTCACTTCTTAGAAGGACACATTTGGAGGTTGAAGAGGCTTAGTATATCGTTGAAAAATCAAAGAACCCCCCCCCCCCCCCCCCCCCCCCTAGTGCAAGGGGGTAGAGATGGCTAGATTTTTTTTTAGGCTTTCTCTATAACACACGTTAAGAGAAGTTTTCTCTCATGTATAACGCCTCATGCACATGAGGGTGGATGTTTAATGCTTTGACGGTCCTTATTATGATGAAGCAAATCCTAATCGTCTACTCGGCCTCAACAGAATTTTCCTGTGTTGTTGACACCTGATTGGTCCAGCTCAGCACTGACGTTGTCAACACTGCTGGCAAACAGAAAAATCCTGTTGAAGCCAAGCAGATGATCGAGATTCCTATCAAGCCCAACCTAAAAAGTAAAACTCAAGCCCGACTCCAGCCCAAGTGTGTGACAGGCCAAGACAAGCAGACCCAAGCTTGGCCCTGATGATTATGCATGGGTCAGGCTTAGGGCTGTACATCGAGCCAAGTCGAGTCGAGGTGGGCCAAGCTGGGCTTAACTCGTCTGTGCTCTACTCGAGTTCTAATTCGAGCTCAACATTGGAGCTTGCCTTGTTTGTTAAATCTTTCTAGGCAAGCTCAAGGCAAGCCGGTGGATCGAGTTGAGGCGAGCTTACCTCGAGTCAAGGCGAATCGAGCTTGCTCCAACCTCAATTTATTATATTTTTTGCTACAAAATACAAATTAAAAGTCAACAATATTAAGTTCAAGAAGTCACACATATATTAGGAGAGAATAGTATTTTTACAGGTGGGAGCGCACAATTTAAATGGCCTATCTCTGATCGATTTTTTCATTGGCCAGGTCACACATGCATTAAATGCAGACGACTAGTAACATTTTCTGAACCATAGATTAACACAGTACATGCATAGCTCACCACATGAATGGTCTGCCCTAGTTATTGTGCAGACAATCTTCATGATGAGGCCCAACTGATCTATTAGTTGGACCGCCCTATAAGTTTTGGGGGAAAGAAGAGGAATATCTTGTGGAGTATAATTAGACTGAGCCAATTAATCAATAAATGTTCTTTTCTATTACAATAGTACATCATTGAATACTTTTTTCTTGTGTTTGATATCATTACTTGATTTCATGCTTTTAGTGTGTGCGCCTAGATAGCCTTTTTTTTAAAATGACAAAAATGTCCCTAAGAAGTGAAGACCATGGACAATTATTTGAACTGTTAAAAATATTGTGGACCTCAATATGGATGGACAACAACCTAAACCGTTCAATAGTAGGTGATTAGTGATTTGGATAGTCTAAAAGTAGGTGAACAGCTATCTGAACTGTTCAAAAGTACTTAGAACAATTATATGGACCATTCTAAAAGGCTGAACAATTATCTAAACTGTTCAAGTGTAGGTGGACAGTGTTGTGCACCATTCCATGATGGTGGACAGCAATGTGGACTGATCCTTCTATCAATATATGCAAAGATGTGAGCACCTCTTAGGGTATTTTTGTTGTTTTCATAAATATGCTAACAACTTTTATTTAGATTTGACAGGAAGTGGTAAAATGAAGAGTCCTCTCAGAAATATGAGAGTGGTAAAATAAAGAGTCATCTTAGAAATAATATTTGAATTTCACAGATGAAGGGACCGAAGAGGTCTCTAGTTCAAAGATTGGCTCACCATTTACATAACTTGAACAATTTACTGGCTATCCAAACACAAACAATCATTTACAACTTACAGCTAAACAGGACAGGCTGTAAATGGTTTATACCTGTAAATCATTCATTGGCATCCAAACAACCCCTAACCTTTAATAGAGAGTTTTTAATTCAAAATAACATTCCTATTAGATGAGGGCTAACCTGTAGCAAAGGTTTTTTAATCCAAAATAATCCTTTCAAAATCGATATTAACTTGCAATGAAGGGAATTCCAATCTAAATTACCCATTTTAGAACCAGGTTACCCTTTCAAATATGTAATAATTTTTTTATTTAAAAAACCCTCTTTTTAGGACATAGGTTGGGTACTATCCCACTAGGATGCAGCAGAGAGAGATGACATCGTGGGATTTGATTGGCCCGTAGGCCTTTGTCAAAGATGGGGACCACGCAAGGCATGTTGGAAAGTCGTTTGGTCGAGTACTCAACTGGAACCCATCTCTAATAAAGGCTTACGGGCCAACTAAATCCCACCGACTCTTCTGTCTCCCACTATGCCTTGCATCTATGTCCCCTTTCTAAACTAACAGTAAACTCTTGTCACGATCCTAAGGGTTTAAAGAGCCCAGCTTTACAAGTTCCATCAATCCTGAGGCTTTCAACGTATTGGGTAGGTTCTTAACAATTCATATCAGAGCCAACATCATGTCTTATGTTTGAATCACGGAAGGGGTGACTTGTGGCAAGGGTGAATTAGAGTAAAAGCCGCCACAGCGTGGAAAGGGCATATCAGAGTGAAAGTCACCACGGCATAGAAAGGGCTACCTGGATAACTAGAGTGCAACATGGGGTTTATGGAATGTGTAAAGTTAGGCTCTTTAAACCCCTGGGATTGTAATAACCTGTACTTTGAAAGGATTTTCAATCATATTCCCCTCAAAAAAAGGAAAAGAAAAATGATTGGCGTAGGAAAGTTCAAGAGAACTGTTCACACACCACCAAAGTTTCAAGATGCTGAGTCCTGCAATATGTTGCCCTTCTAAGCTCGTTGACAGATCTTGAAGTATCTTCCTCATGCCTATTCTTTATAAAATCAAAGGGCACCTCTTATAGGAGCCATTCTTAAGAGTTGATTCTTCGAAGAGCTTTAGCAATTCTTCTATGGCATCTACGTCAGCACATTGATTGCACGATAGCCAAAGAAGATTTGTAGGGTGTTAGAGTGCACCTTCCCCAAGTCAACGCATCCCAGTCCAATGCTGAGTACATGGACCAATGTTATAGAGTTCAATATATCAACTATGGTATGATGGAGGGGATGGTAGTCACCCTTAAACTAAAATTAAATTAAAAACTCCCCATCTTGTAGGGGATGATAGTCACCCTTAAAAAGTATACACACTCATAGGAGGGTTCTCATAACTTACCAGTCCTTGATGTTTGCTTGTCCACTTGAATCTCACCTAAATATATGAATTCTTAATGAACTAACAATTCATGAGGAGTGAAAGTACATATGGTCACTTATCGACTTATATAGGGTTTAGGGTAATATCATCCTGTGAGTGTGTATACTTTTTAAGGGTGACTACCATCCCCAACACTGAAAATAACATCTCCATCTTTCGACATGTTGCGAAAGCCATTTTTTCCGACCTCTCATGCCCTGCGATGGTAGATTAGCGCATCCCTTTAAAAGTGTGTTGACAGGGATGTATGACAAGTTCTCCCTCATGTTGTGCAGCTATAGGGTGGTCATCATCTACTGAATGCCCCCATACAATAAGTGCTTCTTCAACCGTCTTGTAACTCCTAAACTGCGCTCGAGAATAACACTCCATATGTGCCTTGCATTCTTCCCAAGTGTAATAAATTCCTATAGACTCTTGTCAAGCACAATGCAAACTTTCTCCATTAATGTCTCTGTCATAATTAACATTAATCACATATAAGTTGGTTATTAGTAGAGAAAAGACTTCGTTACTAAAATTAATATGGGAATCATAAACAACACTTAATTAACAACATATATATCCAGTCAGATAACTAATAAGCATTATTATCAATTGTATTCTCAGTAATATACCACGAACTGACGCAAAAGTAATAAAAAATGTACAAATAAGTAATATAAGTCTATTATGTACTTTTGTAGCAATTATTAATATGAGTACCATTCGATCATATGTACGTTGAAAAATTACAAAAAATATTATTAGTAATAATATTCAAAATATATACAGAAAGTACATACTGTTTGAACTACACATTACTTCCAACTTAACATAATCGGCCATTTTAATGTCTACTAACAGTATGGTATTAATTGTCCAAACTATAGAAGCCATCCATTTTTCCAAAAGATAGAATATCAATTATTAAAGTTTATAAGATATCAATTCAAGTTTAAAAAAACAATGACTTGATGCAAAACACGTGGATAATCATCTAAAAAAACTCATTTATGATAATCAACTTTGACGCCAACATATGCAAAATGTTGTCATTATAGGTTAACCTCACCAGCATTTAATGCCATCTCTTTCAATAGATTAAGCAAAGCAGCATTGTAGGCTTCTTTTTTAGATAGAAATTTTATCACAAGAAGTACATTCCATGTTGTCAAATCCTTTATCCAATGCGATGTTGGAATAATCTTAGGCACACGTAGTCATTACCTTATTTCATTGTAATTGCAATCGATTTCATGGCTTCCACTATGCCAATCATCCTTATTCTAATCATTTTCAGCAGACGAATAACTTTTGCCCTCTTTTGAGAATTTGCAGTATTGTTTGTGTTCACCCTTGGGCTCATCTGTGGCATATTTATGTCTTTCCTTATCTTGAATCACCAATGAATGCCTGATCCATTGTCCTCATAATCATCATCGGATAAACACAAGTATATATTGTTAAGGTCGACAGTCTGCGTTATTGAATCATCAGAATTCCTTATTTCTATACGACTAATGTTAGCTGCAATATTATTGATTGTGCGAGTGTGACAACTTGCGAGATCGTCTTCGAAGATGTATTTTAAGTCATCTACCTTAGCATAAGTTTCTCTCAGACATGTTGTGTGTGAGGATGTGATTGATCTCAGGAAGAAAAAAAGAGTTCCGTTATTGCAGGTGACATAAAATATTTAAAATAATAATCTTAAAGTAGTAATAGAAAGACATGGTCTCTCACTCTCATATAATTTGCACATACTTCATTTGTTGCGAAAATAATTTCAACTCATTATTCCAGTAGTAATCGTTGGCAATCCTCAAATCTTGTGTCATGAAATAAAATTTCTTTACGATTTAAAGTCAATTGGTAACATTTTCATAGTAATTGACAATCTTAATGTGGATTTCATATTCACAACAATGGTCATGTAAGATTTCTTCTTAAACTTGTATCCACTCTTCCTCCCATTTATATCGTAACAACAAGCACTATCTTCACCTATGTGAAGACCTAATATTGTGGTGTTGTCTTTGATATTGAAAATCTTGCCTTGATGACTCAAAATCAGTGCTCGATAACATTTTAAAGCTGAGTGTGCCTATAATTAAAGAATTTTTTCTTATTTGATGAATTATGGCTCATGTGATATTCATTTAAATGACAACATATACTACAGTATGGGCCATGAACCCGGGTGAGTAGGCGTATCCATCATTTACTGCATAGTATTTACCTACATTATTAGTGAATTCTTATCAATATAAACATCATATACATTGCATTAATAAATAACAAATAATACACACACACACACACACACACACACACACACACGTTTAAATTTACCATTTAGGATCGTAAAAAGATCATGTGCATAGGCCAATGTACTATGCAAGACTCGAGCATCAAATGCAGATCCTTCCCACCCCACAAGCATGTAGATAAATTTTATTTCAACATTACAAGCAGCAAATACGTTTTGAGAAATGACTCATTTCTTATTACGATAAACCGCACTATCGACCGCTCGTAAAAATGCCGGTGTATGTATTCCTTTATTGCACTAATACAGTCCTAGAGTATTAATCATGCGAGTGACTAATCCATGATATCAGGAAAAAATAAAAATAAATATTTGTACAAGGAGATACCCGAGCAAGTATGCTAACATAAAAGTATGTATTTCAGTTATGATTTAAGATTATCTCATTAGAAGTATCTATTGTAGATAGTTTCATATAGTTATAAGTAATGTGAGTACATGCATAGCTCACCATATGAGGCCCAACTAATAGATCACCTAGGTATTCCTTAAAATAAGGTCTAGTACGATTAGGAAATATATATAAGAGGAAATTCGAAATTAGAAATAAGTAGCGCGAAAACCGCGCAACATTACGAATTTCGTAGACCGCAGACTGGTCGCACATAGTCCAGAGAGTTGCATGCCCATTGCTTCAACTCAAACCTGTCCTCAAACCGGTCTGAGCATCCTGCGACCGGTCGGGCGACCGGTCTGAGCTACCAACGACTGGTCTCAAAAAGCCAAAAAACGTCTAGAGAGTTTAAACTAAAAATTGCACCAATCTCTTCACTACCCGACCGGTCGGTGGACTCTGTTTATGCACAGTAATGAAGCCTTCACAACATAAAGTTTTCAATAGGTTTGCATTGGCATTTTTTTTATTGGCCCATGCATCAGCCCATTACACAGCTACATCATTTAGAACTAAAATGATATTAATTAAACCTCAAACTATCCAAAAAACAATGGTCAGATTTTTAGGTGTTAAGAGACACCCTTTGCTATATAAAAAAATATCAAGTCAAAAATTTTGTATTACAAGATAAATCAATGTATACATTCTTAGTGATTATGGGAAGATCATGATTGGTTCTTACTCTCATAAAGTCTCATGGCTACAAGGCCCATTTTAATGATCACATGTCCAAAAGCGAATCAACTCATCTTGAGGAACAAACAGATCTCATAATGAAACCATATGAGTGTAGAGCTAACCCAACTATAATGTGATCAAAGCATGAATGTCTAAATGATCAGCTTTGACCCATCTCGTGGCTCATCTTGAGACACGTAGCCATAGTTGGCAAGTGTTGACTGTGTAAGACAAAAAAAAATTAAAAATTAAAAATTTGTTAAGGGAGACTTTGATCCCATAACCAATACTTTCTACTCAAGCTCTCTTACTACTCACTTCACTATTATTACTTGGCATAACATGAAATATATATATACATATGTAGATTGGTGAAGATAGAATGTGCATATGTTAAACTTAGACGCTAACTTTTTTCTAAAATTATAGATTATTCATTTTAGGACAATGATCATGCAGGCAATGAACAATTATGAGCCATGAATGGTTGTTGTTGGTCACTGATACTTTTATCGAGAGAAAATAAAGTGAATTGTTACAAGATTCATGTTTGTCCGTCCTTATAAGTTTTACTTATTTATCAAGTTTTCATATTATACTGTATGGTAAATATCAATGATAGTCATGTAGTTCAAGTAGAGTGATTTCTAATGTAGCAAGTAAAAGAGAAAAGAAATATTACATTGGACCCCATGTGATGGAGAACCCACATCAAAGGTGGACCTCAAACAGTAGATGGTTCATATTCAAGGTAGGCCCCACATGATATACGATTTATGTTGAAGATAGGGCAAGGTGGGTCCAACATAATGAACAGTCCATATCAAAGGTTGGCCCCACATAATGGATGATGGATATTAAGGATAGGCCAAACAAAATTGAAGGATAAGTATTTTTGTAATGTTGGAAGCCAAAAATGCTCTTCTAATTTTTTGTCGATAGAAATTAAGATAAGCTACTTGAGCTATAAGTAATCTATATAAGGTAATTGTAACGCCTCGAAATTCAGCCCTCGAGTATGAAGACTCTGATCCCGAGTTTTCAAGTGTAAACTTAACAAAAATGCACGTGAGAGAGTTTCCACGTGCCCAAGCAATCTGGTTAACGTTCAATCATGCTCAATAATCAAAGTAGCTTCTAAACAACAACATCAAAAGTAAAGCAATGATGGTTAAACCTAGATATGTAAGGCAAAAATCCAAAATGGTATAATTTTAAAAGTAGTGTTTGCCAAGATGTGGATATATAAACCACAATATTCATTCAATAAATTCACTGGCTCCATGTACATGTATATAATGAAACTAAGAGTTCAGTAGAGCACTATAAAGATTTCAATGATAGTCCCGAAATAGCGGTATGCCAGACTATGTTGGTCATAAATTGCCACGGCCTTAGTAAAACCTATAGCAAAGTGAACCAGTTGGTGTTTTAAAATATCGTCCTATGTGGGAATTAGTAGCTAACTCAGTGGTACAATTTTTCTAAATTATACATGTTGTCAACACAATTAGGCATAGACAATGATAACATTACAAAACAACCAAATCCTAACTAGTTGATTATATGTATAGATGACATGATATACAAATGTATGGCCTGGGAATAAGAACATAATCATACTTTCAAATCACAATAACCAATCATCTACACAATAGTTTGCCCTTAGCGCAAACCACAAATGCATGATATACTGTGCATGATTCATCAAGTGGTTATTATTTCAGTTCATATAGCAATTTAATGAAGCCGGGATACCGTCGTCTTATCACAGGTCTTTGACCAAATCACGTGGCTTGTTGCCATATGAGACGGCTTTGTTGAGGTGTGGAGCTAAACACACCATCAGATTTTCTAGCCTGCGGTGGTCGAGAGCCCGGACGGTCAGTGATCGGGCGTCCAAAATTCACCCAGAGAGACTAAAAGTCTCTGGACTATTTTTAACACAGTCGGGCGCTCGATGGTATGTTGATCGGGCGTCGGACGCTCGAAATTAAGCAGCTTCTCTCGATAAGTCTCTGGACATATTTTGTATCTGTCAGGCGCCCACCCAAACTTGGTTGGGCGCCCGACCTTGCGCGAACTGTTTACGCGCAGTTTCCTATTTTGGCTCTGATTTCTGTTTCATGCTATATAAAGGGTTGTAATTCAAGATTAGGGTAAGTTAATAAGGTTTCTATACATCCAAGGAGGGAGAGAGAGAGAGAGAGAGAGAGAGAGAGAGAAGGGTCATCTCTGTGCATGGTAGCATAAGAGAAGGTGAGTTTTTCATTGTAACTTCAGTTTTTTTTCATAGTGAAACTTTGCATCCATGGTTTTTTACCCTCGTTGGGATTTTTCCACGTAAATCTTGTCTTGTGGATTGTTGGTTTGTTTGAATTCCGTTTCTACTTGTTATTTCTTCCTGTTTATCATTTGTGGATGACATCGGAGATTTGATCTCAGTTCACCGGCGTTGTTGGCTTGCTGCGCAACAACTGGTATCAGATCTATTGGTTTAGTTTAAGTGGGAGCGACGACAGAAGAAGGGAAGACATGGATTGAGAAGTTTCATGGTTCAAACTTTGCCTTCTGGAAGATGCAGATGTATGACTATTTGTATAAGAAGAACCTCTATATTCCTTTAGAAGGAAAAGAGAAGAAACTGGAGAAGATGACTGATGATGAGTGGTCTCTAATAGATCGGAAGGCGTTGGAAATGATCCGACTCTTTTTGTTTAAGAGTGTAACCTTCAATATATCAAAGGTGAAGACTACAAAAGAATTGATGCATGCACTAGCTATGATGTATGAGAAACTCTCGGCGTCTAACAAGGTCATCTCATGAAGCGGCTATTCAACATGAAGATGTCAGACGGTGGGGGTGTGACTGAGCATCTAAACGAGTTTAATACAGTCACGAGTCAATTGAAATCCATTAGTATCAATTTTGATGATGAGGTCAGGGTGTTATTGATCTTGTCTAGTTTGTCAGACGGTTGGGATGGTTTAGTAATTGCAGTGAGCAATTCTTCAAGATCGTTAAAGTTGAAATTTGATGATGTGACAGGTCTAATTCTCAACGAAGAATCTAGAAGGAAGGCATCGAGAATTTCAGGAAAATCTGGGAATGCTCTAAATGTTGAAGGGAGATGAAGATCATTGAGTAAAGAGAGCAATAAACACGGATGTTCTAAGTCAAGAAAGAAGTTCAAATGGCTGAAAGACAAGGACGAGTGTTGGCATTGCGGGAAGAAGGGGCACATGAAGCGTGATTGCATGACGCTTAAGAAGTAAGAAGGAAGCTCTCAAGATGGGAAGGATTCGATGAATCTATCTGAGGAGAGTAATACGGAAGCGTTAATCTTGTCTCTTGATACGCGGAATAAGTCTTGGGTTATAGACTCGGGTGCTTTGTTTCATCCCACTTCATCGAAAGACATTCTTCATGATTATGTGTTAGGTGACTTCAGAAGAGTTTATGTGGGTGATGATGAGCCATGTAGTATTGTTGGCAAGGAAAATGTTCAGATAAGTCAGAAAGATGGAACAATCTTGAAGTTGAAGGATGTTAGACATGTACTAAGCCTGAGAAGAAACTTGATCTTAGTAAAACAGCTAGCCGATTCTGGACATGTGTCGACATTCACTAGTGATTCCTGTAAGGTCACAAAGGGTGCCTTGGTAATAGCTTGAGGCAAAAAGGAAGGTACTTTGTATGTGACTTTTCAGATCATATAGTTCACTCGCAGTAGCATTAACTGGAGTAAATGGGCAATTATGACATCATAGGTTGGGACATATGAGTGAGAAGGGAATGAATCTGCTGTTGTCAAAGGGGAAGCTACCGGGTTTGAAGTTTATCAACTTGGAATTTTGCGAGGACTGCGTGTATGTCAAGCAGAAAATGGTGAGCTTCAAGAAAACAGGACGCACTTCAAAGACGCATCTATTGGAGCTTGTACACACTGATGTGTGAGGACCGGCACATGTATCATCTCTTGGTGGATCACGTTATTTTGTTTCTTTCATTGATGATGTTAGTAGATAATTATGTGTTTACTTCTTAAAGCATAAATCTGAGGTATTTGATGTGTTTAAGAAATGGAAGGTTCTGGTAGAAAACGAGACAGGTAAAACAGTAAAATATCTCATATCTGATAATGGAGGAGAGTATTGTGATAAGAGATTTGAAAAGTATTGTGCAGCACATGGAATAAAAAATTAGAAAATAATTTCAAGGACACCGTAACAGAACGGTGTGACTGAGCGTATTAACATGACTATCCTAGAGTGCCCCAAGAGCATGAGGTTGCATGCAGGGTTGCTAAGATATTTTGGGCAGATGCTGTGAATACTGCCGTATATCTCATCAATAGAAGTCCCTCAACACCATTGGATGAAGGTTTACCAAAGGAGACGTAGACTGGGAAAGAAGTGAGCCTTACACATCTCAAGGTGTTCGGATGCGCTTCATATATTCACATTAATACAGAGCACATGAACAAGCTGGATGCGAAGTCCAGGAGGTGTATGTTCACAGGCTACGGGCAACATGATTTTGGCTATTAGTTTTGGGACACATAATCAAAAAATCATAAGAAGTAAGGATATAGTCTTCAATGAGAAAGTGATGCATAAGGACAGTTTGCATTGAAAACAGAACAAAACCAATGAGAAAGAATACGTAGAGTTGGAAGAGTTACCGGACACAGGTATTACAGTGACATAGGATGAGCATGCTCAGGAGCATGATGAGGTAGAGCCACAAACATCGGTTGTGAGGAGGTCTACTCAGGAGAGGAGACCCAAGGTCCGATACTCACCCTCCTTACATTATTTATTATTGACAGATAATGGTGAACCGAAGTATTTTGAAGAGGCATTACAGTCAAATACTCGGGTTAAGTGGGAGCAAGCTGTGGATGATGAGATGGACTCCCTTGAGTCCAATCGTACGTGAGAGCTCGTCACTCTACCTAAGATAAAGAAAGCTCTTCATAACAATAACAAGTGGTTATACAGGCTAAAAGATGAGCATTATGGTTCAAAGCGATACAAGGCCAGCTTAGTTGTGAAAGGCTTCCAACAAAAGGCAGGTATCGATTTCACTGAGATATTTTCACTTGTTGTGAAGATGTCTACGATTCGCACAGTCTTAAGTGTAGTGGCTACAGGGGACTTACATCTAGAGCAGTTAGATGTTAAGACAACCTTTCTTTATGGTGACCTTGAAAAAGATATATATATATATATATATATATATATATATATATATATATATATATATGTGGCACCAAGAAAAGAAAATAAGGTGTGTAGACTGAGAAAGAGTCTATATGGCATGTCAGGAAACGGGTTTAGAAGATGTCATGCAGACCACTGTTTGCTATTTAAAGAAGTTTGATACGTCGTACATCATCCTTCTTCTGTATGTTGACAAAATGCTTGTAGCCAGATCAAGCATGAAGGACATCTCAGATCTCAAAAGACAGTTATCTAGAGAATTTACCATGAAGGATTTAGGAGCTGCAAAATAAATCCTAGGCATGAGGATAAAGCGTGAAAAGGAAAACAAGAAACTAGTTTTGTCACAGGTAGAGTACATATCCAAAGTACTTGATCGATTCAGTATGGGAGGTGCTAAGCCGTTTATCACTCTATTAGCTAGTTGCTTCAAGCTTTCTAAGGAGTAAGGTGCGAATACGAAAGAGGAACGGGACTATATGGTTAAAGTCCCATACGTGTCGGCTATAGGGAGCCTCACGTATACTATGGTGAGTACGAGGCCAGATACTGCTCAAGTAGTGGGAGTTGTTAGCAGGTTCATGAACAACCCCGGGAAGGAACATGGGAAGCTGTAAAGTGGATCATCAGATACTTGGTATGTGCTGTGGATGTAGGGCTGTGTTATGAGGGATCGAAAATCAAGTTACAAGGTTACGTTGATTCAGATTTGGCAGACGATATTGATAGCAGAAGGAGCACAACATGGTATGTCTTTACTCTGGTTAGTACTGCAGTGAGTTGGGTTTCTCAATTACAAAAGATAGTGCCTATCAGTACAACGGAAGCAGAGTATGTTGAAGCTACAGAAGCATGCAATGAGATGTTGTGGATGCAAGGTTTTATGAAAGAGTTGGGTAAGAAGCAACCAGATTGCAAGGTATACAATGACAGTCAGAGTGCAACACACTTGGCCAAGAATTCAGCTTTTCATTTAATGACCAAGCATATTGACATCAGATATCACTTCATACGTTCGTTATTGGAAGATGAATCAATTAATTTGGAGAATATCCATACAAGTGAGATTCCTGCAGATATGTTGACCAAGGCGGTCACACGAGAGAAGTTGAAGTTCTGTTAAGCTTCGATTGGTCTTTAGGCATGAAGACGGGAGGTGGTGCACTCCGGATGTAGAAGACGAATGGATCTTTCGTGATGTGTCTTCAAGTAGGAGATTGTTGAGGTGTGGAGCTAAACACGCCATCAAATTTGCTAGCCTGCGACGGTCGAGTGCCTGGACGGTCAGTGATCGGGCGTTCGAAATTCACCTAGAGAGACTAAAAGTCTCTGGACTATTTTTAACAAAGCTGGGCGCCCGATGGTATGTTGACCTAGCGCCCGGTGCCCAGGGTGGGCGCCCGACCATGTTGGGTCGGACGCTCGAAATTAGGCAATTTCTCTCGATAACTATTTGGACGGATTTTGTATCTGTCGGGCGTTCGACCTTGCGCGAACTGTTTAATCGCAGTTTCCTATTTTGGCTTTGATTTTTATTTCATGTTATATAAAGGGTTGTAATTCGGGATTAGGGTAAATTAATAAGATTTCTATACGTCCAAGAAGAGTGAGTTTTTCATTGTAACTTCGTTTTCTTTATAGTGGAATTTTGCATTTATGGTTTTTTACCCTTGTTGGGATTTTTCCACGTAAATGTTGTCTTGTGGATTGTTGGTTTGTTTGAATGTCGTTTCTATTTGTTATTTCTTCATGTTTATAATTTGTGGGTGACATCGGAGATTCAATCTCGGTTCACCGGCATTGTTGTCTTGCTGCGCAACAAGTTTCTCACCCGTGTCCCTTCATCTAATTTAGGGTTCCTCTCCCAATATTCAACATTATACAATGACCAATGGCGAAGGGTCAAAGTCCGAGGATGATCACAAGTACTGTAAGGGTCACCACTCAAACACAATTGCGGCGAAGGCACGATATACAATCCATCCACAATACGGTAGGCTAGTGACCTTCAATAGTGCTCAAGGTCACCATGGGGAGGCTCGTCACCCAATGTTTTACCAACATAGCAGGTTCATCACCCAATGTTTTGCCAATGTGGCAGGCACATCACACCAGTATTGGCCGACAGCTCGGACATGGTATCCCATACCACCATGCCCTGCTCTTAAGTCTTCATAGGATCGTAACGTGCTAACGGTTCTGAATGAGCCTCATATACTAGTAACAAGGGTATCCCAATTTCCTTAGAGTGTTATCATATCACAAAGTAAGGATATGATCGGGCCATGCATTATATTGATTCAATTGACACAGAGGACCCTAAAGAAACCGGTATTGGGTACAAAGCATCTTGTGTGGTTCTAACTATTGTCGGTCGTCCGAGTCCAACATCAATCGACTATATATGTCTGAAATGGCCAATCTTCAATGACCATGATTTGCTCAAATTATTTGGCAAAGCTCGATCCAATATAATAACAGTTAAGTTATCAATTACCCCATAATCATAATACACCTATATACTAGCACAATCCAATTATATCAAGTTTCAACAATATGAATTAGTGCAATTCAAGGTATGTCAACTCAAACTGGTAGGTAGCAATAATCACAAATATGTGCCCCACCAAGGGACATCAATATCACGAATGCATGGAACATTTCCATTCTATGTATAACAACATCAACAACTCAATTCATTCATCATGATAGAGCTCCAATAAAATAATATCGTAAGATTAAGCATTTCATCAAACATATTAACTACCAATCGACATTTATAATAGGATTACCCTAATGAAGAATTTTAGGCATAATTATCATATAAATTCCTACTTCATCAATCAAAAGTAATGGTCTATCACCCTCAAGGGTTGATAAAAGGAAACCTAGGAGAATAGTTTGCACCTTAAGAGGGTTTCGCTCAACCTAGCACACTTCCAGGGTCAAGGTTTCAAGGAAGATCACTGATTCTTATGCAAACACCAAAACTATTATGAGATTTATAACATTAACCTAAGAAAACATTGATTGGAAAGTATGAACAATTTCTTACCTCCGATCAATAAGAGAAAGGATTCACAGAGGATCCGAGAGCGGCTAAGGTTTGATCGTAGGGACTAGCATGCCAATCAAGCAGCAAACAAAGCCCTAACTCTCTCTCTCTCTCTCTCTCTCTCTCTCTCTTCTCTTCTTCTTCTTCTTCTTCTTCTTCCTCCTCTTCCTATCCTTATCTCTCTCTTTATTTGAGGGAGAAATGCCCAAATGAGCCATATTTACAGTGCCAAGTATGACACAAATAGCCCCAAAAGCTAGGTTCTTGGTTATATTACCCTATGAGATGTTGATTCTAGCATTCGAGGCCCACTTAGGTCCATCCGGGTCGATCAAATCTATAGAATAATTGCCACGAGTAGTGATTCACCTAAGGCTATGATTGCTCGTTATTTGGATGAGGAAATTAAAGGATATGATGCAGAGTTTGTTTAATAGTTATTGATCATCGATTAGGGCCACGACTTTAGGAATAGTTGTATGACATTTCTTTGAATTAGTGCTCTAATTGGTCGTGGTCCAATGATCCAAAAGTCACAACTTTAACAAAAATCGAAGGTGGACAATTAACTTAAGTTCCTGACATTTTCTAAAGGCATTCACACATCTCATCTTCTTATCTCTTGAGCCCAAGTTGAACAATTCGCCACACAGTCTCGGTTCAATATTCCACGAGGGATGTTAAGCCCACCAAGATAGAAGATTTTTCTTAGTTTCGGGTTCAGTAGTCCACTAACGAGCGGTTTAGAGCTTATTTGGTTAACTGTGGCATTTTTGAAATAAATAAAGTAATGAAATTTCTTGTGTGTAATGATTAGGGTTTGGATTAGCTAAGTTTATAGTGTGACCTATTCACAATTAGCAAAAATGAGAATTCGGATCAAATCTCCCTAAATTGTTGATTTTAGGCTAGGTGGGGTGATTAATTGAGTTTGTATAATTTTTTGACAGTAACAATCACATATATGCTAAGGTTGAGTACAGAAAAAATGAGATATCATAGTAACTTACAATCCAAACGAACACTAAGCAAAAGCTAAAGTGAAAAACAAAAAAAGAGCAATGGTTGGAATTGAGTAATTGTCCATTAATTGCAGTTCAAATAGTTTAGACCTTCATTTTTTGTCATTCAATTTTGAGTTCATTTATGCCATGTTTACAATTTATGAGTTTTTGTAAATCAACTCTCATGATCGGTTGGACTGTCAAGTAAATTTCATATAAAATGTCTTTCTTTCCATGCAACAACATTTTAAGCTGGAAAAAAAAAAAACACTTTCATCAATGTCATTTTCAAAAGGGCACGGCAAAAACACAACTAGCAGGGCATTCATGGCTGAGTGGGTCCTTACTCATGGCTCAGTGGTAGACCATGTGGGTTTCAAAACTGAGGTCATGGGTTCGAGTACCCATGTGGTGAGTGGGTGTTTCTAAAAAGAAAAAAAAGGCAAGGCATTTAAGGCTACTGAGAGGCCATTTTAGGCAAAGTCAGTAATACGTTTTGTATTGAGGCACTTCTTAAGATTAAATAAACTACTTTTTGTATGTATTTGTATTTTTATAATTTATTTTATAATAATAAAAAAAAAAAATCAAATTTGACCCACCTCCTAGACCCAATGAGCCCATAGACTCAGACATAATGAGCCAAGTCCAATTCTGCAGACTATGATTTCGAGTACCCCGTATTCATGGTAAGGCCCATCATACGAATAATTCAGAACATTCAAGCATAATCTCATATCCACTAAATCGGCCACCGAAACTTGTGAACCATAGAAACGAGATTTCTCCCATTTCTTTATACGTCGACTTGGTCAGGTCATTTTCTAAAGATGACACAGTAGTTCATGATGTAGGTGGGCCCCCACAACATCGTAAGGCACGAATTAGAAAGGCCCACAAATAAAATTAATTTTCTAAAATTTGTTCTAATTTTCTCTTCTTCTTCAAAAGTGCTTTTAAGATGTCACATAACATGCTATGATTGGTGGCTTACCGCATTGCGGTGCACCATGACTTACTTTGGCTCCCTTTTGGCTCAATTAGTATGGAGAAGTCAACCCACTGCGCATTTCCATGCCTTCAGATTGTGTACCATGCATGGGAGTGGATTAAGCAAGGCCGGCCTAGTGTGTGGCCCTGATTTTATGACCTACCTTGATGTATGTATTGTATATCCACTCTGTCCATCCATTTTTCCAGCTCATTTCAGGGCATGATTCCAAAAACTAAGCAGATCTAAATCTCAGGCGGACCATACCATAGGAAGCAGTGTAGATTGACTGCATGCCATTAAAAACTTCCAAAGGCCCATCATAATGCCCACTGTAATGTTTATTTGCCATCCAACCTGTTGATAAGGTCACACAGACCTGGATGAAGGGAAAATAAATAAATATCATCTTGATCGAGAACTGTTGTGGTCCACAAGAAGTTTTTAATGGTCAATCACCACTTTTTCTTGTGATGTGGTCCACCTGAGATTTGGATCTGCTTTATTTGTGGGATGATCTAATAAAATGAGCTGGAAAAACGGATGGACGGCATGGATATAAATATATACATAAATGTGAGCATCATGGTCAGGGCCGCACCTAATCCTCTCCCACAATGCACATCGCACGTATTTTGGGCTTGATTTGCAACTGCTTTCATAAGCTGATCTCATTGAGTAAGGCCGAGTTTAGCTGAAACTTACAAAATGAGTTCATCTCATTTTAGTTAGAGGTTGATGCGGACCCCGCATCAGCCCAGTGCCAGCATATTTGAGGTGACCCTCTGCAAACAGTAACCCCACTACACGGTGGGCCCAGGTCATTGATTAGAAATCAAATTAATCTTGTGGATTAAGATTCTGATAAGTTATCATGATGTGTGGCCCAAAATCTTCTGTGGGACCCCTCATTTGATTTTTTTATGTCACATCTAGTGTGCAACTTGGCTCTCTCTCTCTCTCTCTCTCTCTCTCTCTCTCTCCACACACACCCCCGCACGGAAATGATACCATGAGGTCGAGCTGTGTGAGGCACACCGTGATCTGTATCAGACATTCATACTGTGCATTTGGTGGGCCCCCTCTAGGTTATGGGATATCCCAAAAATCAGGCATATCAGAAACTCAAGTGGGCCATACCATCTGAAACTGTGTGATATGGTGCCTTAAACATCTAAAAGTAAGTTTTGGATACAGCTGAAACTTGGTGTGACCCCTCATCCAAATGGTATACAGACATATCCAGGATGGGCTGGATGTGGTTGAACCACATTCCAATGGGCCCTATAAATGATCATGAAGGTTTTGATGGGTGGGTACCCACTCTTAAATGTTGTCTGTAATGTGGCTCACCTAAGTCATGGATGGGCCTTCTTTTTGGGCCCGTGGCCCACCATGGAAGGGTGCATCAGGCTGATGGGGTGGATGTCTGATACACATCAAGGTGGTGCCCCCACAATTCCACCTGATCATGGGAAGCTTCCCATTAGGTGGACCTAATGGTACCTTTTCCCATGTGTGTGTCCAAACCAATTTTAATTAAACCACCTGTGGTAAATTTTCAAGGGCTGAAATCTATTGATTTCAAATGGATTTTGATGATTCTAAGGGTGCTCCGACCTTCTCAGAGTACTACATGATGAAAGACCTTAGGAAGGTTTCAACAATGGACATCATTCTCCCCACAAGAAAAACATGTGGTGTGGTCCACTTAAGCTTTGGATCTGCGTCATTTTTGGGCTCCACTTGAAAAGCCATATCCTTCACGTCAAATCTGCAGGCTTTGAATTGCGGGCTTCATGATTGAACTAGCCATTCAACATAAATTTTAGCTTGAACATGATTGTCGGGCTTGATTCCGCTTTAAGAATTCTAATTTCTAACACCACTAAATAAGATTTCGAGTGGGCTTTCAAACAGTACTAAGATCATTTCATTTATGTTTGGTTTGTAAGGAGGATAGACATGGATCATTTTAATCTTGCATATTCTTCTCTTTGTTCATTCTCTCATTGTTGTACCTGTCACGGTTTGGGTGAACGGCTTGAGTTTGCTCCTTATAAGCATGAGTTCGATTCCCCTCTTTCCATGGATTACTCAATGCATGTGGGTGGTGAGTTATTGCCTGTATATTCCTTAAAAGGGGCAGGGACACCCTCTCATTGTCAACAAAATTCTCCCATCATTGTATTTTTGCTCTAGAGGAGCGATTTTTAGAATATACATTGAGATAAGTGATCCATGGTACATTTTTAATGAATGGCCCAAATACGTACATCATGTATCTTCCTCTCACAAAGAGCCATGATTGGCCACCCACTTTGGATGTGAAATTTGATTAGTGGGGTTGCACATTGTTAGAGATGGACCCAGCCTTTCTTTAGGTTTTTGGTTGAGCATGTACTTGGCCATTGCGGAGCACACCAGTTAAATCTCGCGGTGTCATTTTACCTCCAATCAAATCTCACCACATCATTTCACCAATGATGTGGGTAGTGAGCTCCTCACCAGCCAATCTTTGTCCCCGTGTCCAGTTCATCTACCGAGTGGGGCTTATTAAATTAGCATATAGAATTAGACATTAGCCTGATTACCAACTCAGATTGGCCACACCATAGGAAACAATGAGGATGGGATGCACACCACGAACCTTTTAAGATGATAAGTGAGGGTCACTGTATATTTTACATGCCATCCAACCCATTCATCAAGTGTTGCTCACTTTGATAAAAGAGGAAAAAAATCATGCTGATCCAAATCCTAAGTAGACCACACCATCCAGATTTCCATCCAAATTAAGGTTCTAGGCGTGATCAACTGAATTTCGAATTACGATGATTTATTCGATTTACGGTTCACATGAAATGGGGGCAGATGATCAATGGATAGGATGTCACATACACAACACAATTGGGCCCATTCAGGTTGGCTCGTTGTACACATGAGATGGGTCCGTAGAGGTTGATTTGTAAAATGTACGGCTCGCATGAGTTAGGGCACTTGATGAAAGAATTGGATTGCACATTCACAAAATAGTGGGCCCAAAGAGGCCTGACTAGTTGTAATGGAGCCATAGAGATCGATTTAAAAGATGTACGGTTCACATAAGATGCTGCACCTGATGAAAGGATTGGATTTCACATACATAATGCAGTGAGCCTGTAGAGGTAGTAGGCCTGTTGTGCATGATTCCGGTCCTCGTTGAATCACGAGATTCACGACCATATCTTTATTTGGTACCTTTGCTTATACGAGAAGATTCGTTTCTCGTCCTTTACTTGAACGTAGAGTTTTTTGTTTAAGCTAGTAGGGAAGTATTATCCATACACAATCAAATGGGTTCTACAAATCGAGGACCATTCGTACCTTATCCCAACCGTCCAAATATTTCCTTTTGATAAAATAGGATTATCAAAACTAAAATAATTAAATATATTCTTTTGATGGTCCAATTTACCAAATGGATGGAGGAAATTGAAATTTTCAATCCGTTTGGAGTTAGATAATATTTTTTGTAACATTAGTTTTGTGACTTGGACGGTTTGGATTTATTTAAGAATCATCATTATCAGATTATAAGTATACATTTTTCATGTGCATGTGCATGTATGTACATAGTCCTCTCGAGTATCAATCTTTTTCTCTGATATAAAAGAGTCTGACGGAATACTAGGTTTGTCACAGCACGCAATCAAGCATCTTTCCTGTGAGTTTCTATAGAGATTCGCGCGAATAACAATTGATGAAGTGAATCGCAGAGTACACATCGACGCATCAAAAGTGTTGGAAATCTGGACTGATATTTAGGTCATACAAGAGTAAACATGTTATCTCCAAAAACATATCCAGCTCATACTTCTTTCAGGAAATGGACGGTCTACATCCAATATACAAGTGAGGCCCACCTGATCATTGGACTAGCCTGATTTTTTTTTCACAGAGCACTTTTAAACCAGTTCCAAAACACACATGGCACAGATATCACACGAGTGTGAAAATTCTGTAAATGTGATGCAATTCACCTCATTAATTTCTCTTGCTCTGAATCGCTTTAGTATCTTTTCACAGTCCCTTCATTACTTCTCAATTATCATCATGACCGTTGTCGCGACTCAGAATTCAGTCGTGTGTGGCCACCGACTGGGGCCCACATTCTGAGTACTGCAATGATCGAAACCGTCCATAATCTGGAGTTATTCTATGCACATCACCATAAGAAAGTTGCTATCAACGGATGAGCTTTACCGTCGGTATATGCAGATGAATTTAGAACAATGAAAAAGAAAATTTTCAATGGCTCTCATTCAACTCCGAAAATCAAAGGACAGGATCATCTCTGAAGCATTATTATGAGTTAATAGGTTATTTACGGTAGTTAAGAGAATATGTACAGTTCTAATCATCGGAACATATCAGCATGTGGGCCCCAGTTGATGGGGCACACCAGTAGCACACGAAGCTAGACTGAAGGCTGGGAAGTCGTCTAAAATTCTATTTCTGCCCCAGGCTTCTGATCCAAACCGTTGCTCTGATTGGGCCTTCCATGGACGGGTGATCCGAAAAAAAAAATCACTTTACAAGATCCAAGCCGTTCACTTTACAAGCTTTACACTACAGTCTAATCCATTTGCTTTCATGGATTAATCCTATCACATGGTGGCCCATCATACCAAATGAACCGTTCTTTTAGAAAGCTTCTCACATGTGAACAAATGCATCTCTCATGTACTGAGGCAGATGGCAATAGAGTCATGTTATTCAATGAAAGAGCATCATCTTCACAGATGCGACACAGTGAAAAGTAGAGATTTCTTCGTTAGGTACATCTGACATCTGCACATTTAAATGTGGGCCCATATCGAAAAGCAGATGTAAGGCCTTGTTTGGCAGATTTGGAGTACTCTGGATGAATACTTCATCACCCTGAATTTGGAACATGCATGTATTTCAAAAATAGCTCCACATTGAAATTATATCATATATTTATATGAGTTTGAATTTAATTATTAAATTAATTTTAATATCCTTAGTGTATATAAGTGATATATAACATAACGATTGTGATAAGCTGTTGATATGTATACTTTGACAAAAAATGATAAAATTCTAAGGGGGAATGAACTATGTGTGTAGGATCATATTAGAGCAACTAACCAATAGTTTTTACCTGGACAATATTCGGACTATTCATATCATTCTATTCATGCAATTTTAGTATAGTTGAGAATCTGATTGCTTTGAAATATGATTAGTGGTCCACTTGTATAACACATTAGTAGCCAAGTGACACCCATGTTACACATGCAACTCTACATTTGAATAAGGGAGAGAATTAATAATCCTAGCCAAAAGGGAAGAATTACAAAACTTAGTAAAAGTGACTATTAACAATCTCCTAAATTCAAAATACCCTGCAATCTATATTGCCAAAGGATACTTGGATTCGTAATACCCTTCAATACCCTCTAATCCTCCATAAATCAACGGTGGGATGATCCCTACCACTCTTTCATTAGACTATGTTTAGGCAATTACACCCATCTTGTATTGTTCTTATGCCATCATATTAATCACCTAAATCGTAGAATCAGATCATAATTGTTTCCAAGATAAATAATTATACTGTGATTGTTCTTGACACTTGTAATTGCACAGTAATTGTTTTGACATCTGAAATTGGTGCGTAATTATTTTTGGGATAAAATTGGACCTCAATAAATTTTAGGACCTATAATTGGACGGCAATCGTTTGTAGAATCTAAAATCTTATCATAATTATTCCCAGAATCTTTAATTAGAATGTAATGGTTTTAGAGACTTATAATCCTACCATTATCATTCTTGGGACCTGCAATAGGCCACAATAGTCCCTGAGACATGTAACCTCACCTTAATTAGACAGTGCTTCACATTGGCAATAGCCGAGGCTTTTAATAGCTCAGGGATGGCTGTCTGGCTAAAGTCAACTCAGCCTGAGTGGAGTCCTACAATTCAGTACCAGAAGTCACCTCTGCAATATCCTCGACTCGGCCTAACTCATATGAGTCACCCCACGACATGTCTGGGTCCCAACTCAACTGAGAAAATCATGTTCTAGCTCGATGGTCATATCCTAATGAAAAGCGAGCTTTTACCATGGCCCACCCCAGCTGCCCAACCATCAAGGGATCTGCCCGCATATGTCAGATCATAATATCATGACCTACCAAGTGGGCCACTCTGACAGCTCAATACACCCATGCTATCCAGTTTTGTGTATGCATTAATACAAAACGTATAGATCCCAAGAGTGGAAAGGATGGGCTTTATTCAGCAGAAGGATTGTACAATGCTCGGTTCCCAGCCGTTTGGTCTTTAAGCCTGTCCAAGTGGGGCCCATAGTTCAGTTATGCAACTTGCAAACCATCAATATAAAAAATATCCCAATGGGAAGTCCTGACCCTTCAATCTTTGGCTCGAAAAAATAAACAGTTACTAGAAAAGGATAATGGTGTGGTCCATCATATCAACGGTTTGGATCACCGATCCATGGGGCCAGTTGCACAAACTGAAAACCCGAAGATACTGTACAAACTCTCCCCTTCTTGGTGCAGAGAGCTGGTGAAATGTTGCAATTTCCATGATTGCATCTGGACCATTAAATGCAGAAGAATCTATTCCGGCGACATGGGACCTGTGTAGTGTCCAGTAGCAGTATCGTCCGTACAGATGGGGCCCATGGTTTGGTGATCTGCGTCATTAATATACTAGGCCCTATCGCTGAGGGTTCAAACCGTTGATTCTGCGGGGCCATGTACGTAGGTACGATCTTTGGGGAGATGATCAGAACCGTCCAATCGTTGATCCTACCATTGACAGAGCGCCAAAATTCCAATGAGAAGATTACGTTAACAATCTTACGTTCGCCTTCTAATTTGTGCCTGCTTTTAACCATCCATTTCATTAGCCATCGATTAGGTGGTCAAGATTGCTTGATCGGCATCATTTTTACACCTGTCCTCCTTCCACAATGGGACCCACAATTTCGATGGTCAGGATAGCTGTACATCAATGCCAAGTGTGAGGAGGATATATCTGACACACTCAGGTGAGATGTGTATTCCACGTCATAGGATTCGGATTCGGATTCGGTGGTGACCCACCGCACTCCAGTACCGGCGTAGGCGCTGGAAAAGCTCTGTTGGCTCCACCATGATGTATGTGTTCTATCCAAACCGTCCATCCATGTTGGAGGTGGACCACACCATAGGAAACAGGGATGATTTAATAAACATCGCAGGGAAGATTTCAACGGTGGGCGTCATTGTCGCCACTGCTCCCCATGGTGTGGTCCACTTGAGCTTGGATCTGCTTTTTTCGGGGCTCATGCACTAAGTGATCTGGCAAAATAGATGGACCGTGTGGATCAAAGCCATACATTATGGTGGGGCCTACCGAGCTTTTCCATACCGAGGTTAGTGCTGGAGTGGTTACTACCAAATCCGAGTCCCCATCAATCTCGACCATTCATCATCAGGTGGGATGGGTCACTGCCAGAAAATTGCATGCACTTGTTCCGTTGAATAATGCTTGTTGCCAGAATTCTAATTTTCTGCCGTCCATTTGTAGATTATCGGTTCCAAATCGTCCAATCAATGAGATTTCTGAGCATTCATGGGAGGGCCCTCCTGTCCCGTACGGTTCAATTATGTCCACGTGCTGCGCACATGTTAGAATCAGATATACCTGGGACGGTAAAAGCCCATCCATGCTGTGAGCGGTAGCCCGTCCATGATAGGTCCATCAGATGGATGGTTGGATCTTATAACGTGGACCGTACATCCAATGACAAATTAGCATGGGCTTTAGAAGCGTGTGGAAGGTACAAGTTTCAAACTGGGTACATCTAAGATGGGCTCACCTATGGATGGTCGGATCTTTTCAACGAGGACCACACACTCAATGGAGATGATCACATGGATGATGGGATTTCCACTGGATAAAGAGCTAAATACTTTGATACTCTGTAAGAGTGTTATGGATGATACGCGTACTGCAACATACCAGTAATTTAAACTAAACCGTCCAATTTATGATTACCGGTTTTGATGTATCATATGTGAAAAATTACTTTTATTTCGCCATCTAACTATTACAGTGGTAGACACATTGAACGGTCAGGGGATGAAAAATATCAGTGGGCTCTGTTGGAATCGGACTCCTCAAATCTTCTATAATATGGCCACCAATGGGTCTGCGCTGGTGGTAGATTGGTCATTTTTTTCGGACCTCATGACAACGAGCTCTTTGAATGTTTTTGGACATTGATGACCCGTCTATTGTGGCCCCCAACCGGTCGATGACCGGTTTATAGGTTTCCTTGTGCAAGTTAGTCTCTTGCATTGTTTTGCACAAAAGATTTCTAATTTTGATTTTATGCCCATAAAAGGGATGTAATGCGAAATTAAGAGTTTTTGCCATTGGGACCAGGTTTCATATGAGGGATTGAAAGAGTTATAGGACAAGAGAAAAAGCTCGGGGTACTTTGGGATGAGGAAAATGATGATGCTTATCCGTCTCATGTGAGAATAAGCTTTGGATAGCTTAGGATTTCTTTCGTGGGGTTGGGATCTGAGTTTTGTTTCTTCTATCTCTTGTAACTTTTGATATCATAATAGATATGCCTGTGGTTTTTTACCCATGTGGGGGTTTTTCCACGTTAAATTTAGATTGCCTTCTTGTGTGTGTTTAATTGTTGCTTGTGTGATTACCATGGTGGTTTGCTCGTGTGATTCGCTTCCGCTGTCGGTTTTCCTAACAGGTGGTATCAGAGCAATCGTTGGGGGGTGGATCGGAATCTGAGACGAGGTATCGATGACATCTTCAAGCATAGGATTCAACACAAATAAGTATTTCGCGAAAGAAAAAATATGAAAAGCGATCGGCATCTATGAAAGAAGTAGAGTGAAAGAAGGTGGATCGGTACACCAATATCTTAATCAGGTTCATCGGTTGCAATTGAGACTATAAAGTGGCAAAATGGACACTTGTGATGATGAAGGGCCGAAGGTACAAAAATCTTTACAAGTTGATCGGGAGCACTATTTATGGTGGAGCTGCGGGATCGGCAGCGGAATCCACAGTTGCTCATATGTGTTAAGTGTTAAAGAGCCACATTAAAAGAGCAATGAGGATAAATGTGCAAGGATTGAGTCGATGGAGGCATAAGAAACGAATGGACTATAATGAAGACAAAGTAGAGAAGGAAGATGGTGTGTAGCAATGCGTTGCATGAAGAAGATTGGAGTTGTGGTGAGATTGTTGGAATCAGACACCTCAAATCTTCTACAACAGGGGTCACCGATCGGTCCTCATTGGCGGCCGACAGGTCATTTTTTCTGGACCCCAGGACAGCGAGCTCTTTGAACAGTTTTGGGCATTGACGACTAAACGACGATCGATCGATAGGTTTCCCTATCCAAGTCGGTCTCTTGCGCAGTTTTGCGGGTTTCTAATTTTGGTTTTATGCCTATAAAAGGGGTGTAATGCTAGATTAGGAGTTTTGCCATTGGGTTCAGGTTTCCTAAAGGGGATTGAGAGAGTTCTAGGGCAAGAGAAAAGGCTTGGGGAAAGCTTGGGGTTCTCTGGGATGAGGAAAAAGATGATACTTGTCCATCTCATATGAGAATAAGTCTTGGGTAGCTTTGAATTTATCTTGTAGGGCTGGGATTTGCGTTTTGTTTCTTCTATCTCGTAACTTTTGATATCATAGTAGAGTGTCATTATTTTTTTAGATGTGAGGGAGTTTTTCCACGTTAAATTCAGATTGCCTTCTTATGCGTATTTAATTATTGCTTGTGTGATTGCCATGGTGATTTGCTCATCTGATTCACTTCTGCTACTGGTTTTCCCAACAGGCTCCACAAGTGTCTACCAATAAGAGGCTAGGATTGTCCGACCAATCTCATTTGGATGGTAGTTAATAACATGAATTGGGAGTAAGTGGGGTATGATGTACTTTTGGGCGGGACTAAATGGGATTAAATGTATTTTTGGACTGATTTGGAGAGTTGCACGAGTAAACAAAAGTGTTGCCATAGTTGCGTCCGCCCTAGATGTGAGACACTAATGATACCTAGAAATAATCTAATTATCGACTACATCACTAAAATCACACCAACAGAATGATCTAACCCATCCAAACATTGGCCATCTAAACGAATGGTTTAAAAACGTTGACAAGTTGTTTGTTTGTGATCCTTATGTTTGTGGCCCACCCAAGGCTTTAAATTATCTCATTGTTGGCTGAAGTAAATATTTCAATCGGCTTATTACAATAATTCAATCAAATATCACCTATGCACACTAATTTGAGATGTTAAAGTTGATTTGGAATATGACATACATTCATATAGATATATTGAAAAATTTCAATACAATCCAATTCCTCCTATGTACTCCCATTTTAAAAATTATTTGAACTTCAATACAATTTATTCTTTCATATGAACATAATCGAGTAAGTCAATTATATTTAAAATGGTAGTTTTACATTTTACTTAAGGCAAAATGAAGGTAAATGTTCGAGGACTTGTTGAATCGAAACCAATTATAAAAAGTGTACACGTTAAAATTCACAAGTGTACAAAACGAGATAAAAAATAGACTTTAAGGAGGATTTAGTTGTAAATGACGATTGGTCGAGATATTGGGGATTATGCATCCATAATCTTTACCATGTTCACTTAACACTTTTGATGACTTAAATTCAACGTGGAACTTTCAGTTTAGAGAACTGGATTGGAAACTAAGGCTTTGTGAAGAAATAAACTACAAAACGAAAAAAATAAATTAGCAGGTTTTTTTAGTTCATTAAATTATTAATTCATTTATTTTCATTTTAAATGGGTATTAAACCTGTTAGTTAAAACTTAAAGAACCTGCGGTACGTACGTTAAAAAGTTATTAGAAATTCGCGAACACATCGTAGTTAGTGTGAGACGGAACCTAACCCGCGAAGGATTCATTGTTTTATCCGTGTGAAGGGAAGTAACACTGAACACAATGAGGCCTTAATATGGTTCCATTTCAATGGCTTGCAAATGCTTGTTAGAGAGGGCCACCAACTTTCAAAAGCTCGTGAGGTCATACTCCATTCTTCTCTAACAAGCGTTTTCACACCTTCTCCCACAAGCATTTTAGAAGCAATGAAAAAGTGCCACGTAGGTGCTTGACCGAATTAGGTTTTACCTATAAAACAAGTAATCCACCCACTCTGCCTGATTATCAAAGTATTTCTCTTTATAAAAAGAGGTCATAGGTCTGATTAGTTGGACTAGAAATCGTGGTCCAGCTAGTAAATAATTTCTAATCTTTCACACATGTGTCATATCCCAACCGTCTAATAGGTTAGTCCCATGGTGAAAATCACCTTTGGCAAAAATTATCCACATCGGCTCATAGAGTGGATAAATTTATATTTTGCTATTTATCAATGGCTGAAATTATTTTTCTATGGTGTGGCCCACTTGATGAGTAGATGGGGCTGGTTTTTTGTACTAGGCGATCATCATGGTGGGGCCACCCTTTGGAAGGGTTGTACGTCACATGCACTGAATAGGTTGGAAGTTATGAGGTGGCTGGTCCATAACATGTGATCTAACCGGTTGGACCAGAGAGTCAGTTATCACTGATCACACCCCAGGCGTAAGTTAGAATGTACCATCACCATCACCAGCACCAAGACGCGGATTTCCGGCGAAAGCCTTGCGCAGGAAGTTCCTGCGTTGGGAACCTAGGTGGGGTCCACAGTGATGTTTGTGATAAATCCACCCCGTCCATCCGTTTTAGGAGCTCATTTTAGGACTTGACACAAAAAATGAACCGGATCCAAGACTTAAGTGAGCCTCACTAAAGGAAAAGGTGGGTAGGGAAATTACTACCGTTGAATCCTCCCTGAGGTCCACAGTAATGTTTCTATGACATCCATATTGTTCATAACGTAACTACTACTGGGATGAACTGAAAACACAAATATTAGCCTGATTCGAAACTCCTGTGGCCCCACAAATATTTCAACGGTAGATGTTCAATCCTCACGTTTTCGGCCCATTTGACTCTTGGATCTGGTTCATTTTTGTTCTCGTGTCCTAAAATGAGCTCTCAAAACGGATGGACGGGGTGGATCTATCAAAAAACATAACTGTGGCCCCACCTTGGTTCCCAGCGCAGGAACTTCCTGCGCAAGGCTTTCGGAGGAAATCCGCGTCCCACCATCACCATCCATCCACATCATCCTACACATGGGACAACATCCTCATCATCATCCCGATGTCTCAAACCTCGTTCCCACAGCTCCCAACGGTACTTCCAAATGGCCTGCTAAGCCTACTCGCACAAGTATGACTAGAATCCGACTCTTTCTTGGGCGAGACTGAGGCCGTCCAGTCTTTTACTCCCCCGCATCTGACAATCAAGCCTTTATGTTCATCAGGTGGGCCACACACGCACACAAGCATGACGACGGACGCAGATTGCGTCCTACCCTGCCAAGACGCACTTGGTCGTTGCAGGGGCTCCGTGGGGCCCACAGTGATGTATGTGTTTTATCAAGGCCGTCCATCTATTTTAATGGATTATTTTAGGAGATGAGCCCTAAAGGAAGAAGATTAAAGACTTAGTGGGCCACCCTACCGGAACCAGTGGTGATAATAAGGTCACCGTTGAAACCTTCCTAAAGCCCACCGTGATCTTTATTTTCCATCCAACCTGTGGATGAAGGGAAACACAAATACCAGCTTGATCAAAAACTTCCGTGACCCTATTAGCTTTCAACGGTAGGTGTTCAATCCCTACTCTTTCTTGTGGTGTGGCCCACTTGAGCATTGGATCTGTCTCCTTTTTAGAATCATACTATAAAATGATTTATTAAAATAGATGGACGGTGTGGATAAAACACATACATCAAGATGGGCCCCACAGAGCCCCCGCCAGGACCGAATCTGTCCAGGCAGGTAGGACGCAAGCAATCCGCGTCCAGCATGGACAATTTAAAGTCTCCGCGTTGAACTTCCAAGTGCGGCCAGGAATCTTTGCAACGTGGAATGCACGTGACAAGCACGCCAGTCATCATGTTGGTCCCACCATGTAGATGCCCCGCTTAAAAGAGAGCCGATCTGACCATTCATTTCCTGTCTTAACTTGTAGACGCAATGGACCATCCGATGACCGGTTTGGATCGTTCACGCGTTTGGCAGGTGGAAACGCGCTCCGGTTCACACGTCGCTCACGCATTTCCAGCTTGGAACTGATAAGATAGAGCTGTCTCTATTGTGATACGATAGAGCCCACCTCACACCGTACACAGTGTAAGTGTAGAAAGTAGATCGCAACCATTCATCAAGTGGGCTTCCCTGCAGATGGCCTTATGGTTTAAAAATAAGATTAACAGTATCTCTCATTTTACTTTCACAACTACCGTCCATTTGAAGGCCATGAGATGGGTCCTTAAAATCATCCAACTACGTTGGTATTCTAACATGATCAACCTGCAAAAGAATCAACTAGTCAGACGGTCCCGATCAAGCGTTTACTTAGCCACTTGTATGGTGGAGGAGGACTCTAGCATATTATGATAGAGACAGCTGTTTCTTATCATTTCATGAACGGACGCGGATTGCGTGAGCCCAACCGTTTGGATGCGGATGGGCGCGAATTAGGTGTTACCCCTGGGAACAGCTTTGTGGGTGTTACCCCTACCGTATGGCCCACATGGATGATATTTTGTATATCCACTCCGTCCATCCATTTCTACAGCCTATTTTAGGATGGGGTTACAAAAATTATTCATATCCAAATCTCAAGTGGACCATACCACTAGAAACAGTTTAATTGAGTGTCGCACCATTAAAAATTCCAAAGAACCCATCGTAAGGTTTTGATTATTTTTATTTACAATCCAAGCTCTTGATAATGTCAATAAGGTCTTGATGAATGGTAAATAGAAATATCAGATTGATCCAAAACTTTTGACCCACAAAACGTTTTTAACGGTTATTCATCACTGTTTCTAGTGGTATGGTCCACCTGAAGTATGTATCTTCTTAGGTTTTTGGATCAAATCCTAAAATGATATGAAAAAACAGATAGACGGCGTAGATATATGAAAATTACATTAAGATGGGCTCCAGACGGTTAGGGTAACACCCACTAAGCTGTTCCCAGGGTAACACCTAATTCGCCCCCGATGCGGATTGCTACTGACACCGCCAGCAGCGACTTGCTATTTTACGGTGCTCTGTGGGCCCACTATGATGTATGTGTTTTATCCACGCCGTTCATCTTTTTTATCAGATGATTTTAGGGTAGAAGCCCAAAAATGAGCCAGATCTAAATCTCAGGAGGACTATGCATTACTAACAGTGGCGATTGAACACCCACCATTAAAAACTTCTGGGGGCCACAAAACTTTTTGATCAAGCTGATATTTATCTTTTCCCTTCATCCCCGTCTGTGTGACCTAATCAACAGGTTGGATGACAAAAAACATTATAGTAGGCCTAAAATAATGATCCAAAATAGATGGACTGCCTGGATGAAATATCTACATCATAGTGGGGCCACAGAACACCGTGAAGTAGTCAGGTCGCTGCTGGCAGTGTCAGCATACAAGCCGCCTTTCACAAGCACTGAGCTACGTAGTGTGAGGATTCTTTGGGGACTACCGTGATGTATGTGTTTTATCCACGCCGTCCATACTCTTCTAAATATAATTTTAGGGAATTACGACAAAATTGAAACACATTCAGAGCTCATGTGGACCACACCACAAGAAACGAACAGGGATAATGACATCCACCGTTAAAACGTTTCAATGCCCCCATGGTGTTTATTTTGTCATCCAACCTGTTCATGAGGTAACAGCGTCCTGAATGAAGGGAAAATATAAATATCGGCTTGATCCAAAACGTCTGTGGGCTTAAGAAGTTGTCAACCGTAGGCGTTCAATCCCCACTATTTTTAAGTGGTGTGGTCTCCTTAAGCTTGTATATACTCCAATTTTTTAGCACTTGCCTTAAGATGGTTTGAGAAAACGTATGAACTGCGTGGATTAAACTTATATATATCATGGTGGGCCCACAGAGAACTAAGTAGCTCCATGGTGTTGGGTCCACCACGCATCGGCGGCCGCCCGCAGCACTGTTCCAGGGAGTTCCAACCACACAGAGCTTTGTGTCGGCTCCGTTCTGTCCATCAGTTTCACCAGATCATGTTCAGCTGGGAGCCAGAAAATGAGATAGATAGAAGATAGAAGTGGGCCACACCATAGGAAAATGTGAGGAATGAATTCTCATCATTGAAACCTTAGTGGGCCCATATAAATTTTTGATCAGCCTGATATTTGTATTTGCCCTTCGTCCTGGTGGGAATCACCTTATGAACGGTTGACGGCAAATAAACATCACGGTGAGTTCCAGGAACGTTTCAACGTTTCTATCTACACTCTTTCTTGTGGTATGGCCCACTCGAGTCTTGTATCTATCGTATTTTTTGTCTATACCTTTATAATGATCATTTGAAACTGGTGAACGGATCGGATTTCACACGGACAATTCGGTGAGACCCACATGGGTTTGTGTTGTAGCTACTCCCTGCAACAGCCTGGACAGACCCGATCTCAACTCCGGATAGGCCGCGAGTAGGATTCTAACACTAGACGTGATATGCGAGTACTTAAAAATAGAAAAGAACGGCGATCGAAGATCGAAGAAGATTCAAAACCCACTCTGCTCTCTCTCCCTGTCTCTCAAGAAAGACAGAAGAACGAGAGAAGAAGAAAAAAAAAAAAAAAAAAACGCAGAAACCCTAATTTCGTCATCATCATCATCTCCTTCTCAGATTCTGGAAATTCCAAACCCTACTATCCAAATTCATATTATTTTACAGATATATAAGGAGAGAGGGTGGGAGAGAGCGAGAGAGAAGTTGAGCGAGATATGCAAAACCCTATAAATTTGTGGGTATTGATTAGGAAAGCAGTATGGAAATGGCAGAGGATTCTCATCCTCTCATTGCTCTTTATCACTGTTGTCACTCAGATCATCTTATTCCCCAAGAACATCACAGCCTTCACATCTTCAAGAGGTTTCTCTCTCCCTCTCTCTATCTATTAATCTTGCCTGATTTTTTCATGTTCTTTATTAAATTCTTTTGAATTTTTTTTTTTTTTAACGTTTTGATCGTTGTTGATGAATCTGCTGCCGCAGCGCATAAGGAATTTCTCGAGGATATCTCCAGCTTTGTAAGAAAAAGAAAATATTTCTTTTATTCTGAATTTTCTTTTTTGAGGTATTATACAATGGTTGGGTAGAAAGGATGTAGGTTGCCGTTCGTTTTTTCAGTTTATTCAAGTGGGGCCCATCATTCAGTGATCCGAACCGTTGATATTAGTGGCCTCATCGACGATATTTCATGTGCTGAAAATCCGCAGTAATAGCTGTATGAATTTTGGCCTCTTTCTTGGTTAGATGTGAACATCTCTTAGGGCCAGTTTGGGTGCCACTTAAAAATGAGTTCATCTCATTTTATTTAATCGTGATCTCATCATTATGATTAACTAAAATGAGAGAAACTCATCAGGCCTTTAACCGTCTATTTGTTGATCACCTATTGAAGTGTTGGGATTATTCCAATCTGGGGGGTTGTGGTGCATGGGCCATGATATCAACTGTTTCTATAAGTGAACCATGAGCCCAACCTAGCCACCTTCTAAAATGTGAAACCTGTGCAGAACCATACAATCTTCAGGCCGAAGCATTGTATAACTCCTGCTTTTCAGGGCTATTAGCGTATTATTTTCAAATATTTTTTTTCATTCTTAATTTCCATTAAATGAGAGATTTGAAGATGGATTTGTTTATGGGTGCAGAAACACACGGGTGATGGTTTGAAACTAAACGCAATCCACCAGGTTTCTTTTTTTCCTCTATTCTTTATTTCGATTTTTTTTAAAGGTACTGAAAACGTTATGGGGAGTTATTTGATAATCTGGTTGCTTATGATGTTTGATGCACACGCACTTAGAAATGGTTCACATAGCATACATTAACTCAAATTGAACTGGCTATATTGTGGACCCCATTGTTGCTAAGTTACAGTCCAAAAATCAGATTAGGTGAACGATCCCTAACCTCTGATTTGTGGACACTTGTTTATTGAAATAAGATCATTGGATTTTTATCGATTTTAACTTCCAAACAAGTGTCTGCCAAAGGGGCAGTCCAATAATTTAAGTAAGTTTAACTTAGAAAAAAAATTACATTGAAATAAGATCATTGGATTTTTGTCAATTTTAACTTCCAAACAAGTGTCTGCCAAAGGGGCAGTCCAATATTTAAGTGTAACTTAGAAAAAAATTAAATAAGTGTAATTTATTTGGTTCATGATACATCTAAAATGGTACGCATAACTTGAATGGTTTAATTTGAATTACTTGCATGCCGTGTCTACAACTTCTTAAGTAATTTTAAAGTGCCTTGCATATCATCCATCACATCTTCCAGAGTATCAAATTTTTTATCATTTTTTTTCCTCTAACTTTATTGACAGAATAAAAGGAAATACATCAAAAAAGTGAAACCAAAGAGCTGATTGTGGATTACCCTCTCAGCACTCCCTCGTTGTTAAGAGAATTGGCTACCTCACTTGCTGTCCTTGTAATGTTAGAAAAAAGAAAAAGAAAAAAAAAAGACCCTCCTATTGGCCAAAATGGATCTGAGTTCGGAAATACAACATGATATTTCAAGTTCCATTCTCCTTGCTGGATTGCCCACAAAATGACATTATGTGTGGCGCCTTCAATTACCAATTCTCCTTGGAAAGATGCTCTAACGACACATGAAGCATCCCATATCTTAGAGCTTTTGATCTCTGCCTCATTAGAAATGGCCTGGCCATGTGGAGCACATTAAGCTATTAGATTAGCGTGCTTGTCAGTTTGCAAGACACACCCCCTGCTCTGGCCAATTCCAGGTTGCCCAACAGAATGCCCTTCAGAATTGAGATTTTGAAACCCATTGGAAGACTGGTTGCCAAGCAATCTCAACCATCACGCTGCTCACACCCCCCAGTTTCAAATAAAGTCTGCTCATTCTATTTGCTGGAATTTAGGTCTCACTATCTCTGTCTCCAAAAGAGAAACAATTCTTCTTTTGATGGTTTGTACTAAGACTTCCTTGTCTCTGAATGTTGTATTGTCTTTCATTCCATAGGACCAGATTCCATAGGACCAGACATAAGGCACCACTCTCCTTGGGATTTTACCCGCCCTAGGGAATCATCCTGGATAGGGTGGTCAATGGGCTGGGCTCGGGCCTGGCAAAATCAAAGTTTTGAATAGTTCAGCCCGCCAGCCTAGCCGGAAACAGTTCAAAATCCGGGCTGAAGCCAACCCCAGGCCCGGCCTGTTGACAGTCTTACTCCTCGATGATCCAACATTTGATTTATTGATGAAAATATGTAATGCATTCACCTTCCATTCTTTATGCATGACCTCTGTGCTTTAGAGATCCTGACTGCTTGTGTCCACTGCCTGTGGACAAGTGATGGATGCTGCAGATCACTCTGCAATCTAACAATCCTAGCCATCAAATTATTGGCCCGAAAAATAGTCAGTTAAAAGTAGTCTAGCAAATGGTCCATATACAATGGGGAAAGTCGGGGATTCTTCTAGGGAGGATACCTTTGGTTCATCCCCCATCCACATTTTGGAATACTGTTTTAACAGTCACTATAATTCAAAGACAGTTCTGGGCCATATGGAATGCTGCCTTGCATGAAAATGCTGGTAATTCATGATGAACATTTTATAGCATCTCCTTTTATTGATTGTGTTCTTATAATCCAGGAATTGGGCGAAGGTTTGAAAGAGCCAGCAGGAATTGTTTATAAGGATGAAAATTATAAGACCAGAGTTAGTGGGAATTCTTCTGGTGACAACTTCATCACCAAGGATGCCGGCAAAGCTGAAGAGGGTGATAGTTTATTGGAAGGACATGGTTGGCCTTCGTTCTAATATAAAAGAATCGCATTTCGTTTGCTATTTGATGGTTTTTTTTTTTTTTTTTTTAATTCTTACAAAATGATTTTAATCACTTGGTTTCTTTCACTTGAAGGTTCAGGGATCGATAATGCAAGTGGGAGAAAAAGTCAACCCAAAACTGAATTGGTCCCATTTGAAAGGAAGGTACAATCTTAATAAGCTTGATATAGAAGGTTTTCTTTTTTCCTTTTTCCTTTATGTTCTTTGAATTGTACATTCTTCTACTTAGATGGGGATTCCATGAGTTTGTCAAAGGCAAATATGGTTTTTTATGTGGGTCTGCAGGATAGAATTGTACTGCAGTGGTAAAACAGCCGAATTTAAATATGTAGGAACAAAGTCACCAATGGACTTGCTATGTGGGCTGCGGGATGGTCCTTGCATGACTTGTGATAAATCTCTTTGTCAATCATGACCATGAAGTTTTTTTTATTTTTTTGAACCCCCCCGCGGAAGGACATGCATGAGAAAAGAATAATATCTCCTTATCCCCACATTCTTCAAATCTTGAGTATCATTCCCCTCCCATGTTTTGGGGATTATTTCCTAGATTTGCTTTTATTATTATTAGGCTTTTACCATCTTAGGTAGATTAGATTGATTTGGAATCCAAGTCCCGGGGGGGGGAAGTATATTGAGATATATCCATTGATTTCTTTTGGTTTTTTAAGCAGGGGCAGCCCAAACACTCATCTGATGGAGGAGAACCAAATAGGCGTACCCTGTCTCGGAGTGTAACTGACGAGAAGGTAAGGCAGATGAAAGATCAGCTGATCATGGCCAAGGCATACTTGAATTTCGCGCTAGAAAATGGTAACTCCCATTTGGTTAGAGATCTAAAACAGCGGATAAAAGAGGTGGAACGAGCAGTTGGTGCAGCTACAAAGGATTCAGATTTGTCTCGGAGGTAAGCTTATGATGCACATGGTGTTTCATCCCTTTTCCCATCATCCCCTTCTAGACTGATTAGGAAAAAGGAAATCATGAACAAAAAGCCTTTTTTGAATCCAGGGTTCAATCCCTGGTAGTCGTTACCTTTCAAAAAAAAAAAAAAAAGTAGCTTTTTTTAATTGAGTATTAAGAGAGCATATGACCAGTCAACCACTTAATCAAAAGAATATGAAAATAAATTCAGGCGGGTTCCACCAGTTTATTAAATGGGGTTTACTAGATCGTCAATTGCCCTATGTTTTCTTTTCCGAATCGTGTAGTCTGAATTATCGGTCTTCTGCGATCCAAAATGCGGATGTTATGATTCTGTACTCTTATCATTGATTAAGTCATAGCGTAAATTTATATTGAGAATGTATTTATGCTTTTGATGTATGCAATAATAGGCACAAAATAATACTAAGCATGCAGGATCTACAGTAACAATATTCAAAATTTCATTTATGAGTTGCAATATCATTTTGTATCATCGTCGTCGCCGTCATCATCGTCTAAGCTTATACCAACTAATTGGGCCTGTTCCGTCTGTTTGGCAGCCAGAGTTAACAGTCTCAATTTGTATATATAACCATATTGCAGATGCTCAGTAGCATGTATTGGAGCCATTAACTTGATCCTACTCCTAGCATACCAAGTATTGGAAGAAGTAGTGAACTGTTCGTTCCTGTACCATGTACCATAGTGATCCATGATCCAAATAACCTGGGTGAATGATTCATCTACCATACATGTGTCATACTTCTTGTCAATCCAGACCGTATCAAGAAAAAAAAGAAGTTAAGAACAAAGCTACCTCGTCTGAATTGATAATTAAGAGAGAGTGTATTACCACTTCAAAATAAATAAAACAGGAAATAATTTAAAAAGGGTTCCATCTTTTCAAAAGTAAATAAACAGGGCTGCTTTTCTTAAATCATGGTGATTCATCCACCATACATATGGCATACTTGTTTGTCAATCCTGACCATCCGACCTGTGGACACTGTTGCGGATGAAACCGCCCGGATCTCAATTTGATGGTCATAACCATTTGATTTTGATTACATGGTGTTGAATTTTGGATTCGACTATTTTCTTTTTAACAATGGCTAAAATAGACTAAATAATTCAATCACTGTACTTGTTGGTATATTCTCCAGTCACAGTGGGTTGGTGCATGGTCTAGTTCACGTGCATGCATGCCATATATATGGTGCATGATGGGAAATTGTGGTAATGCACACTAGAGTCTAGCCCAAACTAGAATACTTGTTGAATGATATGAGAAGAAAGGAATTGAACCACTTCCTTTGATTAAAGATTAGAAAATTGTGCAGGGCTTTGCAAAGGATGAGATCCATGGAGGTTACCTTGTCCAAAGCAAGCCGGGTTTACCCTGACTGCTTTGCAATGGCAACAAAGCTGCGTGCTATGACCCACAACTCTGAAGAACAGGTTCGGGCACAGAAGAATCAGGCCAGCTATCTCGTTCAGCTTGCTGCAAGAACCTTTCCCAAGGGTCTTCACTGCTTATCCATGCGGCTCACTGCTGACTACTACTCTCTGCAGCCGGAGGAGCGGGAGTTTCCCCATAGACAGAAGTTGCAGCAACCAGATCTCTATCATTATGCTGTTTTCTCTGATAACGTGCTTGCATGTGCAGTGGTCATTAACTCCACTGTCTCCACATCTGTGGTGAGAACTGCGTCTGCTTTTTATTTATTTATTTTTATTTTGTAGCATGTTAGCATCTTAACATCCTGCCATTTCAAATATGTAAAACGTTGCAAATTTAACTGAGACTCGTGCTCTGTAAGACGCAGGCACTTGCGTGCATGTCACGAGAGCTCTCAAGGCATATGATGTGCGTATGCATTACATATGCACATGTATGCTCACTGCCACTTTTGTAAGGCATGGAATACAAATACATTAGCCATTTGATGTTATGCACAAAGCATGTGATTCTGCCACATATCTATGCAGTATATGCAAGGATAATACTTGCCTATTTACACGCTTTAGGATTCTAAAGAAGCATTAAATTTCATGCTATAAATGTATAGTTACAGAAAATTTTCTCTTTATGGAAAAGTGTAAAGTTCCAGTAATTCACTGGACACGATTCTGACCAAGGTTTCCTTTAATCCGGAATTTGAGTAAATCATAAGTATTCTGCTTTGCATCTGATTGACCGGAATATGGTCCCCCCCCCCCCCCCCCCCCCCCCCCCCCCCCCCCCCCCCCCCCCCCCCCCCCCCCCCCCCATTATTGATTTTTTTTTTTTTTTTAGTCAGAATAGCCAGCCCAATTAAGGCTTAGATGATGATGTGAATCTGTAGCATGCCAAACCAAGCTGACTAATCAGTGGCAAGCATCTGAAAATTTATATACCTATGAAATCCTGGTGCTTAAAAGGCTAGATACCCAAAATCGGATGCATGAGTCATGAAAATGGACAAGGGATCCCACATCTGTGAGACCTGGATTCTAGATTTATTAAGGTGTTGAACTCCATACCTACTAGTTATATAGGATTTAGAGTGAACGTGCCAACTTGGCTGTCGCCTATGGGTCCAGCTTTAGGGACTGCCTGGGAACATGGTTTTAAAAAATGGTTACAATAACTTTCAAAAAAGGAAAAAAAAAAAAAAAAAAAGAGGTTACGATGCAGCTGTATTGGCCATATTGTAACGTTTCAGTCCCCACCATTATGCGATACAAGGATGAATTGGCTTAGATATCAGTGTGCTGTATTGGCTTGTATCAGTCAATAGGGGCGGTATGTTCAGTTTTCCACCATTACAGGCTGAAACATCTGATATGGGCTGATACTGCCATAAAGGCCCCCATTGGTTTTCTTTTTCTTTTTCTTTCTTTTTTATATTTATCTTATTTTTCACTTTCTTCTTTGTTTCAACCCTAGAGGAAGATTATGAACTTTTTTAGACTTGACCGAGGCCTATTTTGGGAATCAAAACACAAGAATTGAATTGAGATTTGATGGATGAAATTGGAATGGATCACTTTGGGAAACATGGGAAAAGGGATAAAGCATAATTTTTATTCATTTTTTAATCTTTTTGTTATATTTATCTGAAATGTGTCAAAATCGACCAAATCATGCTTTATTTGTGTTAGTTAGGACCTAGTTGGTTGACTTTCAGCAAGTCATACTGACAGGCGCCCTCTTATCAAAAGAAGAGTTGGGTACGCTATTAAATTTATGTTAAAAATGCAAAGTGATACATTAAGGTCTGATATGGTCCGATATGCCCTTTATTTTATCATTGTTTGAGCTTTGGCTGATATGCCGACTGATTCTGTTATTCAAAACATTGCTATGATTATGAAAAGGAAAATTTATAAGTCATGACTAGTCCTTGCTTTTTTCTTGAGAATGTCAGATTTAGAGGTCATCTACTGTACTTGATACCCTTAGTGTATCTGGCTAAGATAGGTGTATTCATCTAAAGGTATATTCATCTAAAGCATGGAGTTTGAAGTTAAAATCATGTCAATGCGTCATCTTTGAAAATAAAAATAAAAAAATCATGTCAATGCGTCAACTTTTTTATTAATCTGCTATTATTTTTTCTTCCCAAAGATTCGGTCTTTGCGGAAAAAAAAAAAGGAAAGAGAGAAAAAAGAAAAGAAAGATAAAATAAAAGTCAGCCACAAATTTCAGTATTCATCCTGATTAGTACCTTGTTTTCCTAGATTCTAGATAAATTCCATGTCTGAAGACTCTGAACTCATACATGTAAAATTCTCATGACGACTTGTATATTCTAGATAAATAATGAGAAGAGCGTCAAACTGATATACTGTTTACCATTAAATACTGAACTCATTGATGACACCTGTTGAATGACTTGAACACAAGCCTGTTTTTATCACAAGAAATGCAATTGCCAACTTGCCACTATGTTGGCAGAGGAATGCTCAACATATTTACTCTTGCTATAGGGGAAGTGACGAGAGGGTCATTCATTGTGGCTGCCCACTGGACATCAATCCTCCTCCTCTACATTGGCTGGGAACTGGCTGGTGCAGTTCCTCCCTACTGAGAATGGAGAAAACAATTACTTTAAGTCTTTTTAAATCATCAAGGTTGATTCCGAATCCGTTGAATCTGGTTTCTGTTAAATCTAACTGTTTTTTCTCACCAAAGAGACAAAAAAGGAAGAAATATAAAATATAGCTGGACAAGGTTTACTTATATGGTGGTACTGAGGGTGCTGCTGGTGTTTACTTATTGTGAGAGCAGATGCGACTGGATAAACTACTTCGTCTCCCCTTCAGGATATAAGACTCCATGCCAAATTTTTATGAGGACAGGTTATCCTGTCATGGCAAGTCCACTATGATTTGAGAACCTTCTGTGGATTACTTTCTTGCTGTCAATTTTGTTTCATATGGCAAAAATGTTTACTGGTTCAAGAACCAGTGCAGGTGCAGGTACAGTAATGTAGCGGACCCTCTTCCAGGCTGGTTTCTGCCATTTTCGTTTGTTTCCTAAATGTTTCTGTGCAATTTTTCTTCTATATGCATTACAAAAAAATATTCTCGATGCCTTTAGGGGAATTCCATTAAAATAACTGCTCCCAGTTGAATTGGAAGATTAAAAATGTGTAGCCTAAAAGAGAGTTGATGCAGGACAGCCCTAAATATGATGCATGCTCATGAACACAATTATTCAACGGAAATAAAAGCAATAATAATAATGAAATCTAGCATCAATCATCATAAACTAAGAAAATCATAAAGGAAACATGCAATGGGACGGGCCATCATCACAACCATGGAGTATGGGATTCAAGCAGCGTATAGGTTGGATCCGGCGAGGGATGGAACCTCCCGATCTTGCATGGTCATACCCAATCGATCAATGATGATCACTAGTCCGAAGAATCAGAAAGTTTCTCGGATTAGGGATTTGAGAATTTGGGGGTTTAGGGTTTAGATCGATTCTCAAGGTTTAGATCATGGGGAATAAACAAAACAGAAGTTTAGAAGGATAAAAATTATCTTCTACTTTATGGACCTTCTTCAACCTCCCCGTGTTCTTCTTATCTCTTCTTCCTCTAGTTCCTTCTTCTTCTTCGTGGTACTCTCTCCCTTTCTCCTTCCTCCGTTGGTTTCCGAACGAGAAAAAGTATTTAGTTGTTGATTAGTTTTTCCAAATCCCGTTGTGGGAATATTTTAAGTTTTAATCGATATAATGGTTTTATGGGGATGATTGTTTTAAAGATTTTTTTCTGTAAACGTACTTTTTTTGCATGGGTGTGATTGGGCTTTGAGTTTATTCAATTTTTACGTATTTTATTTGAGTTTAGATTCTACAAGTTACGTGAGGTTACTACCACACTACTTTCACCCGGTGCTACTTGGTTACCAGGCTAGTGTAGTAGTAGTGCTAGGTTGCCAGGCTAGTATAGAGGAGGTTCGTTGATTGTGTACAGAAGGGTTCCACCCCGGACTACAGGCGTAGTTCTCAAGGACTGGAAAATTTTTATTTTCTTCTTTAAGCACGAATAAAAGACTTTGACTTTCCTCTTTACTGGTTTATGACTTAGGCAGGTAACCAGTTGGAAAAATGGAACACCCACTGGACAGGGAAAAGGAATTGATAACCATGCTTATTTTTAGGGTATTAGCTCCATGCTGCATTTTATGGGAAGCATTGTACATTAGTGAAGAGTCTAATGGTGCTAATCCATTTGCAGGAACCAGAGAAAATTGTCTTTCATGTGGTGACTGATGCTCTCAACCTACCAGCGATGTCCATGTGGTTCTTGGTGAACCGACCTGGTCAAGCAACAATCCAGGTAGAGAGCATGGACAATTTTAAATGGCTGCCTCCGAGTTATAACTCAATGTTGATGCAGCCAGACTCCCTCGACCCAAGATACACTTCTAAACTGAACCACCTCCGTTTCTATCTGCCGGATGTCTTTCCTACTCTCAATAAGGTAGTGCTCCTTGACCATGATGTGGTAGTGCAAAAGGATCTAAGGGGATTGTGGAGTGCTGATTTGAAGGGGAAGGTAAATGGGGCAGTGGAGACATGTGGGGAAAGTGATCGATCTCATCAGATGGATATGTTCATTAACTTCTCAGATGCATCCATGGCAAAGAGATTTGATGCCAAGGCGTGCACGTGGGCCTTTGGGATGAACGTGTTTGATCTGCGTGAGTGGAGGAGACGAGATCTAACAGCAAAATACCGCAGATGGCTGCAACTGGTAGGGCTATTTGCATCATTTACTTATACATGCATTCGTTGATGCTTCTTTTTTTTGAGGTGATTATACAAACATTGGAACTTTGGTTCTCTTGATTTTGAAAGTTGAATGATAATGCTTTCCATACCTAATGAAGCTAAAATGTCCCACACTCCCACTCCCACCTATTTGAACAGAATTTCAATGGTGTTACCTGTTTTGATATTATTGGAAAGGAATTTTTCCTTGCAGAATTCTTTCTCATTACACTGAAGGATCTTTCCAGCACATGATAGGATGTCTTTCTTTTCTTTTTGTTTTCCATTTCCCTTTCCCTATAAAGAAATGCTGGTATTGTCATGACCATTTGAAATAAAATCTAGCTGGTGAAGGGGCCTACACATCTTTTGTTTTGGAGATTCCCTTTCATCATATTGATGGTTCTATGCTTTTTCCTCTGCAGCTGCTTCTAATTAAAGTTTTATCGTTATCACTCAAGTTAAAAATAAATAAAAATCTCTGCCTTTGCAACATGGGGTTTGGCTTTTTTTTAAATAGTTCATAGCTAGCTTCTTTTTCCTAGAGAATAACAAATGTATTTTTAACCAGTGTTCGCAGTATCAGTATCGATGTACGTTTCGCACCCTTGGGATACAGATACATATTGCGTATCGGTGGGAAATATCGGTTGTATCACGGCATGTATCACACTTTTTGGGAAACATGGGGAAATATTGGGAAATTGATTGAATTTTTCAATGAAACTTCATGGATTGTTAAAATGGACCTCAATACACACATTTAAATCATAATATGTAAAAAAAAAAAAGTCCACATAATGGAGTTCCTTTGTAAAAGGATCCTAAGCTATGCGCTATTTGACTGAACTGATGCAACTATTTTTTAAATTGATTCCATAAGATATACAAATGTAACAAGACATTAATGTAAACACAACCAATGCATTGACAAAGTAAAGCAAGCAAGAGAGTTAAGAAATATACCTATGGATGATGCAACTGAATGAGTATCCTCCAAATGCAGTTTTGACTATCCTAGTTCAACTCAATACAAGCTAGCCTATATGGCCTAGATCTATATGAGGACTCAATAAAATCTAGAAAATAGCTAAGTGGACTCAACAAACTATGACTCTTACGCAGAGTCGGAACACGGGTCGAAACTAGAAGAAAATCGAACAAAAAATCATTTTTTTTCTACAAAATGGGGGACTCTTGTGCGTCTGACCGATATAGTAAAATAGGAGAAATTTGAGAAAAAATAGGCCTCCCCAAGTTTTTTTCTCAAAAAAAAAAAAAAAAAAAAAAAAAACAAGTTTAAAAACATTCCGGCGTCTCTAATGATACCTGGACGATATCGTTCAGGTATTGACTGATATCTGGAGTCGTAAACAGAAAAAATCACGATATTTTGACGATATATCGTGCGATATCGATACATAGTGCGATATTATCGATATCGCACAATATATCGTGCTGATACCAAGGAATCAGGCATTTTTATGTTATTACTGGGCTGATATTTATCGACGGCCAGCGATACCGATAATATCAGCCGATATTATCGATACTGTGAACACTGCTTCTAACAAACGCCTTTTCTTTTTAATGGTATTTCTAACAACAATACCTAGTTATTGTTTGTTTTGCTGTTTGTTACTTCTAACGAATATATTTTTCATGAAATATATTTAATGGTATTTATAACCACAATACCCAGTCTTTGCTTTCTGTTGTATAGCTTTTTCTGGTTTTCTGTTCTTTTTGTTTTGTTTGTTTTGGGTTGCTTGGGATCCCTTCTTTAATGAATATATTCAATCTTCGTAAAAAATAAAAAATAAAGTGTAATCAGACATCTCAAGTTTGTACCCTTAAAAAGAATACTATTTTGATAATGTGCATCCTGCATTAGCTATTCTTGCACCATTTTAAACTCCCTATGCACTTATGCATAAATACCTTTTACATTAAATTGCATCTCAGTTCTCAGGTACAAAAACCGGCCAATAATTGCTTATGTATATGAAGCACCCTATACAGATGAGCACAGTATGCTCACATGGACTAGTCAACATGCACACACATTAGTTAACGAATGGATGCATGCATGTGGAGAAAGGTTTAGTTTGATGCATGCATCTATTGTTCTATACATTGTCTGTATGCTGGTTCTGTATTCTTTTGCATTTACCTATGCTAGTTCTGTTGCATCTCTCCATGCAAGTGGAGCTAGGGGTGCAACTCAGGCAGGTTGGGCTCGGGTTGGTGGGTCGGGTTGAGGGTCAACATGACGCCAAGCCCACCTCAAGTGGACCCAACCAGCAGCCTGACCATACCTGACCTGAATTCCAACCTAAGGTTCCGAACCCAAAGTCCTCTGTACACGACCCAACCCAAAGTCCTCTATACACGACCCAACCTGACCCAAATACATATGATTGTTACCAACCCAACCTGAATTTGCTCATCCTGAACCCAATCTGAATTCTAATCAGGTTGGCGTTGTTCAACCCAAACCCAACCTGAGGACCTTGTCAACCAGAGCCGACCTCGGGTTTGGTCAGTCAACACGAACCCAAGTATTAGCCCTAAGTGAAGCACATTTCTCAATTCAAAGGCTCATGCCTCCATCTTGTGTGAGTTATTGCAATGTATGTGTGCATCTTTGTATGCATATATGAAGATCATTTGAGGGCTTGCACGTGCATATGTTTGAGAGTACTATAACATTCATTTACTGTCTATGGATGTGGTTGTAGGGAAAGAGGAGGACAGTTATGGAAAGCCGGGAGCTTGCCATTGGGCCTGCTGACTTTCTATAACCACACAGTTGCTTTGGACCGGCGGTGGCATGTCCTCGGACTTGGATACGAATCAGGTGTGGGCCGAGGAGAGATAGAGAGGGCAGCAGTCATTCATTACGATGGAAACATGAAGCCATGGCTGGAAATTGGGATGGGAAAGTACAGAGGTTATTGGAGCAAGTTTCTCAAATACGACCATCCTTACTTGCAACAGTGCAACATCCATGAGTAACAATGGTGGTAATTAACTCTGCAGCATTTGTTCCTCTAGGATTTACTGTAGCTTGCGTTCCCATTTTCTAAATGGTGGTGGCTGATCAGCTGTACACATCGCGTGCATGTATGGAGCAATCCGGATTGTTCAAATCATGGGCCATTCTGGAGAATAGCCAAAACCACACTGTTGACAATCTTAACAGTTGATTTTGCCTGTTGAGTGTGGGCCAGCGGACCAATTTATTTCAGCTGTCTATTTAATAACAATTAGATGTTAGGATCATTCAATCAGTTTGATTTCATTCGTTGTCCCATTTGATGGGCCTCCTTTGGACAGCCTGGATTGATTTACATGCACGCCATGCGTATGGTGGATGAACCACTACCATTTAGAAAATGATGATTGAAGTCAAATCAATTTTAGTTCTTCTCGTGTAAATTCCCTTTTAATTTCATAAAGAAATTCCTTTTACCGGCCGTAAATTTCTAGAGTTGGATCAATTTGACTAATTGATAGATGGAGATGAACATGGGAGGGTTGTTTGTTTGTTTTGTTTTGTTTTTTCTGTTTAATTAAATTTTTTTTTAATTTTTTGTTATTCAAGTTGCTGGAACTCCCTGTACAGAGACCTCACACTCCTTCCTCTTGTTTCAATTCAACCGTCTCTTCTTTATTTTTTCCCCCTTTGAGCATGTTCTTTATTTCATTTTATTGTTCAATTTCTAGCTTTTAGCGAAATGCCAGCGCGATCTGTGCCAGGAATGATTAATGTGGGGATCTGAGGAAGATGTGGCACTCATCAGGTGCGGGGCTCTGTGAGCATGCCATGGTGCAAAAATCATGCTGGTTTGATCCTCAGGTGGGCCTGATGCATTTTATACTGTTGATCTTTTTTCCCCCAATTCTGTCAGACACAGGTGTCTGACCTGATGGTGGATCATTCTGATTTTTAGGCCAGGGCATGTTCATGATGGCACTCACTGGATCTTGCACATGTGCCAGTAATTGCCTCTTCAATCTTTCTTGCTTGGGCGTCCCACCTTATGGTGGACCAACCTGATTGTGTAAACCTTATACTAAGGTGGACCAAGTCCGTTGGAGAGGGAGGCACTACTGTTGAGATGATAAACATCAACGGCGGTATTTTACTCTTGGCAAATCTTGTCTTATGGAATGGACGCAGTTTGGGTGGATCCCCAACTGTGTTCCCACTGTGATGTATTTGCCTGACATCCACACCGTCCATCGATTTTGACTGCTCATTTTAGGGCATGACCCCAAAAAATGAAGCGTATCCAAATCTCTGGTGGACCATGCCGCAGGAAACAGTCATGATTGAATCCCCACCATTAAAAACTTCACGGGGAACCACCGAAATGTTTATTTGTCATCCAACCTGTAGATAAGGTCACGAAGACCTGGATGAAGAGACCACATAAATATCAGCTTGATCCAAAACAACTGAGGCCCATGAGAGGTTTTTAATGGTTGATTACCACTTTCGATCTGCTTCATTTTTTGGATCATCCGCTAAAATGAGTTTTCAAAAGGGATGGATGGCGTTACTATAAGGCACGTACATCATGGTGGGCCCCACGGTCAGGGATCCCACCCACCTCAACTGGATGTGCAGGAAGTGGGTCCCACCAATGTAGCGAGGGGCCGACTTCCCATAACCGTAAGATCTTGGTGACGTACGAGCATGAACGGTGTACGATGGGCAGCATTCATTCGTTGCAAGCAATGTATTCATGTGGCATGCTTCAAAAGTCTCGAATCTGATAGCACTTTGGCATTTAGTAAGGGAGTCGAGGATATGCTGACACGTGGAGGGCTTTGGTTGGTCATGTGAGGATGGGATTTGAAGGGGGGGTTATCCATCATCGGTCTTTTGTGTGGTCTGTGGTGCAAGGCAAATGGTGGCGGGTCCTGTAATGATCTCTTTTCATTTTATTTTTTTCTGAAATAGACACGGCTTCCCTTCATTACAGCAAAAGCCCTTTTCTCTGCATTCACAAGTTAGCTGCTGCTCTTCTTCTCCCTTCCTCTCTCATTCCTTCACAAAAATGGCCACCATCATTGCAAGCACGCCAACTTCATCTGTAGCTGGTGCTGCTGCCCTTGTGCGCAAGGGGAAGACCGTGGCCTCCACGTCGACCGTTCTTGGTAAGATTCACATTCTGCAAACCATTCTTGACCGTTGATATTGATCTAAGATGGTCCAAATTCGCCAGTATGGGACATGATATCATGAGGCTTACTTCATACCTCCATGCTTGGCATGACCATTGCTAAATCTTTTAGCATGAAACGTTCATGAAAAGTAGTACTGTAAGGCCCACCGCATTGTGCATGGCATCCAACCTATCCAGTATGGTCTACCCCTAGTGAAAATGGAACGCCCTGAAAGCCCGACCGATCCAACCATCAGGTGGGGCCACTCTGTAGAAAACACGGGTTGGATGTTGCTAATTTTTGTGGTGTCCCATTTTCATGGTTGGGCAACCTGCTGGGACTAGGCACGCTAACTCCACCCTATGAGCTAAGCGAAGGACCTGAGTGCCACTCTCATGGTGGGGCAACCCGCTGGGCTCACCCTCAAAATAATCTGCCGACTAGTCCAGCCCACTGACTAAAACTCAGCCCTTGGTCCAAGCAATGGTCCTCATGGTTCAACTAAAACCCAGCCCAAAGCAGCCCGGGGGATGGATGGTCAAGGCCTGCCCAGGCCATTTGTCGCCCTAACTATTTCGAATTCTGTCTAATGAATGACCAGTCATTTTATATTTTCGTTGATATGGGCTTCAGGTTTGCCAGCAATGGCTGGGGGGCGAGTGAGGTGCTCTGTAGAGGAGAAGTCGTCCACATGCCAGATGGGTGCAAATATGGGCATGAGCGCTTCGTTGATTGCAGCCGCATGCGCCGCGACCATGTCGGGACCAGCCCTAGCTCTGGTGGATGAGCGGATGAGCACTGAAGGAACTGGTCTTAGTTTGGGCTTGAGCGACAACCTCCTTGGGTGGATCCTGTTGGGTGTGTTTGGCCTCATTTGGACTCTCTACTTTGTGTACACTTCCACCCTTGAAGAGGATGAAGAGTCAGGATTGTCCCTCTAAGTGGGCCCCACTAGTGTAAAAAGACATTTGGTACAAGGAGAGGGCAGTGCACTGTCTTTTTGCATGAGACCGTCCAAGTTAAAATCATGTGATAATTTTTCTTCTTTGTACTCTTCTCTCTTATGGGTAGCTTCTGATAAAGGTGGAATTGTATTCACATTCTATGAGTTGAATGTCTGATTATCAGGACCGTTATTCCGGTGGGCCACCAGTTGGATGGTCCAAGATCCCCAGGGGATTGGACTCTGGTATCCATCTGATCAATGCCCTGCAACCACATTAAATTAACAAAACTCACAGCAAATGGGTGGCTGGAATTGCCCAGCGCTAATATTTTTGGCCTATAGCACATGCAGCTGGTGGCCCACCAGATCAACGGTCCCACCACCAGAAATGTTTACCGTGTGTGCCTCTGGAATTTTTACTCGACCTGCATAAAACATAGAGGTTTGCAGGGCAGGAATGTGGCTCCAGCCGAATAAATTCATGATACGACAAACAGTCTAGTCATTGATATGGAGAAAAATTTTGCTACACCCACGAGTTAGCTACGCTAGCTACACCGGGTGTAGCAATGATCTCACCATGATGTATGTGTTGTATCCACACCGTCCATCCATTTGGCGAGATCATTTTAGGGCATTACACAAAAAATGAGATAGATCCAAAGCTCAAATGGCCCCAATAAGTTTTTAATGGTTGGCGTTCAATCCCCACTATATTCTGTGCTGGGTCCACTTGAGCATTGGATCTGCCTCATTTTTTGTGTCATGCCGTAAAATGACCTCGCCAAATGGATGGACGGCGTGGATACAACACATACATCATGGTGGGTCATTGCTACACCCGGTGTAGCTAGCGTAGCTAACTCGTGGGTGTAGCAAATTTTTTCTCATTGATATGGAACATCCATCACGTGGCTCCCACCCTTCAAAAAATCACTTGGGTTGGATAATCCTATCCGTCTATCCGTCTATAGGGATATTTACAGTGCATAACAATCATACTACAAACGGTCCAGTCATTGATATAACCATCCATCAAGTAGTCCCACCTTTGATTGCCCATTCCTGTAAAAAAAAAAAAAAAAATACCCACTTTGGTTAGGTGATCCTAGCTGTCCAATCAATAGCAAGGGAAATGGACGATTTATATTGACCTCACTACAAACACTGCAATCATTGATTTACACCATCCATCATATGGGTCCCACCTTTGATTACACATCTCTAAAAAATTCGCTTTGGCCACACATTTTCCACCTTGGCCTATCCTTCTCAGGAGGGTAATCATGACTAGAAATATGAAATCCTTATTTGTGTATTTCAATATCCAGCAAACCCAAATGTAAAAATTGCTCCTCAAAGTCAAGATTGGAATTCTCACGAATCCTAATCCGATGGCCTTCTTAAGCCAAAGCAAGCAGAATCCACCCTAGCTTGGCCCATTGCCATCTCCAAGTGGGATAGACTTGTTTATGATAATATCCTTTACATACTTTAATACATGCTGAAAATTAAAAAAGAGTAAAATATTAGATCAATCATTATGAGCATTCTACAATGATAAATCTGTTATTTTAAATATGTCTATGCTTAATAGCTTACCATAATATCATCAGTCATCATCTAAACCTTATTTTAATAAAATGGGGTTTGCTCCAAGAATCTTGTTTTGCCATTAGTTAGGTTTTTCAAAATGTAGCGTAAAATAAAAGTTTCCAAAAGTTCAGATTTTCATTTGCAACCCTAAGGAAATGACTTTCACTTGCACCCTCGAGCCCTATCCTCATAGGCTTGTTCTTCAACTCTCTACTTTCTCTCCTTGATGGGAGAGATCAAGGAGAGATCTCCTACTTTAGAGAATCAATATTGACCTCCTTCCCATCATAATATATAAATTTCGAGATTTGATTGTATTCTATATAAGAATCTTAATTGATTAAATCTAAAATTTAAAAAGCTTTACACTTCCATGCCTTTCATAAAATTTTCATTAAAATTTTTTACGATAAGAAAATGTTTTGTATTGAGTCATTCTTAATCGAATCTAAGAGCCATTCTAATAAGCTCCTATTGAAAAAGCTCTTATTTACAATAAGCTCATTTAGTAAAATCACTTCTTTAAAAAGGAAAAAAAAAAAGCTCTTATTTAAAATAAGTACGTTTAGTAAAATATTTAAATAAGAGCTTATTGTAAGGGCATTTGATGTCATTTCTAAAAAGTTACAACTTTATTATAAAAGCTATCTAAGCAGTATTTTGAGTGAATCTCACACGTTCAAAAGGCTACAACATTCACATGCCTCTCTACACGCTCAAGAGATGAATTGGGGCTCAGTCTTAGGGCCCTCTTTTATGGTTCTCACAAGTTCAAAGGGATACATGTTCCAAGGTTCCATGTTAATGCATGTTACCTCAGCAAACTTTCCAACCATTGAGATGGTGGAATCATCATTATAATTATTCGTAGATGATTCCAGCAATGCACATAGTCGAACGGGCACCATAGAAAAAGGAAAGTTTAGCACAACCAATCGATGGTTAGGGTTGTCCTTCCACCATAACATGGGGCCATGCATTCGAATGATCATTGCAAGTTGTGCTAAATGAGGCATATCTAAAACACTGAACCAATGCCAAAACCGCTGAGATATTTTGATTGGTTGTATTTGCAAAATGATTTTTTGTATAGTGGTTCAAACCGGCTTGGTGGAGCAAAACTGAGGCATGAATCATGGTGTGACCTTTTTTTTCTTGTTTTGGTCAGTCATGCAATGCACCCACCCTGGTCACACGATGCACCCACCCACAGGTGGGGTTAGTGTCTCCTTAGCACTTGAACCTGAGACCTGCTGTTGAAACGCCCTAGGCATCTTCTAGCATGAATCATGGTGTGACCTAGTTCAATTCTAGTCCAGGAGTTAGGGAATAAGGCCCAATAATGTTTATTTAGGGAAAAAATATAGTCCAATTATTTATGGAAATTACAGTAGAGCTTACTTTTTTTCAGAAAGGAGGGAGCACACCACCTATAACTTTTTAATTTTGCAGAAATCTTAGCCTTCAAGTAGGCACCACTAATTCGAGCATCGCATATCGTATATCCTAAGTAAACTTATACAACCTTGGAACAACAAATCCATCACAAAAATCACAAAAGCTATAAAAAATCATAAATATAAAATTAAAATATTTTGTGGTTCTAAATCAACATAATCCATTAAACATAAGATTAAAGCCACAATCCCATTTGTCCACCTAGCTCTATTTCTTCATATGTTGTGTTGTTAATATTATTGGCACTGTGATCATTATCATCAACCCAATCTTCAAACTCGTAGAGTGCAAACAACGCATATGCAATGACCTCTTCTTTTATGAAGCTGTGCATTGTCATCGCAGCACATACTATATTTCTCTGTGTTGCAATTAAGTATGGAGCAATTTTTTTCAAAATTGAAAAATGAGCTTTTGATACACCTAAGTTGCGCTCAATTACATTCCTTAAAAATGAATAAAAGTAATAGAAATCTCATCATCACGAGGGTGAATACCACCTCGAAAGTCATTTAACCAATACTGAACATTTCGATAGGGTGTAAGGAAGTCGCGCGTGTTGGCATAACCAACGTCAGCTACATAGTATTTATCTGTAAATAAATAAAAAAGAAGAGACAATGCCATACAAATGCTTAAGTTTTGATTACATTCTAAAACTCACCTATGATTTTGAAATGCAGTAAAAAAGCCACCCATTTTGACTTTGACTCGCGGCGGTTGGAGAACTCCATTTATTGCATTCCAAAAATACAATAATGCCCTTTTAAGGTTTTGTTCCAAACGCAAGGCTTGCGAAATCCACTCTAGTGGTGGACTATGTTGTGGGCCCCATGATGATGTGTTTGTTTGATTCACGTCATCCATCCTTCGTTGATTATGATTTCAGGAAATGAGCCTCAAAACAAAAAAGATCATAATCTCATGTGGACCCGCAATAGTTAACGGTACCAATTAAATCCTACCATTAAAAAATTGCTAGAGCCCACTATAATTCTTTTTTCTTTTTTTTGTCATCCAATCTGTTGATTAGATATGTGGACCTAAATTAAGGGCCCATCATAATTCTTCTGTTCCATACAATGTGTTTGGCCCCCAAAAAGTTATCAAGGGTAGGCGTTTAATCCTTTTCGTTTCCTATGGTGTGGTCCACTTGAGATTTAAAACTGCCTCATATTTGAGCCCATGATCTAAAATTACCTTGAAAAATGGATGGATGTTATGGATGTACCACATGAAATTATGCATGTTGGATCAACACACTTGTAGAGGCGTATTAGTGCGGAAGCTTGTAGAGCAACTAATATTATAGCTAACTCCTAGAGGGGGGGTGATTAGGACATTTTAAAATTCTTTTCGCCTACTAACAGTTTTAACAAGCCTCAGTGGGTCCAATCAAAAGAATGGCATATGGTTTAAGCAATGACTATCTAGTCTAAACATGCATAGATAATCAAATGATTTAACTAATCTGTTGGTGCACTTTTCTGTGGCATAGTAGTGCACCTTATTTGTCAATCACATGTGTCCATATGTTGTAATGTCGGTTGAGCCTTAACAAGCTGAGGACCGAAGATTCAAGTAGATAAAAAACAACAAAGAAAAAGAACAGGTACATGAGATGCCTTGGTGACTCTAGCCCTTTGAACCAAAACACTCAAAACATCTTAGATAACTTGAACCAATTAGAAATACTCTTAGTTATCATCATTAGTCTTAGAACACCTTGAAAAACATGATAAGATAGACTAATTTAAGAGGTGGAAGTTGTTGTAATTAAACTAGCCCAAACAACAGCTTTCGATAAACCTCTAATATATCGAAAGCCTATTTCGATAGACCTTCGATATATCAAAAGGTCTATTCGATATATCGATTCAAGCGTCCAGCAAGTGCACAAATCCTTTGGACAATTTGTTCGATCAATTAGATTACACATTCGATATATCGGAATGTGTGGATTCGATATATCGAAACCCATTTCGATAGATCGAAAATTTTGTCCAGCAACTTGCTAACTTTCTGGATAGATTCTCTGATATATTGAACAGCGTATTTCAATATATCGAAGATAACTCTGATCAATTGGAACCCCAATTCGATATATCGAAGTGACCGTTTTTTGCCCGTTTTATGACCGTTGCAGATTTTCTTTAAATATGGGAGAGATGGTCTTTAGGCTTATAGAGAGGGATTTTTAAGAGATAGAAGTTATCACCATTGCTTACCTTTAGGAGCTCTATTCCTAACTCAAATAAGTGATCTTCCTTGTGATTCATCATAAGAATGGAGCATTCAAAGCTCATGATGAAGATGCACTTGTCCATCTTTTGATCTCTAAAGATTGGATTGTTCTTGATAGTGTTATTTCTATCCAATACTCTATGATGAGATCCTTGTAGGTGAGACTCTCTAGGCAACCCACTCCCATTAGGTGTAGAGATCTCAAACCTACCTCCCATCTACCTTGGTCATCTTAAGAAGAGCATATGCAAGGGGATTGGTCGTTGGAGCTGAAGCATTGACAAAGCATCAGCAATAACATCGGGGGAGCACAAGGGTAGCTGATTGAAACATAGGAGAGCGGAGATCAAGCAACCCGAAGTGGCGCAACAAATGGGCTCAATCCGACAAGTAAGTTGCCAATTGTAAGAGTCCGGTTTCACTCTTTTCTGTGAGGAATTGAGTGTAGATTTTGTCTTGAAAGTCGATAGGTTCGGTTGTAGGACCTAGACCCAGTTGTAGGGTCGAATTGAGTCTCCAAGTGAGGAGCCTCCGGCGGGAGTAAAAGCTAGGTTCGGTTGTAGAGCCTAAAATCATTGAAGTTCGGTTGTAGGACCTTGACTCATGAATGGAGTCTAAATTGAGGTTCGGTTGTAGGACCTTGGCTTGAGTAAGCTTAAACAAGTCTCCAAGGGGAGCCACCAATACTGGTGTGTACGTGTAGGTTGGAAGGAACCTATAAACTTTTCGGTTGGGTGGATCCGAGTTAAAACACCTTAATTGGAAGGAACCAGATTTAAACTCCTCGGTGAATGCCAGTGTGCTCAAAGGGGTTGAGTACTTGAACCGGGAGTGGATTAGATCCGAGGTCGAACCACTATACATCATTGTGTTTGTGATTGTATTTAAGCACATTTCTTATTATGCATTGTGTCTAATTGTTTAATTATGAATGCTTACTTAGGAATGTATGCTAGGCACTTGATAGGCACATCCACACACACATGATGTACTTTCACTCATTGAATAGACTTGAGCTTATATGATCCACTCTCATATAGTCTACTTGAGTTGCATAAATTAGGTGCTTGATTAATTTAATCATATGTTAATCTATGTATGCTTAGACTAAGATTTAATTGTTTTAATCATATGTTAGCCTAGTGATTGGACCCACTTAGGCTTGGAAGCCAAAGTGGTCTTGCTTACTTAGTTTAATTTGATAAAATTGTTAAGTAGGAGAAAAGAATTTCAAAATATCCTAATCACCCCCCTCTAACACTTAGCCATAATTCTAGTTGCTCTCCAAGCTTCTGCATGCGTATGCGTTGGTGTCGTGTTAGACTACCGACGTAATTTCATAATCAAGCTCCTAATCTATGCAACCTATGTAAACTTATGAGAATGGATCAATGAGCTCAAGTCCACACTACTAGTTAAAGTACATCTTGTGTGTGGATGTGCCTATCTAGTGCCTAGCATACATTCCTATCAAGTATTCATAATTAAACAATTAAACATACAATGCTAAGATAATAATGTGCTCAAATCAATCACAAACACAAGCATGTATAGTGGTTCGACTTTAAGTCTACTCCACTCCCGGTTCAAGTACTCAACTCCATTGAGCACACCGGCATTCAGTATCGGATGTTTTAAATGAGGTCCACCTCTCAACCTTTACATGGAGGTTTTACCGGTTCACCTCTTAACCATAATCGAAGTTTTGGACAAAGGGCTAACTTTCTACCCAAATGGAGTTTTGGACATAAGCTAACTCTCAACCCGACATACGTTCACTCCCGTGTTAGAGGCTCCCCCTTGGAGACTAATTTAGGCCCGACAAACGTGCCAAGGATCAGCCAACGACCCTAGATCGAGTTTGACAAATAAACTTTAAACTCAACTTTCACAGGGAATTGAGTGGAATGACTCTCAATAAATTACAACCTTACTTTTCGAATGAACCCCTTTGTTCAGCATCGCTTTGGGTTGCTTGATCTCCGCTCTCCCATGCTTCAATCAACTTCTCTTGCGCCCCCGATCGGGTTGCCGCTGCGTCGTCAATGCCTCAGCTACACTTGATCAATCACCTTGCTTATGATGCCTTTGAGATGCCCAAGGTAATAAGAGGGTAGGTTTGAGAACTCTATAACTGATAGGAATGGGTTGCCTAGAGTTGCTCACCTACAACGATCTCATCTTAGAGCTTTGGATAAGGATATGACTACCAAGGAGGATCCAAACTCTAGAGATTAAGAGGGGATGAAGGTCATCTTCTTCATGAGCTTAGAATGCTCCATTCTTGTGTAAAATCATAAGGAAGATGCCTTGCAATGGTTAGAAATTGAGCCTCTAATGGTCTCCAATAATGGTGGCTTCAATACTCTCAAAATCCCTCTTCTTACTCTTAAAAATGAGCCAAGCCTTTAAATAAATAAAGCCCCAACAGCTATTCGGATGGGGTCCTCGACCGGTTAGGTGACCGGTCGTAATACATGGCCTGGACAGGATTCTTTGCTGTCACAAAACAGACGGTAGCTGACTGGTCGGACGACCGGACGAATTAAGCCCCAAGACAACAATTCTCAAAGAAGCTCGCTGTCCATTCTCGGCCTTCTGCCGACCAGTCGAACGACCGATCTACTGCATGAAATCTATTATTTTCTCAGTTATGTTTTACAACTGATCATGCAACCTCTTGGCCATATGATAGGTGATCTTTTGGGACACCTAAGGCCAATCTAAGATGACTAAGGGTGTCCTAATGGTCACGGTCATGGTTTTGGTTAGGTTCAAGGTTTAGGCACACCAAGGCATCTCTTTTACTTGTTTCTTCTTCCTTAATGCAGCTGGTCCGTCTTAAGTCATCGGTCTTCGTCTTCCTTAAGCTCAACCGACACTAAACTCACTGACTCAAGACAAGGTTTTTGTATTTTCAGTTCATCCCAGTGGGAATGATCTTATAAACGGTTTCGACGGTTTATATACATCAAGGTGGAGCCCAGTAAGTTTTCAACAGTGGCCGTTTCATTTCCTGTTTTTCCCTCTCCCATGGCTCACTTGAGTCTTGGATCTAGATCTTTTTTGTCACATGTCCTAAAATGAGCTCACAAAATATATGGATGGGGTGGACTACTCACAGACATCATAGTGGCCCCACCTAACTTTCCAGCGTAATAACCTCCTGTAAAAGGCTTCTGTAGGAAATACGCATCCGAAGCCGAGTGTAGATTAGATACTACCTTTTGTAGGAAATACGTGTCCGAAGCCGAGTGCGGATTAGGTACTACCCCACCTGTTTCGAGCTTCGGGCAAGCTAGGGCTCTTAGGGGCCATTGTGTGGTTTATTTGCCATCCAACATGTTTATAAGGTCATATAAACCTGGATGAAGGAAAAACACAAATATACGCTTGATTCAAAACTTTTGTGGTCCCCAATAATTTTTCGATGGTAGCATTTAATCCCTACTATGTGGTCTAGTTGAGCCTTGGATCTACCTTATTTTTGGGCTCATATTCTAAAATGATATGGGAAAATGGATGGACAGTGTGGATAAAAGTTGTACATCAAGTGGTCCCCCAAAGCCCCTACGTGTCTTGAGCTCGGAACAAGCAGAGCTAGTACCTAATATGCGTTAAAAAATTCCAGTGTTGTCGCTTCTCATTAGTCCACGTCATCGCTGATGATTCGAGCTCATAAAATATGTCGATTTTCTTGCGTGTTAGTTGTTACATAACCTAACTTTTAACATGTGGAACTTCTTTGAGCCCAATTAAGATTTATATGTTAGATCCACACTGTCCATCAAATATTTCAGATCATTTTAGAGAATGAGCCAAAAAATGAGGCATATCCAAAGCCTAAGGGGATCAAACCACAAAAAGTAGTGGGGATTGAATGAACTACCATTGAAACCTTCCTAGGGTCAACTGTGAGGTTTATTTGCCATCTAACCTGGTCATAAGGTCACACATACCTGGATAAAGGTAAAAAAAAAAAAAAAAATCAGCTTGATCAAAGCCTCCTGTGGCCTAAGAAGTTATCAACGATATTATTAGTTCCTATTATTTCCTATGGTATGGTGCACTTGACCTTATGATCTACCTTATTTTTCGACTTATATCCTATAATGATCTAAAAACGTGGATGGACGGTGTGGATCTAACAAATACATCATCGTGGGCCCATGTAAATTTCACACATTAGGAAATTCTGTTGCTTATTACGTGGTGCAACACATTCCAGGGTGAGAGAAGAAAATCGTAGTGTTAAGTTGACATATGAAACTTCCATGAGCCATATCATAATGTATATATTAAATCTACACTATCCATCCATTTTTCCATGCCATTGTAGGGTACAAGACTAAAAATGTGGCAGACCTAATGCTTAAGTGGGCTATGCTAGAGGAAACAGTGGGAATTGTTTGCCTACCATTGAAAACTTCTTAAGGTCACAGAAGGTTATGGTCAAGTTGATATTTGTGTTTTCCCTTCATCCAGGTCTGTATGACCTTATGAAGAGGTTAGATGGCAAATAAACCTCACAATGGACTCTAGGAATGTTTCAACAGTAGTTGTTTAATCTCCGCTACTTTTTGTGGTGTGGTCCACTTAAGCTTTGGATGTGCCTCATTCTTAGACTCATGCGCTAGAATGATCTGGGAAAAAATGATGAATGGTGTGGATCTAACAAACAAATCGTGGTGGTGCCAGAAAAGTATACACGGTAAAAGTCGTGTTGTATAGTTTAGAATCTATCGGGGAGAGAAAATATAGGCGTATTTTGCAAGCCGAACTCTCTGCACTCGAAAAAGAGACGTATTTTTTTTTATATTGTTTAGAGGGTTTGTTTCAAGGACAAAAGTGTTTTTTTCAAAAATACTATTTGAAATATGTAATGGTATGAGACGGTGTATAGTTTTTTGAAACAACAAAAACCTTAGGCAAATTTTAGGAAACAGTTTAAAATCAAGCTTCTTTTTTTTAATTCCATCAAAATATAAAGCGCATGCACGGCATTGTTTCAAAAAAGAAGTACACTCTAAATAAATACATCATATTAAGATATTAACTTAATGATGTGATATTTGTAAGTTACCTAGATTCGTGAATCATAAGCTGTGTGTATTTACCCTTTCTTCCTTTATAAGGCACATGTTTATTTGTAGGTATAATTACATGTATGAGAGTGCCATCTATTGCCCCAATGCAACCCTTCATAAAATATGAATATTTTTAAATAATATGTCAAATATGTAAAAAAAAAAAAAAAAGAATAAAGGAAGAAAGGTACAAAATGTGTATGTGTATTGTTCTCCAGGATGTTGAAATCTATCCTGCAAAAATTTGTTCCTAGAATTTTGTCCAATTGTCATTATAAATATAGTCAAAATTTCCTCTACGGATATATACCGGCTATCTTCAAGTAACCACTTCTCTTTAAATAGTAGGGACATTCTAAGGAACACATGTTTCTCCATACAGAGTAACTCTAAAGTATATTTGAGGATGACCATTAAGTATGTTATGAATAAAATTATGTCAAAAAAGAATTGACACTCACATGGCTCCTTAATTAGGACCAATTGTCTTATCTTCTTGATAAGTAAAAAGCTAAAAGAACTCTTAATAATTTTTTACGTTTTTGTAGTGTCATAGTACCTATAATACTATCCAACAACTAGCATAAAAAAAAGTCAATCATTTTCATTAAAAAATCCAACAAAAATAGCAAACACAAACCATTGAATAAATTTCTGTAAAAAAAAAAAATCTAATAAGAATGATAAATTATCAAACAAATTCAATAAACGAGAAGCATAAAGTTTTCATACAAATTAAACTATATAAATGGTCATCCAAGTTTTCATCAAGTCTCATACAAAATTCATATAACAACTATTTAAAATGTCCAACTACCTTCTAAAACATCTAAACATCTAACAATTATTATCTATATATTACTTCAACTATTCAACGCGTGCCAAATGATTGTTCCCTGACATCCATATCTCTCTATTTTTCTTTACGCGGAATGAGTTTAAAGAAAATATAAATAACTTGCTCCGAACCTCAATTTCTAACATCTTTTTAGGAGATGCAATATATGCAATAATAGAGGGTCCTTCGGGCCTGGGAGAAGCAGAAGCAGTCAAGCCTGCACCCATCACCATTAACGACAATGATGCTAAAGACATGTGCCGAGAGCATATGGAGGTTAGTGTAGTAGCGGCATTGCTACTATTGTTGCAGTGTAGTCTCCTATAAGACTCTCCAATTTCAAAGCTCCACATTGCGAGTAAGCTATTGTCTTTAGATTTATTAGTTGCAAAACCGTGGATGTGGTGCTCACCCAAATAAGATGGTGGGGTGTGGTGGGCATGTTCTAACCTTATGCTTTGCGTATTCAGATGGATGGTCCAATGGTTCTTGATTTAGTTTTCTATCCTACCTGGGAAGTGGTAAGCAATGGTGGACCACATAGAAAAAATGAAATATAAGTGCAAGCTTTATAATTTATGAAAGAGGTGTCAAGCCCAACTAGTTGGACCGCAAGTTATGTTCCATCTTGTGAATATTTCTGAACCTATCAAGTGCATATAAAATCCAAGCCTTCCAATATGTTGGTCTGACCATGAGGATTCCCTAATGCAAAAATCAACCCCATCTAATGATAAGGAGAGCTATACCAAGAAGACAATATCTAGCCATTTATAAATATCAAAATATAAGTACGGACTACTCAATTAGTGGATGTGGCTTATTTTTTGCTAAAGGTGATCATTATCGTCAACCTAACCTGTTGAATGGGTTAGATATATTTCACTTTGAAAGGTTGGAAGTTAACTTGCACTCCAATCGGTTGAACTCAAGACCTTCTCTTATGGAGGGTAACGGATTGCCTGTGACCCCAGGCACCCAGGATAGAAGTGTGTTGTTTCACAAAGATCCTTAATTGAGCCCTACAATAGAATTATTAAAATGAATACAGATTCATTGCAGTTGTGAACTAATACTTAACAAAGAACTTATGTTACTTGATTTTTACCTTCATCACACAATTGCACTAATTATTGCATGCAATTGTTTCACACCTGCATAGACTGTATACTAATCACAGCCTCAAATGTAGTGACATTTAATCACACAGGTTAACATATGTCCAGACCAATAGAACAAAATCATATGGATGAGTCATAACATTAGTCATACCACACAAATATATAACAAACATAAACATAAATGAGAGTAACATCAGTTTCCCAAGAGACCTAACGCATGCTCCAGATCGATGAGTACCCATTAGTCAACCATGTAATGCACACCAATAAAAAAACAACAAAATTTTATTGATCTGCATCGCTCGGAACCCTCTTATCTCCTTATGTAGGTGTTTGTATCTTCTTCTCCTCCTACAATTTTTCAGGGAACGTTTGGTGCAGCAACTTCAACAAGAGTTTGTGGGATGGGATTGTAAAATCCACCATTTATCCCGCACTCACGTGTTTGGATAGCTGAGGACATCTTGACAATCAACCACCTTCCCATCCCAAGCCTGCTCTGAGGGATTCATCAAATCCTGCACTGGGTAGAGAGCCTGAATCCATGCAATAGCCCTTTCACATGAAATTTTGCATTAGAATGTTAGATGGGGGCCATCATAATGTTTTTTAAAGATCCACGCTGTCTATCTGTTTTGCGAGCCCATTTTAGTACATGAGACCAAAAATGAATCGCATACAAAACTCAAATAAGCTACATGAGAGGGAAAAAAAAAAAAGAAAAAATAAATTCCTACCATTGAAACCTCTCTGGTCTCCACCTTAATGTTTATATGCCATCCAAACCATTTATAAGGTCATTCTCACTCGGGTGAAGTGAAAACATAAAAAACTTAGCTTCATACGCAACTTTTGTGGCCATATGAACTTTTCAACAGTGGTCATTAAATCCCCACTGTTTCCTCTCATGTGACCCCACTTTAGTTCCTTATTTTTTGCCAGATGTCCTAAAATGAGCTCTCAAAACAGATGGATGGGGTGGATTTCTTATAAACATCATATTGGGCGCCACCTAACATCCCAACAGTGCAACTTCTCGTAAAAGGCTCAGTACGGAATCTTCATCCAATGGTTTTGGTAGGACTCTCCTCCGCTCCAAACATGGAATGGAATTTCGTGGTATTCCACCAATTTCACGACAGTCCATTGGCAGCGGTAATCATTACTAGTTGTAAATTCCATCCCACCAAATCCCCCTTAATCCATTGCGTCAAACACCCCCCTCAGGTAACTATCTTGCAACACAAGCAAACTTATAACAAATACTATAGTTGTTCACCTTATCATATTTTTACACGTAATTAGCATAACAAACAATCAAAATAATGATAGAGTAATCACAATTACAAAAAAAAAAAAGTTTCCTTTTCGGCTAGAGATGTACGCGAACCATAAGACATGTTTCTCTATCTACCCCTTCCCTCTCTCGTGTTTCATGGTCAGAAAATACCCTGCTATAATTAGATCACTTTTCAATATCCTCGTGGCACGAAATTGGTTGTCGGAGCTAAGTCCTTGAACATAATTTAGGATTTACAATACACGCAGGACACGACTCATGCCTTTACCCTAAGACATTGTAATCTAGGATTTACAATACACGTTGGACATGACTCATGCCTTTACCCTAAGACATTGTAATCGTCAGTGACTTAACCGCCTCGACCATCTTGAACCCAATATGATCACTCGGCCTACACTTTTTCTTTTTCTTTTCATTTTGGTCATTGTTTAGCGAGTATTTATAAAACCAGTAGTTGTATCAATTGGACTACTGTAAAAATCATCTTTGGACCACTACTTCATCTTCATCACCATCCTAATGAATCTTTGAACCACTGTTGTCATCTTCCTCATCACCCTAATGAATTTTTGGACCATTGTCGTCATTTTTATCATCATCCAACAATAATCGAATAGTTTTAGTCTCTTATTCTAAAGAATCCGCATCAGAGTCCATTTTGTTTCTACGGCGTCTTCCTAAGATGGGTGACAAGTTGTATTAGCAAAAGAACCAGTAGCACAATCATTTTCAATAATGAATGCAAAGTCATCATATCTCTCTATGTGCTTTTCGCAAACTCTCTCAGCATATAGGTGAGACTATACTTAGGAAAGAAAATGAAAATATAAACAATAATTGTTTGAAATAAAATCGTAAACAAAAGTAAAATTGCACACTAATATATAATTTTTGGGGAGGACTTACCGCAATGTAACTGTCCCAAACTTCATATGAAACAATGACCATTTTTCTCATTAGGTCCCATCCAAATCCACTAGCACTAAGCATATCTTTGATTGCAAAATACAATCTCTTTAACGTTCGCAACTTATTAGAAATGTTATTATGAGTTGAGAGTATCCCACACCTCTATCAGATCTCTACTACTATGACATTGTATGCTTTCAGTTTGAAACCAACATCACTCTTCCTACCTAGATTCACTTGCTCAACCAGTGTGTCAAGTAGAGCATTGTCCATCGGGTCCGTCCATTGGACTCGAGGGCACTTCTTACTCATAGACTTGTTGGAGCGGTCTTCACTTGATTAAGAGGGGATGAACCTTTCTGTATGAGAGTTGGGCCCTTCTTTTTAGGTGTAATGTCTTTTCTACCAGGTGATGCTCCACCTTTTTCGGGGCGATACCACACCCATCTAAGGTGATGTGGCACCCTTCTCAAGCGATGACCTTTCATTCTCACGAGTATTACCCCTGAGTCTACTCTAGAAGAAATTCATTGGACATACACATTATTAAGACCTACACATTATCAATTGTCAATAGCAACAAGTATCCACTGGCAATAAACACAAAATACCTGTAGCATCACATAAAATCAAATATGCATGTGTAATTATATGGATCTCAATGCAGCAAACATTAGCCCCACACAAAAGTAGAATTATCTGTCTATAGTTAAATTCAATATGAAAAATAAGTCCAAAGATAATAAATATGTAAAATAGTCTGAAAATATTTTATGATGATGTGAATAGTATCTCATTAACACAACAAAAGTTTTCTTAAAAATGTTGCTAGGTGCGTGGGAGGCTATCATTCTACATCGTGTCGGCAATCTCATCCCTCTTCCTCACCCATACATCTCTCGCCCGCCATGTTATAATTGTTAAGGCATGACCTTCCTTAATATTAGTAACCTTTGAAGGCGACAACGTCACATCCTCTGTACTATCTCCACTGTCCATAACTATTTCTGTTAATCCATCTTTACTAGAAACATGGATGAGAAATTATGGATGATATAACAGGCAATAACAATCTTGACTTGGATAATAAACTTAAACTATGGTGTTATCCTTAGAATTGGAAATCATTTCTTCAAAAGGCCGAAACAACGCTCGATGACATTGCTTAATTAAGCGAGGCGATAGTTGAAAAGTTCTTTTTTATTAACTGGCTTCCTTCCCGTTCTAAACTCATTCAAGTGATAACGAACTCCTCTATATAGGGCTATAAAACCTGGAATATGCACATATCCCACATCGATCACATAATATTTTTCTAAAAAGTTAAATATATAGGTAAGTTCAGATGAGATTAAAATATTCGATCGTATAATAATGCAGATAAGGTATGTTTACCATGTGAAACAAGAAAACAATCTGATCTACGGGATAGTACATTTTGCAACAAACTCACATTAGATCCAGAACTATCCCAACCAGTTAGGACATATACAAATTTCATTTCAAAGGTACAAGCTGTCATAAAATTTTGTGACAAGAAGCCATTTCTATTACAAAAGGTTGAGCTTGCATCCTTTAGCAAATAAGCCGGGATGTGTGTGCCATTTAGGGAATTAATACAATCCTACAAGAACATAGTTTTAAAAAGATGAGTAAATTTGCGAGACACAGTTAAAAAGCATAAGTACCATTTGTGTAGATGATTTGTAGAAATTAACCTAGAAATATGGATTCCACATTGAGTTGTCGACAATTTCTTTTGGTGTATGTAGTCTAGGAAACTTCACATATTTTGGATGAAGACCAATTACAACATCTAACATTTTTATTGAAATGACAACTCACCATTCTTTGAATCAAGAAAAGTGATTGTCAATGACACAATTACGTATATTATGACCAATTATATGAAGAAAGTACATATTGCTCTTCAAGACTGCATTTGTAATGCCTCGAGATTTTCAACTCTCGTAAATACTGCGACGAGCAAGTACCCAGGTGTTTACTGGAATGTGTCAAGGATAAAATCATCTACATTCCACTAATCATTCGTATATTTAATAATTTTTTGGCATTCAAGCACATAGACGGAAGATAATTATTTTATTACATGGATTTCTAAACTAAATTAACAACAAAATGTCTTTTACAACATATCGAATAGAGTATTTAATCATCGTCTCCACTAGAAAGACTTATTACAATTTTGAAATAAAGTGGTAAATTATTTTAAGAATGTATATCAAATAAAGTCTTCATGACACCGCTCCGGTTCCGTCATCCATCATCTGTTGTCACGAACCTTCGAACAATTTATTTTAGTGTTCGATTCACTTATTGGATCTTTACCTGGATTATCTGAGATGTGTTTAGATAGCATAAACGCTATCATAGTGAGTTATATTCCTCCAAGACAATATTAACCGAATCAAAACACACAAAGAAAATCTTGTTAATGCAATGCATGAGATGCATGCTCTGACTAAGGCACCCTGTCTGGAATCATGATACATGAAGTGACAAACTCTCTATTATGACTTCACGCTAGCCACTAGTCACCAGAGGTTTCTAGGACACGCAAGCCCAAATGTTTTGCCTGACCAAGTGAGAAGTGGAACGCTCATAGCCCAAATCTCACGAGACGATATACGGGAGAAGTAAGACGCTTTAGCCTATTTCCAATTCCGTACACCCATACAGAGCCAAATGAATTCATGAATTCGTTTCAACTTTAGTTAAGTAGTTTCGCATACAATCACTTTAAATCTAACTCAATTGTCACTATGGGGAGTCGTGAGCAACTCGACAGAGACTGCTACAATCCGAAGATTGCACACCCAAGTGCAGGTAGCGAAGTAGTAAAATACTCGGTAAGACCGAGGTCGATCCACAGGGATTGGGGTTAAGAACACTTAGAGGAATTAGTTTAGGTGAGTGAGATGAAATTTGGTTTATCCACGTGAGTGGAGCAAGTTGTGTGTGGTGAAGGACAAAGATAGAAAAGGGGCTAAGGCATCAGGGATCCACCTTTGATTCATTCACAAGATTTGATTTATTGGTCCAACTATAACTCAACTGGAATTGAATAAAGATTCATTCCAATCGGAAGATAAAACAGTTAAAACATTTGCATATTTCATAAAAGATGGTGATCTGAACCGATTGATTTGACCATGAAGCACTCGTTAGTTGATCGCAGGGAATTCCAAGCATCCACTGTGCCCGGAGTCGACAATGGATCAAGGAATTGTACAGATCAACAACTTTGCCAACAAGTCAACCGATAAGATCACAATTCATACGATCAAATGCATACTTACAAGATAGGAGGCTTTGATTGACCGATCCAACCATTAAGATCTCGTCTATCGATCGCAGGGAATCCAAAGCATCCAATGTGCCCGGAGTCTACAATGGATCAAGGGATTTTACAGATCGATGACTTTACCTGCACTAGCTCGATGACCGTAGGGAATCCAAAGCATCCAACGTGCCCGGAGTCGACGATGGATCAAGGGACTTTATCAATCATGAACTAGCTAATTGGTGTGCAAGGGATCCCAAGCATCCAACGTGCCCGGAGTCGACGATGGATCAAGGGGCTTGCACAACAATAGCGTCCGCCGAGGTGGATAACCAAACCAATCAACCCAAGAGAACTCCAACAATTACACCACACAATGTTGAACCAAAAGAACCAAAGCTTGCAAATTTCTTCAAAGGCTTCACCCCTAGCCTTAGCTAGAGGTTTAGCCAACCATGCTACAATGGAAGACTAAATTCTCTACAAAGGAAAAACTACACTACTCTACTTCTACAAAGAAAAAGAAGAAAAGAAAAGAAGACTTGGATTGTGGGATTTGAGGGATGAGAGGGATGATTGAAATGAGGAGGAGAGGCCTCCTTTTATAGCCTTATGAGGAGCTTCCAAGCCTCCTCCCAATCCTAGGTGGCACACCAAAAGTTTCTTTAGGTTTGGGAATGGAGTTAGGCTTGGAGTGCCCAAAGTAAACTTTGCTTTTAGGTTCGGGCTTGGAGTTAGGCTTGGATGGACATGTGGCAAGAAAAGTACTCCAAGCCTAGGTGTCACTCCAAGCCTAAAGCAACTTTTCTTTTAGGTTTGGGCTTGGAGTGAGGCTTGGATGATGAGGTGGCATTCCAAGCCTTGCACATGTGTGGAGAGAGAGAGAGAGAGAGAGAGAGAGAGAGAGAGCTCCTCTCTTGTTGCACGTTAGCTGGAGATGGGGCCCACTTTTGCTGGAGACATGTTCACAAGATGGAGTGGTCCACCTGATGCACATGTGAGAAGTGAGCTCTGGAGCTTCATCAGATGGACGTGTGCTGAAGATGAAGGTGGGCCTGCATGATCATGGATGCTGTGGCGATGAGGTGGGCCACAAACTTTGATGGATAGCCCTGATTGATTTGAGTGTGGTCCATCTGATGCGGATGGAGTGAAGGCAGCTGCAGTGGACGGTGCAGATGGAAAGTTGTAGTTGAAGGCATCTGATGGTGAAGAGGAGGTGGACGGCCGATCCTTCAACTGCTGTGATCGGTGATTGTGAGCTGGATGTTGGAGCTGATGTGCATCAGAAGGTGGCCCACTTGAGCTAGTGAAATGGATGGTGGATGGAACTCCACCTTGGCCGTTGGAAGATGGATCTGGACACTAGCTGGATGGTCTACATGCTGGTTGTATTATGTGATGGCTGTGAAAGCCATCTGCTGTATGAACGTCAGATCCTGATGGATGGTTAGATGTTGATCTGCTGGGCAACCAATCAGCTGAACTGTGGGACGGTGATGAGAATCGGCCGTTCATTGTTGACGATGGTGAATGGTCCTAGATGCAGTTGACGTGTGAGATTAATGTGGAACATCCTTGATTATCTGCTGGATGGGGAATGTGGGGTCCACATCGCTGATCAGACACGCTGGAAAAAGTGGCCCACTGCTTGGATGGAGAATGAAGCTGAATCGTTGATGGGAGACGGCTGCTGATGGATGCTTGGCTGTTGTGGACGGCTGAGGTTGGCTGCACGTGTGGATGGGGACCACCTGATGATGATGACGTCCACTGTTGGAAATGGATGGACGGCTGATGATTGGAGGGAGTGGACGGTCCAGATGCTGGGACTGACGTCCACTGCTGGTCGTGGTGGTGATGATGTGAACGGCTGGGATCTGAGCTGGGCCAGCACGTGTCAGATGGTTGGATGGCTGGAAGGATGGTTGCACGTGTGGATGGGGACCACCTGATGATGATGACGTCCACCATTGGAAATGGATGGACGGCTGTTGATGATCAGCTGGCCGTTCTGATGCAGCTGGAAATGGTGGGGTCCACTAGAACATGGGATGGACGGCTTGATGTGCAGCAGCTGCTGGAGGTTGTTGGACGGTCCACTTGATGGACGGCTGCTGATGAGTGGCACGTGCTGCAGTGATCAGCTGGTTGGATGGACGGACGTTGAAGCTTGGACGGCTGGAGAATGATGCTGCATCAGGGACGTTGGAGCTGAAGGCAGGTGCAGTGGACGCTGATGTGGTCCATCTTGCTGGACGGCTAGGATCTAATCTCCAGCTGGACAGGTGGAACTGATGGGTGGCTGGAGAGCTTGGACAACCGTCCATTGCTGGACTGCTGGCCATTGATTTTCCAGCAGCTGCAGTTGGACGGTGGAGATGGATGACGCTGATGCTGATCAAGCTGCACGGACACGCTGAACCGTGGATTGGATGGGGTTGATGACGTCCATCTCTGCACGTGTGAAGATGACCCACCTAATGGACGGCTGGATGATCGGTCCTCCATCATCTGCACGGACGTTCAATGCTGGATTGCAGGAGCTTTGATAGACGTCCTCTGCCGGACGTTGGAAATGAGGTGAACGGCTGGAAACAGTCCAGTGTCTTTGGACAATGGATGAGGATTGAAGGTGGGGTCCATCAAAGCTGCTGATCTTCGGCACCCAACCATCTGGAGCTTTGGACTGCTGCACGTGTGGCATCTGTGGGACATCCTCACACGTGTGATGGACAACCCTTGGCTGCACATCAGCTACTCCTTACTAGCTAGTGAAGTGGTGAACGGTGGAGATTGATCTTCATCTGAACATGTTGGCTGATCTCCACTGTTGATTGGACAATGGCTGGATGGTGATGAAGCTTGGCTGGACTTTGGCTACACACGTCTAATGGATGGACGGTTGCTAGCTATTGGTGGCCCACTTGCTGGACTTGGTGATCTTTCTGAATTGATTTTTGTCAGGATTACCGCCCACTTGACATTGATCACTTTTAGGCCTTAAAACGTCTAGATTGGCCCAGTTCTTGCCCAACCTCTCCTGCTTACCTGAAGACAGAGAATTCACCTAATGAGGGATAATTAACCGGAAAAACAATGATAACGCCCTTAACAACAAGGGTTAATTATACAATATTAGGTACTTATCACACCCCCCAACCAGCATTTTGCTAGTCTCGAGCAAAACATGCGAAAATCATCGAAGGATTTTTCAAAATACTGCAATCAATCTTATCTTCGACAGTTTTCATCAATCGAAATCATCTCGAGACTTCTCTTATTTCCTAATGAAACAAAGATAAAGAGAAGAAAATGATCAATGTATGTGATCCTTCAAGTTATCTAAACAGTAGAGTTTCCAAGGCATATAGTTTTGAGAATATAAAAATCTAGATTCTAGTCACTTAGTAAACAACTTAATTGAGTTCAAAGCATTGATCATTCATTAGAAACATTCTAAACATTGAGTTCCATGGTGCACGGTGAAGTCTAGCCTTAACACAAGTAGGGGTTCAATCTTCTACTTTCATGTTAACACTGATGATTGAAGAGAATGGTCGGATCAACCAAGTCACTGATTCCGAACCTTGCTACTATTTTTTTCAATATTTTTTTCAACTTTTGATTGATTTTTTTTTTTTTTTTTTTTTTTTTTTTTTTTTTTTTTTATAACCGATAGCCGAAGACTCCAAAAGGCTCACTTCGTACTATGGTAATGTTTTGTAATGGTAACAACAATGGATGAAAATCCTTGCCCCAAATTACTATGAATATTCTCCTTTTTTTTTTTTTTAATTGACCTAAAATAGTAAAAAGATAGGCAAAATAGCAAAGAGATAGACAACTGGAAAGATTTTTTTTACAGGAATTCCACACCCCCCAACCTAAATGTAACATTGTCCTCAATGTTGAAAAATGAATGCATAGGCAACTGCAACATGAGAGCAAAATGGTAAAGAATAGAGGGTAAAGAGTACCTGAGAGGATGAATACTTGTAAGCGCTGGAATTTTCCAAGTTGCCAAAACAAAATACAAGAAACAAACTAACCTACTAGTATACAAAAGGGGATCTTCGTCAGACTAGGAGATCAATCCTGATAAACAGGATCTTCCAGAGGGGTGGATTCCTCCTCTGGGGCAAATTCCTCAAGAAAGGGCTTCAAACGCTGCCCGTTCACTTTGAATACATTTCCATTTTTGGGGTTCTCAATCTCGATAGCCCCATGAGGGTAAACAGTTTTGACTACAAAAGGGCCGGTCCATCGAGATTTCAGCTTTCCTGGAAACAGATGTAGCCTAGAATTGTACAAGAGAACTTTCTGAGATGGTTCAAAAGATCTTCGAAGGATATTCCTGTCATGGAATACCTTCGTTCGTTCCTTGTATATTCTGGCATTATCATAAGCCTCATTCCGGATTTCCTCCAACTCATTCAGCTGGAGTTTGCGAAGCGAGCTGGCCTTGTCAAGATTGAAATTGAATTTCTTTATAGCCCAATAGCTTTTATGCTCCAACTCCACAGGCAGATGGCAAGCTTTCCCATAGACAAGTCTATAGGGAGACATTCCAATCGGGGTTTTGTATGCTGTACGGTAAGCCCACAACGCATCGGTTAGTCTTAGAGACCAATCCTTGCGGTCTGGATTCACAGTTTTTTCCAAGATATGTTTGATTTCCCTGTTGGAAACTTCTGCTTGACCACTTGTTTGTGGGTGATAGGGCGTACTCACCTTGTGTGTGATACCATATCTCTTCATCAAAGCCTCGAAAGGTCTGTTACAGAAGTGTGTACCCCCATCACTGATAATGGCTCGAGGCGTCCCAAATCTTGATAGAATATTCTCTTTTAGAAATCGTAGAACCGTTTTGTGATCATTGGTTCTACACGGGATTGCCTCAACCCATTTGGAGACATAATCAACAGCCAATAGGATATACAGATATCCAAATGAGGAAGGGAATGGTCCCATGAAATCGATGCCCCAACAGTCGAAAACTTCGATGATCAATATCGGATTCAAAGGCATCATATTTCTACGGGAGATTCCTCCCAACTTCTGACAACGGTCACATGCTTTGCAAAAAACATGGGTGTCCTTGAATATTGAAGGCCAGTAGAAACCACACTGGAGAATCTTGGCAGCGGTTTTCTTAGAAGAGAAATGACCACCACATGCATAAGAATGGCAAAAGGAGATGACACTGGTTTGTTCATTATCTGGAACACACCTCCTTATGATTTGATCTGGGCAGTATTTGAACAAATACGGATCATCCCAGAAAAAGTTGCGTACCTCGGTGAAAAATTTCCTTTTATCTTGTGGGGTCCAATTACTCGGAATTCTTCCTGCAGCAAGATAGTTAACAATGTCAGCAAACCAAGGTTTGCAAGAGATTTCAAACAACTGTTCATCAGGGAAAGTGTCCTTTATCGGTGTCGTCTCTACGGAATCAGAGAGTACTAGGCGAGACAAGTGATCAGCCACTACGTTTTCTACTCCCTTTTTGTCTCGGATCTCAAGGTCGAATTCTTGGAGCAAAAGGATCCACCTGAGCAAGCGAGGCTTAGCATCTTTCTTAGAAAGAAGATACTTGAGAGCCGCATGATCAGTAAAAATCACAATTTTGGACCCAATCAAGTAGGACCTGAACTTGTCGAGTGCAAAGACTACGGCAAGGAGTTCCTTTTCCGTAGTAGAGTAGTTTACTTGCGCACTGTTTAAGGTTCTACTTGCGTAGTATATAACATAGGGCTTCTTGTCTTTTCTTTGCCCCAAAACTGCCCCAACAGCGTAGTCACTTGCGTCACACATGATTTCAAAAGGTATAGTCCAATCGGGTGGTTGCATTATCGGTGCGCTGGTCAACATGCCTTTAAGCTTGGTGAAAGCTTCTTGGCAGTCATTGGTCCACTCGAATGGAGCATCCTTTTGCAGGAGATTGCATAATGGACGAGAGATATGACTGAAGTCCTTTATAAATCTCCTATAGAATCCTGCATGACCCAAGAAAGAACGAATGTTTCGTACACTTATGGGGGCTGATAGGTTGGCAATTAAGTCGATCTTTGCCTTGTCTACTTCTATTCCGTTGGACGAAATATTATGTCCAAGAACAATTCCCTTTTGAACCATAAAATGACACTTTTCCCAATTCAAAACAAGATTCTTTTCTTCACACCTTGTCAAGACCAATTGTAAATGGTTCAAACATTCATCAAAGGAACAACCAAATACCGAGAAGTCGTCCATGAAGACTTCCAAGAAATGTCCAACCATGTCAGAGAAAATGCTGAGCATGCATATCTGAAAAGTGGCAGGAGCATTACACAGTCCGAAAGGCATCCTCTTGTACGCAAAGGTGCCAAATGGACAAGTGAATGTGGTTTTCTCTTGATCTTCTAGGGCAATCTCTATTTGGTTGTATCCAGAGTACCCATCTAGGAAACAGTAATAGGAGTGGCCAGCTAACCTCTCTAACATTTGATCAATGAATGGTAAAGGAAAGTGGTCCTTCCTAGTAACAGTATTCAGTTTCCTATAGTCGATACACATTCTCCAACCAGTAGTGACTCTAGTTGGTACCAACTCATTGTCTGCATTCGCAACTATGGTAACTCCAGATTTTTTGGGTACCACTTGGGTTGGACTTACCCATTGGCTATCTGAAATAGGGTAGATGATACCCACATCCAATAGCTTGAGGACCTCGGTTCTAACCACTTCAGTCATGTTTGGATTTAATCTCCTTTGTGGTTGTCTAGAGGGTTTAGCATTTTCCTCGAGGTGTATCCTATGGGTACAAATCAGGGGATCAATTCCCTTGATGTCAGCAATTGTCCAACCTATGGCATCCTTGTGTTCCTTGAGAACATTGATCAATTTGTCCTCTTGGTCTTTATCAAGGTGAGATGAAATCACCACAGGAAAAGTATTGCCTTGACCCAAGTATGTATATTTCAGTTCCAACGGTAATGGCTTCAGGTCAAGCTTTGGTGCTTCAATTCTTGATGGTAGAGGTCGTGAATCATTTAGAGAGAGTTTTTCAAAATGGGGCCTCCACTGGTTTGTATCATGCACAAGGGTGGATTCTAACAATCCATTCACCACTTCCAAAATTGTCTCATCATCAGAATTAGCAAAGTGGGCTAGACATGCTTCTAAGGGTTCGGACAGAGAGGTTAGAAGGAATTCTTCTTCTATGAGGGTATCGATCAGGTTGGCCTCATGGATCTCATCATCATTCCCTTGTTGTTTACACATGTTGAAAACATTTAGCTCTAACTTCATATTGCCAAATGAAAACTTCACGACCCCATTCCTACAGTTGATCACAGCATTGGAAGTTGCCAGGAATGGTCGGCCAAGAATAACAGGTATCTGGGTGCTAACATTTGCTACAGGTTGGGTATCCAAGACGATGAAGTCTACTGGGAAGTAGAATTTGTCGACTTGTACCAACACATCTTCCACTACTCCTCTCGGTATCCGTACAGATCGATCGGCAAGTTGCAAGGTGGTTCTGGTGGGTTTCAATTCACCGAGTCCCAGTTGTTCGTACACCGAGAAGGGTATAAGATTGACACTCGCCCCTAAGTCAAGAAGTGCTTGTTCGACCCGGAAGTTCCCTATTATGCAAGTAATAGTAGGACTTCCTGGATCTTTGTATTTTGGGGGAGAGTTTTGGTTAATGATAGCACTAACCTGTTCAGTAAAAAAGGCTTTCTTTTGTACATTGAGCTTGCGCTTAATAGTACAAAGATCTTTCAGAAACTTGGCATATGAAGGTATCTGCTTGATTGCATCCAACAAGGGTATGTTGATTTTCACTTGTTTAAAAACTTCCAAGACATCTTGAGCTTTAACCATTGCTTTAGATGAGAGTAGGCGTTGGGGAAACGGGACCACTGGCTCTAAAACATGCTCTGTCTCCTTCTCAGGTTGATCATCACTAGATCCGTCATCACTTTTAGATGATTCCTTAGGTTTATCAACTGTCCTAGGAATATCTTTTTCAATCACCTTACCACTTCTTAGGGTGGTGACAGATTTAGCGTGCTCAACATGAGGGTTGGAAGAACCTGAATCATTCACCTCATACTGTCCCTTCGGGTTAGGTTGAGGTTGGGCCGGAAAGGTCCCTTTCTCCTTAACATTCTGTCGTGATTCGATTCTTTCAACGGAAGTTTTGAGCTCTTGGAGGGTTTGCATGATGTGCGTGATGTTCTGATCTTGTCTCTGATTGATTTGAGTTTGTCCCTCCATGAATGTATGCAAAGTATCCTCTAGGGTCTTCCTTGGTGGGGGCACATACGGTGTGCCAGTGGAAGGCACTTGAGGATTATTGCCTACATTGGCAGTTTGTCCGTTTCTCCAACTGAAGTTTGGATGGTTCCGCCAATTAGGATTATACGTGTTTGACACTGGGGCATTGAAAGGCCTTTGATAAGTATTCATGGCATTGGCTTGTTCGTGCAACACTTCTTGAAGAGCTGGGATTGTAGGACAACCCTTAGTAAAGTGTGCATCGCTCTTACAAATGTCACAAACACTTTCAGTCTCCCTGGTTTTAATAGCGTTGACCTTCCTTAATTCCATGGCTTCTATTTTACGTGTGAGCCCTGCTATCTTTGCATTGACATCATCATCCTCGGTTAAAAGATAAACATCTCTTTTTTCATTGGGCCCAGGCTTGGTCTTAGCGGGTTTGTCAGATGTGTCCCAAGATTGGGAGTTTTCTGCTAAGAAGTCAAAGTATTCCATAGCCTCATCAGAACCTTTGCTCATGAACTCCCCATTACACATCATTTCTACAAATTGGCGCATGACTGGGCTCAATCCATTATAGAAGAAGCTAATCAAGCGCCATGTTTCGTAGCCATGATGTGGGCAAGCAAGTAAGAGTTCCTTGAAACGTTCCCAACACTGAAAAAAAGTTTCATTCTCCTTTTGAGAAAAATTCATTATATCTCGTTTCAGGGTGTTGGTCTTATGAATAGGGAAAAACTTTTTAAGAAATTCCTTAGTCATCTCTTGCCATGTCCCTATGGTTCTGGGCCTTAAGGAGTGCAACCAAGCCTTGGCTTTCTCCTTCAAAGAAAAAGGAAATAGTTTTAACCTAACCAAGTCATCAGAAACGTTGTCGTAATGCAAAGTAGCGATTACTTCATCAAATTCCCTCAAATGTAAATAGGGACTTCCAGTGTCGAGTCCATGAAATTTAGGAAGTAACTGTATCACTCCAGGTTTAAAATCAATGTTACCCGCATTTACTGGAAAAACCATACAAGAAGGAGTACTTGTTCTTGCAGGTTGCAAGTAATCACGTAAACTCCTAAATGGTGGCTCATTGTGTACTTCATTCTCATCTTGATCATATTCATTTTCATTCTCGGCCATGTTTATGGTTAATTCACAAGTATCAGGAAGTTTTCTAACACAGTGACTGGATAGACCTTCAACCAAAATTCCGTCGCTTAGAAGACGTCTTGTGTGATCACGAGTCCACTTACGCATAAACACTAAACAAGGAGATAAGGAAAGAGGTTACCCGGAAAGAAGAACACTTGGTTATGAGTAATTCCTGAGAGCAACAAAATAAAATAAGTTAGTAGACTATTGACAATATATATACATAAACCAATTCCAAAAATATTCTTAAATCGATGCCAATCCCCGGCAGCGGCGCCAAAAACTTGCTACAATCCGAAGATTGCACACCCAAGTGCAGGTAGCGAAGTAGTAAAATACTCGGTAAGACCGAGGTCGATCCACAGGGATTGGGGTTAAGAACACTTAGAGGAATTAGTTTAGGTGAGTGAGATGAAATTTGGTTTATCCACGTGAGTGGAGCAAGTTGTGTGTGGTGAAGGACAAAGATAGAAAAGGGGCTAAGGCATCAGGGATCCACCTTTGATTCATTCACAAGATTTGATTTATTGGTCCAACTATAACTCAACTGGAATTGAATAAAGATTCATTCCAATCGGAAGATAAAACAGTTAAAACATTTGCATATTTCATAAAAGATGGTGATCTGAACCGATTGATTTGACCATGAAGCACTCGTTAGTTGATCGCAGGGAATTCCAAGCATCCACTGTGCCCGGAGTCGACAATGGATCAAGGAATTGTACAGATCAACAACTTTGCCAACAAGTCAACCGATAAGATCACAATTCATACGATCAAATGCATACTTACAAGATAGGAGGCTTTGATTGACCGATCCAACCGTTAAGATCTCGTCTATCGATCGCAGGGAATCCAAAGCATCCAATGTGCCCGGAGTCTACAATGGATCAAGGGATTTTACAGATCGATGACTTTACCTGCACTAGCTCGATGACCGTAGGGAATCCAAAGCATCCAACGTGCCCGGAGTCGACGATGGATCAAGGGACTTTATCAATCATGAACTAGCTAATTGGTGTGCAAGGGATCCCAAGCATCCAACGTGCCCGGAGTCGACGATGGATCAAGGGGCTTGCACAACAATAGCGTCCGCCGAGGTGGATAACCAAACCAATCAACCCAAGAGAACTCCAACAATTACACCACACAATGTTGAACCAAAAGAACCAAAGCTTGCAAATTTCTTCAAAGGCTTCACCCCTAGCCTTAGCTAGAGGTTTAGCCAACCATGCTACAATGGAAGACTAAATTCTCTACAAAGGAAAAACTACACTACTCTACTTCTACAAAGAAAAAGAAGAAAAGAAAAGAAGACTTGGATTGTGGGATTTGAGGGATGAGAGGGATGATTGAAATGAGGAGGAGAGGCCTCCTTTTATAGCCTTATGAGGAGCTTCCAAGCCTCCTCCCAATCCTAGGTGGCACACCAAAAGTTTCTTTAGGTTTGGGAATGGAGTTAGGCTTGGAGTGCCCAAAGTAAACTTTGCTTTTAGGTTCGGGCTTGGAGTTAGGCTTGGATGGACATGTGGCAAGAAAAGTACTCCAAGCCTAGGTGTCACTCCAAGCCTAAAGCAACTTTTCTTTTAGGTTTGGGCTTGGAGTGAGGCTTGGATGATGAGGTGGCATTCCAAGCCTTGCACATGTGTGGAGAGAGAGAGAGAGAGAGAGAGAGAGAGAGAGAGCTCCTCTCTTGTTGCACGTTAGCTGGAGATGGGGCCCACTTTTGCTGGAGACATGTTCACAAGATGGAGTGGTCCACCTGATGCACATGTGAGAAGTGAGCTCTGGAGCTTCATCAGATGGACGTGTGCTGAAGATGAAGGTGGGCCTGCATGATCATGGATGCTGTGGCGATGAGGTGGGCCACAAACTTTGATGGATAGCCCTGATTGATTTGAGTGTGGTCCATTTGATGCGGATGGAGTGAAGGCAGCTGCAGTGGACGGTGCAGATGGAAAGTTGTAGTTGAAGGCATCTGATGGTGAAGAGGAGGTGGACGACCGATCCTTCAACTGCTGTGATCGGTGATTGTGAGCTGGATGTTGGAGCTGATGTGCATCAGAAGGTGGCCCACTTGAGCTAGTGAAATGGACGGTGGATGGAACTCCACCTTGGCCGTTGGAAGATGGATCTGGACACTAGCTGGATGGTCTACATGCTGGTTGTATTATGTGATGGCTGTGAAAGCCATCTGCTGTATGAACGTCAGATCCTGATGGATGGTTAGATGTTGATCTGCTGGGCAACCAATCAGCTGAACTGTGGGACGGTGATGAGAATCGGCCGTTCATTGTTGACGATGGTGAATGGTCCTAGATGCAGTTGACGTGTGAGATTAATGTGGAACATCCTTGATTATCTGCTGGATGGGGAATGTGGGGTCCACATCGCTGATCAGACACGCTGGAAAAAGTGGCCCACTGCTTGGATGGAGAATGAAGCTGAATCGTTGATGGGAGACGGCTGCTGATGGATGCTTGGCTGTTGTGGACGGCTGAGGTTGGCTGCACGTGTGGATGGGGACCACCTGATGATGATGACGTCCACTGTTGGAAATGGATGGACGGCTGATGATTGGAGGGAGTGGACGGTCCAGATGCTGGGACTGACGTCCACTGCTGGTCGTGGTGGTGATGATGTGAACGGCTGGGATCTGAGCTGGGCCAGCACGTGTCAGATGGTTGGATGGCTGGAAGGATGGTTGCACGTGTGGATGGGGACCACCTGATGATGATGACGTCCACCATTGGAAATGGATGGACGGCTGTTGATGATCAGCTGGCCGTTCTGATGCAGCTGGAAATGGTGGGGTCCACTAGAACATGGGATGGACGGCTTGATGTGCAGCAGCTGCTGGAGGTTGTTGGACGGTCCACTTGATGGACGGCTGCTGATGAGTGGCACGTGCTGCAGTGATCAGCTGGTTGGATGGACGGACGTTGAAGCTTGGACGGCTGGAGAATGATGCTGCATCAGGGACGTTGGAGCTGAAGGCAGGTGCAGTGGACGCTGATGTGGTCCATCTTGCTGGACGGCTAGGATCTAATCTCCAGCTGGACAGGTGGAACTGATGGGTGGCTGGAGAGCTTGGACAACCGTCCATTGCTGGACTGCTGGCCATTGATTTTCCAGCAGCTGCAGTTGGACGGTGGAGATGGATGACGCTGATGCTGATCAAGCTGCACGGACACGCTGAACCGTGGATTGGATGGGGTTGATGACGTCCATCTCTGCACGTGTGAAGATGACCCACCTAATGGACGGCTGGATGATCGGTCCTCCATCATCTGCACGGACGTTCAATGCTGGATTGCAGGAGCTTTGATAGACGTCCTCTGCCGGACGTTGGAAATGAGGTGAACGGCTGGAAACAGTCCAGTGTCTTTGGACAATGGATGAGGATTGAAGGTGGGGTCCATCAAAGCTGCTGATCTTCGGCACCCAACCATCTGGAGCTTTGGACTGCTGCACGTGTGGCATCTGTGGGACATCCTCACACGTGTGATGGGCAACCCTTGGCTGCACATCAGCTACTCCTTACTAGCTAGTGAAGTGGTGAACGGTGGAGATTGATCTTCATCTGAACATGTTGGCTGATCTCCACTGTTGATTGGACAATGGCTGGATGGTGATGAAGCTTGGCTGGACTTTGGCTACACACGTCTAATGGATGGACGGTTGCTAGCTATTGGTGGCCCACTTGCTGGACTTGGTGATCTTTCTGAATTGATTTTTGTCAGGATTACCGCCCACTTGACATTGATCACTTTTAGGCCTTAAAACGTCTAGATTGGCCCAGTTCTTGCCCAACCTCTCCTGCTTACCTGAAGACAGAGAATTCACCTAATGAGGGATAATTAACCGGAAAAACAATGATAACGCCCTTAACAACAAGGGTTAATTATACAATATTAGGTACTTATCAGAGACCGACAGCATGAGCTTAGTGTTCATAGCACCAACCCCGGCTCATGAGACATCATATACCATTAATGCTCACTCCTTGTCCCTCATTATGAATCAATCAAGTCCCACGATAGCCGTTGTCTTTCAACAAGGCCAACAACAAATAAAACATAGATCCACTCTAAGTATCAATAAACGTAAGGATCCCATGACATATATCACATGCATTCTCATATTCATGCTAAAACATATAATTCCACATAGACGCCTCTCACGACTCCATCTTTTTATCTCAAGTGTGTTATCATTCATGAGATCAAGGAGTGTTCATTAACGAAACCTTCATATGATGATTCATATCCATATGATGTAAAACATCAATATTAAATATCACCATCATTGATTAACATAAATCAAGAGAATCTACACAAATCTCTTACAAGTACACATAGGATACACATGCTTTTAACTCAAACTTTTCAAATATGCAATCACAACCTTCACAATGATACCTTTGGTTAAATCCTATATAAATCACCATACTAAGTAGATCAATAAATTAAAACTACATTACATCACACATATAAGAAGATAATTTAAGAAAAACTTGATATTTAAGATGAATGGTTTAAAGGGACAATCATCACCTTCTAGATGGACAAGATAAAAGATTTGTAGGAGCCAATGTATACACTGGAGAATCCAAATGGACTATCTCCTACCCTCTCTCTCTCTCTCTCTCTCTCTTCTCTCTCTCCTCTTTCTCTTTCCTTTATTTCTCTCTCTAAATCGTGTATTAGAGCTCCCTTGTTCGGAAAGGGATTTATTTAGGTTAGGAGGGTCGAATTTTAGGGTTAGAAGGTGCTAAACACAGTTGCATGTACGCAAGATGCAATAAGATGTGGTTTAAAACAGGATTTTTGGCTTAATTTGGAAAGCGCACACACGATGGATAGATGAAGAATTTCGGATGTGAAGTATGATGGGTAAGGGTTACAAAATGGATATTGTAGATTTTGGAGTAGGGCTGTAACGCCTCGAATTTTTGGGATTTATTTAAAAAAAATTAACTTTTATTTTGATTTAATATCGTACGTTTACTTTGTTTTGAAAACAATGGACCATCCGTAGGAGATTCGATAGGGGACCCTTTACAAAAGTTGCTTAGAATAACCCTAAAAACATTGTAGAAAGACTGGATTTCAAAAATCTCACTAGTTTTAGTTAATTACGAAAATGCCATTAGCCAAACTTAAGTGAAATTGTCATTTTTAAGTATCTTGATTTTTTACGATTACTTTCATGCAAAACTTCATATATGAGCTTTTGGGTACATTTCAGCTGTACACATCAAATTTCAACCCTCCGATCATCCTACAAATGCCTTAATAACAAATTGGTCCATAAGTGGCCCACCTTAACTCGGATCTGCCTCATTTTTCTCGTCAACGGCTATTTTTATGTTTCCCACTTATTGGACGGAGGAAATGGTCCAGATCAACCATAGTGGACCCCGCCTGTTTTCGCCCATTCGTTTCACGTAAAACATTAAAATTTTCACGCATTCCTCCTTCTTCACGTCTTCTTCTTCGCGCACGCTGTTACAGCGTGCGTCCACTGACAACCATGCACTCCTCGCCGTCCATCATGTGGTCCTTATTCTATTAATCCATTCCATCCATCATGCCTGTGGGTCAATAAACTTCAATCCTATGAAGCTTCTCCACCTTTCGTCAATCCAGTGGCCCACCTCAAACCACCGTTGTCAATACAAGAAAGACCAAGATTAAGAAAATCTCTGCTTTTGCTTTACATGGACGGTCCAAATTTCATATGAAGTTTCGTATGGACCTCACCTACGTTTCCAACATGTCCCATGCGAAATAAACTCGAGGATTAGGATCCAATCCACCTCCAACCCTAAAATGGAACTGGGGTTTCCTTCTTCGCACCCACCAACCTAGCAAGCTATATAACCTCTCAGCCTCTTCCTGCTCCTTCCAGAAACGCCAGAGAGATAGATAGAGAGAGAGAGAGAGAGATTCGTTCGAGGGAGAGAGAGAGAAAGAGAGAGAGTTGTATGAGAGAGAGAGAGAACGATTTGGTAGAGAGAGTGTGGAGAGAGAGGACCCCACGTCCATTGATTGTTGCTGCCATGTCGGATGATGATCCAGGAAAAAAGAAAGAGAAAGAGAGGAAGGGAAGGAGGAGGAGGAGGAGGAGAGAGGAAGGAAGAAAGAGAGAGAAAGAAGAAGAGGGCGTCCATGGAAGTCGACTCGACTAAGCCCGAGTTGTGCCGCCATTGAGAGAGGTAGGGGTCATCTACCTACGATTTTGTTTCCTAAGATCCACCCTAACCCTAAGTGAAATCTCAACCCTAGGTGATCTTAACAATGAAAAGTATGCCCATCTACACCCTAATCTCATGTTTTCCATAAAACATTATAGGTTTGGATCAAGTAGGATTGCACGGCTCTATCAACGTTCCAAAGCATCAAATTTTAAGAGGTAGGGATTTCCTAATTTGTATGTTGATTTTGTGCTTAGAAATTATAATTTTGTTACGCAATTTCTTGAACCCATGCTTGTTGAAATCTTTTCATGTAAACATGATTTGTGTGGTATCCCTTGATGTGTACTCTAAATATTTTTTATGTACGTGAATCACGATTTATGCTTAGTTGTTTGGAGAAGGAATTGTGATGATTTATATGCTTATATAGAGATTATGCTCGATTTACGTTGTCACATGCTCAGGATGATTGATGCATTGTTTGCCATGAGATATTGTATATGGATGTTACGTTAATGAACACCCCTCAACCCCATACTAATGTAACCGTTGATGTAAAGAGATAAAGCCCGTATGGGCCATATGGTTAAGAATTAAGTGTTGGCATTACCGTGTATGTGATGTTGATTTTATATGCCATGATGTTGAATTGGGCACTACCGTGTGCATTGTTGGATACGTGCCGAGGGATCCTTATTTGATATGTTACCTATGATAGACCCTTTGAGGAATGTGATCGATGAATACGAGAAGTTTCATGAGCCAGGGTTGGTGGTATGGGATACTAAGTCTGAGCTGTCGGCCTATGCTGGGTGACGAGCCCCCCATAGTGACCTCAAGCTTCCTTAAACTAATTGGGGGTAAGGAGTGGTCATTAGTCGTTAACATTATTTAATTGGTTAAATGTTAAACTACTTAATTAAATGATGGAACTAATCATGCATTCACTGGACCTAACTTGGTGGGTCAGCCCTGCGGGCGCTACGGCACTAGCTTGTGGTAGGGGGATGGGTGGCCATCACCTCAATTGGCTGGGTTTGTTGACATGAAGTTGTGGAATTACCCGCTTCATCGTGGACTCTGGTGACTAGTGGCTGGTGAGAAGAGTTGGAATAAGTCCCGTCTCATTTAGTCAGGGTGCCTTTGCCAAAGCATGCATGTCATGCATTGCATTTATAAATATCTTTTATTGGGTTGTTTTGATTTGATTGAATGATAATATCCTGCTTGCGTTTATTCTGTATTTACACTATGCCATTATTATTATCATGACTGTCTTGGAGGGAAATTCCTCACTATGATAGCGTTTAACACTATCCAACCACATCTCAGATAATCCAGGTGAAGATCCAGTAAGAGAATCGAATACTACGACGAGGTATTCGAAGGCTCATGGTAGTAAATGACGGACGATGAGGCTGAAAGGACGTGAAGATGCTTCGCCTAGTCTCTTTATTAAAGTAGATTTATTTTCCTTTGAACATATAATAAGTTTCTCATGGAGATAATAAGTGGAAATGTTTGGTTAAACATGTTTTATTACGTTGATTTAGAACTTATAATAGAATATTTATGGAATAATAACTTAAATTTTCGTCATTATGTTATGTATGCCATGAATGTATGAAATTATAGGTAAATGTGTGGAAATGTAACCCTGACACACATGAGTTAACACCCGGAAGCTCGACCCATCATGTTGTCCACGAGAGTCGAAATTTCGGGGCGTTACAGGGGCCTATGAAAGAACAAACGGTCCTCGTGAAACAAATAGGAAAAAGAGAGAATGAAAATAGAAACTTTTGAACGGATAGTTTAACGAATGATCAGACACCTTTGGGAGGTTTGGATGGGTCCAATGAGGCTTGTGGTATCCAAAAATCAAAGCTCCACAGCTGTTTGATAGGTTTCTTACGTAAGAGGTAGATTTGGAGATTGTTCTCTAAGGTGATAGAAATTTCTGTTTTCAATTGGACTTGACACGTTAGCTGGTTAGAAGGGATTGTCAAGATCCTCTAGAAGGTTCTCTAGGTTCCCATGAGAAGAGAATTCTTGAATTTTAAGATCTTGGAATACAATGTTTAGTTTGGAGAATCAGATCGGAACAGATAGGGAGTGAAATGAAGAGATACTTGACATGAGAGAGTTTCGGATTGTGATGAAGAGGATGGGCGGTTTAGATTACCAAAGAGGGGCCCACCGGATGGGTGACAGGGAGGGATGCACGAGGTAGCATGCGTTGGCAACGGCGGCTCGCCCGTCCGCGCGTATAACGCACGGTCAAACGGGCGTTTAATCGCACATCTAATTGTGGGCAGCGCACATGGGGCCCATCATGATGTTTGTGTTAAATCCACTCTGTCCAGCAAGTGGGCACCGCCATTTTAAGGGGTGACACCAAGAATGAGCCGGATCTGAGGTCAAGTGGGCTACACATTGGCCGATTTCTGATTTGGCTATTTATTGGATGATCGGAGGGCAAAATTTTATAGTGTACGGTTACAATGTGCCCAAAAGCTTAAGTGTGAAGCTTTGCATCATTATGATCGTCGAAAACTAGAATACTTAAAAATGACAGTTTAACTTAAGTTTAACTAATAGCATTTTTTGTAATTATATGAAAAGCGCGAGTTTAGTAAAATCTAACATTTCTACACTATTCACGGCATCATTCTAAGCAACTTTTATAAAGGGTCTGCTATTGAATCTCCTACAGATATCCCACTATTCACAGATCAAATGTAAATGTATAATAATTAATTAAAATCAAATAAAAATAAATTCTAAAAATTCGAGGCGTTACAACATCACCTTGTATCAAATAATAGATTTTAATCCATCAGTAATGAACATGGTCCGAAAAGGTTATCCCTATTCATCTTTAACTGGGAAAGACATTTGCGATCGCTCTTTCTTATAATTTTATTGATAAATCTATTCCTCTCAATTTGACCACCCCTAAGTGGTGCCTTTAAACAGTAGTGTCGATAATATTCAGCAGCTCCTATTACACATGCAGATGTTGCAATTGTTGTGATTGCAACAGCCACTTCATTATCACTTAAATTTATACTTGGTGACTTTTCCCTACTATCAGAAGACATTTCTATAAGAATACTGCTTTATCTAAATAACAGATTTATCACGTCAATAGTGTGATGCATTTAATAACTTGTAATTGATAAATAAACTTATAATGATATTTAAACTAAAATAGTGGACTGGCCCAAAACATATATAGAATACTTATTTATATAAAAAAAAAAATTACATGTCGGGTCTAAATATTATAAGATTCATAATCATATGGCACTATACATGTAGTATCACATTGTAAAATTATTATCCAACTGTTAAGGTTAAGTCAGTCAACCATAGCAGGATGAATCTCTCCAATATGAATATATTAAATCATCAAAATAGAGCACAAATAAGAAGGATTTATTAATAGACTAATAATCCAAACAAAACCATAACATACACAATTAGCAATGACTAGAGGAAAACCATCATTGTGAAATCAGCATAGTAATATTCAACAGTTAAATAAAAACATTGAGGCACCTTTAAAAGAAAAGGAGTATCAGAATAGTATGTTAATATTTATCAACGTACTCCAAAGCACAGATTAAGTATTTGCACTCCGGTATAATTCAATCACATGTTAGGAGCCATGCAGAAGATTTGTATATTTAAGAAAATTTAATACATGACAATTTATTGGGATTTTCATGAAATCGGTTGATGCATATCACACCCCAAGACCTAATGTGGGACACTAAATAAGATTTTGGGATGTATGAATGTTCTTAAGTAAAAAAAAAAAAAAAAAAAAATCATCAGCATATAAATTATTCATATTTTGGGCATTTGAAGACATCACTTTATTAGGGCAGATTAAGTCAAGACTTTAACTATTCAATACAATCTTGGATAATGGAAACATTCACAGAAATAAGCGTTAGGAGATTGTTGAAGAAGATCACATTCGCTACCCAAACAAGGATCTTTGTCTAACCTGAAGGGATTCAAAATATGTCATATCCATTATAATAGGAGAAATCCTAATTTGAAGAAAATTTCAAACCATTTTAACTCATGAGTAAAGCATACAAAGTGGTTAGTATCGAGAGATTATTCATATCTTACCTCAGAAAATATCAGAAATGATGAAAGTTGTAAGTGGGGAGAGTGGACAGAAATATATATATAGGCATCCCTTTAATGGAAGTAAAGAGAGATTCAACTCATCTCACCAGCGGTGTACATGCATTGGTCATGTCAGGGGTGACCTTTGCAGCTCGGTGGATATGGTGTAAATACGATGGATATGCTTTGGGATTTAGATGCAGATTTTGTGGAAATGACTCCCTCCTCTAATAGACTTAGAGTTTGGAAAGAAGATGAAGAGTAAAGAGGATACACATGTGATGACTTGAGATTCACCTGCAGATTTTCTGAAGGCGCATTCTTCCGAGGCATAAACATTAGGGTTGAAGAGGAGGATATTGTTGCGCAGCACGCCAACAACGCCGGTGAACCGAGATCCAATCTCCGGTCTCACCCACAAACGATAAACAGGAAGAAAATAATAAGTAGAAGTAGAATCACACAAACCAACAATCCACAAGACAGAATTTTACGTGGAAAAACCCCAACAAGGGTAAAAAAACCACATGTGCAAACTTCACTATGAAGAAGAACGAAGTTACAAGCAATACACTTACCTTCTCCTATGCTCCCATGCACAGAGATGACCCTTTTGCTAATTCTCTCACATTTTTCTCACCTTGGACGTATAGAAGCCCTAATCTACTTTTCTAATCTTGGTTTATACCCCTTTATATAGTAAACCCCACAATTAGAACACAAAATAGGAAACCCGCACTTTAAGTCTGTGGCCGGTCGGGTGCCCGGTCATAACTGGGTCGGGCGCCCGGCCATTACAAAAAACGTCCAACAACCAAAAGCATAAATCAGTGTATTATCGGGCGCCCGGTCACTTTGACCGTCGGGCGCCCGGCTGTTCACAGAATAGTCCAGTGGCGTATGTCCCATAACATATGAATATCGGGTGCCCGGTCCATAGACCATTCGGGCGCCCGACCATGACCTGGTGAGACTTGGCTCCACACTCAACAATCTCCCACTTGGAGACACCTCACCACATGATCCTTCGTCTTCTATATCCGGAGTGCACCACCTCCCAGTCTTCAAGCCTGAAGACCAATCAAAGCTAAACAGAGCTTCAGCTTCTCTCGTGTGACCGCCTTGGTCAACATATCTGCAGGATTCTCACTTGTATGAATCTTCTCCAAAGCAATCGATCAATCTTCCAGTAATGAACGTATGAAGTGATATCTGACGTCAATATGCTTGGTCCTCGAATGAAAGGTTGAATTCTTAGCCAAGTGTATTGCACTCTAACTATCACTGTTCAGCTTGCAATCTGCTTGCTTCTTCCCCAACTCTTCCATAAAACCTTACATCCATATCATCTCCTTGCATGCTTCTGTAGCTGCAACATATTCTGCTTCCGTTGTACTGATGGATATTATCTTCTGTAACTGAGAGATCCAACTGACTGCAGCACTGCCCAGGGTAAAGACATACTCTGTAGTGTTCCTTCTGCTGTCAATATCCCCTGCCAAATCTGAGTCGACGTAGCCTTGTAGCTTGATTTTCGATCCCCCATAACACAGCCCTACATCCACAGTACCTACCAGGTATCTGAGGATCCACTTTACAGCTTCCCAATGTTCCTTCCCGGGGTTGTTCATGCACTTGCTAACAGCTCCCACTGCTTGAGCAATATCTGGCCTCGTGTTAATCATAGCATATATGAGGCTCTCTATAGCTGACGCGTAAGGGACTTTAGCCATGTAGTCTCGTTCCTCCTGCGTCTCCATTAGCCCTGATACGTCATACATCTTGGCTATGTACTCTGCTTGTGACAAAACTAACTTCTTGTTTTTCCTGTCACGCTTTATCCTCATGCTCAGGGTTTATTTTGCAGCTCCTAAATCCTTCATGGCAAACTCTTTAGACAGTTGTCTTTTGAGATCTGAGATGTCCTTCATGCTTGATCCGGCCACAAGCATATCATCAACATACAGAAGAAGAATGATGTATGACGTATCAAACTTCTTCAAGTAAAAACAGTGGTCTGCATGACATCTCTTGTACCCGTTTCCCGACATGAAACTATCGAACTTCTTGTACCAATAACTCGAGGCCTGCTTCAGACCATATAGGCTCTTCTTCAGTCTACACACATTGTTCTCCTTTCTTGGTGCTACGTATCCTATCGGCTGATGCATATATATCTTTTCTTCAAGGTCTCCATGAAGAAAGACTGTCTTAATATCTAACTGCTCTAGATGTAAGTCCTCTGTAGCCACTATAATCAAGACCATGCGAATCGTAAACATCTTCACCATAGGTGAAAATATTTCTGTGAAATCGATACCTGCTTTTTGTTGGAATCCTTTCACAACCAATCTAGCCTTGTATCGTTTCGAACCATCGTGCTCCTCCTTCAGTCTGTAAACCCACTTGTTATGAAGAGTTTTCTTACCCTTGGGTAGAGTGACTAGCTCCCACGTACGAGTAGACTCAAGAGAGTCCATCTCATCTTCCATGGCTAGCTCCCACTTAACCCGCATATCTGACCATAACGCCTCTTCAAAACACTTTGGCTCATCATTATCTGTCAGCAGTAGATAATGTAAGGAGGGTGAGTATCAAACCTTGGGTCTCCTCTCTCGAGTAGACCTCCTCACAACCGGTGTCTACGGCTCTGCCTCATCATGCTCCTGTGCATGCTCATCCTGTGGCACTGCAACACCTGTGTCCGATAACTCTTCTGACTCTACGAATTCCTTCTCATCGGCCTTGTTCTGCTTTTGTTGCACACTGTCCTTATGCATCACTTTTTCATTGAAGACTACGTCATTGCTTCTGATAATTTTTCAGTTCTCTGTATCCCAAAACAGGTAGCCAAAATTATTCTGCCCGTAGCCTATAAAGGTGCACCTTTTGGACTTCGCATCCGGCTTGTTTCTGTGCTCTGCATCAATGTGAACATAAGAAGTGCAACCAAACACTCTGAAGATGTGCAAGGTTTACCTCTTTTTCAGTCCACGTTTCTTCTGGTAGCCCACCATCCAATGGTGTTGAAGGACTTCTATTTATGAGATATACAGCAGTATTCACAGCATCTGCCTAAAAAATCTTGGGCAACCTGCATGTAGCCTCATGCTCCTAGCGCGCTTAAGGATGGTCCTGTTAATGCGTTCAGCCACACCGTTCTGCTGCTGTGTCTTTGGAATTGTTTTCTAATGTTTGATTCCATTTGCTGCACAATACTCCTCAAATCTCTTGTCACAGTATTCTCGCCCATTATCCGATCTAAGACACTTCACAGTTTTATCTGTCTCATTTTCTACCATGATTTTTCACTTCTTAAATACATCGAATACATCTGATTTGTGTTTTAAGAAGTAGACCCACAGTTTTTTACTAGCATCATCAATAAAAGAAACAAAGTAACGTGAGCCACCAAGAGATGATACCTGTGCCGGTCCCCACACATCAGTGTGTACAAGCTCCAATAGATGCGTCTTTGGAGCGCGTCCAGTCTTCTTGAAGCTTGCTCTCTTCTGCTTGCCATATACGCAATCCTCGCAGAATTCTAGACCGATTGCCTTCAACCCTGGTAGCTTCCCCGTTGACAATAGCACTTTCATCCCCTTCTTACTCATATGTCCCAACCTCTGATGCCATAATTGCCCATTCACTCCAGTTGATGCGACTGCGAGTGAACTATACGATCCGAAAGTCACATACAAAGTACCTTCCTTCTTGCCTCGAGATATAACCAAGGCACCTTTTATGACCTTCCATGCATCGCTCGTGAATGTCGTCACATATCCGGTATCGGCTAACTGCCCCACTGAGATCAAATTCCGTCTCAAACTCGGTACATGTCTGACATCCTTCAGCTTCAAGACCATTCCGTCTTTCTGACTTAGGTGAAGGTCTCCATTGCCAACAATACTGCATGGCTCATCATCACTTAGGTAGACTCTTCCAAAGTTACCTGACACATAATCACGAAGAACTTCTTTTGATGAAGTGGCATGAAACGAAGCACCCGAGTCTATAACCCAAGACTCATTCCGCGCATCAAGAGACAAGATCAACGCCTCTGTGTCACTCTCTTCAGATAGATTCACTGAATCCTTCCCACCTTGAGAGCTTCCTTCTTGTTTCTTAAGCGCCCTGCAATCACGCTTCATGTGCCCCTTCTTCCCGCAATGCCAACACCCGTCCTTGTCTTTCGGTCCATTGGACTTATTCCTCGACTTAGAACACCCGTGTTTATTGTCTCATTTGTTCAAAGATCTTCCTCTTCCTTCAACGTTTAGAGCATTTCTTGAATCTCCTGAAGTTCCCGATGCCTTTCTTCTAGATTCTTCGCTTAGAATTAGACCAGCCACATCATCGAATTTTAACTTTGTAGACCCTGAGGAATTGCTCACGGCAATCACCAAATCATCCCAACTGTCTGGCAAACTGGACAAGATTAATAGTGCCCTGACCTCATCATTAAAAGTGATGCCAACGGATTCCAATTGGCTCGTGACTGTATTGAACTCGTTTAGGTGTTCAGCCACGCCCCCACCATCTGACATCTTCATGTTGAATAGTTGTTTCATGAGATGAACCTTATTGGACGCTGAGGGTTTCTCATACATCGTAGCCAAAGACCGTATTAATTCTTTTGTGGTCTTTACTTTGAATATATTGAAGGCAACGCTCTTAGACAAAAAGAGTCGGATCGTTCCTAAAGCCTTCCGATCCACTAAAGCCCATTCATCATCTGTCATCTTCTCTGGTTTCTTCTCTTTTCCTCCTAGAGGAATGTAGAGGTCCTTCTGATACAGATAATCCTCCATCTGTATCTTCCAGAAGGCAAAGTTTGAACCATCAAACTTCTCAATTCTAGTTTTCCCATCTTCCATCATCGCTCCCACTTGAACTAAACCAATAGCTATGATACCAGTTGTTGCGCAGCACGCCAACAACGCCGGTGAACCGAGATCCAATCTCCGGTCTCACCCACAAACGATAAACAGGAAGAAAATAATAAGTAGAAGTAGAATCACACAAACCAACAATCCACAAGACAGAATTTTAAGTGGAAAAACCCTAACAAGGGTAAAAACCACTGGTGCAAACTTCACTATGAAGAAGAACGAAGTTACAAGCAATACACTTACCTTTTCCTATGCTCTTATGCACAAAGATGGCCCTTTTACTAATCCTCTCGCGTTTTTCTCACCTTGGACGTATAGAAGCCCTAATCCACTTTCCAATCCCAGTTTACACCCCCTTTATATAGTAAACCCTGCAATTAGAACACAAAATAGGAAAACCCGCACTATAAGTTCGCGGTCGGTCATAACTGGGTCGGGCTCTCGGCCATTACAAAAAACGTCCAGCAACCAAAAGCATAAATCAGTGTATTATCGGGCACCTGGTCACTTTGACCGCCGAGCGCCTGGCTGTTCACAGAACAGTCCAGTGGCGTATGTCCCATAACATGTGAATATCGGGCGCCCGGTCCATAGACCGTCCAGGCGCCCGACCATGACCTAGTGAGACTTGGCTCCACACTTAACAGATACGACCTTCATGTACATGTTAGGGACGAGAGGATGGCCACGGATTTAACACAGACAAACGGGAGGAAGACGATGGAAGAGTGGTGTTATGGTAGTGGTGGGGTGGATGATAATGTAGTTAAATGGTAAGAGATGATCTCTGTCAGGAAGATGAAGTATCTAGTATTGGCTAGGTCGATATCCTCTCCCCATAGGAGGAAAGAATCATGAAGACGACGGATAAAGGTGTTTAGGTTCAAGGGAGGAGAGAACATGACAATGGGGTATTATGAAGATATGACATTTGACGATGGAACGAAGCTTGGTGAAACCCTAGTAGAAACAAAACAGATAGGGGGATAAGAAAATATGAAAGCATGAGGAAATGATGAAGTTTCATCTGCGTGAGTAAAGATCGATGTTATTTCACCAAACCACAAAAAAAAGGTTGAGAGGTCACTTCTTCTGCTATACAATGAAGGCATTGATCTGCTTGAGACGTCTACCCTAGGAGAAGATGTACACCCGAATATCTCATTACTCGAAATCGTATGCGGTCACCACGTGTATTGTGGATTTCAATTCGAATTCAAATATTTATCTTTTAATTTAAAACAATGCAATACCATCTGGGTCGTTGATCCAAACACGCCCTTAATAACCTCAGACCATACATGGGCCCACATTAATGTTTGTTAGAAATCCACTTGGTTCATCTATTTTGCTAGGTCATTTTAAGGTTTTGGCCCAAAAACAAGGCGGATCCAAAGCTCAAAGTTCGCCCAACGATGACACGATATGCTTCAATGGTGGGCATTTAATCCCCAATGTTTCCTGTCATTTGACCCACTAGAGATTTGCATTGACCTAATTTTTGGCCAATGCCATAAAATGAGCTGGTAAAATAGATGGACATGGTGGATTTGCCACAAACACCATGTAGCCCATGAATGTTTTAATAACAGGCGTTCAATCCTCATCATTTCATGTACATTTGGCCCACATAGCTTTGAAACCGCCTCATTTTTTGGGCTATGGCTTAAAATGAGATGGAAAAATACATGGACGGAGTGGATTTATAAAAAACATCATGATGAGCCCCACCTAAGGTCAAGCATCCCTTCTCAGGACTTACTCTCCACCAAACCTGGCTCGCCCGTGGACAAGGGTTATTGTTATTGATTGTCATGCTAACCTAACCATATGGTACGGGGGGCCCACCTTGATGTTTGTGAGAAATTCATCCCTTCCACCTATTTTCCACCTTATGGCTAAAAAAATGAGGCAGATCTAAAGCTTAGAGTGGGCTCCATGGGTTAACCCATCAGATCCGAACCGGTAGAAGTCGATCCGCCCCAACTCGGTAGAGAAAAGGGTTCGGTCCTGGGTGAATGCGACTGGACCATTTTTAATCTAGATACAGTTTAGGATACACGCCAAACACGACCGACCCGACCCATACCCTGACCCAAACTGCCCCCAGTTCTGCCAAAATATTCTATAAAAAAAACCTTCGAGTTCGAGCATGCCCTCTTTCGACGTGTTTGAAAATTAAAACTTTAGATGGTAAGGTTGTAAACACACATAGTTGTTTCCACCCTTAGTATGGGGGTATTTTTTCACGAGACTCAATAGAGAACTCCAGTTAATTTATGTGGGGCCCATGGTTGGGTTATCCAAGTCATTGATCCGTTATCAAACTCGACCCGATTCAGCATATAGGGTCAGGTAGGGTTAGGGTTGACCCTTTTGCAAGTAGGGTAGGGTTAGGGTTAGGGTTGGGCCAGCTCAACCCGGTCACAGCCCGAACCAAAATTCGAAACTTTAAAATATGTTTAGGTTAAGTCCAGGATTGGACCCAACCCGACCCTAACTCGACTTATGTGCAAGCCTAGCCGAAAAGGCAGGCGCCCATGTGAAAAAAAATCTTTTCAAAGATAAGAATCCGTTCGTACAGCTGGTGCGCCCTATAGCATTTAGCATTTCTTAGTTGGGAAGTGGTCTTATGGAGAAACCCTTGTGTCCACATGTGCTAATTTGGGTTCTATGTGGAACATGAGCTCGCTGGCCAACCTATAAGGTAAGGCCCACGAGGGAAATGAATGGTTAGAAAAACATCTCAACGATCTATATCCATCGTATCCAGGCGATGTTTATGGTGAGTCCCACCTAACGAATGCCCGAAATCGTGTATATACCTTCACCTAAAGGAGTAGGCAGCAGATGAATGGACGCGGATTTCCTATTGAAGCTTTGGCAGGAAGTTCCTGCGTTTGGAACCTAAGTGGGGCCGCTGTTATGTTTGTGAGAAATCCACCCCGTCCATTCGTTTTGTGTACTCATCTTTAGGATACAAGACAAAAAATGAGCCGGATCCAAGACTCGAGTGGGCCGAAAACGCAAGGATTGAATTGTCCACAGTTGAAATATTCGTGGAACAACGGAAGCTTTGAATCAGGTTAATATTTGTGTTTTCAGTTCATCACAGTAAGGTTGACGTTCTTAACGGCATGGATGGCATATAAACATCACTGTGGACCCAGGGTAGTTTCAACGGTAGGAATTTACCTACCCATCTTTTCCTTTAGTGAGGCCCTTGGATCCGGCTCATTTTTGTGTGAACGTTCTAAAATGAGCTCACAAAACGGATGGACGGGGTGGATTTCTCACAATAATCACGGTGGGCCCCACTTAGGTTCCCAGCACAGGAACTTCCTGCAAAGGCGTTGCAGGAAATCCGCACGTTTTGGATTGTCGGCACGTGCGCCACTCGTGCACAATGTGCATCAGCAAAGTATTCCCTTCCTGTGACGCATCAGGACAACACCATTTCAAACGCTCGCAATTTTCTCTCTGTGAGAAAAATTCCAATCCCATCATACCACGTTTCATCTCTGCAGTTGCGCCAAACCCTAACTAGGGCTTTCCTTTCTAGTATTTCTCAGAAAGCCATGATTCCAATCCTCGAAGAATCCCTCTTCCATCGTTCCCCCATTCCTCGGGTTTGGGTTAGGGTTAGGGTTTCCCCCCTCTCCACAACCCATCCGGAAAAACCCTTGAATTTCCCATAATACCCCTCCTCGACCCTCCCATGGATTTCGTCGAGCTGGAATCCATCGAAGGCCTGCGATGGCCGTGGAACGCGTGGCCATCATCAAGATCCGAATCATCGACGCTGGTGATCCCCCTCAGCGTCATGTGTACCCCACTGATGAATTTCCCGGACCTCCCATTGCTTCCGTACGATCCCCTCATCTGCGCCCGCTGCCGGGCTATCCTGAATCCTTACGCCCGCGTAGACTACCAATCCGCCCTCTGGATCTGCCCCTTCTGCTCCCAGAAGAACCCGTTCCCTCGATCATATGCTGGCATCGGCGAGCACAATCTTCCTGCTGAGCTCTTCCCCACCTACAGCACCGTAGAGTACCAGCTTGGCCTGAGAGGCGGTGGGCCTGCCGTGGGGATATCATCATCGTCTTCTTCGTCACTGCTGACAACGTCGACTGCTTCTTTGAGCTCTTCCATGTCGTCGGCCTCATCATCATTTGGTTTGGATTCGAGGGGGCCTGCTTTCATCTTCGTATTGGACACTTGTATGGCAGAGGAGGAGATGCGGGCGGCTAAGAACGAGGTGCTGCACGTGGTGGCGCAGCTGCCGGAGGATGCTTTGGTGGGGCTGGTATCATTCGGAGCAATGGTGATGGTGCATGATCTCGGGTTTGGGGATTGCTCCCGGGCTGTGGTGTTGCATGGCGAGCGGGAATTGTCTTCGGATCAGGTAATTTCCAATTTGATTGATGGTTGCTTCTTTAGTAGGAGTTTTGGGTCTATGTGCTTCTTCTTCTTCTTCTTCCTTTTCTTGAAAGGTGATCAATTCCATTTTAAAAATGAGAAACATGAAGATGGAGGCAGTGAAGGGCTAATTTCAAGTAACCTTGTTTCGTTCCTTCACAAACAAGTCTGTTGAACTTATCATTTGCATCCCTTGGATTACATGAGCATGAAGCTCCCATCTCAGCCAAAAAAGTGAAGGGGGGGGGGGGGGGGGGGGGGGGGGAATACAAGATTCACTCTCCATCGCCCCAGAATATCGAAACCAGCCCTTGTTAAGACTGTTCAATAAGCAGCTTCAGTGAGGAGGCGGGTAGCAGACAGAGACTATCTCAGCGTGATTAGCTGCACCCAAGAGGTTACCTCACTACATGGACCAGAGAAAGGCTATTGTAATTTTCCCACTATCAATCCTCAAAAGACTGTCAGACCCAGCTTGGCTATGGTCATCCCTTGGACATTCAATGATGTTGAGTTTTGAAACACTCAGGGGAGGTGGGTCCCACTTCGTTTTGGCACACCCGAGTTCAAGAGGTCTCCTTCATTCACATATATTCTTGGAGATTGGAAAGTGGGGTTTAAACGGGAGGAAAATGGAGGTTGTTGTCCTTTTAATTGAATCCATGATGGTGACTTCATTCTCGAAGGTGCTTCATCATCATCATCATCATCATCTAAGCCTTGTCCCAACTGATTGGAATCTGCTACATGAATCCCATCTTGCCATTTCACTATCATTTTGAATGTTATGCTGTTCAGATTTTTCTTGGAAGTTATGGCATGAGTTTGACGCCTACTGCCAACCTGGGACTGGCAATGAGAGTAGAACACTCCCACAGGCATAATGTGATATACTATTACATGTGTTGATTACAATCAAGCACTATCTAAGAGCCTCCCCATCCTACTAATTTCCTTTTCATCTCCAATCTTGATATATTTAGAGGCGCGCGAGGGAACCACACCCCTTTTTATTCCAAAGACACCTGGAAAACCACATTAAGGTCATAGAAAGTCTGAATGTGATGAAACAATGGGAAGCATGTAGATGAATGGACTTCCTTTTTATATAGTCCAAATACATTCATAATTCTGCTAGAAAATAAAATTCAAGCTTTAACTCACAAAACAAAAATTTCCATGCCCTGTCCTTTATGGTATCTAAATTCCTTTTTCAGTTGTGCGATCGTACCTGCAGTAACCACTAGTAGTAAGCATGTCCTGTTGATTTTGCTCCTGTAGACTATTGTCCTTCTTGCTTCTTGTTGCCTTCAGATAATCCATCAGTGTGGGCTGTTGATGTAGAGGGTGTGGCAGACCTCTACATGATGAAAATGGATCAAAAGAAGGATCACAAGAAGGTGACGAAAAAGGAGCTGCAGTATGATTTTAAAGGTCTTCGGTCGACCGATGACAGGGTTCGGTTGACCAAAGGGGCTAAAGACACCGATTACAAGCACACTGTAATCACGACCGAAGGAAGGTTCGGCTACTCGAAGGACGTCCTCGGTCGACCGAATACAGGGTTGGGTCGACCGAGCAGGAGGATTGGTGCGAGTGCGAGCTCCCTGGATCCGTGACCGAAGCAGGCTTTGGTCGACCGACCTTGTACTCGGTCGACCGAAGCGCGCGCTCCTTTGTTTCCTTTTTGCGTGATTTGTTTCCTTTTCTGATTAGGACTCCTAGGTTTCATGGTTTAGGGTTAGTAGTGATATAAATAGTTGTTTATTTAGTGTTTAAACATTATTGATTGATTTAATACGAATTTCTCAGAATTTTCTTCTATTTTGGCTCGTGTTCTTCGAGTTGCCCCTTGAGAAATCAAGGAAGATTGGACTGTCTTGTTCGATAAATTCGTGGATTCGGATCACTTATCCTACGAGAGAGACGGTGATCGATCTCGTTCGCCTACTGTTGCTCCAAGTTGGTATCAAAGCGAGGCTTTCCCTCGGGTGATGGCTTATAGCAACAATCGAGGCAACAATCCCACTGACGGTGATAAGGGGATTATGTTTCTAGTGGAGAAGATGGATCTTCTTCAGAGATCGATGGAGACTTCTATGCAAGGGCTGCGGGAGTCCATCGATCAACTCACCACTGCAAGCTCTGATGGTTGCTCAACCACCCGCAGTGGGCGTTAGAGCTAATTCAACGATCCGTCCAGCCCTTCCAGCTGCTATTCGGCGTCATGAGCATGTAAATTCAGATGGTAGCGATGACGACGTTGAAGAAATCCTCGCACGACTGCAGACGCGTGGGAGTAATCGTTGGGATCACAATGACCATGGTTACATAGGTAAGGGTGAACTCCCTGCTTTCAATGGCATGCTTAGAATTAAGGAATTCCTAGAATGGATAGCGGAGGTGGAATCCTTTTTTGATCTCATGAAAGTCTCATAAGATCGAAAGGTTAAACTTGTTGCGGACAAGTTAAAGTCGGGCGCATTGGCATGGTGGGAACAATTACAACTTTCCCGCACCCGACAAAACAAGTTGCCCATCCGATCATGGCCTCGGATGCGACAACTCCTTCAATCTCGCTTCCTACCTCGAGATCACGAGCAAATTTTATTCTAGCAATACCAAGATTGCCACCAGGGCAATCGGACCATTGATGAATATGCCGCCGAGTTTCATCGATTAGCCAACCGCAACTACTTATCGGAGACAGAGGCGCAGAAAACCACGAGGTTTGTTTGCGGTTTGAGGCTTAACATCCAGGATCGAGTACACATGCAACCGGTGTGAACGGTAGACGATGCAATATACTATGCGAATCATGCAGAGACTCAGCTTACTCGGATCCCTGCGCGATCATATTCTACACCTCGTGCGACTCTCGCCGCAGCAGTGTAAGAAATTACTCAGGCCAAAGGAAAAAAACCGGTAGGAGGGACGAGTGCCGCCTCCACCTACACCCATAGCACAAGTAGCAGAAGTTGCTCCTTCCAGACCTCAGCACAATGTGCCACCCACGACCAGCCCAAACCAGGCCCCAAACCCTTACGCGAGGGTTTGACCAAATCATTGTTGGCGGTGCGGCCAACCAGTTCCCTTGTTAAACACGTGCCCAAAGCGCCCAACGGCTAACTTAGCCGTGAATGAAGGGGTTGTCGATGGGGAATTCGCTGAGAACGAGCCCTAAGGTAGAGAATATCACCATGCCGATGAAGAATACGGCGATGAAGCGGATGTGATAGAACAGGACTGTGGGGAGTCTTTAGTGGTGAGACGCATGTGCTATACTCCAAGGGTGGAAGCCCATCCACAGACCGCAACGCTATAACATCTTCCGCACCCGATGCACTGTGAACGGAAAATTTTACGATATTATCATATTATCATTTTGATAGTGGGAGCAGTGAAAACATTGTGTCTAAAGAAGTGGTGGACTAGCTCAAGTTGCCGACGACAAAGCACCCCACTCTTTACTCTCTCGGCTGGATCAAGAAAGTTAGCGACACCAAGGTAACCGAGCAATGCTTAATTTCATTTTCTATTGGTAAAGGTTACAAGGATCAAATAGTATGTGATTTTATCGATATGGAGGCATGTCACATCTTTCTTGGTCGTCTGTGGCAATCGGATAGAGACTCTACTCATCGTGAGCGTGACAACGCATATATGTTCGTCAAGGATGGGAGGAAGCGTATCCTCACTCCTATGCCACCCGAGAGGGGCTCCAAGACTTCCGTAGTGGAGGGGAGCTCTCTCTTGGCCATGAGAGAATGTGAGGAAGAGGCCAAAGATACGGGCGAAATCTACACCATGGTGATGAAAGGGGGAAACTCCAGGGAACATGTTATTCCCCCGAGCCTCCGCCCTTTGCTTAATGAATTCAGTATTACATGGCCTAAAGAACTTTCCCAAGGACTAACCCCGATGAGAGACATACAACATCACATTGATTTCATCCCAGGGGCAAGCCTACCAAATTGACCGCACTATTGGTTAAAGCCCCAAGGAGAGTAAGATCCTCCAAGGCCAGGTGGATGATTTGTTGAAGAAAGGAATATTGCAAGAAAGTAGGAGTCCCTGCGTCGTTTCGGCCCTATTGACCCCCAAGAAAGATGGGAGTTGGGGAATGTGTGTGGATAGCCGGGTGATTAATAAGATTATTGTGAAGTACAGATTTCCGATCCCTCGACTAGATGACATGTTGGACATGATAGAAGGCTCCAAAATCTTTTCCAAGCTGGATTTGAGAAGCGGGTACCATCAAATTCGAATTCGACCAGGTGATGAATGGAAAACAGCCTTCAAAACCAAGGAAGGCCTATACGAGTGGCTTGTTATGCCATTTGGGCTATCAAACGCGCCGGGTACCTTCATGTGACTAATGAACCAGGTGTTGAAGTCATTCATAGGTCGTTTCGTCGTGGTTTATTTCGATGATATCCTTATCTATAGCCAAGATGAATCGGCTCATATGACACACCTCAGAAAAGCGCTTCAAGTGCTCCAAGACAACAAGTTATACTTAAATTTGAAGAAGTGCGATTTTCTGACGAACCGATTATTGTTTCTGGGGTTCATTGTATCATCCACAGGCATTTGGGTGGACGAAGACAAAGTAAAGGCCATCCGTGAGTGGCCTACACCAGCCAACATTCATGAAGTGCATAGTTTTCATGGGTTGGCCACTTTCTACCGTCGCTTCGTTAGAAATTTTAGCACGATCGTGACACCCATTACAGACTGCATGAAGAAGGGTCCCTTCCACTGGACTGAGGAAGTCGACTGTAGTTTCGCTGAGATTAAGCATAGATTTCATCCACTCCGGTCATCGTATTACCCAACTTCGACAAGGTTTTTGAAGTAGACTATGACGCCTCATATGTGGGGATTGGAGCTGTATTATCCTAGGAAGGCAGGCCCGTTGCCTTCTACAGTGAAAAGCTCAGCAACACTAGACAGAAATGGTCCACATATGAAATAGAGTTGTACGATGTGGTACAAGCTCTTCGGCATTGGCAACACTACCTCATCTAAAGGGAGTTTATTCTAAACACTGACCACCAAGCTTTAAAATACATAAATAGTCAAGCTAACATTAGTTGTGTGCATGTTAAGTGGGTCTCATTTTTACAGGAATTTACTTTTGTGTCACGACACAGGTCGGGGTAACAAAATAAGGTGGCGGATGCTCTGAGTCGTCGAGCCGCTCTCCTTGTTACACTATCCAACGAGGTGATTGGGTTTGATTGCCTCAAAGAACTATATGCGAAAGATGAGGACTTCAAAGAAGACTGGGCACGAAGCAACGACAACCATCCCGGTGATTTTCATATTCATGACGGATTCCTGTTCTACGGGAATCGATTATGCATCCCACGGTGCTCTCTACGCAACAAGATTATGCTCGAGCTTCATGGTGGTGCGCTTGGGGGCCACCTGGGCCGTGACAAGACAAAGCTATTGGTAGAAGAGCGTTCCTATTGGCCTCACCTAGGCCGAGATGTGGGAAGGATGGTTGCCAGGTGTCACATTTGTCAAACTTCCAAGGGACACTCTCAAAATACGGGCCTCTATATTCCCTTGCTCGTACCGGAAGGACCTTGGGAGGATATCTCCATGGATTTCATCTTGGGTCTCCCACGACCATAGCGGGGCGCTGATTCGATGTTTGTGGTGGTAGATCGATTTTAGAAGATGGCCCACTTCATCTCATACAAGAAAACGTTCAATGCATCGAATGTAGCCAATTTGTTTTTTAAGGAAGTTGTGAGATTGCATGGAATTCCCAAGACCATCACATTGGATCGGGATACGAAGTTTGTTAGCCACTTTTGGCTGACTTTGTGGAGCAAATTCGATACTCAGCTTCATTCAGTAGTGCGTATCATCCGCAGACCAGTGGACAGATTGAAGTGGTTAACAGGACGTTGGGTAATATCATTCGGAGCATCTCGGGAGACAAGCCGAAACAATGAGACTTGGCCCTACCTCAGGTCGAGTTCGCCTTCAACAACATGACGAATCGTTCCACAGGGAAGTCCCCATTTCAGGTTGTATACGGACGGACTCTGCGTTATATACTTGACTTGGTCTCCTTGCCCAAAGTCCCTGGTAAGAGTATCGCCGCTGAACACATGGTTGAGAAGATTGCAGAGATCCATACAGAGGTCCGGAACAAATTGGCTGAGATAAATCAGAAATATAAGTTAGACGCTGACAAGCATCGTCGAAGCAAGGTTTTTGAAGTTGGAGATCAAGTCATGGTTCACTTGCACAAGGAACGTTTTTCGACTGGCACCTACAACAAGCTCAAATACAAGAAGATTGGGCCTGTACCGATCCTTCGGAAGATCAATGATAACGCCTATGTCGTTGATCTTCCCGAGGAACTTAAGATCTTCCGTGCGTTCAACGTCACCGACCTGTATGAGTATCATGAACCTGAAGAAGATACGAACTCGAGGTCGAGTTCTTTTCAAGGAGGGGAGACTGATGTAGAGGGTGTGGCGGACCTCTACATGATGAAAATGGATCACAAGAAGGATCACAAGAAGGACCACAAGAAGGTGACGAAAAAGGAGCTGCAGTATGATTTCAGAGGTCTTCAGTCGACCGATGACAGGGTTTGGTCGACCGAAGGGGCTAAAGGTGTCGATTACAAGCACGCTGTAATCATGATCGAAGGAAGGTTCGGCTACTCGAAGGACGTCCTCGGTCAACCGAACACAGGGTTGGGTCGACCGAGCAGGAGGATTGGTGCGAGTGCGGGCTCCCTGGATTCGTGACCGAAGCGCGCTCCTTTGTTTCCGTTTTGCACGTTTTTGCGTGATTTTGTTTCCTTTTCTGATTAGGACTCATAGGTTTCGTGGTTTAGGGTTAATAGTGATATAAATAGTTGTTTATTTAGTGTTAAAGATTATTGACTGATTTAATATGAATTTCTCATAATTTTTTTCTATTTTGGCTCGTGTTCTTTGAGTTGCCCCTTGAGAAATCAAGGAAGATTGGACTGTTTTGTTCAATAGATCCATGGATTCGGATCACTTATCCTACGAGAGAGACGGTGATCGATCTCATTTGCCTACGGCTGCGCCAGCTATCCAACCTCTTCACTGATGGATTTCCATATTTTCCGGTCCAAAGGGCATTCATCTGTATTTCAAAGGTCACAGGGTAGGTAGTGAGTTGAGTAGCTGGTTGAATTGTGCTAGAGTATTCCTTTGCCTTTTCTGATCATGGGTTTTGTCAGCATGGTGATGTTTGTTAGTTAACGTTCTTCAGTTTATACCTAGGATCTCTCATCCCACAAATGTGGGGTACTGCTGCAATGGAGATAGGTTTGGTGCTGTTATTGCATGGATCTACATGTGATGCAATCAGGCCTACAATCTAACAAGCTCACCAGTGGAGGGTGAGCGGTTACAAGTGATGTAGCATTCTGTGATCAATATAATCCTACCACTCAGATGGACAATCTGATCAATTGTTCGACTACCGTCCTAGAGGTCTACAGTTGTGGCCCAGTTATTCATTCCAGTTTATCCAGTAAAATTGGCAGTTTGTTAAGGCTGGTATATATATTGTTTAAAATCTTTTTTATTTAATGTAGTTTGCCATTGAATTAAGGTCTAATATAACTTGTTGCTCAAGTTAATTGATTTGAGAAGGATTAAGGTAGTGGAGTCTATAAATACATGGTGTGTAGACTCCATGTACTTAACGTATTTATTGGCTGGAAGAGATTTGAGGTTACAATATCCCTCCGTTCATCTGTTGTGCTCAATGTTATCATAATCGTTATCGTATCGTAAAGGGGTCCGAATCGTATCGTATCATAAATCGTAAGATTTTTTCAGATTTTCATAAAACATGTCATAATTTTTTTTTATATAAATTGTATATAATAATATATAAAAAAAAAATATCAATCATCCATTTTGTGATGAATATGCAAAAAACAAAAAGACGTATCATGTGTATATCATCATGTCATAATCAAGTTCAAACAATAATCCCTTTCCCATCCCATGTACATGTAAGTTTTCTATATGATTCAAAAAATAACATTTTCCCCATCCCCATTTACATGTATAATTCTCTATTCACTTGTTTCTATAATTCAAAAAGTAAATAAAAAGGTCCAAACTCCAAACAAATCTATTATTCATCGGCTATGTCATCATCCTCCTCTTCATCACCCATTGGGTCAACATTATCAACATCATCTTCATGTTCAGAATTTGATGTTGAAATAAACTCTTCTTCCTTTACTTCTACCACTTTTGCTTTTCCCTTCGCCTTGCTTCGAATAACAAGTTTTCTAGGACCTACAAAATAATTGTTGCAACAAAATTCATTATAATTTATAATAATTAATAATTATAAGACTATACTATATAACTAAACAATAAAAATACGAGTCATATACCACGTCGCCCATTCAGTTTTGATGTGGATCCGCCTACACCTTTCACATCCTCTAAGCCTTCAGCAAAACATTCACCTATGTCTATCCAGGTGTTATCTGTAGGTAGTGCAGGATCTTTCTCCGTGATCCATTCATCATCAAATTTCATATCTGATAAGCATATGGGATCAAGCTCTTGGTCCTCTCTCTTTGCATGACAGACTTCGAGTTGGATATTATATTTTACGAAGACGAGTGCTTTCAATCTTTGTTGCTCAAGTCTATTCCTCTTTTTTAAATGTATCTACAAGCCCTTGAACGTAATAATACAAGGCTATTGACTCACTACCATCTACATGGTGAATTCATAAGTTGATTAATGAATTCAACAATGTCTCACCTGCTCAAAAGTGCTCCAGTTGCGCTCACAACCAATGGCACTACATGTCAAACTCAAAATAAGGATAGCCAGCTTTTGCAATTCTGGACACTCGTCTCCGTAACTCTCCCACCATAGACCTAAAACACAATCATATATATATATAATTTATATAAACAACAGGCACACAATGAAACTCAAAGAAACAAAATATTTATAACTTTGTAAGTAAAATGACCTGGTTGCCTTATCGTTCTAGTTAGCTTTGTTGTCTCTCTTCCAAATAAACCATAGGCCTTTTTGAACTTGTCCATCTGCTCATCAATGATGACCCTTTGCCTTGAATCAGGGACCATTCTTTCAATACAATCATATAGGCTGGTTTTAATCTCTGAATCCGGATGGAAATTGTCATCATATTGAAATCTCGGATAAGCTGCTGCATGTAACGGCCTATGCAACTGAAGATTCCATCGTTGGTCTATTATGTCCCATATAGCCAAATACCTCTTCTTCACCTCTCCCAAGTTTTTTGCTATAGCTTCTTTCGCTCGATCCATTGCTTCATAAATATATCCCATGGCCGGCCTCTTATCTGAATCAACTAGCCTTAGCACCTTGACCAATGAGAGAGTGGTCTTCAAGCAAAACTTGATAGATGGCCAAAAATCTACATCGGCCAAAACACTGTCTTGAATATGCTTCTCCTTTGCCGTCTTGAAGAAGCTGCTACCTTCCTATTCCTTCGAGGTAAACATCGACCTCAGGCCAATTCTATTTGCATGAATGATTTTTAAAGTTAAGTAACGCGTAGCAAACTGTGTTACGGCCGGTCGAGTCAGCTCCCCCTTCGCATGCTTCCTCATCAAATTCAATATCCAACAATGTTTGTAAATATAGACCATTATAGCCCTTGCTTTTGCCATGGTCTCTGAATGAACTTGCAGCTTTCCAATGTCTCCAAGCATTAGGTCTATGCAATGGGCCGCACATAGAGACCAAAACAATGTCTTCCTCTTCTCCATCAACATCTGACCCGCCTTCACATAGGCGGATGCGCTATCTATAACTACTTGTACAACGTTTTCTTCACCCACCTCATTAATCATTGATTCGAGCAATCCCAACAAATTGTCCGCATTTTTTGAAATATCGGACGTATCAATAGATCTTAAAAATACCGTACCACTTGGACTATTAACCATAAAATTTGTAATCGACCGATTCACTCCATCAGTTCACCCATTTGACATAATCGTGCATCCAGTCTTGTCCCATTCCTTTGTATATACATCAATAGATTTCTCTATCGACTCAACCTCCATCTTCGAAAATTTATTCCTCACTTCATGATACGACGGAAGCTTCAATCCCGGCTCAAATGCGGAAACCGCTTTCATCATGGGTGCGAAGAATGGGCTCTTTACAAGGTTGAATGGTAGGGCATTTGCATATAAGAAACACGAAATAGATAAACACACATTGTCTCTATCTCCCTTCTTCCATATTTTGTTTAGAGTGGCTTGTTGTTTTTCTTTTGCCCCACTCTTTTCCATAAAATCATCCATTGTTCCTTTTCTTTTTCTATCACCCATTTCATTGACATGATGAATTATAGGAACCCTTCCAACATCATAGGCCATCTCTTCTTGTTGTTTTCTCTCGCTTGCATTGCCATCCAATATATTCTTCAATTTTTCGGCTACATCATCACCTACTTGTGGACATGCCGCAACATTCTACTTCATTCGGGCTAGGTGGTGTTTCATTCGAAACACACCTCCCCAATATGCCTTCCCACAAAAATTGCATCTTAGGTGGAGATTATTGTTCTCATCCATATTAGAACAATACTCCCACGTAATTCATTGTCTTTTGTCTTCGATTTCTTTCCCATCTTCAATGTTTAAAACAAATCAACACCGGCCGGCAACACAAGTGACAAGCTTACATATTAAGAAGAAGAAAAAAAATTATTTAGGGCCCCATGGCCGGTAACACAAGTGACAAACCTGCTAATGAAAATGTGAAATAAATGAGAAAACTCTTGAAAAAAAAACTATTTATTTAAAATAAATTAGGCCCACATACTCTCCAAATCTCATATTTGCACATAAATATGAAAGTAATGAAATAGAAAAGAATAAATGCATATTTTATATGTATTTTTACTTATTTCAATGTAGAAATCGAATGCAACAAGTGGCATTTGATTCCATTGAGTGACGAAAAAGATATGTGGATTTCTTTCTCTAGGTTTCCTATGGCCCACAACCTTCAAAAACCTCCAAAATCTCTTAAAAGTTGCAAATGAAGTGATATTCTAGTGTATGGGGGGCCTAAATAACCTTTAAAAACAAAACCCCTAAATTTTATTTGTAAAAAATGAAAAATAAATGAAAAACGTCAAAATATATTATTCTCCCGCCCCCCCCCCCCCCCCCCCCCCCCCCTTCGAAAAACACATATTTTGCACATAAATATGAAAGTAATGAAATAGAAAAGAATAAATGCATATTATATATGTGTTCTTGCCTATTTCAATGTAGAAATCAAATGCAACAAGCGGCCTTTGATTCCGTTGAGCGACGAAAAAGATATGTGGATTTCTTTCTCTAGGTTTCCTATGGCCCACAACCTCCAAAATCTCTTAAAAGTTGCAAATAATGTGTTATTCTATTGTATGGGGGTCCTAAATGACCTCTAAAAACAAAACCCCAAAAAAAATTTGCAAGAAATGAAAAAACTCGATTTTTCTACCAGAAACTGCTGGTTTTCAGCGCAGTTCTTGAATCATACAATTCTAACCGAATCGTACGATTCAGTTTAGAATACATTGCGATTTGGACCATCGATTCATATCGTACGATGGTACAATATGATTCAAATCGTACGATAATGACAACATTGGTTGTGCTTCATAAATTTTCCCCAAGTATGAAATATCCCTCCAATTTTTATCCGCTTTGCGGCTTCTTAATAAATGGTTGTTCTCTCAAAAAAAGAAAAAGAAAAAAAGAAAGAAAGAAGAAATATCAACAATTCCTAGATCATGCAAAGTTGCAGTTGCCGGAATTCTGTTATTTGGTGATTAATTGTACATCTGTTGGATTCCATTCAACACTTGAGACCAACACCTTTTTTTTTTCCTGGGAAAATCCGGTTTCTGGAATTTTAGTTTTGCGTGCATCTAATGGACCACAGTTCCCAGAAATCCAGTTTTTGGGCAAGTGTCCTTTGTCAATGTGCCTCATGTCATGTCCATGTCGAACCAAGCCAGGGGCAACTGGTTGGGGAAACTTTTATGCACCAAGTGTCAGTGCCTACTCCTGCTATGCAATAACTGTGCCAGAAATCTTAACACACAGTAAAATGCTTGGTAGACTACCCTTAAAAAATGCTAGATTTGTGTCTCCTGTCTTTGAATGGTGAGAGAAATGTGCCACTGACTCTGCACGTGAACTGTGTCCATTGAAGTTGTGCCTGTTCTCCGTTGATAATTATGCTTCAAATCAAATGGCTTACCAGCTTTAACCCCTACTCTGGATTATGGGAGCTAGGATCTTTTGTATATGTAGGAGAAGCTACGCTAAGTTGCCACCAGTCCCAGAAATCTCTACATTACATTTTCAGTGTGGCTTCTTTATCTGGTTCTGTACTTCAGCAAACATACAATCCTGAGGAAATGAGTGCGTGCAGGTGGGTGTGGTTGTGCATGCATGCGCACGCATGTGGGTGGGGTGCACATGCAATCTCGGGACTGATTGTCCAAATCAATCTTCAAATTTGCTGATAATCCACAAACATACAATCTGGAAGAAATGGAAAGCTGCGGATTCCTACAATAATTCTGTCACTTAGTTTGGTGTGTAGTTTTTCTTGGAAATGTTAAAAGGTCAATGGTAAAAAAATGGCCAAAGCCACATCTCATAACCTTGGAAATCTACATCAAGCAGGTTTTTCACTATCAATATCCACACTTCTTCTCTTTTTCACCCTCAAACAGGGGGAAAAGTAGATAACCATGGAAATCACTCTTTTCCAAGTTTCAACAGTCCCAAATGGGTGGAAAGTCTTCAAAATCTAGCAATAACATAGAGAAACCCTCAGAAACACATGCCTCAAAAGAATTCTGGGGTTTTGACTTTTGAAGGGTTGAGCATATTCTGTAGCTTTTTCCATCTATAGTTCGACATCGATGCATCTCTACTTTTGTGGCATAGATGCATCAATAATTCGACATATATGCATCTCTGCTTTTAAAGGGTATGGTTGTGTGTTTGCAAACTCAGGACCGATTGTCCAAATCAATTCTCAAGTTTGCTGATAATCCAAAAGCATACAATCCTGAGGAAATGGAAAGCTGCAGATTCCTACAATAATTCTGTCACTTTGTCTGGTGTGTAGTTTTCCAAGGAAATGTTAAAAGAGGTCAATGGTAAAAAAAATGCCAAAGCCATTTCTTGTAACCTTGGAAATCTACATTGAGCAGGGTTTTTTTTATATCAATATCCGCACTTCTGCTGAAAAGCATGGAAATTGAAACTGATTTCCATAGCCTTTTTTTTTCTTTTTTTTTAACACTCAAACAGGGGGAAAAGTAGATAGCCATGGAAATCACTCTTTTCCAAAGTTTTCAACAGTCCCAAACAGGTGGAAAGTCTTCAAAATCCAGCAATAACATAGAGAAACCCTCAGAAACATATGCCTCAAAAGAATTCTGTGGCTTTGGCTTTTAAAGGGTTGGGCATATTCTGTAGCTGTTTCCATCTATAATTCGACATGGATGCATCTCTACTTTCGTGGCATGCCATCTAACTATTTAGGTGTGACTGTGTCCATCTTCCAGGTCCAAGATTTCTTAGGCATTTCTCGCCTACATCACCATAAGTTTGTAAAGGCATCGTCTATGCCAAAGCAGGGCTTTCTGCTACCAGTATCAGAATGCGAGTTCAATATCACCACTGCAATTGAAGAAATCAGTTCTTCAATGCAGGCTGTGCCCCATCATCGCCCTCAGAGGTGCACAGGTGCGGCTATATCAGCTTCAGTCGGACTTCTAGAGGGATGCTTCCCCAATGTAGGCAGCCGGATCATGGTTTTCACTTCTGGCCCTGCAACTATTGGCCCCGGAATTGTTGTAGATACCGATCTCACTAAGGCCATCCGAACCCACCGAGATCTCATTAATGGTCATGCTCCATACTACAAAAAATCTTGCGACTTCTACAAGCAACTGGCGCAAAGGCTATCTGACTCATCCCTTGTTCTCGATCTGTTCGCCTGTTCTCTTGATCAGGTTGGAGCAGCAGAGTTAAAAGTTGCAGTGGAGAGCTCGGGTGGTTTCATGGTGCTCGCAGAATCATTCGAGTCGGATCAGTTCAGGAAATGCTTACGCCACATTTTCAAGCATGACAACCATGGCCACTTGAACATGAACTTCGATGCAATGATTGACATAGTGACCACTAAGGAGGTAAAAATATGCGGGGCTCTTGGTCCGTGCGTCTCTCTCCAAAGAAAAAACAGTTCGGTGAGTGAGCATGAGGTGGGCCAGGGCGGCACCAGTTCATGGAAGTTGGGTACGCTCACAAACAAGACGTGCATCGCTTTCTTTTTCCAAGTGGGTCACGATCAGAAAGACCAACCAGGCGCTGTGTTCTTCATCCAGTTCATAACTCGGTACTGGCATGGAAACTCTGGGATCCGGTTAAGAGTGACAACTGCAGCAAGAAGATGGGTCGGGCCTCGGTCAGCAGAAATCGCAGCCGGATTTGATCAAGAAGCTGCTGCGTCAGTCATGGCTAGACTCGCTATCCACAGAGCCGAGCAATGTTATGCCCGAGATGTCATCAGATGGCTTGATAAGATGCTGATACGGTTTTCATCCAAGTTCGGGGAGTACATTCAGGAAGATCCATCTTCCTTCCGCCTCTCATCGAGCTTCTCGCTGTATCCTCAGTTCATGTACTATTTAAGGAGGTCCCAGTTTGTCGATGTCTTCAACAGCAGCCCTGATGAGACCGCTTTCTTCCGTCTGATGTTGAATCGAGAAGGGGTGGTTGGTTCTTTGATCATGATCCAGCCCACCCTCTTCCGGTACTCCTTTGATGGGCCACCAATCCCGGTTCTTCTTGACGTCAGCTCAATCTCTCCAGATGCCATTCTGCTCTTTGATTCCTACTTCTATGTGGTCATTCATTATGGGTCCAAGATTGCGCAGTGGAAGAAACTTGGGTATGACAGGGACCCAAACCACGACAGCCTGAGGAAGCTGTTGGAGGCGCCAGAGCTCGATGCTGAGGCTCTGATAGCGGAACGGATCCCAGTCCCAAAGCTTGTGAAATGCGATCAGTACGGTAGCCAGGCAAGGTTCCTGCTTGCTAAGTTGAATCCGTCTGTTACGCAGAGCAGTCAGGTTACCGAGGGATCAGATGTCATATTCACCGACGATATCAGCTTGCAAGTTTTTATAGAGCATTTGCAAGCCTTGGCAGTTCAGGGCTGATTGGGGCATATGGTGTTTGTGGTGTATAGGGGTTGTTTCATTTCAATTTTCCTGAGGGCCATCTTAATGTTGTATGTTAAAGAGAGTGAAGGGGTGTGGAGCTGCTGCTGCTGGAGGGTTGGGTGAGAGGTTACAATGTGTTCTTGGTGCTAACAGAGGATCAGGTTGAGAGGGATAAACCCAGAGGGTCCTTGGAACTTTTGCTTGTGCCGAAGAGACCGTGGGAGAGTGTCTCAATGGATTTGATCTCCGCTTTGCTGAAGGTGGGGGAGTTTGGGTAGATACTTGTTGTGGACAAAAAAGTATTCGACCTTCATTCCTACCCACTCATCTACACCAGTCCAGGGAAGTGGATTGCGTCTGACCCCTGGTCAGACCTTTAAGCGTCCAACAAGATCTGTGGGGGCCCACCATGATGTATCTGTTTATCCACGCTGTCCATCCATTTTCTAAGATCATGCTAGAGTATGGCCTAAAAATGAGGCAAATTCAACGCTCTAATGGACCACACCAGTTTTGTGCATTTTATGCAACCTAAGCTTACCATTTGGTGTGGTCCACTAGGGCGTTGCATCTGCCTCATTTTTGGGCTCATACCCTATCATGATCTCAAAAAAGGGATGAACGGCTGGATAAACAGATACATCACGGTGGGCCCCCACAGATTTAGTCTGACATATTAAGGTCCAGACCACCCTAGGAACTGTGGGCCTAGTCGGCCTGAAAATCACACTAACAGGATGATCTTAGCCATCCAATTTAGTGGGGCATTGGAGAGATGGACCAAGAGTCTTACAACTAGTAGCCCAGGTCCTTGTGTGCCATTGGGGATGGACGTTGCGCCAACACTCCCACAATGGAAGATCCTAGCCGTTCCTTGAGTCCCAGATTAACAAGCTCTCTTATAAATGCATCATGCAGGATTTAGCCGCAGCTCTATGGAAGAATACAGAAGAAAATCTGAGCCACCAACTTGGGGAATGTGGTGGATTCCTGTTATCTCTCAACTGTGGATTTGTATGATGGGTTCATGGTGGTGTTCCAAAGGCTACTGATCTGGATTTTACCGAATCATGTCCCACTTGTCAGAAATTGTCATTGGTCTGCAAATTCAATTGGCAAAAATCAGGCTGTTGGGATTGTTTGATCGGTCCCTCACATGATTTTAGAGGGTGCGTGTATGTGGTTTGGTGTAATGTCGTGTCTTTTTCTTCTTGTTTGTTTCTCTTCCTTGTCAATATTATATTAGATCAAAGACTGGAGGAGCATGCTGTTGTATCAATGGGGGTCCATTCATGTTGTTCTCTATCATGGGCCAGACTCCTGTTTATGGTTTACCACCGTCTTGTCTTTAAATAGTGGTGGCTGGACCGCTCCACTGACCTCGGTGGTGTGTTGACCTTCTGTGGGTCCCACCATGATTTGTGTTATATCCACTCCGCCCATACATCTTGCAAGATTGTTTTAGGGCTTGGGCTCAAAAAATTAAGGCAGATCCAAAAGTCAAGTGGACCACACTGCAGAAAGCAGTGGGGATGATGTTGCCTACCATTGAAACCTTCCCACGGCCCACCGTGATGTCGATTTGCCATCTAACCTGTTCATAAGGTCACCCCAGACCTTGATGAAGAGAAAATATAAATATCAGTTTGATCCAAAACTTCTTTGCCCCAAGAAGTTTTCAATGGTATGCGTTCAATCCCCTTGAGCTTTGAATCTACCTCAATTTTGGGCTCATGTGCTAAAATAATCTCGCAAAATGGATGGACGTGTGTGTGGATATAACACATACATAGGTTTGTGTGTGGCACACCAAGCAATCTGATTCCCATAAATAGGACGGTTAGGATTTCTTGAACAATGTGATTTTAGAAGCATGCTCCATCTATTGATGTGTTATATCCACATGATGTGCCCATCTACGGATTGGTTGTTGCACAAATCCTGATATTGGCGAAGATATCTATCAATGTGGGCCACTTTATCAATTGGGTCTTTCCAGCGAGCTTTGTTAATCCCAGAAGCGTGTATAGGACATCTAATGCATGCGTTATCATGAATACGCCTAGATCTAAGGCATCCATTAGGTCAGAGCCCCCTCACGCGAAGCTCTCGCACAAAAGTGAGGCTGGTCAGCTCATCTAAGATGACCACAATTTAGTAAAGAAATGGATGGTCAAGTAGTTTGGCCAGAGTTTTCGAACCCATCTGCCTTTGTATAACGTTGTGGCCCACCTGATGAAAAGAAGCGACCTAATTTATGGGCCAATATATCTACATGGTGGGAAATACATGATGTACGGCTTTGATCTCATGTTCACATCATGTGGGCACATCAACTCCGATTCCTTCCCATGATTTGATTCCCTAAAACCCATTTCTAACGGGAACGATTTTCTGAAATCCAAAGGGCCCGTTTGGACACACCCTCAGGCCCAAAACGAAGTTTTGTTACCCCTGCACATCAATAGTATATTTACAAGAGTTTAAATTTAATTATTAAATCAACTTTAATAGTATGTAATATTTGATATAATGGTTATAATGAGCCCATTGAAATATATACTTGAAGCCTCAGATGAGCCATAAGCATGGGATCACAACCGTTCATTTACATGAACTGTTTGGACTGCTCAAATCATTCTATTTAAGTACTTTTAGTGTTGCATTCTGATTGTTTTGAGATATTATCAATGGACATGACACATGTTTCACATACGACTCTTCTGCCTTTAAAATGAGTAAAAAAAAAAAAAAAAAAGAGGGGGAAAGGACCGAAAATCCAAGCAAAAGGGAGAGATTCGCAAAACTCAACAAAAGTAAGGAATTGAAATCGCCTGAATTTGTATACCCTCGCATCCACCTTACCAAACAATCGATGGATTTAAAATACCCTAGGATCCCCTCAAATTCCCCCAAATCCTTGGTGCCTAACGACCCCTTGGGATTGGTTTTTTGCCAAGTCTAACCAAATAAAAAAATAAAGCACTTGAAAACCCCCTTCTCAGAAATAGGAAGTGCATCCAAACGGTCCTTAATGCCCCTCAGTCACCATTTGGGCAGGCCCCATGCCCACCAAATAGGACTTGTGGTGGGCATTTTTCCCACTGCCCTCAACATAGGATTTCTGTTGCAGCAGCAGCATTTTTCTGTTTTTCTGCCAAATCACATATTTTCTAAAGGCTACCAAAATAAGGATCTGAAGCCTCGTTAGAGGGCTTTGGGGCCTTCCAAAATCGAGAATACTACCAAAATGGAACCCTAGCTTTTTTTTCCTGAAATATCCTCATATTAGTTCTCAAACTTCAATTTTTCTGAAATATCATTAGATTCCATGGTTTGGCTGAATCTCCAGCGACTTCGAGTGGATAACCAATCATCAATCCAAGCCATCCATCTGGTGAACCCACTTGGATTGCCTGGCAGATCAATCATCAAATGGATGGTGCGCCTCTTATCCCCATAACTTTCTAATGTAACCTTTTTAGCATTTTTTGCTTCTTTTTTTCCACTTTTTCAAAAGCAAATCTTGCATGAAGACGGAACGGTGCATGTCAAGGAAGAAGGTCCCCCACAAACATTTTGATTGGCCCACTGAGGGGTTGGGACCCACAGAACGTAGCAACCCTTTTGTTACTCTGGCTGTGGCCGATCAAAATGCATGTAAGCACCTTTCTTAGTTGTGCACACCCAAGCATAGCATAGCTCCATCAGCTGATGATAAAACGAGGAAGAGCCATTAACTGAGAGACTGCAGAAGCTGAGCTCTGTAAGAAGAACAAAATACATTACCAAAAATCCATCTTTGCATGTCAAGAGACTAACAACAATCAAATCACTTCCAACCACAATTTAATTGATCATTTACATGACCACAGCTAGAAGACCGCGCCAACGAAATTCAATAGCTGGAAGCTACTAATCACGATCTCGGAACCACCTATGTTCGAAATAGTTAAAACAATAAATAAATAATGCAAAAAGCACATAAACAATGATACATGCTCATTCAAAGTCTCACTTCCCTATAATAGATTTATCAAAAAGAAGAATGACAGTGAAAGAAAAATAAAAATGATGGAACTTCTCTATGGCTGTCCTCTGATGAACACAACCCCAAGGGCTATATAATCATTAAAATAGGCTCTTCCTAAACCTGAAGCTATGGAAATATACATTTTACTTGTGTATGTCAAAAGGGAACTAACTGCTCTAGTTCATGCTCAAAGACTCCACCCAAATGAATGCTTCCTTGTGTCTGAGTCTGCTGCTGCCTTATTTAGTACTTTTAGTCAGAGAATGGACAACCTGCTCTCACAAGCCCACAATTACAAATTGCAATAATATTCATAGAGGACAAAAAAACATGTTGGATAAAGCAAAAGACTCTTTAAAATATAACTGGCTATGGTATAATGAACAAAGCATATGTTACAATCCTGAGCTTTGGGTGATCACCACATGTAGAGCTGTACGCAAACCGAGCTAGCTCGAAAAGGTCGCTCAGCTCGGCTCAAAAAAGCTCAGTTCGGCTCGATTTGTAGGGTGGATCAAGCCAAGCCGAGCTTATTTTATAAGCTCATTGAAAATTCAAGCCAAGCTCGATTCGGCTCTGCTCGAAACAAAGATCGGATCGGCTCGAGTTTTTTTTTTTTAATATATAATATATACTTATTATATATAAAATATATTCAAGAATCAAGCGCCCTAACCTAATCCATTTTCCATTCGAGCCAAGCCAAGCTTATTTTATAGGCTCATTGAAAATTCAAGCCAAGCTCGATTCGGCTAGGCTCAAAACAAAGATCGGATCAGCTAGAGTTTTTTTTTTTTAATATATAATATATACTTATTATATATAAAATATATTTAAGAATCAAGCACCCTAACCTAATCCCTTTTCCATTCGAGCCCCCCCCCCCCCCCCCCTGCCTACTCACCCTCACCCAGCCTGACTAGTAACCCCCTACGGTCATCCGGCCTCCTCTCCCTCTCCCTCTCTCTCTCTCTCTCTCTCTCTCTCTCTCTCCCTCCCTTGTCCCCCCTGCCTACTCACCCTCCTCTCAACCTGACCTGCTTAGCTCTCTCTCATCTCGAGCTCGAATTTAGGCTTGAAAGTTTGAGCTCAGATCGGCTCGAACTCGGCTCAAAAGCTCATCCAAACCAAGCCGAGCTGCCCAGTTGGGCTCAATGACCAAACCGAGCCGAGCTGGGTCAAGCTCAATTTGATTCGGCTTGTGTACAGCTCTAACCACATGCCTATGAGACCTGACACAAGATTTAACAAGGTAGCCATTTGACAAGCTATGCTATGAGGGGGCAGAGTGTTGGACAGTTGAAAAGCAGCATGAGCTGAGAGTGTGTTACAGCGAGGAGCATGTTGACTAGGAGGGTTACAATTAAGATGAGGTCATTTGGAGCTGCATAATGTAGTAGTAGTCCTAATAGGGGCTATATTGGAGAGCAAATTGAGATGGTTTGGTCAGATTGAGAGGGTATGGTTCAAGGTATCAAATTCAACCGGTTGGACTATAAGTTCTGGTCCACCCAGTGGATAACTTCCAATCTTTCATGGGTGCAAGACATACAATCCATCCAATATGTTGGCCCCATTACTAGAATCACCTCTTGCAAAAAACAGCCATATCCACGTGTTGAGTGGACCACACTTGTATTTGCTATTTATCAATGGCTTGACATTGATTTCTATCCAGTGGCCCAGACTAAAGATGGCTGATTTTTGCACTAGGTGATCCTCATGGTGGGACCAACCTATTAGAAAGGTCAGATGTCACATGCACTTAACAGATTGGAAGCTATCCGCTGGGTGAACTGTAGCTTGTAGTCCAACCAGTTGGACTTGAGACGACCTCTATATAAGAAATGCTCACATCCAACTTAACTGGTTGGACTTGAGACCTCTATATGAGAAATGCTCACATCCAACTGGCTGGATGACTTACCGTCCACCCAGTGGATAACTTTCAACATCTCGTGTGTGCGTGGCCCATCCAATAGGTTGGCCCAACCATGAGGATCACCTTCTGTAAAGATCAGCCCATCCAATCATTAGGTGAACTGCACTCGTATTTTGTTATTTTTCAGCTTAGGTTTTACTATTCTCTTTTCTAGGTTTATTTTTATTTATTAATTTATTTATTTTGAATGAAAGGTAAAGGGGGTGGCGTTTACCAATAAACAATTACAAAATGCTATTAAAATATAATAGTTTGTTGATATAAATATTTGCAACTACAGGCTGGTGAACTTTTAAGTCACCATGTGCAACAGCGACTTAGCTGCATCAGGGTTACAGGTTCAGAAGGATATGGGGTTCCCCTTCCATAGACATCAGCTCTAGATCTATCTGGGTTTCAAAGTCGAAACCGACCTATTAGTACCTGATTTAGCAAATGCAACAATTACACTACAAGTCCCACTTGCAAATATTCTTGGAGAAACCTTAAAACGACTATGTGCCTGAGTTGTAACCAACTGCTATGATAAACAAATCCCAACAAGTTGGGTTTGGAGAATTCAGTGTATACTATCCCAGTTGTACTAGTTACATCCAGACTCGAGCAACATAGCTTCAAGGGATGGAGATGACCTCTCAACATCCAGTCATTCTGGTGGCAACACTATAGCAGTCATCCCAGTCTTGGGCTCAAGTCACTTCTGGAAACATCCAAACAAAACTTTGCTTGCTGAAGTAATATTGAGAAGAAGATCAATTTTCGAGAGGTCCTCAGGAAAAAAAGAAAAGGAAAAGAAAGAAACAAAGAAGAAAAAAAAAGTTCGCTAGTGGAGTAAATTGGCTAACAGAATACTGAGAACAAAAATACGGTTCTGAATAGAAATAATACCAATTGCAGCAGGTGAGATTTGGGGAATTTGGAAGAGAGAAATGATCAGTTTTTAAACAACAAAGAAGTTACATTGGTGATTGTTGCTACCAGAAATTGGGCAACCGATACGGCGATCCGATCTCAGTCGCAATGGGTAGAATTTGTTCTTTGAGTGGGCGGACGACGCCGGCGCTTGTATGCTTCCGGGGACCTATAGGACAACACAACAAAAACAAGAGGGGGGGGGCGATAGTCGGCGTCCAGCCGTTAGCCCTCCGGTGCCTAAGTCAATTGAGGAACCAAATGGGCAGCAGGTCAGCTAGGGTAGAAAATATTGTGTACCTTTCCCCACGCGAGTGGGGGTATTTATAGTTAGGGGCCTTTACCAACATCCTAATCCGACAGGACAGGTAAGGCGGTATGGCCTCCTCTGCTGCAACGATCATCACTGTGGCGGGGGGTGCCACACCTTCTCCGTTACAGCATTTGTGAGGGTTGGTGCATACACCATCCTCTCTGACTATCCGCATTAATGAGAGGGTCGTACTTCCATATCACAGCTTCCCTGCAGCCCACGCCACATTGCCAAGGTCGGGCTCGTCGTCCGAGCAGGGCCGGGCCAGGTCGAACTTGTAATGGCAAGGTCAATACAAATGTCGGGATCTGAGCTCTCGGTCATCAGGACAGAGGTCGGGGTCCGAGCTCTCAGCCATCAGGACAGAGGTTAGGGTCCGAGCTCCCAAGCTGATTACTCTGGGCTCAGTCAAGGTGCCCACGTAACAAGCTAGCCTCTCCAGTTGCGCTTAGGGCTCCCGTCTCGAGGTCGATGCAAGGCTAGGTCTTCTGTAGTCCGACTCTTAACTCAGCTCGGGATATCCCCAAAACAGTAGCCCCCCAAGTCTCAAGTTCGAATCCTTAGAGAAGTTGGGACTTGCTTTCCTTGGGACAAGCTGATTCGGTCGTGGGGCGAGAGTGTTGAAAATTCAAATGGTGGGCGTGATCTCGCTTTTCGAATGATGAAATATGGGGCATTGATGGTGGGATTCGAGGAATCTCATGCTCGGTGCAGAATCTAAAGCGTTGCCATCATTGCCATATGGCAGCGTGCTGCCTCCCGATCTCAGACGAATCGAGAGCTGACACGTGGCGGCGGCTTGTTAGTCGAAGCGGCGCATTAAGGCCTTATCAGCACAGGCTTGTTGCATGCTGCCGTGTGGCACTGGCATCGGTCGCAAGCGAATTGGATGGTGCCACATGGCGAGCACAGCGTCGAGGGGGCACACCTTTGCTCCAGGCGGTCTCCTGCTAACATGTGGCACGAGAGTCTCGCTTATAAATACCATCCAACCTATCGTATGCCTTAGCCATGTCGAGTTTCAAACTCAAACTCGCCTTTTCTTTTCCGGCATTCTTCATGGAGTGAATAATCTCGTGGGCTAAGACCCCGCAATCTACAATCTGCCTCCCCTGACACCCTTGACTCTTTGAAATAATCTTTGGAAGGATGAGCCTCAATCGGTTGGCCATTCTTTTGCTGAGAATCTTGTAAACCGTGTTACACAAACAACTCGGCCTGAATTGATCGAGTTTCCTTGCTCCTTCCACCGTCGGGAATTAGGACAATTAAGGTTGCGTTGATTTCCCTAAGCATCCTTCCTTAAAAAAAAAATACTTCACAGCTGCATGGACAGCCCATCACCTCCCAAAACTTATGGAAAAAGAAGTTAGGGAAACAATCCGAACCCTACTTGTCTCCTGGCAAATGGACTACCACTTCTGACACTTCCTCCATCGATACCGGTTTTATTAGGGCCCTATTTAAGGTACTCTTTTGACACCAACCTAGGGATTTCCTCGAGACTGACGGGGTCGGGATCCTTCGAGAAAAGATCCTGAAAATGCTTAACCGATTCCTGCGCGATCTGGGAATCCGACGATATACTGGACCCATCATCCCGACTCAACTCCCTTATGGAATTTCTACTCCGGTTGAGACATGAAAAGACGATTGTATTTCTATAAAAATATCGTCGACTTTTGCCGCCAATGGACTTCGCATTTCCATCTTTGGAGATTTCTTGCGTCCGAGCTCTGCCGGTTTCCCAGCTTGGCCATGCCTTAGCGTTTTTGCAAGTCTCCTGAGTTCTCGTGCCAGATCCTTTGGTACGATCTCCCTCGTCCTTTTTTCCTTTTCCATTCCTTCTAGTAGTCATGTCGGACACGCCTGACTCCCAAAACCGGTCAAAATCGGATGATCGGGATAAAGATCCCGTGTCGTCCTCCTATAATGATGACCGGGAGATTTCTTACTGTTGTTGGGATATCTCGAGCTGAGCTAAGAGTCAAACTACAAAAGACCTAACGTTGCGCGGACCTCAAGATGGGAGCACTAAGTTCAACTGGATAGGCCAGCCTTTTACGTGGGCACCTCGACCGAGCCCAGAGTGATCAGCCTGAGAGCTCGGACCCCGACCTCTGTCCTGATGATCGAGAGCTTAGACCCCGACCTCCATCCTGAGGACCAATAGCTTGGATCCCGACCTTTGTACTGACCTCACCACTACAGGCCCGACCTGGCCCAACCCAGCTTGGACAACGAGCCCGACCTCGGCAAGGTAGCGTGGGCCGCAGGGAAGCTGTGGTACGGAAGTACGAGCCTCCCGTTAATGCGGACAGTCAAAGAAGATGGCGCCTGCACCAACCCTCATAAATGCAGTAAGGGAGAAGGTGTAGCGCCCCTTGTCCCAGTGATGACTGTTGCGGCAAAGGAGGCCATATCGCCTCACCTGTCCCGTCGAGTCAGGGCGTTGGTAAAGCCCCCTGCCTATAAATACCTTCACTCGTGTGGGGAAAGATACACAATATTTTCTACCCTAGCGGACATGCTGCCCATTTGCTCCCTCAACTGAATTTGGCACTGGAGGGCTAACGGCCAAACCCCGGCCATCCCCCCCTCTTGTCTTCATTGTGTTGTCCTGCAGGTCCCTGGAAACACACAAGCACGGGCATCGTCCGCCCACTCAAAGAAGGAATTCTAACCATCACGACGGAGATTGGATCGTCGCATCAGTTGCCCAGTTTCTGGTAGCAACAGTTGGCGCCGTATGTGGGAACAACAGACGAGTCATGTTCTCACCTTGTGCCGAGACGATAGGCACCCTGCACCTACCTGACTCCTCTACCTGGATGGCTGGGGGATGGAGGAAGGGAAACACGCCTGCGGCGGCGGGCCGGAAACAGCCGATGAGGTCACTCGTGGAACAGACAGAGTCACCGTTCACCGACGACATCCGAGCCGAGCCGAGCCAATGGTAAAAGGGCTTCAAGTACCATAGATAAAGTCTTACACGGGCGTGGAAGACCCCGCTGAGCACCTCGCGTTGTTCCGAGTGTGGATAAAGCTGCAGAATGCAAGTGGCCCCATCATGTGCAAGACCTTTCCGCTGACTTTGGCGGGATCCACCCAGCTATGGTTCCGGAACTTGAAGCTGAGGTCCATAAGCTACTTCGCACAATTCAGTCGATCCTTCGCCACGCAATTCATCAAGAGCTCGAAGACAAGGAAGCACTCCACTCACCTTGGGACGATAAGGCAGAGGGAGGATGAATCGTTGAAAGAATAATTGGCCCGATTTAACGCTAAGGCCATCCAGATTGAGGGGTTGATCGACGAAGTGGCTCTCCACGCAATATTTTCTACCCTAGCCGACCTACTGCCCATTTGCTCCCTCAACTGACTTAGGCACCGGAGGGCTAACGGCCGGACCCCGGCCATCTCCCCTCTCTTGTCTTCATTGTGTTGTCCTGCAAGTCCCCGGAAACACACAAGCGTGGGCGTTGTCCGCCCACTCAAAGAAGGAATTCTACCCATCGCGACAGAGATCAGATCGTCAAATCGGTTGCCCAGTTTCTGGTAGCAACAGTGATCATGTCTCAATGAATAAAACACCCCATCAAGTGGACCTTACCAGGAAAGAATTCCACGAGCAATCTGGAATGGATCTTCTAAGACTTGGAAGGCAGTCGCCTACAAGAAGCTAGAAAGGGTAAAAGGAAAGCTAAGTGGAAGAGACATTTGGTTTCTCGAAAAGTAGATTTTTGAAGGATTGTTGGAAAACATGGGTTCTTAGGGCATAGGATGCATCTTTAGAGATGACATATGGATTTTAAGCATGGCCTACACCAGACTAGCAGCAAGGAGGAATTTTGATTGAGGAGGAGGAAAAGCTATAAGAGCAGGGATGGGGATCTTCTCTTCCTCTTTCTACAGAAATTTAACATGGTGGTAGATCTGAAAGACATTATCTTACGGGCATTCAATGCACATTTCAAACTGTGGAGATTATCCTATATCTTTAGGGAGGTATATGATTTTGCTTCTAGGTTAAACATTCCATTCGCCTATGTGGGAAGAGAGGGTAATGAGATAGCAAACTGTTTAGTGAAGGTTATTACGAGAAATCTTTCCCCTCGATGTCTTTTACTTTGATTCATAATTCACTTATTATGGGTTAAGAAAATATTTTTAACCATTAGAAAGAAATCATCTCAGCCTCGCAATATGTTGCAATCTTTTCAACACTGCATAAACGAGATGGAACTAAAATTGGGCGATATTTATGCCGATCGGGATGGCATAGTGTGTAGCGCCTGATACATGTGTTTGTGTCTAAGTTTCAGAGCCTGCCAATGCATGGTCCAATGGCAATATTCTATTAAACAATTATCCCTAAAGACATGCACAGATACAAGGTATATAGCTCTCCATTTCCTGAAATCTAGTGGACACGCGGAATATATCGCATCAATACTTTAAACTGTCTTTGGATGTACGGAGAATTTAGGCTTTTCTGCCAAAATTTGTATCAACATTTGATGTTTGACAAGAAACATTGTGGATATGATTGAGTGGAAAGGCGAAAACTAGGCATTCAGAGTGATGGAATTAACATTCATTTGCACCATTCCAAACTAGCAGACTAGATAACCATGCTTTCCACCACAATACCTGATCCATTTGCAACTTGGGGTACATACAAACACACCCTCTAAGAGTTTGGGCAATGTTTGGAAACTGTCCGAAGAATATATGAGAATTAACAAGTACCGAATGGTGGCAACTCTGTAAAGCCACATCAGCATGTGGTTGTCATTTGCAAGATTTCCAAAGCAAAAACACATCAAGATGATCTGTCAAATAAACAACCCTATCAGGCCTTGTCCCTGAGAGGTTAACAGTCTTGAACCCTTGTCCTTGTGCTAATGCTGCAAGGATATGACACCATCAGGACAGGGAAAGGCTGGTCCCCATCAGGCTTAGTCTGATGCTGGATGGTTCAAAGCATGAATACCACCACTATAAGCATATATCTGAGACACACATAAATATGCACACATGAAAGTTATCGGATCACAGTGCACATATTTATCAATCTATTGCCGACTGCCAAGGGATTTTGGTCATGGACCTCATGTCTCCAGATACATAGAGCAGATGCCTTACCTCTTAGGCGGAATGCTAGACTCCTGTTGTTGCTTTTTCAGCATTGGACTTTCCCTGAACCGAAGAAAACAAGGGATACAATAAAACAATTATTAAACAAGGTAAATTGATGCCAATATGCCACAATGAATTGAAAAAAAAAAAGATGTCACAATGCTCAAATCCCTCAAGTCAGAGAAACTGACAGATCAGCTAAGGCATCATCAGTAAATTTCAGCAATCATCACAAGAGGTTTGCTAATTTCACAAGCATGAATAACAGAGCCCCTCCACACAGCACCACATGTACTAATATAGTCCATGTGTGTAAGATCTAAGTCATCTATCAGGTGCGATCAACTGTGTCAAAGCCATGGCCCACGAACAAGGCTGGTTCACTCATTGTGTGACCATAATGCACAGAACAAATGGACAGCTGGAAGAAGAAGAAGAAGAAGAAAAATTGGCCAAAGTTAAGGCATCCCACTTTCTACACTGGCCCAACTAACGAGTTGAGCGGCCAGATTATGGGCCAGGGCATTGTACACAGTGAGGCCCACTTAATGGACCACTCAGATGTTCCTTGCACATCGCTGCTCAGCACATGTGTTAGCACTTAGCACCACACAATTAATAGAAAACCTCATGGTTAATAGCAGTGAGATACTGGTCAGCTAGCTATTTTCAGTGGGGACCGGACACCATAGAACATGAAGTCATAAACTACAACACAACTTAGACTTTCCATGACAAACCTCGGACTGAGGATCCTTTCGAATTTTCCGAGTTGGAGTCCTCATTGTAACAAACTCCTCCGCAGATGTAGGGTGAATGCCAACCGTGGCATCAAAATCTGCCTTGGTCAATCCAGCTTTCACAGCAATTGCAATACCCTGACAGTTATCAAAATTATCTGATGAATTGTGGATCAAAGAACCAAACCAAGAAAAGCAAACCAAGCAAAGAGGGGCCTTAAAGGTCTAGGGTAATGTGTTGGGAACTACCCCTTTGATGTAATTGCCCATTTTTTAGTCTAAACTTCTCATTATTCAATTAAAATCCAAATAACCAAGAAACAAGAAACCTGAATAATCTCTGGTGAGTCATCTCCACACATGTGTACCCCTAGAACTTTGTCTGTGTTCACACATACAATAACTTTCATCAGGACCCGATCAGGAAGCCCAGAAAGTGTGGCCTTCAGAGGCCTGAAGTTCACTGTGTAGACATCAATGTCACCATATTGTTGGATTGCCTGTAACAGATGAACCAGTTGAGAAGGCCAAAAATCAACCATCGATTGCACAAATGGAAAATAAGTTGCAGAGGAATTTTCATGCCCTGATGCATTGTGGTAGTGTCCTGAATTAATGAGCCCAGTCTGTGCAAGTGTGGCCCATGGTACAGTGGTTCAGGTCATTGATCTTATGGACATGATGTGGATGGGGATGACAAAACATTTCTGGAGTTCCTAGCCATCTATACCCTTTTCTGCAGATCGTTGTTGTACTTTTTTTCTTAATCATCTATTACTTCATTGTATTAAAGGTTTAGAATCTTAACCATCAGGACACCACCCATTTTGACAAATCAGGACACACTAATTCCTCTCAGAAGCATCACCTGTTCTTCAGTAAGACCAACTTGTCCCATCGGTGGTTGTGAAAACACAGCTGAAGGTACAGCTCTGTTGCAAATACAACAATAATCTTTTAGAAAATTTCTCACATAATTCTATCTCATCCCAGAAGAAAGCCACAGAAAAGAAAATTCCCAAATTGAACGAAAAGGGAGAAGTGGCAACGCAAAGGCATGTTATATGCAACCAGTGTTTTGAATAGTTTCACTATGTAGTTTAGTTTAGTTTTAATGCCACATAGCTTATGAAAATAGCTGAAGTCACGAGTTGTCTAAACTACGTGCTAAGTTTACATCCGCTACTCGTTACGTAACTTGCACCACGAAAGCATTGAAATCAATTAATGTTGTCATTTATTACATTTTTTCATTTTTTAATATAAAAATTAGTTCATCTTTTCAATGAGTTTAGTAAAATAATAAAAGTAATAATATTAAATCAGTTAGGTTGCTCTTTCTTTACCTTTATACTTAATTTTTGCCTATCTTTCCTATTAGTTCAGGTTGTGTTTGGTTGCACCAAATGACATTAACTTTCATTATTACTCAAACTAATTTAGCGCAAAATATCACGAAAATTTCATGATATTTAGCGCAACCAATCACAACCTTAACTAAAAATGTAGTAGCAGCATGTAGCTTAAGCCTGACGCTTCAGAGGAGTAAATGCTACTCCACACGCTATTTGCTATTTAAAACATTGTATGCAACACCTGTGATTCATAGACCATGAGTGGAGTGCGTTCTCCATTAAGTGTGCATTTTCAAATGGGCTCTTATTTCTAGTGCATTCAATTATTCATATTGCGTCTAGGATTGCATAAACACTTTTGGAGTTTCAATAGATACGAGAGCTTTAACAGCTAAAGCTTCAAGGTAAAGGATCAATAAGTACAATCTAAGCAAACAGTACCCTTTAGAAAGATAACAAGAGACGAGACAACTCTTTTGAGTGCATTTGATTCAATTCCAACACATGACCAAGGAAGTACCACAACTAGATCTTTTGTAAAAATGCACTATTACTTGGCTCATGAAGATCATAGAGAGAGAGAGAGAGAGAGAGAGAGAGATAGAGAGAGACAGAACAGTACGAAAGTGACTAGTAGCAAGTTATGAGACTGCAAAGTCACCTGAAACTATGCTTAGAACAAGTGAAAGTGCACAACAAATCAGTTATTACTTGAAATTATTCTATTGCATCCGAGAAGGAAGAAGCTCTTACCATTCATGGGGATGGGGCAATTTGAATAAGGCGGAGAAAAAGAAACTCAGAGAAGACCTGAGGATTTGCTCATCACTTTACAGCAGCAACCCTGTGGCAGAGTTGAATCTGGGAATGTAATGATGTGGGAGGTGCCAAAACCTCTGATCCTCATGAGGCTGTCTCTCATCTTTTATAGATCCATGATTTTGTCAATAGGCCAAAATTTTCGTTTGCCGTTGTTGTCAGGAGAGAGGCGAATGAAATCTCCAAAACCTTCCTAGAAAGGGTGTCGGAAGATCTTCTCTTTCTTTTGGGAATAATTCGTCAATTATATGATTTACTTTGTTTTATTTCAGTTATAATAAAAATTTCTATTATGCATTAAGAAAAATCTGTGTTCTTCAATCAATCAAATGAAGTGCACATATACACCAGTTGTGATTGTTAAATTCTTGGAATGAATTGTCAAAGATTTGGTCTTTTGCTCTTTCCAACCGTAATGCTGCAAAAGGATTCACCATAAAAATTTGCCCTTTCTTGGAAATCCCTACTTTCAACTTGTAATAACTCCCACTAGGGGTTTCTTTTTCTTTTTCCTTTTTTTTTTTTTTTTGTTTTTTGGTTTGGAATACTCATAACACAGAGTTTAGAAAGCACAGATGTAACTACGGTGTTATATCACAAACTATGAAGAAATGATGCACCAGTCCTCAGATTTGAAATTGAAGCAAATGTTACCATAAGGTTTAAATTATCACATAACCTTTAAAGTCCAACTTTTATTGGCATTGTTGAAGAAGCTGTAGTTTAGATGCTGTTTTTGGATTCTTTTAGAATGTGCATTTCAAGCTCTATAGAAGCATCATAACATCAATTTGCATAATTCTCAAATTCACTTTAACAGAAAACAGCACCAGAGTTCTATTCATTTATTTTGTAATCCATTCATAAGATGGCAAACCTGTAATCTGGTTTTGTCGGTTCATTGCCAAAGACAGTTTTTGCAAATGCTCCTCCTTCCATCAATGCAACTGGAGTCAAATTTATCCTGTCGGTAACGTCACCAACAGCCCAAATGGAATCAACTGATGTCTGTGAGTATTCATTGACCTGAAGGAGTCATATTAATAGTTATAAGAAAAAGAAAACAGTTATTCCAGATAATGAAGCAAAAGAAAGATATATTGATGATGGGGCTGAACTCACTAAACCAAAAATTCACCTCTACTGCGCCATTCTTGGACATTTTGACCCCGACAGCCTCCAATCCCAAGTTCTGCAATGCAATTTAAACTCACATAACAGAAAAATTTGACCTTTTCTTTTTAACATTTCAACCAATGTTATAAAATAAATAAATAAATAAACCCAACATTGTAATCGGTACTGTTTTGATTTCCAAATTCAGTCGAGACATAAAAGAACTTCCCAATTATTCATGAGCCCAGAGTTTGGTCATGATACTCAAGGCCCGTGGTATGAGTAAATCAGTGAGTTTCTGAACACTTATTTTGATCCATTCTAGAAGCAGTTTATATATAATTGATTGTGGAAACAAGAAATACATTTTCCAATAGATCAAACCTTTGTGTTTGGTCTACGCCCTGTGGCAAACATGACATGTGAGAAACCATCAATAGTTCCTTTGTTCGTCTTCAGTGACAGTAAACCATCTGCCGATTTTTGGATAGCTTGAGGGGTTTCCTCAGTGTGAAACTCAATTCCTCTTAGAGACATCTGCTCACCTACAAAATCTCTGATCTGCAGAGGAATAGACGTGAGGGAAAATAAACAAATACTTGTAAAGAGATCTGCTGATCACACATGTACCTCCCTACAAGCATAACTACATGCAGGGACGCATGCAAATGTGTGCCGCATCTGCGAGCACAAGCCATTCATCGGCGGGCCTCAATGCAGATGACATGGCCAAATATCAGCCGGTCCATCACCGGGTTGACCAGCATGCACCAGTGTAGATGACACTGCCTAATCTCAGGCCGGTCCACTCATAGAGTTCGCCCCACGTGTATGCGAAAAATGGATAGTAAGACAAAAAGGGTCAAGAATCCATAATCAGTTATTCACAGGACAGATAGAGACCACCTGAAGACTGGGCAAGCCTGATTATTTGGTCCAGTCATCTACATCTTGGGGCCTGCTTGACCGCTTTGATACCAAACATGTAGCACAAATTTACATGTGCTTGCATGTACAAGTGTGTAGAAAGGCACCGCTGGGATTTGCAAACCTCTATTTGCAAGCATAAATCCACTCAATTAGTATTCCAATGACGTCCTCACCTCCTCATCAAAGCCTCTCAAAACCTTTTTCTGCCGGATAAATACATGAACCTCACTCTTTAGTCCATTGAAAATGCCTGCGAACTCCACAGCAATATACCCACCCCCTACAATCGCAATCTTATCAGGTTTTGAGGGCAAATCCAGGGCAGCATCAGAGTCAATTGCATACTCATTTCCAGGAATGTCAGGAATGAAAGGTCGCCCGCCAACTGAAATGAGTATGTGTCTTGCTGTGTATAGTTTCCCATCGACATCAACCGTATGTGGATCCACAATCTGTGGGGATAGACATCAAAAAACAAAACAACAATAAATGCCATGTACTGATTTACAATGTCTATGAATTAAATGACTTTATTTGCATTTTAACCTGATCTCAGAATGTCATCCAACCTTTCCACGACCTTCAAGTAATGTCACACCAGCATTTTTCAAAATATTCTTGTAAATCCCAGTCAGGCGCTGCAACTCAGCATTCTTGTTGGCCATTAGAGTGCTCCAGTCATGCTTAGGGTCAGCTTCATAGCTCCATCCGAAGCCTCGACTCTCTTCAAAATCATGGGTATATTTGGATGAATAAACAAGCAGCTTCTTCGGCACACATCCCCGAAGTACACAACTACATTGGGTGGAAAGAAAAAAGATGCCTCAGGAAGTTCATTCAAATGCATAGCTCACACAAACCCTGAAACAGCATTCTTTAAGAGGTACCTGTTTTGAACTTCCCAAATTTCTCGGTGAAAACTCAATAGGTCTTCTTAAATAGGCATTAATAATGGATGAAAATTGAACATCATACATGGTTTATGATATCATCAGATACATATCATATCACGTAGTGTATTGGTTTCCTAACCTAATATCATGTGTTTCCATTGTTTCGTATCTACAATCGTGTGAGAAGAAGGCCACAGCTCAAAGTTGAACACGAACAGAGGAATATAGTGGCATTGGGGTTCTAGACCTTTCCATAGGATTAGTCAATACTATTTCTCAATAGAGGTAGGGAAGGGATATAACCCAACATAGAGTGTCACTAAGGTATCCAATAACTGTGACAGTGGCTCTAGCGGCCACCGCCATTACCGTCATGAAAGGGTTACCAAAAAAAAAACTGCATTGGCCCTGTTCCAGTGGTGTAATGGGCCCTTTTTTCTGTAACGGCCATTGCGACCTTGTAAAGCATAACAGTTCCCAATTCCCACCGTTGCCATTACATAACAGCCGTTACGTAACTGTTTTTAATGCCTTAAGTGCCATCTTGACGTGGATAAAATCATTAGAACCCCGTGTGAGTTTTTCTTCTTCACTTGCTTCCAGCCATGACCGAATGAGAATGGACGAGAGGCTTGTGTGTAAACTCTTTTATATTTTGGCATTGCCGATTCTAAACCAAAATTGATATAGTTTTACAATAATGGTCAAACATTATCTTAACCATATTGGCAACCCACGCTACACGATACATGGGTGGACCAGTTTGAATGGGGGTGGGGTAGCAACCGGCCGATATAGGATGATTCAATGTTGATGTGACCATTAGAGCCACTTCCGATTTTTTTTCCTTTTTAAGAAACTTTCACACATTTTTCCATTTACACAAGATTTGAAGGGAATTGACAAATTGAAGCAACATTGACCATTTGTGAAAAAATAGAGGAAAGGGGTAAACCATCACTGTTTGACATCATCTTTTTGTTGTATTCCAATGTAATGGGCCCTAATATGCCAAATCATTCTTGATTTGTGTTAGATTATGGTCTATTTTGTTGACTTTCAGCAAGTCAAACCGATAGACAACATTCTTATCAAAGATTGGTCTAATACACCACTAGATAACATGTTAAGAACACAAATGTGTATTACATTTTTTTTCCTAGATAATTTTCAGATTTTTTGGGCTGGAAAAAATTGGTAGACATGGGCCCATCGTCCAATACACCCTCTATCATGTTGTTTTTAGGCATGGCCAATATGTACCCTGCTACCATACTCAGACACTTGGTACTGATATGAATCGCCTTAGGAGCCCGCAAATTCATACTCCAATATGATACTTTGGCCCTTGGCAAAGGGCAGTGAACTGACCAATACATGAAGCAATAGGCGTGAATAGCGAACTAGGAACACTTGCAACCTGTTCAATCCAGTATCAGACACACATTCCACCCACTAAATGTCAACTCTAAATGGGGGACCAATTGTAAGAGAAGCATGGGCTAGAACATTCACATTGATAGTAGTATCCTTTTAAAACTAATAGCCATCAAATGGGAAGATAGAAAGAACAAGAACATTTGACACTCTGGCAGAGCATGACGAGCCATACACATGCACCAGTCATTATACATGTGGTACGCATGTAACTAAATCCAAATCATCCACTACATTAGCCAATAGTAGATGGTGCATATCCCACAATCAGATTGATTGAATAATATCAACATCTGGTCAATGGATATTTCTTTGTTAACTTTTGACCATTGCCTAGTTTCTATTTTGACTGTCCATTAGAAGTTCACAAATCAACCAGTTACAATCATTTATTTGGTGTAATTTTGGGTTTTGACCTAACTGTAGTGGGTCACATCATTTGGAAAGTTTAGATTGGCCTACATGCTTAAAATGCGTGTTTGCCTTAATTGATATCCCTTTTTCCCTCCTATAATGTATTTCATTCTTTGTCCAAAAAATGTCATATGTGCTGCCGAGTGCATGCATATGGCCAATCAGTCTGCTAGATTATCCACATTTTTATCTAAAAAGAAATATACTGGTGTCCAAACTCAACAGGTGAAAACAAATGGTTGAGATCGTCTAGTCAATGTGATGAGGATATACTACATCCATAGCGGAACCTTTTTTTTAGAGGGTAACTGAAAATTTTATAAAGCAGAAAGCAACAATGAGATAAAAAAGGAAGATAAGAAATCATCCAGGTCCAGCTAATACAAAGAAGAGGGTCCCCCAAGCTATGCTTACAAGCCTCAACTAGGCTCTCAAAAAAAAATCTTACCAGCCCTGGCCCATTCCACAACCAACCAATTAACCTATGGAACACTTTATTTGAATTTGAAACTTTGTTGTTGGAAGTCCTACTGTTAGGTTCCAACCATATTGACCATGTGATGGATAAGAGAACCAATGGCTAAGTTGTCCTTTTCTTCCTTTCCTTCCTAGCGAAGTGCCACATATCTAAAAATTCCTGGAATTGTCTAGACATAACCCAATTTAGTTCCAATAGGGAGAATAAACTTTCCCACATCTTCTTGGAGAAAGAGTAATAAAAAGCAGTGTTTTAAATAGCTATGCTACATAGCGTAGCTTAGCGTTAACGCTACATAGCTCATGAAAATAGCTTAAGTTGCGTGTAGCCTATGCTACATGATAATTTGCTACATGCTACATGCTACATGCCACGTGCTTATATTACAAGTTACTTTTCACTAAACATTAAAATCAATTAATGTTTTCAAGAAAAATTAGTTAATCTTTTCAATACCTTTAGTAAGATAATATAAGTAACAATATTAAATAAGCTTCCTTGCTCTTTCTTTACCTTTATACTTAATCATTGCCCTTTCCCATTACTTTAGGCTGCATTTGGTTGCACCAAATATCATGAAATTTTGTTAAATTTCATTATCAATGTAATTTGGTACAGAATATCATTAAATCCGTGCAACCAAGCACAACCTTAATTAGAAATCTAGAAGTAGTGTGTAACTTAACGCTACACGAGATGTAACTTACGCATCATGCTTTAGAGGGGCGAACGCTACATTGCATGCTATTTTCAATTTAAAACACTGATAAAAAGATAGATGATCCACATTTTTCTCCTCTTGTAATAATAAAATACACCCATTAAGAAGAATCATCTGACTTTTCCTCAAATTGTACGAGGTAAGGATCTTGTTTTTTTTCCGACTAGCCAACCGAAAGCTACTACCCGATATCCTAACTAGGCGAATCGGATCCTTGTTTGCTGCCTATGGGGATCATGAAGCGCAAAATAGCAATCTCTCACATGAAAGCTACAATTTTTCTTGGGTTCTCAATGCAACTTTTCCTATCTGCTATCGCCCAAAGTATGCAAAATCAATTAAATAACGGCCGGCACGTAACAGTTAAAAAATAATATTTAAATCCGTGATTAGAGGGGGGCACAAACCAAGCCAGCTCGAAAGCTCGGCTCAGATTGGTAAGAAAAAGCTCGACTTGGATTGGTTCGAATGGAAGTTCAAACCAAACCAAGCCTTCGAGTCAAGCTCGTTTGAAAAAACAAACCAAGCTCAAACTAGGGCAGTACCGGCTCGGCTCGAAGCTTGATTTGATTCAACTCGGTTTGATTCGGCTCGTAGATTATAAGCACACTGTTTCTTGTTGGTGTGATCCACTTGAGCTTTGGATATGATTCCATTTTGGGATCATGTCCTAAAATGATATGTAAAACAGATGGACAGCATGGATAATACATATACATGATGACATGGATAATACATAATACATATACATGAATGCACACTGTTTCCTTGCACTTGTAAAATTGTGCCTGTGTACTTTTGTTTGGAAAATACTCTTACATGTCTATTTTGAAGTTGCACTCATTTGGAGGATGTTAAACATCATATAGTAAGATATGTTTGTACTTTTTTTTTTCTAACTTTTTAAATTCTTTTCTAATTAAATAAACAAGGAAAAAAAGAGCCGCTGTTTGTTTGAACTTGACCCGGCCCGGTTCGACATTTTGGACCAAACCAATCCCAGCTCGAACCAGATTTTTTTGGAACAAACCAAACTTGGGCCGTATGGGTCGACACGAAACCCAAACCAAACCGATCCACAAACTGCGGTGGTACAAAAACAAGCCAAACCAAACTAGGGCTAACTCGGCTTGGCCCGGATCGTTGCCCACCTCTATCCGTGATATCATTATGCCAATATCATTTGTGATGAAGAGGTTTGTGTCAGGATGAAAAACGTGATAAAGATATTAAAATCCAACGTAAACTTGCAGATAAAGGTGTTAAATGAAGTACATGTCTTTAATTATTGGCCTTTAATTTTGTCATTTCAATGCTTAAAACGATACAAAACTTTAAGCCTATTGTCCATAGTTGGAAATATATGGATTTCACCAAGGCAGCTTCTCTGATGCACTTGCACAAAGGCCAGTCTTTCAGATAACTCTAGGTAAGATACTAATTTTTCAATACTATTACATAATCGTAGAAATCATTTTATTATTGATGTAAAATGGAGCATAACATGTTTCCCGCTCTTTAGATGAGCTGGTGGAGACAATGTAGTGTGTGTGTGAGTGATCCAGGATTCAATCCCCGGTAGTGTTACCTTTAAAATAGGTGCATGACGCAAGTTTTTTTTTTTTCTATACGGCTGATTGGTGGATTCATTTTGGAGAAAGTGCAAAGGCTCTCAAAACAATAGCAAATTAGCAATGAAAGTTTTGAGATGTACCAATACAACTTATATCTCTAATTGCGAGAGGAATTGGAGTTGTTTTGCACTCATCCATTTGAAGAATAGGAATAGGTTGCAGGCCAGGACATTGGATTGGCTCGTCTACATGCAATATAATATGAAGCCGAGATTATGGAATGCAAAGTGCGTGGAAAACCTGATTGAAGAATGCAACTTTTGTCCAATAAATTTGGACAAAAATTACTATGAAGAGTACCTAATTCTACCTTGGTTGAAACAAAGGGAGAAACAAGTAGAAGAGAACAATGAAAAAAGTTGAGGTGCATGATCCAGTATTTAACACGGAGCAGGAAGAGAGTTGTTTGGAGTCAGAGACAGTTATAGAAGATTGGACCCCAAGGAAAGACTAGCAGCAGCAAAATCGAGATGGATAATGGTGACGATGATGATGCACCTGTTAGTCCTGCTTCTAGGTACGACCACCTAAAGAGTTCGAGGTCAATGTGCATCGACCGACCAAAGGCCAAACTTATGAGTGTACTGAATTACAGTACGACCAGCTAGGGAAGGAACATCATGGAAAGATTGGCACCCGGGCATTGGAGGTTGTATGTGCATCAATCAACCAGAGGCTAGACTTGTAAGTGTATTGAATCACAATACGACCAGCCAAGGAAAAAGCATCATGGGGAGGCTAGCACCAGTGGCACTGTAGTAGATGGAGCACAAGGACATCAGACGGCTTACGGAGATAGACAGGGATATGGATATGACCATGAATAGCATGATGAGCCTGTTGAGGCACTTTCTTGTTGGACTACTAGATATAATCCATATGGAGCAGGTTAATATTGGGATATTGATAATCCAAATCCGGATCCGAGTCATTTGTCATTCGCAGACTCACTCTCAGTCTCAGTACAAGTAGTATCGGAGGTAGTATGAGTACGACTATGCTGATGGATATGATTGTGGGTCTACGTCTGGCACTAGTGGATATTTTTACTCGGGTTCAACACAACAAATCCCTAATGGTAGTGATGTTTGCGATCAATCACTATCATGTTTCATTGACACGGTCTTTCCCTCTAACTCTAGTTATTATAGATATGTAGCGCATGTTCCACAGCCGCAGCTAGATGACAGCGACGTGGAGGCCGAGTAACCATAGGCAACAAGATTGTCATTCTACAATGACACAACTGGTGTGTATAAATTGTGATATTTTTTATTTATATTTGTCCATTGAGCTTTAAATCATTTTAATTTTATAATGTAGGTTTTGAATTATGAGTTCACTTTATAGTTTATACTTCATGTATTTAACATCTAATGGCTGTAAAAATAGTTATACAACCATAAATATATAATTGTCTCATTATTACATTCATGTTCAATAGCTCATATAATCTTATTTAAATTGAATAATTGATATTAGATATTTAGGAAAGAAAATATAGGAGTTCTACAATCAATCTAAGCCTGTTGATTTAATAAAATCATCAGATAGGCCAAGACAACATTCTTACCAAAGAGTCAACCGTTAAAATATCATAAACATGTTTAAAACCAAAAAAGAATACATATTTGTAATATTTGATTTATTTTTATTTTTTTGCTTAAAAAACAACCGTTACAGGGCCGTTACGGCCCATGACGGTAATGGTTTTACGGTTGACCATTACGGCAGCCATTATTACCATTACGGGATACCGTTCTATCAACCAACAAGCTTCCTCGTTATGAAGCATTTCCATCGTCCTGATATGCTTGTGGATCTCATCAAGATCTCTTCTAAAGGTAGGGGGTTCCAAACCAGTTGTTCCCCCTCCCTCAAGATGCACTGAGTAATAGAAGAACTCCTCTCCCTCACCACCCAGTCTAACTGCAAGAACAATAGGCTGAAAACCCTCTCGCTGCACCATCTATCCTCCCAAAATCTGATTCAAGGCCCATCTCTAGGAACAAAGGAGATTTAATCTCTAAAAGAATTTGTAACCTTTAGAACCACCTTTCACATGCTTGAAGCTCTATAAGAAGATGTTGAAGCCATAAACGTCCACCCGTTTTCCTCCCCATGCTTACATCAAGCACCTTATTCCACAAGCTATCCTTCTCCTCCCCAATCCACAGCAGAACCAATGACTTGGATCTCTGGATTGTCCTACATGTCCGCCACACATGTAGTCGATGCAATGCCAACACACACCATTCTCTATTTAACCATTAAAATGTAACAAGAGCCAATATAAGTATCATTTTTTCCCTAATTTAGCCTACATTCGTGGTAGGCAACAGACCAACAATCTGGACTACTGTACCATGGACCCCACTTGGTTCAGGATCCTCTATAAGTATCATTTTTTCCTAATTTAGCCTACATTCGTGGTAGGCAACAGACCAACAATCTGGACTACTGTACCATGGACCCCACTTGGTTCAGGATCCTCTAGTTTCTATTTTCAAAACCCACAGAAAAGGACCCAAATCATATCCACGAGATAATTAATTTTTCATCATACTGTAAAATTCAACCACCCAAGAAGCCAGAAATCGAAAGATCACAACAGCAGCAGCAGCAGCAGCAGCAACGATGACAACAATTCAGTTCAACCAAAAACATATATCAAAAGCCCCAAAAGTAAGGCCCGAAGAAACTTACGTTCCACCAATCCCACCGGCACTCTCGGAAGACACCGTGGCAAACGGAAGCTCGCAGACAGCGACCGAGGCACCGTAATTCGCCGCAAAACGTGAAGCACGGACGCCGCCACTGCCAGCGCCGATTGTGAAGAGATCGAAATCGAAGCGCAGGGGCTCCGCCCCATTGACAGATTCCGCACGGGCAACAGAGCGGTAATACTGGCAAAAGAGACGCCGATTTGTAGAGAATTTCAGAGACTTGAAAGCGAAGGGATTGAAATCTGGTGAGTAGGGTTTGAGATGGGGAGAGATTGGGAATTTCTGGCAGAGGGTTTGGAGGGTTGAAGGAGAAAAAGATAGCTTCGGAGCTCCAAGAGAGGTAGCCATGCCTTTGCTTATCTGATTGAAATTCCTTACGCAAAACCCTGCCGTACTTTATAGCTGATAGACTCCTGTGATAGTTCACCACCGTTTTTGAAATGTTGGGTTCATCCTCCTATGTGGAAGCGGATTGCGTGGTGTGCCACACACCACCACGGACCTCGGTGGTGTGTTGACGTGGCAAAGTTCTATGGACCTACTATGATGTATGCTTTATATCCACACCGTCCATCTATTTGCAAAGCTATTTTAGGGCATGAACCTAAAAATGAGACAGATACAAACTTCTAGTGAACCACACCATAGAAAGTAATGGGGATTGAATGCTTACCATTGAAAATTTCTTCGGGCGTATAATGGCTTTAGATTAAGTTGATGTTTTTCGCTTCATCTCGATATGCGTGACCTTATGCACAGATTGGGTGGGGAAGCTTTTAACAGTGGCCCTCATTATACTTAGTACTGTTTGTGTGGTGTTGCACACTTGAGGTTTGGATTTATCTCATTTTTTGGGCTCATATAGCCTGGGGCTGCTCCGTCGCATATCACCAAGGTAGGTGGGACCCCTAACTGTGGGGCCCATCCACACCATCAATCCCTAATTAGAACTTATTTCAGAGCATGATCAGAAAATGAAACAATACAAATTGACCATAGTCCACAAAACAGTGGTAATAGACTATTAAAATCGGAGCATGATCAGAAAATAAAATAGTACAAATTGACCATAGTCCACAAAACAGTGGTAGTTGACTATCAAAATCCGATTGCGGGCTGCGAAAGCTTTGGATCAAGATGATATTTGTGTGGTCTCTTCATCTAGGTCTTTATGACTTTATGGACTGGTTGGATGGCAAATAAACATTATGGTAGAATCCATCAAGTTTATAATGATGGGGATTCAATCATGACTATTTTTTTTGTGGTGCGGTCCACCTAAGATTTGAGTCAGCTTCTTTTTTTTTAACATGCCCTAAAATCTTCCCACACCTGTGCCTTTGGTACAGTGGTAAGTGCAGATAACTCCATTTCAACTCTGAGGTCCCAATATCTACCATTCCCAACATGGGGTTGGCCAACATTGAAGTGGGACTAACAATGTGAGTGTGTGTACTAACAGTGGGATATGTATACTGCCCAGAAAAGAGAAAAAAATAATAATAATAATAACATGCCCTAAAATCTTCTGTCAAGATGGTTGGACCTGCATGGATTTAAGCCACAAGCATCACTCTAGCCCCACAGTCAGGGATCCCACCCACCACACCATGTGAATATAATACATACATCATGATGTGGCCATGGAACTTGCCGCATCAACACACCATTGAGGTGGTGTGTGGTACACCAGGCAATCTGCTTCCCTCTGCGTCCCACGCCCATGGCTAGGGTTGGCAATGGGCTGGGCCAGCCCAACACTTAAAAAGAACCATGGACCTATTCAACATTGGCCTCACACAACATGCCCAAGCCCGCCCAAACTAAAAAAAAAAAAAAAAAATCAGCTGAACTCGGGTTGATAGACTTAGTCCAGCTTAAAAACTAATAAAATTCCTATTTCTTACTTGAATGTTTCTAATGCATCTGTTAATCAAGTGGGTCACACATGTACAAAAAATAATCATCTTAAAGGAATGAAACCGACATTCTGTATTCAAGGTGGATGGCTTGCATAGGATTATCCGAATAGCATATTTGAATAGGCTCTGCCCAGGTGACACGGCCCACTGGTGACAGGCCTGCATAGGATATAACACGTACATATAAGTTGGGTCGGGCTAAAGTCACTTGAACTTACGCCTGACCTGAAGTTGACCGAGCTATACATGCAAGGCCCAGCCTAGCCCACGGGTCCACTAGTCGGTCCAAACCCAGCCCAAAGCTTGGTCAGGCGTGCTGACCGTTGCCACCGTTAAGCACAGTTATAACTGTGTGTATATTTAAAATCAAACTGATTAATCAAATCCTAATCATTCAAGCAATGGCTATTAAATGGATGGTTGGATGTAAAATAATGAGTGCTGGGTGCTTGGAATGCTAAGTGAAAAATTAGATGTCACTATCTTCTCGGCTGAATTTCGAAGCTGTGCTCCATTCACAGAATTTACACATCTGGATTGACATAGGCAACTATCCCATGTATTATAATGAAGGGTCATATTTCACTGCCATTTTTTGAATGGTGGTGGTGAGCTATCATGCGAGTCTATGATTGTGGATTTAGGCAGTTATTAATTCTAGGTTCCAGCCCATGGATGGCTCAATGGTAGGCCGAGTGCTTTTCAAGAGCTCATTGGTTCCAGTCCCCAAGTAGGGTGTGTGAAAAAATATATATATATATTTATACAAGTATGATTGTTGGTGTGGTTTTCCGTCAAGTGGAACACGTGTGTTGGTGTGGGCACGCCAGGACTGATGTGGGTCTAGTAGGAAGCGTGATCATTATTGACCCCCAACGTTCAGATAGAGCATGTCCATGTCTATCAAACAACATCTATTTAGCTAATAATTTTGCACTCGTTATTAGGCCAAGCAACACATGGAGGTTGGAGTTCTCCTCCAATGAGCTCTTTTTTTACCTTGTCAATCAAGGACTTGCGAAGGTATAGCAGTTGTGTGATTGAACAGGCATAAGCACGTGAGAATGGAAATAGATTCCTAAAAGTAACCAATTACAATCTCTTACCACACTAAGGCAGGATTCGCCAACCTTGACTGAGGGCAGCAACACAATGCTAATGAGCAAGGCGATGGCAAACACTAGGAATTACAAGTAATTGGAGAGTCGGCCCGACGTATGAGTGTAGAAGGATGGGTCTTAAAGTTAACAGTCTTCCTCCGGATTCCTCTCTCGAGCGTAGATGGGAGGGAATATACAACTACTAGTGCTAAGGCTACGAGTCGATCCGACATAATTGCAAGGACAGACTGATGCTACTATAACCTAAAAATTATTGCGTAGCACGCCAACAACGTCGGTGAACCGAGATCCAATCTCCGGTCTCACCCACAAACGATAAACAAGAAGAAATAATAATTAAAAGAAAAATTGAAACAAACCAACAATCCACAAGACAAAATTTACGTGGAAAAACCCCAACAAGGGTAAAAAATCACGGGTGCAAAGTTCCACTATGAAGAAAACAAAGTTACAATGAATCTACTCACCTTCTAGTATGCTCTCATGCACAGAGACGGCCCTTTTTGCTAACATCTTCACATTCTCTCACATTGGACGTATAGAAAACCTAATGTCATGCCCTAATCCCGAATTACACCCCTTTATATAACATAATGTGAAAATATGACTCAAAATAGGAAACTCCGCAAAACATTTCATGTCCAGTCGAGCGCCCGGTCAGGCTTGGCCGTGCGCTTGCCCAATGTCATAAATGTCCAACGAGCTCCAGGGAAATCTGCCCGAATTTCGAGCGTCCGACCAACCATGGTCAAGCACCCGCCTTGGGCACCGGGCGCCCGGTCCACTGATCATCGGGCGCCCGACTGAATATGAAACAGTCCAGAGACTTTTGTCTCCCTGTGTGAATATCGGGCGCCCGGTCACTGACCGTTCGGGCCCCCGACCACCCCAGGCTGGCAATAATTGGTGTGCTAGCTCCGCACCTCAACAAAAATCCACAGCCGACAAGCGGTGGACAAGAACTAAGCTAAGGTGCTACGCTAAGATAACCATTAGCATTGCGCTAGATGTGGATTTGATTTAGTTTGCTGAATTTGTGTTTCGTGCTTCTTCTATATCTTCTTCTGCTATTTTATAGCCTTTCCTGTTGAATATGGGAGATAACTGGAGCTAAGAATGAGCCAAGCCAACTCAGTTAGCTCGCTTGACTCGGCTCGAACCAGCTCGATTCGTCTCAATTCGAGGGCTATATTCAAACTAAGCCGAGCCATTTTTTCGAGCTCGAAATGATTTTCAAGCCGAGCACGAGCTAACCCAAGCTCGATTCAGCTCGGCTCGAAGTTCAGCTCAATTGAGGCTCGACTCGGTTGACTCACTTGTAAAAAACAAAAAAAATATTTTTTTAGTCCCACATCGAAAGTGAATAGAGAAATGAGAGATAAAACTCTCTATAAAAGTAAGTGGGGGTGTCAATGGGCTTTGGGCTATCTTTGGGCCCAATTTTAAACAGCTTTAAGCCCGACTTTTGGGCTGGGCTTACCAGGCTCGAACTTGCTCGAAAGCTCGGTCGAGCTAGCTCAAACATTTCAGTCCCCTTCGAGCTGGAACACGAGCTAGGGTGGTCATTGAGCAAGCCTAGCTCGAAACAGGGCTCAGCTCGGCTCGTGCTCACCTCTAGAGATAACCGCTAACTTACATGGTGTCCTCAAATATGTCCGACTCATAAGAGAATGGCTTTCCTTTTTCTGATCATGGCCTGTTTTGCCGAACATGTTCGAGCGTCGATGAATCCACAATAATCGCTCATCCTTATTCGAAGACTTATTTAGCTGGCATGACATCCTAAACATCAAACTCTTTCTCGATACCTGGCATTCTAGTTGGACAGTTTGTGCATGCCACGTGGATCTATCCGTGTCGTTGATCTGATCTATCGAATTTCGATACAAACAATGATGGTTGGTAATAAAAAATGTTTAAGAATCTTTTTATCTCAAGGCGAGGTTAGAGAGAATCCATTTCAAATGTATATAGTGTGCAATTGATAGATTTTCCTTCATTAATGGGATAACCTTTTAAATAAAAATAAATAAATTTAAAATTAAATTTACAAAATCATGTATGTGACAACTTAGGATTTTTAGGAGATGAGTTGTTGGTTAGTTGTAGATTAACACTGGACTAACAAAAAATCTTATCATTTTGATTACTCTCCCTCAAATTGAGCTGAGGATTAGGTCAAATGCCCAATTTAACTCACAACTGAAGGAATTGGACTTTGGGTGGAGGTTTTGTGAAGACATTTGCTAGTTGTTGATCTGATGAAATGAATGGAGTGATGCGGCTTCCAGAGCTACTTTCTCTCTTTATTTAGCTGGCGTGGCATCCTAAACATTAACCTCTTTCTTGATACCTGGCATTCTAGTTGGACAATTTGTGCATGCCACGTGGATCTATCCGTGTCGTTGATCTGATCTATCAAATTTTGGTACAAACAATGATGGTTGGTAATAAAAAATGTTTAAGAATCTTTTTATCTCAAGGTGAGGTTAGAGAGAATCCATTTCAAATGTATATAGTGTGCAATTGATAGGTTTTCCTTCATTAATGGGATAACCTTTTAAATAAAAATAAATAAATTTAAAATTAAATTTACAAAATCATGTATGTGACAACTTAGGATTTTTAGGAGATGAGTTGTTGGTTAGTTGTAGATTAACACTGGACTAACAAAAAATCTTATCATTTTGATTACTCTCCCTCAGATTGAGCTGAGGATTAGGTCAGATGCCCAATTTAACTCACAACTGAAGGAATTGAGCTTTGGGTGGAGGTTTTGTGAAGACATTTGCTAGTTGTTAATCTGATGAAATGAATGGAGTGATGCGGCTTCCAGAGCTACTTTCTCTCTTTCATAATAATAGTTCAACCCTGTAACACCCTAGATTTACCATAATTATTTTATAATTTTCTGAAATTTATTTCTAATTTTTTTATATTAATATCGACTGTTAATATTGAAATTCAAATAATTGGACATCCGTAAGAGATCAGATAGAGTATCCTTTATTAAAGTTGCTTAGAATAATTTCATTAACAACGTAGAAGAGTTAGATTTCGCTAAACTCGAATATTTACGAAAATTACAAAATTGCCGTTAGTTAAACTTAAGTTAACCTGCCGTTTTTAAGTACGATAGTTTCTAGCGATCGTTTAAACGCAATATCCTACATATAAGTGTTTGGGTTTATTTTAACCGTACACATTGAATTTCGGCCCTCTAATCATCCTACAAATAGGTAAATCACAAATCTGATCATAAGTGGGCCACTCGACCTCATTTCCAGTTCAGTTGTAGTGTCAACGCGTTATTTTACCTCATAAACATGCTGGACGGAGTGGATTTTATCTAAACATCATGATGGGACTTATGTGCATGACGCACGGTCAAATTGTGCAGTTAAACGCAAGTTTGATTGTGCGTCTCACACATGGACGGGAAACTGCCCGTGGGCATCGTTGCTGGTCATCCAAACCATCCACATGTGGACCCTTTTTTGGTAATCCAAGCCGTCCATCCTTTTTCTAGTCCCTCAAAACCCCATCTTACTAAATTTTATCTCATTCCATCATAAATCCAACCCGATCTCCTCTTCCCTTCCAACTGTTGGAAACTTGGATCTTCTAATCTAGGAAACATCTTCGCATGGGAACTTAGAAAAGCTTTTAGAGGATCATAAGGATCTTTTTTTAGCTAATCAACGTGGAGAATCACCTCAAAAACGGAAGTCTCTCCCACCTTGTGTTGAGATTCTCTAGAACCTTCTCTTGCGCTAAAAACCTATCAAACGGCTGTGGACCCTCAATTTGTGGATCCTACCTGCCTCATTTGACCCATCTAAACCCACCCTAGGTGTCCGATTGTCAGATAAACCGTCCGTTCAAAATTTTCTAATTCTAAACTCATTATTTCCTATTTTATTCTCATGGACCGTTCATCACTTAGTGGGCCTCATTCCAAATCTATCACTACCATTTTGTAGCCCATACTTGACTTAACAAACATGTGGAATCTCTCCTCAAACCATATTGTGTACACTTTTCAAAACGGCTCAAAAGATAATATATTTCTACTTTAAACCGCAACCGTTTATCGGAAGATGGTGTAACTTCCATAAAACCCTAATTCTGACCCTACCTCTATATATAGGGCCTCTCCTAGCCAGAGGTGACCCCCACCCACGAATTTGAGAGAGAGAGAGAGAGAAAGAGAAAGAGTGAGAAAGAGAGAGAGAAAAAGAGAAATAGAGGAAAGAGAGATGAGTGTCGTTTTGCTATTCTTTCATCATCATATATCTCTAATAGGCCGAAGATCGTAAGGTGAGAACTTCTTTAAGAGTGGGTTAATAATCTCATGTTTTGAAAGTTGATGATTCTTATATGCTTTTGTTTACATGGTTTTCTTTGTTCTCGCATTAGCAAAGTCATATACAAATGCTTTTAGATACCCTTTTCCATATCATGGTGATGAAGACATTTACTGGACGTGGAGAACTAATAAAAAATTGAATATTTATTGCACATATGGAATTTGTGTAACCATCTTTAAGAGGACCACCTTTCCTTCCATATTGTATAAAGAATAGTTGTGATTGTCTAATGGAGATCCTTATTATGTTATATTCCTTTTATATATGTGGATGGACCCTGGTCTGTGGTGATGAATATCGAAACACTCGGTTAAGAGGTTGCCCTAACCTGAGATGGTGCTTTTAGCTTGTCCGGTTAAGTGGCCACCCTGATCTGTGGTGGTGGTATCAGATCGCCTGATTAAGTGGTTGTTAAATCTATTTATTATTATTATTATATTTACTATTGTTATTATTATTCCTCAAGTTGTTAAGGATCTCCTTAAAACTATAGTTGAGCATGGTTGTTATGAACCTTAGTAGTACGGGCTGCCATCCTGAAATGTGATGCGTCGGTTACGACTGTTTTGATGAGTGAAGAACCATGAGGAAGGATGTGGTGGTACCAAAAGTTGGTTATACGTTAAGTGGCTTGGTGTAAATTGGTAATAATAATAAAGAATGGTTAACTCATGCATGCATGTGGCCCCATGTGGGTGTATGAAATTGAGAATTGGATAGAGCGTTATACTTCTCACATACACTGTCACGTGTAGATTTGGGCTATGAGCATCCCATTTCTCACGTAGTCGGGCAAAACTATGGGCTTCGTGTCCCAAAGCCCCTGGCGGCATGTCTAAAGATTCCTACGCCGGGTTATACATTATCATGTATTGCATTAAGTAAGAGTAATTGATGTTTTGTTATGATTTTTATGCAATTATTATTCTAACCTTAAAGTAGTTCTTCACTATGCTACTTTTGACGGTATTTTGTGGAAAATAATTTATAATATGCAAGTGACATTCCTCAGGAGTCCGAGCCTCAAGGAGACGTTATGATGACTCGTGGGAACAGATGGTGGAAGACGAGACAGCATAGTCATTCATAGTTCTAGCGTTTATTAAGTATTTGAAATTGCAATAAGTCCCAATGGGGGGACGTAGTTATGAACATGGTGATTGATTGAATGACAATTACATGATTTGATGATTTAGTTTAGTTAATAAAATAATATATAAGCATGGTTCCACCGTCTTGCTAATGGTTTTTCAAATAGTGTAAAATGTGCATATTTATGTGAAAATTATGTAAAGGGTATAATCCTCACACATTCCAAATAACCTTGGAAATTTAGCCGTCGTGATGTACACGAGAGCCGAAATCTCAGGGTGTTACAAACTCTATGTGTTTGATCTGACCATGAAATGCAAGGTTAACTGTCATGTAAAGGGCACTAATGCATGCAACAACCTAAGATTTCTAGGGGATGAGTTATCAGTTACTTGTAGATTGACATTAGACTGACAAATAGTCTCGCCACTTCCATTTGGTAGGTACGTGCATAGATTTGTATAGTTTGACTAGAGTAACTCAAATAAACGGATAAATTTTAAAATAGTTTTTTAATACTTTTAATGGTCTAATAATGTCCACTAATTCAATAATCAAATGATTAAAATAAGCCAACTTTATGATCCATGGTGCATATAAACCTAAACACTTATTCCGAATAGTTTACGCCGGTGAACCGAGATCCAATCTCCGGTCTCACCCATAAACGATAAACAAAAAGAAACAATAACCAGAAGTATAATCTAAGTAAACCAACAATCCACAAGACAAATTTTATGTGGAAAAACCCCAAACAAGGGTAAAAAAATCACGGTGCAAACTTTCACTATGAAGAAGACAAAGTTACAAGCAATAAACTCACTTTCTCCAATGCTCCTATGCACAGAGATGACAATTTTTGCTAACCTCTTGCCTCTTTCTCACCTTGGAGGAATAGAAACCCTAATCCCATAGCCTAATCCTAGATTACACCCCTTTATATAGTAAACCCCGAAATTAGAACAAAGAATAAGAAACCGGGTGAAAACGGGTATAATCACCCGAATATCGGGCGCCCGGTCCACTTGACCGTCGGGCGCCCTACTGTTCCCAGAATAGTCCAGAGACATCCTGTCTCTAAAACATGAATATCGGGCGCCCGATCCTTAGACCGTTCGGACGCCTGACCACCTCTTGGTCAGCATTCCAGCGTGAATGGCTCCACACCCAACAATCTCCCACTTGGAGACACATCACCACATGATCCTTCGTCTTCTACATCCAGAATGCACCACCTCCCCGTCTTCAAGCCTGAAGACCAATCAAAGTTGAATATAGCTTTAGCTTCTCCCGTGTGAGCGCCTTGGTCAACATATCCGCAGGGTTCTCATTTGTATGAATCTTCTGCAGAGCAATTGATCCATCTTCCAGTAACGAACATATGAAGTGATATCTTATGTCAATATGCTTGGTCCTTGAATGAAAGGCTGAATTCTTAGCCAAGTGTATTGCACTCTAACTGTCACTATACAGCTTACAATCTGCTTGTTTCTTCCCCAACTCTTCCATAAAATATTGCATCCACACCATCTCCTTGCATGCTTCTATAGCTACAACATATTCTGCTTCCATTGTACTGATGGACACTATCTTCTATAACTGAGAGATCCAACTGACTGCAACACTACCTAGGCTAAAGACATACCCTGTTGTGCTCCTTCTGTTATCAATATCCCCTGCCAAATTTGAGTCAACATAGCTTTGTAGCTTGATTTCCGATCCTCCATAACACAGCTATATATCCACAATACCTACCGGGTATCTGAGGATCCACATCACAGCTTCCCAATGTTCCTTCCCGGGGTTGTTCATGAACCTGCCAACAACTCCCACTGCTTGAGCAATATCTGATCTCGTGCTAACCATAACATACATGAGACTCCCTATAGCTGACGGGTAAGGGACTTTAGCCATGTAGTCCCGTTATTCCTACGTCTTCGCACCTTGCTCCTTAGAAAGCTTTAAGTGGTTGGCTAATGGAGTGTTAACTAGCTTAGCACCTCCCATACTGAATCGATCAAGTACCTTGGCTATGTACTGTCACACCCTGAAATTCAGAACCCGAGTACAACAACCCAAAGCCCGAGTTCCAGGGTGTGACTTGAAAATTCGAGCATAGATTCCTTGAAATTCCATTCAACACATCGCATAACTAAAATAAATCCCAAATATAAAGTTTATTTTCCACTAATGTTTTATTACATTGAATTTTACAAAATAAATCGACTACGGTTGGCGTTTCAGTAACACGTGACCATCTGAATACTCTGCTCCGTCTACGTCTTTTTCTTCCAGAAGACCTGCAAGAACTGTGGTGATTTTGGTGAGCTAAAAGCCCAGTGAGGTCATTTCCATCGCAGGTAATATTCCAGTTAATAAGAGATAGGATGCGAATCATTAACAAATAGAATTGTATAAAATATACGAGGATAAGGTTATGATTGATACACTTTATGATTTATTATAAATGAAACATGATTTTCATGATGTCATGTATGTCATGATACGTGTGAGAACAATAAACATCTAGGAACTCACTGCCACTGAACATTAGAAACCTGTCTTAAATCAACCATGCTCACCTAACCGGTACAGCGAGGCAGCAAATTAACCATGCACGCCAGTGGACAAATCAACCATGCACCACTGATCCAACCGAGCAAATCAACCATGCTCAATAAGTGAAACGACCAGAACTCGCTGCCATTGAACATTAGGAACCTGTCGCAAATTAACCATGCTCACCTAACCGGCACAACGAGGCGGCAAATCAACCATGCACGCCAGGAGTCAAATCAACTATGCTCCTGCTCTGTCGTAGTGTATAAATGTATGTACATGTCATGAGTTATAGAAACATTCATCAAGCACATAATGCAATTCATCATTCAATCAAATCACGCCATGCATGCTTTAACTTCGTTAAAGGTCTCTTTATTTAAACCTTAAGTAAGTGTCTATTAGGAAGTGTAATGTCAATATTAAAATTTGGATAATACTTCATCTACCTAGGATTGTATGCCATTGACATTTAAGATAAGAAATCTAAGTCGAATGTATTATAAGATTTCAATTTTGTGCAACAAGGAATAAAATTAAGAAAGAATTGACAAGAAAGAAGATACTGCAGTAGATTCTTAAAAATAGGAACTAAAATTGGATCCCTCACCTAGGATCAAGTATATAACTTTAAGTTAAATTTAGAAAGAGATCGAGGGATGGATCGTTACCTACGAACCATGTTGAAGGATAACATGGAAATTGGAAATCATACTTGGGAAGAAAACAAATTAAATGGAAGAGGCATTAACTATAAATTTCTATGATGAATCACTCACAGTATATGACGACTCTCAAGTTCCAAGAAAATCCAAATTGGATCTGAGTCGACTCAGCTAGTTGACTTACTGGGACAACATCATCTTCTTCTCTTTCTTCTTTCTTCTTTATTTCTTTCTTCTCTTCCTCTTTTCTTCTTTTTCTTCTCTTTCTTCCTTTAGAAGAGGATCCAGCAACAGCAGTAGCAGAATCACACTCTCTCTCTCTCTCTCTCTCTCTCTCTCTCTCTCTCTAAAGTTTCTAGATCTAGGGCTGGGAGAGTATTTATAAGGGAAGGGAATCAATTCTAGAGTGGAGAAAAGGGCTACGCACGTCATCATGCGTACGAGCATAGGCTTGTGTAGACAAAACCATTTTTCGGGCTGAGCTTGGAGGGTGTATACATGATAATGGCTGCGATATTTTGAACGTGAGGTATACTGAGGATGAGCTATAATTTGGTCGTGACAGATTCCGGAATGGGGTCCGCCAGTGGATGAACGGTTTCGGTGTGCAACGAGAAAGATGGTGGGGTGAAAATGGCGAAACTAGCACGGGGGGGGGGGGGGGGGGGTTTATCGATCAATCAGAAATCTCTGAACGGTCTAGATTTGTCACATGATGCTCTTGGGGGTGAGAAATCCAAGGTTTAATTGGTCTTGATCAGTGGTTTACACGAGAGGAAGTTCCGAGTTCAAGAAGATGTGTATAATTGAATTCACGGTTACAAACGCAATATGACGCGCTGGTTATCTAGGTGGGGTCCACTAGAGGCTACGTAATAAATCCTAGCCGTCCATGCAAAACAGACAACCTAGATTAAGGTTTCTTGAGAAAGGCAGTTTCATCGGAATTGTACATTATCATGTACGATTATTCTATAAATAAGAAAATCTTCATTGGATAGGTTTTGGAGGACCGTGGAACAACTGGACGGTTTGGATCACTCTGAAGGGGCCCATCAAACGTGTAGTGGAACGGACAGCGGTGCCAGCCACCTTGCGTAGCAAAGAAGGAGACGGAGACCGTCTTTGGTGTGGGCGGACTCGGTCAACGGCCAGTTTGACCGCACGTCCAGCATGTGGGCAGCACACACATGGCCCACATAGATGATTATATGAAATCCACTCCGATCAGAGAGTGGCCCACCAACATTTAGGCGTTGGTACCAAAATTGAGAAAGATTTGAGATCAGGTGGTCCATCTACAGGCCAAATTCTGATTAGGACATTTGTAGAATGATCGAACGACTGAAATTTGATGTGTACGGTTAACATATTCCCAGAAGCTGGTATACTAAGTTTTGCATAAAAATGATTGTCAGAAACTATAATACTTAAAAGTGTCCATTTAAGTTACGTTTAACTAATGGCATTTTCGTAATTATTGTAAGTTTACGAGTTTTATTAAATCCAATACTTCTACCCTGTTCTAGGGTTTATTCTGAGCAACTTTAATAAATAGATCATATGCTAAATCTCTACGGATTATTTATCATTAATTTATCAATATTAAAAGTTATTTAATTTATTAAATAATTAATTAAATCATGATTTAAATGATCCCAAGAACTTAAGGTGTTATAAATATGTTTGAACAGGTTCATAGGGCGGGGAATAAATTATCTAGGTATATGCCTGATGATAGACAAGGTGTACTGATCAGATTTATGGACATACATGTATACAAGGCGATGTGGAGACCGTACGACGGATTTAAGTTGATCGCGTAGTTTGAAATCGAAGTGGCCGCTTAGATATTCCAGTCTAGCAATGACAGATCATTCTAACGATCAGTCTATTACTCATATAAGCATACTAAACTTTTCAAAAGTCTAAAAAGTTATCTGAATACGTATAAGAGTGTATGCGTGTGAACAACACGGCCTAGCATTTAATGTGAACACACAATCATGTATTTACTTGTGTGCTCAAATTTTTGGGGTATTACATGTACTCTGCCTGTGACAAAACTAACTTCTTGTTTTCCCTGTCACCCTTTATCCTCATGCCTAGGATTTGTTTTGCGGCTCCTAAATCCTTCATGGTAAATTCTCTAGACAGTTGTCTTTTGAGATATGAGATGTCTTTCATGCTTGATCCGACCACAAGCATATCATCAATGTACAGAAGAAGAATGATGTACGGCATATCAAGCTTCTTCAAGTAGCAATAGTGGTCTGCATGACATCTCCTATACCCATTTCTCGACATGAAGCTGTCGAACTTCTTGTAACACTGCCTCGGGGCCTGCTTCAGGCCATATAGACTTCTTTTTCAGTCTACACACCTTATTCACCTTTCCTGGTGTCATGTATCCTTTTGGCTGATGCATGTATATCTCTTCTTCAAGGTCCCCATGAAGAAAGACTGTCTTAACATCTAGCTGCTCTAGATGTAAGTCTTCTGTAGCCACTATACTCGATACCATGCGAATCGTAAACATCTTCACCACTGGTGAAAATATTTCAGTAAAGTTGATACCTGCCTTTTGTTAGAACCCTTTCACGACCAATCTAACCTTGTTCCGCTTCGAACCATCTTGCTGTTCTTTCAGTCTGTAAACCCACTTGTTATGAAGAGCTTTCTTACCCTTAGGTAGAGTGACTAGCTCCCACGTATGATTGGACTCAAGAGAGTTCATCTCATCACCGTGGCCTGCTCCCACTTAACCCGTGTATATAACTGTAGTGCCTCTTCAAAACAATCTGGTTCACCATTATCTGTCAGCAGTAGATAATATAAGGAGTGTGAGTATCAAACCTTGAGTCTTCTCTCTCGAGTAGTCCTCCTCACAACCAGTGTCTGTGGTTTTGCCTCATCATGCTCCTGTGCATGCTCATCTTGTAACACTGTAACACCCGTGTCCGGTAACTCTTCCAACTCCACGAATTCCTTCTCATCGGTCTTATTCTATCTTTGTTGCAAGTAGTCCTTATGCATCACTTTTTCATTGAAGACAATGTCCTTCCTTCTGATGATTTTTCGGTTCTCTGTGTCCCAAAACCGGTAGCCAAAATCATTCTGTCCGTAGCCTATAAATGTGCACCTCATGGACTTCGCATTCAGCTTGTTCCTATGCTCTGCATTAATGTGAACATAAGAAATGCAACCAAACACTCTGAGATGTGCAAGGTTCACCTCTTTTTCAGTTCACGTTTCTTCTGGTAACCCATCATCCAATGGTGCTGAGGGACTTCTATTGATGATATATATGGCAGTATTCACAGCATCTGCCCAAAAGGTCTTAAGTAACTCTGCATGTAGCCTCATGCTCTTAGCGCGCTCAAGGATAGTCCTGTTAATGCGCTCAGTTACACCGTTTTGCTGCGGTGTCCCTGAAATTATTTTCTGATGTTTGATCCCATTTGTTGCACAATACTCATCAAACTTCTTATCACAGTACTCTCCCCCATTATCAAATCTGAGACTTTTTACTGTTTTGCCTGTCTTTTTTTCTACCATTACTTTTCACTTCTTAAATACATCAAATACATCCGATTTGTGCTTTAAGAAATAAACCCACAGTTTTTTACTAGCATCATCAATAAAGGAAACAATATAACGTGATCCACCAAGAGATGATACCTGTGCCAGTCCCCACACATCAGTGTGTACAAGCTTCAATAGATGCATCTTTGGAGCGCGTCCTGTCTTCTTGAGGCTTACTCTCTTCCGCTTGCCATACACGTAGTCCTTGTAGAATTCCAGATCGATCGCTTACAACACTGGTAGCTTCCCCTTTGACAATAGCACTTTCATCTCTTTCTCACTCATATGTCACAACCTCTAATGCTATAACTGCCCATTCACTCTAGTTGATGCGACTGCGAGTGAACTATACGATCCAGAAGTCACGTACAAGGTACCTTCCTTCTTGCCTCGAGATATTACCAAGGCACCTTTTGTAACCTTCCATGCATCGTTCGTGAATGTTGTCACATATCCGGTATCGGCCAACTGCCCCACCGAGATCAAGTTCCGTCTCAAACTCGGTACATGTCGGACATCTTTCAACTTCAAGACCGTTCCGTCTTTCTGACTTATGTGAACGTCTCCCCTGCTAACAATACTACATGGCTTATCATCACTCAGGTAGACTCTCCCAAAGTTACCTGACACACAATCACGAAGAACTTCCTTTGACGAAGTGGCATAAAATGAAGATCCAAGTCTATAACCCAAGACTCATTCCGCGCATCAAGAGACAAGATCAACGCCTCTATGTCACTCTCCTCAGATAGATTCACTGAATCCTTCTCACCTTGAATGTTTTCTTCTTGTTTCTTAAGCGCCTTGCAATCACACTTCATGTGCCCCTTCTTCCTGTAATGCCAACACATGTCCTTGTCTTTCGGTCCCTTGAACTTATTCATTGACTCAGAACGCCTGTGTTTATTGCTTCTTTTGTTTGAAGATCTTCCTCTTCCTTCAACATTTAGAGCATTCCCTGAATCCCCTGAAGCTCCCGATGCCTTCCTACTAGATTCTTCGCTGAGAATTAAACCAGCTACATCATCGAATTTCAACTTCGTAGACCCTGAAGAATTGCTCACGGCAATAACCAAACAATCCCAACTGTCTGGCAAACTGGACAAGATCAATAGCGCCCTGACCTCATCGTCAAAAGTGATGCCAACGGATTCCAATGGGCTCATGACTGTATTGAACTTGTTTAAATGTTCAACTACGCCCCCACTATCTGACATCTTCATGTTGAATACTCATTTCATAATATGAACCTTGTTGGATGCTGAGGGTTTCTCATACATCGTAGCCAAAGCTTATATTAATTCTTTTGTGGTCTTTACTTTGGATATATTGAAGGCGACGCTCTTAGACAAAGAGAGTCGAATCGTTCCTAAAGCCTTCCAATCCACTAAAGCCCATTCATCATCTGTCATCTTCTCTACTTTCTTCTCTTTTCTTTCTAGAAGAATATAGAGGTCCTTTTGATACAGATAATCCTCCAGTTGCATCTTCCAGAAGTCAAAGTTTGAACCATCAAACTTCTCAATTCTAGTTTTTCGTTCTTCCGTCATCGCTCCCACTTGAACTAAACCAATAGCTTTGATATCAGTTGTTACGCAACACGCCAACAACGCCGGTGAACAGAGATCCAATCTTCGGTCTCACCCATAAACAATAAACAGGAAAAAATAATAACTAGAAGTAGAATCTAAGCAAACCAACAATCCACAAGACCGATTTACGTGGAAAAATCCCAAACAAGGGTAAAAAACCATGGTGCAAACTTCCACTATGAAGAAGAAAAAGTTACAAGCAATACACTCACCTTCTCCGATGTCCCATGCATAGAGATGGCTCTTTTTGCTAACCTCTCGCCTCTTTCTCACCTTCGACGTATAGAAACCCTAATTTCATAGCTTAATCCCATATTACACCCCTTTAAATAGTAAACCCTGAAATTAGAACAAAAAATAGGAAACCCCTCAATTAACCTCGCGATCTGTCGGGCGCCCAGTTAGACTAGGTCGGCGCCCAGCCAATGCTAAAACAGTCCAGCATGAAAACGAGTATAATCACCCGAATATCGGGCGCCCGGTCCACTTGACCGTTGGGCGCCCTATTATTCCCAGAACAGTCCAGAGACATCCTGTCTCTAAAACGTGAATATCGGGCACCCGGTCCTTAGACCGTCTAGGCGCCCGACCACCTCCTGATCAGCATTCCAGTGTGAATGGTTCCACACCCAACACTTTGCTTGTATGTCGCGTATGCAACTTCTAAGTGCATGCGTGTTATCCGTCACGCTCTGTTATAGAATCAAAGCTTTTCTCAGAATAACTTGGATGGATTACCCAAAAAAAATTGTATTTGAGTGAGAAATGATGAAATATGAGTGGGGTATTTAAGGGTCGTCGATTTGGTTGAAATCCCAAATATTTTTATTCCATCAGATGTATGTGACAACTTGGATTTTCAATATGTGGAAATCATAAACAATGGTTGGCAACTTGGATTATAAAGAGAGAAATAGAGCCATTTGAAAATATGACTATAGGAGAGTATTGGAAATTCTTAAATTTTGTAGCTCAGTTTTAATTAGGGATTTAACAATGACTTTTTTTAGGATGTCGATTTCATAATTTCAATTTTAGATATCAAATTTCAGGGACCAACAGACAAGATTGGCATAGATTTGGATTCTAAATCCAAAAGGCCCAAAATCCAAGTTGTCAACCTAGTGATTATCATAATGGTGCAAAGCATAATGCTTAATACTAGGGCACTTAGATGTTATAGCTCAGGCATTCAATAACTCGAATTAAACAAGCAAAATTTTGGGACCTTAGTAGCTAAGTTACAATCTTGAAATATGATTAGTGGAATAACTCTAACCTCTAATTCGTGGGCGTTTGTTGAAATATGACTATTAAAATTTTCCATTTTAACCATCCAACAAATCTCAACCAATTCGATATTCAAATAATTAAATAAGCATGAATTTTGGTTCATGATACATGTGGGACTCATAACGTGGATAGTTGAATTTAAGTTTGTTTAGATGCCACATGTGCAATTTATCAATAATTTATAAGCTCTTGCATATCATTCATGACACACCCTAGCTCATCAAAGTGTTTATTTCCATCTCATTATAAAAGGGCAAGATTTTTATGATAGTTTACCACCATACTAGTGGTGATTCATCTTCCTCACGGAGGCTCACCTAGATTATGTGGATTTGCAATATTTTGAGACTCATCAAAACTAGTTAGTGTGTAATGTTCAAGTGGCCACCTAAGTACGTGGATCGTGATTTCAAATGGCCTATTTAACTATATCGATTCATGAGTTTCATGAGACGCTTGGCTAATATACAATTGTGATGTATTTTTTGCCACTCAATCACGTAATCATGCGGTGTGTAAATGGCCACTTAACCATATAAAATTGTGACGAACATGTTGTCGTTAACTCATGTGATCGTGTAATGTAAAGATCAAGAAGGAGGTCAAACTGCTAGTGAAGGCCGATTTTATTTGACCAACCATGTTCATAAAGTAGATCTCTAGAATAGTACACGTCATCAAGGAAAATGGTAAGTTAAGGATATGCATCGATTTTATAAATCTATATCATATAACTCTGAATGATGAATATCCAATGCCATTAGCAAACCAATTAGTACGCATAAAACATATCTTTTATGAACGATCACTCGAGTTACAATCAAATTTACATAGTGGGTGAGATGTTCCAAATATAGCTTTTAAGCGCCCTGGAGCAATAAGGAAATACAATTGAGCTGTTATGCCTTTCAGTTTGAAAAATGTTAAAGCAACTTATTAAGAGGTTATGAATGTGACTTTTCATGACATGATTGACCATTCCATAGAAGTATACATCAATGACATAGTGGTTAAATTGGTAGACTTCGGCGATCACCTCACACATCTAAGAAAGTCATTTGAGTGAATGAGACTGCATAACTTAAAAATGAACCCGCTCAAGTATGTATTCAATGTATTAGCTGGGTTTTTTTTCCAGGATTCCTAGTACATCAGAGAGAAATTAAGGTCAACCGAAATAAAGTTAGAGCAATACTTAAAGCCCAACCGTCGAAAAATAAGAAAGAATTGTAACAATTCATCAGTTAGATAAAATTGTACGTTGATTTATTTTTAATTTGGTGAGAAGAATTAGTGCTTTCCACATTTGGTAAACTTGAAAGTAGGAAAAGAATTTAAGTAAGAAGAGGAATACCAGTGACTTTTGAGAAAATCAAGAAGTACTTGACAAATCCATCAGTGTTGATCCCACCACGAAAAGACTGACAACTTCAACTATACATTTCGGTAGTTAAAGAATCAGTTGAAACATTATTAGTGCAAGAAAATTATGAACGGAAGAACAAACAGTCTATTAAGTAAGACGTTAAACGAGTTCGAAAGGTGATATTCGCTGGTTGAAAAGTGATGTTTGTCATTGTACTTTTCAACCTTAAAGTTGTAACATTATTTGTCATCTTACACGATACATGTAACCACTCAAACAAATTTAGTGAAATACATCATGACACGACCAATATAAAATGTCATATCAACAAATGGATATTATCATTGTATGAGTTTTGCTTTAAGTACGTTCTATATAGGGTTGTAAAGGGACAAGCCATTGCAAACTTTTTGACCAATTACCCTTTGAGTATCGATAGCCAAATTCTCCAAGATGTGATTGAACTTTTTTAAATTTAGCTCACATCACGAAAACTGATCTTTGATAAGTCATGAACCGATAAAGTTTTCAGAGCCAGGATTATTTTAATTTCTCCAACAAAAAAACAGTAAGAATATGCATTCCGATTGGAATTCAAATCCACTAATAATCAAGTCAAGCACGAGGCATTAATCACCAGTTTTAAAATTTTATTAGAGCTTGAAGTAAGAACAATTAAAGTTATAGGAGATTCCCAGATTATGATTAGCCAAATTGCAAGTTCCTATAAATGCACGAGTTTGGTTTTCATGTAATATTATTTCATGATAGTTTAATTGTTAAGTAATTTCGATAAGTGGCCTTAAGGTTTGTCCCAATATAACAGAATGAATATGCTAATAAATTAACATAACTTGCAACAAAACTTTATCTTCTTAAAGGAATGAACAAAATGTTGGTGTTAGTTCAAAAACAATCTTTACCATCGATTTTTCAAAGAGAGTCGTCATTAAAAAAAATTCAGTTGGAAGAAAAGAAAGATTGTTTAATATTTGCAATATCTGATGAGATTTAAAAATTGAACAATTAAGAGAATTGCATTAAATTATATCTTACGTAACAATGGTCTTTATTGAAAATGGCTTGATGGTCTTCGTTTGAGATAGTTTGACCAAGACTAGGGCTGTCAATGGACCAGATCTGGGTCCAGATCCAATCTGATTTTACCGGATTCGGATCAACAATCCGGATCACCGGGTCGGATTCGGATCTTGTTAATCGGATCCATTAAAATTTCAGGTTGGATCCGGATTACCTTGGATCCGCTCCGATTAAGATCTGATCCAAATTTAAAATGAATTAAATAATATTATATATAAATACATATAAAAAAACCACAAATATTTTATCTCAAGTGGACCACAGTATTTACCATCCGACCTATTGAATAGTATTCACATGTATTTGGATTAGGTCGGATCGGAGTCAGATCGGCCAAAACTTAATCGGGTCAGGTTTCAGATCAAATGTTTAAAGATTTATCGGATTTCGAGTTGGAGTCGGATCATCCGGATCACAAATCGGGTCAGATTCGGATCAGCCCTGATCCGCTCCAAGTTCGATCCGTTGACAGCCCTAACCAAGATAAGGTAATAATTGTCACAAGAGAGATTCCCGAAGGAATATGTTGAGTTCACCATGCTAGATTGAAAATAAGAGCATTAATTCGGCACCATGGTTATTGTTGGAAAAAAATTACTAGTGATTATATGAAGTTTGCAAAGCGGCGCAAAGCATGTTATAGACATAGACCGCTGTAGCATGTACTAGCCATAAAATTTCATCATATTGTCAAGCCATAACCATTTTGAGGATGGGTCATTAATTTATGAAAAAATATATCTTCCTTCAAATCACGATAACTTCGGAATTCTTGTAATCAATTATTTTACCAGATGGGTTGAAGTTATGCCCGTGAAAAAAGTAGGTCAAGTCGAAGTGATCAAGTTTATTAGAGAATATAGTACTCACAGATCCAATATCTCGAAAACTATTACGATCAATATGGGTTTTGTGTTCTCAGAAAGTTAAGCCTTTCGCTAGAGAATACAAGTTTAAAATCTCAATTAAACCTACTATTATGTCCAAGCTAATGGATAGGCCAAGTCTACCAACAATATTCTCAATAATATTATGAAGAAAGTGATTAAGTATTGTTAATCCACGGTCGCGGCATTATACTTTATCAAAAGTTTTGTGGGCCTATCAAACTTTTCAATGTTAATGCCAGTCTGTCCGCCCTTGCGTATGGACATGATGTTGTGTTACCAATGGAAGTAAGTGTACCTTCACCCAAGATAACATTTTAATCTTAATTGACCCTAACTGAATTCACTAAGGCCATACTAATTGAGTTTGATGAGCTCGATGAAACCAAGTCCAAGTCTTTGAATTTATTGAAATTTCATAAGTTAAGAATTGTGAGAGCATACAATGAAAGAGTAAGAGGAAAATCATTTGGCAAACGTGAATGTGGTAATGTCTTGTGAACATTTTATGAATGTCATTTAAATGTTTTATGAACTTCTATATAGATGAACACTAATATTAAATCAATGTAAACAAATTAATAGCAAAACCTTTAATGCACTGACCAACTTTTAAAATACTTGATGAATTATCTAAAGCATAAAATCAACCCACAAGTAATATTTAAGATAACTAAGTGGATCCTTTATTAGATTGCACAGACTTTGAAGAACCCTAATCTATTTGTCTAGTTACACCCACTTTTATTAACCATGAGATGACCTTGTGAAGTGAGAAAAAACATGTGTTGTCAGGATCTCTCGGCCCACACATTCTTCTAAGTCTAGGGATGGTGGAGTCCTTAAAATAAACTTACGCTCCTATGTTGGATAGGACAAGGTACATTGACTTGTTGCCGAGTTTGATGGTGGAGACTTTCTATCCTTACTTGTTGTCAATCCTCTTACACAAAATGACTAAATAAATATATTCTCCTATAACTTACTAAGTGGTCATTGCTAAATAGGGTACTAAGATCTATGGCACACAACGCTCCTATGACTAATAATTGTTGTATCTGATATCAAGTTACCAATGATAACAAGAGAAATCTCTCTTTTTAATTTCATAATATGTTGTATTGAGATGGCTACATGTTTTTTTTTTTTTTTTTTGATAACCAGGGTATCCAGGCCTCTTAGAGCACTTGACTAAGTCGTCAGCTAGGTCTCCAGAAGGAGCACCCTTCGAGGTCCCCGGGGCATGTACAAACCCTCCAACCCACACGCATCGGGTAAGTCAATGGGAGGTGGCCACCAAGGGGCTTCGAGCTCAAGACCTCTTGCTTCCTAAGGCGAGGTGTCCTGGCCAGTTGAGCTACCGCTCGGTGGCTACATGTTAAAATATCAAATAATGTGTATTTTTTAATATCTTGGATAGAGATAATTTAGTACTCAATCAATTATATTTTTATTATATTTATCATGAGAAAAATGAACAAATTTAGATAAATATCATATATGTATGATCCAAACACGTCCAACGTACTTTATTACGTGTGAAAGTATGTTAGCGATACTTTTTTATGGGTGTATCTATAAAAAAAACTGTGAGAATCATTGTGATTTTTATTCTTCGGATTTGATATTGCATTTCAAATGATTTTTAGTTTAATTATCCAAGAATAGAGGTTTTTGTGTTTGTTGTCTCAACTACAAGATGTATCGTACCCAATAGTCCGTTGTTCCATAATGAGTTAATAGAAGAGACACAGAGTGGTTGGTGATGGGAGAATTGTCAATGAGATTTGGAAATTGTTACTAATGAAGAATACATTATTGACTTCCAACTGGTATAGGGACCATCGTTGGATTGAGGTAATGGTGTGGTTGATAATGGTAGAGGTGCCTACAATGATAATGGGTGCCAATTATGCATTTACGCTGGATATGATTGTCAATGGAGATGATGGTCGGCTAATAGATTTGAAATGCAAGTCTGGACGAAGATAACTACAAATCAAGGAATATAGATCAACCTTTTCGATGCCATGTGTAGACACCCCACCTTTGGCTACACTGTTGGTAGAGATAGCTGGATGAATAGAGGACCATATCCCTAAATCCCAAGTCCAAACTCAGCCAAACTCACCCTTGTAAGCCCCATTCCATAGCCCAGTTCAAGCCTGAACCCAGTCAACCCAGTCCTAAACATCAGCCTGAAAAACCCCCCATAAGAAAAGCCAGTCAAAAAATCCCAAAAAAGTTAAACTCACCGAGTCAACCCGCTGAGTCAACTTGTCGAGTCAAAACACCGAGTCAACCCGTCGAGTCAACCCGCTGAGTCAAATCACCGAGTCAACCCGCTGAGTCAACTCACTGAGTCGACCCAGCGAGTCAAACAGCAGCCTCGAGGGTGCGACCTTACCTCGCTGGAAATCGAGGAACGGCCGTACGGGTGGCCCATAGCAGGCCGCCCAAAAATATTTACGAGCTCTGCCACTGCTCGCTGCTATAAATACCCCCCTCCCCTTCTCATTTCAACAGCAACCGGCCAGAGAGAGTCCGTCCGTTCGAGTGCCCTTCTCCACCCCTTAGCCCATTTTCCCACCAAGGAGAGCCCGAGTGAGGAGAGCCTAGCCCTGGTCCAGCCCAGCCTGACCACTGGTCCAAGCCTCCCAAGCCATCCAAGTCTTGATCCAACCACTCGAAGCCAACCCTTGCGACACCTCCGTCCATCCAGCTACTCTTTTTCCAGCATCATCTCATTTGCATCTAGCATAAGTGCAACATTTAGTTTTCTTCTAAACCTCCTGCTTCACTGCAAACACCTTGATTCTTCAAGCACACTGCATATGTCTTAAATTAAGCACCTGTCAGTTCGAGCGTATGCTCTGGGCTTGCCCGTTGTTGGAACCTGCCCATCAGAAACTCTTACTGTTCAGACCTGCATTCATGCTTCACTATAAAGCACCTTGATTATTCAAACACACTGCATACGTCTTAAATTAAGCACCTGTCAGTTCAAGCGTATGCTCTGGGCTTGCCCGTTGTTGAAACCTGCCCATCAAAAACTCTTACTGTTCAGCCCCGCATTCATGCATCATGTCATCTATGAGAATGTACGAGGATTAAAACCGACTTTCAAGTATTAGTTCGATTCTGTGAAGTAGAGACCGTACTTCGGTACGGGCAGTGTGTGGGGTGCTTAACCTCTTCCCACCCTGTAACCGTGATCCCTTACCTTGAATCTTTGGCCGCAGATCAAAAGGAGTCATTTTAGAGGAAGGAATCTTCGGATCCCCTTCTCTAACATTTCTACGGGGTCTAGCCGACTGTAGATTCGAAGTAATTGGCTAGTGGCGACTCTGGTCTTATATAAATTCACTTAAACACATCCAGCCTAAGCACGACTACCAAACGAAGCCCTCGAGAACGAGGCAAGCCAGTGGCACAAACGGCTATTTCACACTCAAGCATCCTCCTCTCCTTCTTTTCTCGAAAGGGGAAGGGACGAGAATGTCGTGTGGGGAGCGCGGAAACGGCGAGGGTCCACAGAATGACGACTCCACTGGGGATTTTTCTAGTCCCACTAGTCATGATCCGACTTGAAAAACAGAATCCTTCCCGTACTTGAAAGTCACTAATCCTCATACAATCTCATCTGCATAGCATTCTACCCAAAACAGACAAAAAAAAAACAAAAAAATAGAAAATTCCAAAACAAAAAAAAATAGAAAATCCCAAAACCCAAAAAGAGTATAGTCCTCACCATTGCGCCTCCTCGGGCTCAACGTGTTCGGAGACAACTTCCCTTCCGCAGCATAATCCGCACTCGGGCTCAGCAAGCCATGTCCGACCACGAAGAAGAAACTCATCTCTTCCCTGCTCTTGAGATGACCGAAGCGCAACCTCAAGCGCAACAGCCCATTAATAATACGCCAATCATACAAGAATTGGCACAAGGAGTGAGAGCAATGCAAGAAATGCTCTTGCAATTCATGCAAGCACAAGCCACCGCAGCAGCCAACAATCAGGTTGGCCCAGTTCAGCAATCTCAGCAGTCATGCCGGATCCTTCCGGCCTCCAGTTCAAATCAAGCGCAACCATCGGAGTCTGCCCAAGACTACCGACAGCAGCCATCTTAGCCCTTCGTTACGGGGCATCTTCCTCAATACCTTCCTGCGACGACAGAGCCATCTCAGAGCATTCCCGTCGCAGGGACTTCCAGTCAGCTTCCAGTCAATCTTGCAAACAACAGTCTCAGTAGATCTTAGCATGTCCCCGCCGATGGGACACCTTTTCAATTTCAGCACATCCCCACCGATGGGATTTCAATTCAATTTCCAGCAACAGGGACAGCACTGGCGAATGCCCACAATGGGGGTCAGTGTCAAGCCCACATCAATCAGCGGACAGTGGAGAATACCCAACAAGGGGGTCACTTCCCAGCATCTCAGCCTCCTGCAAACAGGAGCACTTTTCAATTCCAGCACATCCCCGCCGATGGGATTCCAGTTAATTTCCAGCAATCTTCAATTCAGCAAAATCCAGTTAATTTCCAGCAATCTTCAATTCAGCAATCTCCAGTTAATTTCCAGCAAGTTCCAGTTCAACCTTCAGTACAGTCTCCAGTTCAGTTACAATCATTTCAAGCATAAGTTCATCAGAATCCTGTTCAGTCATCAAATCAATTTCAGCAACCCGCGGTTGCTTTTCAGCAAGCCCATAGGGTCGAAGACATCGACCACTATGCCGAAGAAGAACGCGCCTTACTCCAAGAAGCACCAGTCGCTCGAATGGATCACTCAGGACTGGAAGAGTTGCGGGAGCAGTTCCAGATCTTGCAAAATCAGCTTCAACAACAGCAAGGAATCGATCTACCTTCGACCAAGTTCAGAGGCTTGTGTCCTTTCCCAGACGCTCAAGTACCTCAAAACTTTGAGGTTCCAAAATTCAAAAGATACGACGGCAGTGGTTGTCCCACAGCACATCTCAAGGCCTTCTGTGGAGAGCTGAGTGCAATCTCAGGAAATGAAGGGGCCCTCATTCGCTTGTTCCAAAAATCTCTGAAGGGTGATGCCCTAGATTGGTACACTTCATTGGACTGCCACCGCATCAGGACATGGGAACAACTTTCCCAAGCTTTCGTCGACAGATTCGCGTACAATCTCAACATGGCACCCAAAAGAGCCGACCTCGCAGCTCTCAGGCAAAAGAGTGATGAGACACTATCAGCTTATGTGGGACGATGGCGAGCTATGGCAGCTCGAATGCGAACGCCTATCGACAACGAAGAACAAATCTCCATGATTGTTCATTCAACATATCCAGGCATATCCGGGTATCTCATCTCGCATCCATATGCGAATTTCTCACAATTGATCCGTGCTGGAGAGCAAGTCGAAGAAGGAATCCGGGCCGGGACGATCTCCCCATGGCCTCATCAAGCCACTCCAGTCAAGAGGAATAGAGTGGAAGGAAGACCTATCGGGTATGGGAACGGAAACCGCAGCGGTTCTCCTCCTCGCCCGACAGAGGTAAACAACATCAACACCACTGCTCAAGGGAATCAAAATGCTCCCCCACAAGGACGTCAACAGTATCAGCAGAATCAAGTTCAGCATCAGCCTCAGTGGTATCAGCCACAACCGAATCCTCAGCCACAACCACCTCGACAACAGCAGCAGTTCAGAGGAAACGGTCAATACTCATATCAAAATAGGCAAAACTATAGGGAGTTCAGGAAATTTACCCCCCTCTCTCAGCCACTCAGTCAAGTCATGGCTACGCTGGTGCAGAAGCAGTTACTTACTCTAATGGCACCTCGGCCTCCGCCTCATCCTCTGCCACCAAACTACCGAGAAAATGAGTATTGTGCCTATCATCAAGGGCGTGGCCACACCACTGATCGATGCTATACTTTGAAGAATGTCATACAAGACCTAATTGATGACCGCAAGATCGTCATCTCAGTCCCTGGGACTCCTGCAGCAGCTTCCACCAATATTCTTCAGAATCCTCTGCCTCAACATCCGACGGATCCCAGTTCATCTCGAGGCCCCACTGTCAATAGCATAGAAGAAGAAGAACGCCTCGATCGCTTCTTCTCCCCTATCCAGTCCATTCATGCTTACACTTACGGGCCGACAAATCCTCCTCCAATCTTGCAAGGGGCAAGTCCCTTTCTTCCTTCAGTCCTCGAGCCAATAGTACTCGAAGGAGCACTTCCATATGACGTGCCAGTTGTTCAAGGGGCACCTTACAACCATTCATGCTGGGAACCAGTCGTCCTGGAAGGAGCACAATCATACATCGAACCCACATACGAACCTGTCATCTTGCAAGGGGCAACTCCAGAACAATCCAATCCGTAATGGAGGGATTATACTCATCAGCAGCAAGAACCCATTATTTTGGAAGGAGCTCCTCCAGTCGAGCCAGTCATATTGCAAGGGGCAAATCCCGGGGGCGTGTCAATCACACTACGACAGTTGGGACGAACAGAGAAACCTCATGCCATATCAAGAGGACCAGTATTCATCCCATGGAAGCCTCCTGCTCCAGGAACGGTCAAGCCAGGACCGCGACCTTATGTGGTCTATGAAGACAAGCCTCGATATTACCCCTTTAGCACAGGCAACAATGTAGTCCTCAAGGCAAAAGCTCCATACGAGGAAGATCTGGTGCCCACACCAGCACCGTCACAAGAACCGGTGATCCTAGAAGGCAAAGGTGAGGAAAGTTATAAAGAGGTCCCATGACACTATCCAGAGTGCGCAGAAGTAGGAAACATGAATCCCAATGGGCGTTGCATCCGAAGAGAAAATCAAAACAGAGGAGATCCCAAAGGCACCCTTTCAGGCCTCGACAACAAAAATGAAGCCGCGTACGATGTAACGACTCAGCTCAAGTCAATCCCTGCACAAATCTCAGTATGGGAGTTACTCTGTACATCTCGCATACACCGAGAAATGTTTGCCAAAACCTTGAACAATGCTCACGTCTCCTCCGATACGGCACCAGAGATGATAGCATTGATGATTGGATAACTCCTGGCTCCACGCGCCATCACCTTCACCGATAATGAGTTGCCACCAGAAGGACGAGATCATGGGCGATCCCTCAACATAGCCTTACGATATAAAGACCTCTGCGTCCCACTGGTCCTTATCGATAATGGCTCAAGCTTAAACGTCTGCCCACTCAAGACCGCGGAACGTCTGGGAATCAGCCCTTCTTCATTTCGACCCAGCACCATATGCGTCAAAGCATTCAACAACACCCGCGGATCAGTGGAAGGGGAGGTTGACATAGAGGTACAGATAGGTCCGGAAATCTCTACCATCACATTCCAAATTCTGGATATATCAGCCTCTTTCAACATGTTGCTCGGACGACCTTGGCTGCACAAGGTTGGAGCTGTGCCGTCAACCCTGCATCAACGAGTGAAATACATCTGTGGAAATCAAGTGATCTCTATCCATGCAGAGAAGGAGTTCATCATTCCTTCCAATGCTGCTGCCACTGAACCAGACATCCCGGTCATCGATATCCAGCACTCTGAAGAAGACATCCCGTTTCACAGTTTCGAATTCGAGACTGTGAACTCTATCGCCAATCCAGAACCGATAAGGGTAGACCGTGTCTTTTCACCGGCAGAGCGTCTGAGCCTCAAATACCGAATGAAGAATCACTTCAAGTCCAGAAAGGTACCGCTGATATATAACCAACGCAAATGGGGACTCGGATACAGGTCAACCTCCATGGACAAAAAGAGGAAGAAATTTCGGTGCTCACCCATCCAATTCGTCAAGCCAGGAGAACCTTGCAAAGATCCAGGAGGGAATCAACCAACTGCACTACACAAAGGCCTCCCGATGAGCCTAATTTGGGTCACATGGCCCCCCATTCGATGGGATCAAATTCTCGAACCATCCAAGCCTCCAGAAGAAGAAGGAGATGAAGAAGGAAGTCAAATACAGCAGCTTCAGGATCAGGTTACTCTGACACCTGCTCCCAACCAGGGGCACAACCTGCCCACTTCAGCATCAATCAACCAGGGGCACAACCTGCCCACTTCAATTCCAGCCAGTCAGGGGCACAACTTGCCCATCTCAACATCAATCAGCAAGGGGCACGACTCGCCCATCTCTGCAGAATCAACATCAACAATCACTAGCCAGGGGCAGAAGCAGCCCATCCATTGGACCAAGAAAGGGAAGTGGCCAGCCCTAGATTGGTCTGATGTCCAGATTCTAAACTTGTGGCTAGCCGTGGAACCAGACGAACTGCAATGCGAAGTAAGTGATCCGGGAGGGACTGAGTACGACTCAGATCTCGAACCCGACCAGCAAGAAATCATGGTTATTGGGCCAGACCATGATTCTTCGCCCAAATCATCAACCCCCACCTCTTCAGGGGAGAAAGTGTGGGGTCCTGAATGGTCATCCGTTCCCCTAACTTTTGAATCAGCCAAAGAGCCATCTGAGGGCTCTGGCTTCCAAAAAAAATGCCTATTTAAGCAGCGACCGGAACTTTGGAACAAGTTGGGCTCAATCATGGTCTGCAATGCCTACTTGTTCAAAGTCCCATGAATTTCGAAAATCCAAAAAAATCAAAAAACTTTCAAAAGCCAAAAACATCTAGCATTTTCATTTCAGAAAAATCTCAAAAACCAAAAAACATTCCTTTTCCTGCATTCAATAGTGTGCCAAGTTCGTCTAAAGAGTCACGTGAGTTTGAAGTCGAATCATATGACTTTGACATCGAATTAGACTTCGAGCTCATGGGTCTGGACGAAGCTCGGGATGAGGAAGATGATGATCCGACTCTCGAACTAGAGGATCTCCTCAAAAAGTTCGAATCTAAAGCCAATGTTGTAGCCGATGATTTCGAGATAGTAAACTTGGGGACGCCTGAGATCCCTAGGGAAGTACGCATCGAAAAATCGTTGCCACCTGAGATGAAACAGAAAATGATAGAGTTCCTAGCTCCAAGATTGTCCAACTTCGCGTTCTCATATGAAGACATGCCGGGGCTCGATGAAGAGCTCGTTGTACATCATCTGCCAACCAAGGCAGATATGAAGCCAGTGAAGCAGAAACTTCGAAGAATGAAGCCAGAATGGGCTCTGAAAGTCCGAGATGAAGTCATCAAGTAGTACAATGCGGGATTCTTGGTAGTCTCCAACTACCCTGAATGGCTCGCTAACATCGTACCAGTACCAAAGAAGGATGGTAAGGTTCGAATGTGCATCGACTTCCGAGATCTCAATAAAGCCAGTCCTAAAGATGACTTCCCTTTGCCACACATCGACACTCTGGTCGACAACACTGCTGGATACAAGATCTTCTCATTCATGGACGGGTTCTCAGGTTACAATCAGATCAAGATGGCCGTCGAAGATCGCGAGAAGACATCATTCATCACTCCCTGAGGAACCTTCTGTTACAGGGTGATGCCGTTCGGTCTGAAGAACGCAGGAGCAACATATCAGCGAGCAATGACAGCACTATTCCATGACATGATGAACAAAGAGCTTGAAGTATATGTGGACGATATGATCGTCAAATCTCGCACAATTGAAGGACACTTTGAAGATCTGAAGAAGTTATTCAACAGATTAGAAAAGTACAAGCTCCGTCTCAACCCTCAGAAATGCGTCTTCGGTGCAATGGGAGGCAAGCTCCTCGGCTTTATGGTGAGCGAGGATGGCATCAGGGTCGACGAGACCAAAACCAGAGCAATCATCAAGATGCCCCCTCCTAAAACAGAAAAAGAAATTCGTGGCTTCCTCGGCAGAATTCAATACATCAGTCGCTTCATCGCACAGCTCACACCTATTTGCGAGCCCATTTTCAAGCTCCTTCGAAAGAACGTTCCGAAGGAATGGAATGAGGATTGCCAAGTCGCCTTCGACCGCATCAAGAAATATCTCATGAATCCTCCAGTCCTGGTGCCGCCCACTCCTGGACGACCACTATTGTTATACATCTCGGTAGCAGCAGAAGCCATCGGCTGTGTCCTCGGCCAGCATGACGAGACCGGGAAGAAGCAACAAGCAATATACTATTTGAGTCGAAAGTTCACCGACTATGAGACTAGGTATTCCCCGATCGAGAAGACTTGCCTCGCCCTAGTCTGGGCAACTCAGCGACTCCGTCAATACATGATTGCATTCCCTATTCTCCTCCTCGCTCACATGGATCCGCTCAAGTACCTGTTCGAGAAGCCGGCACTCACTGGAAGGATAGCTAAATGGCAACTACTCCTGTCTGAGTTCGACATCACCTATGTCACTCAGAAGGCAATCAAGGGGCAGGCCCTCGCCGATCATCTTGTGGCCCACTCCCTCCTGGATTATTAACCACTCAAGACATTCTTCCCTGATGAAGATCTCTTGCTCATTGAAGAGGAAGAAAAGAAGAAAAAAGATGAGTGGACGTTATTCTTCGACGGCGCAGCAAATTCTAAAGGGAGTGGTATTGGAGCGATCCTCTACTCTCCAGATGATGTCCCTATTCTTATCTCAAGGCGCATAGCATTCGAGTGCACCAACAACATGGCAGAGTACAAAGCATGAATCGCTGGCCTAAGGGAAGCCATAATCCTGGGCGTAAAAAAGCTGCGAGTATTTGGAGACTCATAGCTTATCATCAATCAGGCCAATGGCGAATGGAAAACCAAGGACGAGAAGTTGATACCATATCATGTGTATCTTGAAAATTTGATCGAAGAATTCAAAGAAGTCACCTTCTCATACATGCCCAGAGCCAAGAACCAGTTTGCAGATACTCTCGCCACACTTGCATCAATGCTCGAGATACCAAAAGGAGCTTCAGAATGGGAGCTCACAGTCGAAATTCAAGAAGAACCTGCTTTTTGCCTGCAAATAGAAGAAGCCGAAGCTGCCCCTAACAAACCCTGGTATGCCGACATCAAGCAATATCTCGAAACCCAGGAGTATCCAGAGTCATCAACAGCAACAGATCGCCGAACCATCCAGCGTTTGGCCAGCCAGTTCACCATCAGTGGCGAAGTTCTTTACAAGCGATCTTATAATCACATCCTCCTTCGATGCGTCGATGAAACAGAAGCTGCAAAGATCATGGGAGAAATACACGAAGGAATCTGTGGCCCACACATGAACGGGCACATGATGGCAAAGAAGATTCTACGACTCGGCTACTATTGGCTCACCATGAAGACAGACTGCTGCCAGCATGTCAGAAAATGCTTCAAGTGTCAGGAGCATGCGAATCAAATCCATGCCCCATCATCAGAGTTATACAACCTGACCACCCCCTGGCCCTTCTCCATGTGGGGACTCGACATTATCGGCAAGATCAGTCCTAAAGCATCAAACGGTCATGAGTACATACTTGTGGCAGTCGACTACTTCACCAAATGGGTAGAGGCAGCCTCCTACACCACGATTGCAGCATCTCAGGTGATCAAATTCATGAAGAACAACATCATATGCCGGTATGGAATCCCTAATGCCATCATCACAGATAATGGGACCCCGTCCGTCAATAGGAAGATGGATGACTTCCTCAGCAAATTCAAGATCCAACGTCATCGATCGAGCCCCTACCGTCCTCAGATGAATGGTGGGGTAGAAGCCGCAAACAAGACAATCGTCAGGATACTTTAGAAGATGGTCGTGACCTATCGAGATTGGTCAGATATGCTTCCATATGCACTTTGGGCCTATCGAACGTCTGTACGGTCTGCTACGGGGGTTACTCCTTTCGAGCTTACCTACGGAATGGAAGTAGTCCTACCAGTCGAGGTGGAAATACCATCATTACGGGTGTTACTAGAAAGCGGAATTGAAGAAGGAGAATGGCAACGGGCCAGATTCGATCAGTTGCAGCTAGCAGATGAAAAGCGCATGCGTGCGCTAAGTCATTCACAGTGTTATCAGAAAAGGATCGCTCGGGCTTACAACAAGAGAGTCCGAAAAAGAAGTTTCAAGGTAGGCGACATGGTCATGAAGAAGATTCTACCGTCGCACCTTCCGGATCCCAGAGGAAAGTTCAAACCCTCGTGGGATGGGCCGCTGATCATCAGAGAAGTACTTCCCGGAGGCGCCCTCAGACTCACCAGCATAAGAGGGGTGGACCTTCCTGAGCCAACCAACGCCGACAACGTGAAGATCTTTCACGGGTAAGTCATTCTGACCTTATCAAAAGTGACTTTATTAGAGCTGAAGTCAAGAGGTCGAAGCTAAGACCTCTGAAAGATCATTTCCGTCCACCAACAAGTGTTTAAAATAAGGGGATTCAAAAAGAGGAAAATAGAAAAAAAAAAAAAAGGGGGGGGGGATTCAAAAGGAAAAGACAAAAAAAGAGAGAGAAAAAGAATACAAAAGAAAAAGAAAAAAAAAAGAGAAAGAAAAAGGGAAGCCAAAACAAGGCACCCAAGAAAAAATCAGTCCAAGAAGAAACACAGTCATCCATTCATTCATCTCAGAAGGGTCTTTAGCAAAGACCGACAGCTCTATTATCGTAACTCAGGATAATGGCTGAAAGACTGCCATCGGCCGGCAACGACGGATTCTCGACCTCTAGCCGCCGCAGTTATCCAAAGATCTGGAAAAAAAAAAAGCAAAAAAGAAAAAAAAGAAAATGTGTGCCTAAACAAAGAGGGCGGAGTGAAAACCCGAAAGGGCGCTCCGAGTAAAAACAGTGGGCATACAGCGGACTTGGTGAAAACCCAAAAGGGCACTGAGGGTAAAAACAACATAGCTGCTAAGGGGCAGACAAGATCAAATACCCGGGACGTGGTGAAAACCCGAAAGGGCGCCACGGAAAAAAATGACGGGAAAAGGCCGACTATGGTGAAAACTCGAAAGAGCACTGCAGGCAAAAATGGCTCAAAAAGAAAAATGAAAAAAATTAAAAGTGCAGGTACCAAGAAGTCAGACGATCCAAATCGGTTCAAGCAGTGAAAGTGCAAGAACAAGAGGAAGTACAGTCAGGAACAAAGAGCTCTACAAATTCTGACATTTTCAAGGGGCAACAGTTTCCATTGCCTACACCTCTAGGGAACCAAAGGATCAAGCAAGTTAATCTCGAGACATCGGTCAAAAGTATTGGCCGAGCCCTAGTTCTGATTCCTATATCCTGACACAAAATCCAGACACACTCACAAGACAACTCATGGCACAGTAGATTTTCAAACAGTTTTCTCTTTTCAATTAAATGCATCATATTTCTTTTACATATGTCATCTTTTTCAAAGAATACAAAATTTTTTCATCATCATCAATCATATATGCAAAAAGGAATGTGCAGGTGGCCAACACAATCAATCTCTGCCCTCCTCCTCGGCCACATCAGGTAAGTCCTCTGACTCATAAAAAGATAGCCTCTCTCTCAACCTGCTCACCTCCATACGCAGGTAATGCGCCTCATCACGCTCAAGGGTATGGATCGCTGTCTCCTCATCAGACAATCTCTGATCGGCAACCAATCTCCTCGACATCATCTCATAATGATACCGAAGTGTAGAGATCTCAGACAGCAGATGGCCATGAGTGGCCAAAAGGAAGCAAGGATCAATGAATGGGCGCTCCTCAAAAGGTTCATACGAACCGGATGAAGAGCCAGCATCTCCAAGGATATCCTGCTCATCCTCATCAGCAGTCTGGTGCCAGCAAGGGATACGTCGATACAAAGACTGCTCAGCAACCCAGTACTGATATGGGGCGGTCGCCATCGGAAAAGTCCGCAGCTCAAAACCCAGCAAATCAGCAGTCAAGTAACTCGCCCAAGAACAATCAATCCGGGTCCTGAAGTCAGAGGACCTAGAGGGAAGTGCTCGACGCCCGATACCTGTGAAAGCGAAAAGAGGAACATCCTGCTCATATCCAAACTGCCGCAGGAACCGAATGGGATGATAAGAAAAGTAGGATCGAAAGCCTACCAACATCAGAGGAAGGCGGTGTGCATCGCAAAGCACTGGAGGAAGTGAAAGCCAAGATGACTCCCAACGAACGTTCCAGTCACGAAGTTCAGCAAACATCCTGCGATACAAGGGCTCGCTCATCCTAGCTGTATGCGGAAGGAACTCCATGATATAACGCATGATGTCAGAGCTAGGAATGCCAGGAAGGGGTACAGGAACGGTCAAAGAAAGACGCTCCCATAGCCAGACCTGATCACAAAAAGGAAAAGAAGTTCAGCTAGAGCAAAGCAATTCCTAACAAAGCAAGAAGAAAAAGGTGCAGAAAAGATACCTGAATAAAGACACAACAGCCGCGAAGGACACGAGTGCGGCCCAGGGCGCAGTCAGTCAGCCCATTGAACAGCTCGGCCAAGATAAGAGAAATGATCCCCTGCCGTCGAATAGCTCGGCTCATCACCTCAAAAAGCAGAGGAGTCTGGGACCTGCGCCATCCCGAGAACAGCACCTCAGCGATCAAGCAGAACATCAGTGCGTTCTAAGCAAAGGTAGAATCGGCCACACTCCAAGGACCCGAAAAAAGATCATATAGTAAGTCCAAGGAGAACACTACAGCATCCTGGCCGGCAGCTGCAGGCCGAACAAGATAGGGGATCCCGAACCAGTTCTGCGGTGTAGCAGTCTTCGGCGAGAAATACTGAGAATAATCCCAGGGTAGGCCTGTCAAGCGTGCAAGCTCCTCCAAAGAAGGTCCCATCTCCATATCATTGAACACAAACAAGTTCAATGAAGGGACCCAATCAACCGAAGCAGCTCCGAGCATCCTCCAATCAATATCAACTCTAGCCATATGGATCAGACTGCCGAAGCCATAAGACTCCAAATCTCGAATCTCATAAGTTGACAAGCTGTCAAGCCAAGCAAGCAGCCGTGGCGAGCAAGAAGGACGAGGAAGCAGCTGACAAGTCCTCACTGGTACCCCCTCCAGAACAAAATGCCCAGAAATCAATGACAGCTCATCGAGGATCGGAAGGTCAACGGGCGAGGGAGAAGGAAAAGCTGGAACCTCTGCAGACTCAACAGCCCCTGACCTGCCCTCAGTAACGGCTATGTCTGATATAGTCGCATCACTATCTGAAACTGTCATAACCTCAGCCGCATGGGAGGACTCGCCCACCTCATGAACAGAGTGCGCAAAGGATCGACGATCAGGAGAAGGACGATACTCCCCATCAAAAGGGCTATCAGCAAAGATCACACTGCACATCGTGGCATCCTGGCCAAATTGACAGTCGAAAAATGCATCTGAACCATCAAAAAGGGTCCCGGCAACCCCAATCGAAGAATCAACGGTCAGATCTGGACCTGCAGCCCCCTCCAACAGGAAATCATGAATCCAGTCATCATCCTGGCTGATCAAAGGGATCATCGAAGCATCCACACCGTCCATCATCAGGGGGATATCATCAATGACCACATCAAGTCCACCCAAACAAGTATGCCGCACATCTCGGCCCTCATCAAGAGCATCCAAACCGTCAAAGGTATCATCTGAACCTCCATACCATCCAAGCATGAGATCAGCCCATCTATGTCCATCATACCCCCATCACCACCATCCATCACATCATCCATGTGGCCCACACTCAAGGGATGCATAGCCTCACCTATGTCCCACCTACCCATCCCATCCATACCATCCATTTCTCCCATAATGAGGGACCCATTTAAATCTGAAATTCCAGCCATCCCACCATTAATGGAGCTATTCAAAGCTCCACCAACCATCATCCCTAACCCCTCATCAATACCCCTACTTAATGCTCCATCTCCACCATTAATCAGAGGGACCTCACCATCTTTAAAGCCCTCACCAATTGCCGGAGTGTGGGACCCACTGACCTCTCCCACAATGGCCCCCAAGCCATCATCAATGGCTGCCCAAGAGAGGATCAACAAAGAACAAGACAAAAAGAGAAGGAAAGAAGGGACAAAAGGAAGATTCATGGCTGGAATCGAATGATCCAGTGTAGAGAATGTGGGGACAAGAGAAAAGGACAGCAGGGAATGTCCGAACCCGAGCCAGCCCAGGCTGCTCAAGAGGCAAGAGCTGGGCGGCCTACTCTGGGCCGTCCGTACGGACGCGCTCCTTCTCTCTCCGCGGGATTGGCTCCAGGGTTCTTGGTAGGTGAGGCTGACAGTTCACATCAGCAGATGGCGCCCCGTGGGCCGCCCAAGGCTCCGGTCCACTCCAGATTTCGATTGAGGCTGATCAAGATCATATAAAAGGTGCCCTACCGGTCCAATCACGAAGCAATGCGGCCAGAACATGGCTGATCAGGGCAAAGAGAAGGAAAAGTGATCAAGTGGGGGCCACAAGCAATCCAAGTCATTCAAAGACTAGATCATCATGATCTAAATCATTGAAGAATCTACATGAGCCATCAAACAACAAGATCGAAGGATTGATCATCAAAAGAAGGGGCAGAATCCAAGATCCAACCATCAAGTGGGCCCACAAAGCCAAGTCAAGCAATTTGAGACGTCCAAGCCATCATCTGCACCATGAGAAGCCTTCTTAGCCCCACAATTCATCAAAAAAGCTGCCCCGAAGTAAAGCCAACATCTCAAGTGGGCCCACAGGGCCGAATCTATCAATCTGAACCATTCAAGGGCTAAATCATTAGGATTCAAACCATTGGAAAGCTTACCCAAGTCATGGAGCAGCAAGATCAAAGGTTCGATCATCAAAAGAAGGGCCAGAATCCAAGATCTAATCATCAAGTGGGCCCACAAGGCCTAATCAAGCAATCTGAACCGTTCAAGTCATCATCCATGCAGTTAAGAAGTCTCATCTTCCGCAAATCATTAAGGAACAAGTCAAAGGCCAAAACATCCAGACATCATCAAGGAATTTGAGACAAGTCAAAGGTTGTATATTCATTCAGAAGATTGTGATACAGAAGAGGATAAAAAGAAGAAGGTCATACATCAAGTAATATAAATACAAAAGAAGGCTACAAGTCGCCAACATAGTCGTCATCGTCCCTCCTCTCGTCCCGCTCCCGACGATAAAGATCCATCAAAGGAGCAGTCACCGATCCTCCAGCGTACCTGCGACGACCCCCTGGAACATAAAGCGAAGGAAACAGAGGCCCCTGGCCGAACAGCAAATACCACTCATCATAATCACGATCCGGGATCGTGAAGCGAAATCCGGGCTGGCCCACGAGAGCCTCAGCTCTCTCATCAGCTGGGATCCGAGCAGCTGGAGGAGGTGCAGAACAGGGGACCCGAGCCACCCCAGTGACTTGCCGAAGCAACCTCTCCCCCATATACCACTGAAAAGATTCAGCGTCGGAAAGCATGATACGGAGACATGAAGCGTCGTATGCCTCCACACGCTGGGGGGTATAATAGAGAGGGAAACTGGCATACGGCATTCGAGCGAGCTGCAGCAAATGAGGTCACCATGATCAGTTACAGTACGACACGAGGGGTAGGGAAAGCAAGATACTTACGTCCTCAACAGTCAACCCGTCTATGTCAGCACGCCAATTGTCCCCAGAAACTCGGGAGTTCCGCTGACGATTTTGCTGGTGCCAGTACATGTGGCGATACAGAGAGGGCTCAATATCATCCCGCATCCTCGGCGCGAGATGGGGAAAATGGTCATAAAAGCAAGTCTGGGCAAAAGCACACCTAATGATCAGAGAGAGAAAGAAGGCGAAAGCCTACAAGAAAGGTGAAAGAAGAGATACCTCAACGACAGGCCAGAAACCTGTGAAGGACTGGCTATGTCGACAGGTCTTGTCCAGACCTTGGAAGATACGGGTCAAGATAGCCCCGTTCCAGTTATAGGGATGATGAAGATCCTCGACTAAACGAAGAAACTTAGGATTAACCCTCTCATTCGCATGGCAAAAAAGGAAGGACCCGAAGGCATAAGTGATCATGGCCCGGGCTTTGTGGAGGGCCTCTCGCTCGATGGTGGGGATGACGGAGGCAAAAGTGTTGTAGAACCATCGCATCTTTACTTGATGGCCTTGGAATTCACCCTCGGGTGGGACATCACCGACGAGCCGTAGCCAGTCAGTGGAAGTGAGGGGAGCCAGAGAGTTGACTTAAGGAACAACTGTTCCATGAAACGGAAAGCCTACTTGCATATAAATGTCCAGGGGAGTTATCCCCCATTCACCACAAGGGAGCTGGAAGGTGTGAGTCTCGTCCCGCCACCTCTCGCAAAGGGCCGCGAGCATCATGCGGTTAGCATCGTTGTTACGAAAACGTAAGGTGAGGAAGCCGGTAAAAGGAGTACCATCCAGTACTCGTTCAAGCAAGGGCTGTGGATCCTTCACCCAGTTGTCCCAGTGATCCCTGGTACCTCGACCCTTGATAGCGGGAAGAGGTTGATGCTCCATAGCTAAGGAACACATGTGGTCCCCTCGGCGGACGATGAAGGCAGGATCATCCTCATCAATCACTCGGCGACCTCTGGTACCATCCGCCATTGAATCCTACAAGCTTGGCAAGGTAAGTCCCTATCCCTTTACCCGTTAAAATCCAAATTACCATCCAGGAAACCCATGGGATTGGGCTCACATTTAAATGCAAGATCTAAAGTCCAACTCCATGTGTCACCTAGGATATGTGTTGGGCCCATTGGAAAAAGTAAGGCCCACCTTAAAGAAGGTTGCATGGCATGCCTCGGGCAAGAAAAGTCCGTCATCCAAGGACACATTTTGGACAACAAAATACACTCAAGTGCCATGGGATCAACAAAGGATAAGAATCCTACTTCACATGAGAAATCCCTTTTCAAAGTCCATATGTGGCCAAGGATTGGTCCACTTTTATGCCAAGGCCATGATCCTCATTTAAGGTGTTTCCACCTTTTTACACATATACATGGACAAGTGGAGAATAGGAGGGAAATGGGCTCCCAAGAGCAACCCAAATGCCTCATCTCAGTGGATAGAAGGGAGCACATAGCCCACTTGAAAAGCATGAGGACCCATTCATGGGTTAACCATGGGCAACTCTATGTGCACTATCTTGATGAAAGTGTTGACCATAAGAATACAACATGGCGGTCTACCCAAAAACATATGAATCAAAGAAGCTAATGGTAAAAAAGTTGATGCACATAGCCCACATGAAGAACCAAGTTGAAAATGCCTATGAAAGGGTAAGTTTGGGCAACTAATGTGCACCAATTTCTTTACTAAAAAGGGAGACCATTTGAGCACAAGGGCATGGCTTGATGAGTCACCCAACCATCATGAAAATGGATAAGAATGGTACACATAGCCCACTTGAAGATCAAAATCCAAAATGTCCCTAAGCATGGGACAAAAATGGGCAACTTATGGGTATCATTCTTTCTCACAAATTGAAGAAGAAATCACTCATACTTGAGAATGATGGTGGATGACCCACCAAGCCCCCAAAGAAAAGATCAAGGAGCCATAGTTGTATGGATAGCTCACTTGAGGATCATCTATTTGAGATTGATGACATCTAATGAAGCTCTTGAGGACTACTTTCCTCCCACAAGGAAAAACCATTTGAATTTAGTGAGATTGTTGGAACAACTCACTCATGGGACTTGGAGATGGTCAAGTAACTCAAGTCCTCCATCCATAAAAAAAGCATGAAAAGAAAAAATCCTGCATGCATAAAGTGTAGGGGGGCACACATGGTCCAAAGAAATCCAAGCTTCAATGAAGGCCCAAGAGCCCATCCACATGAAAAAACTCCAAGGAGCCCACCACACTTTGTACAAGGATGTACATCATAATCAAGAGATGGTGGAAGGCTTGGGTCATTTGTCCATAAAGGCCCAACTAGGAAATCTAGCCCACTTGAGATCCAAAATGAAGAATGGGCTAGTCATCTTGGTCCATACATATGTGAAGAAAGATGGGGTCACCTAAAGTGAGCCCCATTAGCCCAAAATTTGAGATGGGCCCCACCATGCCCATGGGCCCAAACCTTGAAAAGAAGATGGAAAAGAAAGGAAGAGCATTAAGGAAAAATGACAAGGGCAAGAAAGCATGAGGGAGCCCAAAAGTGAAGCATTGGGCCCATCAAATACACCAAGGGCCATGACTTCACTTTGAGCCCATTTGATACATATGAAAAGAGGCCCAACTCCTATGAAAAAGATAGAGTATTTTGCCATGCACACTTGATGACATGGCAAAATCACCCTTTACATACACATGAAGGGAGTGTGAAAAGAAGAAAAAATGAAGTGGAGAGCTTGCAATGTCCTTCTCCATGCACCACCTTTGAAAAAGACTTGAGATCTAGAAAATGGCCAAAAACACTTGGGCCCACCCTCACTCTTTTTGGAATAGCTATATGGAAAAAGAAAAGGGTCATGAGAAGAGATAATGAAGAAGGAAAAGGACAAGAAAGGGAAAGGAAGTGGTCCATACCTTTACCACTTACCAAAGAGGGACCACCTTGCTGTCCCAAAACTTCTCTAAGGCCCACCACTTGAAAAGAGCAAAGGACCACCAAAGAAGAGAAAGAAAACTTGAAAAAAGGGAGAGTATGAGAGAGAAAAGAGAGAGATTGCACGTTGAAGGGGGCAAGGGTGCCCCATGTTATATAGAAAAGGGGAGGGCACCCTTTTACCCAACCCACCGAAGAAACCGGGGGTCAAAGACCGTCCGGGCGGCCCATAGGAGGTCGTCCTACCCCCTACCTAGGTGAATCAACTTCTCCTCCCCTCTCCTTGGGAAGAACTCCTCCTTGGGAAGGGTGGTTGCAAGTGAATCTTGTACCTCCATGTAAGAATGAAGTGATGGAAGAGAATGGTGAGAAAAAAGAAGAGATCTCACCAAAATCTCATCTTGTGAGAAATTGGGGAGAAATTGGCTTGATGATGTGGAAAAGTTCCATGGAATTTTCAAGGAAAAGAAAGAAAAAGATTGGCTTGGTCAAACAGTGATCTCAGCCATCCAAGGGTATGACTTGATGATCCGAACCATTCCAAGAAGAATTCCCGTAGTCTCCAACCTGGATTGCTGCTCTCTTGTACAATTTTTGGTCCGAAGACCTTAAACTACGTCGGGATCAACGTCCCGAGAGATTTTTAATAAAAACCAGCATCGACCCTAGCCGTTCAGGCTAAGATCCGATGATCTGGATCATTTCAAAAAAATAAAAAAAATGTGTTGCCCCGTTTTGCGCAGTTTTGTGGTCCGAAGACCTTAAACTACGTCGGGATCAAGATCCCGAGGGACTTTTTAATAAAAATCGGTAGCAGTTTGGATCGTCGAATCAAGATTCGTGATACCGGACATTTTCCAAAAAATAAAATATATGCTCTGTTTGTACAGTTTTGGGGTCCGAAGACCTTAAACTACGTCGGGAACAAAATCCCGAGAGATTTCCAATAAAAACTAGTGTTAATCTTGATTGTTCAAATTGAGATTCAACAGCTTGGATCATTTTTTAAAAAAAAGAGCACAAAAAGAATGTATTTTCAGCATGTACAGGTTTGGGTCCGAAGACCTTAAACTACACTGGGATTAATTTCTCGGGGGACCTTTCTCGCTTTCAACCAAAAACCGGCATCAGCCTTGATCAAGGTTCGATAACCCGGATCATTTCAAAAAAAAAATATACCAAAAATATATTAAAGCTTTCCACAAAAACCAGCATCAATCTCGATCATTCGAGCTGAAATCTGTAACTTTTTCCAAAAAACACAAAAAAAAATGATTCACAAAAAATTTCAAACTGCACAAATTCATCCCCAGCGGTCCGAAGACCTAAAACTACACTGGGATTAACTTCTCGGGGGCTTTCTTTCCTAACCTGTTCCAGACATGGCTGACACTTGATCGTACGGGTGATTGAAATCTTTTAAACAGGTAACGGCTGAGGCGGGCAAAACTCCGCAATCCTGTTCGTGTTGAACGCACCGTGATAAACAACCTTGATTTGGAAGTCGCTGTTGAATCTGACGGATGTTCCCTGTTCCTAAAACTCATGAAGGGGATTAAGGCTGTTGGGAGGTGGAGCGCACCCTCACGGAATTGTGAGCAACGTAAGGCCCCAAACTGGATTGACTAAGGGAAATGTGAGGATGTGGCTCATTTTGTGGCCGAAGGAGTCCGTCGGATGATACGTGGTCTATGTGCATTGCACATGAGGAACAGGCAACTTTGTGGGTGTGTTGACTGAAAACCCTCAAAATCCCCTCATCCGAAGATGTAAAACTATGGCACTTAACTGTGTGAGACTCGTCTTGCTCGCTGACGTAAAATGGATCAGGTGCCTTACCAGCAGTAGAAGCTGGAAGTGGATGAAAATTCCACACTTTTTCCTGTATTTCAGAAAAAATCACAAAATACCAAAACATTGTAAAATATTTTCAAAAATCACAAAAAAAAAAATTCCCTTGCTTTCAATCAAAATATTGTCAAAAATCATAAAAATATTTTCCTTACTTTCAATCAAAATATTGTCAAAAATCATAAAAATATTTCCCTTGCTTTCAATCAAAATATTGTCAAAAATCACAAAAATATTTCTCTTGCTTTCAAAGAAAATATGTCGAAAATCACAAAAAATATTTCCTATGTTTTCAATAAACCAATCTCTATCTTGACCTCTCAGGTAAAGATTCGGACCCAAATATTTACAAAAATCACAAAAATTGTCACTGTCCCCCAGCACTACACTTCAGGAGTCTTGAACTCCACTATCTTCACAATTTGGGATGACAGATCCGATCACCCGCAAATTGGGATCTTGACCAAAACGGGCAACCAAACACCATCTCAATCACACGTATGCCCAGAAGAACATCTTGAAGTCGGATAGCATCCTCGTACATTCTCATTCGCAAAGAAACAGCATCTCGGGACGATGGACCTGATCGACCACGGGTCGGGATCTTGACCAACCCGCTGACCAAACATCCGCATAAAAAAAGAAAAAACCCCAGGGGAGCACAACCCTGGAAGCAATAAGCTCAAAATTCTCTACATCTCCAGCAAAAGCCAAATCATCAAACTGAAATAGAATGAGCCAAGCCATGCATTCATCATGCATCTCCATGCATCAGCATCCATCGCATCAATCATCATGTTTACCTGCTTTCAAAATAAAAGTCGGTTAGCCAAAGACCCCACAGGCATCCCTAGTGGAGGCGCATGCAAACCAGATTTCCATTTAAAAAAAAGAAAAAAAATATTCCCATTTGCAAATAAAAACCCCACGGAGTATCACTCCCCAGAGTGCGTATCTTTTCAAAAATCCAAAAAATATTTTCTCAGTAGAGTGTTCTGCCTCCAACACACCAGGAGATCTTCCATATCTCTGGGTAGGAGTTGATGCAAAAATAAAATAAGATCTGATATCTCACGGTTTCCCCGGAGACCATCGGATCCAATGCACTCAAAGTACGGTCGAACTGAACTCTAGTGTCAGTGCGGTCGTACCACATGCCAAGATACAAAAAAGATGAAAAGCCAAAAGGCTCGGTCACAGAAACCATTTGAACAGGTGGAAACGATGAATTGTAACATAAGTATCAAAATCAGCAGATTGGGTGGAAAGAGTTCACCCGCACATACCTAGGCGTGGATGCCTGAAGTACCTTGACTGAGTCCAAGTCGGCGTAGTAGAATCTCGTAAGACTATCGGACGCAGGGCGTCTAACCACTTTGACAGTCAAGCGAAACAAGTACTCCTGGAGTGATATGGGAAAACATCAAACATCGCAATCAATTTCAGGGTCAGTAACCTCGTAAGACTGGCGACGCAGAGGCTCTGCTGTACCTTTCCGATGTTAGTACCGATCGGGAATGAAAGGGTTGCGATTGGGTACCCAGGTTGCAGCAAACTGCAGGGACAATCGCAACGTTTTCTCCAAACTCCCGCGGTATGTGCGAGTTATCAATTTCCAGACAATCAACTGACTCAGATACAAAGGACAACAAGGATTCCAGACCACAATCAAGGAAAGAATGAATTGCAAACCAAGCATCGAAACCAGCAGGTCGGGTGGAAAGAGCTCACCCGCACATACCTAGGCGTGGATGCTTGAAGTACCTTGACTGAGTCCAAGTCGGCGTAGTAGAATCCTGTAAGACTATCTGACGCAGGGCGTCTAACCACTTTGACAGTCAAGAAAAACAAGTACTCCTGGAGTGATCTGAGAAAACATCAAACATCACACAAACAGTCTCAGGGTCAGCAACCTCGTAAGACTACGGACGCAGAGGCTCTGCTGTACCTTTCCGATGTTAGTACCGATCGGGAATGGAAGGGTTGCAATTGGGTACCCAGGTTGCAGCAAACTGCAGGGACAATCGCAATGTTTTCTCCAAACTCCCGCGGTATGTGCGAGTGATCGAGTTCCAGACGATCAACTGGCACAGATGCAAAAGCAAGCAAAGATTTCAGACCATGATCTATGAATGACCGGGTCAGAAGTGGGGTGTCCACTCGCTTTGGCATTCGGTTGCATGCAACCTCTGCCAAAGAGGGGCATCTGTAGACACCCCACCTTCGGCTACACTGTTGGTAAAGATAGCTGGATGAATGGAGGACCATATCCCCAAATCCCAAGTCCAAACTCAGCCAAACTCACCCTTGTAAGCCCCATTCCATAGCCCAGTTCAAGCCTGAACCCAGTTAACCCAGTCCTAAACATCAGCCTGAAAAACCCCCCATAAGAAAAGCCAGTAAAAAAATCCCAAAAAAGTCAAACTCACCGAGTCAACCCGCTGAGTCAACTCGTCGAGTCAAAACACCGAGTCAACCCGTCGAGTCAACCCGCTGAGTCAAATCACCGAGTCAACCCGCTGAGTCAACTCACTGAGTCGACCCAGCGAGTCAAACAGCAGCCTCGAGGTGCGACCGTACCTCGCTGGAAATCGAGGAACGGCCGTACGGGCGGCCCATAGCAGGCCGCCCAAAAATATTTACGAGCTCTGCCACTGCTCGCTGCTATAAATACCCCCCTCCCCTTCTCATTTCAACAGCAACCGGCCAGAGAGAGTCCGTCCGTTCGAGTGCCCTTCTCCACCCCTTAGCCCATTTTCCCACCAAGGAGAGCCCGAGTGAGGAGAGCCTAGCCCTGGTCCAGCCCAGCCTGACCACTGGTCCAAGCCTCCCAAGCCATCCAAGTCTTGATCCAACCACTCGAAGCCAACCCTTGCGACACCTCCGTCCATCCAGCTACTCTTTTTCCAGCATCATCTCATTTGCATCTAGCATAAGTGCAACATTTAGTTTTCTTCCAGCCCTCCTGCTTCACTACAAACACCTTGATTCTTCAAGCACACTGCATATGTCTTAAATTAAGCACCTGTCAGTTCGAGCGTATGCTCTGGGCTTGCCCGTTGTTGGAACCTGCCCATCAGAAACTCTTACTGTTCAGACCTGCATTCATGCTTCACTATAAAGCACCTTGATTATTCAAACACACTGCATACGTCTTAAATTAAGCACCTGTCAGTTCGAGCGTATGCTCTGGGCTTGCCCGTTGTTGGAACCTGCCCATCAGAAACTCTTACTGTTTAGCCCCGCATTCATGCATCATGTCATCTATGAGAATGTACGAGGATTAAAACCGACTTTCAAGTATTAGTTCGATTCTGTGAAGTAGAGACCGTACTTCGGTACGGGCAGTGTGTGGGGTGCTTAACCTCTTCCCACCCTGTAACCGTGATCCCTTACCTTGAATCTTTGGCCGCAGATCAAAAGGAGTCATTTTAGAGGAAGGAATCTTCGGATCCCCTTCTCGAACGTTTCTACGGGGTCTAGCCGACTGTAGATTCGAAGTAATTGGCTAGTGGCGACTCTGGTCTTATATAAATTCACTTAAACACATCCAGCCTAAGCACGACTACCAAACGAAGCCCTCGAGAACGAGGCAAGCCAGTGGCACAAACTGCGATTTCGCACTCACGCATCCTCCTCTCCTTCTTTTCTCGAAAGGGGAAGGGACGAGAACGTCGTGTGGGGAGTGCGGAAACGGCGAGGGTTCACACCATGTTAAATAGTAGTGTAAAGATGAAAAAAAAGAGGAGAAGAAGATGAAGACAACATGGTTTAACCTTAGCTTACATCCATCATGACAGAGGTGTCATTAAGAATTTCTTGCCTTTTTTTTTATTTTTCCCAACAAAGAGTTATATCTCTATGCATGCAAGTGATGCGAGTTCTCATAAAGGAAGATGGGAAATTAAAATTCCATTAATATAAGAGAGATTTATGAATTTGTCAATTGAGTCAATCTTGAGTTAATCCTAATTTGGAACATTTCGTTAATAAAAATCAAATCTTGAAACATGTGTTTAATGTAGAGTTGAAATGGTAAAGCTTAGTTTCCATGAATATAAATGCATGGGGTCATTAAACATTTGCCTTCAATAATATATTAAATAAAAATTATTTATTTTTATTTTATGAAAGTTAAATTTTCATCAAAATCTTTTTTTTTATATATATATTTCCAAACTAACCCTCAAAGAAATAAAAAATCCAACCAAGAAATTTATACCACTTAATTCCAAAAAACTATAAATAGATAAAAATATTCAAATTTAACCTATATATATATATTAAACTAAAAAGGAATATAAAATTACAAATGACTTATGTTTAGGTAATTTGATAGAAATTCATTAACTCTATAATACAAAATATTATAAATTAGATATAAAGAAGGCTTGGTAGAACTTCAACATTTTAACATCCATGCTATATATATATATAAAAAAAAAAAAAAACCATCACAAAGGTCACATGAGCGGATGTGATCCACTTATTAAATGGGGCACACCTGCATCTTAATTATTAGTTGTTCACCTATATCAAAAGTCTGGCCCACTAGATGAGCACATCAGTCTATTTTTTTGCGACAAGCGATATTTATAGTATAGCTTAGCATCAGATGGACCACAATGTTGGAGTTGGTGGATAACCATTAACTCACACGAGACACGAGTTTGACCGACTTTCACAAGTGAGCCAGCCTCATTTTCAAGAGAGAAGATCTTGACGATTGAGCCTATTCATTTATGCAACTTACCTCTGAGATAAAAAAATTAAAAAAAAAACTTCAAAACCTCTTATCTTTTAGCTGGCAAGATTTTATGGTTAATCATTTCAAATTTGCTATGATGGCACCTAAATTAAAACTCTCCTATAATTTCAGACCATATACATAGAAAATATATGGGAATCCCAACATAATTTGCTATAATGTTTGGTACCATCTAAGTAAGCAACCAAAATTTTAAAACACAATCCCAGCATAAAACAATCTTTCTCACATAAATTACACATGTTGCAGTAAAGCATGCAAGATACATGCAAGTCTTAAGATAGACTAAACATATGCAAACTTTACTAGTACTAGCTCACAAAAGACCCAGGATTCAGTCAATCCTTACAAATTAATCAAATCAAAGTAAATCCAATTTAATAAGGCTAATGAAAGTCCTGGCCAACTTTTTTTTATAGAATGAATAGATTTTTCATTTCTTCCTCTATGACAAACTTGGCAACACAAACACAAATTTCGGAGTCAATTAAGTAGAAGCTTTGAACATTGTTCAAATCGTGTTAAAACATCAACACTAGTATATATGTTTCAGCAGGATGCTTAAATCTAATTTCTACAACCCGTTATTTTGCTATGCAAGCTAGCGACCCTCATTTGCATTATATGTTTCTTCATTCATATTAAAGATTAAGGAAAGCCTTTTTAGATGACCGAAGATGCGACAGTGTCTAAGACTCAGTCCTTGTTGTAGATAATCTATGCACATCCACTATAAAGGAAAAAAAGAAATTCAGGTAAAAAACAATAGACAACAATAGAACAATAAATGAATTCTCAAAGATAAAACTAAGCAAGGAATGTCTCACCTCTTCAATGGAGTCAATGTAGTACAAAGCACCTCCCGTGAATTCATATTGGTTTTGAGGGACGATGAGATGGTCTCTAGACAAACTCAACCAACTCTGTGTTTTGATGAAATTGGCAAGCTTTGGGTGAGCAACATTCCTATACAATATATGCATAATTCGAAACACTTCGATGAGAAAAACCAACAAGAAATTTCCTAACCCAAAAACAAAAATTCAAAGAAGGCCCTTCCATATGCATATATATACCTTGGATTTGCTATCAGGCCAAGGTACAAGAGTCCCATATCCCTCGGGAAGTGAAACTAGGCACATTGGAGGTGCCTTAAAACAACTCCTCTCCCAATGTCAATAGCTTTGCAGCTTCCTAACATAAGATACAACCCCTTCTATCACATGATTTACCTCATTCTTCAGATCCGTCTCCATCTTCTGTTTGTGGTCCTCCATCACCAATGCCCTTCATCTCCTCATCGCCCACATCAGCATCCCCCTTCTTCTCTTCTTCTACTGCTTTGCCTCCATCGCCCAGTGTGCTCTTCGGCTGAAAGACGAAGCCAACAACAACTCCAGAATCCCTTTCCTTTTAGATCTCCGAAAATGGGATTGAGCCTGTTACTGAATTCAAACAGAGTGGGAATCTCAAGAGAGAGAAGTGAGAGGAAATCGTAGAGAGAAGAAAGGGGCGAAGGGTTTCTTGGGGGAGAGAAGTCTATTATAGAGGGCAAGAGAATACCGTTGTGGAGGGAGAGAGTGGGCGAGAGAAGACCGTTTTAGAGGGAGAGATTTGAATTGCGGTTGATATAGAAGGAGCGATTGCTTTGGTACAAAGGAAACGACTTTCTAAAAAGGACACGGATCCTCTAGTTCCTAGGTGGGGGCCACAGTGATGTCTGTGATAAATCCACCCCTGAAAGTACGTCGGGTAGTCTAACACGACACCCACGTATGCGTGCGGAAGCGTAAGAGCAACTAGAATTATCGCTAAACCTATAGGAGGGGGTGATTAGGACCTTTTTTGAAATTCTTTTCGCCTACTTATATAATTCAACAAATCAAACTAAGTAAGCAAGAACACTTCGGCTACCAAGCCTAAGTGGGTCCAATCACAAGACTAGCATATGATTAAGCAATAAACAACCTAGTCTAAAGCATGCATAGGTAATCAAAAGATTTAACTAGACAAGCTCCTAACCTATGCAACCTTTGTAGACTTATGAGAATGGATAAATGAGCTTAAGTCTACACAACTAGTGAAAGTACATCTTGTGTGTGGATGTGCTTAAATAGTGCCTAGCATACATTCCTATCAAGCATTCATAATAAGACAATTAAACTAACAATGCTAAGATATTAATGTGCTCAATCCAATCACAAACACAAGCATGTATAGTGGTTCGACTTTGGGTCTACTCCACTCCCGGTTCAAGTACTCAACTCCTTTGAGCACACCGGCATTCACTATCGGAGGTTTTAAATGAGATTCACCTCTCAACCTTTACACGAAGGTTTTTTCGGTTCACCTCTCAACCATGACCGGAGTTTTGGACAAAGGGCTAACTCTCAAACCAAACGGAGTTTTGGACATAGGCTAACTCTCAACCCGTCTCACGTTCACTCCCGTGACGGAGGCTCCCCCTTGGAGACTTAGTTTAGGCCCGGCAAACGGGCCAAGGAACGGCTAACGTCCCTAGATCGAGTTTGACAAACAAACTCTAAATGGACTCTCAAAAAGGACAACCTTACTTGTCGGATGAGCCCCTTGATTAGCGAAGGTTTGGGTTGCTTGATCTTCGCTCTCCTGTGCTTCAATCAGCTTCCCTTGCTCCCATGATCGTGTCGCCCTTGCGTCGCCAATGCCTCAGCCACACTTGATCAAACACCTTGCATGTGATGCCTTTGAAATGCCCAAGGTGCTAGGAGGGTAGGATTGAGAACTCTACAACTAATGGAAATGGATTGCCTAGAGGTTTTCTCCTACAACGATCTAATCTTAGAGTTTTGGACAGGGATTTGCCAATCAAGAAGGTTCCAAACTCTAGAGATCAAGAGGGGATGAAGGTCATCTTCTTCATGAGCTTGGAATGCTCTAATCTTGTGTTAAAGCACAAGGAAGATTGATGAGGACACAAGACCATTTCAAGTGTACCAACGAAGAAAGCGCTACCGACAAGCACCGTCCTTGTGGATAGGCGACTATTGAGGAGCTGAAGACCCTCCACACGTGATGAGACACATAGAAGACCCCATCCAGGGAGGACACGTGTGAAGGAAGAGTGAAGAAAAAAGACCGAAGAACTGAAGACTTCGGGCGCCCATCGGGCGCCCGACCATTGCCTTCGGGCTCCCGATCGGGCGCCCGAGTTTTGCCTTTCGAGCGCCCAAAACTCTCTGGACGTTTTTGGATGTCTTCGGGCGCTCGACCGAGCGCCCGAACTTTTACGCAGTTTTGTTTAGTTATGCGTTTTTGCTTAGTTCGAGGGTAGTTTAGTACTTTTATGTCTTTTATTTGGTTATTTAAGAGGGTTAGGCCCTAAACACGAATTTTAACTTTTGATATTGATTAATGAAAGCCTCTTTGAGCTCCTCCCGCCTCATCTCTCTCTCATGATGATTCTTCTCTTCTCTTTGATCTTCTTCTTCTGATTTCTTCTTGAGCCCCCTCCAACTTCTTCCAGGTATTTTATCTTCTGTCATTATCATTCTAACTTTTGTTTTGATTATTCCCTACAATCTAAACCTTGAGAATTGATCCAAACCCTAAATCCTCAAATTCTCAAATCCCTAATCCGAGAAACCTCCTGGTTCTTCGGACTAGTGATCCACATTGATTGATTGGGTATAGCCATGCAAGATCGGGAGGTTCCATTCCTCGCCGGATCCAACCTATGCATTATATGAATCCCATACTCCATGGTTGTGATGATGGCCCATTCCATTGCATGTTTTCCTTCTGCTTTTCTTAGTTTATGATGATTTATGCTAGATTTCATTATTATTATTGCTGTTATTTTCGCTGAATAATTATGTTCATGAGCATGCATCATATTTAGGGATGTCCTGCATCAAAGATGCCTTGCATAGGTTGGGAATGAGCCTCAAATGGTCTCCAACAATGGTGGCTTCACTCCTCTCAAAATCCCTCTCCTTGCCCCTCAAAACAAGCCAAGCCCATTTATAAAAGAATGCACAACGGTTTGAAAAATGGGCAAATAATGGCTAGTGCCGACCGGTCGCACGACCGGTCGTCCAGGGTCCACGACCGGTCGGCCATAAGCCAAAGCTGAGACAGAACACACTGTCTTAAGGGTAGTGTACTGCACGATCGGTCAAGACCGATCGGCCAAGGGTCCACGACTGGTCGTCCAGGGTCCACGACCGGTCGGCCCTATGGCCTGCACACACTAATCAGCCTGCTGACACTCTGGACTGTCTGTTCGACCGGTCTTGACCGGTCGGCCAGGGGTCCACGACCGGTCGCGACCGGTCGGACAGGCCTGGGTTCAGTCTACTATTTTGCTGACCCATCCATTCTCCAACCCTCTCACTTAGGCCAAGTTTTAGGTGATGTTTTGGGACACCTAGGGCCAATCTATGATGACTAAAAGTTCCCTAATATGGTCAAGGTCATCAAAGAGGTTAAGGGGTTGGGTTTTGGTCGAGGTTAAGGCACATCAAGGCATCACTTTTACCTGAATCTTCTTCCTTGATGTAGCGGGGCCACTGAGTCTTCGGTCTTCATCTTCATTAGGCTCAACCGACACTAGACTCACTGTCGTAGGTGATTGACAAACAATGTGCACTAATATGCCACAGAAAAGTGCACTAACAACCCCGTCCATCCGTTTTTCCATATAAAAAATGACGCAAATCCAAAACTAAAGTGGGTTGATCAGCAGAAAAAAAAATGTTAGGAAATACCTACCGCCGAAAACATAAGTGGCCTTAGGGTTTATCCTAATATAACAGAACGAATATGCCAATAAATTAGCATAACTTGCAACAAAACTTTATCTTCTTAAATGAATGAATGAAATGTTGGTGTTAGTTCAAAAACGATCTTTATCATCGATTTTTCAAAGAGAGTCGTCATAATATATATATATATATATATATATATATATATATATATATATATATATATCAGTTGGAAGTAAAGGAAGATCGTTTAATATTTGCAATATCTGATAAGAGTTAAAGATCGAACAATTAAGAGAATTGCACTAAATTACATCTTATGTAATGACAGTCTTTATCGAAAATGGCTTAATGGTCTTCGTTTGAGATAGTTTGACTAAGACAAGGTAATGATTGTCACAAGAGAGATCCCCGAAGGAATATGTGGAGTTCACTAGGCTAGATTGAAAATAAGAGCATTAATTCAGCGCTATGGTTATTGTTGGCAAAAAATTACAAGTGATTATATGAAGTTTGCAAAGCGGTGCAAATCGTGTTATAAACATGGACTGCCATAGCATATACTAGCCGTAAAATTCCATCATATTGTCAAGCCATAACAATTTTAAGGATATGTCATTAATTTAATTAAAAAAATATATCTTCCGTTAAATCACGATAACTTCGCAATTCTTGTAACCGATTATTTTACCAGATGGGTTGAAGTTATATATGCCCGTGAAAGAAGTAGGTCAAGTCGAAGTGATCAAGTTTATTAGAGGATATAGTACTCACAGATCCACTATCTCGAAAACTATCACGATCGATATGGGTTTTGTGTTCTCAGAAAGTTAAGCCTTTCGCTAGAGAATACAAATTTAAAATCTCAATTAAGCCCATTATTATATTCAAGCGAATGGATAGGCCAAGTCTACCAACAATATTCTCAATAATATTATGAAGTGATTAAGGATTGATAATCCACAGTCGTGGCATTATACTTTATCAAAAGTTTTGTGGGCCTATCAAACTTCTCAATACTAGTGCCAGTTTGTCCACCCCTGCATATGGACATGATGTCGTGTTACCAATGAAAGTAAGTTTATCTTCACTCAAGATAGCATTTTAATCTTAATTGACCCCAACTGAATTCAGTGAGGCCATGCTAATTGAGTTTGACGAGCTCGATGAAACCAAGTCCAAGTCTTTTAATTTATTGAAATTTCATTAGTTAAAAGTTGTGAGAGCATACAATGAAAGAGTGTAACAGCCCGAAATTTCGGCACCCGAGTACGGAGACTCTGATCCCGAGTTCTCGAGTGTTAACTAAATAAAATGCTATTTTAGGAATGCCACACGTGGAAAATGCACCCACGTGTGTCCTAAATCAGATTTATATTCATTCCATTCACAATTAATCAGAGTAACGTATTTCAATTAGCGGATCATAAGCAAAGCGGAGGTAACTAAATCTAAAAATATAGGGCTAACACCCTAGATGAACAATTCAATTGCAGTGTAAGCCCATATGAGAATTATAAGAATCACAATAGATGTAATAGGAAGGAAAAATACAACTACCAAGAGGGACGAAGCTAGAAGACTACTAAGGCGCCCGTGCGCGCCACCAACTGGTCCTATTCTTGAGACATTTGCATATGTCAAATAGAAGGCGTCAAAACGTCAACATAGTGAAGAAATAACCCCAAGGTTAGACTCGGGATATTTAAATTATAAACAGGTTTATATAAGTATATTATTCTTAAGCGTGTTGTCAAATCAATCAAGTTTAGGTAATGTCCACATACAAATCATAAATCATCCTAGGCTAGTTGATTAAATGCATGGATGTCATGATTCCGCACACAATGCATGTCCCAGGCAAGCCCTGGCCAGACCAACTGGTATCAGAATCCACAGTCCACCTGTCTAGCAGGTCGTAAGTCGTGACTGAGTACACAGCCCTGATGACACAAAGAAATGACATGAGGTGCTCAAGATAGCGCTGGCGCCACATCAAGCAACCAAGCTACACGAGTCCCCCTCAAATGCAATGTCATGTATGAATGATTAATTAAAGTATTTATTAGTCCAATTCATCCAGCAAATTGGTGAAGCCAGAATACCACATCGTATCGTAAAGTCTAACCGGGACTATCTAGCTCCCTGTGATGCGTAACCAATCATCGCCAGTAACCCCTTGATCCAAAGTTAAGTTATCCTACCATGAAAGCCTGGTTCGACTGTGACTCGTCAGCCACGACCAAATCAAAGCGGAAGGTCTCATATCTCAAATATCAAATACAATTAATTTATTCAGAGGTGCGGGCGTTTCACTCGAAATTATCCCAATGCACGCCCGGGTCGTTCGAATGGTGCACAGGCACGCAAACATCGGCCAAGATCACATTTGTCACAAGGGCCATTCGAACAACAATCGGTCACCCCTGTCAATGCTCACTGGTCACTACGGGGAGGCACCACCCCAGCGTAGGCCGACAGCTCAAACACGGTATCCCATACCACCATGCCTGGCTCATAAGAGTTGGTGGATCGAGTCGCAATATGGTTTGAAGTGGACTATTCACAGTGGGAAGGATGGTATTCTAGATTCCATAGGATGTGATTCAAGAATGAAATAAAAAAATGATTAACTCTGAATTGGGCTTATTCGATGGACCCAAGTGGACGATGACAAACCAACAATGGCCACTATCGGTCGACCGTGTCCCGCTTGGTCGATCGAATAAGTCCCTGACTGCCAACCCAGTGGCAGGCAGTACACTATATCAACGATTTTCAGAGCTTAATCCAAAGCAACAGATGCCTTATTATAATAGTAATTTAGGTTATTAAATACCTAATCATAAACATATCTAAGCACCTGGCCCGACCGACTAGCCCGACCAATCCAAAGGACCCGGATGACATAGCCCGGATGACACAAGGCGCCACATACATCCACAAGCATAGATATATTACAATATTATAAATTTATATCATTTAGGCATTTCATCGAGCATGTTATCAATCAAACAACCATAGAGGCATTCATCGAACATGTTATGCACACATCAACTATTAACATATAAACTCAAGCAATCACTAATTAGGATTTGTTGGGAGTAAACTTGAGGGTAGATCTTCACCTTGGAATCGAAATTACTCGATTCGGATGAGGCCGGAGCGATCCAAATACGGTCCGAACGTCGAAAATTGGGGAATACCTCAATTACCTACAATGAATCACAAATCTAGTGTTAATCAATTAAGGTTTAATCTAATTAAGTGCTCAATTAGGGTTTAGGGTTTTGGTATCTCGGATTTGGGAAAATCCCAAATCGATTTAACGAATCGGGGCCCAAATTCGGTGCACCGTCGGACTCCCAACGGAGTCGAGCTTGGTTATGGCTTCTACAAAGCGTGGGCCACACCCAGTCGATGACCGGGATCCCAAATCCTAGCAAGAGGAACCCTAGGGTTAGGGTTCCGTCGGAAACAAATAGGGGTTTTTAACCCTAATGGTCCAAAAATGAAGAAAATGGAAGGAAGAGGAAAATAAGAGGTAGCTGAACACCTTACCTAGCATGAGGAGGAGAATCAAACCCAAAGCCACCGGATTTTAGCTGGAGAAACGCAAGAATGGAGGTGGAGGCCGGAGAGAGCTCGGAAATCCGAGATTTTCACGGTTGGAGGAGGATTTGAGGAAGAAAGGAGGTTTGAGAAGGGAGGAAGAGAGCTAGGAGGGCTTAGGAGCAAAGGGGAGAAGAAGATGAAGGAGAGAAATGAGAGAAAGAGAGAAAGAAATGAGAAAGAGAGAGAGAGAATGGGGTTTGAAACCCCCCTTTTAAATCCGTCCAGCCACGACCGGTCGGCCGGTCGCAAATCCGGTCGGCCGGATCCCGCTGTCCACCCATTTTTTCCTTCAAATGAGGCAGCGCAACCGGTCGGCCGATCGCCTAACCGGTCGGCCGGCTACCTAACCGGTCGGCCTGTTGTCAAATCGGTCGGCCGATCGTCCCTTGGCCATTTTCTCTGAAAATTTCAGATTTCTTCCCTGCACAGTGAGTTCCCACACAGTCCAGGCTACTTGTCAGTCTTATTTACAAAATAACATTTAAGTAAATGTCATGTTTAATTTATGTTTCCATTTACTTTAAGTTATTTATGTAAATAAGGAAGTACCCCCCATTTGGATTCAATAAAAATACTAGAAAATTGAAATCCCAATAATAAAGATTTTAATTTTCCCCTCCAAGTACAATCGCAACTTTTTGGCATTTTCAAAACATAGCGCCTTTTAAAAGAGAGGGTTTTTGCCAAATCTAAACCGTTCAAAAAATCTGAAATACCTCAAATAGTCTAAAACACCAAGGTCCGGTAAAATATTCATGATGGTCTCGTCGATCTACATGTGGATTAATAATTCAGGGTTCTTTACTTAGTATTTACAGACAGCGACATACCGGAGTCAACCCAATCGTTGGAAAACTCTTCCGAACCATGTGATCTTCCAACTCCTAAACTAATTCCATCATTTCTTTGGTAAAAACATTCATTTTAGTCCCCAATACATGTGAACACACGTGCGGGTACGCCTATAACCGATACACCGAAGGTAATGCCCAAGGACTTCCAATTTCCAAGTTAGTGAAAATCCGGGGCGTTACAAAGAGTAAGAGGAAAATCATTTGGCAGACATGAATGTGGTAATGTCTTGTGAACATTTTATGAATATCATTTAAATGTTTTATGAACTTCTATATAGATGAACACTAATATTAAATCAATGTAAATAAATTAATAGCAAAACTTTTAATGAACTGGCCAACTTTTAAAATACTTGATGAATTATCTAAAGCATAAGATCAACCCATAAGGAATATTCAACATAACTAAGTGGATCCTTTATTAGATCGCACAGACTTTGAAGAATCTTGACGTATTTGTCTAGTCACACCCACTTTTATTAACCATGAGATGACCTCGTGAAGTGAGAAAAAACATGTGTTGTCAGGATCTCTCGGCCCACACGTCATTTTAAGTATAAGGATGGTGGAGACCTTAAAATAAACCTACGCTCCTGTGTAGGATAGGACAAGGTACATTAACTTGTTGCTGAGTTTGATGGTGGAGACTTTCTATCCTTACTTGTTGTCAATCATCTTACACAAAATGATTAAATAAATATATTCTATGCATGTCTTATAACTTACTAAGTGGTCATTACTAAATAGGGTACTAAGATCTATGGCACACAACGCTCTTATGACTAACAATCGTTGTATCTAATATTAAGTTCCCAATGACAACTAGAGAAATCTCTCTTTTTAATTTCATAATATGTTGCCTTGAGATAGCTACATGTTAAAATATCAAATAATGTGTATTTTTTAATATTTTGAACAGAGATAATTTGGTACTCAATCAATTATATTTTTATTATATTTATCATGAGAAAAATGAACAAATTTAGATAAATATCATATATGTATGATCCAAACACGTCCAACATACTTTATTACGTGTGAAAGCATGTTAGCGAAATTTTTTTATGGGCGTATCTATGAAAAACTATGAAATCATTGGGATTTTTATTCTTTAGATTTGATATTGCATTTTAAATGATTTTTAGTTTAATTATCCAAGAATAGAGCCTTTTGTGTTTGTTTTCTCACCTACAAGATGTATCATACCCAATAGTCCACTGTGCCATAATGAGTTAAGAGAAGAGAGACAGAGTGGTTGGTGATGGGAGAGTTGCCAATGAGATTTAGAAATTGTTACTAATGAGGAGTACATTATTTACATCCAACTGGTGTAGGGACCATTGTTCGATTGAGGTAATGGTGTGGTTGATAATGTTAGATGTGACTACAATGATAATGGGTGCCAATTATGCATTTACGCGCCATGTTAAATAGCAGTACAAAAATGAAAAAAAAAAGGAGAAGAAGATGAAGACAACATGATTTAACCTTAGCCTACATCCATCATGATAGAGGTGTCATTAAGAATTTCTTACCTTTTTTTATTTATTTTTCCCAACAAAGAGTTATATCTCTATGCATGCAAGTGATGTGAGTTCTCATAAAGGAAGATGAGAAATTAAAATTCCAATGATATTAGAGAGATGTATTAATTTGTCAATGAAGTCAATCTTGAGTTAATCCCAATTTCAAACATTTCATTAATAAAAATCAAATCTTGAAACATGTGTTTAATGTAGAGATGAAATAGAAAAGTTTAGTTTCCATGAATATAAATGCATGACGTCATTGAACATTCGCCTTCATAAATATATTAAATAACAATTTTTTATTTTTATTTTATAAAAGTTAAATTTTCATAAAAATCATTTTTTTTTATATTTCCAAACTAACCCTCAAAGAAATAAAAAATCCAAGCAAGAAATCTATACCACTTATTTCCAAAAAAATTACAAATAGATAAAAATATACATATTTAATCTTTTTTTTTTAAAAATATTTTCACATACGTTAAACCAAAAAAGAATACGAAATTACAAAGGACTTATGCTTAGGTAATTTGATAAAAATTCATTAACTCCATAATACAAAATATTATAAATTGAATATAACGAAGGCTTGATAGAACTTCAACATTTTAACATCTATACTATAAATAAATAAATAAATAAAAACATCACAAAGGTCACATGAGTGGATGTGATCCTCTTATTAAATGAGGCACATCTGCATCTTGATTGTTAGTTGTTCACCTATATCAAAGGTCTGGCCTAGTAGATGAGCACATTAGCCTATTTTTTTTTGTAATAAGCGGTATTTATAGTATAGCTTTAATGTTTGAGTTGGTGGATAGCCAATAACACTCACGAGACACACGAGTTCAGCCCACCTTCGAGAGTGGGCCAGCCTCATTTTCAAGAGAGAAGATCTTGACGATAGAGCCTCTTCATTTCATACTACACAAGTGACACCACAGCCGTTGCCTTTTGGGCGATAAAAGCATCTTGATGAGGGGCCATTTCGTCCCCAAACATAGCATGCATGTTATGGATTATCTATCTCAGCCATTCATCAGTTGCATGTAATGGTGAGAGGCGGGATGGGATACGCCGGATCGGTGATTCCAATCAAACTTGAAAGTTGCCACGCGTATGGTTTGATATGCTTGAGATGGGCTGCCTAACATTTTCAGTGTTGCTTGAACTTGGAAGTACCGTCACGCAGCCTCCTGAGGGGCCAGCCGGGTTGCCCCGCTAGGAGAGGATTAGGTGAGACCCCGGATCCACCGAGGTGGATAGGACCCCTGACTGTGGGGCCACTGTGATATATGTGACTACATCCATACCGTCCACCCGCATTGAAAGTTCATTTTATGGCATGATCCAAAAAATGAAGCAGTTCCAAGTCCCAGATGGACCATAGTACAGGAAACAGTGGTGATTGGCCATTAAAAACTTCCTGTGGGCTATAAAAGCTTTGGATCAAGATGATATTTACATGGTCTCTTCGTCTAGGTGTTTGTGACCTTATCAACAGGTTGGATGTCAAATAATGTCAAACAAACATTACGGTGAAATACATGAAGCTTTCAATGGTAGAGATTCAACCACGACTGTTTTTATGGTGTGGTCCACCTAAGATTTGAGTCATCTTCATTTTTAGTATAATGCTCTAAAATGATCTTTTAAAATGGATAGACGGTGTGGATTTAAGACACATAAATCAATGTGAGCCCCACAGTCAGGGGTCCCACCCACTTCGGTGGTTCCGGGGTCTCACCTAATCCGCTCCCTGCCCCACTTGCCACAGGTGTCATCGTAGCCGCGAATGCGAGATCCGGTCCATTCATCATGTGGTCCCCAAAGAATACTAACCACACATGCATGATGTTTTTTGCGTGTCCGACTTGATGAGCTTAGCTGCTAGATCTCATTTGACGGTGTGGTCCACTGTATGAACGGCTGTCTTTAACACACGTGTCACGCGGGAATCCGCCGCGGCGTGCCCCTAGAAAAGAAGACGAGGGCACTTTTGCCAGGACGACTTAAAAGGTCTGAGGGTAAGTCAGTCTATTCTCTCCTTTCCTAACTGACAGCTGGCGGATGGTCAGTGCAAAATATACAAATGGACGAAGGTAACCTTCTAACGACCGCGCTCGCGGCATCCTTTTTTGAGGTCCGGTTTGGTACTCGACAGGACTACTGAATTAGTATGTCTCGCTAGCCGCGACCTTTCTCTGGCCTTATTTCCGGGCGTGCTTCGGTGGATCCCTGACCGTGATATATTTACCTTAATCCACGCCGTCCATCCATTTTAAAATCTTGTTTTATAGAACAATATCAGAAATTAAGCAGATCCAAATATGAGGTGGACCACACCCCAGGAAAAAGTGGTGATTGAGCATTAAAACTTTTTGTGGGCCACAAAAGCTTGATATCAAGATAATATTTGTATGGTCTCTTCATCCATGACTCTTTGACCTTATCAACAGTTTGGATGGAAAATAAACATTTAGGTGGCCCCCAAGAATTTTTCAATGGCGACTGTTTTAATCTTTACTTGGTGTGGTCCACATAAGAATTAGATCTACTTAATTTTTGGTATAGTATCCTAAAATGAGGTTTTAAAATGGATGCATGGCGTGGATTTAAGGAATATATATCAAGGTGAGTCCCACAGTCAGGGATCCACCTAATCCACGAAGCCGCGCCCAATCTTTCCCGCCCTTTTAAGTGGGACCCGCGATGACTCCCATCGTTATGGGCCCAGGGGCCACCTAACTTGGGGAATATTCGAGCACTGTACCTTGCCTCTTTTCAATCTCGACGGTTGATGTCTTGTTTCTCTTGATTGACCCTAGCATAGGGGAATCAGACTGGTCATTTGGTGGGCCTCATGCATGTTGGGTCATCCTCAAAATTCTCTCCCTGGTTCTTCCTGTACTTTTGATGGTTGGCTTGCAAACACATACACATCAGTCCACATTCAATGGTTAGGACACTCCGATGGAGAAGAAATCAGCAGCGTACCATCCATCCAGATCCGACACCCTAAATTCAATGCAGATAGTGTGGGGCGCGGCTTTGGTGGATCCCTGACTGTGGCCCACCTTTACATCCACACCGTCCATCCGTTTTGACAGCTCATTTTAAGTAACTATGCCAAAACTGAAGCAGATTAGAATCTTAGATGGACCACACCACAGGAAACAGTGGAGATTGAATATCCATCATTAAAAACTTCTTGTGGGCCGTTAGGAATGTTTATTTGCCATCCAACCTGTTGACAAGTTCACAAATACCAGGATGAAGGGACCACATAGATACCAACTTGATCCAAAACTTTTGTGGTCCACAAGAATTTTAATGGTCAACCACCACTGTTTCCTGTGGCGTGGCTCACTTGAGGTGTGTATCTGCTTCAGTTTTTGGATCACACACTAAAATTAGCTGTCTAAACAGATGGACCGCGTGGATTTAAGTCACATACACCACAGTGGGCCCCACATCCAGGGATCCATTGAAGCCGTGCACGATAGTATGAGAATTAAGGACAGGTGGGCCTCAAGTATTTTTGGGATCATATACTTCATCTGGTGGAACTGACGGTAGATGGCTGCTGTTATATAAAATACAAAAAAGTCTCCGTGGAACAAACAATTGAGCCATTCGACAGGTGGTCTTTTTCCACGGCGAATAGACCACCGACTAATATTTACTTTTGACCGTCCAATTGCGAACGGGAAAATTATATACGTTGATCATGTTTTTGGAGGATTCTCTGCAGCATTGTGGAGCCCACCAGTAGCTGGAGTGGTTAGGAGAAGTGAAGGCTGGGCCCACAGTAAAAAAAACATGCGGATGGTATTTTGGACGCGTCTAGATCGAGTTTCGGCCTGTAGTCAGTTTTGACAATCCATTTATTTTCTGCATCGGTGGCCCACCTGATGATCAGATCCGCTTGATTTTTAGGTATGGATTAGTTTTCAATTTTGGCATTTGGGGCCATGGTTTTGCAATCCAGACCATTGAAGTATTGGATCCCGTGGTGGATGGGTGAGAATTAAAAACTACTATATTGAAAGACTCCAGTAGCATTTATTTGGACGCTCTTCAGTTGAATAGTTTTATATCTTCTTAACCGTCTATTGTAGCCCACAAATTGGACGGTTGGGATTGTAATTTGGAGAATCATTTGCTTCGTGGTCCGTCCACGGTGGGATGCAATTGACCATAGGTCTTGATTAGTGATTAGTGATTACCGAACTATAAGTGCCATTAGTCAGAACTGAAAAGACCAGATGCATGCCACATATATAGACCCTAGATAGCATACCTGGCATAATTTTGTAACAATCAGGACCGTTCATCTTGTGGAAACTATCATGGACGAGCTACGTTTCAAAATTCACGCATGTTAAGCAATCCTAGCCATCATTTATCTTCAACTTTTCGCACTGGATGCTGGCCGTTGAGCTGTTGTGTTTTCTACGGAATCTTTGAAGGGAACTGCTCAGATGGGTCATCCGATCAAAGTTTATTTTTGACTCGTCTGATCATCCATTGGAGGGATAAAAGGAGGACGGTGTAGATTGGTGCGTAATCATGCCACGCGTACGGTGGAGAGCTAGCTCTACCATGTTCCCGTTATTCCAGATGCACCGCACCATCTCCCCCCCCTGAAATCACGTGAGCCCCTTTTCCAACTCCTTTGGCATGCCCATCAATGCCATCCGGCTGCATGGTTGAACGACCCGAACTACCCACGTGGGCCCACCTTGGATGGATGGGAGCGGTCCAAAAAATGGACGCGGATTAGCTACCGACGGTGGCTATCTCCCCACTGAAGTGACGTCACCAAGTTCTGTGGGCCCCACCATGGTATGCGTTTTGTATCCACAGGACCACAACATCCATTCAAGCTGATATTTGTGCATTCCCTTCGTCCATCCCTGTGTGGACTTATGAACAAGTTGGATCTCAAATAAACATCATGGTGGGGCCTAGGAAGGTTTCAACAATCGGCGTCATTGTCCCCACTGTTCTCTGTGGTGGGTCCACTTGAGCCATGGATCTGCCTCATTCTTTGCCTCATGCCCTAAAATGATCTCTCCAAATGGATGGACGGTGTGGATACAACACATACATCATGGTGGGGCCCACAGAACAATCAGTTGCATTTAGATGGAAACTTAAATAAAGTAGTGAACGGTTGGCATTCAACTAGAAAATTTTGTGGACCAGGAAGTCCAACTGGGGTGATCATCCGACCATAGCCCAACCATGATGTTTAGCACCAGAGATACAATTCATACGATCCGTCCATTTACCCATACATGGCCCATTGGATGAATTGATAAGCGTATTTTAGAAACCAGGTTACGTATCCTGCCAGATCAGAAGGACGAACAGCAAAGATGACGCTTGCGAACACCTAGGTCCATAGCTCAAGTGGCAGACCGAGTGAAGTTAGCCTTCGTTTCAACACTAGGTCATGGCATCGATTGCCATATTGGGGTAAAAAAGGGAGAAGAATAAGAAGAAGAAGAAGAAGATAACGCTCGCGTACAGATTGAGTTGCGAGATGGGCTATTGAAGTGACGTCGCCATCTTTGAATCGTGCCTTAGAATAATCTCTCCAAGTGAATGGACGGTGTGGATACAACAGATACATCATGAAGTGGGCCCACCTAGAATGTATGTGATTTATCTATTTGTTCCATATGTTTTTCCAGCTCATTTTAGTGGTTGAGCCCAAAATTTAAACATATCCAAATCTCAAATGGACCATGCCACATAAAACAGTGGCCATAGATGAAGGGAAAACACAAATATCAGCTTGATCCAAAACTTCTGTGTCCCCCAAGAATTTTTCAATGTAGACATTCAGTTCACACTTTTCCTATGGTGTGGTCCACTTTAGATTTTGATAAGATTCTTTATTTGGATGAATGGACGGAGCGGATAAAATATGTAAATCACAGTGGCCAATAGAGTTTACTCGATACGCTTAGCGTGCGGAGTAACTACGTAATCCGCTTCCGCGGATTCAACGCTTTAGGTGACATCATCACTACAGTAGTTCAACCTGGCTATCTTCCTTCTTTTCAGAGTCATTCCCTAAAATATCTTAAATGAATGGACGGAGGCCCCTCCACAGCTTGGTACTGAGGAAGGACGCAATCCGACTATTTGCAAAGCCTCGTTGGCGAGGGACGCCCCACTCCCTCCGGCGCCGCATACAGTTTTCCAGACAGTCAATAAAGCCCTCCAGCTTTCACGTACACAGAATACCAGCTTGACGGAGACTTTGATACTCTGGCAGAGTGTCATGGTTGATACTCATGCGCGAAGGACCTGCATACGTGGAATACGTATAACTTAAACTACGCCGTCCAAATAATGTACCCAAATTTACATGGACCATACACTAGAACCTAAACTGATTCGGTTTCATTACTAACCGATTGGTGGACATCTATTCAATGTCCCTATATCAACAAACAGATACCGTTTATCAGGCTCATCGAAGACTAGAATCAATAATTCTGAAGATGGCCTATCAACACTGGTTCCAGAAATTTGGACGGTTGAATTTAATTAAAATACACCATTTGTACAGTAATTAAATACCTGAATATCAACCATTAACGTTTCCAGAGTATCAATTAAGTTTGCGAAGCCCTCCCATGTGCCGAGCTCTGCCCCATCAGGATGCAGCACACGTGCCAATATGACACACGTCTCATAGATCTGAGCTATCCATCCAGTGGCCAAAAATGGGTAGATCCTCCAGCCTAAAAATCAGGCTTTGCCATTCAGGTAGGGGCCCTAGTGCACAGAACAAATGAATAGCTTTAAGAATTTGTATCCAGCCGTTCATTTACTTCTATAAACTGTGGCCGACCTAAGAAGATCAGCAATCTGAAATTAATCCTATTCAACATAATAAATACGACAACCTAATGGAAGGCTCGGATCACTCACGTGGAGAGGGCAATGGCATGGGAAACTCACACGTCCGGACGTATGGGTCGGAACTATATCCGTTGGATCAGGGGCCATGTCTGTGGTTGACGGTCCATAATAAAAGTGCCTTTGTATTCCAACCAAGAGTTCGTTTATTAGTTTTCACCAGCAACGTTGAGGCCACTCTGATGAACCGTTTAGATCATGGAACATGGCCCTAGATCCAACGGATATAGTCACGACGCATCGTAGTGTAATACACATCGTGGTTCCTGGAATCTCCTGTAATCGAAAGCTTTGTGGGGTCCACAGTGATGTTCATATTATATCTACTCCGTCCATCCGTTTCTTCAGATCATTTTATGAATGAAACAAAAAATAGGGAGATCCAATACTCAAGTGGGTCACACCATTGAGTATTACAACCATTGAACATTATAGGGGCCCATATAAATTTTATACCAGATTTATATTTGTGTTTTACCTTCATCCAGGTTTCGATAATCTAATGGACGGCTTGGATGGATAAAAATAACACGGTGGGTCTCAGGATGGTTTCAACGGTAGGCGTTTCCATTCCCACTCTATTCTGTTGTACGGTCCACTTGAGTTTTAGATCTCCATCATTTGATCCTGGAACATAGAATGATCTGAAAAAACGAACGGACGGAGTGGATATAATACAAACATCACGATGGGCCCCACAGAGCTTGGGTCCCAGGGGATTCCTGTAACCCTGGTTACACCGTTACAGGCAAGTGGCGTCCAAACGAGAGTGGTATTTTGGTAATTTTGATAAAAAACCACTCAACCAATCCCGCTCTATTTCAAGTTCACCCACGTGAAAAAAATGGCGCGAAATAACTCCAATCTCCCGCGTCTTTCCGACACGCTCCTTCCCTCCATTTCTCTCTATCTCTATATTTCATCGCCTCTTTTCTCTCTCTCTCTCTCTCTCTCTCCCCCTCTCTCTCCCTGAAAACCCTAGAACGAAGAGAGATGCTCCCGCAGCAGCAGCACCACCCCATCACTCCCATAAACGCGGCGATCCTCGCACCCCTCAAGCGCGGCAAGAAGCGCGGCAGCTATAACTGCGGCCGCTGCGGCCTCCCGAAAAAGGGCCACTCCTGCAACATCACCACCGATCCCACCGTCCCACCTTCCCTCACCCCTCCCCCTCCACGTCAGCAGCTCCGCCGCTCCCTCTCCTTCGACGACGATGTTGACTTCGCCCACGTGGCCGCACCGTCCGACGAGGACGAGGACGGGGACGGAGATGATGCCTCCTCCCCGTCCTCGGCCTGCCTGGCCGAGGTCCTGAGGCGGCTCCCACCCTCGGCCCTTCTGTCGGCCGCGCAGGTCTGCAAGGAGTGGAGGGACTGCGCGAAACGCGTGTGGCGTGCGGCTGAGGAGCTTCGTTTGCGGGTCCCATTAATGTCGAAAGTGGGGTTCGTTGGATCGGTGCTCCGCAGGTGTACGGGGCTCGTTAGACTCTCACTGAGGATGGAAAGGTTGGAGATGCTGGAAAATAGAGATGGACTTGAAATGACAAAAAATGCACTACAGATCTGATATTTAAGCCCCCGTCATTTTGATATCCAACACCTTGTGTCGGTTCGTACTTCGTAATGACACTGAAATCGTCTTTTCTTGGCGACTGCAAAAAACACAACATAAAAAGGGCCTATCTATCAAAAAGTGGGGTATAAATATCTAAATAAATAAATGAAATGAGAGATTTCTTTTTGTTAGGATGAAAAATGGATTTTTTTCAAATTTTCTTATTATTATTATTTTTTTTTGTGCAGTGATTTGGATGCGACGATGTTGGCATGTGTTGCATTTTCATGTCCAAATCTCGAAGCCTTGGAGATCAGTACGGCTGATACTGCCATCAACAGGATTACCGGGTAATTATTTTATTTTATTCTTTTTTTTTTTTTTACAAAAAATCATTTGGGTTCTTTTTGGTAGAAATGAGACTGGTTTTTATTGGGATTGATATCTCATTGGGGATGATTTTCTTTCTTTTTATGGATTTTTTTCTGGTTCATTTTATATGCATGATCCATGGCACGTTTGCCTTTATTATTATTATATATATTTGATTTTTTTATACGATGGGATTTATTTTTTGAAGTTAGATCTTCCTATTTTCTTTTCCAGATCTGTTATGACTTTGAATTTTTTTTTTATCTTTTTATTTTTTGAATTATTTTATAAAGTTTAGATACTGGCTTCTGGAGTCAGATCTGTGAGATTCTTTGGGTGTATTTGCATTTTATGATTTTCCTAATTATAATTTTATTTTTGTGGAGGAATTTATAGGATCTTCTACCTGAGGGTATGTGTGTGGCATCCTTTTGATTTAGGTTCCTGAAAGTGGGTCCAGATCTCAGTGATCTGGAGTGTTGACCTGATGGGCTCCACTGTGGATCTACCATCTGTTGAAAATCTCCCCAATGGATGATCCTAACAATTTGATTGGTGGCCGGAAAATTGGATGGGTAGGATCTTTGGATCTTTGAGATCTTGTGTGGTCCATCTGTTGTGGGGCACATCAGATCAGATGGTTGTTGATCAACTGCAGGGCCTGCTGGATGGTCTGGATCGTCCATCTGCACATCTATGCGGGCCTCATCATGGATGAGCCGAGAAATGAACCTCAAGTGTATAGTCAGACATACCTTCTTCTTTTTAATAATTTGTTGCTGGTTTATGGATTCAGTCCTGTTTTCGGTTTATGTTGGTGTGGTATTAGGGTTTGTCTAGTGCTCACTGTGTTGGTGGGCTCTGTTAGCGTTGATCATCCGGACCGCCCAACTCGTAGATCTCCTCTTGGATAGGGTTTACTCCAAAATATACCCTCATTTCAGATGATGACCCTACACTTCTGAGCAATGTGGACCATTTGTAGACTCTTATTTAAAAGGTTAGGCCATTGATCAAATGGTTAGGGGAAGATAATTGCTGTTCTTGGGCTTTTGATCCGTTCAGGTGGTATCCTATCCACTGGATGGTCTTGATACGATTCACATTCGCCCTCGATGAAAAATAACTAGATCCATTGCACTCTTGGTGTGCCCCATCATGGCCCCACCATTTGGGTATGCACTCATCAATCCAAACCATTCAACCTATGCCTGCATCTTGGATGTGCCTGTTAAAAAAAGACATCAACATGATAATCCTATTTGCAGAATATTTATATAAAAGACATCAATAATGATCAGACTGATCAGGTGGTTGGGGTTATCTGCTTGGTGAGATTTTTTTGTGCTGTGGCCTATACAACAAGTGTCCCATCCACTGAGCAGTCTAGATGTGCAAGCGTGTGTCCACTGACTGTGTCTGATCAACATTGATGTAGTTCACCTACAGGGAGGACATTAGAAAAATCCATACTATTTTCCTTGTCTTTTCTAGTTATATTTGTTGCATATTGATGAAATAAGGTCTTCTACATCAACTGGTTTGCATTTTTTTTCTATTGTTTTTGTAGTTGTAGAATTAAGGTGTGTTTGAGTGTCACTGAGAATTGTTTTTTATTGCGTATGGAAGCATACCAGCAGCTGGATTTGAGCTCAAGATTGTGGCCCACACAGGCTTACAATGGGCCTGAAATTTCAACAGAATGGGTTCTGTGATGCCAAGTTTGAATGGTTAGGATTTTTTAACACGTGGCAATATATTAACATGTGTGTCAGAGGCAGTCAATCATTGTCTTGCTAGCTCATTTTTTTTTTTTTTTTATAAAAAAAGGGCAAGTAGCTTTCCCCACGTATGCTGCTCTCTTGTAAATTTAATGAGAAATGAAAAATGGGTGTCCTCCCAACTCACCCATATATTTACTTCCATGCATCCATTTAATTCTACTGCAAGTTCTAGTTGAGTTGCATCTGATTCATGGATTTTCAGTTAAGAATTCAGAAGTGGAATTCGTTTGTGTCTGGTGGTATTTGCTTTATGGCCGTGTTAATGACTTTTTCCTGGTGCTGTCATCATTTTCTTGCTGTTGCTATTATTGTCATTTCTATTCCTGCTGTTGCTGTTATTGTTGTGTCGGTGGTGATTGATGGAATTAAGTCTCTGGATGCTATTTTGGTAATCTGGTTTGTAAAGGTTTACCAAAGGGAGTTTGCTTTCAATATCATTAGAATTTCCTAAACTGCGTAAATCATCTTCTTCAAGTCTTCCCATTACTACTATGATAGAATATTAATGGAGTTTGTATTGCAGAGTGTCTGGTGGTACTTCCTTTATGGCTGTGTTACTGTTTCCTGATGCTGTCATCATTTTCTTGCTGCTTGCTGTTGCTATTATTGTCATTTCCATTCCTGCTGTTGCTGTTATTATTGTGTTGGTGGTGATTGATGGAATTAAGTCTCTGAAAACTAATTTGGCAATCTGGTTTGGTGAGGTTTACTAAAGGGAGTTTGCTTTCAATATCATAAGAATTTCCTAAACTGTGTAAATCATCTTCTTCAGTTTTCACATTACTATTACATTGATAGAATATTAATGGAGATTGTATTGCAGAGATGAATTGGGCCGTTTTGTGGCTGAGAAACGATGTCTTTCAAGCCTTAAAATCGAAGGGTGCACTAGTCTTGGCTTTCTCAGCCTATGTTCTTCAAGTCTGTCAACGCTTTGGCTTTCGGACCTTCACTCCATGTCCAAAATGGTAACTATCTTTTTTTTTTTTTTCCTTGGTAGTTTTGTTGTTTTGGTTAGTCTGTTTTTCTCGTTCGTGCATTAAACAAAATCTATGCTGTTGCATTGGTTCCTACAGGCCTTCAACTGTCCTAATTTGAAGGAGCTTTCCCTTGACTTTACCCGCCAAGAGAATGACTCTACCGATCTCATCACCATGGTGGATAGTTTTGGAAGGAGCTGCCCAAGATTGAGAAACATACATATTGCATCTGTTCAACTGTCTCATGCTGTTGTGCTGTCTCTGACAAGTGCAAATTTGAGGTTTGTTCATTGCTTATAGTACATTGATGTTTGTTGTCTTTTGATTTTAAGGCTTGAAAGACATTGGAAATGCTGTTCATTGCTTCTAGATTGTCCTTGCTTGGCTGATTTCTCTGATTCGGATTCTGCAAAAGCTTTAGGAGTTTTTGCCTTTTGGGTAAATATTGGCACTAATGTCTAACGAATGATGGTTTTTCTGCTGGCAAACATTGTGATGTGTAGCGTTCACCCCTCTGAATTGTGAGGTGTACGCTACATGCTACTCCTAAATTTCTTATTAATGTTGTATTTGGTTGCACCACATATCATGAAATTTCATGGCATTTTGCACCAAATTGGACTAAAGTTTCATATATTTGGCGCAACCAAATGCAACCTATAACAATAGGAAAAATATGGTAAATCACAATATAATGTAGATAAAAATAGCAATGGAACTTATTTAATGCTTATACTTACTACTTTACTAAAATTATTGAAAACATTAACTAACATTTTGTTGAATAGAAAAATGTAACAAACCATTCAAAACATTAATTGATTTTAATGTTTTGGCGAAAAATTACTTGTGGTGTGAGCTATGTAGTGTGTAGTGTATGGTACTTTGCGTGTAGTATATGCCACATGTGACTTACAGCTATTTTAATGAGCTATGTAGCTCAAAGGTAGCATAAGCTATTTAAAGATGCTGGCTGAAACTTCTGATCCGACCAATTTTTTTTTTCTTCCTCTGAAGGCTTTATAGTTGTCATTGTGGTGCTAGCAAAACATGAGTCTTGTCTCCATTAATTTCATCTTTTGAATGCAGCAGTAGCATTTCTTCAGCAATGTGGGTGTTATTTTCTCTTGTAATAATGCGTTATGGAGGCTCGCTAATTATTATAATGCATGCCTACCATTCCCTGCCCCTCTGAACTGCATTTGCCAAGCTGGCAGATGTGTCAAGCATCCGAGCTGTCTATTCTCACTGTTTAGATGCCCTGGTACAAAAAGTAGGTGGTCAGTACGCATACCAAAAAAAAAACAAAAACAAGTTTTTGGTGATCAATTTTTGCACACTTGCTACATTGATGAGGGGGCTGCCTGATTTTCAGGCAGGCATACACAGCAAGACATGTGCAGAGGGGATACTACATACATGGGATTTTGTAAACATTGCGTCTTATAAATAATTACTAGTGTCTGTTAGGCATCCGGGTTGTGAAATTACAAGATGTTTATTGTGATGTTGAGCCTAATGTGGTAGAGGTAAATGCTTGAACATTGAATGACTGAGGTCATTGTCCCAGTCCCAGCCTAGTGCCATCGAAAAAGTAAAAAAAAGTAGAGGGCACATTCTACTAGGGTGTGTTGGGATATGCTATCTGATTGAATTGCAATTATTACTCTGCTGAGGCTGAAATACCAACTGCGATGTCCTTGGCATTCATGTTGGTGGCTTGTTTTGCATTTCAATATGCTATGTCATTAAAATGCACCTTACTTTTCTCAATCACATTCGATGGTGCCTTTTTAAGAACTAATGTCAACATTTGCTCTTTTCTCTCTCTGAGATTGCAAATCTAAGTGTTGAATTTGTTGTATTATCTAACACAATTTTTTAACTTCATTTCTTGCAGTGGTAGCCTAGTTTTCTAGTTTCACGAACAATGTTTATTGGTTTTATGTTATCAGGGGCTTGCGCATGCTTTCGTTGGTACTTGGTTCAGAAATCACAGATGCATCTGTGGCTGCAATCACTTCCAGCTATGCAAACCTGGAGTTGCTTGATCTGAGTGGGTATGTGATGTTTCTAATTATACCTGAAAACTAGGTGATTCATCTCTTACTGACCCTGGTAATTATACTATCTTGATCTGCTGAGGCTCACTGTAGATTAGAATGCCTAAAAAATCATCTAGACTGGAAGATCCTAACCACCCAATTTTTGGCCTTTTTCTGGTCTGTTTCAGTATATTGCTTTCTATTTGCAGGGTACTTATCAGATGGTTATGATCTTCCAATATTGGAGGTTTGGATCATAAGCCCCATCCACTGCAGGACCATCAGTTCAATAGTTTGAATCACCAAACTGCGGGTCCCGCTCTACATACTGCATCACAGCATTATATGTGTTGATGCACTAGGACCTTACAATGCCTTAAAAAATCCATGTTAACGACAAGCGCGCATATACAAACCCACTCACAATGCACTGTAAAGGAATTAAGTTTGTTATGTGCGAAATAGTCTGCTGATGTGCATAATTCCGTACTTGTAGGGCTACTGTAAAGTGATCCAGACTGTTGATCTGATGGTCAGTGACCATGGATGGGGGATGACTAAAAAAATAATTGTCGGAAAATCTGAACCCTTCAATTACTGGCCTCAAATAGATGGTTCAGTGGAATTCAATGAGTTCAAGTTCAATAGAAAAGAGCGAAGGGAGGCGGTTTCTCCAATCTGGAGGCATCCCCCATCAGCAACAAGGCACATCAGATGAATGATTTGGATCTCACCAAACAATGGCTACATTTGATACTGCAAGGAACTAATTACACTAGTGGTGCTACAAAACTCAATTACTCAATATGATGTCTAACGAGAGGTTTGCTAGCTCCACAACCTTCCACATGCACCTCTACGTGTGACTACATATTATGTTTATGATGTCCCATCTGTGCATCAGATGGGTTCCACCATTTAGTTGTCTGACTCGATATCATGCTGATTAACTTACAAGTAGGCCATGCATGATTGAAAACAATGGATGGTCTAAGCAAATTGCAGGTCCTTTTGGGGCTAGAACTGTATCCCTGCACGGATGACTGTCTTTGTTTCAAATGATCATTATAGCTCCATGAGTTCTCATATACTACCCTGTTCTGCTTTCAGATCAAGCATCAGTGATAGCGGGATTGGAATGATCTGCAATGTTTTACCCCATACATTATCTAGACTACTACTTGCCCTTTGTCCTAACGTCACTTCAAGTAATCAGCTATCCAAACTCACTGTTTCCACTTGGGTTTTTTATGCAGCTACGGCATTTGCTGTATTGCTTGTCTTTGTTACTCAACTTTTTCCTAATCCTATTTCAGGTGGCATACAATTTGCTGCAGCCCAACTGCCGCTTCTACTACTCATTGACTGTGGGATGACCATTTGCGACCCTAGTGTTCAAAATGACGAAAATGGGAACTCTGGCCGCGAACTAAATAATCAGCAGAAAGTAACCAACACCAAGCTGCACCCAATGTACCAGAAGCTGATCATCAAGCATGGGCGGTTGAAGAAGCTCAGCCTATGGGGTTGTTCTGGTTTGGATGTATGCCACCATGAAAAAAATTCTAATTCTTATGCCCTCATGCAGTATATGTGGGACATCCATCTGAGCTGCACATGAAGTGGGTGCCACTGTGGATAGGGGTCCATTGGATCCGACCTGAAGACTAATGGGTCTGGGTCCAAAATTTAGGTCCATGGGATGGGGTGGGTTTTGATTCAAAGGTTTGACTCAAATTAAACTACGGGTTGGGTCAGGGTCCTCTTAAAAATCCACCTGACCCTGACCCAGTTTTTAAATGGGTCCAATTTGGGTCATGCTAAAATGAAACCAATCTAGACCCAGACCCAAGAAAAAGTAGTTAAATTATTTATGTGGGTTTTTTTTTTTTTTTTTGCATATAAAAGGCTGGCACGTATGGCCACTTCATATAGATGCATGAGGGCTCATCAAAACTCTCCTCTTGTATGCTCTTTTTCCTAGCCTCCTAGTTTCTGAATTATTTGATTTGTGTATTGCAGGCTCTTTATCTAAATTGCCCAGAGCTTAAAGACCTGAATCTCAATTCATGTACAAACTTGCATCCAGGTAGTCACCTAATGTTCTGCTTGTAGGTAGCTGACATATTCTAGATTTGACAAGATGAGCCAATCATAACCTTTGAAGTTCTGAGGACAAATGATTCATAGCTTATTTATTGAACTCTGCTTTGCATCATCTCCCAGAGAGGTTGCTACTTCAGTGTCCCAGTCTTCAAAGTGTACATGCTTCTGGATGTCCAGATAAGTTGATTGGAGCAATTCAAAGTCAGGTACGTGGATTTGTGTATTTGCATACTGATACAAAGCTGCTGCTATGCTTGTTTTGATTTCTTTCTACTATTCTTTTAATTGGGACATGTTTAACTAATTTGGATTTTGACCAATTTGAGTCGCAGATTGTAGTTTGATAGTTGCCAAATTGGATAGGATAGGCCCATTTTATTTGTAGTTGGGAATGTATTTTAATATGCTCAAATCTTGAATTAGAAATCAAATTTGAATTCATTCAAGTGAAAATTGTTTCGAACTGTGAGTTTGTTTTAACTGATTTACAGTTAGGGTATGACTTTCAGAGAATTAGGTAACTATGATTTGGGTTGCCCAGACTGTCCTAGTTTAAGGTGTATTTAGAAGCACTATTGAATTGATTGCCATGTATGATAATGTAGAAATAACCAAATTATGGCTTCCTTAGGCTGCATTTGGCGTGGGCCATGAGAAATGTAATTCCCAAATTGTTGGGATTTCCACTCTTATTAGAATTTTGAAAAGATCTTGAAACAGCGTTTGTGTATAAGAAAGCGCTCTTTCTTTCCAATGCAACAGAATAGAACCCCATTTTTGGGTTTATGGAAATTCTAGAAAAAAGAGGAAGGGCTGGTTCCTCGCTGTGAAACTGGAAACATCAATAGTTTGTCAACTGAACGCTTGCAATTTGATTCACTTGTTCATCCAAACACATCCTTTATTAATGGGAAAGCAGAAAAGATGTTGGACTTCTCTGTGAGGTAAACCAAGGCTTGAAGTGAGGCTAACTTCCTATGCTAAGCATGACAAAGCTAGTGGCTGCTCCAGATATCTATTTGTAGATCAGATCCAACTCTTATGATTTCTGCTGGGAATAATCCATTCACACTCCTTTGTATTACGAGTCTTATGACAAAAAAATGTTCTAGAAATTTGAGTCCATTGTAATTGGTTATGTTATGTTTAAACTATCAGTTCTGCTTCTACTTTTCCTTAAATTGGTTTATAAGATTCTGATAGACTTCGGGAAAACGAAACAAAAGCAATTTATATTGCTCTACAAATCCTACTTTTCTTGTATATAAATTTGCTTGAGTTTTCTTGCCAGGTTTTCAATGATTTTGCTGCTGAGGAAGACCACTTTCCACGCAAGCGATTGGCAGATGCTTCCAAGAGAGTACAGGTTCCCCATTTTGTCACACCACAGGTAAAACTCCAAACTGTTTGGAACTATGAATTATGAGTGTCATTAATTTGGGTTTCTTCTGTATGTATTTCCTGGGGCGTTATTTGCTCTTTGGATCATCAAAAGCTTCTTCTGCCTATTGCAGTCATCTGATGATGAGAAGGGAAGGAGGGCCTGGCAACCAAGGTGTGCAGTGCACATTGACTGAATGGTGCACCTCTTGCTGCGGCTTCTGATCTCTGGCTCATTTCTTTACTGGTCATGTCTAATCATCATCAGTTGCAAGCCTTGCTGCTAGTTTCAAGGCCTTCCCATTCGAAGGGTCCAGGTGGTTTGTAGGTGTGACGGTGGACTGATGGCAATTTCTATCTAATCTTTTGTTGCATCCACAAACCAGTGGGATTTGTATTAAACTGAAATGAATATAATATGCAGAGAACCTTTTCATGAATAAACTTAAGAATTGGGTCTTGCATGTGCCTTCGAAAATAAAATCTTGTCTTTATGTTTGATAGTCTTTCTCACGATGCAGACCGGATTTGCTATTGAGTGCGATTTGTTTTTGGTAATTTAGTTGCTGGATTGGTAAGCAAACGCTTCTTGAACTTATTTTAGGATGGCAGCATGGTCTGGGAGATTCTTGTGAGGGCTTTGCAGGAGGAAGCGGCTAGTGTGCGGAGTAAACTCTGTGGGGCCCACAGTGATTTATGTATTTTATCCACTCCGTCTATCCATCTTAACAGAAAATTTTAGGTATGGTGCCAAAAAATGAAGCATATCAAAATCTAAAGTGAACCACACCACAAGAGAAGTGTGAACTGAATGTCTACCATTGAAAAATTCTCGGAGGACACGGAGGTTTTGGATCAAGTTGATATTTGTGTTTTCCCTTCATCCATATCCATGTGATCTTATGAACAGGTTGGATGACAAATAAACATCACTGTAGGGCCTGGGAAGGTTTCAATGGTGGAAATCATTATTCCCACTGTTTCCTGTGGTATGGTCCACTTGAGATTTGGATATGCTTAAATTTTGGGCTCAACCACTAAAATGAGCTGAAAAAACATATGGACGGAATAGATAAAGCACATACATTCTAGGTGGGCGCAACTGAGTTTACGGGAAGCTAGGAATGAAAAGAACCTTCATCCCCCAAAACCCATCAAGAATCTCAAGCTGCAGATGTTAATGCTGAAATATCATATATTTGGCTCTTTAGAGTAACTTGCAACTAGCATCAAGTGTTTCTTCACGGAAGATGCTCTCGAGGTTCCTCAAGGGAAAAGCTGGCTATTAGGTATCTTGGTCAGCGAGCTGAGTCATGGGCCAGTTATAGGCTAGACTCTAGGTCCATTGGGTCCGGTCTCATCAGGTCTAGTCCAAGTGTTCGGGCCCAATCAGGAGTTAGAGTGAGCAGAGTCAATGTCATTTGTCCATTAATCTCTACTATATATAATACCGTTAGCTTTGGACAATTTTTAGACCTGTGGCCAGGTTTGTGCCAGAATTTTGGGCCCAAAACAAGTGATGTAACAATGTTTTCAATGCTAGGCTTGGCCGGAACACTATCTAGGTACCTACTAAGGAAAGACCTTGGCCTGACCTGGTCCTGGTCCATTGACAGCCATAATGTGGACTGTTGCTGTAATATTTATCCTAGCTGTCTATTTGCAATCCACAAATTGAAAGTTACCATGTTTATTTTTCCTATCAAGGAAGTTTTTGGGCATGGCCCATCCACAGTTCTAGATTGCCCACATGGGCCCCACTAATGATTCGTCCTTCCATCAAATACCCGTTTTAATTTTAGCATTGATTTCTTTAATTAGCTAACAGTGTGATATTGATACATGTAGAAATGAAAATTCAACTGATGATCAGTGGGACACAAGCAAATGCATTGGGTGGGCCAGAAAACTGAAATCGGATCCGTTGGCTGCCATTTCTGTCTCAATTCATTATCAGAACCTTTCTGGTAGGACCTGAATTGCAACAGACGTGGATTTTGTGGCACATGTGCCAATTGGGTGCCCAGGGAGACAGAAAATATGATTTGTAGCACGTGCCAATGTGGCAAATGTGAGATGGGCCACTGATCATGTACGGTCCCCATGAACATGCCTGAGACCGAAAGCTAGGCTGCTGGTCCTCTTGTCGGACACAGCCCAGCTGAGTCTATAAATCAAGCCAATGTTCTTGAATTAGCCCTGCTAGTTCTAAATAGCCTGTCCACCCGTCTGGTGAGCCCCACATTGAGTATATACCATTGATCTCTTTTCTCAAACTGTCTATTCTTTGCTGTGCGTGTGGTCCACTTGATGAATGTACTGGCCTGTACTGGTGGGCCCAAATTGATTTAACTAGGACCACAATGCAGATCTCATCACGAAATTGACAAAGGATGCGGGCCCCACATGAAGATAGAAAGAAAATAAACCGTCCATTTATTTTAGCCATCCATTTATTTTGTGAAACTAACAAATGGGTGGTTATAACAACTTACTCTGCCTTTTAGCCATCCATTTATTTTATACCCTGTAGCCTGTGGCCTGACCAATGATAGCCTGATTTTGGGCTAGGGCGTTTGCACACTGTGGCCCACCTGATGGACGGCTTGGATGTTCACCGTACGTGCCATCTTGCTGTACCTGCCGCCATGAAAAGGGGCTGGGGCAATCCACGCATGTGGTGTTAACAAACTATACGGGAGACTCCTGTGTTAGTTTTACACCATTTAAAAAAAATGATGGCAACTTTCAAATGTAAGCGGGACATAGTTGTACAACAATTTAGACCGTCCACATCTGTGGCCCAACTGTGGATAGAGCATAATAAAAATATTTCAGTGAAAAGATAATATTAACCGCATGATTTTTAACTTCGAATTTGGACCACTCACTATCTCCCTATATTGCTTTTAACCCATTAAATAGATGATTGTGATTTCTTGATCAGTGTGATTACTTACTTAATCAGATATATACAATTACTATCTATTTAAAAACACCCCATCCAGAGCATAGCTCAAGTGATAAACTGAGTGAAGATAACCTCATTTCAACATTGATATCATGGTATCAATTTCCAAAGTGGGGGTGCCTAACATTGCAAGGTGACTAACAGTGTGGGTGCACTAACAGTGGGGTGTGTGTAATAACTACAAAAAAAAAACTATCTATTTGAAAACCCAAAAATAATAAGTTAATTATCTAATAAAATTAGAAAAATACTTAAAATAAAATAATAGTATCACCATAAATAAAACCCAATATGCTAATAAAAATATATAATAAAATTAACTAATATTAAGCTATAAATCTTAAAGCATTTAAATAAAAATTACTAACTTCGGCAAAAGATCAAGTAATAAAAATTACTAACTTTGATAAAATTACTAATATTTTTTGTTAGTTGGGAAATGAGGTTAGTCACAGGATGCACCCACCCAATGGTGGAGTTAGTGTCTCCTTAGCACTTGAACCTAAGACCTGCTTTTCAAATGCCTAAGGCGTCTTCCAACTAGGTTAGCAGGCAAGACAAGGATAAAGTAACTTATTAACAACATTACCATATCATCCTTGTTAGCCGTGTCATTGTCAATCAATACCATAGAATTTTATAATTATATATTACAATTTAATTTTTTAATTAAAATATTATTAGTTTGTTAAATTATGAAAATACCCTCGGGTAAGTTGATGTGGATATGGTGATATCTGCATACAACCTACTTAAAAAATCAGATAATTGGGTGTATTCAGGAGGATAAACAGGGTAAACAGGATAGTTAGTGCCACAAAGGAGGAAGAGCAACTGAGTCTACCTTTTAGAGATGGGCTTGGTCCAGGACATACTCAATTGAAGAATTTTAAACATGCCTATGACACTTAACCTGTCAAACAGATGGATCTACCATGATCATTATACAACCAAAAGTTAGTCCAATGCAGTGATCAACCGGGTTATGTCATTGGAAACAAGGTAATCCCCTAAAAGTCTCCAATTCCACGTCTGGCCCACCGGCCCACTTGATAATTGGATTGGCCTAATATTAGGGGCCGTTTGGCATCTATATAAATACGGTTTATTAACTTATTTCTAAAAAAATAAGTTTTTGGACTGTTTAATAAAAGCCTAACTAGAGTGTTTATTTGTTTAAAAAATAGTAAATAAGTTCTAATTTTATAAGCTGGGGAGGGATTAGAAATAGAGCTTATTTTTCTTAAGCAGGTAGGCATTTTGGACTAATTTGTAAACAAGTTTATCTTAAACTTTCCAAGTAATTCTCATCTTACCCTCTTTTATTCATTTTACAATTTCTTTGAGACAGGCCCACATGATGAACTACCCATATTAAGGTGGGCCTCACATGATGAATGGTCTACATCAAAGGTGGGCCCACATAATGCACAGTATACGGCTGTGCCTCACCTGATGAGTGGACCTGCCTTAACTTTCACAGTGAGCCACACGCAAACGGCCAGGATTTTCACATGTGTGAGGTGTTGGCACTTTCATGGCTAGTAAATCGACCAAATGACACGTCGGACCTTATGCAAGCACACAATGGGTCCCACGACTGCCGGCGGAGTGAGAAATCCAAATGGTAAGGCTGCTTGGAGGCAATTCTTCTGACTTATCACACGTGTGAGAGATCTGGGACGTTCACTTGATCGGCCCATTGAAGGGTGCGCTGTCCCCAAAATTAGGTTCGCCCAGTGATCAAGTGGGCCATACTTGTATCAGAAAAATCAATGGTAATAAAAATGACCATCTATTACCGATCTAATGAGTTGGCCACCTGACTTTTGTGACAGGTCATTTTGAAGGTGGGTCAAACCTGATGACGGTTCGATTGCTTTAGAAACTGCAAAATCCAGCGGCTCGATCGAGTTAGTAAAATCAGGAACGGTTGGATTCTCATGATAGTTGTTAAAATGATAACATTGTATGTTGGGTGATTCTATGGACAACCATATTCTATTAGTCTATAATTTATATTAGAGAGGAGTGAGTTATTCTCTAATCTCAATTAAATAAATTTTAATTTAGGAAAAATGGTGGTGGCTACTTTATTGTGGACGTTGCAAAATTTTACAGCAATCAAGACCTCCGAAATTGCTGACCCATCTGTGACTGCTCCGTCAGACAAAAAATTAGATCAAGAAAACAAACGATTTGATTTGGTAATTAGAATTTGGACTATTTTGTGCGTTAATTCTGATAATCCATTTGATAGCCATCAATTGGATGGATATGATATTATGATCACTTGATTAGAGTGATTTTATTGATATTGGATGGTCTGAATAGCTCCACATGAGTGCCACTGGAGCGGATTAGGTGTTACCTGGGTAATACCTTAGTGGGTGTTACCATTACCATGGGGCTCACCTTAATGATGTGTTGTATATCTACTCCGTCTATCCGTTCTTGCAGCCCATTTTCGAACCTCGTACCAAAAATTAAGCATATATATATGAGGTGGACCACACCAAGAAACAGTGATTGAACACCCACCATTGAAAACTTCTCAGGGCCCACAGTAATGCCCAAGGTAATGTTTCTTTTCCATCCAACCTATAAATGAGGTCAAACAAACATGGATGAATAAAAAACATAAATATCAACGGTTGGACACATATCTCATTTGAGAGAGTTTATGATGTCGCCCATATTCAATTGTCATGTTATCACAGTATATATAGTTATTGCCAAATCAGCCCATACTTAAGTTAATTTTTAAAATTATTGGATCTTTTGAATTAATATAACCATTCCCTCTAAGTTCTTAGTTGGTTAAGCAATTGTGGTTAAGTTGTAAGAGATACCTGCCCATCCATTATCTCCATATGGTAACTACTTTCTTGATGGGAAAAATATATAAATTTTTAAATTTTTTTTTTTTTTTTGGAGGATCCCTAGTCTACAAGCAAAAATAGCTTGTGATCTTCCATCTAGTCCGTGCATAAAGTGCTTGAATAGACTAGAAGATTTTTTCTTTAATTTGAAGGGTATTTGTTGAGCTATGAATATTATATATTCTAGCCCAAATTCATTACATATATTGCATGATTTCTATGTTTAAATACCTATCGAGGCATGATTTTGTGTTTGTAGGAATGAAAAAGTAATTATATGAATTGATGCTTAAAAGACACATTTCTAACACCATTGAAGATCAAAGGAAAGGAAGAACAAAAGAGGGAAGAAGAAAGGAAAGAAGAGAAAGAAGGAAATAATGAAAAGGAGCCCCACAAGGTGGTCCGACCGGTCAAGACCGGTCGGCCAACACTGCTGTCATTGTGAAGACGTTGAGCTCAAATTTGGGGGCATTGAATCCCTTATAATGAGGAGGATGGAGCTATCCAAGTCCCACATTCTTCGAATATAATGAATAAACTTTTAGAGGAGATCGATTTCGATGATCCCAATGTCATCATCAATTATGGTGAGTCCACAATCTCTTTTGGATGCTTTGAACTTAATGATGAAGAGACTTCAATAACGGTTGACAAACCTGAGGAATCCATTTAATCAAAAAGCGATAGTGGGGTTACTTACAATGAGGGTTCAGTGGATGCTTATGAACCTATGATTTCTTTTTTCTAAGGGCATAGTGATTATGAGTCTTTAAAGGATAAGCACGCTAGAGAGATTGTCGAGGTCGATATTTTTTAGTCACTTCACCAACTTGACATGCTTAATTTTAATGTGGAGAATGAGACTCCCATGAGTAAAAATTTAGATTCGTTGGACGAATGCTTGGATCGCATTGAAAATTCAAACGACCCTATTATTCAAGAGATTGTTAAAGCCTTGCATACTTCCGACTTGGTGCCTCATACTAGTTATGGAGAACCTAGTTTGGAAGAATTCCACTCCATGGAGGGTGAGTCCCTCATTATCAAAACTGAATTTTTGCACTCATTCAAGCAAGATCACGATCCTTTACCTGACTATCTCAATTTCCTAAAGGAAAGCTTGGTGCACTCCGATGATCTTGATGATGAAATGATTAAGGAGTTGGATAATTTATTAGACGCAGTGCCGGTGCTTGAAGAACACCATTCCACTGATTATAACTCATCCCCATTGATTGTGGAGGCACTGACTATTTCTGAAATTGTGGAGGAGATAACTTTAACTAATAAAAAACATGATGAATGTCTCTCCACCATCATAGGTTTTTTTTAACCAATTTAGAATTCTGATTGGGATGACCCGTTTCTAATCAATCATTACCCAATCTAGAATTTGAGGAGATATCTTTTTGCTGCTCTTATCTCCTCCTTTCATGCATGTGGTGCACATAAATATTGGATTTCAATGAAGAAAATCACCCATGTTTACTGTCGAGCAGGACTTTGGATGGTCCTCATGAAAAATGTATTGAAATTTATGAAGATCCTGCTCAAATTTGATCATGTAATCGATCAGACTAATCAAAGGTAGGTAGGTAGGTTATGATTTATTTTTCTGCATTTAGGATTGAATAAGTCTCATCGAGACAATGGAAGATGCTAGAATTGATTAACTTGCTACCTCAGGTACTCTTGTTCTTGCTCTCCTTTGTTTTATGTCATTGCTTTCATGTCATGCTTATTGCATATCTTGTTACATTGAGGACAATGTAAGATTTTGGTTGGGGGGTGAGATTCCTAGATGAATCTACTAATTTTTGTGACAATTTGAGCAATTATGTAAAAAATAAATTTAAGTTTTTTGAAAATTCAAAACTCTTTTGAAAAACTTTGTTTTTATCCACTTAAGATGTTATGAGTACGAAAAGAAGATAGATGAAGTGATTGATTTTGAAAGAATTGAATTACCTCTAACATGATAATTTTCTATATGAATTCCCCTATTGAGTTGATCGATAAAAAAATTTGAATACTTTTGAGTCTAGTTCACATTACACGATTCTCATGATTTGAAGGGATTATGTAGATTTATGGATTGGTTAGACTGAGATTTAAGGTGTTGAGGAACCAAGCCAGGGAACTTTGTCCATCTTTGTTCATATGAAAATAAGAGAAAATAACAAAAGATATGGATTTCTAAAAATTCCATCTAATGCATGTGAAAAAGAGAAAGAAAGTATGGTTGCCATTGAATATATTTTTGTGAAAAATTTCGAAAAGGTCTACCTATTACCAACCAGGGGATGGTCTACCTGTAACCAAAGTTGGAACTGGGAAGTAGCGTGAAAGCCGTCGAATGAACGGTAAGACAAATTCTTGTCATAGGCTTGTTGTTGATCTGTACACATTTGGATCTTTAGTTTCGTCAATTTATGAAGAAGGTAATCCTGAAAATTCATGAGATGAACTTTTACCATGCATAATAGACCGCACTTGTTCGGATTCTTCTATTTATTAATCAATTAGTAGGAATTCTATGTGAACAACTTGTTATATTTAGGGAGTTTAAGACTTCAATTTCCATCACTAAGTTTTTCTGAATTTTGTATTTATATGTCTTGAAGTTTATAAAAGTATAGTTTACAAGAGAGAGTTAGATTTTGGACCGTTAGATTTTTTTTCACGCATGTTTTGCTCAGGACTAGCAAAAAGCTGGTTGGGGGGTGTGTTAAGTTATAAATATTACATATTCTGGCCTAATTCATCACATATATTGCATGATTTCTATGTTTAAATACCTATCTGATGCATGATTTTGTGTTTGTAGGAATGAGAGAGTGATTGTATGAATTGATGCTTAAAAGACACCTTTTTGACACCTTTCTAACACCTTTCTAACACCATTGAAGATCAAAGGAAATGAAGAATAAAAGAGGGAAGAAGAAAGGAAAGAAGAGAAAGAAGAAAAGAATGAAAAAGAGCCCCACAAGGTGGTCTGACCGGTCAAGACCGGTCGACTAACACTGCTGCCCTCTATAGAGCTTGCTGGACCAAGGCCCAGACGGGTCAGACTGGTCAAGATTGGTCGGCCAGCCCTGTCCGACCGGTCAAGACTGGCCGGCCATGCAATTTTTGATTTTCGAATTTTAAATAGCATGCAGTCCCCTTTTTGGATTTTCTGCCTAGTTCGTGGAGCCCATCTTGATGATTATTGCAAATTCAATCCATCCATATTGAATATTAGCTCGACGTAAAAAAAACCCAAGTGGTTTCGTATTGATCGGAGCTACGGATTGACCGTGACGGCCAAAATAATACGAACTGTTGAGAAAGTTTTTTGATTCCGTTGCTCAACACTGGAATGGTCCAGGTGGCCCATCATTGATGATATGAAAAATTTAATCTGACCATCTTCTAGACTACATCTATATATGAATAACCACAATGTTTCAAGTCAAAAGGATGTGTGGTTTGATCATACCGGTTGAAGAAAGATAAACCATCCAGAAAGATTCAACAACATAGATTTTATAAGAAGGCTTAAGTGTTTTAATTTTTGCACCCAATTCTTGAAATGATTTGGACAATCTAATCCGTCTATCATTTAGAGGAGGAATGTTTCTACTAATGCTCCAAATTTTAGATCAATCCGACCTCTGTATACTCCGTAGCGTTGAAAGCAAGATGACTGGTTCTGGAGGTACCCGAATTGATCGATTTTGAGAGGCAGTCGCTGATTTGATTGGTGGGCCCATTCAGAAGATAGTCTTGAAAATCTAAACCATCTATGAAGAAGATCAAGTTCCAAGGAGGCTACAAATCAAATTTAAAGGCAATCCGATCATTGGTTAAGCCGTACGAAGCGAAACAAAATCTGTTATGTTGCTGTACTTTTGTTGTATTATAAAAGGAGGTGCTCTCTTATATTCTAAGGCAATGAAGGACGTGGGAAGCAATTAGTTCAAGTACTAGCCTCTTACAACTAGTTTTTCTTCTTTTTCTTAGTTTTAGTTCTAGTTTTAATATGTTTTTCTTAGTTAACCTCTTAGCTAGAGCTAGAGGTAAAATTTGCAGTTAGTTTCAATGCTTTAATTTGTTTATGCAAGTACCATTTTCTTAATTTTGAATTTTGAACTTCTCGTTTTAAATAAAGCTTGAATTTTTGAATGAATTATGAGAGTTTTTGTACTCCAGACATGAGTTCCTTGCAATTCTCTGAGATTGCCATGATGAGTTTGTTTAGATTCGAATTATAGTAACCCTAGAGCATGCCATAGTCTCTTCGCATGGCTATTACTTCGAAGGCTACAAGTTTGGGTTCTATGTGCTTTATTAGAACTAGAAATCTGATTTTCAGATTTAAGTGGGACTGTTTGTGCTTGAATGTTATATCCTCCAATTAGATGAGAGATAGAACTTTGATTCTAATTGTGTTGTGCTTGGATGAATGGATGGCATTGGACCGCTACAAGTGAATCCTTGATGCTTTAGTTCTTTCCAAATCTTAGATTTCGTATTTAGTTTTTAAAAACTGTTTTTCTAAAATGTTCTTAGATTCAAGTTATTAGAATAGTTGGAATTATTTACCTCTTTCCCTATGGATTGACCTCGGTCTTACTGAGAATTATTACTACATTGCAGCCTTGCACTTGAGGCGAGTGAATATTATTTGGTCTTTAAATCGTGCTATATAATTAAAGCATCATCAATTCCGTTTGAATTTCAACAGTTGACAAAATATAAAACTAATCATCATGGCTGGAGGTAAGATCTTGAACATCTATTGAATTTATTCTTCTTTAATATTCGTCATTGTGGTATCAAAGCTACACTCTGGAACATGACGATTGTTTTATACTTTGTTATTTTTCATTTTAAAGAATTTATGTGAATTTTATAAAGTTATAAGATTTATATAAATTACATATGGATATCATGCTGAAATTTTAATTTTACTAATGGAATTGATTGATTTCTAAAGGGTTTTTGGTTTAAATCTCATGACTTTAATTTTTTTATGAAAGCACCTAATTATTAGTGTAATTTATTCGAGATCATTGTGATGTATCATATCAATTTACTGCTTATTTGGTTTTTGGCAATTTTTATGTAGAGACCATGAGATCTTATACCTTTTCGCCTTAGTTTAATGTGATTATTATGATTAATCTTCGAAACTTCTTTCAGTATAATTGCTAAATTTTAATTAGCTTGACACATTTCTACATTAAAATCATGAATAAATTGAAGGTTAAATGCATAAATTTATCTTTCATGGTTTCTTAAATTTAAACCAGATGCATATAAATTTAAACCTAAGTGATAAAACGAACTTGAGCCCTAATTTGAATGAGTTGAGGCTTAGTTTAAGCCCATTTAGTGGCTAAAATGCATTTGAACATTATTTTATTATAGTTTGGGTTGAGTAGTAATTTTAATTATGGGTACCTTTCTATAATTTTTCAGGGATATCTTTCTTTATTTTTTTTTTATTTTGGATCTGTTTACAAATTCGTAATTAGGGATTTGTGTGCAATAAAAATTATAGTGAGCATATTATTGTAATATTACATGGTTCTTTACAAAATTTAACAGGGACTTATTTGCAGACAGAAAATTACAGAAGCACTTTATTATAACATGATGGATATTTTAATGAAATTTGTATAGTGGTATGGTACTATACTACTATATGGTCGAGCGTATAGTAACCTTGGATAAGGTTGACGTGTGTTTTCTCATCATCCATTGGATGACAAATTAGAAAAATATGCTATGCATATTCTTTCGCTCATATAGAGAACGAAATCGGCTAAACCGGCTTTGCACAGTTGAAGTGGATGAGAGATATTCAGCACTCATTATAGCTAAACTCTTTTGAGGTGGGTTCGAATCCCTGACTGTGGGGCTCACAGTGATGTATGTGCCTTAAATACACACCGTCCAAGCATTTTGAAAGCTCATTTAAGCACATGATCCCAAAAATGAAGTTAAATAAAATCTTATGTGGACCACACCACAGGAAACAGTCGTGATTGAATCCCCACCATTAAAAACTTCGTGGATTCTACTAGAACGTTTATTTGTCATACGACTTGTTGATAAGGTCACAAACAACTAGTTGAAAAGATCACACAAATATCATCTTGATCCAAAGCTTTTGTGGCCATAAGAAGTTTTAAATGGTCAATCATCACTGTTTCCTATACCATGGTCCATTTGGGATTTGGAACTGCTACTTTTTTTGGAACATACCTTAAAAGGAGCTTTCAATATGGATGGATGGCGTGGATGTAGTCACATATATCACATTGGGTCCCACTGTCAGGGGTCTTACCCACCTCGATGGATCCGGGGTCTCACCTAATCCACTCTCGGCTCCTATGGACGCGGATGGGAAGGCAGATTGCGTCCTGCTCCCTCCCGTTTTCAGTTGCGAACAACATGGGCTTCGACTGGCCACCCTGATGTATTGGTTTTATCCACACTGTCCATCCATTTTGTGGTATCATTATAGGCTATAAACCTAAAATTGAGGCAAATCCAAGCCATGGGTGGACCACATGACAGGAAGCAATGGTGATAATGATGATCACCGTTGAAACTTTCCTAGGAACCACTATGATGTTTATTTGCCATCCTACCTGCTCATAAAGTTACATAGACCTAGATGAAGGGAAAACACAAATATCAGCTCGATCCAAAACTTCTTTAGCTACTAAGAAATTTTCAATGACAAGAGTTTAATCCCCATTGTGTGGCTCATCTGTGTCTTATTTCTGCCTCATTTTTGAGCCTATAGCCTGAAATAATACGAAAAAAATGGATCGGTAGTGTGGATAAAACCCACACATCACGGTTAGGGTCTCACCCACATTGCTGGTTCCAAGGTCGTAGCCAAGTCGCGCTTTTTGCAGATGGAAACGGATTGCGTTAGTACCATGCCTAAGTTCTGTGGGCTCCACCGTGATGTATGTGTTATATCTACACTGTCTATCCATTTTAAGAGATCATTATAGGGCATAAGCTAAAAAATGAGGCAAATCCAAAGTTCAAATTGACCACACCACAGGTAGATCCTCATTGTTTCTTGTCGTACGTCCCACTTGAGTTTTCGATCTGACCCATTTTTTCACCCATGTCCTAACATGACATGGAAAAACGAATAGATAGTGCGGATTTCTCATAAACATGCATGATGATGGGCCCTAAATAGCTTTCAGTCACAGGAAGCTCTTATGACATTCTATCCAAGGCAATCCATGTTTGACTTGACTACACACTCTCTCTCCCTCTTGTCCTATCTATCTACCAGCATCTCTCTCTTTTTTCCTTTGAAAAAGTAGTGTATGACCCTTCAAGGCTCTCTCCAGCAACCTTAAGCTTATACCACTTCGCATTGATCGTTCATGCCTCTCTGCAGTGGCCTGGAGTTTCCAACATTTTGCTACCAGGCTGAAAAAGTAGAAGGCAGAGGAAAGAGAAAAAGACAAATGCGATTAGAGATAGAAGGTACCTTTGCTGGCTAGTTTGATTTATTTGCGTATGCCCTTGCATGAATGCTCTTAAGGTGCCCTCCGTTGTCGTTTGAGGTGGGGCCATATTAGTTTGCATTGGTGGCCCCCTTTGCGAATTATTAGGATTGACCAAAGGGTCATTCCTCCAATTGAAGTTAGGATGGTTCTTCCAACTAGAATTATATGTGTTACCTATCGGCCCATTGAAAGGCCATTAATAACCATATGTGGCGTTCCTTGCTCTTGTAACACCTCTTGAAACGCAGGAATTGTGGGACAATCCTGAGTAGAGTGTACATTTGCGGCACATATACGACACACGTTTTCAATGATCTCGCTGGATTTTACTACTTCAACTTTCTTAAGTTCCATGGCCTCAACTTTCCTTGTGAGGCTAGCTATTTTTGCATTCACATCATCCTCTTCTCTGAGGACGTACATTCCTCCCCTCTCCTTAACTTGAGATTGGTTAGAATTGCTTGACTTGTTCGAGGTATCTTAAGATTGGGCATTCTCGGCCAACATGTCAAGCTAGCTCCATCCATCCTTAGGGTCCTTGCTCATGAACTCGCCATTGCATATCATATCTATAAATTGGTGCATGTTGGAACTTAATCCATCATAGAAAAACTTGATAATCCGCCAGATTTCATAGCCATGATGTGGGCAAGCAAGTATGAGATTTTTGAATCTCTCCTAGCTTTGAAAAAATGTTTCACCCTCCTTTATTAAAAAATTCATTATAGTTCGTCTTAAGGTGTTTGTTTTGTGAATCAGGAAGAACTTTTTCAAGAATTCCCGGCTCATCTCATTTCATGTGGTAATGGATCTAGGCCGTAGGGAGTGGAGCCATGGCTTAGCCCTTTCTTTTAAGGAGAACGGAAATAGCATCAGTTTACTCACATCCTCATATATGTTATTCTTAGGCAAAAGCTGGATTACACTCGGTTTGAAATCTATGTTTCCGGTATTATTGGAAAAATTCATACAAGATGGTGTAGTAGCTCTTGCGGATTGTAGGTAATCCCGTAATGTCCTCATTGGAGGAACATTTTAAACTTCGTTCTCTCATACTTCCTCTTGATTTGTATTCAGATTTGAATTGGGAGTAGGAGTAGGAGGGTTCCTGATAGGAGTTTGTTGATTGGTAGCCATGCCTTCCGAACTCTCAACTTTTTCCAAATATTTCCTAACACATTTTTGGATTTCAAGTCTTTTAACTAAACCTCCTTCACTTTGGAGATACTTTGTGTGATCATGTTTCCAATGGGACATAAACCACACAAACTCTGAATCTAGATTAAATCCTAAGTCCTAAGAAGAGAAATTTGAAAACTGAAATTAACAAGACTAAGTTAGAAGGATGTTACCAAGGTTGTTGAAATAGGTTAATGGAAATTTACAAAACAACAAAGTAAACAATGTTAGTTCTAGCAAAATTTAGAAAACTTAATTTTAGAAAACTGAAAATTCTAATCTAAACTATGTCAGAAACTAATCTAAAAATTATTAGAACTTTTTAGAACTGTTTAGCCTACAAAAATCCCCGACAACGGCGCCAAAAACTTGTTCGCCAGTCCCAAGTGTAAGGCTGCAATATAGTAATAATCGATTGTGAGACCGAGATCGTCCTTAGGGATTATGTAACTATCCCAATTCTATAAATTCTAACAAAGCTAGACTAGAATTCTCAGTGATTTAGAAGAAAGCATAAACAAATTTTGAATAAGAAATCTTAGAATTAAAGCAACTAGAGCGTCGATGATCCACTTGTAGTAATCTTAATGTTAATCTATTTACCAAGCACAATCACACAATTGGAATCGAAGTCATATCTCTATCCAATCGAAAGATATCTCATTCAAAAGTACAGAAACAAACCCAAATTTGAATCTGGAACTTCAACTTCTAGTTCAACTTCAAGCACATAGAACTTGAATTTATGAAACTATGAATTATCAACCATACCCTTGAATAATGCTGATCTAGGGTTTCCACAACTCAAATCTCATAAATCATGATGATCAATCTAAAAAACTCATAAGTAACTCATGTACGTGGCACATAAGAAATCAGAATTGTCTAAAAATATCAACTTTATTCAAACTAGAGTTTGCAAAATCCAAAATAAAAGCTTAGAGTACGTGTATGAACAAATTAAACATCAAAATTAACTACAAGCTTTACCTCTTAGCCTTAATTAAGAAGTCTAGCCAACCATAGACATGATTGAACTAGAAAACAAAAGAAAAACTACTAAAAACATGAGCTTAGAAGAAAAATGAAAAGAACTTGGAGTTGTAAAAGCTCCACTTCGAATTTCTCCACCTCCAGCATGTCTAAGACTTTTTAAGGATGATTTAGGAAGAATGTGGAGGTGTCCTTTTATAGAGAAAATCGCCCATCTACTAGGATTTACGTAGAGCTGCACACGAGTCGAGCTTGACTTGATCAATGGCCCACTGAGCCTGAGCCTGGCTTGGCTTCAGCATCGAGCTCAAAACAGATGCTTGAGCTTGGTTTGCTGGTTGAGCCGAGCAAGCTTTATTCGAGCTAAGCCGATCAAGTTCTATCGAGCCAAGCGAAACTTTGTCTTTTTTTTTCCTTGTTTTAAGAAGTGTATAAGTTATAACTAGTTAACTATAAACTAAAACAATTACAAGTATAACTACAAGTCTACAAGTACAAGTCTACAATTATAAACAATTCAAATTTAAACAATTATAAATAATTCATAATTATAAACAATTATCAACAATTCGTAATTATAAACAATTATAAACAATTTACATGCAGATGACCCAATCCACTGACCCAACCCTACCCAACCCATTGACTAGACTCGACCCAACCCACTAACCCAACCCAACTCGACCCACTGACCTGACTCAACTCAATCCACTGACCCAACCCAACCGTACCCGACCCATTGACCTAACTCGACCCAACCCATTGACCTAGCCCTACTGGACCCACTGACCTGACTCAACTCAACCCACTGATCCAATCGAACCCTACCCGACCCGACCCACTGACCTGACTTGTCCCAACCCACTAACGTTGACTCAACTCAACCCACTGACCCAACCCAACCCTACCGACCCGACCCACTGACCTGACTCGACCCAACCCAACCAGTTCACCCAACCCCCCCCTAAAACGAGCCCCATTTTAGGGTATTTCCTATTTCAAACAAAATAAACCCCCAAAATACACAAAAGCCTACCTGTTTAGGAAGAATGAAACCTGAGGTGGATGCTCGGTGGTTCGCTACGGGAAGGAAGTCGGAATGGAGAGAGAGAGAGAGAGAGAGAGAGAGAGAGAGAGAGAGAGATTTAAAAGAAAGATTACGAGGGAGGGAAAGAGAGGGAAGGGGTAGGGGAGCGACGGGCTGAGTGGGAGTGAAATGAGAAAGAAAAAAAGGTGGGTGGGTAGGGTTAGGTTATATATATATATATATATATATATATATATATATATATATATATATATTCAAGTGAGCTGAGCTTTCTTCAAGCTTCGAGCTAAGCCAAGCTAAGTTCACTTGTGCTTAAGCTTGGCTTGTTTCGAACTAGCTTTCAAAATCAAGCTTGTGCTTGATCGAATTGGCCTACAAACCAAGCTTATACAAGCCAAGCCAAACGAGCTTTTCGAGCTAGCTTGGCTTGTGTGCAGCCCTAGATTTGCGTAACTCTTTCGCACAGGAAAGTCGGTCGTCGATTAGTCGAGGCCCCCATGTTGACCGATCGACTAGTTGTTGGTTAGCCCAGCAATTGTTTTTCAAAATTTTCTGCATTGCCACTGGTCACCCGACCGGTCGGTGACTCTTGTCGACCAGTTGCCCGACCATTAATGAATGGTCAGGGACAGTCTAGCGAGCATCTGTCTTATTCCTGATCAAATTCGACCGATCGTTCGACCGATCGAGGATGATTGTCTCTTCTGGATTTTTGTCTTCTTTCATTACTTCCTCCACTCCTTGACTCTTCTTCCTTTGATCTTTTGAGTGCTTCAAAGTGATCTTTTAAGCATGAAAATCATGAAATCTCTCTTTTTTTCCTACAATCAATGCAAATGTGTGATGAATTGGGGTTTAAATATGCACAATTCAGCACTCAACAACATCCTCAATAAGAGGTGGTGCAGTAGGGGTCGTAGGTTCAACCCTAGCTATTCAGTTGCTTCTTTTATTCATGTTCTTGTGTTATGATGTCACACTGGTAAATGAACTAAAGTAAGGTCCCATCGGGCATGCAAAAAATGTTGCCTTGTTGGTTTCAAATTCGGTCACGTGGTTAGTGCGGGCGTGCCAGAACCGAATGTGCAACTCGATTCAAACCGATCAACGAAGACTCCAAGCGCCAAGATAGACAGATACGTCAGAATCGACAATATATGACCAAGACCTGTAAAGATCTGTCACTTATTCAACCACTTGCACAGTTGCTTAACAACGATCAGGCGATATTTGGAGGGTTAAGTTCGTCCTCCAAAGATGGATTACACCTCTTCCTTCTGTACAAAAGGACTTTTCAATATAAACGACACAAAAGGAAATACTTACAATCAGTCGTAGAGAACCGCTACAGTTCACCTTTTTGAGTTAAACACTTGATTAAACTAAGTCTAGCATATGAGTGTAGATTTGGATTACAACTATAGTCACCAGCTACTGAATTATTGTTACTGGTTAAACTATAAAACTAAGGTTGCAACTTACACTAAGGAATGTAATGACAAAATTAAGCTAATGAAATTAAGTGCCCGATTATCATTAAGGAATGTAGAATGTAAAAGATATTATGCTAAAGAACATGATGAAAGGTAGTTTTTGGTTTGATTTGATTTGGTTGGTGCTAGATCTTTGCTCTGTCACCTTCCTTCATTTTTTATAGACTTCAGCGAACACAATTTAACGCTTGCAACACTAACCTTTTAGGCCCTTCTACGCTCTTGACACCTGTTTTCGTAACTGTCTTAGTGACTCGACCATGTTTGTTTGGCCATTCTTATTTAATTAATGTCGTGGCATTGTTCCATCAATTTCAGCCGTGCCACCCCAAAACTTGCTGCAGGCTACTTCGCAGTCCTTCGTAAACATCACGCAACGCTTGTAGGATTGCACTTGTCCTTCCATAATTGGCTTTCGGAGCTGGAGAAGGCGGAAGTGGGGAAGGAGATGGCAGAAGTGGGGTGTTATTGGCTCTCGGAGGAGGAGATGGCAGAGATGGGTTACAACAGCCGCAGTCGACAAACTGGTAGTTGACGATCATGTGGCCCTGAGCATAGCCATTCCTATCGGTATCGATCTGATCAAAGACAGCCTTGTCTAAATCCAGCCCTCCATTGCTACATTGGTCCACGATCCTCGCTGTAATCTGGGCCCCGGTCCTTGTGTTTGTTACCTGCGTAGCATTAGCCATTGAGTCAGCCCTTGCCATCATACTGGGGCCAGCAATCAGCTGGCCTAGGCCACCATGGGTTATGTTGGGGCTGATTTTTAAGCTGATAGGCTGGGCCTGAAATCAAGGCTCATTTAATAACTAGACCCATGGTTTTGACAAATGCAGCCCGTTCTGGTGATGGCTTTCAGAGGCCCACATTAATTAACAGGCCAGATGCTGGCCCACCAAGCCCAAACCTGGCCAATTGTCAAGGTCCCCTATAATGTTAGTTTGGGTGAATAAAATAAAAAATAATTACCAGCTTTTATGACTATTAGCATTAGGGTCCTTATTTTCAATGCATCTTGTGCAAGTGGGGTCCATGACTTCTGATCCGAACCATGGATTTGATTGTCCCATCGTTGATTGACCAGGCCACAAAATTTCTGGCCCTTGAAAATATTTGGTCAATCCACAACTTAACCCATCAAATCAACTGTCTAGATCATCGAATAGTGGCCCCCACATTTCCTAAGAACAGAAAGCTCTGGCTATGCAGCAGAGGTCTCTACTAGTGACTAATAGGGAACTTCCCACTGGGCGTGCAGTAGGGCCTGTGTTTCTGTGATCCAGATCAGTGATCTAATGGTCAAGATCAGTGATCTCATGGATGTCATAGATCGCTGCAGTGTGACTAACAGTAGGGGGGTGGGTGTACTAAAGGCCCATGAGATCAATGGTCTCTCTACGGAAAAAAAAAAAAAAAAAAAAAAAATCATTACTAAAGGCCCATGAGATATGTCTATGACATCCAACGGCTGGATGATGTCATGATGTCGACAATGCTAATCTGGACCGTTTAAAAAATGACATGGGTATTTTCGTCATTGTGCCATCCATCCGCGATTCAAGGGAATCCTTTTCAAATTCAAAGTAGTAGGGGCCTACTGACATGAGTTCAGCTTGCAGGATGGTGGTGGGGCCCACTTACTAATCACCATTGGATTACGATACAATCGTGGTTTATGCTTATACACGGCCTCAGGCATGGATTAATCCCTTAGATATTCAATTCTACGGTTATGATTAAGAAAGCCGATATAATCTTACCAACAAGCACCGTCCGCAGGAAGCCTGGCCCCTGGGCCCCACAGGGCCGCAGAAGGCGGTCCACCCGTACCTGCGGCGCCACTCGAGGGGCTTGTTCGCGTCCCATGTGGCGCAGTACACGCTGGCCCTGTTCAAGTCCCACCCAATCTGCGACGGATTGTAGATATGATACGTCGCGCGCACATTAGACGCACTCTGCGCCTGGGCCGCTGCTACAATGCACAGCAAGAGTGCCGCGCAAAGCCTCAGAGAACCCATTCTTCTTTTCTTTTTCTGATTTGTAGTTGGCCAAACGGGCCTCGTATTTATAGGTGAGATTCAGTTGTGAGTTACCAAAAGTACCCCTAATATCTATAGAAAACTACAAATAAACCATGCCGTGAGGTTCGGGGTATGGGCACGATGCTGTGAAGACGATGGGACAACTGAATGAGAAAAGCCAACAGATAAGAATATACCCATTCCGATCAGATCCGATTAAGAATATACCCATTCCGATCACGAGTTTATGATTCGAGCCCGATCCATTTATATTTTCAAATCCGAATATGAAGAAGAAGAACTGAAGAAGATGAGAAGGGTGAAGAAAAATAACTTAAGACGAGCCGACTGTCCTAGCCGATACCCGCTGGAGGCCTCTCTCTTGTAGCTGCTGCGGCTGGTGGCGGTGGAGGACTCTCTCTCTTTCTGTCGTAGCAAGAGGCAGTGGGTTTTTTTTAATAATTCCTTTTATATCCCCCATGTAACCGGATCATTACCCCCATGTAACCGGATCATTACTGGATTGGGATCCGATTAATTAACGGATTATAGATTCCAATCCGAATTCAATCCATTGATCCGGTTGGATTCGGATCACGATCCGATCCATTGACCGCCTTAATTTACAGACGCGTTTTCATCTTTTAAATTAGAATCCGGATCCTCTGTTGGCCTCCAAGCAGGGCTTGATTGCAGGCCTATGTGATGACGTGGACCAAAGAAAAGAGAATCCAGACTCTTTAAATTACCAAAGTACCCTTAGTTTCTCTGGAAAACCATGATTATGCCATGCCGTGAGATTCGGGTGTCGGCGTCAAGACGTTGCGATGAATGATGACTGTTAAAATGAGAAGGACGCGGATTTCCTGCGAAAGTGGGGCCCACCGTGATGTTTTCGAGAAATCCACCCCCGTCCATCCGTTATGTGAGATCATTTTACGACATACAACAAAAAATAATTCGGATACTAGACTCAAGTAGTCCGAAAACGTGAGGATTGAACGTCCACAGTTGAAATAATCTTGGGGCCACTGAAGTTTTGAATCAGGCTAATATTTGTGTTTTCAGTTCATCCCAGTAGGAATGACTTTATGAACGGTATGGATGTCATATAAACATCACTGTGGACCCCAGGGAGGTTTCAACAGTATGAATTTCCCTAACCACCTTTTCCTTCAGTGCGGCCCACTTAAGTCTTGGATCCGGTTCATTTTTGTAAGCATAGCTAAAATGAGCACAAAAAACGTATGGACGGGGTGGATTCTCACAACATCACAGTGGGCCCCATCTAGGTTCCCAGGTAGGAACTTCCTTGAGAAAAGGCAAATCCGCGGCTTTCACAGGGAATCCGCGTCCGAATGGTAAAGCCAAATGGTTAAGCTGCTGGAGGTAATTCTTCTGACACATCACACGTGTAAGAGATCTGGGACGTTCACTTGGATGGCCCATCGAGAGTGCGCTCTCCCCAAAATTAGGTTCACCCAGTCATCAAGTGGGGCCATACATGTATCAGAAAAATCAATGTAATAAAAATGAGATATTCAATTCAACATGTTGCTGATCTGACGAGTGGGCTACCTGACTTTTGTGACGGGGCATTTTGAAGGTGGGTCAACCTGATAAATGGTTTGCATGCATTCAGAAACTGCAAAATCCAAGTGGTGGTGAACTATCAGAGAGCTATTAATCCAAAACGTGACCGGAAGTATATACGTGGGTTTTCAATTATTACAAGTGGGACCTACGGCGCGATAATAGGACAATGGTATGTTGAGCCTCAGTGGAGATGGGACATGGCCTCAAAAGTCTCTCAGATTGGAAAAGATCGTTAGGCCCAGCAAACAATATTCAAGCCTTTCGGATCGTGTTTTATTCCTATTTTTATAACCATCCATTTATAGGGTAAAAATCGTTTTTCCAATTTTATCAGGTTCGTTCTTCTAAAAGTGCACTTGTTGGTAGGTGACGCTTCGGCTTCTATGGTAACCAAACCTAGTTTTAATTAACTTTCGCACACGCGTTATATTAGTAGTTCGAGCTATATCTCTTCCGACTACTAGTGTATCTTACCTTAAGGTAGACGGCCTAGGAGGAAGCCAAGTTGAAACCGGTTTCCCCTAACTACATCGAGTTTCTACGGTCCGTCCCACGACCAAAAGGTGGAGCGACTTACCGTTTGTGTGATTAAACCGATACACTTTTTGTTGCTATAAATGCTTCTCTAAGCTAACAATACTTATCAGCTTCCAGCTGATATTTCCCGCGATTTTAGTTGATGGATCAGTTCACAGATTCTGGCAGCATTTCTCACGAAAGAAAAAGACTACAGGATCTATCAGCTTAAAACTTTTAAACCTCTAAATCTAATCTTTGAGGGGTTTTGAGAGAGAGAGAGAGAGAGAGGAGAGAGAGAGACTGGGACTCGCTAGGGCCCACCTGGATCTATTGGTTGTATATCCATGCCGTCCATCTGTTTCGTCAGCTGATTTAGGATACAATCCAAAAATTGAAGGAGATGAAAATTTTAAGTGGACCACACCACAGGAAACAATGATCATAGAACGCCTACCATTAAAAACTGCCTACTGTTTCTTATTGCTTGGTCCACCTGAAATTTTCAGCTATTTCATTTTTATAAATAAAAGATTCAATTTGTCTGAAACCCAGAAGATGGTACTATCTCTTAAAAGAATTCGTATTCTTTTCCTGCGTGAAATGGTTATTAAGATGCGAGAAACATATTTAACTACGCGGGGTCCATCTTTTTTTCCATATGTCATCCAAACCGTGCTTCAAGTGAGTCCCACCATGTTGATGGAGTGACCGAAAAATCAGGTCTATATACATCATAATATGGGCCACACGATAGAAGAAAATGGACATCCATCCAAAAACTTCCAAATCAGATGGTGGCTCACAAGATGCTGCATCGGTCTTACTTTTGGGACGTCCTTTCAGTGGGGTGACCCTTATTGACGGGTTGGATTCCACAGACAAACAACAGTGGGCCCTAAAACCAGCGTTGCAAACGTTACATAGGATCCGGCCTCACGTACAAACAGTACAAGGGCCCTTTTGTCATTTTGAAAAAGAAGACTGTCTTCGTGGATCCTGCTAAGCCCACGCGCGCGTGAGGGACCCGCCAATCCACGCGCAAATACACGTTTTATGTGCGGTATATAAAAGCTTTCCATCAGGTGGGACACTAATCAAACCTTCCTACCTAAAAAAGCAATGACGCTATACTCCTCAGGCGTGACACATTGTATGACACAAATGGACGGCTAGCAAAACTTGTTCTTGCCGTCCATTCGTTTTCTGACTTTTGGCCCACCGGAGGAGCGGAACGGATAATTTTTCCAGACAAAAATACTTTTTGAAATTCACAGTCCATTCGGTGAATTGACAGTCCATTTGGCGAATTTCGTCAATTGACCAAACATTAGGTGAAATTCACCGAATGTTCAAACGTATTTTTGCCTGAAAAAACATGTTTGTACAACTAAGGTTTAGAAAGGGAAAGTTAAGTTTCTAAAGGTCTATTTTAACTCGTAAGTCAAACTTGAGGTTTACATATGAAAATTTCTCTTAATTCAAAGGAATTTTGCAAAGAATCACCCGGTAGCGAGAAATAACTGAAGGAGTAAGTCTAGCAATGGGTTCGTGTTGAACCAGGTTGGTGTTGAACCAGGTTCTTGTTGTGTAGCGTTAAAAAATTTGCTCATCCAAATTCAACCCATTAACTTACACATCGAAATCTAGAAACCAAAACCCATTCATTAATTTAACGGGTTACCTACAACCTGGCCCGTTTAGTCCATTAAATAAGTAGGTCGTGCTACTGTAGGTAGGGAGATGGAGAAGAGGCTCGATTCAATAAAGATATTAGTGTGTGGCCATGTGGGGCTGTGGGCGGAAAGATAAAGAAAATTCCGAGAGAGAGAGAGAGAGAGAGAGAGAGAGAGAGAGAGAGTCTTACTTATAGTCTTAGCTTAGCTTAAGGTTTTCTCACCACACTATGAGTAATTATCAAAATGTCCTTACTAATAGGTTAAATGGGTTTTCACGGGTGAAACGTTGAACCGACCCCTTATGTTAACTGGTCTTAATGGGCCAACTCGTTAGTGACTCGACATGATAAGGCTCAACCTGAACACTAGTCTTTTTATGAGGGTTTCATGCGGGTTGGCGGGTCGTGTGGAATTTTGCTAGGTTTATAAGGGAGCGGATTTGGTGAGACCTCAAATCCACCGATGCAGTTGGGACCTCTGATTGTGGGGCCCACTATGATGTATGTGACTACATCCATGCTGTCCATCCACATTGAAAGCTAATTTTAGGGCATGGTCTAAGAAATGAAGCAACTCCAAATCCCAAATATACCATGTACAAGAAGCAGTGGTGATTGACCATTAAAACTTCTTGTGGGACACAAAAGCTTTAAATCAAGATGATATTTGTGAGGACTCTTCATCTAGGTGTTTGTGACCTTATCAACAAGTTGGATGGCTAATAAACATTCTACATTATGTGAGAATTACCCTGCGAAATGGAACACACAGCATGTGTGGAGTACCTAAGAGCGGCGATAGATACACGTGCAAACAAATTCTACATTAGGACTAAGGAAGAGAAAAACTGAGGCACTTTGGGAATCCGATTGTGCAACCTCTCGTGGTGCGTTGATATAGAAGAGTTATGTGGGCCCATCATAGTGATCTATGTGTTATATCCACACTGTCCATCCATTTTAAGAGTTATTTTCTGGCACGTGACTAAAAAATGAGGTAGATCCAAACCTAAAGCGGACCACACGATAGAAAGCAGTGGGGTTGGACATGTACTATTGAAAACCTCTTGACGCGCAGCCACATAAGTTTTGGATCAAGTCGATATTTGTGTTTCCCTTCATCCAGGTATGTGTGACCTCATGAATAGGTTCAATGGGAAATAAACATCATGATGGGCCCTAAGACAATTTCGACAGCATTATCCCCACTGCTTCCTACGGTGTAGTCCCCTTGATGTTTAGATCTACCTCATGTTTGGGTCATGTCCTAAAATGATCCCTCAAAATGGATGAACAACATCGATATAGAATATACATCATGGTGGGACCCATAGAACTTTGCCTCATCAAGACATGGCACTTTGGTAGTGTGATTAGGGCTGCACATTTGTGCGGTTAACCCACCCGATCCGACCCAATAGAAACCTGATCTGTCTCGACCCGGTTGAGAAAACAGTCTGGTTCTGGGTGGATGCGACTGGACTATTTTTAATTTAGGTACGATTAGGGTACATGCCAAACCCGCCCGACCTGACCTGTACTTGACCTATGTATACCTGACCCGTTTCGCACAACTCGAACTGTCCTGTTTATACTAGTTTATTGCTTTTAAAAATATATATATGACATTATCAATAGGTTGAATGGTCAATAAACATTAGGGTGGACTCTAGAATCTTTTAATGGTGGGAGTTTAATGACCACCGATTTTTGTGGTGTGGTCTACCTAAAGCTTTTATATGCTTCTTTTTTGGGACCATATGCTATAACAATACGAAAACATGATGGACGGCATGGATTTACAATATATACATCGATGTGAGCCTCATGGTCAGCGTCTTACCCAAATGGCTGGTTCCGGGGTCTCATCGACTCTCACACAAGCTGCCCTCATCTCACATTCACAAGGAGCGGATTAGGTGACATCTGAGATCCACCAAGGTAGGTGGCCCCGGACTATATGTCTTAAATCCACACTGTCCAACTATTTTGAAAGATCATTTTAAGATATGATACTAAAAATGAAGCTGACTCCAATCTTAGGTGGACCACATCATAGAAACATAGTCCTAATGTAACCTGACTCAACCCAGTTTAGCATATAGGGTAGGGTTAGGGTTGGCCCTTTTACAAGTAGGGAAGGGTTAGGGTTGGGTCAGCCCAACCCGATCAGGCCTCGGACCGAAACCAGACTTTTAAAATATATTTAAGTTCGGTCCATGGTTGCGCCCAACCCAACCCAACCCAACCCAACCCTGACAGTGTGCAGGCCTAAGTGTGATGGATGACACCCGGGTCGATATAAGACATACATCATGGTGGGGCCCTCATAACTTAGGAATTACATATTTCACATGTAGATATGCAAATTAAACCGTCCAATTATGGTTCCCATTGCATGTGACTTTAAAAGTTTTAGACATGATTTTAGTTGGCGTTGCCCACCTGCGGTTTGGATCAGTCTGATCTTTTAGCTCCAGGAATAAAACGAGGGGGGCATAGATAATGGACGGTGTGGATGTCATGAATACACATCAGTTATTTACACATTATGGAGGGCCTCTTTATAGCCATTAGATGTCACGTAGACTCTGCTCATTAGATGATGCTGATGTGATGGTGATGGTGATGGTGATGTTGCATAATAAAGTTATTCTACGCGGCGTTGTGGTGGGCCTCTTCTAGCGGCCAACACCACATGTGCTATAACGACTGTTATAACGTTTTTCTACGGTGATTGGCCTGTTTGTTTCTGCGTGACTATAGCTTATTTGCTTGACTGTCTTCTAGTATTCCTAATTTCCAATGGTGCGGCCCGGCCTCCCACTACACGGTGCGGCCCTGACTGTAGGGCCTATGTTAATGTCTTTATTAGATATCCACGCCGTCCATCCGTTCTTTCAAGACTATTAGTGATTGATCCCAAAAATTAAGCAGATGTGGATCACACTACCGAAAACAATGGAAATTGACCATTAAAAATGTTTATGGGCGATAAAAGTTTTAGGTCAAGCAGATATTTGTTTTTTCATTTCAACCAGGTCTATGTGACCTTATCAACAAGTTGGATGAATAAAAAAACATTATAATGAACTCTGAAAAGCATTTAATGGTGAGCATTTAATTATCATTGTTTCCTATGGCGTGGTCCACCTAAGATTTGGATCTTTTTCACCTTTTTTATAATTCCTCAAAATGAGATTTCAAAACTGATGAACGGAGTAGACATTTAATAAATAAATCAAGGTGGACGCCACGGTCAGGGCCGCACCACGTTGGGTAAGGCGAGGGCGCACCTAATCCGCTCCTTCTTCCGGCTTTCTAACGGTACGGAATTGCTTTATAAATACATCAATGTGGGCCCCACGCTCAGGCTGCATGGTCTTCGAGGCTCTTTCTTCCCGCTTTCCAATGGTACGTACTCGTGCTTTTTCGGGTTATAAAAACAGGGAGCGGATTAGCTGTTACGGAAGCGGATTGCGAACGGAGTTACTCAGGACGCTCAGCGTACTGAGTAATCTCTGTCTCTGTGGGGTCTACCATGATTTATATATTTTATCCGCTCCGTCCATCCATTTTAACATATAATTTTAGGGCTTGAGATAAGAAATTAAGCATATCCAAAGCTCAAGTGTCCCACACCGCAGGAAACAGTGTGAATTGAACCTGTACTATTGAAAATTTTCTGGAGGTCAAAGAAGTTTTGGATTAGCCTGATATTTGTTTTTTCCTTCATCTATGTCTTTGTGATCTTATGAACAAGTTAAACGATAAATAAACATTACTGTGGGCCCTATGAAGGTTTCAATAGCGGAAATCATTATTCCTGTTTCTTATATGATCCACTTGAGATTTGGATATGCTTCAATTTTGGGCTCAACCGCTAATATGAGCTGGAAAAACGGATGGACGGTGTAGATAAGCCACATACATTTCCCAGTGGACCCAACTGAGTTTACTCAGGACGATAAGAGCGTCCTGACTAACTCCGTTCGCAATACGATTTCAGCTGTTACCAAGTAAGTGTTACCCTAACTGTGCGGGGCCGACCTTCATGCATTTTTCGTATATCAACGCCGTTCATATGCTTTAAAATCTCATTTTACGACGTGATCCCGAATCTAAGGAAAGATCCAAAACTCAGGTGAACTACACCAATAAAAACAGTGACGAATGACCAATAAAAAAAAAATTGTGGGCCACAAAAGTTTTGGATCAAGCTGATCTCTGTATTTCTCAAGGTCCAGTTCTTCTTGACATTATTAACAGATTATATGGCAAATAGATATGACGAAAACCTTAGAATGAGCCTTTTGAAAATTTTAACAGTGAGGCACTAAATCACTGCTGTTTCCTGTGGTGTGGTCCACTTGAGATTTGATCCTTCTTAATTTTTGGTACCACGTCCTAAATGGGCTGAAAAAATGAATAGATGGTCTGCATTTACAACACAAAGGTAGGCCTCACTGTAAGTGTAACACCCACTAAGCTGCTACCCGGGTAACAGCATTCGCTCCCACAAATACTTTAAGGTGTCCCACTGGGGCGGTCCTAATCAGACGCGGGTTTCCTGCGAAAGCCCACAAAGCGCGTCCCACCTAATCGGCTCTTTTTTCAAGGTGGCGTGTCTACACTAAGTTAGGGACTCCGCGTCCCTTCCTGAGGTCTTCCTGGTTTCCAAAGGCACTCGTGGATCCCTACTTGCACCACTTACTCGCAAGTATCTTTCCATGGTGGCATCTGTGTGAGGCAGGCACTTTATTAATATAAGAAAACGAAAAAAAATAAAGAGCTCATAAAGCCTGATTGGAAGTATTAACAATTGCACAAATCTTAAAATGCGGTACACTATAAATGCGTGTTACGGTTATGGGCAATTACCAGCTGACCTCAGGTCCCCATACAAACAAATAGGCATACGGCCCCTGGCTCGAGACCCTAGTCTTTTTTGTGCTATCTACCAAGTTAGGTCGGCTAATCAGGAGAGGTTGGCCATGTTAGTACACTGATTCGTGCATCGTATTGTCAATTCCGTGATTGTTTAAGTCACTTGAGTCTTGTGAGCCCGATGAAGCTTGAAGTCTCAAGACTTGAAGACCGAAGCAGCTTTCCGCACTCAAGCTCAAGCCAAAACAAGTTCAGAAACTAAGTTGCATATAAACAGCCCATAGGATCCCAAAACACCCATATTTATGACATTCTAAACATACTAATCTTAGCCATTTAATCAACGGTCTTAAGGTCAAGATGATTAGTCTTGGACCTTCATTACGTAGGTGCCAAACTATGAAAAATCATAGAAAAAACACCTTGGTTAGGCACCAATAGTTTAGCTGGAAATAAGCTTGAATATGGGCATATATAAGGCCTGCCGGCCGACCGGTCAGTCATAATAACCCCTTGACCAACAGATCTTGAAAATCAAGCTAAGTCCGACCAATCATTAGACTGGCCGGATAGCAGGTCAGATGGAACATCTGGCTAGCCGGACATGGCAAAATCATGTCCAAAATATGAGAAAATGCCAAGGCAAAAGGTATGCCGACCGGCCGGCCAACAAGTCGGACAACAGGTCGGTTGATCTATCCGGCTGGCCAACAGGTCGGACAGCAGGTCGGCTGATCTATCCGGCCGGCCGACCAGCCGGTCGGACATGCTAAAATATGTCGAGCAAGTTTGTGGTTTCTGGACCACTAACCCAACCCATCTGAGGGTCGGCCGGTTGACAGGTCGGACCTCGAATCCGGCCGGTCGGAGGCGGTCCCAGGCAGGTCAGAATATGATCATTTTATATCCATTTGTGCTCGTTTTTTAGCTTTTATAAAGGCATATCTTGAGGCCTTTAGGGGTATTACTTACATACCCATTGAGAGGATTGAAATGGGCAATTAAGAGCATCATCTAACCTTCTTTTGCTCATCATTGCTTAGAGTTCATCACTCAAACCAAATGATTCATGACACTTCAATGAACATTCAAAGCTCGGTTTGAAGTATGAACTCAAGCAAGGTATTCATGGTTGACCCAACCCATCGTGTTGAATCCTTTGGTTATCAATAGCCATTGAATACTTAGAGTTGGTAGTTCCTATCATTACAATTGGATAGAATAGGCAAAGAGAACTCCAACACCTCCTTCCACTTACCCGGCATTAGTCTAGGAACATCATATGCATTGGTAGCTGATCGTGGGAGCTTGGAGAAGAGCTGAAGCATTCGTGGAAGCTGAATCTACTCAACGGCGCTGAATCGGAGCTCATCGCTTGTAAGTGTTTAAGCTTATAGAGTCCATTGTTTGATTCCCCCTTATATTAAGATTGGAGTCTAGAGATTGTGACCCAATCTCGGAGTTGTCCTTGAATAGAACGTGTGTGTCCTTGCGTAGGACGTGGAAGTCCTTGTATAGGCCTCCGACACGGGAGAATACGTAGGTATCCTTGAGTAGGACTTATGGAAGTCTTTGTGTAGGCATTAACCTTATGTAGGTTGTAAAGGTTGAGAGGTGAACCTCATTTAAAACCTCTGATAGTGAATGCAGGTGTACTCAAAGGAGTTGAGTACTTGAACCGGGAGTGGAGTAGACTCATCGTCGAACCACTATATATCGTGTGTATTATGGTGAATATATTTTATCTATTATTATGCTTTGTTGATTAATCATATGAGTGCTTAACTGAATGCCCATCTCATGTTTGACAAAATGCCCATATGCCATCTTTGAAAGATTAGTACAAGCATGCATATCAACTGTTTGATCAAATGCTTCACTTAGTATAGTTGATCATTTAAAAAGACCTTATATGATCAATTTACTTGTATTTACATATATTAAATTGGTAAATTGTTTTGTGAATGCTCTTGAATTTTTAATTGGCAAGGAATTTGTAGAAATTCCTATTCACCCCCCTTTAGGACATAAGCATACCTTTAAGCTTATCTCAATGACGATGCAAACCACAATTTCAAGCCATAGAAACCCGAATTAAGTCATCCACTAATGTAAGAGCGGCCAAGGCCAATATCATCGCAAGGTTGACTCAGGGAAGACATGGTAAGAAGAACACCGTTTCTCTCACCAAGTAGATAATTTGAACAAACAAGAGAATAAAGTAAATACTTCCTAGAAAATTGAAATAATTATATTGAACGCTTAAAATGGAATTACAATGTATATAAATAGGAAGCTAAACCCTAGGTAAAGTATTAGAATCCAACTCAAACTCAAACTCCTAAAAAATCTGACTTACTATGAATAATAAACTTACTATTTATACAAGTCCTTCATTCCTGTTAGAACTCTTGGTTTTCGACCAAAAATAGAAAGTTTTCAAACGGGCCCAACCACATTGTTCTACTAATTATACTAAGCCATTTTCATGTTGAGCACAACTCCAAAAACCCTACAGATCAAACGATATGATTAAAACGAAACTTACTATTTATTGTAAAATAAAAATAAAAATAGCCTAATGACCTTCGATCTGGTCGAATCCCGAGCTCCCCCAAAATTATATATTATACGTCCCGTAACTCATTTCGGATTGTGAGATACAATCATTTTACGATCCTAATGGCCCGGATCACTTCCGACCCCAATCGGTCTTCTTCCGGTCCATCCAAGCCATGAAATAATTGGCGATCCACTCTACATCACCCACCTGAGATACGACCACCATTAAGGCACGAGAGAATTACGGGGTGGCTCCGAAGCATGCAGAGCATGTCTCTCAATGGTTAGAGTGATAGTTGCCCCCCGATGATCACGACGCCCTTCACGGGTGGTGCCCAGTCACATAGCTATGAATATGGAAATTGACAGTTCTCCCGGAGATCCTATAAATAAAGGGCACCCCTTCTATCAAAGGTATGAAAACTCATTTCACTAAAAAAAAACCTAGCCTTTGATCTCTTACCATCCCTAACTTAGTATAGACACCCCACCCTTGGTTGCAAAGATGTTTGAATGGCTACACTACAAGAAAGTGGGTTTTTACCGATGAATAATTTTTCGTCGGAAAAAACCATTTTCCCTGACGAAATACAGAAGTTGTCGATAAAAGTTCCCACCACCGCCAGATTTTTTCCTCGCCAAACACTGATTATTTCATCGGTAAAAACACGTACTATCGACAAAGTACTTCGTCGCTAAAAGATCAATGTAAAAAAATTATTTTTATCGACGAAAATTGTTGTCGGTAAAAGTCGTGGACTATTACCAATGAAAATTTTCGTCGGTACTAGTCATTTTGAAAATTTTTGCCAACAATTCTTGTCCATCAGTAATACTGAGTCAAATTCCCGCCATTTACATAAAACTACATCACCGACGAAAATTTTCGTTGGTAATAACTTTTATCGACGAAAATTTTCGTCTGTAATAAGCTTATGTTTTAAGTCGCCCCGACTCCCCAGCGCCCTCATTTCTCTCTCTTTCTCTCTCTCTCTCTCTCATTTCTCTCCCTCGCGCGCGCGGCCCAACCGCCTCAGCCGACGTCCGTCACCGGTGTGGCCCACCTACCTCAGACGACCACCCCCGTCACCGGCCTCCGTACGCTGCAGCCGCCAAGCCTCCGGTAACCCTCTCTCCCTTCCTTCTTCCTCCATTTCCTCTCACTCTCTCTATCCTCGTTGTTGATTGTGGGGCCCACTGTCAAAATCCATTGCATGTGGGTCCCACCGTCGTTGTCCATTGCATGTGGGTACCACCGTCGCTGTTCATCATTGTCCATTGCATGTGGGGTCCGCCTTAGCTGTCCACTATTTGGTGGGGCCCACTGATTTAGTAAATCCCTAATTAGGGATTTTGAAATTAAAATCCCTAATTCCTTAATTAGGGATTTTATATTCTAAATTCCAAATTTGGGATTTACAAATTAAAATGGCTAAAATACCTAACTGTGGGGCCCACCGTCATTGTCCACTGCCTGTGGGGCCAACCATTGATGTCCACTTCTTGTGGGGTTTCCAAATTTGAGATTTACAAATTAAAATGGCTAAAATACGTAATTGTAGGGCCCACCGTCGCTGTCCACTGCTTGTGGAGCCCACCATTGATGTCCACTTCTTGTTGGGCCCCTAAAGTTTTGGATCAAGCAGATATTTGTGTGGTCCCTTCAACTAGGTATGAACATTCCTTTGGACCCCAAGGAGTTTTTAATGGTGAGTTTTCAATCACCACTGGTTCTTGTGGTGTGGTCCACCTAAGAGTTAGATTTGTATCATGACCTACAATGAGCTGTTGAAACAGACATGGATGTAAGGAAAATACATCATGGTGGGCCCCATACTTAATTGTTCACAATATATATAGTCTCTTAAGCTAACAAATAGCTAATTAGGTAACTGATTAGACTTGATTCATGGTGTTGATAATTCTGCCATTTTCATGTGCTTGTGTATCTAGAATTGATGGAGCAAACCCGGATGTGCGTCGGAGCTACCCGTGGTTGATTTGTGTGGATGTATGTTGTGGATGTATTTGGCTTATTATTAATAGTTATTTTTTGTCCATAAATGGTAGTATAATAGAATCAGTTAGCCCATTTGGAGATTTCTATATTGCCGACCATAGATAAAGTATGTTTTGAAGGTATAGAAATCTGCCAAATTGTCCTATTGGACAGTCCAAGGTTGGATAGATTGGAATGTTCTCGTTGTTTGTCATTTACATGCTCTGTCATTAGTTTCGTGAGGTATCTCCTCTATTCTCTCTGGATATGTTTCTTATGTTTATTTCCATTGTTAATAATCCACACAATTTGTGGATACTTGACGTGGAAATGAAATGTAAGATAAATATATCTGGAGAGATAGGGGGAGATGCTGTCGAAATTTAGGCTTGGGCATTTAAATGAAAATAATGATAGCATTTCAATCTATCCATCCATGGATGGGCGACTGATTGTATTATATTATCATTTAGTGACAAATTAGATGATGAACATGTTAGTGCACTTTTCTGTGGCATACTAGTGCACCTTGTTTGTCAATTACTTAGGTCAGTGAGTTTAGTGTCGGTTGAGCTTAATGAAGATGAAGACTGAAGACTCAAGTGGCCCTGCTGCATCAAGGAAGAAGGAACAGGTAAAAGTGATGCCTTGGTGTGCCTTAACCTTGACCAAAAAGACTAATTTAAGAGGTGGAAGCTGCTGTAAACAAAACAGCTCAAAACAGCAGTTTCCGATTGATCTCCGATCAATCGGACGTTGGCTCCGATAGGACTCCGATCAATCGGACAGAAGCTCCAATCAATTGGACAGAAGCTCTGATCAATCGGAAATTTTTCCAACAACCTTGAAAATCCAAAGGACATATTTCCGATCAATCGGACAGTCTTCCGATCCATCAGAAGGGGTCCGTCCGATCAATCGGACAGTGTTCCGATCAATCGGAATATCTTCCAGAGAATTCACTGGATAGATTTTCGATCAATCGGACTTATCTCCGATCAATCGGACCTTCTTCCGATCAATCGGAGATGCGCGAATCTGCCCGTTTTTTTACCGTTGGAAGAAAATCTATTTAAGATGGGGGATTCGTTTTTGAGCCAAGAGAGGGAATTTTGAGGAGATAGGAGCTACCATTGTTGAAGATCATTAAGAGCCCTATTCCTAACCCAAACACGTGATCTTCCTTATGATTTATTACAAGTATGGAGCATTCAAAGCTCAAGAAGAAGATGCACTTGTCCCTCTTTTGATCTCTAGAGATTGGATTGATCTTGATAGTCATATTCCTATTCAATACTCTATGATGAGATCGTTGTAGGTGAGACTCTCTAGGTAACCCATTCCCATAAGTTGTAGAGATCTCAAACCTACCTTCCCTAGCACCTTGGGCATCTCCAATGGAGCATCACATGCAAGGTAGCTGATCTTGGAGCTGAAGCCTTGGCAAAGCAGCGGCGTCAAAGATTGGGGGAGCACAAGGGGAGCTGATTCACGCACGGGAAAGCGAGAAGAAGCAACCCAAAGCGACGCTACAAAGGGGCTCAATCCGACAAGTAAGGTTGTCTTGTTAGGAGTCCATCCACTCAATTCCCTGTGGGGGTTGAGTGTAGAGTTTGTTTGACAAACTCGACCTAGGGTCGTTAGCCGATCCTTGCCCTATTAGTTGGGCCTAATATCTAGGGACGTCAGCCGTTCCTTGGCACGTTAGTCGGGCCTAAACAAAGTCTCAAAGGGGGAGCCACCAACACGGGTGCAAACGTGTAGGTTGGGAGGAACCTGTAAACTCCCCGGTTGGGTGGATCCGAGTAAAACACCTTGGTTGGGAGGAACCAGATTTAAACTCCCAGTGAATGTCAGTGTGCTCAAAGGGGTTGAGTACTTGAACTGGGAGTGGAGTAGACAAGTAGTCGAACCACTATACATCCTTGTGTTTGTGATTGATCTTGAGCACATTTCTCTTTATGCATTGTGTTTAATTGTTAATTATGTATGCTTAGTTAGGAATGTATGCTTAGCACTTGATAGGCACATCCACACTCATAAGATGTACTTTCACTACCTCAAGTAGACTTGAACTTATTGATCCATCATCATTCAAGTCTATTTGAGTAGCATAGATTAGGTTCTTCATTAGCTTAACCATTTATTAATCTATGCTTGTTTAGACTAGGTTGTTTATAGCTTTTATCATATGCTAGTCTTTTGATTGGACCCACTTAGGCTTGGAAGCCGAAGTGTTAATCGCTTACGTAGTTCAATTTGTTAAATTTGTTAAGTAGGCGAAAAGATTTTTGACAAGGTCCTAATCACCCCTTCCTATACGTTTAGCCATAATTCTAGTTGCTCTTTAAGCTTCCGCACGTGTATGCATAGGGTGTCGTGTTAGACTACCCGACGCAATTTCAATTGGTATCAGAGAGGGTTGCTCTTCAAGGACGTAACCGTCTGGAGTAAGATCCGATACTGGAGCACTAGCATCATGTCTAACCAAGATGGGAGTACCACCAACCGTCCACCTTTCTTTGACGGGTCCAACTATGCTTATTGGAAGGCTAGAATGATAATTTTTCTCCAATCCATGGACCGTCCGGTGTGGCTTAGCACACAAACTGGATATACCTTGCCCATCGAGTAAGTGGAGGTTGATGGGAAAAACATTGTCATTCCCAAAGATGATTCCAAATGGGATGACATAGAGAGAGCTCAATACATGGCAAATGCCAAAGCTCTCAATGTGATGTGCTGTGCGGTATCCTCGGATGAATTTCAGCGCATTCTCACATGCGCAACTGCAAAAGAAGCGTGGGATATACTTGAGGTTACCCACGAAGGAACTAGCACAGTAAGACGCTCGAAGCTTCAGCTCTTAACCACCAAATTTGAAAACATTAGGATGGAAGAGACTGAAACTTTCATGGATTTTTATACTAAATTGTCAGATATTTGCAACTCCATGTTTGTCTTGGGTGATCGGGTTCCGGAGGCTAGGATTTGTAGAAAAATACTTAGGTCCCTCCCGGATAGATTTGACTCCAAGATAGTTGCCTTAGAGGAGTGTAGAGACATAGATAATATGAAAGTAGAAGAACTCATAGGTTCCCTACAAACTTATGAACTACACTTTAAGACCCCCTCTAGGAAGAAAAACATCTCTCTAAAATTCTCTCACAAACATATGAAAATTAAGAGTGAGTCGGAGGAAGATAGCGATGATGAGGATGATGAGGAAGAAAAATTAAACAAAAAATTCAAGAGATTCCTCAAGTTTGATAGAGGGAATAGCCGTGACAAGAAGGACAAGAAGGGTGATAAACATATAGAAAAATCATCTAAACCTTCATCTGTCTGTTGTTATGGTTGCGGTCAACGTGGCCATATTGCCCCGAAATGTCTGAAAGGGCCTAAACCAAAAGGTAAAAAGGCAATGGCTGCCACTTGGGATGGTACGGAGGAGTTCGAATCTAGTGACTCCGCTAGTGATGAGAGCCAACATAAAGATCTAGCTCTCATGGCCTCCACCACAACCCCTCTTCCGGCTTATCTTAGAGGGGATCCCAACCGCAATCCCTTCTAGGAGAAGAAGGAGTTCCCAACCCCTCACCTCATGCTACATTTTATGAGGGTGTTGTGGAAATTAGTTACCCTTAGGCTAATCAAACTAAACATCGTTAGTGAGGGTAGCTAGAAATGCTTAAATAGAAAAATCTGAGGATTTCAGCCTCATTTTTATGTGTATGGGCAAATCAGAGGATTCAAGCCTCATTAGCCCAAATTTTGATAATTTAGCCTTGCTTTTAATTGATATATTTGCTTGCTAGATTATCAATCCTGCTTAGATTAGCTAATCATCTTGAGTTTTATGCCTCATTGTATGCTAATCTTTGCTTAGTATTGGTCTTGATATACTAATAGGGGAGGTTGGTTGATTGGGCTATAAGCCCTTTGTGCTTTTATTGCAAATGTATATCCTTGACCAATTAAGCATGATTAACTATGCTTAGATAGTTACATTTTCTTGTTAATCATGTTCCTTAGCATGCTCCATGTTTTATATGATCATGCACCCTATACTCTCTCTAGTTAGCATGTGCTTATAGTTATAACTGCGACATACTATCTTCTCTTACCTGAACCTTAATTGATATATCATTAAGGGGGAGAGAATAGTTTGTCAATTGCTAACAAAAAGGGGGAGAAAGATCATGTCCCACCAAAACTAGTTTACTATGTTTTGTGATGCAGGGATTGACAGGTTATGGGGGAGCAATCTGAAGAGGATCAGCTTAGTTTAGGCATGTCAAGAGTCCTGTATTTAATTTTATATCAATGTAATCTCTTGTACATGTATTTTGTTTTGGTAGGTTAGGTTTTTGTAAGTAATTGACAAAGGGGGAGATTGTTAGTGTACTTTTCTGTGGCATACTAGTGCACCTTGTTTGTCAATTACTTAGGTCAGTGAATCTAGTGTCGGTTGAGCTTAATGAAGATGAAGAACGAAGACTCAAGTGGCCCTGCTGCATCAAGGAAGAAGGAATAGGTAAAAGTGATGCCTTGGTGTGCCTTAACCTTGACCAAAACCTAACCCAAAACCTCTTAGATGACTTGGACCAACTAGGTATACCCTTAGTCATCATCATTAGCCATAGAATTCCATGAAAAACATGATAAGTTAGACTAATTTAAGAGGTGGAAGCTGCTGTAAACAAAACAGCTCAAAATAGCAGTTTCCGATTGATCTCCGATCAATCGGACGTTGGCTCCGATAGGACTCCGATCAATCGGACAGAAGCTCCGATTAATCGAAAATTTTTCCAGCAACCTTGAAAATCCACTGGACATATTTCCGATCAATCGGACAGTCTTCCGATCCATCAGAAGGGGTCCGTCCGATTAATCAGACAGTGTTCTGATCAATCGGAATATCTTCCAGAGACTTCACTGGATAGATTTTCGATCAATCGGACTTATCTCCGATCAATCGGACCTTCTTCCGATCAATCGGAGATGCACGAATCTGCCCATTTTTTTACCGTTGGAAGAAAATCTATTTAAGATGGGGGATTCGTTTTTTAGCCAAGAGAGGGGATTTTGAGGAGATAGGAGCTACCATTGTTGAAGATCATTAAGAGCCCTATTCCTAACCCAAACAAGTGATCTTCCTTGTGATTTATTACAAGTATGGAGCATTCAAAGCTCAAGAAGAAGATGCACTTGTCCCTCTTTTGATCTCTAGAGATTGGATTGATCTTGATAGTCATATTCCTATCCAATACTCTATGATGAGATCGTTGTAGGTGAGACTCTCTAGGTAACCCATTCCCATAAGTTGTAGAGATCTCAAACCTACCTTCCCTAGCACCTTGGGCATCTCCAATGGAGCATCACATGCAAGGTAGCTGATCTTGGAGCTGAAGCCTTGGCAAAGCAGCGGCGTTAAAGATCGGGGGAGCACAAGGGGAGCTGATTCAGGCACGGGAGAGCGAGAAGAAGCAACCCAAAGCGGCGCTACAAAGGGGCTCAATCCGACAAGTAAGGTTGTCATGTTAGGAGTCCATCCACTCAATTCCCTGTGGGGGTTGAGTGTAGAGTTTGTTTGACAAACTCGACCTAAGGTCGTTAGCCGATCCTTGGCCTATTAGTTGGGCCTAAAATCTAGAGACGTCATCCGTTCCTTGGCACGTTAGTCGGGCCTAAACAAAGTCTCAAAGGGGGAGCCACCAACACGGGTGCAAACGTGTAGGTTGGGAGGAACCTGTAAACTCCCCGGTTGGGTGGATCCGAGTTAAAACACCTTGGTTGGGAGGAACCAGATTTAAACTCCCAGTGAATGTCAGTGTGCTCAAAGGGGTTGAGTACTTGAACTGGGAGTGGAGTAGACAAGTAGTCGAACCACTATACATCCTTGTGTTTATGATTGATCTTGAACACATTTCTCTTTATGCATTGTGTTTAATTGTTAATTATGTATGCTTAGTTAGGAATGTATGCTTAGCACTTGATAGGCACATCCACACTCATAAGATGTACTTTCACTACCTCAAGTAGACTTGAACTTATTGATCCATCATCATTCAAGTCTATTTGAGTAGCATAGATTAGGTTCTTCATTAGCTTAATCATTTATTAATCTATGCTTGTTTAGACTAGGTTGTTTATAGCTTTTATCATATGCTAGTCTTTTGATTGGACCCACTTAGGCTTGGAAGCCGAAGTGTTAATCGCTTACGTAGTTCAATTTGTTAAATTTGTTAAGTAGGCGAAAAGATTTTTGACAAGGTCCTAATCACCCCCTCCTATACGTTTAGCCATAATTCTAGTTGCTCTTTAAGCTTCCGCACGTGTATGCATAGGGTGTCGTGTTAGACTACCCGACGCAATTTCAGAATATGATACATGTGATTAAGAGTAGTTGATTGATATTGATGTTGAGCAGGGGTCTCTGGAAGGTGGGAACCGCTGTTGTGACCATGCTGAAGCTGTCAATTTCCTATGGATAGCAATATGGGTAGCCTGGCCATTTGGACAGGCCCATGTTTATGTATTAGCTCGAAATTAATGGAGCAGACCCGGATGTGCGTCGGAGCCATCCGGGTGTTGAGTGTGGGTCCCTAGAAGGTGGGAACCGCTGTTATGACCATGTGGAAGCTGTCCATTTCCTATGGACAACAATATGAGTGTGGACAGGGCCGTGTTTATGTATTAGCTTGAAATTGATGGAGCAAATACGGATGTGCGTCCGAGCTATCCGGATGTTGACCGGGGGTCCCTAGAAGGTGGGAACCGCTGTTATGACCATGATGAAGTTGTCCATTTCCTATGGACATCAATATGGGTGGCTTGGCCATTTGGACAGGCCCGTCTTCGTGTGGAGCAGACCCGAATGTGCGTCGGAGCTATTCGTGAGTTGGTTGAGTCTCCAAGACCTACACCCTAAACCCTAAACCCTAAACCTAAAACTAAAACCTATAAGCTACGGCTAAACCTAAACCAAAACTCAATTCACCTAACCTAAACCTACACCCATTCCTAAATCTACAACTTTAACTTAAACCTAAACTTAAACTAGAAAACCTAAACCTAAACCTAAACCTGATCCCGAACCTGATTTCCTAAACCTATGCCTAAACCTAATCCTAAACTCATGTCACCTAACCTAAACCTACACCAATTCCTAAATCTACAACTTTAACCTAAACCTAAACTTAAACTCGAAAACCTAAACCTAAACCCGATCCCGAACCCGATTTCCTAAACCTACGCCTAAACCTAATCCTAAACTCATGTCACCTAACCTAAACCTACACCTATTCCTAAATCTACAACTCTATCCTAACCTACACGTATTCCTAAATCTACAACTCTATCCTAAACCTAAACCTAAACTCGAAAACCTAAACGTAAACCCGATCCCGAACCCGATTTCCTAAACCTACGCCTAAACCTAATCCTAAACTCATGTCACCTAACCTAAACCTACACCAATTCCTAAATCTACAACTCTAACCTAAACCTAAACCCAAACTCGAAAACCTAAACCTAAACCCGATATTGAACTCGAAATCCTAAACCTAGGCCTAAACCTAATTCTAAACTCAATTCACCTAACCTAAACCTATACCAATTCCTAAATCTAAAACTCTAACCTAAACCTAAACCTAAACCTAAACCCGATCCCGAACCTGAAATCCTAAACCTAGGCTCAAACCTAATCCTAAACTCAATTCACCAAACTTAAATCTACGCCTAATCCTAAATCTACAACTCTAACTTAAACCTAAACCCAAATTCGAATTCCTAAACCTATACCCGATCCCGAACCATAATTCCTAAACCTACACCTAAACCTAATCCTAAACTCAAATCACCTAACCTAAACCTACACCTATTCCTAAATTTACAACTCTAACTTAAACCTAAACCTAAACTCGAAAACTTAAACCTAAACCCGATCCCGAACCCGAAATCCTAAACCTAAATCTAATCCTAAACTCAATTCACCTAACCTAAACCCGATCCCGAACCCGAAATCCTAAACCTAGGCCTAAACTTAATCCTAAACTCAATTCACCTAACCTAAACCTACACCTAATTCTAAATCTACAATTCTAACCTAAACCTAAACCCAAACTCAAATTTCTAAACCTAAACCCGATCCCGAACCATAATTCCTAAACTACGCCTAAACCTAATCATAAAATCAAATCACCTAGCCTAAACCTACAGCTATTCCTAAATCTACAACTCTAACCTAAACCTAAACCTAAACTCGAAAACTTAAACCTAAACCCAAACTCGAATCCAAAATCCTAAACCTAGGCCTAAACCTAATCCTTAACTCATGTCACCTAACCTAAACCTACACATATTCCTAAATCCACAACTCTAACCTAAACCTAAACTGAAACTCAAAAACTTAAACCTAAACCCGATCCCGAACCCGAAATCCTAAACCTAAACCTAAACTCAAATCACCTAACCTAAACCTACACCTATTCCTAAATCCACAACTCTAATTTAAACCTAAACCCAAACTCGAAAACCTAAACCTAAACCTAAACCCGATCCCGAACCCGAACCCGAAATCCTAAACCTAATCCTAAACTCAATTCACCTAACCTAAACCTACACCTAATTCTAAATCTATAACTCTAACCTACAACTCGCCCTTATAGACGTGTATTTAGATATACAGGTTGTATTGTAAACGGGATTCGATTCCACACTGAAGAACGTGAGAAGTATAGGACCACACAAAATACTAGGGAGGTTGTGAAGGGAACGTATGAGGATGTAGAAATTGACTTTTATGGCGTTTTGACGGATATTATTGAGCTGAGTTATTGTTTGAGAAAGCGGGTGTACTTATTTAAATGCGATTGGTGGGACATTGGAAATAAGAAGTTGAGAATACAGACTGACGACTACTTTACGAGCGTAAATTTATCTCGGAAGTGGTTTAAAGACGACTCATTTATCATAGCTAGCCAAGCCGAACAAGTATTCTACCTTGCTGACACCAAGTTAGGCGGCTCTTGGCACGTGGTGCAGAAAATAAAGCACAGGAACATATTTAACGTTCCCGAACTAAACGTTGAAGATAGCGATGAAGGGAGAAATGGAACGTCGTTGGTTGAACAAGCATATCAAGAGGACATGCCATCTTGGGCTAGAGGGAATGATCCAAATGTTGATATTGATGTGGTGCAATTGAATAGAGATGATGTGCCACCTGATCATGTTGATGCCTCAATCATACATGACATTGTTAGAAATGATAGCACTTTCATTGATGACAACATTGCAGACGATGAAGAGAAAATACTGATCAGCGATAATGATGGTGAAGAAGAAAGAGTCCTAAGCGATAATGATACAGACGATGATTATTAAATATACACAAGATTTACATGTCATTTTTCAATTCGAATAATTTGATTATTACATGTATATATGTTTTACAAGTCATGATTTACTCATTGAATTGACTAGTTTATAATCTACATTTGCAGTTGAGTCACTTTCTGATCATGTCCTCCACAAACCGGAGCGCAGCGAAAGCACGCAGCATACTTCATCAGCTATTGCGGATGGACTTTTTAGCCCTATATTCTTCTGGTAGGGCCAGAGCGATACCCGATCTGGTCGATAAATGTAGGGAGGAATATAATCTCAAAGAAATTTCGGACCTGATGGAGGAATATAACCGCGGGAAACTTCGTATGGAAGATGTGACATTGTCACTTGCACATCTGAACGGAGTCCCGAGAGATCAGATTTCTCCTATTGTGACTGGCATGTTGGCTGTAACAATGTCGAGTGCTTCATACAGCTTGACATATACATCTGTAGCGTACGATAACTTACGTATGGAGTATTTTGGATAGTTGATCCGAAGTTGTTTCGTATTACAATGAAATATATGTATTTAATATAGAATGACAATGTGTAATGGAATTTTTAACTTTTATATTCTGTTTACGGTTTTATTATATTCTGCTTGTATTATAGTGTAATGGTCTAATCATATTTTTGTCATCTCTCTAAGTATAAGCACAAATTCATTCTACCATGAATACTACTTGGACTGTAAAGTTTAATGTGTTCATTATATTGATGTTCATAAACTTGCATTGATATTGTTTAAATTTATAAGTTTGTATTTTAGACATAATTAGTCATGCCACCAGGTGGGAGATCAGGTCGTTCGCGCACTGGATCTACCCCTTCCACCCGCGATGCGACGCAGACAGCAGCGACGTCGCACGGTGCATCACAGGCGTCTGATCATTCAGTTCAGCATACACCGGGCACTGCATGTAAGTCTAGACATTTATTTAGTGATTTCTGTTTATGTTGTTACTTACATATTTCTTTTCGCGACATCATCTTCTACCAGCCGACGAGGACGTGGACCCATGTGTGGGTTAGTTTTAGAGCGACTTACGCCTAAGGGTAGGGTGGCGGTAGAGTTCCCACAAGACTGCCTTAGACCTATTAGGGACAGTGCCAGGTTGTTTACTTCTGAGGTTGGTGTCCTATGCCGATCTCTGATCCTCGCCACCACCCCCCATTGGACAGACGTGACAGATGATGTGCGACAGTTCATCCGTCAGTGCCTTCGGGTAAATTTTAGTAAATTAAAATTTTCTTTTGTGAAAGTTCAATTACGGTTAAGTGATTTTCTTAATAAGTATATTGCCTTAATCTATTATTTACAAAATTGCAGGATAAATTTGTTTTCGATTTGAATGTTCCTTACATTTTCCATGCCATCGACGACATGATCAGAGAGCGGTTCAAGGAGTACCGCGGAGAGTTACACCAGCGGTACAAGCGGTGCAGGACGCACGATGAGGTCGTACTGTCCACACCACCACACGTGACTATAGACGACTAGCGGATACTCTGCGAGAGATTTTCGTCGGAGGCTTTTTAGGTAATATTTACATATTTATGATATCTTAAGGTAACAATTAAATTCACAATTAATAACAATGTATTATGAATAATGTGTTCAGAAGAGGAGTAGAATAAATTCTGCGAACAGGAAAAAGTTACAAGTGAACCATGTAGCTGATTCAAAGTTATTTGTACGACATCGTTACAACATGGTAAGAAATTACTGATGATTATTAAGTTGATATATTATTTTCATGCATTTATTATAAGTCTACTTTCCTTTCGATTGATCAGCGAGATTTCGTCACCGGCCAGGAGCCTGGACCAGTAGACCTCTACAGAGGGATTCACTGTCGGCAGGCGACAGGATCTTGGGTTCATTCTGAAGCCAGTGAGCATTTGGTAAAAATCTTTACTTTGTAAAATTTAATTGCATTGATTGATAGTAATGTCATTCATGTCATTTGTTATGAAATTTCATATGTTTTCATTACAGGTGGCGATGGATACCATACGCAGTTAGCCCACTCCCGATGGTAGTCAGCGAAGTGAGCCAGCAATCTTAAGTGAGGTGCTTGGCACCCGTTCTGAATATGTGCGTGGGCTTGGCCATGGTGTCAAGCTCATGGCACCCACTAGAGCTGGCTCCAGCTGATCCGTAGCTGGTGAGAGCTCTCTACGCCGAGCTGATATCGCAGAGAGAGGTTCAGCAGCTACGGGTCGTCGTCGATAAGATTAAAGAGTAGTTGGAGAGGTAGAAGGAGGAGGAGTAGAGGCGTAGGAAGGAGGAGGAACAGAGGCAGAGAGAGGAGGAGAGGTAACAGGAGGAAGAGGAGAGGCGACGAGAGGAGCAAGAGAGGAGGATTGAAGAGTTGCGGGTGGAGCATGAGCAACGGATGTAGGAGATGTTTTAGGCTCTCGCAGCATGCTTTGGCACCGATGCCCCGCCACTTCCGCCTTCATCTTCGTGATTTTTTTTATGTACAAATGTTAAACTTATATGTATTTGTGCGTGGATGAATGTGGGTTGTCTGTGGATGTGGAATGGATTATTTGTGCATGGATGGTGTGGTTTGTGTTTGCTCGTATGTATGTGGATGTGAATAAGATAAAAATATATTGTAGTAGGTTTATTTACAGGTGTATATCAGGAATTTTTTCCTAAATTTTGAATATAAATGGAATTGGGAAGGGGAAGAGCATTACCGACGAAATATTTCGTAGGTAATAAGGGAGCATAAAGTTTTACCGATGAAATAATTCGTTGGAAACAATTCGTTCTAAATCTTTTACCTACGAAATTTTTCGTTGGTAAAAACTATTACCAACGAAATATTTCGTAGGTAATAGCAGAGCAAGAATTTTTACCTAGATTTTTTTCGTAGGTAAAACTTTTACCTATGAATTTTTTGTAGGGAAAAAATTTTACTGACGAAATTTTTCATAGGTAAAAGTTTTTACTGACGAAATTTTTCCTAGGTAAAAATTTTTACCTACAAAAAAATTCGTAGGTAAAAGTTTTACCTACGAAAAATTTCGTCGGTAAAAACTTTATTTATCGACAAAACGCATTCTTCTCCGACCAAAAATCATATATTTTTTCGACGATTTTTTCGTCGATAATTATTTTATTATTACCAACGAATCAATTTTTCGTCAAGAAAAGCCTTTACCTAAGCCCTTTTTGTGACGATGTTAGTCGCGGAAAATTTCATCGACAATAACATTTCCCGACGAAATATGATTCAAAATCGACGAATTATTTCGTCAGTAAAAACCTAATTTCTTGTAGTACTAGATGGATGAGAGTCAATACCTAAAACCTAGGTCCAAATCCTGTCAACTCGCATATCCAAACCCTAGTTAATACCCAAAACCCTAGGTCCAAACTCAGTCAACTCACTTAATCAAAACACTAACCCATCAACCATGTATAACCTAAACCCAATCAACTCACCTTGAATCATCAGCTCGAAAAACAACTTGTAGGAAAAACCGGGCCAAAATTCCCCAACAGGTCAACTCAACGAGTCGACATACTAAGTCAACTCACCTGGCCAACCAAACCCTTCGACCTAGTTAACTCACCTAGTCAAACCCCCAAAACTGAACCTAAGTCCAAGCCTAACTCCAACTCATAGTTTCGGAACAGGATAGAACAAAAAATCACATTGAACTTGGAGTTTTTTCACTTCGAGTTCGAAGTGCCAGCTGTCTAAACGAGAGAGAGAGAGAGAGAGAGTCCATAAAGGCAGCTCCCTGGGGGCTCCCCATCCAAAATTATCGAAGCTGTCACTTTTCGTAGCTATAAATACCCTCTCTCCTCTTCATTCTTAGCATCGACTCCCATTATCTCCAGTCTAGAGAGTTCTGAGTCCATCGCCACCTCCTTTAACCATTCCTCTACTGAGGAAAGCCCGAGTGCGAGTAAAGAATCTAGCCCCGATCTGGTCTAACTTGACTCCGGTCTAAGCCTCTGAAGACAACCAAATCCATATCCAAGCTACTCGATTTAGCCTACATGACAATTTCATATATCTAATTATTCTTCTATCAGCATTGTCTCACTTTAGCACTTGATCGGTCCTAGTGTACGCTTTGCGGCTTGCCGATTCGCTCAGATCTTCCCCGTCACAAATTTTGACTAATCAAACACATCATCATACATTAATGCTCATAACACCTAACAGTTCGAGCATATGCTCTACGACTTTCCAACTTGATCAGACCCTGCCCATCAGAAACTTTTACTGGTCAGACCCCATCATACATCATTTTAGTTCATATCATTTTTCTTTTCTTTGAGGCTAAACGGGAATTGATCTTAACCTTCAAAGATAGTCAGATCCAATGAAGTAGTTAGAGACCGTACATCTATACGAGTAGAGTGGGTGCCTAACACTTTCCCACCTTATAATTGTAGTCCCTTACCTCGAATCTCTGACCGCAGATTTATAAGGAGTCATTTTAGAAGAAAGTATCTTTGGATCCCATTCTCTAACGTTTTTACTGGGTTTACCCGACTGTAGATTTGAAGTAACTGGCTAGTGGTGACTCCAGTCTTCGATAAACTTATTTTTAGACACACCTTACTCAAACATGAAAGAAGACCTCAAAATTGGAGAACTTGTGGAAGCAGCAGCAATTTGCACGCATTCCCTCGAAAGAGGGAAGAAATACGGACCATCCAACGTTCATAGAATGACAACTCCACCTGGGACATTTATAGTACCACTAGTCGTGACTCAACTTGAAAAGCCGAATCTTTTGAATCCTTGAAGGTTAACAGTTCTTGTTCGTTCCCATTTGCATTTAGCATCATATGCATTCATAAAAAAAATCCTACAAATCTAGAAAATCCAAAACTAAATAATACACACACACACACACACACACACACACACACACACACACACACACACACACACACACTTCCTTACCATTACGCTTCTTTAAGCTCAACGTCCTTGAAAATCACTTTCCTACTGCAGCATAATTTGTACCAGAGCTCAATAAGCCATGTTAAATCACGATAAAGAAGGTCATCCTTTCCCTGTCCTCGACATGACGGAAGCACAACCTGCGGCACAACCGTAGCAGATCGAAGGCACGCCAATCATCTAAGAATTGTCACAAGGCATGAGAGTAATGCAGGAAATACTCTTACAACTCATGCAAGCAAAAACTACTATAACATCAGCCAGCAATCAAGTTGGTCCAATCCAACAAACACAACAAGATTCTAGGGCCGTCCCGACTACCAGTTTAAATCAAGCACAACCGTCGGAGTCCGCTCAAGATTACCAACAACAATCATCCTATCCCTCGATTGTAGAGCACTCTTTCCAGTACCTCCTACAGCAAGGAGGCCTTCTCAGTTTGTCCCCGTCGATGAGATCTCTAGTCAACTTTGGCATGTCTCTGCCGATGGGACTCTCTTTCAATCTCAACATGTCCCTATTGATCAGAATTTTAATCAATTCCAGCATATCCCCGCCGATGGGATATCTAGTCAATTTCAACACGTCCCTGCCGATGGGACTTTTATTCAATTCCAGCACACCCCACTAATGGGATTCCAGCAACAGTGATGACACTGGAGAATGCCCAAAACGAGGGTTTATGTTAATCCAAGATCAATCAGCAAACAGTGGCAAATACTCAACAAGGCGGTCACTTCCCAAAATCTTAACCTCCTACAAACAGGTGTATCTTTTAATATCAACACATCCCCACCAATGGGATTCCAGTTAATTTCCAGCAATCTTCAATTAAGCAATTTTCAGTTCAATCTCCAATTCAATCTCAGCAATTTCCAATTCAATCTCAGCAAACTCTGAATCAATTTCTGCAATCTTCAATTCAGTCTTAGTAGCCCATAGTTACCTTTCATCAAGGTCAAAAGTTCGAAGGTCAAAAGTTCGAAGACATACCACTATGTAAAAGAAGTAGAACATGCCTTGCCAAGAGAGGCGCCAATCTCTCAAGCAAACCGAGCAGAACTGGATGAGTTATGGAAGCAGTTCCAGGTCATGCAAAGTTAACTTCAGCGGCAACGGGGAATAGATCTTCCCTTAACAAAATTTCAGGACTTATGACCCTTCCCATATGCACAGATACCTCAAAACTTTGAGGTACTAAAATTATGTCATACCATGTTGTAGATCAGAATGTCAATATGAGGGAGCGGGAAGACATCCTTAGGGTTGACTTTGTTGAAGTCGTGGAAGTCGATGCATACCCACACCTAACCATCTTTCTTTGACACTAGAACATTATTGGTAAGCCATTCAAGATAGTTAGATACCACTAAAAAGCTCACGTTATATTGCTTGATCACCTCTTTCCATATTTTTAAAATCCATTATGGTCTCATTTTTCTTAACTTTTGCTTGATTGCCTTAACATTTAGCTTTGTAAACAAATGGTGCACAACCATATCCTCATCAAGCCCAGTCATGTTCTCATAAGAGATTTGGTAATTGTGGATTCAAAAGCTCGATCATTGTCTAACTATCATAAGGGGATAGAGATTTTCGAATGCGTGCTTCCTGAGGAGTCTTAAAAGTTTTGAGATCAACCACCTCAAAGTCATTAAGTGCAATGTTGGTTTCGAATGAAACTTATCGAGGAGGTCCTCAACTTCGGGAGTTGGATCATCATTTCGTATGTCATTGACCTCTTCCAAACACATGAGTTCAGAGTTAAGTTCTATATCGAAATCATAAACACTAGCTTTAAATTCATGTGGGTCATTGGACAAGTGTAACACCTTATTGCTTGGAATTTTTCAAAGATTTTTAAAAATTTTGATTTTCTGAGAATTTTTTGTTTTTTATATTTTGAAAGTTTTTAGATGTTTTAGGTTTTCAATTTTTTTTTTATTGTTTTTGGATTTTGTAAAATTTTCAAAACTTTAGATTTTTTAATTTGTTGGACACCGAGCAAGATAACAATTTGAACTAAGGGTTTCCCTAGTCCAGTTAGGGACGCCGAGTCCTATTTACATTGGCTTTTAGACCATCATTACTAGACTATTGATAAGACGATTTTTCCATCAAGGGGACAATAAACCAGTTGCAGCCTTATGCCCCTTCCACTTAAGAGGTAGGGATTAAGAAAGCAATAATCAGATTCGTGTTACCCAACTAATATGATGAAGTGGGGGTTGGGTGCTAAATCAATGTCAGAGGTGGTGGAATCTTATTCATTCCTAAGGCATTAAAATTCCTCAGGTTTCTAAGATTTTGGCGGGACCTTCATAGAGGCTCCCCCAATGTGGGGCAGTTCATGTCCTTTGTCGAAATACTTGTTGGGCAATTATTAATTTAAGCATGAGCTGATAGTTATGTGTCACCAAAATTTGGAACTCAAGTATGATGACCCTAATCTCGAGTTCTAAGGTGTGAACTAATATTTTATAATTTCGTTCATCACTTTTCACAGTTAAGCCATCATACATCCAAATCAAACCATATTTAAATCTAAGCAATCAACCACCACTAATCCTTTCTAATGATTACAACTTTCCCAATACAAAAGTAAACATAAACTTAATTTCTAATAGAATACTTATATAGGTATTCTTCATCTTCTGCTTTTCTTTCTTCCTGAAAACTGACATTTGATGTTTAATGTAAATGAGTTATAAGCCCAATGAGATTATATTTACCACAACTAGATTTCAAGGAAAGTATAAGTAGTTCGATAAAAGTGGAAACTAAACAGAATATTGGTAGGACGGAGATATAAGTTTACTTTAAGGTGCAATGTATAACTGTACAATGCCAATAATATGAATGCATGCATAATGCACAATTCAAGGATTTTACCTTTACTAATTAAGTGGAGCAATTTTCCACGAATTGCATGGCATTGACATTAGAAAACTTTTGCAACCTTGATATACTTACCTAACCAGTCCATCGAGATCTCACCGGCACTAATATTAGGAACCTTTTGTGATCCAGACATGCTCACCTAACCGGTTCGATGTTGCGGCAATCCTTAGATGGATATAAATGAGCAATCCTGACATGCCCACAGATTAAAGCACCTGAATTTCTCATGGCTTTGACATTAGGAACCTTTTGCAATCCCAAAATGTTTACCTAACTGATTCGGTGAAGCTGCAATTCCAATATGCATGCAGATGAGGAATTAATCCCAACAAGCTCACTAATGTGTTGCCCAAAATGAAAATAGATCCAATTTCAAACTTTATGATTTATTTCTAATTATTTCATGATGCATGCAATGCACATTCTATTGTGCCAAAGTGTTGAGATATTATATTCCATTACCCTAACAAGAATTTCATCATCAAAATTCAATCATACCTACTAAGCTATCTGAAGAAGATACTATTCAACAATGTGTCTAAGTGTTTACTATGTTCCATGAGTCATAGGTTTATGTGTGCACAAGTATGCATAATCACTTACACAAATTTGAGTTTTTACAACTGTGATTAACTAAAATGTGTTGGTTGAGGCAATGTTGGACTCCCATTAAGGGGAGAAACTTAAACTAGAAATGGCTCACACTAGGGGCATCTACTAGGGCCTATCGATGACTCCCTTTAAGGGGAGGAAATTGGACATGAATTTTGGCCTCCGTAGTAGGAGAATATTGAAAATATACTCGACTTCTGTTAGGAGGAACCGGTTAAAATTGGTTAACAATGTGTAAATTAAGATGGGTCTAAAGGGCCAATATGAAGGCTAAGTGACTCCATCGGCACATAGTAGTCGGGGACCTGGGTGATTCAGCGGGAGATGATGGACTAGGAAAGTCTTCTTGGATTGACATGAGGGTTTGTGCTGTGGTACTAATGATGCTTTGGAAATTGGGTATAGACTTTGAATGGCTCGAACCCTCAAGCAATTTTTAGGCCTAATTGTGACGTATTGGCCTTCTACATGCTCCTGTTTTCTTTTTTCTCACCTTGATTTTTGCTTCTCTTTTTCTAATTTTGTTCTTTTCATTTTTTTTTTTTTTTATATTTTATGTTTTCCCTTTTCAATGTAACAAGTAAATGTAGAAGGGAAATTACATGCAAGAAAGTAAATGTGGGACCAATATTCATTGGATAATAGACATGAAAGTAAATAGGACCAATATTCACTTGATTGCTAAAAGTAAATAATACCAATGTTCACTTGAAAGATATCATGTCAACGGGTTAGTAGAGGACCGATATTGATTAGAATGTTTATTAACAATATATGAAAGTAAGTAGAACTTAGTTTCTTCAGCTAGTAAACCACGCTCTTTTGTTTCTTCCCTGGGGTCCAGCGGAGTTGTACGTGAGATGGCAGAGATCATATTTTTGCTCTTCCCGCGTAGGGTCAGTTCGTAGCATTGGCGAGCTTCCTGCTGGTCGCCTCTGATCACGCCGATCCCATCGTCGGTTTCAAATTTCATGGCCAGATGATAGATAGAAACGCAAGCTCTTAGAGCTCGGATAATGGGTCGGCCGATAATCGAGTTGTACGCCGATGGAGTGTTGACGACGAGAAAATCGACCATGATCATCTTCTGGTTGGGCTCATCTCCCGCTGTGACCGGTAGGGTTATTTCTCCTTCTGGCATAATATAATCCCCTGTGAATCCGGTTAAAGCGGTTCTGACCGGCCTTAGTCTGGACCGATCGATCTTCATTCTGTCGAAAGCCGAGGCATATATTATGTGGGCCGAACTCCCCGTATCAACCATCATTCTATGGAGCTTTTTATTAGCGACCACTATTGATACTACGAGAGAATCGTCATGCGGATGCAGTATTCCCCCAGCATCTTCTTCGGAAAAGGATATCGCGCGACGGACGATCTTTGGAATTTTCGGGGGCCTGCTGGCCAAATTCACTTGCAACCCCGGGTCGGATGTTCGGCCTTGACGAATGTAGGATTTTCGGGCGTTGCCAGAATCACCGGTGGTGGGCCCGCCGAAGATCACATGGATTTCTTCCATAGGATTATTATCGATCGGCTCTCCACCATCTTCCCGACCCAAGGCTCCCTGATCTTCAGGACGTTGGGCGACATACTCTTTTAAGAAGCCTCGCCGGACGAGGGTTTCAATCTGTCGCTTCAAGTCGAAATAATCCGCTGTGTTATGCCCGTGATCTTTGTGGTATAAACAGTACTTGGATTTTGATCTCCTGTCGGGGTCGATTTTTATCTTAGCGGGTCGTCCGAACATCCGTTTGTCCTTCTCGGCTAGGAACACTTGCTCAATCGTGGTTTTGAGCGGGGTGTATTTTTCGAATTGCGAGGCCGAAGTTTTCGCTCCACGCGAGGTGGCGTTCGAATTTGGTGATCTGCGGTCAGGGCGGTGTCTTTTGGTGTTGTTTTCCTCTTTGTGGTCTTTTCTTTTGTGAGACGACCCCTGGGCGTTTACCAGCTCTTCTGCATTAATATGTTTGGCGGCACGATGAAGGAATTCTGCTACGGATTGAGGTGGTTGTTCCCCCATCGACCAGAGGAATTTTTCGTCACGTAGCCCACCTATTATCGTATGCAGCAACACGTCTTGAGATAGGTTTTCCACCTGAACAGCTTCAGCGTTGAACCGCGAGAGGTAATCCTTCAGTGATTCATTATCTTTTTGCTTGACTGTGGCGAGGTGTGTTGAATGCTTCCTTCGATCGGTACTGCCGATGAATTGCATCGCAAAGGCTCTGCTCAGATCGGCGAATGATGAGATGGATCTTGGCTTTAAATTGCGGAACCAGGTCCATGCCGAGCTAGTTAGAGACAGCGGAAAGGCCTTGCACATGATGTGCCCATTGACTCCATGGAGCTCCATCCGAACTTTGAAGTTTTCGAGATGCTCGGCCGGATCCCCAATTCCAAAATATTGTTTGAGTTGAGGGATTTTGAAACCTTTAGGAAGTGGTTCACCGCGAATCTCGTCGATAAACGGGGATTCAGATGAATCCACAAGGACATCAGCCGCAGTTGGTGCTCGGGCACATTGCGCTCATTGGATGTCTTCGACTTTCTCCCAGAGATCCTTCAGCTCGGCCTCCAAAGGGGTGATGTTATCGTCCATTCGATCCTCACTTTGACTAGCCCAAGCTAACCATTTTTCCTCGATTTTATGCCTCAGGTCGTTCGCAGGAAGCTCCGTGACGGGTCGGAGTCTTGAGCCAAGTGTTCGACTTGCGACCTCATCTTCATCGGGTTGGTGACGGTGGGAATGTGAACGTGGTAGGTGAGAGCTTTGCTGAGGCGATTGATGTTGACCGCTTGTATCGGGTATGGGTGGAGGCCGAACTAAATCGTTCAAGAGGGCCGCAATTTCATTCAACTTTTCGTCCACATGCCCAAAACGTCGATCCACTCCCCCCAAACGCTCTGCCACACCTCCCACCCGCTCCTCTAATGTGGACAGTCTGGTCTCGCGATTACGGGTCCTTTGCCGTCCACTTAGGAGGTTGAAGTCTCGAGATGAACTTCCCAGGTGAAGGACTGATGCATCTTGGTGAGGTTCCTCATTTTCGGAATGTTGCTCATAGGAAGGTTCGGCGTGTGCAGGAGCCTTTCCCTTCCTATTCCCTTTTCCACCAGCCATCCGTTCCTGTTTCTGGGTGAGAGATTGTTTACGAGTTCCCACAGACAGCGCCAATCTGTTGATGCCGAAAAATGGTCAACAGACGAGATGAGATGACCTCTTACCTAAACGGATGGATGCAGCTGATCTCTTGCAGGTGTGCGGTCTGGATCTGGACTGAAGGTCTCTTAGATCCTGCAGAGCACAAAGGAAAGCAAAGGGGGGTGGCTGGGATTCAGCCGTTAGCCCTCCGATGCCTAAGTCAGTGATCCCTCCCAAGGATAGCAAATATTGTTTAGTAATGAATTTCTTGCATACCTGTAATCAAAGTGTTCCCCTCCATTTATAGGCTTTGATGAAGATCTTCTAGGCTGAGATTACGACCGGTATTGAGCCGGAGATCCAGGCGAGTATCTCGGGCCGTTTCGATCTTGAGAGGATGTGTTCCCGTCTCTTCGCCGATAAGGGTGGAGATAAGGTCGGCTCGTTATATTACAACCGATTTAGCCGCGATCTGAGCCGACTCCTTTGTCAGACCGCGACTTCAGTTTGTTGATTTGTTCTGAGGTCTTGTGAGAGGGTCGGTTCATGTTGTGAGAATTATCCCACAACAGGAAGCATATTAGGTGAGACCCTGCCCTCACCAAAGACGTGCAACCCTTATTGTGGGGCCATCTTTAATGCATGATTCTATATCTATCCATGTTGTCCATCCGATTTTACATGTAATTTTAGGGCATGATGTAAAAATTGAAGAAGATCCACATCTCAAGTAGACCATACTCTAGAAAACGGTGGTGATTTTTTTGTTTTTGTTTTGTTTTGTTTTATTTTATTTGTTTGTTTAGCACACACCCCACCGTTAGTACACCATCCCCCATGTTAGTCACACTCCACTTGTGAATAGATGCCAGGCCTTATGGATGAAGGTGTAAGAAGCAGCGGTGATTGAACCCCTTACCATTAAAAACTTCTTAGGGCGCACATGAATGTTTCTGTCATGTTTATTTCTCATCCAATCCGTTATGAGGTCAAATTAGCGGGGATGTATGAAGAAAAAAAGAAGAAGAAATATCAGCTTGATGCAAAACTTTTGTGACTTATTAATGGTCAATCACCACTTTTTCCTATAGTATGGTGCACCTGATAATTGGATATTTGGATCTGCTTCATTTTTTTGGGACCGTGCACTAAAATGATCTGAAAAAAAAAAAGGACGGCGTGGATACAGAATATATATGCATCAAGGTGGGCCCCAAGGTAAGGCGTTCACCGTCTTGGGTGAGGACTGAGGCAGGCGTCTCACCTAATCCGCTAACTCAACCGTATCATCTCCTCGCACACGTGTCCCAGGCCTGGACTTAGCAGCGAAGCGAGTGATGGAAAGTGCACTCGCACCTACTGAACTTTATCAGGCCTCCCTCGCAGAACGATTCCCAAAAAGAGAGGAGAGCTAGTAGAGAGAGAGAGAGAGATGGCGCCCGATACAAACGCTCGCCGGAGTTTGTACGATCTGAGCTCAACGGCATTTTCGAAGATCGAGGAGACCTTTATTTACGGAATGGAGAAGCTGAAGGAGTACCTGTCCGATTCTGAAAACAAGATGAGGATCGGATTGGTTATAGGAAAAATCCTGCCCGAATTGGCCGCCATGCTTAGAAACGGCACAGGTATGTTTCTCTGGTTCAACGAAATAACCCTCGCGCATTTTGCGTCATTAAAAAAAAAAAAAAAAAAATACTAAGATGCAAAATCCACCTGACGAGATTACTCAAGCCTTTTATTCAAGGGAATTAAAAAAAAAAAAAAAACCATGACACACATCAGGTTTACTCAATCCATCTGGTTTTTTTTTTTTTTTTTTTTTTTTTTTTTTTTTTTTTTTTAAAAAAACAACACACCCACACACATCAGGTTGGTACTCAATCCATGACCTCACTGTTGAAACCCACAGGGTCTTCTAGAGTTACATCGTAGGTTGGACCCACCGTGAATGTGTGTGGTTTATCCACGCCGGCCATATGTTTTTCCAGCTCATTTTAGGGGTTGATCCCAAAGTGAAGCATATCCAAATCTCAAGTGGACCACACCACAGAAAACATTGGGAATAATGATCTCCACCGTTGAAACCTTACTAGGGCTAATTGTGATGTTTATTTGTCATCCAACCTATTCATAAGATCACATAAACATAAGATCACACAAACATGGATGAACGGTAAACAGAAATATCAGCTTGATCCAAAACTTGTGCGGCCCCCAAGAATTTTTCAATGGTAGACGTTCCATTCACACTCTTTCTTGTGGTGTGATCCGCTTGAGCTTTCGATATGCTTCGTATTTTTTCACCAGCACTAAAATTATCTTCTAAGATGGATGGACAGAGTGGATAAACTATGTAAAAAACGGTGGACCCTACAGAGTTTACCGAGTAGTACGCAATGGGCTTCCCTTCTACTGAGCCATGAGTATGGACCATCCCGTGATTGAGATGGACCACATTATTGAAAACAGTGCACAGGAGAACTCAGACTTATTCTTTTTTAGATCTGAGCCAAAATTGGTATTACACATCTAATGGTGACATATACACCATGGTGGGGCTCACTAATTAAATTCTAGTCCAAGGTGCATATAGAGATTATTCAGAGAGACCCGTCTTGATTTTGACTTGGCTTACCATGGCGTATTTAGGTAAGATCCACTCTAACCATTTGATTTTTAATCTCATATTAATTTTATAATAATAATAATAATAATAATTAGGCCAGCCTATGATTCTTATGAACCACAATAAAAGAAATACTTAAGAGAGAGACATCCACTCTTATTTTTTTATAGGGCCCAAGGTGGTAATCATTCCAAACACACACACCCAAAAAAAAAAAAAAAAAGTGCATGTTTTCTAATAATCATACTAACCATGTGGTGATTCATGTGGGCTATACTAGTCGAAATGGTTTGGAGGGCAAGCATTATCATGTACAATGTTCCCAACCATGTGGCCCACTTGAATCACAGATGGAGTTAATTTTTAGGTCCTTGGCCTAGCATAGGGTGATGAAGCTGTGATGTAGGGGATTGTTGATCTCTACATGGCCAAGATGGACCAAAGAAAGGAGTAGAAGATTCGGAGAAATCGCAAGTCGATAGTTCCTGTCGACCGATCGCTAGCCCTGGGCCACCAGTTGCACGCACCAGCGACTGGTCAAATTAAGGCCGCGATCGGTCTAATTTAGGCTGGTTTCCATCTTTGCTTGTTGGACTATTGGGTGCCTTAGGCGACCAGTCAAATAGCGACAGGTCAAATATCGACTGTGACCGGTTGCAAATAGGTCTCTCATGACCTTAACTCTTTAGATAGTTGCAGGCTCTAGGCGGCTTATTACCAGGGGCCCGCGACCAGTCGATGCTTAACTACAGACAATCAATGCTCAACTGCGACTAGTCACCGACCCCCTATGACTGGTCTCCCCGATGCGCAGTTTCGTGTGAAAAGTTACGAAACTTTCTATTTTTGAATTCTTTCTTTATGATCTTAGTTAGAACTCTTGATTTACGCTTTAGGGTTTCTTTTGTTAAATCTAGGTTATAAATACTCTTTTAATTCGTGTTTGAGGGATTGTTATTCAACTTATTGAATATAAATCTTGAGATTTTTCTCTGTTTGCTCATGGATTCGAGTGCCCCTTGAGAGATAAAGGAAGTTCGGGTTGAGGATTCACCTAAAGCTTCGTGGATTCAGAGTAGTTATCCCGTAAGAGAGGCGATGATTGATCTTACTTCGCCTACGCATGTGCCAAGTTGGTATTAGAGCGAGGAAAACCCCTTGGAAGATGACTTCTAGTGATGGAAGAGGCAAAAACCCCGTTGACAGTGATCAGGGGACTCGATACTTTGTAGAGAGGATGGATGCTCTCCAACGATTACTAGAGATGTCTATGTAAGGATTGTAAGCATCTCTCGATTAGATTGCAACGTTGTTGGCCCCGCGCTAAGCCCAAGTCGACGCACGACCGTCGACAATTGCTGTACGGGACAATTCGATGTTCCGTCAAGCACTCCCAGCGGCAACTCATAGGGCGAACCCAAAAGATTCTGATGGTAGTGATGAGGATGTCGAAGGCCTCCTTGCTTAGCAACCTTTGCAAGGAAACGACCGCGGGGATCGCGCTGAGAGAGACTATAGGGGTAAGGCTGAACTTCCTGTTTTCAATGGGTTATTATGCATTGAGGAGTTTTTAGATTAGTTAACAGAACTCGAGAACTTTGATTGACGTACCAGAGGATAAGAAAGTGAAACTTGTAGCTTATAAATTAAATTGGAAGCCTCTGTATGGTGGAAACAATTACAAGTTTTTCAAACCAGACAGGCTGGGGATGAGATGACTTCTCTGGTCTTGATTTCTTCCATGAGATTATGAGCAAGTATTGTTTCAACAATACCAAAATTGCCATCATGGAAACTGGATTGTTGATGAGTACGTAGTTGAGTTCAATAGGCTAGCAATGCACAATGATTTGTTAGAGACTTAGGGCTGCATGATTCATTGGTGGCTTGAAAACCACTATCCAAGATCGTGTACAGATGCTTTCGGTTTGGACGGTGGAAGAGGCCATACAATATGCTAATTGCGTAGAAATTCAACTCATTGGGGTTCATGCACAGTCTTATCCATCACCCCGCGTCCCCATGGCAGTTTCAGTACAGGATGGTAGGTCTCAACACACTACATCTACTGCTGCAAGCCTGAGTTGAGCCCTCAATTTGTATGCTCGACGTAGGACGAACCATTGTTAGCGATGTGACCAACCGGGTCACTTGTCTAATGCATTTCCTTAATGCCTCGCTGCCAACTTAACTACTAATGAATGGGGAGTTGGAGTATTTGTGGAGAAAAAGCCCGAGAATGAAGACATTGATCAAACTGTCAATGAGGATGGAGGTGGAACGAATTCGCTAGATGAGGACCATGGCGAGTCCTTGGTTGTGAGATGCTTATGTTACACCCTTGGGCAAGAAGTGCATCCTCAGTGCCACAACATATTTCGCACCTGCTACACAGTAAACGGGAAAGTTTACAATGTCATTATTAATAGCGGAAGTAACAAGAACATTGTGTCTAGAGTTATGGTGGACAAGCTTCAATTACCAACTACAAAACATCCATCGTCGTACTCTATGAATTGAATTAAGAAGGTCAGTGACACCAAGGTAACCGCGCAATGTTTAATTTCATTTTTATTGGTAAAAGTTATATAGATGAGATAGTATGTGATGTGGTAGACATGGAGGCATGCCGCATGCTCCTCGATCTATCATGGCAGTCGGACTGAGATGCGACCCATCGAGGGTGGAATAATACATACATATTTGTTAAAGATGAGAGGAAAATGATTTTAGCTCTTATGGCACCTGAGAGCCGTCCCGTGGCCTCTAAGGTGGAGGGGAGCTCTCTCCTTGCTAAAAGGGAGTTTCTAAAATAATCGAAAGAAACTGGCAAAATATATGCCATGGTGGTCAAGAGAGATAACGCCAGGTGCAGTGTTATTCCTCAAACTCTTTGGCCATTGCTGAATGAATTTGGAGAAGCTTGGCCTAAAGTTCTTCCTCATGGGTTGCCACCAATGAGAGATGGGGCTAACTTTCCCAATCGTCCGCGTTACCAGTTGAGCTCTAAAGAGAGTGAAATTTTATAAGGGCAAGTTGTAGAGTTAGTTAAGAAGGGTTTGTTAAGAGAAAGTATAAGATCTTGTGCAGTCTCGACCCTATTGACGCCAAAGAAGGATGAGAGTTGGCGTATGTGTGTGGATAGCAGGGTGATAAGCAAAATTACCATCAAGTACAGATTTTCCTTACCCCAGCAAGATGATATACTCAATATGCTTAAGGGTTCGAAAGTGTTTTCCATTCTAGACTTACGCAGCGGATACCATCAAATCCATATCCGCTCTGGAGATGAATGGAAGAGAAATTTCAAAACTAAAGATGGGTTATGTGAATGACTTGTTAGGCCACTTGGATTGTCGAACACACCAAATACCTTTTCGCGGCTCATGAATTAACTTTTGAAGCAATTTATAGGACAGTTTGTAGTTGTGTATTTTGATGATATTTTGTTCTACAGCAGACAAGTAAGAGCATATGGGACACCTCAGGCAAGTTCTTCAAGTGCTTCAAAACAATAAGCTATATTTGAATTTGAAGAAGTTTGCTTTCCTGATAGACCGCTTGTTATTTCTGGGGTTTGTGGTGTCTTCCACTAGTATTCATGGGTTGTACTGAATGACCTAGTTCGACCAACATCCATGAGGTATGCAACTTTCATGGATCGGCCACCTTTTATCACCATTTTGTCAGAACTTTCAACACCATAGTGGCAGCCATCACGGGTTGTATGAACAAAGGACCATTCCAGTGGACAAAGAGAGCCAACCGAAGCTTTGTAGAGATCAAGCATAAATTGTCATATACTCCGGTCTTGGTATTGCCAAACTTCGATAAGGTTTTCAAAGTGGACTGCGACGCATCATATGTGGGCATTGATACTATGTTATCATAGGAACGTAAGCCCGTCACATTCTATAGTGAAAAGCTTAGGGATGCAAGGAAGAAATGATCCTCATATGAGATAGAGATGTACGCTTTGGTACAAGCCCTTCGACATTGGCGACACTACCTAATTCAAAGGGAGTTTGTCTTATTTATAAACCATCAAGCCATGAAGTTTATCAATAGGCAAACTAATATCAGTCGTGTGGATGCTAGGTGGGTTTCATTTTTGCAGGAATTCGCATTCGTATTAAAGCACAAGTCGGGCCAACAAAATAAAGTTGTTAACGCTCTTAGTCGCTTCTTTTCACCATGAATACCAAGGTTGTCGGTTTTTATCACCTCAAGGATTTATATGCTGAAGATGAGGAATTCAAGAGCACATGGCTGTAGAGCAAGGAAGGTTATCCGGGCGAATTCCATGTTCAAGATGGGTTCCTGTTTTATGTGAATCGATTGTGTATGCCACAGTGTTCCTTACATGAGAAGCTTATACTTGAGCTCTATGGTGGTAGGCTTTGAGGTCACTTGGGCTATGACAAGATGAAGGCTCTTGTGGAGGAGCGTTATTATTGGCATTGTCTAAGCCGAGATGTGGGAAAGATGGTGCAGCGGTGCCATATATGTCAAAGTTCCAAGAGCCATTCTTAGAACACCGAATTCTACACTCTGTTGCTCATACTGGAGGGTCCTTGAGAACATATTTCTATGGATTTTGTTTTGGGTCTACCACGTACACAATGCAGCATGGATTTCATATTCATGGTGGTAGACAAATTTTTGAAAATGACTCACTTCATCTCGTGCAAGAAGACATACGATGCGACGAATGTGGCCAACCTCTTCTTCCGAGAGATTGTAAGATTGCACGACATTCTGAAGACCATCACATCCAACTGTGATACAAAGTTCAAAAGTCGCTTTTGGCGGACTTTGTGGAGTGGATTAGGGACCCAACTTGAGTTTAATAGTGCGTATCATCCAAAAATTGATGGAAAAATTGAAGAGGTGAACCAAAATTTAGGAAATATCATACACTACATTTCAGGGAACAAACCGAAGCAGTGGGACTTAGCCCTTTCTCAAGTCGAGTTCGCCTTCAAATGCATGGTCAATCAATCCACAGGGAAGTCGCCATTCTAGATCGTGTATGGACGAGTTCCCCATCACACTCTCAACTTGGTTCCATTGCCTAAGTTTTCGAGAATGAGCATCGCCGCTGAGAACATGGCTGAGCGGATCAGAAAGATACACGGTAAAGTACGGAACAAGTTGCTGGAATCAAACTTGAAATACAAGGAGGATGTAGACAAGCATTGCCTGACCAAGGTGTTCGAGGTTGGGGTTCAAGTGATGGTCCATTTGTGTAAAGAACGCTTTCTCACTGGCACGTATAACAAGCTGAAGCATAAGAAGATTGGACTGGTTCCGATCCTCAGAAAGCTGAATGACAATGCTTATGTCATCGACCTCCCCGAAGAGTTCGAGATCTCCCGCACATTCAATGTAGTAGATTTATTTAAGTATCACAAGCCAGAGATGAACGAGAACTCGGGGTCGAGTTCTTTTGAAGTAAGGGGGACTGATGCAAAGGGGATTGCTGATCTCTACATGGCCAAGATGGACCAAAGAAAGGAGCAGAAGATCCGAAGAAATCGCAAGTCAACAGTTTCATTCGATCGGTTGCCATCCTTGGGCTACCAATTGAATGCACCAGTGACCGGTCGAATTAAGGTCATGACCAGTGTAATTTAGGTTGGTTTCCATCTTTGCTTGTTGGACTGTTGGGTGCCCTGGGCGACCAGTTGAATATCAACTGGGACCGGTTGCAAACAAGTCTCTTAGGACCTTAAATCTCTGGACAATTGCAGGCTCCAGGCGACTCGTTGCCAGGGGCCCGTGACCAATCGATGCTCAACTGCGACCAGTCATCGACCCCCTGTGACCGGTCTCCTCGACATGCAGTGTTGCGCAAAAAGTTGCAAAACTTTCCATTTTTGAATTATTTCTTTCCGATCTCGTTTAGGACTCTTGATTTTCACACTTTAAGGTTTCTTTTGTTAAACCTAGGTTATAAATAATCTTTTAATTCGTGTTAGAGGGATTATTATTCAACTTATTCAATACAATTCTTGAGATTTTTCTTTGTTTGTTCGTGGATTCGAGTGCCCCTTGAGAGATCAAGGAAGTTATGATTGAAGATTCTCAGAAAGCTCTCTAGAAGTTATCCTGTGAGAGGCGGTGATCGATCTCACTTCAACTACGCCTGCGCCAACCTAGTGGTTGGGTGATTAACTCGATGGTTGAGGTAGATTTTACATAAGACTAGGGCTGGTCACAAGCCGAGTCAGCTCGAGAAACTCGATCGACTCGACTAAAAAAAACTCGCCTTGACTCAGTAGATTAAGTCAAGCCAAGCTTCATTTAGGAGCTCGAATCAGAAATCGAGTCAAGTTCGACCGCTGGGTCACTCGACTCGTTTCATATAGATATTTGTTACAAAAAAAATCATAATCTTCTTATTTCTTGGTTCTCTCCCCCAAACACACACACACACACACACACACACACACACGCACACACACACACACACACATTGGGGTCCAAGCTTAGGACATATAAAATCCTCACACATTGGGGGGTTTCTTAATCCTACTATTTTGTTCAGGCAAGAACATTCCTTGTTGAGCATACTTGATGGATTAAGTAATTTCAAGTACAAAACATGGTGAGCACACAGTGGTTGTGTGTTTTACATGCTACACAAAGCAGGTGTTACAGTGAGACCACACACCATACACATATATAAAACAGGGGCTATGGTAAGACCAAACATCATATGCAGCTATTGATTGCAATTTTATGAGGGAGGTGTTGCATCTGTTCCATGAATCAGCTGAGCCTCATAATGAAGATGGTCCACACAATAATCAGGGCAGTCCATTAATGTGGTGAGCTATACATGTACTGTGTTAATATATGGTTCAGAAAATGTTGCTAGTGGTCTGCATTCCATGTGTGTGTGTGACCTGGCCAAAGAAAAAATCGATCAAAGCTAGGTCATTTAAATGGTGGGGTCCCACCTGTAGAAATATTATTACTATTTTTCCCTAATATATGTGTGACTTCTTGAACTTAATGTTGTTGATTTTTAATTTGTATTTTGTAGCAAAAAATATAATAAATTAAGGTGGGAGCAAGCTTGACTTGACTCGAGGTAAGCTCGCTTAGACTCGATCCACTAGCTCGACTCGAAAGTTTTAGCAAACAAGGCAAGCTCCAATGGTAAGCTCGAGGGTGAGCTCGAGCTCAAGCTAGAACTTGAGGAGAGCACAGACGAGTCAAGCCAAGCTTGGCCCACTTCGACTCGACTCGGCTCGGCTCGATGTACAGCCCTACATAAGACGGAGTCCACTCATGACACCGACCCATTTCTTAAACAAGTATGCCACAGAAGGTAGGGGAATGATAATGAACCGGGTAGTGGATGAAAAAGGTATCAACATATTAATTAAGTTTTTTCTGTAAATTTTCAAAAAAGGAATTGAAGGTAGGGGAATGTTTTATTAGAGTTGCCTAAAAAATGAATTGAAGTTGCCTGTTTTTTTATTTCTGTTTTTTTTAATATAGAGTTTAAAAAGGACTTTTGCTAACTATGATTCTAAATAATTTAATGTCAATTTCAAGAGTTTCCCGTTAAGTGCACTGGTTTGGGTATTGGGTTAGAAAAGTTAGAGGGTCCTGGTTATCTGAATCATTTATTGAGACATAAGATTCGTTAGATCTTGGACGAAATATCAGGGATCCAAACCGCTGATCTGACAGGAGCATTGACAATGAATGCCTTGGAACTCTTACAGACTGGAAGACTTTCAACTTTCAATTATTGGCCTACAAGTAGATGGTTATGGAGAAAACGCAACAATGGTAGATAGCTTTACTATTCTATTGTCTAAGTATGGCGAAAGGAGAGCAGATTGCGTGCTGAGTAACTCTGTAGGCCCACTGTGATGAATGCGTCTTATACACACTGTCCATCCATTTTCTACTTCATTTTTTTGGGATGAGCCCAAAATTGAAGCATATCAAAAGCCCAAGTGGACGACACCACAAGAAATAAGGGGAATTGAATGCCTACCATTCCAAACTTTGTGAGCTCCATAGAAGTTTTGGATCAAGCTAATATTTGTGTTTTCCCTTCATCAATGTTTATGTGACCTTATACATAGGTTGAGTGACAAATAAATATCACTCCCTTACTATTTCCTATGGTGTGGTCCACTTGCGCTTTTGATAAGCTTTAATTTTGGGCTCATGCTGTAAAATGAGAAAAATGGATGGACAGATTGGATAAGATGCATGCATCAAAGTTGGCCCCATAGAGTTTACCCAGAGGCTTTTTACCTAAATAGACCCGAGGTCTGCTTAGACCTCTTTTAAGAACATTATTTTTTTAGACCTCTTGACAACTTTTTCCTTTTTTATGGGATGAAAAATGCCCTCGGAGCTTGTCATCGAGCCATGCACGTTCAAATGCATTTGCTTAGGGGGAGGGGAATGATTTACTAGGGCCCACGTCATATAGCATGTGGGCTATTGAAACCTTTATGTGATCTATTAATAGAGCCATTCAAACCGTTCAAAAGGTGACTTTCATGTTTGGAAGACGCAAAATTCAGCTTGATCCAGACCCTCCCTGACCCCTCAACGCAGTTATTCAATGCACACTGTTTCTTGTGGTGTGGGCCATTGGATTTGACCATTTTTTGGTGCATATCTTAACTTTAAAAGCTAAAAAAATGGATGACTGGGATTGGATACATACCTCAACAGTGGCCCCAGATTCAACCAATAAAAGAGATCTATAAGCCCCATAGATAGGGATCGACCTCACATATGCCATTTTCAACTTTTAGGAGGGAAATAAAAAAAAAAAAAACTTTTGTCTCCAAAGTTTTCCAACCACGAGCTCTAACCTTGTTTGGGAAGAAAATGAGATGAGAAATATATAACAAAATTTCACTTTTCGAAAACTGGATCTTCTTTCCTTAAAAAATGTTTGTGAGCCTTACTTTGAGCATACTTTTGAAAGGTTAAACAGCATCAAAATGAGATGAATGTAAAGCCATTTGAATGTTTGTCGAATTATCTTTCTACTGTGTACAAGATCACCCTGATCTGACCCATAACAAGGGAGTTATGACCCTTTTGTAAGATCACGCGATGTTGAAAATGAGAGCAAACACGACTGAATACCATCAAGAACTTTGGCCTACATTCGAACAATCAAATAGTGTTCAAATGAGATGATTTTAAAGCAATTTGAAAATCAACAAATTATTTTCAACGAGCAAAAGATCACCCCGATATAACTTGTAATGAGGGAGCTATGACCATTTTTATGGAATTATGTAATGCTCGAAACAACAATAAACGTAACCAAACACAATCATAGACTTTTGACCTAATTTTAAATGGTCAAATGGTGTTAAAATAAGATAACTCCAAGTCCATTTGAAAGTTCATCAACTTATCTTTCCAACGAGCATAAGATCACCTCAATCCGACTTGAAATGAGGGAGTTGTAACCATTTTCGTGGAATACATGATGTCAGAAATGAGAAAGAACGCGACCAACCTCCATTATAGATATTGAGACCACTTTTGAACAGTGATATAATATTCAAATGAGATGATTCTAGTCCCATTTGAAGGTTTGTTGAATTAACTTTCCAACAAGCATAAGAAGCCTTGGTCTGATCTGTAACGAAAGAGTTATTTGTGAGATTGCGTGATGTTGGAAATAAGAGCGAAGCAACTGAACGCACACCATCGTAGAGTTTCAACAAACTTTTGAATGGTCAAATGGTACTCAAATGAGATGATTCAAGTTTCATTTGAAAGCTCATCGAATTATCTTTCAAATGAGCACAAGATTACTCCGATTAAACCTATAACGAGGGAGTTATGATTCTTTTGCTGGGACTATATAAAGATAAAAATGAGAGAAAAAGCGACCAAACACCATCATAGAATTTGGGCCTACTTTTATATAATTAAATGGTGTCTAAATAAGATGATTCTAAAGTTATTTGAAAGTTTTTTTAAAAACAATAATTTTATTTTAAAATGTTCATCGAATTATCTTTTCAACAAGCATAAGATCACCCCAATTCGACTTGTGACGAGGGACTTATGACCGTTTTTGTGGAATCACAAGATGTTAGAAACAATAGGGAATGTGACCAAATGCCGACATGGACTTTAGTCTCACTTTTGAATGGTTAATTAGTGTCTAAATGAGACAATTCCAAATCCATTTGAAAGTTCTTCAAATTATCTTTCCAATGAGCATAAGATCACCTTGATTCAACCTGTAATTAGGGAGTTATGACCGTTTTCATGAGATCACACAACGTTGGAACCAAGCACCATTATGCTCATTGAAGAAGCTATAAGCTTAGGGCAATGTCTTCTGTGCTCATTTTCATCATCATGTGATCCCATAAAAAGGGTCATAACTCCCTCATTACATGTTGGATCAAGGTGATCTTATGCTCGTTGGAAAGATGAATTGAGAAACTTTTAAATGAATTTGGAATGATTTCATTTGTACACCAATTGACCATTCAAAAGTGGGCCCAAAGTCCATGATGATATTTTCTTATGTTCTCTTATTCACAGCATCGCTAATTCAAACAACAATAGTTATAACTTCATCGTTACAAGTCAGATCGGGGTGATCTTATACTCATTGGAAAGATAATTAGATGAATTTTCAAATATCTTTGGAATCATCTTATTTGGACACCATTTGATTGTTCGAAGGTGAGGTTAAAGTCCATGATGACATTTCCTCCCATTTGCTCTCGTTTTCAGTATTAAGCGATCCCATAAAAGGGTCATAACTCCATCATTATAGGTCAAATTAGGGTGATCTTGTGTTTATCGGAAAGATAATTCAATGAACTTTCAAATGACTTCAGAATCATCTTATTTAGACACCATTTAAAATTTCAAAAGTGGGCTCAAATTCTATGATGGTGTTTGGTCGCATTCACTAATCTCGTTTCAAGCATAGCACGATCTTATGAAAATGTTCATAACTCTTTCATTACAGGTCAAATTGAGGTGATCATATACTTGTTAGAAAGATAATTCAAAGAAATTTCAAAAGACTTTGGAATCATCTCAATCAGAGCCTATTTAGCCATTCGAATATAGGCCAAGATTCTACGATGGCGTTCGATTACGTTTGTTTTCACTTCCAACATCGCTCGTTCTCATGAAAATGATCATAATATCCATGGTGATCTTATGTTTATTGGAAACATAATTCAACAAGCTTTCAAATGGATTTAGAATCATATGATTTAAACACTATTTGACTATTCAAAAGTTAGTCTGAAGTTCATGATGATGCTTATTCACATTTTCCCACGTGGTAATACAACAATTGCTCAAACGTTCATGATCATTTTCTCATGTAGGCATTGATTGCCTTTTAAAATTGTGATATTCTATATTTGTAAACAACAATAACTACCCATTTACATGCTTGATAACATATTCAACATACACACATGTAGCTGCCCAATGTATGTGAGTCTTGATCAAATATAGGCTTTTAAAAATATTTATAAAAACTATAACATTAGCTTTACTGGTGGATGGGGACCCTACACCTTTGCCTATTATGTCTGCTTGCTTGCACCTAGAGCATTTAATGGGAGGGTTTATATCTCATTGTAAAAAATTCTAACCTTCTTGAATCTTTTGATGGCATTTCTTTGTTGAGACAGTTTAATCTTTTCACACAACGCTCTTATTTCGTCTCATATCTCCCATCTTTTCAACTGTCAGATAAACTAATTCCTGGTAGATGTTTTGGTAATTTTCTACCGTGTAATAAAGAGAACATAAGGAGTAAGGGACAATATTGTACTTATTACAAGCTGCGACCACATGCACACAAGGCAACAATATCATACTGAACTCAACACATGTATGCATCATTTGACTAAATATAACCATATCACTTAACACCATACTCCCCCTTCCCCCTGGCTTGAAACGCATATCGAGAAATCACATTATAATTTGTACTACGCGCTTTTAAATAAAGCGATTTCAATTTATTCTCTGCTCATGGAATCAATCTCCTTTGGAAAGTTGAAACTGCTTTTCTTCTGGTATAAAATATGTGCTGAATTTTGTATCTCACCATATCTAGGGGCCTAGTGACCTGGTATTCTCTTGCTTTTTTCAACAATGAGTTGACACTCTCAACTATGTTCGTAATTACAATATTGTACCTTTTGGTCAAAAGTCATTCATGTGCAGGTGGCTTGGCCAATTCTAAAGATCACATGTTCTCCTCAAATCTATCTCACTTGAATGTCTTAAACGTTGGCCAATAATACTTCTCCAACGTCCTGTCCTTGAATATCGTAATCATATTTGTGTAAATATGGTATACTTAGTAGCCATGGGTTAAATATGAGAAAATCATTTTTACTTCGTTCATCAATCCTTTATGATGATATGATATAATAACAAGTCTTGATGTCAATCCTAATGAACGTTGTAGATTATAGATGAACCAATTCTAATTATTATTATTCTTTGATTCTCCAATCCCATGTCATAGCCATAAAGAGAGGACCCTTTTACGTACCTTTTAAATATGTCACGTCAATCCTTACATGCTTGCAATACAGACTTAAAGCTTCTAATGCATTGTCTGAGAGAAATGAAAAGTTTCTTGAAGTGGTTGGTATATTCATTTACAAGTACCTCTGTCACTTTCCCTGAGTTGGTCTTCTTCAACTCATGAAAATGGGATGGGAGCTTGGTATATGACTTTTCATATCATCCCATTGCCTATTTTTTTTATAATATCCTTACCCATCCATGCTTCCTCGTAACTGACATCAACACCAAAATTTATAAATATTTCATGCATAATATCTCTTGTCTACATTCTAGCAATGACTTGAAATGGCTAACAATTTATCATCCCATTGACTTGAAATGGTTAACAATATGCTCACTACTTATTGCTTAGTGATGAGTTCTCCCCTCCCATCAGAAGTTGATTGGCCATGAATTCTCTCCTCAAAAGACAAGTTGCATGTGTGTTCAAAATTGTATGTCTTTATTTTGAAAATCCTAATGTCATCTACTTTCAATGTGTGGAGCCTTTAACCGTAATTTTCAATGAGACACTTAATCGTGTATCATTGCTTATTCAAATTCAATACTTTGTACTAGAAGTGGTTTTGCATCACATATTTGCTAAGAATATTCTATCTCGGTCAAGAAGATGATTCCATTTCTCGGTCAAGAAGATGATACCATGAAGTCGACCGATAGATCATGTCTCAGTCAAGAAGATGATACCATGATGAAATCGACTGATAGATCATTTCTCGATCGAGAGGATGATGCCATAATGAAGTCGATTGAGAGGATGATACCACAATGAAGTCGACTGATGGATCATGTCTTTGTGTTAGAATCTGGCTAATCTTAACTATCTAGCACGCGAAAAGTTGGTATCTTGCCGCTTGAGGTGATGTGGGCAGATCCAAAACCAAAATTAGTATCCACTATTGGTGCTTACTCATTCAACCCAACAAACATAGGTTCAGGAGTAGTCTAATGAACATGCTTAGTGTCTTGGCGCACAATGTTACAAGGACTATAATGTGGCTGGAGGGTCTGCTCCTCTCTTAGACAACAGTACATACCTCACTTTCTCTATAAAACAATGGTATAAAAACATTTGGATTTTGTTTGCTGAAATGGAGGAACGCAGAGACAACTTCATTGCCAGTGATAGTGATTGGAAAGAGTGATCCACAATTGTGCCAAACATAACCACCCTTCATTTTGATATCATATTCCTCATGTGTTGTTTTCATAATTTTGTGCATTTTAGATACTAGATACTAGATCCTTATATGTAATTGTGTTACTCATAATGACATATTTTGAGTCCTTACCATTGTGGGAGAATCTTTAATTTTCATATACCCACTCTCCATTATAAAATAATAGAATAGTCCAATAGCCATGATATAAAATATTGAAGTACCTACACAAAAAAATTAAGTTTATTATTCATTAAAAAAACCAGATAAAATCAATGATGGATCACGGTTTGAACAAGTGACAGATTGTGGTCCTTACAAGATACCAATCACAGTTTTGAGAATCGATCATTGCGTACAGGAAATCGTGGTTACAATGTTAGGATGATTATTGTTGGAACACAAGGGCGATCACTATTTGTATGATTAGATGATTATTGATTGTACAAATGGGTGATCGCTCTTTGTATGATTGGATTGGTTGATCATTGTTTGTACGAGTGGGCGAACGTTGCTTGTACATGTGGGTGATCGTTGTTAAACTATAATGTCAGCAATGATTTTTTTCCATTTCTTTTCATTACCTTCTACTAAAACAACCTATAATTATGTATCTTCTTACTTGTAACATAGGTAGAGTAGCTGTGTTGGCCAATGATTAGTTAGACCAAGTACAAAGTAGCCTACATACATTCTTTTTCAAGAATATGATGCTGAAAAATGAAATATAATAGTTTGAGTGCATAGGAGAGGAGAGTAAGGAGAGTAGTGGTTAGACCAAGTATACCAGCGAAGGTTATCAGAACTATGTCCAAGGCTCACCGATAGATCTTCGATGGAGATCTCTTCATTTCCCTGCAAAAATTTAAAAATGGCGTAAAGTAGTTAAGTGGTTGTTGTCCATGAAGCCTACTAGACCTTCTACATTGTTTGACTGTGTTGCGGTTTTGCCTTTAATCTTGGACACCAGGGGGTGTCAGGCGCACTCGACATAGCTTCTGGAAACTGAAATTATTGTTTTGATTTTTTGGCCTGTAAGGGTCTCGACCACTGTTGGTTGGGCGCTCAGTGGATGGCCAGGCGCCCAACGAGGTCTGGGTGGGTGCCCGAAATTGGCTGAATTTGCTACCGGCTCTGGACATATTTTGAATATGTAGGGTGCTTGACGGGTTTGGGCCGGGCACCTGACCATGTGCGGATTGCAAAGTCGGTGGTGTAGTTTTTGCCTAATCTTGTGCGGTTTCTTGCGTAAGATGATTATTGATTGTAAACAATAATTAGGGTATCTTAGAAGTGCAAGGGTTGAGAGAGAGAGAGAGAGAGAGAGAGAGAGAGAGAGAGAGAGAGAGAGAGAGTTCTAAGGTGAGAGAAAGAGCTTTAGAGGAAGGGCTACATTGGTTTTCCTCTTGGAAGAGCTTGAGTTTTCTCTTGTGGGCTTGAATCCGGTGTAAGTTTTCTTCATGCTCTTGTAACTTCTGATTCATAATGGATTGGTGTTGCTTTGTGCCGTGGTTTTTCACCCGTGAGGGGTTTTTCCACGTTAAATTCAGATTGCCTCTTGGATGTGTTGATTTGCTTAGTGTGTGATTGCGTTGTGTTTATTCCTCATTTGATTGCTCCGTGCTCGCTTCCGCAGCAGGGCCGATCATCCTTATCACAACAAACTGGTATCAGAGAGAGAACGTTGGGAGGTAGATCGAAATCTGTGAGAAAGCTTTAATAGCGTCTTTAAGCATGAGATTTGACATAGAGAAGTATTCAGGAAAAAATAATTTTGAACTTTGGAAGGTGAAGATGAAAGGTCTTCTAGTTCAACAAGGGTTGCAAGATGCGCTCGTTGGAAAGTGACTGGAGGCTATGAAAGAAGATCGATGAAAAAGGCAATGTTTCAATTCAGTTATGCCTAGCAGATAAGGTCCTGTACAACGTTATGAAAGAGAAAATTACGGCCGAAACATGGGCGAAGTTGGAAGATATCTACGTGAAGAAATTTATGAACTATTGTATATATTTGAAGCTTCAGTTTTATAATATGAGGATGACAGAGGGGGGCCAATGTTGAGAGCCACTTCAGCAATTTCAATAGGCTTATTTGCAAGTTGATGGATGTAGATGAACCGATGAAGGACAAGGGTCAAACGTTTATCCTGTTGAATTCTCTTCCAGAATCATATCAGTCGCTTAAGGACTCGTTGTGTGGATGTAGGGAGACTATTAGCCTAGAAAATGTTATCTCAGCCCTTCAGGCGAAGGCGGTGAGAAAGAAAAGCGACGGTGTGGATCCCTCTACCGTCGAAGCACTAGTTATGAGAGAAGAATTTTGAGCGGGGTGGGGGATCTTTGTCATCGAGATTTAAATCAAATGGCAAGTGGAAGAGCAAGGTAAGATACTGAAATTGTGAGAAAGAAGGGCACGTGAAGAAGGATTGTCCAAATCCCAGGGCGAAGTAAGAGAAGTCAGGAGATTCTTCAAAGGTAGCTAATACTGTAGAGGATGGGTGTGATGTCTGTGATGTAGTGGCTGTATTCGACATAGGGTCTCTCGGTGGAGAGTCTCTTGGATTCAGGTGTATCATGTCACATATGTTCTAACCGAAATTCATTCATGACATACAGAGCGTATGATAGTGGATCGGTGGTTGTAGGTGATGGCTACGCTCGTGAGGTGGTGGGTATTAGTTCGATGCACATTAGGATGTTTGACGAGGTCGAACGAATCCTTGAAAGTGTGAAGCATGTCCTTGAGATGAAGAATGTGATATCTCTTGGTGCACTCTAGGCGAAAGGGTGCATGTTCATCGGTTGTGATCGGTATTGTAAGGTGGCAAAGGGAGTGCTCGTGATGATAAAGGCACGAAGGTGCGACAATCTTTACATGCTGATCGAGAGCACTATTCACGATGGAGCTATGAGATCGACAGTGGGATCCTCGGTTGCTCGTGTGTGGCGTGTGCACAAGGGCCACATGAGAGAGTAGGTGGTGAAAGTGCAAGGATGAGTCAATGGAGCATGAGAAGCGATGAAACTATGAAGGAAATGAAGTAGAGATGAAGATGTGGAGTAGTGGAATGATTGATGATTGAAGTCATGGTGGAGATTGTTGGGGTTATGCCTTCAATCTTGGACACCAGGGGGTGTTGGGCGCTCGAGAACACCCGACATGGCTTCTGGAAGCTAAAATCATTGTTATAATTTTTTGGCCTGTAGGGAGCCCGACCACTGTTGGCTTGGTGGGCACCCGAAATTGGCTGGATTCGCTGTTGGAACTCTCTGGACAGATTTTGAATCTGTTGGGTGCCGACCATGTGTGAACTGCAAAGTTGGCGGCGTAATTTTTGCGCGATCTAGCGTGGTTTCTTGCGTAAGATGTTTCTAATTTAGGTTTATTGTTATATAAGTTATTGTAAACCGTAATTAGGATATCCTAGATGTGCAAGGGTTGAGAGAGAGATTTCTAGGATGAGAGAAAGGGCTTTAGAGGAAGGGCTACGTTGGTTTTCCTCTTGGAAGAGCTTGGGTTTTCTCTTGTGGGATTGAATCTGGTGTAAGTTTTCTTCATGCTTTTGTAACTTCTTATTGATAGTGAATTGGTGTCTCTTTGTGCCGCGGTTTTTTACTTGTGAGGAATTTTTCCACGTTAAATTCAGATTGCCTCTTGGGTGTGTTGATTTACTTGGTGTGTCATTGCGTTGTGTTTGTTCTTCGTTTGATTGCTCTACGTTCGATTCCACAGCGGGGCTGATCGTCTGTATCCCAACAGACTGTGGGGCCCTTCGTGAATATATATCCGATTCATGCCATCCATTTGTTTAGGCTTTTAAAGTTGGGGCATGGGCAAAAAATGGGTTAAAATACAACTTAAGGGATGCCCAAACCACAAGAAATAGTGTGCATTGAATGACTGTCGTCAAGGGTGTCTTCTTGGCTATGGAGGGTCTGGATTAGGCTAAAATTTGCGTATTCCCACCTAGAGGTGGCAATGGGTCAGGTCGGGTCGGGTCGGGTTTGGGTCGAGTCACGTTTGGGTCGGGTCATTTCCACCCCAACCCTAATCCGAGCCAAATTGAATTTGGGTTGGATTTTCCCAACCCTACCCAACCCAAATTAAACGGGTCGGGTCGGGTTGACTCGCATTTTAATGATCAACTAACTAATTTGTAGATTAAACTAGATGCATATAATACTAGCATTCAATTGAAAACCAAACCACACACACACATAGAGGAAAAGGGACTATGCGCCTCCCATGAGGTCGAATTTGTGTGGGCCCCCTGTGATGTGTGATGGGCATCCACACCATCAGTCAAATGCACCATTCCATGGTGGGCCATGGGCCTAAAACTCAGGCCAATCCATGACTTGGGTGGGCCACAACATAGACAACAGTTAAGAGTGTATATCCACCTATTGAAACCTTTATGACCATTTATAGGATTGACTGAGATGTGGTTGAGAAATCTAGCCCATGAATCGTGCGTGTCCCACTTAAATAAGAGGTCACATTAGGTTTCAACCATATCTAAAACTCAGGTGGGCCCCAAAAAGTGCTTTCAATTGGTATGGCCCACTTGAGTTTCGAATACAGCTGATTTTTGGGATATCCCATAACCAATAGGGGACCCATCAAATGGATGGTTTGGATGTTTGATACACATCATAGTGGGCCCCACATAGCTCGACCTCATGGGAAGTTCTCATGAGGCCGAGCGCATAGTACCTTTATATATATATATATATATATATATATATATATATATATATATATATATATATATATATATATATAAAGGAGGCATTTTTATAGAGTATTTCTATTACGCAAATACTAAAAAAGAAAAATAAATGAATAGAATGGAGTGTAGATTTAAAGCATAACTCTTTCATCCAGACCATCTAGTTAATGTCCAACAATTCTATTTTTATTTTTTGACCATTGAATCAAATCAACAAGACCATTTGATATTTAATTTTTTAAATAGTTAAATTGTGGACACAATCATTTTAACCATCTAATAAATTCCTATCAACAATCAAATCAATATAACCATTAAGATAATTTTATTAATTTATTTTATGGACCATTAGCTACCATTTCAGTTCTCCAATAAATGAGCGCCAGAAAAAAAATAAAAATAAAAAATCTCATCATATTTTAGTTCTATATGTCATAAAATGTGATCATCGGTGTGCACATGTTTATTAAATTGACAGACATGTGGATCATTCCCAGCAGGGTGTGTGAGAAAAAAAAAAAACTATATTATTTAACTAACAAGAAAATCAATATATAATAGTCTACTTAACCTCTATATGATTCGGGTCGGGTCGAGGCAAAAATTGAATTCGGGTCAAATTTTCCAACCCTAAACTAGAAAAAACCGGGTTGGGTCGGGTTGAATTTTGCCAGGTCTATTCCCACCAACAAGATTTGTGGGACCTTCTAAACGAATTAGATAGCTTCATACATGAACCACGTGACGGTTTTAATGGCCCACATAATGTTGGATATAGTTCCTAACAAATAATCTATCGCATGCAAACATATTAAAGGGCGCAATGTTTGATGCCAACTTTCCATGGGCATTTTCATCCCAAGAAAATGCAAAACGGTATTTTAAGTGGAGCTTGAATGCCTTTTATAGGACCCACCATGATATGTGTGTCTTATCCACACCGTCCATCCATTTTAGGCTATAACCCATAAAATAAGGCAGATCACAAGGTCAACTGGACCAACCCATAGGAAATAGTGGAGATTGAATGCCTACCGTTGAAAACTTCTTTGTGAGCCACATAAGTTTTAGATCAAGCTGATTTTTGTGTTTTCCCTTCATCCAGGTTAATGTGACGTTATGAACAGTTTGGATAGCAAATAAACATCGTGGTGGACCCTAGCAAGGTTTCAACCGTGGGCATTCAATCCTTACTGCTTCCCATAGTGTGGTCCACTTGAGCTTTGGATCAGCCTCAATTTTTGGTTCTTGTCTTAATATAAGCTCGCAAAATGAATGAACAGCATGGATAAAACATATACATCATGGTGGGGCCCACAGAGCTTTTCCAGTCCCGGGTATGGGAGGGTTCACTACCGAAACCGAGTCCTTAGTACAAGCATGGTAGGCATAAATTGTAATGAGGAGGTCTTAAGTTCAACTCGTTCCACCATAATTTACCGTCCACTTAGTGAATAACTTCTAACCCATCGTTTGGGTGTGACATCCAGCCCTTCTAATAGATTGGTATCACATGAGGATTGCCTTGTGTAAAAATCATCCGTCATACACTCATTAGGTGGACCACACAATAGAAAACAATATCTAGCCATTGACAAATGACAAAAGACAAGCGTGGTCCACATGATCACTGGATGTGGCTGATTTTTTGCAAAAGGTGGTGTTCATCTATTGGATGGGTGGGCAGTTGTACATGAGACCTAAATTTTAATTTAGGTCCATCTCTCTTTTTACTGACGGTAGTCTACTACACAGGTTTTTTATGTCCGTAACCTTCTTCGAGATGAACTCATAGGTCTACTCGCGTTCAGTTGTGGCAGCAATAAATCCAAATGTTCCAAGGAAGAGATGGAAGAGATGGTAAGGAAAATGATGGAAGATATGCAGAGGGAAATGATGGAAGAGAGGCAAGAGAGGATGGAGAAAATGCATGAAGTAATTAATAACAAGATGGAAGAGATGCAAAAGAAGATGGATAAAATGCAGGAAGTAATTAATAAGAAGATGGAAGAGATGCAAAAGAAGGACAAAATGCAGAAAGTAATTAATAAGAAGATGGTAGAGATGCAAAAGAAGATGGATAAAATGCAGGAAGAAATAAATTACATCAATTACCATAACAAGATAATACTCGAGCGGAATAAGCGATGTGAGTGTCCTGGTGGAAACACGTCGCTGAGAATCGGTACGATCTGGGTCCTTTGATCTGCACCACCTGTTGTCGTCGTCAACCCATGCCAGACAGCAGCCTCAACCCATGTGGGGATGAAGGTTGTTTTTTTTTTTTTTTTTTTAGTTAGTGTAATTTGTTTTGGTATGGGATTATACACATGACTGAGTAACTTGTGGAGATTTGGAGTACTAGATTGAGCTACTTTTGCGTGTAAAATTATAGACCATTGGTTTTCTATTGATTTCAACATTGTGGCCCACCTGATGAGCAGATCGTCCATGATTTTGGTGCCGGGTGATCTTTATGATGGGTTATAAAGTTTACAGGGTACGGATCTCCTATAAAAGTGGCATGTTGGCTGGAAAGACAGCTGCATTGTAAGTAATCATGCCTCAGCTTGTAGGTGATTAGGTCTAGTCAGCAGTGGACCATATTGGTCCGTTGAATGTGAGCCATTGATTGTTTTCATTCTGTACATTTTGTTCGATGCCCTAAAATGAGGTGGCAAAGAAGATGGATGGAGTGGAATTAATTGTCACAAATATCATGGTGGCTTCACCTATATATGGTCAAACAACTCTCACCCTCTAGACTTAAATGTCCACCAAGCCGGTGGCTCTCCATTGATTGTCGTGCTAACCTAACACTAACTGTACGTAGGGCCCACTTTAATATTTGTCAGAAATCCACCCCATCCATCTGTTTTTCCAGCTCATTTTATGATATGATCCTAAAGATGAGGCAGATCAAAAGCTCAAAGTGGGCCTAGTATGGCCACAAAATTTTCAATGGTGGGCATTCCATCCCACTATTTCTAGTCATGTGGCCCACTGGAGCTTGATATCCACCTCATTTTTTTTTTTTTTTTTGGCCCATGCCACAAAATGAGCTAGCAAAATTAGATAGATGGGGTGGATTTGCCAGAAACATCATGTGGCTCTACAAATGTTTCTTTATGGTCAATTCGCCCACTTGAGGTTTACATTCGCCTCATTTTTAGCCCATGAGGTGGAAAAACAGATGGACAGAGTGGATTTGTCTCAAACTTTGTGGTGGGCCTATTATATTGTCGAGCAACTGTCACCCTTTGAACTTAAATGTCCACAAAACCCGTGGCTCTCAATTGATTGACGTTGATTGTCATGCTAACCCAGCATTGACGGTAAGTGGGGCAACTTTGATATTTGTGAGAAAACCACCTTGTCCATCTATTTTTACAGCTCATTTTAATGCGCCTCAAAATTAATAATATATGTATAATTCAATTGGGCTAACTAAGTATTGTCTAAAATTTCATTACGATCAAATTATTAGAAATAGGTTTTTCGAGGTTTAGTATTCTGGATGCATTTATACACCATGAAAAAATTAAGATAATCAATGGCGTATAAGTATCCATAGGATTTAGACTTTAATGGTGTAAAACACTCCCTAGTGTATTGGGATTAAGATATCAAGTTTAGATTCGTGGATAATGAAAATGTTAAGGGCTTATATTGTATAATTTGTCTATTTAATGATGATATAAGGATCCAAATTGAAATCAAATAGTTAGATCGCTAAATCAATTCATGGAGAGTTATCTCAATGGTTTAGATTGATAATTGATTAAGTATATTAAAATATATAGTGTCGAGATGTGTAAAAGCAGATATATGTACATGTACACTTGAGTAGGGTCCTTAGATCATAATTCCGACAGTAGGTTAGTCATATACATGGGTAACGAATAAAATGAATAGGCCAGTTCCTCGAATGGATGTATACGAGCGAATACGAAGATCTCATAATTGATTTGGTATGATAAGGTGGTCTAAAATTGAAGTGGATGATCGGATATCTCCAGTTATTGATGAAAAGTTAGATAAATGGTTGGTTCCATGAACAATCGTATATATAAAGATATATGAGGACTAAAAGTTTGTTATAGTATGTGAGTTTAAGGTTGTGCATATGCAAATTCATTCCAAACATGTTTTAAAAAAAATTCTACTTACTAAAATACACATGTGGATGAGCACTTATATACTTACTCATGTGCGAAAAATTTTAGATTATTATAGTTCTGTTCATATAGGCAGTTGCAGGTAATTATCCTTATTTTTTCTGCTTAGTTTGATTTTCTTTCACGTTTTTTACACACGCACATAACACAAACACCCCAGAACTACCCATGCAAACGCACACGCACACGCACACACCTTGCACTCACGCCATAGTTGGATTTCACCACATATGGGACTCAAACCCCAGTCCTCGTGCTAAAACTCCTAGGAGTCTATTAATGAGGTAAGGATAAGAACCCAATTTAATTTTCTTTCATTGATTATATTGTTCTTACATGCAAATCAATACAATCATATCAGCCTTATTTTTTATCTTATTCGTCCATCACATTACTAAGAAAATTGAAAATCTCTATTATAATTGAAGGAAAAGTCTCTAGCATAGGACAAAAAAGAACCCATTTGAAGGACTAACCCTTCACTTCTAAATTGCTTGATCGCTAAACATTAGTGATTGAACAATCAAATTGATGTAAAGTAGGCTGTAGACATATTCATGGCCAAGATGGAATAGAGGAAGCTTGGTTAGAGGTGAAAATAATTCGGCTCATTAGGACTGTAAAATAGTTGTATCTCATAATCTGGTATGAGCTTTTAGACATATAATTTATGATTTTGGGGTAGCTCAAGCTAATTAAGCTAACCAACCCACTAACATGGGTTTTCGATGCTAGATTTGCGAGATTCCATATAATTGATGGTCTAAAGCTTAGTTTATTTGTGTTATTTTGAGTATAACTTTTGATCCTTTGAGTTGTAGAAGTTGTGCCCAACATGAAAATGACTTAGAAAACTTAGAAGAATCACGTGGTTGGGCTAGATTGAAAATTTACTATTTTTGGCAAAAAATCGTGAAGTCTAGTAGGAATAGGCAACGTATATAAATAGTAAGTTTATTATTTATAGTGAGTCGTATTTTTAGGTATTTGAGTTGGAGTATGAGTCTGTTGCTCCGTCCTAGGGTTTAGTTTTTTTTTTTTATTTAAAGCATTGTAATTTCATTTTTTAATTATTCAATAAATTATTACGAATTTCTTAGAAATTATTCCTGTTTTCTTAATTTTTCCTCATGAATTCGAGGAAGTCTGGTTGAAGAGTCTCGAAGGCCTCGTAGACTCAAGGTAGTTATCTAGTAAGAAAAACGGTGTTCGACCTTACCATGTCCTCCCTGCATCATCGGTCAACCTTCACAAGTCTGGACCTAATCTGGCTCGTTTGGTGTCTACGATCACAAGTGTTTAATCAATTTGAGTCCAGTATGACTATAACACATTTGGCACTATTCATATTCGCACATGTTTGACCAAATTCAGGCCGTTTGCAATACATGTGGCCACACATCTAGATTGAACAACAAAAATAACTAAGGGATTATCAATGGGACTAGTGAGAGGGACAATTTCCACTTCAACAAATGAGTAATAGGATTCATCAAACACAATGTGGCGTGACATGTAAACATGGTCAAATTTGAGGTCCAGGCAATTGTAACTACAGTAGTTTCATCCATAGCTAAGAAAGACACATGAAACAATACTGTAAGACAATTTATGTTTAGTGTAAGGTTGAACGAATGAAAAGACTGTGCACCCAGAGCTCTGTAAAATGGTATAATGGAGACAATGCTTGAAATTTTTTTCATAGGGAGATATATCGGCAAGAGTTCAAGTAAGCATATAATTGTGAGGAAGACAGCATTCGTGAAAGCATCGATCCGATATTCTTTAGGCATGTGTGAGTGTGCCATAAGCGCATCAATTATGTCGATGTTTCCGCTCAACCGTGCCATTTTGTTCATGCATGTTGAGTCAAGTGATGTGTTGTGAGATGCCACATTGAGCAAGCTAGTTAGAAATGCTAGTATTGTTGTATTCTCCACTCTCATCGGATTGAAGAGATTTAATCTTTCTTTCAAACATTATTTCAACCTACTATTTAAACTAGATAAAAAAAAATATTATAAACTTCACATTTAATATTAAGAACTTTGATACCACAAAGACATGGGCTAATATGAGTGTAAGCTATTGCACACATACATGTGTTAAGTTCATACATATATAAAGATACAAAGAATATTACACAGTTTGTGACAATGTACAAAGCTTTAAGATAGATAAATCACTGGTTGTACAAAAACTAAATGTAGCAAAGATTCAAAAGTGCTGTTTTAGGATAGTGAAGTCAGGTCAGTATTGTATGCGCATTGCTTAACTACGCCACTCCACCATTGAAACAGTCCAGGCCCGAAATAGTCGGTGATGTTTGGGAGAAATCCAACCCGTCCACTAGTTTGGTCAGCTCAATTTAGAGTGTGAGCTTAAAGATGAGGCATATCCAAAATCAAGTGGGCCAAGCCCTAAGAAACAGTGACTATTGAAAGCCCATAGTTGAAACTGTTGGGGCCACCACCTATTTTTGCACCTCATTTTTGGAGTTACGCCCAAACGTGAGGCAGATTCAAAGCTTAAGTGGACCCACGCCTTCAAAAAGTAGAATCGTGGAAACACTCTTAGGTTTCCTGTTGGAAATGTTGTGCGGCCGACTGCAATATTTTTTAGAAATCTACCCTATCCACCAGTTTGGCCTGATGATTTTAGGTGGTGGGTCCAAATATGAGCTAGACCCAATACTCAAGTGAGCCATAGAGAGCTTGAAATAATTGCTAGTGAACGCCCACTGCTGAAAGAGTTGTGAGGTCACCATATTGTTTTGAAAAATCCATCTCGTCCGCCAATTTCGCCAGATGATTTTAAGAAGTAGGCTGAACATTGAGGCACATCCAAAACTCCAGTGGGCCACACAACATGAAACAGACACCCACCATTAAAACAGTCTCTATAATTTCCATTCAGGGACGCTGAAAAGTCATGGGTCCCATCATGATGTCTTTGGGAAATTCACCCCATCCATCAATTTCACCAGACGAATTTAAGGGTGGGCCAAAAAATGAGGCAGATACAAAACTCAATTGGGCCACACAGGTTGAAACAGTCTCTCTTTGGTTTTCATTCAAGGCTGCAGAAAAAGTCATGTGACCCACCCTGATGTCTTTGAGAAATCCAACCCATCCATCAGTTTATCCATATGGTTTTAGGGTTGAGCCCAAAATTGAGGCAGATCCAAAACTCAAGTAGGCCACAAGGTTTGAAATAATGCCTACATAACGCCCCACCGTTGAAATAGTGGTGGAACCCACCATGATGTTTGAAAAAACCACCCCATCCACCAATTTTGTCATATGATTTTAGGGCGTGGGACAAAAAATGAGGCAGATCCAAAACTCAAGTGGGCCACACAGCTTAAAACAATACTTATTTAATGCCCACAGTTGAAACATTCGTAGATAGGGCAATTGTGATTCCACAAAAGCTTTGGATCGAGCTATTCTATTTGGGTCAGTTCAACCCAGTGGGAATGACCTTATGATGGGTTTGGATGGCATATAAATGACATAGTGGGCCCCAAGAAGGTTTCAAGGATGGCCGTTCAATCATGATTATTTCCTTCCATATTATCCACTTCAATTTTGGATCTACCTTATTTTTGGGTGGGTAGATTTCTCAAAAACATCAAGATGGGCTAGACCACCACAGTGTTAAGCCAACAGAAGAGGCGCTTTAAAGTGGTCATTTTTGTCAACTGCTGTTGAAGTCGCTTGATATACATTGATAAGCTATCCTTTAAAAGTTCCAGCTTTTAGAGAAAGTGGTTATTTGACAAACTGCAAGTGGCAGAAGGTTTTACATGTATAGCCCAAGAGAGAGGGGCTACATGAAAAATCCCTTTAAATAAATGCACGTCCACAACTTTAATGACTTTGTCGCAACTAGCTGAGCACACCATACAATCAAGCATCTGCTTTCACCAAATTGAAAGTGACTTGCATGCTTTTGCTTTACTTTCAGAAATTTTAAGGTCCCGATGACCAGTGTACGGAAAGTGCATGATCAGGTATTCCTAATCGCTGAATGGAATTACATTCGACAGTAGATTCTATAAAAATCTCCAAAGTTAATTGGATATGCTTTTAACCCGTTTGTAAGAGTTCTACAAAATAAAAGATGAGCACCAATATAAAGAAAAAAGGCCACAAATTAGATGCCTAAAATCATCAAATGTGAAATATTTTAATATTCTTAAAATAAAAATAAATAAATAAAAAAACACTGCAACTTCCATGGTGAGTATCCACCAATTTAACAATTCCAATCACCTCAACAGTGGTCCACTTGTGTCAAGTGAGGCATGAGCACAATAATCATGCACCCGACCATAGTATCCTTTTATCTTCTTTTTCTCTTACTTTAGCTATATGTTAAAACAGGTGCTCAATTGTGGAATGGTGCGCATGGCCCACTTAAGAGAAAAAAGGGGACGTGACTTGCTTGTAACCTAGGTTTACCGGAATCTCCCATGTTGACAACATTTTAGAGGAATTTTCTATTATTTTAATACTGAGAATAATTTTCATAGACATTCATCAAGCAATGCTAAGCTACACATAAAAGGCAAACCACGCCCTTTGAGGAGGCTTTTATTAATATGAAATCAAATATCCATGACGGGTTGTGATCTAGCACATGTCCCTAATTACCTTTATCATTAATAACATTGATTCCAAGGTAAAACCTAAGAGAACAAGACTTCTTCCAAAGCATAAAGAAAGCAGAATAAGGCTTGCAATGCATGTGCCTTAACCATGAATCCTTCATATTCATATTGTCTGGGTCATTGGTCAAGGGTATTCGTAACGTTGGGAAACGACTCTTGTCCTGTGTAGCTAGATAAAAGGGAACGCATACTGCCTTGACAACAAGCGTAGGCTTTTCTAAGAGCATACGAGAGTTGGACTGTCGTCCAAATAAGTAGCTAGCATGTTGCGCTCGTGTGGCTCCCCCTTATGACTAGCTAGTATTAGGCATCGAGTGTGTGTGGCTGAACTTGTATCAACACGGGTCACATGGAGATGAGAGTGAAGAGGATATATAGGTAAGTGACACCATCCAAGTATGATACAAGCAGCATATGGCTATGCCAAGTACGAGATGAGAAGCGTAGTGTCGTGCCATGTGCAAGACAATGAGCTTTAGGCTGTGTTTGGGTAGGCAGGGAGTGTAGGGCTGTGTGTAGGGCTGTATCTGTATAGGCAAGGAGCACATGGTCATGTATGTGTAGGCAGCACATGGCTGCATTTATATAATATGATGATAAGGACATCGCGTGGCACTGCTTCTAAATGTAATATAAGATGCAAACTGAAGGCGTTGATTACGGCCAGTTGGGTGACCACCTAGGTGTGTGTAAGAGACGACTATGCAGACCGACATGTAAGTTATGGTGGGTTAGGTGAGCACTATGCAAGAGACCGCGCGTGCATGCGCAGACACACACATGAAATTGGTTGTGGCCAATTAAGTGAGCACCTAGGTGTATGCAAGAGACTCAAACCAATGGAGAGTTGATTAACAATACATACGAGACACACCAGCAACACCTTTGGGTGTGAGTTTATCAACCAGCTGGCTCAAGTTTGAGACACACCAGCAGCACCTTTGGGTGCTTTTGGTTGGGCTGGGTCGGGTTCTGGCCGGGTTGTGTTCAGGTCGGGTAATGTTCGGGTTCAGGCTGGGTCGTGTTAAAAAAAGAAAAAAAAAAAGAGACAATACATACCGACTGAATTAAACTGGTTCTAAATCTACTGGTAAACTGGGCGAGGCTATTCCTTTGGGTTATTGTAGCTCACTCTTTTATTATGGATAATCAATTTTAAGAAATGATTTATAGGTGACTTTTTAAAGGAGAAAGGATTCTAGACAATTTATTTTATGGTTTATCTCTTATTTAAATTATAAAGAATTGATGTAATAAGGTCTGTATAGATGATTATTGAGTTATTTGTAGAGGACCTAATTAGTGGAGTAGAGAGTAGTGACAGATAAATTAAACATGGATTTATGGTTGTGATGATGATTTAATATAGATTAATCTATTAGTTTTTAATTGATGGTGAATGCAAATGTGAATGAAAACGTGAAAGTGAAAAAAAAAAATGTTAGAAAATCATACTTTATTTATCTCACTCCCTTGATTTCATGATCAGAGTTCTTATACTTGGGTGCAGGATTTTAGGGCGTGATAGACAATACTTTCTTGAATAGGCAAGTTGGAATTTGTGCTCCATTAAGAGACTAGTTGCAGGCGTTGTCTCAACAAGCTCGATAAGGCTATCACCCCAACGTGCTAGCCTATATGAGTGAGTGGGTGTATTTCCTCACCTACTCACAAGCGAGCGTGAGAAAGAAAGAATAGCAGTTGAAGGTCCTCAAATAGTTTTTAAAATCTCTAAAATGAAAAACCCTTTAAGGGTATTTATAAAAGTTGCAGTAGGTAACAGTGTGGACTGCACTACTACGGGACCGTAATGTGCTACTACGGACAGTAACCTTTGGAAGGTGAAAATTGGCCCATGTACATTTTCCAATCATACGTCCACCTGAATCATGGATTAGGATGATTTTTGGGCCCTGTAGCAAAAACTAAAATGACACGCCTGATGATTGGGGTGCATAATGGGCCATTTATGAAAATTTATAGAATCCATTTCATGCATGCAGGAAAAAAATGATATGGTTTCACTTCGCATGCCAAATGCAACTTTTTGATTCACATGGGTTTCATCTACATAGTTTCAAATATGGATTTCAATTTACATAGATACCATAATAATTGTGATTTAGATTCCAATTCATGCTAAATAAAAGCTGTCAAACGATCCCTTAACTTTTCAAATGGGTAAATGTTGTAGCACATTCATCATTTGGGTCTATTAATTAAATGATGCATAGCGTACAAGAAAATGGACAAATAGAAATTTGTCAGCTAATGTTAGTGATTTGGATCTAGTGAATATTACCAAAAATAAAAATAAAAATAAAAAAAGAAAAAGAAAGAAATGTAAAGAAAACATCTGCATCCATCCATGTGTTCCCCACCTCCATCTGGCGATCGAGGAGGCTTGGGCTTATGAGAATTATCCTGCAGAGTGGACTACATAGAACGTGTGCATTAATATAAGGAAGCTGAGCTAGAGACACATACAAACACATGCAAACAAGCTCTATATTAGGAAGATAAAAACTTGGGCATTTTGGGGAACTCGAATTCAGTAACTTTTTATCCCGCTGAGTAAACTCCGTTGGGCCCACTGTGAAGGTATGTGTTTTATCCATGCGGTCCATCCGTTTCTCCAGCTCATTTTGGGGGTCGGACCCAAAATTGAAGCACATTCAAAGGTCAAGTGAATCACACCACAGGAAACAGTGGGAATGATGACTTCGACCGTTGAAACCTATCTAAGGCCCGCAGTGGCGTTTATTTCCCATCCAACCTTTTCATAAAATTAAAAAAAAAAAAAAAAAACATGCATGAAGGAAAAAAATAAAAAAACAAATATCACATCGATCCAAAACTCCCATGGCCCCAGCTGGGAGTGCGATACCAAGACCACAATTTTGAAACGAAGTTATCTTCACTCAGTCTACCAATTGAGCTATCGATCGGAGTATTCCCTGCCCTTTAAGATCATTTTAGAGTATGAGCCCAAACATAAAGCAGATCCAAACCTCAAGTGGACCACACTACAGAAAGCAGTGGGGACTGAATGCCTGCCATTGATAGCTTCATGGTGGCCACAGGAGTCTCGTATCAACCTGATATTTGTGTTTTCCCTTCATCGGGGTCTGTTTTACGTTATGAACAGCTTGGATGGAAAATAAACATCATGGTGGGCCGTAGGACGGGTTCAATGGTGGATGTCATTATCCCACGGTTTCTATGGTGTGGTAACTTGAGGATAAGGTTAACCACACATCATTGTGGGCCTCTTCATAGCCTTTAGATTTCATGTAGACTCTTCTTATTAGATGATGGTGATGGCGAGGTTGCAGAATAAGGTTATTCTAAATATTCTGGTGGGCCTCATCACAAGTGTATATAACGACTTTTATAACATTTCTCTAGAGATATTATAGATGCTGGTCTACTTCTTTATGCTTTACTATTGCTTTTTGACTCGTCTTCTGGATAATTCCTAATTTCTAAAGGCTGGCCTAACCAACGTGGTGCGGCCCTGACCCTAGGGCCTATATTGATATATGTATTGGATATCCACGCCGTCCAGTTGTTTTTTCAGATTATGATAGACCAAGATCTCAAAAATTGATCTAAATCTCAGGTAGATCCCACCACAGGAAACAGTAGTGATTGACCATTTAAAAATTTTTGGGCCACAAAAGTTTTAGGTCAAGCTGATATTTGCTGTTTTTTTTTTTTTTTGGCTTTCATTTAGGTATTTGTTACCTTAACAACAGGTTAGATAGAAAATTAAAATTACGGTGGTCCCTAGTGAGTATTTAACTGTGAGCATTCATTTAATACTGTTTTCTATGGTATGGTCCACCTGAGATTTGTAACTTCTTCGATTTTGATAACTTGGCCTAAAATGAGTTTTAAAAAAGTGATGAACGGAGTGGATATACAATAAATGCATTAATGTGGGCCCCACCGTTTGGGGTGGATGGTGTTGAGTGAGGCCGGGCGCGCACATAATCCGCTCCTTCTTCCTGCTTTCCAATTGATACGGACTAGTGCACGTTACTTCTTGCCGAAGTCTCCCCCCTTTCCAAAGGCATTGATGAATCTCCTGCTCACATTTCTTACTCGCGAGTATGCTTGCCACTGTGGCATCCGTGTGTGGCAGGCGGTTTTTTCATCTATAAAATCAACAGCTACGATGAAATCCTAGATATCGTTTTTCTTTATCTTTTAACACTATGATTGGGCACTTTGAGTATCTTTCAATATTTATCATCCATAAGAAGACCTGAAAGGCTGTGGAGCCCTCAACATATTTGCATCACATATGCTCAGTCGATCAATTTTTCTAGCTCGTTAAATGAGCCACGCAACAATAAACAAAGAATTTTGTATGAGGTTGATATTTACGTTTTTCCTTTATCAAGAGTTGCATGATAGATTGAACTGTAGATTTGAAGTACCGTATAGTGCACCGACTATGGAGATCGGATAATCTAAATATCTGACGTACTTGATTGGGTCATCTATTTCTCTATTCTGGATCTTCCGCACTTGGAACACATGTAAAGAAAACCTAAAGATGGGAATACGATTTTCAGTACTGTTCTGAATTGGGAACCCAGCATTCCTTTTATAAGAATTCGTAAATGGGTGTTGTCGTATTTCATCATAACATTGCAATCCCTCTTGCTCCACACGTTTTAGGTAGATATAGAGTCCATGTTCTACTAGAATACTGCGGTATTGGAAACGGTGCCTCAAATCTTCAAGCAATAGGGGCCACCGACCGATCGTGGATGGTGACTGACTGGTCGGTCGTGGCGGGTTTCATGGCAGCAACTCTCTTGACTATTTTGGGCATTAACGACCGATCAACAGTTTCCTATTTTGAGTCAGTTTCTTACACGGTTTTGTGTAAGTGTAGACACCCCACCTTCGGCTACACTGTTGGTAGAGATAGCTGGTTGAACGGAGGACCATACCCCCAAATCCCAAGTCCAAACTCAGCCAAACTCACCCTTGTAAGCCCCATTCCATAGCCCAGTTCAAGCCTGAACCCAGTCAACCCAGTCCTAAACACCACCCTGAAAACCCCCCCATAAAAAAGTCCAGTCAAAAAATTCCAAAAAAGGTCAAACTCACTGAGTCAACTCGCTGAGTTAACCCGCTGAGTCAACCCGTCGAGTCAACCCGTCGAGTCAAAACACCGAGTCAACCCGTCGAGTCAACCCGTCGAGTCAAACCACCGAGTCGACCCGCTGAGTCAGCTCACTGAGTCAACCAGCGAGTCCAACAGCAGCCCCGAGGGAACGGCCGTACTCGCTGGAAACCGAGGAGTGGCCGTACGGGCGGCCCATGGCAGGCCGCCCGGAAAAAATTACGAGAATGCCCCTCTCGCTGCTATAAATACCCCCCTCCCCTTCTCATTTCAACGGACCACTCAGCTAGAGAGAGCCCGTCCGTCTGAGTCACCCTCCTTCATCCTTTAGCCCATTCCTTCACCAAGGAGAGCCCGAGTGAGGAGAGTCTAACCCTGGTCCAGCCCAGCCTGACCACTGGTCCAAGCCTCTCAAGCCATCTAAGTCCTAATCCAGCCACTCGAAGCCAATCCTTGCGACACCTCCGTCCACCCAGCTACTCATTTTCCAGCATCATCTCATTTGCATCTAGCATAAGTGCAACATTTACTTTTCTTCCAACCCCCCTGCTTCACTACAAGCACCTTGATTACTCAAACACACATGCATATGTCTTTATATTAAGCACCTGTCAGTTCGAGCGTATGCTCTGGGCTTGCCCGTTGTTGGAACCTGCCCATCAGAAACTCTTACTGTTCAGACCTGCATTCATGCTTCACCATAAAACACCTTGATCATTCAAGCACACTGCATACGTCTTATATTAAGCACCTGACAGTTCGAGCGTACGCTCTGGGCTTGCCCGTTGTTGGAACCTGCCCATCAGAAACTCTTACTGTTCAGACCCGCATTCATGCATCATGTCATCCATGAGAATATACGAGGATTAAATTAGACTTTCAAGTATTCGATCGATTCTGTGAAGTAGAGACCGTACTTCGGTACGGGCAGTGTGTGGGGTGCTTAACCTCTTCCCACCCTGTAACCGTGATCCCTTACCTTGAATCTCTGACCGCAGATCAACAGGAGTCATTTTAGAGGAAAGGATCTTCAGATCCCCTTCTCTAACGTTTCTACGGGGTCTAGCCGACTGTAGATTCGAAGTAACTGGCTAGTGGCGACTCTGGTCTTATATAAATCCACTTAAACACATCCATCTTAACACGACAACCAAACGAAGCCCTCGAGAACGAGGCAAGCCAGTGGCACAAACGGCGATTTCGCACTCACGCACCTCTTCTTCTTCTTCTTCCGAAGGGAAAGGGAGAACGACGTCGTGTGGGAGCGCGGGGAAAATCGGCGAGGGTCCACAGAATGGCGACTCTGCTGGGGATAGCTAGTCCCACTAGTCGTGATCCGACTTGAAAACAGAATCCTTCCCGTACTTGAAAGTCATTGATCCTCATACAATCTCATCTGCATAGCATTCTACCCAAACCCAATTACAAAAAAAAATAGAAAATTCCAAAACAAAAAAAATAGAAAATCCCAAAATCCAAAAAAAGGTAGAGTACAGTCCTCACCATTGCGCCTCCTCGGGCTCAACGTACGCGGAGACAACTTCCCTTCCGCAGCATAATCCGCACTCGGGCTCAGCAAGCCATGTCCGACCACGAAGAAGAAACCCATCACTTCCCTGCTCTCGAAATAGCCGAAGCGCAACCTCCAGCGCAACAGCCCGTTGACAATACGCCAATCATACAAGAATTGGCACAAGGAATGAGAGCAATGCAAGAAATGCTCTTACAATTCATGCAAGCACAAACCACCGCAGCAGCCAACAATCAGGTTGGCCCAGTTCAGCAAGCTCAGCAGCCATGCCGGGTCCTCCCGGCCTCCAGTTCAAATCAAGCACAACCATCGGAGTCTGCCCAAGACTACCGACAGCAGCCATCTCAGCCCTTCGCTATGGGGCATCCTTCTCAATATCTTCCTGCGACGACAAGGCCATCTCAGAGCACCTCCGTTGCCGGAACATCCAGTCAGATTCCAGTCAATCTTGCAAACAACAATCTCAGTAGATCTCAGCATGTCCCCGCCGATGGGACACCTTTTCAATTCCAGCACATCCCCGCCGATGGGATTTCAATTCAATTTCCAGCAACAGGGACAGCACTGGCGAATGCCCACAATGGGGGTCAGTGTCAAGCCCACATCAATCAGCGGACAGTGGCGAATACCCAACAAGGGGGTCACTTCCCAGCATCTCAGCCTCCTGCAAACAGGAGCACTTTTCAATTCCAGCACATCCCCGCCGATGGGATTCCAGTTAATTTCCAGCAATCTTCAATTCAGCAAAATCCAGTTAATTTCCAACAATCTTCAATTCAGCAAAATCCAGTTAATTTCCAGCAAGTTCCAGTTCAACCTTCAGTACAGTCTCCAGTTCAGTTACCATCAGTTCAAGCTCAAGTTCATCAGAATCTAGTTCAATCATCAAACCAATTTCAGCAACCCGCGGTTGCTTTTCAGCAAGCCCATAGGGTCGAAGACATCGACCACTATGCCGAAGAAGAACGTGCCTTATTCCAGGAGGCACCAGTCGCTCGAACAGATCACTCAGGACTGGACGAGTTGCGGGAGCAGTTCCAGATCTTGCAAAATCAGCTTCAGCGACAGCAAGGAATCGACTTACCTTCGACCAAGTTCAGAGACTTGTGTCCTTTCCCAGATGCTCGGGTACCTCAAAACTTTGAGGTTCCAAAGTTCAAAAGATACGACGGCAGCGGTTGTCCCACAGCACATCTCAAGGCCTTCTGTGGAGAGCTGAGTGCAATCTCAGGAAACGAAGGGGCCCTCATTCGATTGTTCCAAAAATCTCTGAAGGGCGATGCCCTAGATTGGTACACTTCATTGGATTGCCACCGCATCAGGACATGGGAACAGCTTTCCCAGGCTTTCGTCGACAGATTCGCATACAATCTCAACATGGCACCCAGAAGAGCCGACCTCGCAGCACTCAGGCAAAGGAGTGATGAAACACTATCAGCTTATGTGGGACGTTGGCGAGCTATGGCAGCCAGAATGCGGACACCCATCGACGATGAAGAACAAATCTCCATGATTGTTCATTCAACATACCCAGGCATATCCGGGTATCTCATCTCGCATCCGTACGCGAACTTCTCGCAGCTAATCCGTGCTGGAGAGCAAGTCGAAGCAGGAATCCGGGCCGGGACGATCTCCCCATGGCCTCATCAAGCCACTCCAGTCAAGAGGAACAGAGTGGAAGGAAGACCTATCGGGCACGGGAATGGAAACCGCAATGTTTCTCCTCCCCGCCCAACAGAGGTAAACAACATCAACACCGCTGCTCAAGGAAATCAACGTGCTCCCCCACAAGGACGTCAACAGTATCAGCAGAATCAAGTTCAGCATCAGCCTCAGCGATATCAGCCACAACCGAATCCTCAGCCACAGCCACCTCGACAACAGCAGCAGTTCAGGGGAAACGGCCAATACTCATACCAGAACAGGCAGAATTACAGGGAGTTCAGGAAGTTCACTCCACTCAGTCAACCACTTAGTCAAATCATGACTACGCTGGTACAAAAGCAGTTACTCACTCTGATGACACCTAGGCCTCCGCCTCATCCTCTGCCTCCAAATTACCGAGAAAATGAGTACTGTGCCTACCATCAAGGGCGTGGCCACGCCACTGATCGATGCTATACTTTGAAAAATGCCATACAAGACCTGATTGATGACCGCAAGATCGTCATCTCGGTCCCTGGAACTTCTCCAGCAGCTTCCACCAACATCCTTCAGAATCCTCTACCTCAGCATCCAACGGACCCCAGTTCGTCTCGTGGCCCTGCCGTCAATAGTATAGAAGAAGGGGACCATATCGATCGCTTCTTCTCCCCTATTCAGTCCATTCATACCTACACCTATGAGCCAACAAATCCTCCTCCAGTCTTGCAAGGGGCAAGTCCCTTTCTTCCTTCAGTCTCCGAGCCAGTAGTGCTTGAAGGAGCACCTCCATATGATATACCAGTTGTTCAAGGGGCACCTTACAACCATTCAAGCTGGGAACCAGTCGTCCTGGAAGGAGCACAATCATACATTGAGCCCACATACGAACCTGTCATCTTGCAAGGGGCAACTCCAGAACAATCCAATCCGCAATGGAAGGATTACACTCATCAGCAGCAAGAGCCCGTTGTCTTGGAAGGATCTCTTCCAGTCAAGCCTGTCATATTACAAGGGGCAAGTCCCGGAGGCATATCAATCACGCTACGGCAGCTCGGACGAACAGAGAAACCTCCTGCCATATCAAGAGGACCAGTATTCATTCCATGGGAGCCTCCTGCCCCAGGAACAGTCAAGCCAGGACCACGACCTTATGTGGTCTATGAAGACAAGCCTCGATACTACCCCTTCAGCACAGGCAACAATGTAGTTCTCAAGGCAAAAGCTCTATACGAGGAAGATCTGGTACCCACACCAGCACCGTTGCAAGAACCAGTGGTCCTAGAAGGCAAAAGGGAGGAAAACTACAAAGAGGTTCCATGGCACTATCCAGAATGTGCGGAAGTGGGAAACATGAATCCCAACGGGCGTTGCATCCGAAGAGATAATCAAAACAGAGGAGATCCCAAAGGCGTCCTCTCAGGCCTCGGCAGCAAAAATGAAGCCGCATACGACTGTAGCAACTCAGCTCAAGTCAATCCCTGCACAAATCTCAGTATGGGAGCTACTCTGCACATCTCGCATACACCGAGAAATGTTTGCCAAGACCTTGAATGATGCTCATGTCTCCTCCGATACGGCACCAGAGATGATTGCATTGATGATTGGACAGCTACTGGCTCCGCGCGCCATCACCTTCACCGATAATGAGTTGCCACCAGAGGGACGAGATCATGGGCGATCCCTCAACATAGCCTTACGATACAAAGACCTCTGTGTTCCGCTGGTCCTTATCGATAATGGCTCAAGCTTAAATGTCTGCCCACTCAAGACCGCGGAACGCCTGGGAATCAGTCCTTCTTCATTCCGACCCAGCACCATATGCGTCAGAGCATTTGACAACACCCGCCGATCAGTGGAAGGGGAGGTCGACATAGAGGTACAGATAGGTCCAGAAGTTTCTACCATCACATTCCAAATCCTGGATATATCAGCCTCTTTCAACATGTTGCTCGGACGGCCGTGGCTGCACAAGATTGGAGCTGTGCCATCAACCTTACATCAACGGGTGAAGTACATATGTGGAAATCAAGTGATCTCTATCCATGCAGAGAAGGAACTCATCATTCCTTCCAATGCTGCTGCCACTGAACCAGACGTCCCGGTCATTGATATCCAGCACTCTGAAGAAGACATCCCGTTTCACAGTTTCGAATTCGAGACTGTGAACTCTATCGCCAATCCAGAACCGATAAGGGTGGACCGTGTCTTTTCACCGGCAGAGCGTCTGAGCCTCAAATATCGAATGAAGAACCACTTCAAGTCCAGAAAGGTATCGCTAGTATATAACCAACGCAAGTGGGGACTCGGATACAGGTCAACCTTCATAGACAAGAGAAGGAAGAAATTTCGGTGCTCACCCATCCAATTCGTCAAGCCAGGAGAACCTTGCAAAGATCCAGGAGGGAATCAACCGACTGCACTACACAAAGGCCTCCCGATGAGCCTAGTTTGGGCTACGTGGCCCCCCATTCGATGGGATCAGATTCTCGAACCCTCTAAGCCTCCAGAAGAAGGAGGAAATGATGAAGACGAAGAAGGAAGACAAATACAGCAGCTTCAGGACCAGGTTACTCTGACACCTGCTCCCAACCAGGGGCACAACTTGCCCAACCAGGGGCACAACTTGCCCACTTCTCTCAACCAGGGGCACAACCTGCCCACTTCAATCAGCAAGGGGCACGACTCGCCCATCTCATCACCAATTAGCAAAGGGCACGACTTGCCCATCTCTGCAAAGTCAACATCATCAATCATCAGCCAGGGGCAGAAGCAGCCCATCCATTGGACCAAGAAAGGGAAATGGCCAGCCCTAGATTGGTCTGATGTCCAGGTTCCAAACTTGTGTCTCACTGTGGAACCAGACGAACTGCAATGCGAAGTAAGTGATCCGGGAGGGACTGAGTACGACTCAGATCCCGAACCCGACCAGCGAGAAGTCATGGTCATTGGGCCAGATCGTGACTCTTCGCCCTAAACATCAACCCCCACCTCTTCAGGGGAGGAAGTGTGGGGTCCTGAATGGTCATCCGTTCCCCTCACTTTTGAATCAGCCAAAGAGCCATCTGAGGGCTCTGGCTTCAAAAAAAAACGCCTGTTTAAGCAGCGACCGGAACTTTGGAACAAGTTGGGCTCAATCATGGTCTGCAATGCCCGCTTGTTCAAAGTCCCGTGAATTTCGAAAAATCCAAAAAAATCAAAAACTTTCAAAACCAAAAACATCTATCATTTCAATTTCAGAAAAATCTCAAAAACCAAAAAATATTTCTTTTCCTGCATTCAATAGTGTGCCAAGTTCGTCTAAAGAGTCGCATGAGTTTGAAGTCGAATCATATGATTTCGACATCGAATTAGACTTCGAACTCATGGGTCTGGACGAAGCTCGGGACGAGGGAGATGATGATCCGGCTCCCGAACTTGAGGATCTCCTCAAAAAGTTCGAATCTAAAGCCAATGTTGTAGCCGATGATTTCGAGATAGTAAACTTGGGGACGCCTGAGATCCCTAGGGAAGTACGCATTGGAAAATCGTTGCCACCTGAGATGAAACAGAAAATGATAGAGTTCCTAGCTCCAAGATTGTCCAACTTCGCGTTCTCATATGAAGACATGCCGGGGCTCGATGAAGAGCTCGTTGTACACCATCTGCCAACCAAGGCAGATATGAAGCCAGTGAAGCAGAAACTCCGAAGAATGAAGCCAGAATGGGCTCTGAAAGTCCGAGATGAAGTCATCAAGCAATACAACGCGGGATTCTTGGTAGTCTCCAACTACCCTGAATGGCTCGCCAACATCGTACCAGTACCGAAGAAGGACGGCAAGGTTCGAATGTGCATCGACTTCCGAGATCTCAACAAAGCCAGTCCAAAAGATGACTTCCCTTTGCCACATATCGACACTCTGGTCGACAACACCTGCTGGATACAAGATCTTCTCATTCATGGACGGGTTCTCAGGTTACAATCAGATCAAGATGGCCGTCGAAGATCGCGAGAAGACATCGTTCATCACTCCCTGGGGAACCTTCTGTTACAGGGTAATGCCGTTCGGTCTGAAGAACGCAGGAGCAACATATCAGCGAGCAATGACAGCACTATTCCACGACATGATGAACAAAGAGCTCGAAGTATATGTGGACGACATGATCGTCAAATCTCGCACAATTGAAGGACACTTTGAAGATCTGAAGAAGTTATTCAACAGATTAGAAAAGTACAAGCTCCGCCTCAACCCTCAGAAATGTGTCTTCGGTGCAATGGGAGGTAAGCTCCTCGGCTTTATGGTGAGCGAAGATGGCATCAGGGTCGACGAGACCAAAACCAGAGCAATCATCGAGATGCCCCCTCCTAGAACAGAGAAAGAAATTCGTGGCTTCCTCGGCAGAATTCAATACATCAGTCGCTTCATCGCACAGCTCACACCTATCTGTGAGCCCATATTCAAGCTCCTTCGGAAGAACGTCCCAAAAGAATGGAATGATGATTGCCAAGTCGCCTTCGACCGCATCAAGAAGTATCTCATGAATCCTCCAGTCCTAGTGCCGCCCACTCCTGGACGACCACTATTGTTATACATCTCGGTAGCAGCAGAAGCCATTGGCTGTGTCCTCGGCCAACACGACGAGACCGGGAAGAAGGAACAAGCAATATACTATTTGAGTCGAAAGTTCACCGACTACGAGACCAGGTATTCCCCGATCGAGAAGACTTGCCTCGCCCTAGTCTGGGCAACTCAGCGACTCCGTCAATACATGATTGCATTCCCTATTCTCCTTCTCGCTCACATGGATCCGCTCAAGTACCTGTTCGAGAAGCCGGCACTCACTGGAAGGATAGCTAAATGGCAGCTACTCTTGTCTGAGTTCGACATCACCTATGTCACTCAAAAGGCAATCAAGGGACAGGCCCTCGCCGATCATCTTGCGGCTCACTCTCTCCTGGACTATCAACCGCTCAAGACATTCTTCCCTGATGAAGATCTCTTGCTCATTGAAGAGGATGAAAAGAAGAAGAAAGATGAATGGACATTATTCTTCGACGGCGCAGCAAATTCTAAAGGGAGTGGTATTGGAGCAATCCTCTACTCTCCAGATGATGTCCCTATTCCTATCTCGAGGCGCATCGCATTCGAGTGCACCAACAACATGGCAGAGTACGAAGCATGCATCGCTGGCTTAAGGGAAGCCATAATCTTGGGCGTCAAGAAGCTACGAGTATTTGGAGACTCACAGCTTATCATCAATCAGACCAATGGCGAATGGAAGACCAAAGACGAGAAGTTGATACCATATCATGTGTATCTTGACAATCTGATCGAAGAATTCAAGGAAATCACCTTCTCATACATGCCCAGAGCCAAGAACCAGTTTGCAGATGCTCTCGCCACGCTCGCATCAATGCTCGAGATCCCAAAAGGAGCTTCAGAATGGGAGCTCACAGTCGAAATTCAAGAAGAACCTGCTTTTTGCCTGCAAATAGAAGAAGCCGAAGCTGTCCCTGACAAACCCTGGTATGCCGACATCAAGCAATATCTCGAAACCCAGGAGTATCCAGAATCAGCAACAGCAACAGATCGCCGAACCATCCAACGTTTGGCCGGCCAGTTCACCATCAGTGGCGAAGTTCTCTACAAGCGATCCTATAATCACATCCTCCTCCGATGCGTCGATGAAACAGAAGCTGCAAAGATCATGAAAGAAATACACGAAGGAATCTGTGGCCCACACATGAATGGGCACATGATGGCAAAGAAGATTCTACGACTCGGCTACTACTGGCTCACCATGGAGACAGACTGTTGCAAGCACGTCAGAAAATGCTTCAAGTGTCAAGAGCATGCGAATCAAATCCATGCCCCATCATCAGAGTTATACAACCTGACCACCCCCTGGCCCTTCTCCATGTGGGGACTCGACATCATCGGCAAGATCAGTCCCAAAGCATCAAATGGTCACGAGTACATACTTGTGGCAGTCGACTACTTCACCAAGTGGGTAGAGGCAGCCTCCTACACCACGATTGCAGCATCTCAAGTGATCAAATTCATGAAGAACAACATCATATGCCGGTATGGAATCCCTAATGCCATCATCACAGATAATGGGACCCCGTTCGTCAACAAGAAGATGGATGACTTCCTCAGCAAGTTCAAGATCCAACGTCATCGATCAAGCCCCTACCGTCCCCAGATGAATGGTGGGGTAGAAGCCGCAAACAAGACAATCGTCAGGATACTCGAGAAGATGGTCGTGACCTATCGAGATTGGTCAGATATGCTCCCATATGCACTTTGGGCCTATCGAACGTCTGTACGGTCTGCTACGGGCGTTACTCCTTTCGAGCTTACTTATGGAATGGAAGCAGTTCTACCAGTCGAAGTGGAAATACCATCACTTCGGGTGTTATTAGAAAGCGGAATTGAAGAAGGAGAATGGCAACGGGCCAGATTCGATCAGTTGCAGCTAGCAGATGAGAAGCGCATGCGTGCACTAAGTCATTCACAATGTTATCAGAAAAGGATCGCTCGGGCTTACAACAAGAGAGTCCGGAAAAGAAGTTTCAAGGTAGGCGACATGGTCATGAAGAAGATTCTACCGTCGCACCTTCCAGATCCCAGAGGAAAGTTCAAACCCTTGTGGGACGGGCCGCTGATCGTCAGAGAAGTACTTCCCGGAGGCGCCCTCAGACTCACCAGCATGAGAGGGGTGGATCTTCCTGAGCCAACCAACGCCGACAACGTGAAAATCTTTCACGGGTAAGTCATTCTGACCTTATCAAGAGTTACTTTAATAGAGCTGAAGTCAAGAGGTCGAAGCTAAGACCTCTGAGAAATCATTCCCGTCCACCAACAAGTGTTTCAAATAAGGGGACTCCAAAAGAGAAAAATACAAAAAAAAGGGGGGGGATTCAAAAAGGGACAAAAAAAAAGAGAGAGAAAAAGAATGCAAAAGAAAAAGAAAAAGAAAAGAAAAGAAGAAAAGAGAAAGAAAAAGGGAAGCCAAAGCAAGGCACCCAAGAAAAAAATCAACCCAAGAAGAAACACAGTCATCCATCCATCCATCTCAGAGGGGTCTTTAGCAAAGACCGACAGCTCTATTATCGTAACTCAGGATAAGGGCTGAAAGACTGCCATCGGCCGGCAACGACGGATTCCCGACCTCTAGCCGCCGCAGTTATCCAGAGATCCAGAAAAGAAAAAAAAAAAAGAAGAAAAAAGAAAATGTGTGCCTAAACAAAGAGGGCGGAGTGAAAACCCGAAAGGGCGCTCCGAGTAAAAACAGTGGGCATACAGCGGACTTGGTGAAAACCTGAAAGGGCGCCAAGGGTAAAAACAGCACAGCTGCCAAGGGGCAGGCAAGACCAAATACCCGGGACGTGGTGAAAACCCGAAAGGGCGCCACGGGCAAAAATGACGGGAAAAAGCCGGCTGTGGTGAAAACTCGAAAGAGCACTGCAGGCAAAAATGGCTCAAAATAAAAAAAAGAAAAAAAAAGAAAAGAAAAAATAAAAGTGCAGGTACCAAGAAAGCAGACGGTCCAGATCAGTTCAAGCGGTTACAGTTCAAGAACAAGAAGAAGCGCAGTCAGGAGCGAAGAACTCTACAAACTCTGACAATCTCAGGAAACGAGAGTTCCCGTTGCCTACATCTCTAGGGAACCAAAGGATCAAGCAAGTCAAATCTCGAGACATCGGTCAAATCATTGACCGAGCCCCAGTTCTGATTCCTATATCCCGACACAAAATCCAGACACACTCACAAGACAACTCATGGCACAGTAGATTTTCAAACAGTTTTTTCTCTTTTCAATTAAATGCATTATATTTCTCTTACACATATCATCTTTTTCAAAAATACAAAAAAAATGCATCATCATCAATCATATATGCAAAAAAAAGAATGTGCAGGTGGCCAACACAATCAATCTCTACCCTCCTCCTCGGCCACATCAGGTGAGTACCTCTGACTCATAAAAAGATAGTCTCGCTCTCAACCTGCTCACCTCCATACGCAGGTAATGCACCTCATCGCGCTCAAGGGTACGGATCGCTGTCTCCTCATCAGACAACCTCCGATCGGCAGCCAATCTCCTCGACATCATCTCAAAATGATACCGAAGTGCAGAGATCTCAGACAGCAGATGACCATGAGTGGCCAAGAGGAAGCCAGGATCGACAAAAGGGCGCTCCTCAAAAGGTTCATATGAACCAGATGAAGAGCCAGCATCTCCAAGAATATCCTGCTCATCCTCATCAGCAGTCTGGTGCCAACAAGGGATACGTCGATACAAAGACTGCTCAGCAGCCCAGTACTGATATGGGGCGGTCGCCATCGGAAAAGTCCGTAGCTCAAATCCCAACAAATCAGCTGTCAAATAACTCGCCCAAGAACAATCAATCCGGGTCCTAAAGTCAGAGGATCTGGATGGAAGTGCTCGACGCCCGATACCCGCGAAAGCGAAATGAGGAACATCCTGCTCATACCCAAACTGCCGCAGGAACCGGATGGGATGGTAAGAAAAGTAGGATCGAAAGCCTACCAACATCAGAGGATGGCGGTGTGCATCGCAAAGCACTGGAGGAAGTGAAAGCCAAGATGACTCCCAACGAACGTTCCAGTCACGAAGTTCAGCAAACATCCTGCGATACAAGGGCTCGCTCATCCTAGCCGTATGCGGAAGGAACTCGATGATATAACGCATAATGTCAGAGCTAGGGATGCCAGGAAGAGGTACAGGAACGGTCAGAGAAAGACGCTCCCATAGCCATACCTGGTCACAGAAAGTAAAAGAAGTTCAGCTAGAGCAAAATAATTCCTAGCAAAGCAAGAAGAAAAAAAGGTGCAGAAAAGATACCTGAAGGAAAGCACAACAGCCGCGAAGGACACGAGTGCGGCCTAGGGCACAGTCGGTCAGCCCATCAAATAGCTCGGCCAAGATGAGAGAAATGATCCCCTGCCGACGGACAGCTCGGCTCATCACCTCAAAAAGCAAAGGAGTCTGGGACCTGCGCCATCCCGAGAACAGCACCTCAGCAATCAAACAGAACATCAGTGCGTTCCGAGCAAAGGTGGAACCAGCCGTACTCTGAGGACCCGAAAAAAGATCATACAGCAAGTCCAAAGAGAACACTACAGCATCCTGGCCACTAGCTGCAGGACGAACAAGATAAGGGATCCCAAACCAGTTCTGCGGTGTAGCAGTCTTCGGCGATGTCTTCGGCGAAAAGTACTGAGTATAATCCAAGGGTAAGCCTGTCAAGCGTGCAAGCTCCTCCAAAGAAGGCCCCATCTCCATATCATTGAACGCAAACAAGTTCAACGAAGGGACCCAGTCAATCAAGGCAGCTCCGAGCATCCTCCAGTCAATGTCAACTCTAGCCATATGAATCAGACTGCCAAAGCCATAAGACTCCAAATCTCGAATCTCATAAGCTGACAAGCTATCAAGCCAAGCAAGCAGTCGTGGCGAGCAAGAAGAACGAGGAAGCAACTGACAAGTCCTCACCGGTATCCCCTCCAGCACAAAAGGCCCAGAAATCGAGGACAACTCATCGAAGATCGGAAGGTCAACAGGCGAAGGAGAAGGAAAAGCTGGAACCTCTGCCGACTCGACAGCCCCTGACCTGTCCTCAGTGGCGGCTATGTCTGATATAGTCGCATCGCCATCTGAAACTGTCATAATCTCAGCTGCATGAGAAGACTCGCCCACCTCATGAACAGAATGCGCAAAGGGCCAATGATCAAAGGAAGGACAATGCTCTCCATCAAAAGGACTATCAGTGAAGATCACACCGCACATCGTGGCATCCTGACCAATCTGACCGTCAAAGAATACATCTGAACCATCCAAAAGGGTCCCGGCAACCCCGATCAAAGAATCAACGGTCAGATCTGGACCTGCGGCCCCCTCCAACAGAAAATCATGTATCCAGTCATCATCCTGGCCGATCAAGGGGATCGTCGAGGCATCTACACCGTCCATCATCAAGGGGACATCATCAATGATCACATCAAGTCCACCCAAGCAAGTATACCGCACATCTCGGCCCTCATCCAGAGCATCCAAACCGTCAAAGGTACCATCTGAGCCATCCATACCATCCAGACATGAGATCAGCCCGTCTATGTCCCTCATAGTCCCATCATCACCGTCCATCACATCATCCATGGGACCCACATTCAAGGGATGCATAGCCTCACCTATGTCCCATCCCATCATCTCATCCATACCATCCATTCCTCCCATAATGAGGGCCCCGTTCAAATCAGAAAATCCAGCCATCCCACCATTAATGGAGCTATTCAAAGCTCCATCAACCACCAAGCTTAACCCCTCATCAATGCTTCCATTTAATGCCCCATCTACCCCATCCATTAAAGGCATCTCCCCATTATCAAAGCTCAGTTGGAAATCTGAAGTGTGGGACCCACCTTGGACAGCCCCCACAGCCCCTAAATCTCCACCATCCATTGCCCAAGAAAGGACAAACCAAGAAAAAGACAAAAGGAGAATGAAAGAAGAGACAAGGAAGTGATTCATGGCTGAATCGAAGAATCGGATGCAGATGATGAGGGAGACAGCAGCCAGAGGAATATGCTCACTGTCCGAACCAGAGCCAGCCCAGGCCGCTCAAGAGGCGAGCCTTGGGCGGCCTGCCCTGGGCCGCCCGTACGGACGCGGTTCCCCTCTCTCCGCGGGATTGGCTCCAGGGCTTTTGGTAGGTGAGGCTGACAGTCCACGTCAGCAGATGGCGCTCCGTGGGCCGCCCAAGGCTCCGGTCCACTCCAGATTTCGACTGAAGATGATCAAGATCATACAAAAGGTGCCCCACTGGTCCAATCATGAAGCAATGTGACCGGAATAGGGCTGATCAAGCCAAAGAGAAGGAAAGGTGATCAAGTGGGGGCCACAAGCAATCCAAGCCATTCAAAGACTAGATCATCACGATCTAAACCATTGAAGAACCTACATGAGCCATGAAACAGCAAGATCAAAGGTTCGATCATCAAAAGAAGGGCCAAAATCCAAGATCTAATCATCAAGTGGGCCCACAAAGCCAAATCAAGCGATCAGAGACGTTCAAGCCATCATCCACGCCATGAGAAGCATTCCTAACCTCACAAATCATCAAAAGAAGTGCCCCAAAGTAAAGCTAAGGTCTCAAGTGGGCCCACAGGGCCAAATCCATCAATCTGAACCATTCAAGGGCCAAATCATCAAGATCCAAACCATTGGGAAGCTTACACAAGTCATGGAGTGGCGAGATCAAAAGACCAATCATCAAAAGAAGGGCTAAAATCCAAGATCCAATCATCAAGTGGGCCCCGCAGGGCCTAAACAAGCAATCTGAACCGTTCAAGTCATTGTCCATGCAGTTGAGAAATCACAAATCATGAAGGAATGAGTCAAGAATCAAAGCATCCAGACATCACCAAGGAATTTGGGAGAAATCAAAGCCTGTATATTCATCCAAAAGGGCTTGATACAAAAGGGGACAAAAACAAAAGTACAAGACCATATAAAGCAGAGCCAGCTACAAGTCACCAACATAATCATCATCGCCCCTCCTCGCGTCCCGCTCCCGACGATAAAGATCCATCAAAGGAGCAGTCACTGAACCTCCAGCATACCTGCGACGGCCACCTGGAACGTAAAGCGAAGGAAGCAAAGGCCCCTGGCCAAATAGCAGATACCACTCGTCATAATCACGATCCGGGATCGTGAAACGGAAGCCAGGCTGGCCCACCAGAGCCTCAACTCTCTCATCAGCTGGCATCCGAGCAGCTGGAGGAGGTGCAGAACAGGGGACCCGAGCTACCCCAGTGACTTGCCGAAGCAATCTCTCTCCCAAGTACCATTGGAAGGACTCAGCGTCAGAAAGCATAATACGGAGACATGAAGCATCGTATGCCTCCACGCGCTGGGGTGTGTAGTAGAGAGGGAAACTGGCGTACGGCATCCGGGCAAACTGCAGCAGAAGAGGTTACCACGATCAGTTGCAAGTACAGTACAAGGACAAAGACAAGCAAGATACTTACGTCCTCAACGGTCAGCCCGTCTATATCAGCACGCCAATTGTCCCCGGGAACTCGGGAGTTCCGCTGACGATTCTGCTGATGCCAGTACATGTGGCGATACTGAGCGGGTTCAATGTCATCTCGCATCCTCGGCGCAAGATGCGGAAAATGGTCATAAAAGCAAGTCTGGATGAAAGTACATTTAATGATCAGAGAGAGAAAGGAGGCAAATGGCTCCAAAGAGGATGAAAGAAGAGGCACCTCAACAACAGGCCAGAAGCCTGTGAAGGACCGGCTATGCCGACAGGTTTTGTCCAGACCTTGAAAGAGACGGGTCAGGATGGCCCCATTCCAGTTATAGGGGTGATGAAGATCCTCGACTAAACGAAGAAATTTAGGATCAACTCTCTCATTCGCATGGCAAAAAAGAAAGGATCCAAAAGCATAAGTGATCATGGCCCGCGCCTTGTGGAGGGCCTCTCGCTCGGTGGTAGGGATGACGGAAGCAAAATTGTTGTAAAACCATCGCATCTTCACTTGATGGCCTTGGAATTCACCCTCAGGAGGGACGTCACCGACAAGCCGCAGCCAATCAGTGGAAGAGAGGGGAGCTAAAGAGCTAACTTGAGGGACAATTGCCCCATGAAATGGGAAACCTATCTGCATATAAATGTCCAAAGGGGTTATTCCCCATTCTCCACAAGGGAGCTGGAAGGTGTGGGTCTCATCCCGCCACCTCTCACAAAGGGCCGCAAGCATCATACGGTTGGCGTCGTTATTATGGAAGCGTAGGGTGAGGAGGCCAGCAAAAGGAGTACCATCTAGTACTCGCTCAAGCAAGGGCTGTGGCTCCTTCATCCAATTGTCCCAGCGATCCCTGGTACCTCGACCCTTGATAGCAGGAAGAGGTTGATGCTCCATAGCTAGGGAACACATGTGGTCCCCTCGGCGGACAATGAAAGCAGGATCATCCTCGTCAACCACTTGGTGGCCCCTAGTACCATCCGCCATGGAATCCTACAAGCTTGGCAAGGTAAGTCCCTATCCTTTACCCATTAAAATCCAAATTCTCATCCAAGAAACCCATGGGATTGGACTCACATTCAAATGCAAAATCTAAAGTCCAACTCCATGTGTCACTTAGGATATGTGTTGGGCCCATTGGAAAAAGTAAGGCCCACCTTAAAGAAGGTGGCATGGCATGCCTCAGGTAAGAAAAGTCCATCATCCAAGGACACATTTTGGACAACAAATGCACTCAAGTGCCATGAAATCAACTAAGGATGAGAGTCCTACTGCACATGAGAAGTTCCTCTTCAAAGTCCACATGTGGCCAAGGATTGACTCACTTTTATGCCAAGGTCATGATTCTCACTTAGGATGTCTCCATCTTTTTACACATATGCATGGACAAGTGGGGAGTAGAAAGGAAACGGGTCTCCAAGAGTAACCCAAATGCCTCATCTCAATGGATTGGAGAGAGCACATAGCCCACTTGAAGAACATGAGGACCCATTCATGGGTTAACCATGGGCAACCTTATGTGCCTCATCTTGATGAAAGTTTTGACCATGAGAATACAACAAGGAGGTCTACCCATAAACATATGAATCAAAGAAGCTAAGGGTAGAAAGTTGATGCACATAGCCCACATGAAGAATCAAGGTTGAAAATGCCCATGAAAAGGCAAGTTTGGGCCACTTATGTGCACCAACTTGTTCACCAAAAAGGGAGACCATTTGAGCACAAAAGAGCATGGCTTGATGAGTCACCCAACCATCATGAAAATGGATAAGAATGTTACACATAGCCCACTTGAATATCAAAATCCAAAATGTCCCAAGGCATGGGACAAAAATGGGCAACTTATGGGTATCATTCTTTCCTACAAATGGAAAGAAAAACCACTCATACTTGAGAATGATGGTGGATGACCCACCAAGCCCCCAAAGAAAAGATCAAGGAGCCATGGTTGTATGGATAGCTCACTTGAGAATCATCCATTTGAGGTTGATAACATCTAAGGGAAACTCTTGAGAACCACAATCCTACCACAAAGAAAACCATTTGAACTTAGTGAGATTGTGGAAACAACTCACTCATGGGACTTGTAGATGGTCAAGTAGCTCAAGTCCTCCATCCATTAAAGAAGAAAGCATGAAAAGAAAAATCCTACATGAACAAAGTGTAGTGGGGCACACATGGTTCAAAGAAGTGCCCAAGTTTCAATGAAGGCCCAAAAGCCCATCCACATGAAAAAATTCTAAGGAGCCCACTACACTTTGTACAAGGAGGTACATCATATGGAAGAGTTGGGCCACTTGTCCATAAAGGCCCAACTAGGAAAACTAGCCCACTTGAGATCCAAAATGAAGAATGGGCTAGTCACCTTGATCCATACACATGTGAAGAAAGATGGGGTCACCCAAAGTGAGCCCCATGAGCTCAAAACTTGAGATGGGCCCTACCATACCCATGGACCCAAATTTTGAAAAAGAAAAGGGAAAAGAAATAGAAAGCTCAAAAAAAAAAAATATGACAAGAGAAAGAAAGTAAGAGGGAGCCCAAAATGAAGCATTGGGCCCATCAAATACACCAAGGACCATGACTTCACTTTGAGCCCATTTGATACACATGAGAAGAGGCCCAACTCCCATGAAAAAGATAGAGTATTTTGCCATGCACACTTGATGACATGGCAAAGTTACTCTTTACATGCACATGGAGGGAGTGTGAAAAAGAAAAAAAATGAGGAAGTGGAGAGCTTGCAATGTCCTTCTCCATGCACCACCTTTGAAAGACTTGAGATCTAAGAAAAGATCAAGAATGCTTGGGCCCACCTTCACACCCCTTTGAATAGCTACATGAAAAAGGAAAAGGATCATGAGAAGAGACAATGAAGATGGAAAAGGACAAGAAAGAGAAAGGAAGTGGTCCATACCTTTACCACTCACCAAAGAAGGACCACCTTGCTGTCCCAAGATTTCTCTAAGGCCCACCACTTGAAAAGAGCAAAGGATCACCAAAGAAGAGAGAGGAAACTTGAAGAAAGAAAGAGTATGAGAGAGAGAAGAGAGAGATTGCACGTTTGAGGGGGGGGAGGGTGCCCCATGTTATATAGAAAAGGAGAAGGCACCCTTTTACCCAGCCCCCTGAAGAGACCAGGAGGCAGAGACCGGGCGGGCGGCCCATGGGAGGCCGTCCTAGCCTCCACCTACTTGAAACGACCTCCCTCTCCCTCTCCTTGGGAAGAACTCCTCCTTGGGAAGGGTGGTTGCAAGTGAATCTTGTACCTCCATGTAAGATTGAAGTGATGGAAGAGAATGGTGAGAAAAAAGAGGAAATCTCACCAAAATCTCATCTCATGAGAAATGGGTGAGAAATTGGGTGGGTGATGTGGAAAAGTTCCATGGAATTTCCAAGAAAAAGAAAGGAAAATTTGACTTGGTCAAACAATGATCTCAACCATCCAAAGGCATGACCAGATGATCCAAACCATTCCAAGAGGAATCCCAAGAATCTCCGCCCTTGATTACTGTTCACTTGTACAGTTTCTGGTCCGAAGACCTTAAACTACGTCGGGACCAAGGTCCCGAGGGATTGTCAATAAAACCGGCATCAGTCTTCTTCAAGATCTGGTGGCTCCGGATATTTTCAGAAAATCAAAAAAATATATACATCACTTGTACAGTTTCTGGTCCGAAGACCTTAAACTACGTCGGGACCAAGGTCCCGAGGGATTTTCAATAAAAACCGGCATCAGTCTTCTTCAAGATCTAGTGGCTCCGGATATTTTCAGAAAATCAAAAAAATATATACATCACTTGTACAGTTTCTGGTCCGAAGACCTTAAACTACGTCGGGACCAAGATCCCGGGGGATTTTTAATAAAAATGGGTATCGATCTCGACCATCAAAATCAGAATCGATGACCCAGATTTTTTCCAAAAAAAGAAAACAAAAAAAATGTCTTTCCTCTTTTAAAGTTTTGGGTCCGAAGACCTTAAACTACGTCGGGATCAACGTCCCGAGAGATTCTTAATAAAAACCAACATCGATCCCAGCCTTTCAGGCCAAGATCTGATGATCTGGATCATTTCGAGAAAAAAAAATGTGTTTGCCCCCTCTTGTACATGTTTTGGGTCCGAAGACCTTAAACTACGTCGGGATCAACATCCCGAGAGATTTTCAATAAAAGCCGGCGTCGGTCTTGTTTGCTCACATCAAGATCAATGACTCCGGACATTTTCAAAAATCATAAAAAATATATTACCAGCCCCGCTTTCAAAGTTTTGGTCCGAAGACCTTAAACTACGTCGGGATCGACATCCCGAGAGATTTTCAATAAAAACCAGCATCAGTCTGGATTGTCCATCCGCTGACAGCGGACATTTTTCCAAAAACAAAAAAACAAAAAAAACATGTTTGCCCCTCTTTTGTACAGTTTCATGGTCCGAAGACCTTAAACTACACTGGGATTAATTTCTCGGGGGACCTTTCTCGCTTTCAACTAAAAACCGGCATCGGCCTCGACCGTTGGGATCATGGTTCGATAACCCGGATCATCTCAAAAATACCAAAAATATTTTAAAGCTTTCCATAAAAACCAGTGTCAATCTCGATTACTCGAGTTGAAGTCTGGAGCTTTTTCAAAACAAAAAAAATATAGATACAATATAAAACAAAAAAGTTTTCATCACCAGTTTTGATCCACCAATTTATCCCCAGTGGTCCGAAGACCTAAAACTACACTGGGATTAACTTCTCGGGGGCTTTCTTTCCTAACCTGTCCCAGACATGACTGACACTTGATCGTACGGGTGTCTGGAATCTTTTAAACAGGTAAAGGCTGAGGCGGGCAGAACTCCGCAATCCTGTTCGTGTTGAACGCACCGTGATAGACAACCTTGAGTTGGAAGTCGCTGTTGAAGCTGACGGATGTTCCCTGTTCCTAGAACTCATGAAGGGGATTAAGGCTGTTGGGAGGTGAAGCTCACCCTCACGGAATTGTGAGCAACGTAAGACCCCAAACTGGATTGACTAAGGGAAATGTGAGGATGTGGCTCATTTTGTGGCCGAAGGAGTCCGTCGGACGATACGTGGTCTATGTGCATTGCACATGAGGAACAGGCAACTTTGTGGGTGTGTTGACTGAAAACCCTCAAAATCCCCTCATCCGAAGATGTAAAACTACGGCACTTAACTGTGTGAGACTCGTCTTGCTCGCTGACGTAAAATGGATCGGGTGCCTTACCAGCAGTAGAAGCTGGAAGTGGATGGAAATTCCACATCTTTTCCCTGCATTTCAAAAAAATCACAAAATACAAAAACATTGCAAAATCACCTCTTCAAAAATCACAAAAATATTTCCCTTGCTTTCAATCAGAATATTGTCAAAAATCACAAAAAATATTTCCATCGCTTTCAAATCAAATATCTGCAAAAATCACAAAAATATTTCCCTTGCTTTCAATCAGAATATTGTCAAAAATCACAAAAAAATATTTCCATCGCTTTCAAATCAAAATATTTTCAAAAACCACAAAAATATTTCCCTTGCTTTCAATCAAAATATTGTCAAAAATCACAAAAATATTTCTCTTGCTTTCAAAGAAAATATCCTCAAAAATACAAAAATATTTACTGTGTTTTCAATAAACCAATCTCTACCCTCCCAGGTAAAGATTCGGATCACATATTTACAAAAATCACAAAAATTAGCATCCCCAGCACTACAATTCAGGAGTCTTGAACTCCGCTCACTTCACAGTATGGGATGACGGATCCAATCGCCCGCAAATTGGAATCCTGACCAAAACGGGCAACCAAACACCATCTCAATCACATGTATGCCCAGAAGAACATCTTGAAGTCGAATGATATCCTCGTACATTCTCATTAGCAAAGAAACAGCATCTTGGGACGATGGACCAGATCGACCACGGGTCGGGATCTTGACCAATCCGCTGTCCAAATCTCCGTATCAAAAAGAAAAATCCCCAAGGGAAGCACAACCCAACAAGCAATAAGCTCAAAGTTCTCTACACCCATAGCAAAAGCAAAATCATCAAACTGAAAGAGAATGAGCCAAAGCCATGCATTCATCATACATCTCCATGCATCAGCATCCATCGCATCAATCATCATGTTTACCTGCTTTCAAAATAAAAGTCGGTTAGCTAAAGACCCCACAGGCATCCCTAGTGGAGGCACATGCGAACCAGATTTTCATTTCAAAAAGACAAAAAATATTTCTATTTGCAAATAAAAACCCCACGGAGTATCACTCCCCAGAGTGGGTATCTTTTCAAAAATCCAAAAATATTTTCCCAGTAGAGCGTTCTGCCTCCAAAACACCAGGAGATCTTCCATATCTCTGGGTAGGAGCCAACGCAAAAATCAAATAAGATCCGATGTCTCGCGGTTTCCCCGGAGACCATCGGATCCAATGCACTCAAAGTACGGTCGAACTGAACTCCAGTGTCAGTGCGGTCGTACCACATGCCAAGATACAAAAAAGATGAAAGCCAAAAGGCTCGGTCACAGAAACCATTTGAACAGGCGGAAACGATGAATTGGAACCCAAGTATCAAAATCAGCAGATTGGGTGGAAAGAATTCACCCGCACATACCTAGGCGTGGATGCCTGAAGTACCTTGACTGAGTCCAAGTCGGCGTAGTAGAATCCCGTAAGACTATCGGACGCAGGGCGTCTAACCACTTTGACAGTCAAGCGAAACAAGTACTCCTGGAGTGATCTGGGAAAACATCAAACATCACACAATCAGTCTCAGGGTCAGCATCCTCGTAAGACTAACGGACGCAGAGGCTCTGCTGTACCTTTCCGATGTTAGTACCGATCGGGAATGGAAGGGTTGCGATTGGGTACCCAGGTTGCAGCAAACTGCAGGGACAATCGCAACGTTTTCTCCGAACTCTCGCGATATGTGCGAGTTATCAATTTCCAGACAATCAACTGACTCAGATACAAAGGACAACAAAGATTCCAGACCACAATCAAGGAAAGAATGAATTGCAAACCAAGCATCAAAACCAGCAGATCGGGTGGAAAAGCCCACCCGCACATACCTAGGCATGGATGCCTGAAGTACCTTGACTGAGTCCAAGTCGGCGTAGTAGAATCCCGTAAGACTATCGGACGCAGGGCGTCTAACCACTTTGACAGTCAAGCGAAACAAGTACTCCTGGAGTGATCTGGGAAAACATCAAACATACAATCAATCACAGGGTCAGTAACCTCGTAAGACTAACGGACGCAGAGGCTCTGCTGTACCTTTCCGATGTTAGTACCGATCGGGAATGGAAGGGTTGCGATTGGGTACCCAGGTTGCAGCAAACTGCAGGGACAATCGCAACGTTTTCTCCAAACTCTCGCGATATGTGCGAGTGAGCGATCTCCAAACGATCAACTGGCACAGATGCAAAAGCAAGCAAAGATTTCAGACCATGATCTATGAATGACCGGGTCAGAAGTGGGGTGTCCACTCGCTTTGGCATTCGGTTGCACGCAACCTCTGCCAAAGAGGGGCATCTGTAGACACCCCACCTTCGGCTACACTGTTGGTAGAGATAGCTGGTTGAACGGAGGACCATACCCCCAAGTCCCAAGTCCAAACTCAGCCAAACTCACCCTTGTAAGCCCCATTCCATAGCCCAGTTCAAGCCTGAACCCAGTCAACCCAGTCCTAAACACCACCCTGAAAAACCCCCCATAAAAAAGTCCAGTCAAAAAATTCCAAAAAAGGTCAAACTCACTGAGTCAACTCGCTGAGTTAACCCGCTGAGTTAACCCGTCGAGTCAACCCGTCGAGTCAAACCCTCGAGTCAAACACGTCGAGTCAACCCGTCGAGTCAAACCACCGAGTCGACCCGCTGAGTCAGCTCACTGAGTCAACCAGCGAGTCCAACAGCAGCCCCGAGGGAACGGCCGTACTCGCTGGAAACCGAGGAGCGGCCGTACGGGCGGCCCATGGCAGGCCACCCGGAAAAAATTACGAGAATGCCCCTCTCGCTGCTATAAATACCCCCCTCCCCTTCTCATTTCAACAGACCACTCAGCTAGAGAGAGCCCGTCCGTCTGAGTCACCCTCCTTCATCCTTTAGCCCATTCCTTCACCAAGGAGAGCCCGAGTGAGGAGAGTCTAACCCTGGTCCAGCCCAGCCTGACCACTGGTCCAAGCCTCTCAAGCCATCTAAGTCCTAATCCAGCCACTCGAAGCCAATCCTTGCGACACCTCCGTCCACCCAGCTACTCATTTTCCAGCATCATCTCATTTGCATCTAGCATAAGTGCAACATTTACTTTTCTTCCAACCCCCCTGCTTCACTACAAGCACCTTGATTACTCAAACACACATGCATATGTCTTTATATTAAGCACCTGTCAGTTCGAGCGTATGCTCTGGGCTTGCCCGTTGTTGGAACCTGCCCATCAGAAACTCTTACTGTTCAGACCTGCATTCATGCTTCACCATAAAACACCTTGATCATTCAAGCACACTGCATACGTCTTATATTAAGCACCTGACAGTTCGAGCGTACGCTCTGGGCTTGCCCGTTGTTGGAACCTGCCCATCAGAAACTCTTACTGTTCAGACCCGCATTCATGCATCATGTCATCCATGAGAATATACGAGGATTAAATTAGACTTTCAAGTATTCGATCGATTCTGTGAAGTAGAGACCGTGCTTCGGTACGGGCAGTGTGTGGGGTGCTTAACCTCTTCCCACCCTGTAACCGTGATCCCTTACCTTGAATCTCTGACCGTAGATCAACAGGAGTCATTTTAGAGGAAAGGATCTTCAGATCCCCTTCTCTAACGTTTCTACGGGGTCTAGCCGACTGTAGATTCGAAGTAACTGGCTAGTGGCGACTCTGGTCTTATATAAATCCACTTAAACACATCCATCTTAACACGACAACCAAACGAAGCCCTCGAGAACGAGGCAAGCCAGTGGCACAAACGGCGATTTCGCACTCACGCACCTCTTCTTCTTCTTCTTCCGAAGGGAAAGGGAGAACGACGTCGTGTGGGAGCGCGGGGAAAATCGGCGAGGGTCCACAAACTTATTAATAGGTTATGAATGTGACTTTTCATGACATGATTGACCATTCCATAGAAGTATACATCAATGACATAGTGGTTAAATTGGTAGACTTCGGCGATCACCTCACACATCTAAGAAAGTCATTTGAGTGAATGAGACTGCATAACTTAAAAATGAACCCGCTCAAGTATGTATTCAATGTATTAGCTGGGTTTTTTTTTCCAGGATTCCTAGTACATCAGAGAGAAATTAAGGTCGACCGAAATAAAGTTAGAGCAATACTTACAGCCCAACCGTCGAAAAATAAGAAAGAATTGTAACAATTCATCAGTTAGATAAAATTGTACGTTGATTTTTTTTTAATTTGGTGAGAAGAATTAGTGCTTTCCACATTTGGTAAACTTGAAAGTAGGAAAAGAATTTAAGTAAGAAGAGGAATACCAGTGACTTTTGAGAAAATCAAGAAGTACTTGACAAATCCATCAGTGTTGATCCCACCACGAAAAGACCGACAACTTTAACTATACATTTCGGTAGTTAAAGAATCGGTTGAAACATTATTAGTGCAAGAAAATTATGAACGGAAGAACAAACAGTCTATTAAGTAAGACGTTAAACGAGTTCGAAAGGTGATATTCGCTGGTTGAAAAGTGATGTTTGTCATTGCACTTTTCAACCATAAAGTTGTAACATTATTTGTCATCTTACACGATACATGTAACCACTAAAACAAATTTAGTGAAATACATCATGACACGACCAATATAAAATGTCATATCAACAAATGGATATTATCACTGTATGAGTTTTGCTTTAAGTACGTTCTATATAGGGTTGTAAAGGGACAAGCCATTGCAAACTTTTTGACCAATTACCCTTTGAGTATCGATAGCCAAATTCTCCAAGATGTGATTGAACTTTTTTAAATTTAGCTCACATCACGAAAATTGATCTTTGATAAGTCATGAACCGATCAAGTTTTCAGAGCCAGGATTATTTTAATTTCTCCAACAAAAAAACAGTAAGAATATGCATTCCGATTGGAATTCAAATCCACTAATAATCAAGTCAAGCACGAGGCATTAATCACCAGTTTTAAAATTTTATTAGAGCTTGAAGTAAGAACAATTAAAGTTATAGGAGATTCCCAGATTACGATTAGCCAAATTGCAAGTTCCTATAAATGCACGAGTTTGGTTTTCATGTAGTATTATTTCACGATAGTTTAATTGTTAAGTAATTTCGATAAGTGGCCTTAAGGTTTGTCCCAATATAACAGAATGAATATGCTAATAAATTAGCATAACTTGCAACAAAACTTTATCTTCTTAAAGGAATGAACAAAATGTTGGTGTTAGTTCAAAAACAATCTTTACCATCGATTTTTCAAAGAGAGTCGTCATTAAAAAAAATTCAGTTGGAAGAAAAGAAAGATTGTTTAATATTTGCAATATCTGATGAGATTTAAAAATTGAACAATTAAGAGAATTACATTAAATTATATCTTACGTAACGACGGTCTTTATTGAAAATGGCTTGATGGTCTTCGTTTAAGATAGTTTGACCAAGACTAGGGCTGTCAATGGACCGGATCTTGGTCCAGATCCAATCTGATTTTACCGGATTCGGATCAACAATCCGGATCACCGGGTCGGATTTGGATCTTGTTAATCGGATCCATTAAAATTTCGGGTTGGATCCGGATTACCTTGGATCCGCTCCGATTAAGATCCAATCCGAATTTAAAATGAATTAAATAATATTATATATAAATACATATAAAAAAACCACAAATATTTTATCTCAAGTGGACCACAGTATTTACCATCCGACCTATTGAATAGTATTCACATGTATTTGGATTAGGTCGGATCGGAGTCAGACCGGCCAAAACTTAATCAGGTCAGGTTTCAGATCAAATGTTTAAAGATCTATCAAATTTCGGGTTGGAGTCGGATCATCCGGATCACAAATCGGGTCAGATTCGGATCAACCCTAATCCGCTCCAAATTCGATCCGTTGACAGCCCTAACCAAGATAAGGTAATAATTGTCACAAGAGAGATCCCCAAAGGAATATGTTGAGTTCACCATGCTAGATTGAAAATAAGAGCATTAATTCGGCACCATGGTTATTGTTGGAAAAAAATTACTAGTGATTATATGAAGTTTGCAAAGCGGCGCAAAGCATGTTATAGACACAGACCGTTGTAGCATGTACTAGCCATAAAATTTCATCATATTGTCAAGCCATAACCATTTTGAGGATGGGTCATTAATTTAATTGAAAAAATATATCTTCCTTCAAATCACGATAACTTCGGAATTCTTGTAATCAATTATTTACCAGATGGGTTAAAGTTATGCCCGTGAAAAAAGTAGGTCAAGTTGAAGTGACCAAGTTTATTAGAGAATATAATACTCACAGATCCAGTATCTCGAAAACTATTACGATCAATATGGGTTTTGTGTTCTCAGAAAATTAAGCCTTTCGCTAGAGAATACAAGTTTAAAATCTCAATTAAACCGACTATTATGTCCAAGCTAATGGATAGGCCAAGTCTACCAACAATATTCTCAATAATATTATGAAGAAAGTGATTAAGTATTGTTAATCCACGGTCGCGGCATTATACTTTATCAAAAGTTTTGTGGGCCTATCAAACTTTTCAATGTTAATGCCAGTCTATCCGCCCTTGCATATGGACATGATGTCGTGTTACCAATGGAAGTAAGTGTACCTTCACCCAAGATAACATTTTAATCTTAATTGACCCTAACTGAATTCACTGAGGCCATACTAATTGAGTTTGATGAGCTCGATGAAACCAAGTCCAAGTCTTTGAATTTATTAAAATTTCATAAGTTAAGAATTGTGAGAGCATACAATGAAAGAGTAAGAGGAAAATCATTTGGAAAATGTGAATGTGGTAATGTCTTGTGAACATTTTATGAATGTCATTTAAATGTTTTATGAACTTCTAGATAGATGAACACTAATATTAAATCAATGTAAACAAATTAATAGCAAAACCTTTAATGCACTGACCAACTTTTAAAATACTTGATGAATTATCTAAAGCATAAAATCAACCCACAAGTAATATTTAAGATAACTAAGTGGATCCTTTATTAGATTGCACAGACTTTGAAGAACCTTGATCTATTTGTCTAGTTACACCCACTTTTATTGACCATGAGATGACCTCGTGAAGTGAGAAAAAACATGTGTTGTCAGGATCTCTCGGCCCACACATTCTTATAAGTCTAGGGATGGTGGAGTCCTTAAAATAAACTTACGCTCCTATGTTGGATAGGACAAGGTACATTGACTTGTTGCCGAGTTTGATGGTGGATACCTTCTATGCTTACTTGTTGTCAATCCTCTTACACAAAATGACTAAATAAATATATTCTCCTATAACTTACTAAGTGGTCATTGCTAAATAGGGTACTAAGATCTATGGCACACAACGCTCCTATGACTAATAATTGTTGTATCTAATATCAAGTTACTAATGATAACAAGAGAAATCTCTCTTTTTAATTTCATAATATGTTGTATTGAGATGGCTACATGTTTTTTTTTTTTATAACCAGGGTATCCAGGCCTCTTAGAGCACTTGACTAAGTCCTCAACTAGGTCTCCAGAGGGAACACCCTTCGAGGTCCCCGGGGCATGTACAAATCCTCCAACCCACACGCATCGAGTAAGTCAATGGGAGGTGGCCACCAAGGGGCTTCGAGCTCAAGACCTCTCGCTTCCTAAGGCGAGGTGTCCTGGCCAGTTGAGCTACCGCTCGGTGGCTACATGTTAAAATATCAAATAATGTGTATTTTTTAATATCTTGGATAGAGATAATTTAGTACTCAATAAATTATATTTTTATTATATTTATCATGAGAAAAATGAATAAATTTAGATAAATATCATATATGCATGATCCAAACACGTCCAACGTACTTTATTACGTGTGAAAGTATGTTAGCGATACTTTTTTATATATGGGTGTATCTATAAAAAAACTGTGAGAATCATTGTAATTTTTATTCTTCGGATTTGATATTGCATTTCAAATGATTTTTAGTTTAATTATCCAAGAATAGAGGGTTTTGTGTTTGTTGTCTCAACTACAAGATGTATCGTACCCAATAGTCCTTTGTTCCATAATGAGTTAATAGAAGAGACACAAAGTGGTTGGTGATGGGAGAATTGTCAATGAGATTTGGGAATTGTTACTAATGAAGATACATTATTGACTTCCAACTGGTATAGGGACCATCGTTGGATTGAGGTAATGGTGTGGTTGATAATGGTAGAGGTGCCTACAATGATAATGGGTGCCAATTATGCATATATGCTGGATATGATTGTCAATGGAGATGATGGTCGGCTAATAGATTTGAAATGCAAGTCTGGACGAAGATAACTGCAAATCAAGGAATATAGATCAACCTTTTCGATGCCATGTTAAATAGTAGTGGAAAAATGAAAAAAAAGAGGAGGAGAAGATGAAGACAACATGGTTTAACCTTAGCTTACATCCATCATGACAGAGGTGTCATTAAGAATTTCTTGCCTTTTTTTTATTTTATTTTTCCCAACAAAGAGTTATATCTCTATGCATGCAAGTGATGCGAGTTCTCATAAAGGAAGATGGAAAATTAAAATTCCATTAATATAAGAGAGATTTATGAATTTGTCAATTGAGTCAAACTTGAGTTAATCCTAATTTTGGAACATTTCGTTAATAAAAATCAAATCTTGAAACATGTGTTTAATGTAGAGATGAAATGGTAAAGCTTAGTTTCCATGAATATAAATGCATGGGGTCATTGAACATTTGCCTTCAATAATATATTAAATAAAAATTATTTATTTTTATTTTATGAAAGTTAAATTTTCATAAAAATCTTTTTTTTATACATATATTTCCAAACTAACCCTCAAAGAAATAAAAAATCCAACCAAGAAATCTATACCACTTAATTCCAAAAAACTATAAATAGATAAAAATATTCAAATTTAACCTATATATATATATATATATATATATATATATATATATATATATATATATATATATATATATATAAGTAAAAAGGAATATAAAATTACAAATGACTTATGTTTAGGTAATTTGATAGAAATTCAATTACTCTATAATACAAAATATTATAAATTGGATATAAAGAAGGCTTGGTAGAACTTCAACATTTTAACATCCATGCTATATATATATAAAAAAAAACTATCACAAAGGTCACATGAGCGGATGTGATCCACTTATTAAATGGGGCACACATGCATCTTAATTATTAGTTGTTCACCTATATTAAAAGTCTGGCCCACTAGATGAGCACATCAGTCTATTTTTTTGCGACAAGCGATATTTATAATATAGCTTAGCATCAGATGGACCACAATGTTGGAGTTGGTGGACAACCATTAACTCACACAAGACACGAGTTTGACCGACTTTCACAAGTGAGCTAGCCTCATTTTCAAGAGAGAAGATCTTGACGACTGAGCCTATTCATTTATGCAACTTACCTCTGAGATAAAAAAAATAATAAAAAAAACTTCTAAACCTCTTATCTTTTAGTTGGCAAGATTTTATGGTTAATCATTTCAAATTTGCTATGATGGCACCTAAATTAAAACTCTCCTATAATTTCAGACCATATACATAGAAAATATATGGGAATCCCAACATAATTTGCTATAATGTTTGGTACCATCTAAGCAAGCAACCAAAATTTTAAAACACAATCCCAGCATAAAACAATCTTTCTCACATAAATTACACATGTTGCAGTAAAGCATGCAAGATACATGCAAGTCTTAAGATAGACTAAACATATGCAAACTTTACTAGTACTAGCTCACAAAAGACCCAGGATTCAGTCAATCCTTACAAATTAATCAAATCAAAGTAAATCCAATTTAATAAGGCTAATGAAAGTCGTGGCCAACTTTTTTTTATAGAATGAACAGATTTTTCATTTCTTCCTCTGTGACAAACTTGGCAACACAAACACAAATTTCGGAGTCAATTAAGTAGAAGCTTTGAACATTGTTCAAATCGTGTTAAAACATCAGCACTAGTATAAATGTTTCAACAGGATGCTTAAATCTAATTTCTACAACCCGTTATTTACTATGTAAGCTAGCGACCCTCATTTGCATTATATGTTTGTTCATTCATATTAAAGATTAAGGAAAACCTTATTAGATGACCGAAGTTGCGACAGTGTCTAAGACTCAGCCCTTGTTGTAGATAATCTATGCACATCCACTATAAAGGAAAAAAAGAAATTCAGGTAAAAAACAATAGACAACAATCGAACAATAAATGAATTCTCAAAGATCAAACTAAGCAAGGAATGTCCCACCTCTTCAATGGAGTCAATGTAGTGCAAAGCACCTCCCGTGAATTCATATTGGTTTTGAGGGACGATGAGATGGTCTCTAGACAGACTCAACCAACTCTGTGTTTTGATGAAATTGGCAAGCTTTGGGTGAGCAACATTCCTATACAATATATGCATAATTCGAAACACTTCGATGAGAAAAACCAACAAGAAATTTCCTAAAAAAAAAAAAAAATCAAAGAAGGCCCTTCCATATGCATATATATACCTTGGATTTGCTATCAGGCCAAGGTACAAGAGTCCCATATCCCTCGGGAAGTGAAACTAGGCACATTGGAGGTGCCTTAAAACAACTCCTCTCCCAATGTCAATAGCTTTGCAGCTTCCTAACATAAGATACAACCCCTTCTTTCACATGATTTACCTCATTCTTCAGATCCGTCTCCATCTTCTGTTTGTGGTCCTCCATCACCAATGCCCTTCATCTCCTCATCGCCCACATCAGCATCCCCCTTCTTCTTTTCTTCTACTGCTTTGCCTCCTTCGCCCAGTGTGCTATTCGGCTGAAAGACGAAGCCAACAACAACTCCAGAATTCCTTTCCTTTTGGATCTCCAAAAATGGGATTGAGCCTGTTGCTGAATTCAAACAGAGTGGGAATCTCAAGAGAGAGAAGTGAGAGGAAATCGTAGAGAGAAGAAAGGGGCGCAGGGTTTCTTGGGCGAGAGAAGTCTATTATAGAGGGCAAGAGAATACTGTTGTGGAGGGAGAGAGTGGGCGAGAGAAGACCGTTTTAGAGGGAGAGATTTGAATTGCGGTTGATATAGAAGGAGCGATTGCTTTGGTACAAAGGAAACGACTTTCTAAAAAGGACACGGATCCTCTAGTTCCTAGGTGGGGGCCACAGTGATGTCTGTGATAAATCCACCCCTGAAAGTACGTCGGGTAGTCTAACACGACACCCATGTATGCGTGCGGAAGCGTAAGAGCAACTAGAATTATGGCTAAACCTATAGGAGGGGGTGATTGGGACCCTTTTTGAAATTCTTTTCGCCTACTTATATAATTCAACAAATCAAACTAAGTAAGCAAGAACACTTCGGCTACCAAGCCTAAGTGGGTCCAATCACAAGACTAGCATATGATTAAGCAATAAACAACCTAGTTTAAAGCATGCATAGGTAATCAAAAGATTTAACTAGACAAGCTCCTAACCTATGCAACCAATGTAGACTTATGAGAATGGATCAATGAGCTCAAGTCTACACAACTAGTAAAAGTACATCTTGTGTGTGCCTAGCATACATTCTTATCAAGCATTCATAATAAGACAATTAAACTAACAATGCTAAGATATTAATGTGCTCAATCCAATCATAAAAACAAGCATGTATAGTGGTTCGACTTTGGGTCTACTCCACTCCCGGTTCAAGTACTCAACTCCTTTGAGCACACCGGCATTCAATATCGGAGGTTTTAAATGAGGTTCACCTCTCAACCTTTACACGGAGGTTTTTCCGGTTCACCTCTCAACCATGACTGGAGTTTTGGACAAAGGGCTAACTCTCAACCCAAACGGAGTTTTGGACATAGGCTAACTCTCAACCCGTCTCACGTTCACTCCCGTGACGGAGGCTCCCCCTTGGAGACTTAGTTTAGGCCCGACAAACAGGCCAAGGAACGGCTAACGTCCCTAGATCGAGTTTGGCAAACAAACTCTAAATGGACTCTAAAAAAGGACAACCTTACTTGTCGGATGAGCCCCTTGATTAGCGCCGGTTTGGGTTGCTTGATCTCCGCTCTCCCTTGCTTCAATCAACTTCCCTTGCTCCCATGATCGTGTCGCCCTTGCATCGCCAATGCCTTAGCCACACTTGATTAAACACCTTGCATGTGATGCCTTTGAAATGCCCAAGGTGCTAGGAGGGTAGGATTGAGAACTCTACAACTAATGGAAATGGATTGCCTGGAGGTTCTCTCCTACAACGATCTCATCTTAGAGTTTTGGACAGGGATTTGCCAATCAAGAAGGTTCCAAACTCTAGAGATCAAGAGGGGATGAAGGTCATCTTCTTCATGAGCCTGTAATGCTCTAATTTTGTGTTAAAGCACAAGGAAGATTGATGAGGACACAAGACCATTTCAAGTGTACCAACGAAGAAAGCGCCACCTACAAGCATCGTCCTTGTGGATAGGCGACTATTGAGGAGCTGAAGACCCTCCACACGTGATGAGACACATAGAAGACCCCATCCAGGGAGGACACGTGTGAAGGAAGAGTGAAGAAAAAAGACCGAAGAACTGAAGACTTCGGGCGCCCATCGGGCGCCCGACCACTATTGCCTTCGGGCGCCCGATCGTGCGCCTGAGTTTTGCCTTTCGAGCGCTCGAAACTCTCTGGACGTTTTTGGACGTCTTCGGGCGCCCGAACTTTTGCGCAGTTTTGTTTAGTTACGCGTTTTTGCTTAGTTTGAGGGTAGTTTAGTACTTTTATGTCTTTTATTTGATTATTTAAGAGGGTTGGGCCCTAAACACGAATTTTAACTTTTGATATTGATTAATGAAAGCCTCTTTGAGCTCCTCCTGCCTCATCTCTCTCTCATGGTGATTCTTCTCTTCTCTTTAATCTTCTTCTTCTGATTTCTTCTTGAGCCCCCTCTAACTTCTTCTAGGTATTTTATCTTCTGTCATTATCATTCTAACTTCTGTTTTGATTATTCTCTACGATCTAAACCTTGAGAATTGATCCAAACCCTAAATCCCCAAATTCTCAAATCCCTAATCCGAGAAACCTCCTGGTTCTTCGGACTAGTGATCCACATTGATCGATTGGGTATAGCCATGCAAGATCGGGAGGTTCCATTCCTCGCCGGATCCAACCTATGCATTATATGAATCCCATACTTCATGGTTGTGATGATGGCCCATTCCATTGCATGTTTTCCTTCTGCTTTTCTTAGTTCATGATGATTTATGCTAGATTTCATTATTATTATTGCTGTTATTTTCGCTGAATAATTGTGTTCATGAGCATGCATCATATTTAGGGATGTCCTGCATCAAAGATGCCTTGCATAGGTTGGGAATGAGCCTCAAATGGTCTCCAACAATGGTGGCTTCACTCCTCTCAAAATCCCTCTCCTTTCCCCTCAAAACAAGCCAAGCCCATTTATAAAAGACTGCACAACGGTTTGAAAACGGGCAAATAACGGCTAGTGCCGACCGGTCGCACAACCGGTCGTCCAGGGTCCACGACCGGTCGGCCATAGGCCAGAGCTGAGACAGAACACACTGTCTTAAGGGTAGTGCACTGCACGATCGGTCAAGACAGGTCGGCCAGGGGTCCACGACTGGTCGTCCAGGGTCCACGACCGGTCGGCCCTATGGCCTGCACACACCAATCAGCCTGCTGACACTCTAGACTGTCTGTCCGACTGGTCTTGACCGGTCGGCCAGGGGTCCACGAACGGTCGCGACCAGTCGGACAGGCCTGGGTTCAGTCTACTGTTTTGCTGACCCATCCATTCTCCAACCCTCTCACTTAGGCCAAGTTTTAGGTGATGTTTTGGGACACCTAGGGCCAATCTATGATGACTAAAAGTTCCCTAATATGGTCAAGGTCATCAAAGAGGCTAAGGGGTTGGGTTTTGGTCGAGGTTAAGGCACATCAAGGCATCACTTTTACCTGAATCTTCTTCCTTGATGTAGCGGGGCCACTGAGTCTTCGGTCTTCATCTTCATTAGGCTCAACCGACACTAGAGTCACTGTCGTAGGTGATTGACAAACAATGTGCACTAATATGCCACAGAAAAGTGCACTTCCATCCGTTTTTCCATATAAAAAATGACGCAAATCCAAAACTAAAGTGGGTTGATCAACAGAAAAAAAAAATGTTAGGAAATACCTACTGCCGAAAACATAAGTGGCCTTAGGGTTTATCCTAATATAACAGAACGAATATGCCAATAAATTAGCATAACTTGCAACAAAACTTTATCTTCTTAAAGGAATGAACGAAATGTTGGTGTTAGTTCAAAAACGATCTTTATCATTAATTTTTCAAAAAGAGTCGTCATATATATATATATATATATATATATATATATATATATATATATATATATATATATATATATATATATATATATATCAGTTGGAAGTAAAGGAAGATCGTTTAATATTTGCAATATCTGATAAGAGTTAAAGATCGAACGATTAAGAGAATTGCACTAAATTACATCTTATGTAATGACAGTCTTTATCGAAAATGGCTTAATGGTCTTCGTTTGAGATAGTTTGACTAAGACAAGGTAATGATTGTCACAAGAGAGATCCCCGAAGGAATATGTGGAGTTCACTAGGCTAGATTGAAAATAAGAGCATTAATTCAGCGCTATGGTTATTGTTGGCAAAAAATTACAAGTGATTATATGAAGTTTGCAAAGCGGTGCAAATCGTGTTATAAACATGGACTGCCATAGCATATACTAGCCGTAAAATTCCATCATATTGTCAAGCTATAACAATTTTAAGGTTATGTCATTAATTTAATTAAATAAATATATCTTCCGTTAAATCACGATAACTTCGCAATTCTTGTAACCGATTATTTTACCAGATGGGTTGAAGTTATATATGCCCGTGAAAGAAGTAGGTCAAGTCGAAGTGATCAAGTTTATTAGAGGATATAGTACTCACAGATCCAGTATCTCGAAAACTATCACGATCGATATAGGTTTTGTGTTCTCAGAAAGTTAAGCCTCTCGCTAGAGAATACAAATTTAAAATCTCAATTAAGCCCATTATTATATTCAAGCGAATGGATATGCCAAGTCTACCAACAATATTCTCAATAATATTATGAATTGATTAAGGATTGATAATCCACGGTCGTGGCATTATACTTTATCAAAAGTTTTGTGGGCCTATCAAACTTCTCAATGCTAGTGCCAGTTTGTCCACCCCTGCATATGGACATGATGTCGTGTTACCAATGAAAGTAAGTGTATCTTCACTCAAGATAGCATTTTAATCTTAATTGACCCCAACTGAATTCAGTGAGGCCATGCTAATTAAGTTTGACGAGCTCGATGAAACCAAGTCCAAGTCTTTTAATTTATTGAAATTTCATTAGTTAAAAGTTGTGAGAGCATACAATGAAAGAGTGTAACAGCCCGAAATTTCGGCACCTGAGTACGGAGACTTTGATCCCGAGTTCTCGAGTGTTAACTAAATAAAATGCTATTTTAGGAATGCCACACGTGGAAAATGCACCCACGTGTGTCCTCAATCAGATTTATATTCATTCCATTCACAATTAATCAGAGTAACGCATTTCAATTAGTGGATCATAAGCAAAGCAGAGGTAACTAAATATAAAAATATAGGGCTAACACCCTAGATGAACAATTCAATCGCAGTGTAAGCCCATATGAGAATTATACGAATCACAATAGATGTAATAGGAAAGAAAAATACAACTACCAAGAGGGATGAAGTTAGAAGACTACTAAGGCGCCCGTGCGCGCCACCAACTGGTCCTATTCTTGAGACATCTGCATATGTCAAATAGAAGGCGTCAAAACGCCAACATAGTGAAGAAATAACCCCAAGGTTAGACTCGGGATATTTAAATTATAAACAGGTTTATATAAGTATATTATTCTTAAGCATGTTGTCAAATCAATCAAGTTTAGGTAATGTCCACATACAAATCATACATCATCCTAGGCTAGTTGATTAAATGCATGGATGTCATGATTCCGCACACAATGCATGTCCCGGGCAAGCCCTGGCCCGACCAACTGGTATCAGAATCCACAGTCCACCTGTCTAGCAGGTCGTAAGTCGTGACTGAGTACACAGCCCTGATGACACAGAGAAATGACATGAGGTGCTCAAGATAGCGCTGACGCCACATCAAGCAACCAGGCTACACGAGTCCCCCTCAAATGAAATGTCATGTATGCATGATTAATTAAAGTATTTATTAGTCCAATTCATCCAGCAAATTGGTGAAGCCAGAATACGACATCGTATCGTAAAGTCTAACCAGGACTATCTGGCTCCCTGTGATGCGTAACCAATCATCGCCAGTAACCCCTCGATCCAAAGTTGAGTTATCCTACCATGAAAGCCTGGTTCGACCGTGACTCGTCAGCCATGACCAAATCAAAGTGGAAGGTCTCATATCCCAAATATCAAATACGATTAATTTATTCAGAGGTGCGGGCGTTTCACTCGGAATTATCCCAATGCACGCCGGGGTCGTTCGAATGGTGCACAGGCACGCAAACATCGGCCAAGATCACATTTGTCACAAGGGTCATTCGAACATCAATCGGTCACCCCTGTCAATGCTCACTGGTCACTATGGGGAGGCACCACCCCAGTGTAGGCCGACAGCTCAAACACGGTGTCCCATACCACCATGCCTGGCTCATGAGACTTGGTGGATTGAGTCGCAATATGGTTTTAAGTGGACTATTCACAGTGGGAACGATGGTATTCTATATTCCATAGGATGTGATTCAAGAATGAAATAAAAAAATGATTAACTCTGAATTGGGCTTATTCGATGGACCCAAGTGGACGACGACAAACCAACAATGGCCACTATCGGTTGACCGTGTCCCGCTTGGTCGATCGAATAAGTCCCTGACTGCCAACCCAGTGGCAGGCAGTACATTATATCAACTGTTTTCAGAGCTTAATCCAAAGCAACGGATACCTTATTATAATAGTAATTTAGGTTATTAAATACCTAATCATAAACATATCTAAGCACCTGGCCCGACCGACTAGCCCGACCAATCCAAAGGACCCGGATGACATAGCTCGGATGACACAGGGTGCCATATACATCCACAAGCATAGATATATTACAATATTATAAATTTATATCATTCAGGCATTTCATCGAGCATGTTATCAATCAAACAACCATAGAGGCATTCATCGAACATGTTATGCACACATCAACTATTAACATATAAACTCAAGCAATCACTAATTAGGATTTGTTGAGAGTAAACTTGAGGGTAGATCTTCACCTTGGAATTGAAATTACTCGATTCGGATGAGGCCGGAGCGATCCAAATACGGTCCGAACGCCGAAAATTGAGAAATACCTCAATTACCTACAATGAATCACAAATCTAGTGTTAATCAATTAAGGTTTAATCTAATTAAGTGTTCAATTAGGGTTTAGGGTTTTGGTATCTCGGATTTGGAAAAATCCCAAATCGATTCAACGAATCGCGGCCCAAATTCGGTGCACCGTCGAACTCCCAACGGAGTCGAGCTTGGTTACGGCTTCTACAAAGCGTGGGCCACACCCAGTCGATGATCGAGATCCCAAATCCTAGCAAGAGGAACCCTAAGGTTAGGGTTTCGTCGGAAACAAATAGGGGTTTTTAACCCTAATGGTCCAAAAATGAAGAAAATGGAAGGAAGAGGAAAAGAAGAGGTAGCTGAACACCTTACCTAGCATGAGGAGGAGAATCAAACCCAAAGCCACCGGATTTTGGTTGGAGAAACGCGAGAATGGAGGTGGAGGCCGGAGAGAGCTCGAAAATTCGAGATTTCCATGGTTGGAGGAGGATTTGAGGAAGAAAGGAGGTTTGAGAAGGGAGGAAGAGAGCTAGGAGGGCTTAGGAGCAAAGGGGAGAAGAAGATGAAGGAGAGAAATGAGAGAAAGAGAGAAAGAAATGAGAAAGAGAGAGAGAGAATGGGGTTTGAAACCCCCCTTTTAAATCCATCCAGCCACGACTAGTCGCCCGGTCGCAAATCCGGTCGGCCGGATCCCGCTGTCCACCCATTTTTTCCTTTAAATGAGGCAGCACAACCGGTCGGCCGGTCGCCTAACCGGTCGGCCGGCTACCTAACCGATCGGCCGGTTGTCAAACCGGTCGGCCGGTCGTCCCTTGGCCATTTTCTCTGAAAATTTCAGATTTCTTCCTTGCACAGTGAGTTCCCACACAGTTCAGGCTACTTGTCAGTCTTATTTACAAAATAACATTTAAGTAAATGTCATGTTTAATTTATGTTTCCATTTACTTTAAGTTATTTATGTAAATAAGGAAGTACCCTCCATTTGGATTCAATAAAAATACTAGAAAATTGAAATCCCAATAATAAAGATTTTGATTTTCCCTTCCAAGTACAAATTTAAACTTTTTGGCATTTTCAAAACATAACGCCTTTTAAAATAGAGGATTTTTGCCAAATCTAAACCGTTCAAAAAATCTGAAATACCTCAAATAGGCTAAAACACCAAGGTCCGGTAAAATATTCATGATGGTCTCGTCGATCTATGTGTGGATTAATAATTCAGGGTTCTTTACTTAGTCTCTACAGACAGCGACATACCCGAGTCAACCCAATCGTTGGAAAACTCTTCCAAACCATGTGATCTTCCAACTCCTAAACTAATTCCATCATTTCTTTGGTAAAAACATTCATTTTAGTCCCCAATACATGTGAACACATGTGCGGGTACGCCTATAACCGACACACCGAAGGTAATGCCCAAGGACTTCCAATTTCCAAGTTAGTGAAAATCCGGGGCGTTACAAAGAGTAAGAGGAAAATCATTTGGCAAACATGAATGTGGTAATGTCTTGTGAACATTTTATGAATATCATTTAAATGTTTTATGAACTTCTATATAGATGAACACTAATATTAAATCAATGTAAATAAATGAATAGCAAAACCTTTAATGAACTGGCCAACTTTTAAAATACCTGATGAATTATCTAAAGCATAAGATCAACCCATAAGGAATATTCAAGATAACTAAGTGGATCCTTTATTAGATCGCACAGACTTTGAAGAATCTTGACGTATTTTTCTAGTCACACCTACTTTTATTAACCATGAGATGACCTCGTGAAGTGAGAAAAAACATGTGTTGTCAGGATCTCTCGGCCCACACGTCATTTTAAGTATAAGGATGGTGGAGACCTTAAAATAAACTCACGCTCCTGTGTAGGATAGGACAAGGTACATTAACTTGTTGCTGAGTTTGATGGTGGAGACTTTCTATCCTTACTTGTTGTCAATCATCTTACACAAAATGACTAAATAAATATATTCTATGCATGTCTTATAACTTACTAAGTGGTCATTGCTAAATAGGGTACTAAGATCTATGGCACACAACGCTCTTAAGACTAACAATCGTTGTATCTAATATCAAGTTCCCAATGACAACTAGAGAAATCTCTCTTTTTAATTTCATAATATGTTGCATTGAGATAACTACAAATTAAAATATCAAATAATGTGTATTTTTTAATATTTTGAATAGAGATAATTTGGTACTCAATCAATTATATTTTTATTATATTTATCATGAGAAAAATGAACAAATTTAGATAAATATCATATATGTATGATCCAAACACGTCCAACATACTTTATTACGTGTGAAAGCATGTTAGCGAAATTTTTTTATAGGCGTATCTATGAAAAACTATGAAAATCATTGTGATTTTTATTCTTTAGATTTGATATTGCATTTCAAATGATTTTTAGTTTAATTATCCAAGAATAGAGCCTTTTGTGTTTGTTTTCTCACCTACAAGATGTATCATACCTAATAGTCCACTGTGCCATAATGAGTTAAGAGAAGAGAGACAGAGTGGTTGGTGATGGGAGAGTTGCCAATGAGATTTAGAAATTGTTACTAATAAGGAGTACATTATTTACATCCAACTGGTGTAGGGACCATTGTTGGATTGAGGTAATGGTGTGGTTGATAATGGTAGATGTGACTACAATGATGATGGGTGCCAATTATGCATTTACGCTGGATATGACTGTCAATGGAGATGATGGTTGGCTAATATATTTGAAATGCTAGTCTGGACGAAGATAACTACAAATCAAAGACCATATATCAACCTTTTTCGATGCCATGTTAGATAGCTGTACAAAAATGAAAAAAAAAGGAGAAGAAGATGAAGACAACATGATTTAACCTTAGGCTACATCCATCATGAAAGAGGTGTCATTAAGAATTTCTTACCTTTTTTTATTTATTTTTCCCAACAAAGAGTTATATCTCTATGCATGCAAGTGATGTGAGTTCTCATAAAGGAAGATGAGAAATTAAAATTCCAATGATATAAGTGAGATGTATTAATTTGTCAATGAAGTCAATCTTGAGTTAATCCCAATTTCAAACATTTCATTAATAAAAATCAAATCTTGAAACATGTGTTTAATGTAGAGATGAAATAGAAATGTTTAGTTTCCATGAATATAAATGCATGAGGTCATTGAACATTCGCCTTCATAAATATATTAAATAACAATTTTTTATTTTTATTTTATAAAAGTTAAATTTTCATAAAAATCATTTTTTTTTATATTTCCAAACTAACCCTCAAAGAAATAAAAAATCCAAGCAAGAAATCTATACCACTTATTTCCAAAAAATTACAACTAGATAAAAATATACATATTTAATCTTTTTTTTTTTTTAAAATTTTCACATACGTTAAACCAAAAAAGAATATGAAATTACAAAGGACTTATGTTTAGGTAATTTGATAGAAATTCATTAACTCCATAATACAAAATATTATAAACTGAATATAAAGAAGGCTTGGTAGAACTTCAACATTTTAACATCTATACTATAAATAAATAAATAAATAAAAACATCACAAAGGTCACATGAGTGGATGTGATCCTCTTATTAAATGAGGCACACCTGCATCTTGATTGTTAGTTGTTCACCTGTATCAAAGGTCTAGCCTACTAGATGAGCACATTAGCCTATTTTTTTTTTTTTTTTTTTTGTAATAAGCGGTATTTATATAGTATAGCTTTAATGTTCGAGTTGGTGGATAGCCAATAACACTCACGAGACACACGAGTTCGGCCCACCTTCGAGAGTCGGCCAGCCTCATTTTCAAGAGAGAAGATCTTGAAGATAGAGCCTCTTCATTTCATACTACACAAGTGACACCACAGCCGTTGCCTCTTGGGCGATAAAAGCATCTTGATGAGGGGCCATTTCGTCCCCAAACATAGCATGCATGTTATGGATTATCTATCTCAGCCATTCATCAGTTGCATGTAATGGTGAGAGGCGGGATGGGATACGCCGGATCGGTGATTCCAATCAAACTTGAAAGTTGCCACGCGTATGGTTTGATATGCTTGAGATGGGCTGCCTAACATTTTCAGTGTTGCTTGGACATGGAAGTACCGTCACGCAGCCTCCTGAGGGGCCAGCCGGGTTGCCCCGCTAGGAGAGGATTAGGTGAGACCCCGGATCCACCGAGGTGGATAGGACCCCTGACTGTGGGGCCACTGTGATATATGTGACTACATCCATACCGTCCACCCGCATTGAAAGTTCATTTTATGGCATGATCCAAAAAATGAAGCAGTTCCAAGTCCCAGATGGACCATAGTACAGGAAACAGTGGTGATTGGCCGTTAAAAACTTCCTGTGGGCTATAAAAGCTTTGGATCAAGATGATATTTACATGGTATCTTCGTCTAGGTGTTTGTGACCTTATCAACAGGTTGGATGTCAAATAATGTCAAACAAACATTACGGTGAAATCCATGAAGCTTTCAATGGTAGAGATTCAACCACGACTGTTTTTATGGTGTGGTCCACCTAAGATTTAAGTCATCTTCATTTTTAGTATAATGCTCTAAAATGATCTTTTAAAATGGATGGACGGTGTGGATTTAAGACACATAAATCAATGTGAGCCCCACAGTCAGGGGTCCCACCCACTTCGGTGGTTCCGGGGTCTCACCTAATCCGCTCCCTGCCCCACTTGCCACAGGTGTCATCGTAGCCGCGAATGCGAGATCCGGTCCATTCATCATGTGGGCCCCAAAGAATACTAACCACACATGCATGATGTTTTTTGCGTGTCCGACTTGATGAATTTAGCTGGTAGATCTCATTTGACGGTGTGGTCCACTGTATGAACGGCTGTCTTTAACACACATGTCACGCGGGAATCCGCCGCGGCGTGCCCCTAGAAAAGAAGACGAGGGCACTTTTGCCAGGACGACTTAAAAGGTCTGAGGGTAAGTCAGTCTATTCTCTCCTTTCCTAACTGACAGCTGGCGGATGGTCAGTGCAAAATATACAAATGGACGAAGGTAACCTTCTAACGACCGCGCTCGCGGCATCCTTTTTGAGGTCCGGTTTGGTACTCGACAGGACTACTGAATTAGTATGTCTCGCTAGCCGCGACCTTTCTCTGGCCTTATTTCCGGGCGTGCTTCGGTGGATCCCTGACCGTGATATATTTACCTTAATCCACGCCGTCCATCCATTTTAAAATCTTGTTTTATAGAACAATATCAGAAATTAAGCAGATCCAAATATGAGGTGGACCACACCCCAGGAAAAAGTGGTGATTGAGCATTAAAACTTTTTGTGGGCCACAAAAGCTTGATATCAAGATAATATTTGTATGGTCTCTTCATCCATGACTCTTTGACCTTATCAACAGTTTGGATGGAAAATAAACATTTAGGTGGCCCCCAAGAATTTTTCAATGGCGACTGTTTTAATCTTTACTTGGTGTGGTCCACATAAGAATTAGATCTACTTAATTTTTGGTAGAGTATCCTAAAATGAGGTTTTAAAATGGATGCATGGCGTGGATTTAAGGAATATATATCAAGGTGAGTCCCACAGTCAGGAATCCACCTAATCCACGAAGCCGCGCCCAATCTTTCCCGCCCTTTTAAGTGGGACCCGCGATGACTCCCATCGTTATGGGCCCAGGGGCCACCTAACTTGGGGAATATTCGAGCACTGTACCTTGCCTCTTTTCAATCTCGACGGTTGATGTCTTGTTTCTCTTGATTGACCCTAGCATAGGGGAATCAGACTGGTCATTTGGTGGGCCTCATGCATGTTGGGTCATCCTCAAAATTCTCTCCCTGGTTCTTCCTGTACTTTTGATGGTTGGCTTGCAAACACATACACATCAGTCCACATTCAATGGTTAGGACACTCCGATGGAGAAGAAATCAGCAGCGTACCATCCATCCAGATCCGACACCCTAAATTCAATGCAGATAGTGTGGGGCGCGGCTTTGGTGGATCCCTGACTGTGGCCCACCTTTACATCCACACCGTCCATCCGTTTTGACAGCTCATTTTAAGTAATTATGCCAAAACTGAAGCAGATTAGAATCTTAGATGGACCACACCACAGGAAACAGTGGAGATTGAATATCCATCATTAAAAACTTCTTGTGGGCCGTTAGGAATGTTTATTTGCCATCCAACCTGTTGACAAGTTCACAAATACCAGGATGAAGGGACCACATAGATACCAACTTGATCCAAAACTTTTGTGGTCCACAAGAATTTTAATGGTCAACCACCACTGTTTCCTGTGGCGTGGCTCACTTGAGGTGTGTATCTGCTTCAGTTTTTGGATCACACACTAAAATTAGCTGTCTAAACAGATGGACCGCGTGGATTTAAGTCACATACACCACAGTGGGCCCCACATCCAGGGATCCATTGAAGCCGTGCACGATAGTATGAGAATTAAGGACAGGTGGGCCTCAAGTATTTTTGGGATCATATACTTCATCTGGTGGAACTGACGGTAGATGGCTGCTGTTATATAAAATACAAAAAAGTCTCCGTGGAACAAACAATTGAGCCATTCGACAGGTGGTCTTTTTCCACGGCGAATAGACCACCGACTAATATTTACTTTTGACCGTCCAATTGCGAACGGGAAAATTATATACGTTGATCATGTTTTTGGAGGATTCTCTGCAGCATTGTGGAGCCCACCAGTAGCTGGAGTGGTTAGGAGAAGTGAAGGCTGGGCCCACAGTAAAAAAAACATGCGGATGGTATTTTGGACGCGTCTAGATCGAGTTTCGGCCTGTAGTCAGTTTTGACAATCCATTTATTTTCTGCATCGGTGGCCCACCTGATGATCAGATCCGCTTGATTTTTAGGTATGGATTAGTTTTCAATTTTGGCATTTGGGGCCATGGTTTTGCAATCCAGACCATTGAAGTATTGGATCCCGTGGTGGATGGGTGAGAATTAAAAACTACTATATTGAAAGACTCCAGCAGCATTTATTTGGACGCTCTTCAGTTGAATAGTTTTATATCTTCTTAACCGTCTATTGTAGCCCACAAATTGGACGGTTGGGATTGTAATTTGGAGAATCATTTGCTTCGTGGTTCGTCGACGGTGGGATGCAATTGACCATAGGTTTTGATTAGTGATTAGTGATTACCGAACTATAAGTGCCATTAGTCAGAACTGAAAAGACCAGATGCATGCCACATATATAGACCCTAGATAGCATACCTGGCATAATTTTGTAACAATCAGGACCGTTCATCTTGTGGAAACTATCATGGACGAGCTACGTTTCAAAATTCACGCATGTTAAGCAATCCTAGCCATCATTTATCTTCAACTTTTCGCACTGGATGCTGGCCGTTGAGCTGTTGTGTTTTCTACGGAATCTTTGAAGGGAACTGCTCAGATGGGTCATCCGATCAAAGTTTATTTTTGACTCGTCTGATCATCCATTGGAGGGATAAAAGGAGGACGGTGTAGATTGGTGCGTAATCATGCCACGCGTACGGTGGAGAGCTAGCTCTACCATGTTCCCGTTATTCCAGATGCACCGCACCATCTCCCCCCGCTGAAATCACGTGAGCCCCTTTTCCAACTCCTTTGGCATGCCCATCAATGCCATCCGGCTGCATGGTTGAACGACCCGAACTACCCACGTGGGCCCACCTTGGATGGATGGGAGCGGTCCAAAAAATGGACGCGGATTAGCTACCGACGGTGGCTATCTCCCTACTGAAGTGACGTCACCAAGTTCTGTGGGCCCACCATGATATGCGTTTTGTATCCACAGGACCACAACATCCATTCAAGCTGATATTTGTGCATTCCCTTCGTCCATCCCTCTGTGGACTTATGAACAAGTTGGATCTCAAATAAACATCATGGTGCGGCGTAGGAAGGTTTCCACAATCCGCGTCATTGTCCCCACTGTTCTCTGTGGTGGGTCCACTTGAGCCATGGATCTGCCTCATTCTTTGCCTCATGCCTTAAAATGATCTCTCCAAATGGATGGACGGTGTGGATACAACACATACATCATGGTGGGGCCTACAGAACAATCAGTTGCATTTAGATGGAAACTTAAATAAAGTAGTGAACGGTTCGCATTCAACTAGAAAATTTTGTGGACCAGGAAGTCCAACTGGGGTGATCATCCGACCATAGCCCAACCATGATGTTTAGCACCAGAGATACAATTCATACGATCCGTCCATTTACCCATACATGGCCCATTGGATGAATTGATAAGCGTATTTTAGAAACCTGGTTACGTATCCTGCCAGATCAGAAGGACGAACAGCAAAGATAACGCTTGCGAGCACCTAGGTCCATAGCTCAAGTGGCAGACCGAGTGAAGATAGCCTTCGTTTCAACACTAGGTCATGGCATCGATTCCCATAGTGGGTTAAAAAAGGAGAAGAATAAATAAGAAAAGAAGAAGAAGAAGATAACGCGCGGACGTGGATTAGCTGCCTGCAGATTGAGCGGCGAGATGGGCTACTGAAGTGACGTCGCCATCTTTGAGTCGTGCCTTAGAATAATCTCTTCAAGTGAATGGACGGTGTGGATACAATAGATACATCATGAAGTGGGCTCACCTAGAATGTATGTGATTTATCTATTTCTTCCATAAGGGTTGAGCCCAAAATTTAAGCATATCTAAATCTCAAGTAGACCATGCCACATGAAATAGTGGGAATAATAATTTTCACCTTTGAAACCTTCCTGAGCCCCACAATAATGTTTGTTTGTCATCCAACCTCTTCATAAGATCACATGGACATAGATGAAGGGAAAACACAAATATCAGCTTTATCCAAAACTTATGTGTCCTCCAAGAATTTTTCAATGATAGACATTCAGTTCACACTTTTCCTATGGTGTGGTCCACTTTAGATTTTGAAAAGATTCTTTATTTGGAACCATATTTAAAATTATGTGTTAACATGGATAGACGGAGCGGATAAAATACGTAAATCACAGTGGCCCCATGGAGTTTACTCCACACGCTTAGCGTGCCGAGTAACTACTTAATCCGCTTCCGCGGATTCAACGCTCTAGGTGACATCATCACCACAGCAGTTGAACCTGGCTATCTTCCTTCTTTTTAGAGTCATTCCCTAAAATATCTTAAATAAATGGACGGAGTGGATAAACATATTCATCACGGTGGGCCCCTCCACAGCTTGGTACTGAGGAAGGACGCAATCCGACTATTCGCAAAGCCTCGTTGGCGAGGGACGCCCCACTCCCTCCGGCGCGACATACAGTTTTCCAGACAGTCAACAAAGCCCTCCAGCTTTCACGTACACAGAATACCAGCTTGACGGAGACTTTGATACTCTGGCAGAGCGTCATGGTTGATACTCATGCGCGAAGGACCTGCATACGTGGAATACGTATAACTTAAACTACGCCGTCCAAATAATGTAACCAAATTCACATGGACCATACACTAGAACCTAAACTGATTCGGTTTCATTACTAACCGATTGGTGGACATCTATTCAATGTCCCTATATCAACAAACAGATACCGTTTATCAGGCTCATCGAAGACTAGAATCAATAATTCTGAAGATGGCCTATCAACACTGGTTCCAGAAATTTGGACGGTTGAATTTAATTAAAATACACCATTTGTACAGTAATTAAATACCTGAATATCAACCATTAACGTTTCCAGAGTATCAATTAAGTTTGCGAAGCCCTCCCATGTGCCGAGCTCTGCCCCATCAGGATGCAGCACACGTGCCAATATGACACACGTCTCATAGATCTGAGCTATCCATCCAGTGGCCAAAAATGGGTAGATCCTCCAGCCTAAAAATCAGGCTTTGCCATTCAGGTAGGGGCCATAGTGCACAGAACAAATGAATAGCTTTAAGAATTTGTATCCAGCCGTTCATTTACTTCTATAAACTGTGGCCGACCTAAGAAGATCAGCAATCTGAAATTAATCCTATTCAACATAATAAATACGACAACCTAATGGAAGGCTCGGATCACTCACGTGGAGAGGGCGATGGCATGGGAAACTCACACGTCCGGACGTATGGGTCGGAACTATATCCGTTGGATCAGGGGCCATGTCTGTGGTTGACGGTCCATAATAAAAGTGCCTTTGTATTCCAACCAAGAGTTCGTTTATTAGTTTTCACCAGCAACGTTGAGGCCACTCTGATGAACCGTTTAGATCATGGAACATGGCCCTAGATCCAACGGATATAGTCACGACGCATCGTAGTGTAATACACATCGTGGTTCCTGGAATCTCCTGTAATCGAAAGCTTTGTGGGGTCCACAGTGATGTTCATATTATATCTACTCCGTCCATCCGTTTCTTCAGATCATTTTATGAATGAAACAAAAAATAGGGAGATCCAATACTCAAGTGGGCCACACCATTGAGTATTACAACCATTGAACATTATAGGGGCCCATATAAATTTTATACCAGATTTATATTTGTGTTTTACCTTCATCCAGGTTTCGATAATCTAATGGACGGCTTGGATGGATAAAAATAACACGGTGGGTCTCAGGATGGTTTCAACGGTAGGCGTTTCCATTCCCACTCTATTCTGTTGTACGGTCCACTTGAGTTTTAGATCTCCATCATGTTGAGTCTCGGAACATAGAATGATCTGAAAAAACGAACGGACGGAGTGGATATAATACAAACATCACGATGGGCCCCACAGAGCTTGGGTCCCAGGGGATTCCTGTAACCCTGGTTACACCGTTACAGGCAAGTGGCGTCCAAACGAGAGTGGTATTTTGGTAATTTTGATAAAAAACCACTCAACCAATCCCGCTCTATTTCAAGTTCACCCACGTGAAAAAAATGGCGCGAAATAACTCCAATCTCCCGCGTCTTTCCGACACGCTCCTTCCCTCCATTTCTCTCTATCTCTATATTTCATCGCCTCTTTTCTCTCTCTCTCTCTCTCTCCCCCTCTCTCCCTGAAAACCCTAGAACGAAGAGAGATGCTCCCGCAGCAGCAGCACCACCCCATCACTCCCATAAACGCGGCGATCCTCGCACCCCTCAAGCGCGGCAAGAAGCGCGGCAGCTATAACTGCGGCCGCTGCGGCCTCCCGAAAAAGGGCCACTCCTGCAACATCACCACCGATCCCACCGTCCCACCTTCCCTCACCCCTCCCCCTCCACGTCAGCAGCTCCGCCGCTCCCTCTCCTTCGACGACGATGTTGACTTCGCCCACGTGGCCGCACCGTCCGACGAGGACGAGGACGGGGACGGAGATGATGCCTCCTCCCCGTCCTCGGCCTGCCTGGCCGAGGTCCTGAGGCGGCTCCCACCCTCGGCCCTTCTGTCGGCCGCGCAGGTCTGCAAGGAGTGGAGGGACTGCGCGAAACGCGTGTGGCGTGCGGCTGAGGAGCTTCGTTTGCGGGTCCCATTAATGTCGAAAGTGGGGTTCGTTGGATCGGTGCTCCGCAGGTGTACGGGGCTCGTTAGACTCTCACTGAGGATGGAAAGGTTGGAGATGCTGGAAAATAGAGATGGACTTGAAATGACAAAAAATGCACTACAGATCTGATATTTAAGCCCCCGTCATTTTGATATCCAACACCTTGTGTCGGTTCGTACTTCGTAATGACACTGAAATCGTCTTTTCTTGGCGACTGCAAAAAACACAACATAAAAAGGGCCTATCTATCAAAAAGTGGGGTATAAATATCTAAATAAATAAATGAAATGAGAGATTTCTTTTTGTTAGGATGAAAAATGGATTTTTTTCAAATTTTCTTATTATTATTTTTTTTTTGTGCAGTGATTTGGATGCGACGATGTTGGCATGTGTTGCATTTTCATGTCCAAATCTCGAAGCCTTGGAGATCAGTACGGCTGATACTGCCATCAACAGGATTACCGGGTAATTATTTTATTTTATTCTTTTTTTTTTTTTACAAAAAATCATTTGGGTTCTTTTTGGTAGAAATGAGACTGGTTTTTATTGGGATTGATATCTCATTGGGGATGATTTTCTTTCTTTTTATGGATTTTTTTCTGGTTCATTTTATATGCATGATCCATGGCACGTTTGCCTTTATTATTATTATATATATTTGATTTTTTTATACGATGGGATTTATTTTTTGAAGTTAGATCTTCCTATTTTCTTTTCCAGATCTGTTATGACTTTGAATTTTTTTTTTATCTTTTTATTTTTTGAATTATTTTATAAAGTTTAGATACTGGCTTCTGGAGTCAGATCTGTGAGATTCTTTGGGTGTATTTGCATTTTATGATTTTCCTAATTATAATTTTATTTTTGTGGAGGAATTTATAGGATCTTCTACCTGAGGGTATGTGTGTGGCATCCTTTTGATTTAGGTTCCTGAAAGTGGGTCCAGATCTCAGTGATCTGGAGTGTTGACCTGATGGGCTCCACTGTGGATCTACCATCTGTTGAAAATCTCCCCAATGGATGATCCTAACAATTTGATTGGTGGCCGGAAAATTGGATGGGTAGGATCTTTGGATCTTTGAGATCTTGTGTGGTCCATCTGTTGTGGGGCACATCAGATCAGATGGTTGTTGATCAACTGCAGGGCCTGCTGGATGGTCTGGATCGTCCATCTGCACATCTATGCGGGCCTCATCATGGATGAGCCGAGAAATGAACCTCAAGTGTATAGTCAGACATACCTTCTTCTTTTTAATAATTTGTTGCTGGTTTATGGATTCAGTCCTGTTTTCGGTTTATGTTGGTGTGGTATTAGGGTTTGTCTAGTGCTCACTGTGTTGGTGGGCTCTGTTAGCGTTGATCATCCGGACCGCCCAACTCGTAGATCTCCTCTTGGATAGGGTTTACTCCAAAATATACCCTCATTTCAGATGATGACCCTACACTTCTGAGCAATGTGGACCATTTGTAGACTCTTATTTAAAAGGTTAGGCCATTGATCAAATGGTTAGGGGAAGATAATTGCTGTTCTTGGGCTTTTGATCCGTTCAGGTGGTATCCTATCCACTGGATGGTCTTGATACGATTCACATTCGCCCTCGATGAAAAATAACTAGATCCATTGCACTCTTGGTGTGCCCCATCATGGCCCCACCATTTGGGTATGCACTCATCAATCCAAACCATTCAACCTATGCCTGCATCTTGGATGTGCCTGTTAAAAAAAGACATCAACATGATAATCCTATTTGCAGAATATTTATATAAAAGACATCAATAATGATCAGACTGATCAGGTGGTTGGGGTTATCTGCTTGGTGAGATTTTTTTGTGCTGTGGCCTATACAACAAGTGTCCCATCCACTGAGCAGTCTAGATGTGCAAGCGTGTGTCCACTGACTGTGTCTGATCAACATTGATGTAGTTCACCTACAGGGAGGACATTAGAAAAATCCATACTATTTTCCTTGTCTTTTCTAGTTATATTTGTTGCATATTGATGAAATAAGGTCTTCTACATCAACTGGTTTGCATTTTTTTTCTATTGTTTTTGTAGTTGTAGAATTAAGGTGTGTTTGAGTGTCACTGAGAATTGTTTTTTATTGCGTATGGAAGCATACCAGCAGCTGGATTTGAGCTCAAGATTGTGGCCCACACAGGCTTACAATGGGCCTGAAATTTCAACAGAATGGGTTCTGTGATGCCAAGTTTGAATGGTTAGGATTTTTTGACACGTGGCAATATATTAACATGTGTGTCAGAGGCAGTCAATCATTGTCTTGCTAGCTCATTTTTTTTTTTTTTTATAAAAAAAGGGCAAGTAGCTTTCCCCACGTATGCTGCTCTCTTGTAAATTTAATGAGAAATGAAAAATGGGTGTCCTCCCAACTCACCCATATATTTACTTCCATGCATCCATTTAATTCTACTGCAAGTTCTAGTTGAGTTGCATCTGATTCATGGATTTTCAGTTAAGAATTCAGAAGTGGAATTCGTTTGTGTCTGGTGATATTTGCTTTATGGCCGTGTTAATGACTTTTTCCTGGTGCTGTCATCATTTTCTTGCTGTTGCTATTATTGTCATTTCTATTCCTGCTGTTGCTGTTATTGTTGTGTCGGTGGTGATTGATGGAATTAAGTCTCTGGATGCTATTTTGGTAATCTGGTTTGTAAAGGTTTACCAAAGGGAGTTTGCTTTCAATATCATTAGAATTTCCTAAACTGCGTAAATCATCTTCTTCAAGTCTTCCCATTACTACTATGATAGAATATTAATGGAGTTTGTATTGCAGAGTGTCTGGTGGTACTTCCTTTATGGCTGTGTTACTGTTTCCTGATGCTGTCATCATTTTCTTGCTGCTTGCTGTTGCTATTATTGTCATTTCCATTCCTGCTGTTGCTGTTATTATTGTGTTGGTGGTGATTGATGGAATTAAGTCTCTGAAAACTAATTTGGCAATCTGGTTTGGTGAGGTTTACTAAAGGGAGTTTGCTTTCAATATCATAAGAATTTCCTAAACTGTGTAAATCATCTTCTTCAGTTTTCACATTACTATTACATTGATAGAATATTAATGGAGATTGTATTGCAGAGATGAATTGGGCCGTTTTGTGGCTGAGAAACGATGTCTTTCAAGCCTTAAAATCGAAGGGTGCACTAGTCTTGGCTTTCTCAGCCTATGTTCTTCAAGTCTGTCAACGCTTTGGCTTTCGGACCTTCACTCCATGTCCAAAATGGTAACTATCTTTTTTTTTTTTTTCCTTGGTAGTTTTGTTGTTTTGGTTAGTCTGTTTTTCTCGTTCGTGCATTAAACAAAATCTATGCTGTTGCATTGGTTCCTACAGGCCTTCAACTGTCCTAATTTGAAGGAGCTTTCCCTTGACTTTACCCGCCAAGAGAATGACTCTACCGATCTTATCACCATGGTGGATAGTTTTGGAAGGAGCTGCCCAAGATTGAGAAACATACATATTGCATCTGTTCAACTGTCTCATGCTGTTGTGCTGTCTCTGACAAGTGCAAATTTGAGGTTTGTTCATTGCTTATAGTACATTGATGTTTGTTGTCTTTTGATTTTAAGGCTTGAAAGACATTGGAAATGCTGTTCATTGCTTCTAGATTGTCCTTGCTTGGCTGATTTCTCTGATTCGGATTCTGCAAAAGCTTTAGGAGTTTTTGCCTTTTGGGTAAATATTGGCACTAATGTCTAACGAATGATGGTTTTTCTGCTGGCAAACATTGTGATGTGTAGCGTTCACCCCTCTGAATTGTGAGGTGTACGCTACATGCTACTCCTAAATTTCTTATTAATGTTGTATTTGGTTGCACCACATATCATGAAATTTCATGGCATTTTGCACCAAATTGGACTAAAGTTTCATATATTTGGCGCAACCAAATGCAACCTATAACAATAGGAAAAATATGGTAAATCACAATATAATGTAGATAAAAATAGCAATGGAACTTATTTAATGCTTATACTTACTACTTTACTAAAATTATTGAAAACATTAACTAACATTTTGTTGAATAGAAAAATGTAACAAACCATTCAAAACATTAATTGATTTTAATGTTTTGGCGAAAAATTACTTGTGGTGTGAGCTATGTAGTGTGTAGTGTATGGTACTTTGCGTGTAGTATATGCCACATGTGACTTACAGCTATTTTAATGAGCTATGTAGCTCAAAGGTAGCATAAGCTATTTAAAGATGCTGGCTGAAACTTCTGATCCGACCAATTTTTTTTTTTCTTCCTCTGAAGGCTTTATAGTTGTCATTGTGGTGCTAGCAAAACATGAGTCTTGTCTCCATTAATTTCATCTTTTGAATGCAGCAGTAGCATTTCTTCAGCAATGTGGGTGTTATTTTCTCTTGTAATAATGCGTTATGGAGGCTCGCTAATTATTATAATGCATGCCTACCATTCCCTGCCCCTCTGAACTGCATTTGCCAAGCTGGCAGATGTGTCAAGCATCCGAGCTGTCTATTCTCACTGTTTAGATGCCCTGGTACAAAAAGTAGGTGGTCAGTACGCATACCAAAAAAAAAACAAAAACAAGTTTTTGGCGATCAATTTTTGCACACTTGCTACATTGATGAGGGGGCTGCCTGATTTTCAGGCAGGCATACACAGCAAGACATGTGCAGAGGGGATACTACATACATGGGATTTTGTAAACATTGCGTCTTATAAATAATTACTAGTGTCTGTTAGGCATCCGGGTTGTGAAATTACAAGATGTTTATTGTGATGTTGAGCCTAATGTGGTAGAGGTAAATGCTTGAACATTGAATGACTGAGGTCATTGTCCCAGTCCCAGCCTAGTGCCATCGAAAAAGTAAAAAAAAGTAGAGGGCACATTCTACTAGGGTGTGTTGGGATATGCTATCTGATTGAATTGCAATTATTACTCTGCTGAGGCTGAAATACCAACTGCGATGTCCTTGGCATTCATGTTGGTGGCTTGTTTTGCATTTCAATATGCTATGTCATTAAAATGCACCTTACTTTTCTCAATCACATTCGATGGTGCCTTTTTAAGAACTAATGTCAACATTTGCTCTTTTCTCTCTCTGAGATTGCAAATCTAAGTGTTGAATTTGTTGTATTATCTAACACAATTTTTTAACTTCATTTCTTGCAGTGGTAGCCTAGTTTTCTAGTTTCACGAACAATGTTTATTGGTTTTATGTTATCAGGGGCTTGCGCATGCTTTCGTTGGTACTTGGTTCAGAAATCACAGATGCATCTGTGGCTGCAATCACTTCCAGCTATGCAAACCTGGAGTTGCTTGATCTGAGTGGGTATGTGATGTTTCTAATTATACCTGAAAACTAGGTGATTCATCTCTTACTGACCCTGGTAATTATACTATCTTGATCTGCTAAGGCTCACTGTAGATTAGAATGCCTAAAAAATCATCTAGACTGGAAGATCCTAACCACCCAATTTTTGGCCTTTTTCTGGTCTGTTTCAGTATATTGCTTTCTATTTGCAGGGTACTTATCAGATGGTTATGATCTTCCAATATTGGAGGTTTGGATCATAAGCCCCATCCACTGCAGGACCATCAGTTCAATAGTTTGAATCACCAAACTGCGGGTCCCGCTCTACATACTGCATCACAGCATTATATGTGTTGATGCACTAGGACCTTACAATGCCTTAAAAAATCCATGTTAACGACAAGCGCGCATATACGAACCCACTCACAATGCACTGTAAAGGAATTAAGTTTGTTATGTGCGAAATAGTCTGCTGATGTGCATAATTCCGTACTTGTAGGGCTACTGTAAAGTGATCCAGACTGTTGATCTGATGGTCAGTGACCATGGATGGGGGATGACTAAAAAAATAATTGTCGGAAAATCTGAACCCTTCAATTACTGGCCTCAAATAGATGGTTCAGTGGAATTCAATGAGTTCAAGTTCAATAGAAAAGAGCGAAGGGAGGCGGTTTCTCCAATCTGGAGGCATCCCCCATCAGCAACAAGGCACATCAGATGAATGATTTGGATCTCACCAAACAATGGCTACATTTGATACTGCAAGGAACTAATTACACTAGTGGTGCTACAAAACTCAATTACTCAATATGATGTCTAACGAGAGGTTTGCTAGCTCCACAACCTTCCACATGCACCTCTACGTGTGACTACATATTATGTTTATGATGTCCCATCTGTGCATCAGATGGGTTCCACCATTTAGTTGTCTGACTCGATATCATGCTGATTAACTTACAAGTAGGCCATGCATGATTGAAAACAATGGATGGTCTAAGCAAATTGCAGGTCCTTTTGGGGCTAGAACTGTATCCCTGCACGGATGACTGTCTTTGTTTCAAATGATCATTATAGCTCCATGAGTTCTCATATACTACCCTGTTCTGCTTTCAGATCAAGCATCAGTGATAGCGGGATTGGAATGATCTGCAATGTTTTACCCCATACATTATCTAGACTACTACTTGCCCTTTGTCCTAACGTCACTTCAAGTAATCAGCTATCCAAACTCACTGTTTCCACTTGGGTTTTTTATGCAGCTACGGCATTTGCTGTATTGCTTGTCTTTGTTACTCAACTTTTTCCTAATCCTATTTCAGGTGGCATACAATTTGCTGCAGCCCAACTGCCGCTTCTACTACTCATTGACTGTGGGATGACCATTTGCGACCCTAGTGTTCAAAATGACGAAAATGGGAACTCTGGCCGCGAACTAAATAATCAGCAGAAAGTAACCAACACCAAGCTGCACCCAATGTACCAGAAGCTGATCATCAAGCATGGGCGGTTGAAGAAGCTCAGCCTATGGGGTTGTTCTGGTTTGGATGTATGCCACCATGAAAAAAATTCTTATTCTTATGCCCTCATGCAGTATATGTGGGACATCCATCTGAGCTGCACATGAAGTGGGTGCCACTGTGGATAGGGGTCCATTGGATCCGACCTGAAGACTAATGGGTCTGGGTCCAAAATTTAGGTCCATGGGATGGGGTGGGTTTTGATTCAAAGGTTTGACTCAAATTACTACGGGTTGGGTCAGGGTCCTCTTAAAAATCCACCTGACCCTGACCCAGTTTTTAAATGGGTCCAATTTGGGTCATGCTAAAATGAAACCAAGACCCAGACCCAAGAAAAAGTAGTTAAATTATTTATGTGGGTTTTTTTTTTTTTTTGCATATAAAAGGCTGGCACGTATGGCCACTTCATATAGATGCATGAGGGCTCATCAAAACTCTCCTCTTGTATGCTCTTTTTCCTAGCCTCCTAGTTTCTGAATTATTTGATTTGTGTATTGCAGGCTCTTTATCTAAATTGCCCAGAGCTTAAAGACCTGAATCTCAATTCATGTACAAACTTGCATCCAGGTAGTCACCTAATGTTCTGCTTGTAGGTAGCTGACATATTCTAGATTTGACAAGATGAGCCAATCATAACCTTGGAAGTTCTGAGGACAAATGATTCATAGCTTATTTATTGAACTCTGCTTTGCATCATCTCCCAGAGAGGTTGCTACTTCAGTGTCCCAGTCTTCAAAGTGTACATGCTTCTGGATGTCCAGATAAGTTGATTGGAGCAATTCAAAGTCAGGTACGTGGATTTGTGTATTTGTATACTGATACAAAGCTGCTGCTATGCTTGTTTTGATTTCTTTCTACTATTCTTTTAATTGGGACATGTTTAACTAATTTGGATTTTGACCAATTTGAGTCGCAGATTGTAGTTTGATAGTTGCCAAATTGGATAGGATAGGCCCATTTTATTTGTAGTTGGGAATGTATTTTAATATGCTCAAATCTTGAATTAGAAATCAAATTTGAATTCATTCAAGTGAAAATTGTTTCGAACTGTGAGTTTGTTTTAACTGATTTACAGTTAGGGTATGACTTTCAGAGAATTAGGTAACTATGATTTGGGTTGCCCAGACTGTCCTAGTTTAAGGTGTGTTTAGAAGCACTATTGAATTGATTGCCATGTATGATAATGTAGAAATAACCAAATTATGGCTTCCTTAGGCTGCATTTGGCGTGGGCCATGAGAAATGTAATTCCCAAATTGTTGGGATTTCCACTCTTATTAGAATTTTGAAAAGATCTTGAAACAGCGTTTGTGTATAAGAAAGCGCTCTTTCTTTCCAATGCAACAGAATAGAACCCCATTTTTGGGTTTATGGAAATTCTAGAAAAAAGAGGAAGGGCTGGTTCCTCGCTGTGAAACTGGAAACATCAATAGTTTGTCAACTGAACGCTTGCAATTTGATTCACTTGTTCATCCAAACACATCCTTTATTAATGGGAAAGCAGAAAAGATGTTGGACTTCTCTGTGAGGTAAACCAAGGCTTGAAGTGAGGCTAACTTCCTATGCTAAGCATGACAAAGCTAGTGGCTGCTCCAGATATCTATTTGTAGATCAGATCCAACTCTTATGATTTCTGCTGGGAATAATCCATTCACACTCCTTTGTATTACGAGTCTTATGACAAAAAAATGTTCTAGAAATTTGAGTCCACTGTAATTGGTTATGTTATGTTTAAACTATCAGTTCTGCTTCTACTTTTCCTTAAATTGGTTTATAAGATTCTGATAGACTTCGGGAAAACGAAACAAAAGCAATTTATATTGCTCTACAAATCCTACTTTTCTTGTATATAAATTTGCTTGAGTTTTCTTGCCAGGTTTTCAATGATTTTGCTGCTGAGGAAGACCACTTTCCACGCAAGCGATTGGCAGATGCTTCCAAGAGAGTACAGGTTCCCCATTTTGTCACACCACAGGTAAAACTCCAAACTGTTTGGAACTATGAATTATGAGTGTCATTAATTTGGGTTTCTTCTGTATGTATTTCCTGGGGCGTTATTTGCTCTTTGGATCATCAAAAGCTTCTTCTGCCTATTGCAGTCATCTGATGATGAGAAGGGAAGGAGGGCCTGGCAACCAAGGTGTGCAGTGCACATTGACTGAATGGTGCACCTCTTGCTGCGGCTTCTGATCTCTGGCTAATTTCTTTACTGGGCATGTCTAATCATCATCAGTTGCAAGCCTTGCTGCTAGTTTCAAGGCCTTCCCATTCGAAGGGTCCAGGTGGTTTGTAGGTGTGACGGTGGACTGATGGCAATTTCTATCTAATCTTTTGTTGCATCCACAAACCAGTGGGATTTGTATTAAACTGAAATGAATATAATATGCAGAGAACCTTTTCATGAATAAACTTAAGAATTGGGTCTTGCATGTGCCTTTGAAAATAAAATCTTGTCTTTATGTTTGATAGTCTTTCTCACGATGCAGACCGGATTTGCTATTGAGTGCGATTTGTTTTTGGTAATTTAGTTGCTGGATTGGTAAGCAAACGCCTCTTGAACTTATTTTAGGATGGCAGCATGGTCTGGGAGATTCTTGTGAGGGCTTTGCAGGAGGAAGCGGCTAGTGTGCAGAGTAAACTCTGTGGGGCCCACAGTGATTTATGTATTTTATCCACTCCGTCTATCCATCTTAACAGAAAATTTTAGGTATGGTGCCAAAAAATGAAGCATATCAAAATCTAAAGTGAACCACACCACAAGAGAAGTGTGAACTGAATGTCTACCATTGAAAAATTCTCGGAGGACACGGAGGTTTTGGATCAAGTTGATATTTGTGTTTTCCCTTCATCCATATCCATGTGATCTTATGAACAGGTTGGATGACAAATAAACATCACTGTAGGGCCTGGGAAGGTTTCAATGGTGGAAATCATTATTCCCACTGTTTCCTGTGGTATGGTCCACTTGAGATTTGAATATGCTTAAATTTTGGGCTCAACCACTAAAATGAGCTGAAAAAACATATGGACGGAATAGATAAAGCACATACATTCTAGGTGGGCGCAACTGAGTTTACGGGAAGCTAGGAATGAAAAGAACCTTCATCCCCCCAAAACCCATCAAGAATCTCAAGCTGCAGATGTTAATGCTGAAATATCATATATTTGGCTCTTTAGAGTAACTTGCAACTAGCATCAAGTGTTTCTTCACGGAAGATGCTCTCGAGGTTCCTCAAGGGAAAAGCTGGCTATTAGGTATCTTGGTCAGCGAGCTGAGTCATGGGCCAGTTATAGGCTAGACTCTAGGTCCATTGGGTCCGGTCTCATCAGGTCTAGTCCAAGTGTTCGGGCCCAATCAGGAGTTAGAGTGAGCAGAGTCAATGTCATTTGTCCATTAATCTCTACTATATATAATACCGTTAGCTTTGGACAATTTTTAGACCTGTGGCCAGGTTTGTGCCAGAATTTTGGGCCCAAAACAAGTGATGTAACAATGTTTTCAATGCTAGGCTTGGCCGGAACACTATCTAGGTACCTACTAAGGAAAGACCTTGGCCTGACCTGGTCCTGGTCCATTGACAGCCATAATGTGGACTGTTGCTGTAATATTTATCCTAGCTGTCTATTTGCAATCCACAAATTGAAAGTTACCATGTTTATTTTTCCTATCAAGGAAGTTTTTGGGCATGGCCCATCCACAGTTCTAGATTGCCCACATGGGCCCCACTAATGATTCGTCCTTCCATCAAATACCCGTTTTAATTTTAGCATTGATTTCTTTAATTAGCTAACAGTGTGATATTGATACATGTAGAAATGAAAATTCAACTGATGATCAGTGGGACACAAGCAAATGCATTGGGTGGGCCAGAAAACTGAAATCGGATCCGTTGGCTGCCATTTCTGTCTCAATTCATTATCAGAACCTTTCTGGTAGGACCTGAATTGCAACAGACGTGGATTTTGTGGCACATGTGCCAATTGGGTGCCAAGGGAGACAGAAAATATGATTTGTAGCACGTGCCAATGTGGCAAATGTGAGATGGGCCACTGATCATGTACGGTCCCCATGAACATGCCTGAGACCGAAAGCTAGGCTGCTGGTCCTCTTGTCGGACACAGCCCAGCTGAGTCTATAAATCAAGCCAATGTTCTTGAATTAGCCCTGCTAGTTCTAAATAGCCTGTCCACCCGTCTGGTGAGCCCCACATTGAGTATATACCATTGATCTCTTTTCTCAAACTGTCTATTCTTTGCTGTGCGTGTGGTCCACTTGATGAATGTACTGGCCTGTATTGGTGGGCCCAAATTGATTTAACTAGGACCACAATGCAGATCTCATCACGAAATTGACAAAGGATGCGGGCCCCACATGAAGATAGAAAGAAAATAAACCGTCCATTTATTTTAGCCATCCATTTATTTTGTGAAACTAACAAATGGGTGGTTATAACAACTTACTCTGCCTTTTAGCCATCCATTTATTTTATACCCTGTAGCCTGTGGCCTGACCAATGATAGCCTGATTTTGGGCTAGGGCGTTTGCACACTGTGGCCCACCTGATGGACGGCTTGGATGTTCACCGTACGTGCCATCTTGCTGTACCTGCCGCCATGAAAAGGGGCTGGGGCAATCCACGCATGTGGTGTTAACAAACTATACGGGAGACTCCTGTGTTAGTTTTACACCATTTAAAAAAAATGATGGCAACTTTCAAATGTAAGCGGGACATAGTTGTACAACAATTTAGACCGTCCACATCTGTGGCCCAACTGTGGATAGAGCATAATAAAAATATTTCAGTGAAAAGATAATATTAACCGCATGATTTTTTACTTCGAATTTGGACCACTCACTATCTCCCTATATTGCTTTTAACCCATTAAATAGATGATTGGGATTTCTTGATCAGTGTGATTACTTACTTAATCAGATATATACAATTACTATCTATTTAAAAACACCCCATCCAGAGCATAGCTCAAGTGATAAACTGAGTGAAGATAACCTCATTTCAACATTGATATCATGGTATCAATTTCCAAAGTGGGGGTGCCTAACATTGCAAGGTGACTAACAGTGGTGGGTGCACTAACAGTGGGGTGTGTGTAATAACTACAAAAAAAAACCTATCTATTTTAAAACCCAAAAATAATAAGTTAATTATCTAATAAAATTAGAAAAATACTTACAATAAAATAATAGTATCACCATAAATAAAACCCAATATGCTAATAAAAATATATAATAAAATTAACTAATATTAAGCTCTAAATCTTAAAGCATTTAAATAAAAATTACTAACTTCGGCAAAAGATCAAGTAATAAAAATTACTAACTTTGATAAAATTACTAATATTTTTTGTTAGTTGGGAAATGAGGTTAGTCACAGGATGCACCCACCCAATGGTGGAGTTAGAGTCTCCTTAGCACTTGAACCTAAGACCTGCTTTTCAAATGCCTAAGGCGTCTTCCAACTAGGTTAGCAGGCAAGACAAGGATAAAGTAACTTATTAACAACATTACCATATCATCCTTGTTAGCCGTGTCATTGTCAATCAATACCATAGAATTTTATAATTATATATTACAATTTAATTTTTTAATTAAAATATTATTAGTTTGTTAAATTATGAAAATACCCTCGGGTAAGTTGATTTGGATATGGTGATATCTGCATACAACCTACTTAAAAAATCAGATAATTGGGTGTATTCAGGAGGATAAACAGGGTAAACAGGATAGTTAGTGCCACAAAGGAGGAAGAGCAACTGAGTCTACCTTTTAGAGATGGGCTTGGTCCAGGACATACTCAATTGAAGAATTTTAAACATGCCTATGACACTTAACCTGTCAAACAGATGGATCTACCATGATCATTATACAACCAAAAGTTAGTCCAATGCAGTGATCAACCGGGTTATGTCATTGGAAACAAGGTAATCCCCTAAAAGTCTCCAATTCCACGTCTGGCCCACCGGCCCACTTGATAATTGGATTGGCCTAATATTAGGGGCCGTTTGGCATCTATATAAATACGGTTTATTAACTTATTTCTAAAAAAATAAGTTTTTGGACTGTTTAATAAAAGCCTAACTAGAGTGTTTATTTGTTTAAAAAATAGTAAATAAGTTCTAATTTTATAAGCTGGGGAGGGATTAGAAATAGAGCTTATTTTTCTTAAGCAGGTAGGCATTTTGGACTAATTTTTAAACAAGTTTGTCTTAAACTTTCCAAGTAATTCTCATCTTACCCTCTTTTATTCATTTTACAATTTCTTTGAGACAGGCCCACATGATGAACTACCCATATTAAGGTGGGCCTCACATGATGAATGGTCTACATCAAAGGTGGGCCCACATAATGCACAGTATACGGCTGTGCCTCACCTGATGAGTGGACCTGCCTTAACTTTCACAGTTAGCCACACGCAAACGGCCAGGATTTTCACATGTGTGAGGTGTTGGCACTTTCATGGCTAGTAAATCGACCAAATGACACGTCGGACCTTATGCAAGCACACAATGGGTCCCACGACTGCCGGCGGAGTGAGAAATCCAAATGGTAAGGCTGCTTGGAGGCAATTCTTCTGACTTATCACACGTGTGAGAGATCTGGGACGTTCACTTGATCGGCCCATTGAAGGGTGCGCTGTCCCCAAAATTAGGTTCGCCCAGTGATCAAGTGGGCCATACTTGTATCAGAAAAATCAATGGTAATAAAAATGACCATCTATTACCGATCTAATGAGTTGGCCACCTGACTTTTGTGACAGGTCATTTTGAAGGTGGGTCAAACCTGATGACGGTTCGATTGCTTTAGAAACTGCAAAATCCAGCGGCTCGATCGAGTTAGTAAAATCAGGAACGGTTGGATTCTCATGATAGTTGTTAAAATGATAACATTGTAAGTTGGGTGATTCTATGGACAACCATATTCTATTAGTCTATAATTTATATCAGAGAGGAGTGAGTTATTCTCTAATCTCAATTAAATAAATTTTAATTTAGGAAAAATGATGGTGGCTACTTTATTGTGGATGTTGCAAAATTTTACAGCAATCAAGACCTCCGAAATTGCTGACCCATCTGTGACTGCTCCGTCAGACAAAAAATTAGATCAAGAAAACAAACGATTTGATTTGGTAATTGGAATTTGGACTATTTTGTGCGTTAATTCTGATAATCCATTTGATAGCCATCAATTGGATGGATATGATATTATGATCATCACTTGATTAGAGTGATTTTATTGATATTGGATGGTCTGAATAGCTCCACATGAGTGCCACTGGAGCGGATTAGGTGTTACCTGGGTAATACCTTAGTGGGTGTTTCCATTACCATGGGGCTCACCTTAATGATGTGTTGTATATCTACTCCTTCTATCCGTTCTTGCAGCCCATTTTTGAACCTTGTCCCAAAAATTAAGCATATATATATATATGAGGTGGACCACACCAAGAAACAGTGATTGAACACCCACCATTGAAAACTTCTCAGGGCACACAGTAATGCCCAAGGTAATGTTTCTTTTCCATCCAACCTATAAATGAGGTCAAACAAACATGGATGAATAAAAAACATAAATATCAACGGTTGGACACATATCTCGTTTGAGAGAGTTGATGATGTCGCCCATATTCAATTGTCATGTTATCACAGTATATATAGTTATTGCCAAATCAGCCCATACTTAAGTTAATTTTTAAAATTATTGGATTTTTTGAATTAATATAACCATTCCCTTTAAGTTCTTAGTTGGTTAAGCAATTGTGGTTAAGTTGTAAGAGATAACTGCCCATCCACTATCTCCATATGGTAACTACTTTCTTGATGGGAAAAATATATAAATTTTTAAATTTTTTTTTTTTTTGGAGGATCCCTAGTCTACAAGCAAAAATAGCTTGTGATCTTCCATCTAGTCCGTGCATAAAGTGCTTGAATAGACTAGAAGATTTTTTCTTTAATTTGAAGGGTATTTGTCGAGCTATGAATATTATATATTCTAGCCCAAATTCATTACATATATTGCATGATTTCTATGTTTAAATACCTATCGATGCATGATTTTGTGTTTGTAGGAATGAAAAAGTGATTATATGAATTGATGCTTAAAAGACACATTTCTAACACCATTGAAGATCAAAGGAAAGGAAGAACAAAAGAGGGAAGAAGAAAGGAAAGAAGAGAAAGAAGGAAATAATGAAAAGGAGCCCCACAAGGTGGTCCGACCGGTCAAGACCGGTCGGCCAACACTGCTGTCATTGTGAAGACGTTGAGCTCAAATTTGGGGGCATCGAATCCCTTATAATGAGGAGGATGGAGCTATCCAAGTCCCACATTCTTCGAATATAATGAATAAACTTTTAGAGGAGATCGATTTCGATGATCCTAATGTCATCATCAATTATGGTGAGTCCACAATCTCTTTTGGATGCTTTGAACTTAATGATGAAGAGACTTCAATAACGGTTGACGAAATTGAGGAATCCATTTAATCAAAAAGCGATAGTGGGGTTACTTACAATGAGGGTTCAGTGGATGCTTATGAACCTATGATTTCTTTTTTCTAAGGGCATAGTGATTATGAGTCTTTAAAGGATAAGCACGCTAGAGAGATTGTCGAGGTCGATATTTTTTAGTCACTTCACCAACTTGACATGCTTAATTTTAATGTGGAGAATGAGACTCCCATGAGTAAAAATTTAGATTCGTTGGACGAATGCTTGGATCGCATTGAAAATTCAAACGACCCTATTATTCAAGAGATTGTTAAAGCCTTGCATACTTCCGACTTGGTGCCTCATACTAGTTATGGAGAACCTAATTTGGAAGAATTCCACTCCATGGAGGGTGAGTCCCTCATTATCAAAACTGAATTTTTGCACTCATTCAAGCAAGATCACGATCCTTTACCTGACTATCTCAATTTCCTAAAGGAAAGCTTGGCGCACTCCGATGATCTTGATGATGAAATGATTAAGGAGTTCGATAATTTATTAGACGCAGTGCCGGTGCTTGAAGAACACCATTCCACTGATTATAACTCATCCCCATTGATTGTGGAGGCACTGACTATTTCTAAAATTGTGGAGGAGATAACTTTAACTAATAAAAAACATGATGAATGTCTCTCCACCATCATAGGTTTTTTTAACCAATTTAGAATTCTGATTGGGATGACCCGTTTCTAATCAATCATTACCCAACCTAGAATTTGAGGAGATATCTTTTTGCTGCTCTTATCTCCTCCTTTCATGCATGTGGTGCACATAAATATTGGATTTCAATGAAGAAAATCACCCATGTTTACTGTCGAGCAGGACTTTGGATGGTCCTCATAAAAAACGTATTGAAATTTATGAAGATCCTGCTCAAATTTGATCATGTAATCGATCAGACTAATCAAAGGTAGGTAAGTAGGTTATGATTTATTTTTCTGCATTTAGGATTGAATAAGTCTCATCGAGACAATGGAAGATGCTAGAATTGATCAACTTGCTACCTCAGGTACTCTTGTTCTTGCTCTCCTTTGTTTTATGTTATTGCTCTCATGTCATGCTTATTGCATATCTTGTTACATTGAGGACAATGTAAGATTTTGGTTGGGGGGTGAGATTCCTAGATGAATCTACTAATTTTTGTGACATTTTGAGCAATTATGTAAAAAACAAATTTAAGTTTTTTGAAAATTCAAAACTCTTTTGAAAAACTTTGTTTTTATCCACTTAAGATGTTATGAGTACGAAAAGAAGATAGATGAAGTGATTAATTTTGAAAGAATTGAATTACCTCTAACATGATAATTTTCTATATGAATTCCCCTATTGAGTTGATCGATAAAAAAATTTGAACACTTTTGAGTCTAGTTCACATTACACGATTCTCATGATTTGAAGGAATTATGTAGATTTATGGATTGGTTAGACTGAGATTTAAGGTGTTGAGGAACCAAGTCAGGGAACTTTGTCCATCTTTGTTCATATGAAAATAAGAGAAAATAACAAAAGATATGGATTTCTAAAAATTCCATCTAATGTATGTGAAAAAAAGAAAGAAAGTATGGTTGTCATTGAATATATTTTTGTGAAAAATTTCGAAAAGGTCTACGTATTACCAACCAGGGGATGGTCTACCCGTAACCAAAGTTGGAACTGGGAAGTAGCGTGAAAGCCGTCGAATGAACGGTAAGACAAATTCTTGTCATAGGCTTGTTGTTGATCTGTACACATTTGGATCTTTAGTTTCGTCAATTTATGAAGAAGGTAATCCTGAAAATTCATGAGATGAACTTTTACCATGCATAATAGACCGCACTTGTTCGGATTCTTCTATTTATTAATCAATTAGTAGGAATTCTATGTGAACAACTTGTTATGTTTAGGGAGTTTAAGACTTCAATTTCCATCACTAAGTTTTTCTGAATTTTGTATTTATATGTCTTGAAGTTTATAAAAGTATAGTTTACAAGAGAGAGTTAGATTTTGGACCGTTGGATTTTTTTTCACGCATGTTTTGCTCAGGACTAGCAAAAAGCTGGTTGGGGGGTGTGTTAAGTTATAAATATTACATATTCTAGCCTAATTCATCACATATATTGCATGATTTCTATGTTTAAATACCTATCTGATGCATGATTTTGTGTTTGTAGGAATGAGAGAGTGATTGTATGAATTGATGCTTAAAAGACACCTTTTTGACACCTTTCTAACACCTTTCTAACACCATTGAAGATCAAAGGAAATGAAGAATAAAAGAGGGAAGAAGAAAGGAAAGAAGAGAAAGAAGAAAAGAATGAAAAAGAGCCCCACAAGGTGGTCTGACCGGTCAAGACCGGTCGACTAACACTGCTGCCCTCTATAGAGCTTGCTGGACCAAGGCCCAGACGGGTCAGACTGGTCAAGATTGGTCGGCAAGCCCTGTCCGACCGGTCATGACTGGTCGGCCATGCAATTTTTGATTTTCGGATTTTAAATAGCATGCAGTCCCCTTTTTGGATTTTCTGCCTAGTTCGTGGAGCCCATCTTGATGATTATTGCAAATTCAATCCATCCATATTGAATATTAGCTCGACGTAAAAAAAACCCAAGTGGTTTCGTATTGATCGGAGCTACGGATTGACCGTGACGGCCAAAATAATACGAACTGTCGAGAAAGTTTTTTGATTCCGTTGCTCAACACTAGAATGGTCCAGGTGGCCCATCATTGATGATATGAAAAATTTAATCTGACCATCTTCTAGACTACATCTATATATGAATAACCACAATGTTTCAAGTCAAAAGGATGTGTGGTTTGATCATACCGGTTGAAGAAAGATAAACCATCCAGAAAGATTCAACAGCATAGATTTTATAAGAAGGCTTAAGTTTTTTAATTTTTGCACCCAATTCTTGAAATGATTTGGACAATCTAATCCGTCTATCATTTAGAGGAGGAATGTTTCTACTAATGCTCCAAATTTTAGATTAATCCGACCTCTGTATACTCCGTAGCGTTGAAAGCAAGATGACTGATTCTAGAGGTACCCGAATTGATCGATTTTGAGAGGCAGTCGCTGATTTGATTGGTAGGCCCATTCAGAAGATAGTCTTGAAAATCTAAACCATCTATGAAGAAGATCAAGTTCCAAGGAAGCTACAAATCAAATTTGAAGGTAATCCGATCATTGGTTAAGCCGTATGAAGCGAAACAAAATCTGTTATGTTGCTGTACTTTTGTTGTATTATAAAAGGAGGTGCTCTCTTATATTCTAAGGCAATGAAGGACGTGGGAAGCAATGAGTTCAAGTACTAGCCTCTTACAACTAGTTTTTCTTCTTTTTCTTAGTTTTAGTTCTAGTTTTAATATGTTTTTTCTTAGTTAACCTCTTAGCTAGAGCTAGAGGTAAAATTTGCAGTTAGTTTCAATGCTTTAATTTGTTTATGCAAGTACCATTTTCTTAATTTTGAATTTTGAACTTCTCGTTTTAAATAAAGCTTAAATTTTTGAATGAATTATGAGAGTTTTTGTACTCCAGACATGAGTTCCTTGCAATTCTCTGAGATTGCCATGATGAGTTTGTTTAGATTCGAATTATAGTAACCCTAGAGCATGCCATAGTCTCTTCGCATGGCTATTACTTCGAAGGCTACAAGTTTGGGTTCTATGTGCTTCATTAGAACTAGAAATCTGATTTTCAGATTTAAGTGGGACTGTTTGTGCTTGAATGTTATATCCTCCAATTAGATGAGAGATAGAACTTTGATTCTAATTGTGTTGTGCTTGGATGAATGGATGGCATTGGACCGCTACAAGTGAATCCTTGATGCTTTAGTTCTTTCCAAATCTTAGATTTCGTATTTAGTTTTTAAAAACTGTTTTTCTACAATGTTCTTAGATTCAAGTTATTAGAATAGTTGGAATTGTTTACCTCTTTCCCTATGGATCGACCTCGGTCTTACTGAGAATTATTACTACATTGTAGCCTTGCACTTGAGGCGAGTGAACATTATTTGGTCTTTAAATCGTGCTATATAATTAAAGCATCATCAATTCCGTTTGAATTTCAACAGTTGACAAAATATAAAACTAATCATCATGGCTGGAGGTAAGATCTTGAACATCTATTGAATTTATTCTTCTTTAATATTCGTCATTGTAGTATCAAAGCTACACTCTGGAACATGACGATTGTTTTATACTTTGTTATTTTTCATTTTAAAGAATTTATGTGAATTTTATAAAGTTATAAGATTTATATAAATTACATATGGATATCATGTTGAAATTTTAATTTTACTAATGGAATTGATTGATTTCTAAAGGGTTTTTGGTTTAAATCTCATGACTTTAATTTTTTTTATGAAAGCACCTAATTATTAGTGTAATTTATTCGAGATCATTGTGATGTATCATATCAATTTACTGCTTATTTGGTTTTTGACAATTTTTATGTAGAGACCATGAGATCTTATACCTTTTCGCCTTAGTTTAATGTGATTATTATGATTAATCTTCAAAACTTCTTTTAGTATAATTGCTAAATTTTAATTAGCTTGACACATTTCTACATTAAAATCATGAATAAATTGAAGGTTAAATGCATAAATTTATCTTTCATGGTTTCTTAAATTTAAACCAAATGCATATAAATTTAAACCTAAGTGATAAAACGAACTTGAGCCCTAATTTGAATGAGTTGAGGCTTAGTTTAAGCCCATTTAGTGGCTAAAATGCATTTGAACATTATTTTATTATAGTTTGGGTTGAGTAGTAATTTTAATTATGGGTACCTTTCTATAATTTTTCAGGGATATCTTTCTTTATTTTTTTTTTTTTATTTTGGATCTATTTACAAATTCGTAATTAGGGATTTGTGTGCAATAAAAATTACAGTGAGCATATTATTGTAATATTACATGGTTCTTTACAAAATTTAACAGGGACTTATTTGCAGACAAAAAATTACAGAAGCACTTTATTATAACATGATGGATATTTTAATGAAATTTTTATAGTGGTATGGTACTATACTACTATATGGTCGAGTGTATAGTAACCTTGGATAAGGTTGACGTGTGTTTTCTCATCATCCATTGGATGACAAATTAGAAAAATATGCTATGCATATTCTTTCGCTCATATAGAGAACGAAATCAGCTAAACCGGCTTTGCACAGTTGAAGTGGATGAGAGATATTCAGCACTCATTATAGCTAAACTCTTTTGAGGTGGGTTCGAATCCCTGACTGTGGGGCTCACAGTGATGTATGTGCCTTAAATACACACCGTCCAAGCATTTTGAAAGCTCATTTAAGCACATGATCCCAAAAATGAAGTTAAATCAAATCTTATGTGGACCACACCACAGGAAATAGTCGTGATTGAATCCCCACCATTAAAAACTTCGTGGATTCTACTAGAACGTTTATTTGTCATACGACTTGTTGATAAGGTCACAAACAACTAGTTGAAAAGATCACACAAATATCATCTTGATCCAAAGCTTTTGTGGCCATAAGAAGTTTTAAATGGTCAATCATCACTGTTTCCTATACCATGGTCCATTTGGGATTTGGAACTGCTACTTTTTTTGGAACATACCTTAAAAGGAGCTTTCAATATGGATGGATGGCGTGGATGTAGTCACATATATCACATTGGGTCCCACTGTCAGGGGTCCCACCCACCTCGATGGATCCGGGGTCTCACCTAATCCACTCTCGGCTCCTATGGACGCGGATGGGAAGGCGGATTGCGTCCTGCTCCCTCCCGTTTTCAGTTGCGAACAACATGGGCTTCGACTGGCCACCCTGATGTATTGGTTTTATCCACACTGTCCATCCATTTTGTGGTATCATTATAGGCTATAAACCTAAAATTGAGGCAAATCCAAGCCATCGGTGGACCACATGACAGGAAGCAATGGTGATAATGATGATCACCGTTGAAACTTTCCTAGGAACCACTATGATGTTTATTTGCCATCCTACCTGCTCATAAAGTTACATAGACCTAGATGAAGGGAAAACACAAATATCAGCTCGATCCAAAACTTCTTTAGCCACTAAGAAATTTTCAATGACAAGAGTTTAATCCCCATTGTGTGGCTCATCTGTGTCTTATTTCTGCCTCATTTTTGAGCCTATAGCCTGAAATAATACGACAAAAATGGATCGGTAGTGTGGATAAAACCCACACATCACGGTTAGGGTCTCACCCACATTGCTGGTTCCAAGGTCGTAAGCCAAGTCGCGCTTTTTGCAGATGGAAACGGATTGCGTTAGTACCATGCCTAAGTTCTGTGGGCTCCACCGTGATGTATGTGTTATATCTACACTGTCTATCCATTTTAAGAGATCATTATAGGGCATAAGCTAAAAAATGAGGCAAATCCAAAGTTCAAATTGACCACACCACAGGTAGATCCTCATTGTTTCTTGTCGTACGTCCCACTTGAGTTTTCGATCTGACCCATTTTTTCACCCATGTCCTAACATGACATGGAAAAACGAATAGATAGTGCGGATTTCTCATAAACATGCATGATGATGGGCCCTAAATAGCTTTCAGTCACAGGAAGCTCTTATGACATTCTATCCAAGGCAATACGCGTTTGACTTGACTACACACTCTCTCTCCCTCTTGTCCTATCTATCTACCAGCATCTCTCTCTTTTTTCCTTTGAAAAAGTAGTGTATGACCCTTCAAGGCTCTCTCCAGCAACCTTAAGCTTATACCACTTCGCATTGATCGTTCATGCCTCTCTGCAGTGGCCTGGAGTTTCTAACATTTTGCTACCAGGCTGAAAAAGTAGAAGGCAGAGGAAAGAGAAAAAGACAAATGCGATTAGAGATAGAAGGTACCTTTGCTGGCTAGTTTGATTTATTTGCGTATGCCCTTGCATGAATGCTCTTAAGGTGCCCTCTGTTGTCGTTTGAGGTGGGGCCATATTAGTTTGCATTGGTGGCCCCCTTTGCGAATTATTAGGATTGACCAAAGGGTCATTCCTCCAATTGAAGTTAGGATGGTTCTTCCAACTAGAATTATACGTGTTACCTATCGGCCCATTGAAAGGCCATTGATAACCATATGTGGCGTTCCTTGCTCTTGTAACACCTCTTGAAACGCAGGAATTGTGGGACAATCCTGAGTAGAGTGTACATTTGCGGCACATATACGACACACGTTTTCAATGATCTCGCTGGATTTTACTACAACTTTCTTAAGTTCCATGGCCTCAACTTTCCTTGTGAGGCTAGCTATTTTTGCATTCACATCATCCTCTTCTCTGAGGACGTACATTCCTCCCCTCTCCTTAACTTGAGATTGGTTAGAATTGCTTGACTTGTTCGAGGTATCTTAAGATTGGGCATTCTCGGCCAACATGTCAAGCTAGCTCCATCCATCCTTAGGGTCCTTGCTCATGAACTCGCCATTGCATATCATATCTATAAATTGGTGCATGTTGAAACTTAATCCATCATAGAAAAACTTAATAATCCGCCAGATTTCATAGCCATGATGTAGGCAAGCGAGTATGAGATTTTTGAATCTCTCCTAGCTTTGAAAAAATGTTTCACCCTCCTTTATTAAAAAATTCATTATAGTTCGTCTTAAGGTGTTTGTTTTGTGAATCAGGAAGAACTTTTTCAAGAATTCCCGGCTCATCTCATTTCATGTGGTAATGGATCTAGGCCGTAGGGAGTGGAGCCATGGCTTAGCCCTTTCTTTTAAGGAGAACGGAAATAGCATCAGTTTACTCACATCCTCATATATGTTATTCTTAGGCAAAAGCTGGATTACACTCGGTTTGAAATCTATGTTTCCGGTATTATTGAAAAAATTCATACAAGATGGTGTAGTAGCTCTTGCGGATTGTAGGTAATCCCGTAATGTCCTCATTGGAGGAACATTTTGAACTTCGTTCTCTCATACTTCCTCTTGATTTGGATTCATATTTGAATTGGGAGTAGGAGTAGGAGGGTTCCTGATAGGAGTTTGTTGATTGGTAGCCATGCCTTCCGAACTCTCAACTTTTTCCAAATATTTCCTAACACATTTTTGGATTTCAAGTCCTTTAACTAAACCTCATTCACTTTGGAGATGCTTTGTGTGATCATGTTTCCAATGGGACATAAACCACACAAACTCTGAATCTAGATTAAATCCTAAGTCCTAAGAAGAGAAATTTGAAAACTGAAATTAACAAGACTAAGTTAGAAGGATGTTACCAAGGTTGTTGAAATAGGTTAATGGAAATTTACAAAACAACAAAGTAAACAATGTTAGTTCTAGCAAAATTTAGAAAACTTAATTTTAGAAAACTGAAAATTCTAATTTAAGCAATGTCAGAAACTAATCTAAAAATTATTAGAACTTTTTAGAACTGTTTAGCCTACAAAAATCCCCGACAACGGCGCCAAAAACTTGTTCGCCAGTCCCAAGTGCAAGGCTGCAATATAGTAATAATCGATTGTGAGACCGAGATCGTCCTCAGGGATTATGTAACTATCCCAATTCTATAAATTCTAACAAAGCTAGACTAGAATTCTCAGTGATTTAGAAGAAAGCATAAACAAATTTTGAATAAGAAATCTTAGAATTAAAGCAACTAGAGCGTTGATGATCCACTTGTAGTAATCTTAATGTTAATCTATTTACCAAGCACAATCAAACAATTGGAATCGAAGTCATATCTCTATCCAATCGAAAGATATCTCATTCAAAAGTACAGAAACAAACCCAAATTTGAATCTGGAACTTCAACTTCTAGTTCAACTTCAAGCACATAGAACTTGAATTTATGAAACTATGAATTATCAACCATACCCTTGAATAATGCTGATCTAGGGTTTCCACAACTCAAATCTCATAAATCATGATGATCAATCTAAAAAACTCATAAGTAACTCATGTACGTGGCACATAAGATATTAGAATTGTCTAAAAATATCAACTTTATTCAAACTAGAGTTTGCAAAATCCAAAATAAAAGCTTAGAGTACGTGTATGAACAAATTAAACATCAAAATTAACTACAAGCTTTACCTCTTAGCGCTAATTAAGAAGTCTAGCCAACCATAGACATGATTGAACTAGAAAACAAAAGAAAAACTACTGAAAACATGAGCTTAGAAGAAAAATGAAAAGAACTTGGAGTTGTAAAAGCTCCACTTCGAATTTCTCCACCTCCAGCATGTCTAAGACTTTTTAAGGATGATTTAGGAAGAATGTGGAGGTGTCCTTTTATAGAGAAAATCGCCCATTGACTAGGATTTGCGTAGAGCTGCACACGAGTCGAGCTTGACTTGATCAGTGGCCCACTGAGCCTGAGCCTGGCTTGGCTTCAGCATCGAGCTCAAAACAGATGCTTGAGCTTGGTTTGCTGGTTGAGCCGAGCAAGCTTTATTCGAGCTAAGTCGATCAAGTTCTATCGAGCCAAGCGAAACTTTGTCTTTTTTTTTCCCCTTGTTTTAAGAAGTGTATAAGTTATAACTAGTTAACTATAAACTAAAACAATTACAAGTATAACTACAAGTCTACAAGTACAAGTCTACAATTATAAACAATTCAAATTTAAACAATTATAAATAATTCATAATTATAAACAATTATCAACAATTCGTAATTATAAACAATTATAAACAATTTACATGCAGATGACCCAATCCACTGACCCAACCCTACCCAACCCATTGACTAGACTCGACCCAACCCACTAACCCAACCCAACCCGACCCACTGACCCGACTCAACTCAATCCACTGACCCAACCCAACCGTACCCGACCCATTGACCTAACTCGACCCAACCCATTGACCTAGCCCTACTGGACCCACTGACTTGACTCAACTCAACCCACTGATCCAATCGAACCCTACCCGACCCAACCCACTGACCTGACTTGTCCCAACCCACTAACGTTGACTCAACTCAACCCACTGACCCAACCCAACCCTACCGACCCGACCCACTGACCTGACTCGACCCAACCCAACCAGTTCACCCAACCCCCCCTAAAACGAGCCCCATTTTAGGGTATTCCCTATTTCAAATAAAATAAACCCCCAAAATACACAAAAGCCTACCTGTTTAGGAAGAATGAAACCCGAGGTGGATGCTCGGTGGTTCGCTGCGGGAAGGAAGTCGGAACGGAGAGAGAGAGAGAGAGAGAGAGAGAGAGAGAGATTACGAGGGAGGGAAAGAGAGGGAAGGGGTAGGGGCGCGACGGGCTGAGTGGGAGTGAAATGAGAAAGAAAAAAAGGTGGGTGGGTAGGGTTAGGTTATATATATATATATATATATATATATATATATATATATATATATATATATATATATATTCAAGTGAGCTGAGCTTTCTTCAAGCTTCGAGCTAAGCCAAGCTAAGTTCACTTGTGCTTAAGCTTGGCTTGTTTCGAACTAGCTTTCAAAATCAAGCTTGTGCTTGATCGAATTGGCCTTCAAACCAAGCTTATACAAGCCAAGCCGAACGAGCTTTTCGAGCTAGCTTGGCTTGTGTGCAGCCTTAGATTTGCGTAACTCTTTCGCACAGGAAAGTCGGTCGTCGATCAGTCGAGGCCCCCATGTTGACCGATCGACTAGTTGTTGGTTAGCCCAGCAATTGTTTTTCAAAATTTTCTGCATTGCCACCGGTCACCCGACCGGTCGGTGACTCTTGTTGACCAGTTGCCCGACCATTAATGAATGGTCAGGGACAGTCTAGCGAGCATCTGTCTTATTCCTGATCAAATTCGACCGGTCGTTCGACCGATCGAGGATGATTGTCTCTTCTGGATTTTTGTCTTCTTTCGTTACTTCCTCCACTCCTTGACTCTTCTTCCTTTGATCTTTTGAGTGCTTCAAAGTGATCTTTTAAGTATGAAAATCATGAAATCTCTCTTTTTTTCCTACAATCAATGCAAATGTGTGATGAATTGGGGTTTAAATATGCACAATTCAGCACTCAACAACATCCTCAATAAGAGGTGGTGCAGTAGGGGTCGTAGGTTCAACCCTAGCTATTCGGTTGCTTCTTTTATTCATGTTCTTGTGTTACGATGTCACACTGGTAAATGAACCAAAGTAGGGTCCCATCGGGCATGCAAAAAATGTTGCCTCGTTGGTTTCAAATTCGGTCACGTGGTTAGTGCGGGCGTGCCAGAACCGAATGTGCAACTCGATTCAAACCGATCAACAAAGACTCCAAGCGCCAAGATAGACAGATACGTCAGAATCGACAATATATGACCAAGACCTGTAAAGATCTGTCACTTATTCAACCACTTGCACAGTTGCTTAACAACGATCAGGCGATATTTGGAGGGTTAAGTTCGTCCTCCAAAGATGGATTACACCTCTTCCTTCTGTACAAAAGGACTTTTCAATATAAACGACACAAAAGGAAATACTTACAATCAGTCGTAGAGAACCGCTACAGTTCACCTTTTTGAGTTAAACACTTGATTAAACTAAGTCCAGCGTATGAGTGTAGATTTGGATTACAACTATAGTCACCAGCTACTGAATTATTGTTACTGGTTAAACTATAAAACTAAGGTTGCAACTTACACTAAGGAATGTAATGACAAAATTAAGCTAATAAAATTAAGCGGCGATTATCATTAAGGAATGTAGAATGTAAAAAGATATTATGCTAAGGAACATGATGAAAGGTAGTTTTTGGTTTGATTTGATTTAGTTGGTGCTAGATCTTTGCTCTGTCACCTTCCTTCATTTTTTATAGACTTCAGCGAACACAATTTAACGCTTGCAACACTAACCTTTTAGGCCCTTCTACGCTCTTGACACCTGTTTTCGTAACTGTCTTAGTGACTCGACCATGTTTGTTTGGCCATTCTTATTTAATTAATGTCGTGGCATTGTTCCATCAATTTCAGCCGTGCCACCCCAAAACTTGCTGCAGGCTACTTCGCAGTCCTTCGTAAACATCACGCAACGCTTGTAGGATTGCACTTGTCCTTCCATAATTGGCTTTCGGAGCTGGAGAAGGCGGAAGTGGGGAAGGAGATGGCAGAAGTGGGGTGTTATTGGCTCTCGGAGGAGGAGATGGCAGAGATGGGTTACAACAGCCGCAGTCGACAAACTGGTAGTTGACGATCATGTGGCCCTGAGCATAGCCATTCCTATCGGTATCGATCTGATCAAAGACAGCCTTGTCTAAATCCAGCCCTCCATTGCTACATTGGTCCACGATCCTCGCTGTAATCTGGGCCCCGGTCCTTGTGTTTGTTACCTGCGTAGCATTAGCCATTGAGTCAGCCCTTGCCATCATACTGGGGCCAGCAATCAGCTGGCCTAGGCCACCATGGGTTATGTTGGCGCTGATTTTTAAGCTGATAGGCTGGGCCTGAAATCAAGGCTCATTTAATAACTAGACCCATGGTTTTGACAAATGCAGCCCGTTCTGGTGATGGCTTTCAGAGGCCCACATTAATTAACAGGCCAGATGCTGGCCCACCAAGCCCAAACCTGGCCAATTGTCAAGGTCCCCTATAATGTTAGTTTGGGTGAATAAAATAAAAAATAATTACCAGCTTTTATGACTATTAGCATTAGGGTCCTTATTTTCAATGCATCTTGTGCAAGTGGGGTCCATGACTTCTGATCCGAACCATGGATTTGATTGTCCCATCGTTGATTGACCAGGCCACAAAATTTCTGGCCCTTGAAAATATTTGGTCAATCCACAACTTAACCCATCAAATCAACTGTCTAGATCATCGAATAGTGGCCCCCACATTTCCTAAGAACAGAAAGCTCTGGCTATGCAGCAGAGGTCTCTACTAGTGACTAATAGGGAACTTCCCACTGGGCGTGCAGTAGGGCCTGTGTTTCTGTGATCCAGATCAGTGATCTAATGGTCAAGATCAGTGATCTCATGGATGTCATAGATCGCTGCAGTGTGACTAACAGTAGGGGGGTGGGTGTACTAAAGGCCCATGAGATCAATGGTCTCTCTACGGAAAAAAAAAAAAAAAAAAAAAATCATTACTAAAGGCCCATGAGATATGTCTATGACATCCAACGGCTGGATGATGTCATGATGTCGACAATGCTAATCTGGACCGTTTAAAAAATGACATGGGTATTTTCGTCATTGTGCCATCCATCCGCGATTCAAGGGAATCCTTTTCAAATTCAAAGTAGTAGGGGCCTACTGACATGAGTTCAGCTTGCAGGATGGTGGTGGGGCCCACTTACTAATCACCATTGGATTACGATACAATCGTGGTTTATGCTTATACACGGCCTCAGGCATGGATTAATCCCTTAGATATTCAATTCTACGGTTATGATTAAGAAAGCCGATATAATCTTACCAACAAGCACCGTCCGCAGGAAGCCTGGCCCCTGGGCCCCACAGGGCCGCAGAAGGCGGTCCACCCGTACCTGCGGCGCCACTCGAGGGGCTTGTTCGCGTCCCATGTGGCGCAGTACACGCTGGCCCTGTTCAAGTCCCACCCAATCTGCGACGGATTGTAGATATGATACGTCGCGCGCACATTAGACGCACTCTGCGCCTGGGCCGCTGCTACAATGCACAGCAAGAGTGCCGCGCAAAGCCTCAGAGAACCCATTCTTCTTTTCTTTTTCTGATTTGTAGTTGGCCAAACGGGCCTCGTATTTATAGGTGAGATTCAGTTGTGAGTTACCAAAAGTACCCCTAATATCTATAGAAAACTACAAATAAACCATGCCGTGAGGTTCGGGGTATGGGCACGATGCTGTGAAGACGATGGGACAACTGAATGAGAAAAGCCAACAGATAAGAATATACCCATTCCGATCAGATCCGATTAAGAATATACCCATTCCGATCACGAGTTTATGATTCGAGCCCGATCCATTTATATTTTCAAATCCGAATATGAAGAAGAAGAACTGAAGAAGATGAGAAGGGTGAAGAAAAATAACTTAAGACGAGCCGACTGTCCTAGCCGATACCCGCTGGAGGCCTCTCTCTTGTAGCTGCTGCGGCTGGTGGCGGTGGAGGACTCTCTCTCTTTCTGTCGTAGCAAGAGGCAGTGGGTTTTTTTTAATAATTCCTTTTATATCCCCCATGTAACCGGATCATTACCCCCATGTAACCGGATCATTACTGGATTGGGATCCGATTAATTAACGGATTATAGATTCCAATCCGAATTCAATCCATTGATCCGGTTGGATTCGGATCACGATCCGATCCATTGACCGCCTTAATTTACAGACGCGTTTTCATCTTTTAAATTAGAATCCGGATCCTCTGTTGGCCTCCAAGCAGGGCTTGATTGCAGGCCTATGTGATGACGTGGACCAAAGAAAAGAGAATCCAGACTCTTTAAATTACCAAAGTACCCTTAGTTTCTCTGGAAAACCATGATTATGCCATGCCGTGAGATTCGGGTGTCGGCGTCAAGACGTTGCGATGAATGATGACTGTTAAAATGAGAAGGACGCGGATTTCCTGCGAAAGTGGGGCCCACCGTGATGTTTTCGAGAAATCCACCCCCGTCCATCCGTTATGTGAGATCATTTTACGACATACAACAAAAAATAATTCGGATACTAGACTCAAGTAGTCCGAAAACGTGAGGATTGAACGTCCACAGTTGAAATAATCTTGGGGCCACTGAAGTTTTGAATCAGGCTAATATTTGTGTTTTCAGTTCATCCCAGTAGGAATGACTTTATGAACGGTATGGATGTCATATAAACATCACTGTGGACCCCAGGGAGGTTTCAACAGTATGAATTTCCCTAACCACCTTTTCCTTCAGTGCGGCCCACTTAAGTCTTGGATCCGGTTCATTTTTGTAAGCATAGCCTAAAATGAGCACAAAAAACGTATGGACGGGGTGGATTTCTCACAAACATCACAGTGGGCCCCATCTAGGTTCCCAGGTAGGAACTTCCTGCGAAAGGCAAATCCGCGGCTTTCACAGGGAATCCGCGTCCGAATGGTAAAGCCAAATGGTAAAGCTGCTTGGAGGTAATTCTTCTGACACATCACACGTGTAAGAGATCTGGGACGTTCACTTGGATGGCCCATCGGAGAGTGCGCTCTCCCCAAAATTAGGTTCACCCAGTCATCAAGTGGGCCATACATGTATCAGAAAAATCAATGTAATAAAAATGAGATATTCAATTTCAACATGTTGCTGATCTGATGAGTGGGCTACCTGACTTTTGTGACGGGGCATTTTGAAGGTGGGTCAAACCTGATAAATGGTTTGCATGCATCAGAAACTGCAAAATCCAAGTGGTGGTGAACTATCAGAGAGCTATAATCCAAAACGCGACCGGAAGTATACGTGGGTTTTCAATTATTACAAGTGGGACCTACGGCGCGATAATCTGGACAATGGTCTGTTGAGCCTCAGTGGAGATGGACCATGCCTCAAAAGTCTCTCAGATTGGAAGATCGTAGGCCCAGCAAACAATATTCAAGCCTTTCGGATCGTGTTTTATTCCTATTTTTAACCATCCATTTCTAGGTAAAAAAGCAAAAAGGTTAAAATAGACCAAGCAAGAAGATTTTCACGTGAACAACCATCCACTGCGAAGCCGAAGATACCATTGGTTTGGATCAAAATTAATTGAAAGCGTGTGCGCAATATAATCATCAAGCTCGATATAGAGAAGGCTGATGATCACATAGAATGGAATTCCATCTGCCGGATCCTCCTTCGGTTCAACTTTGGCCAAAGGTGGATTGATGTAGCTCAAAGATGCCAGGCAGGGTGCTGGTTTTCCACCTCGCTGAATGGCAAACACACTAATTTGGCTATGTGAAAAACAACGATATTTACGAAGAGATTCGATTGTTATGAATAGTCGAAGGTCGACTATAAAGGGCGCTAAAATCAACTACCTAGTCAAGTGTCTAAGACCGTCGTAAAGAGTGCTTTCTTTTTCTCTGATGTCCTAGATAGTCGAATTTTGAAAATTTGGAGATTTAGATTAGAAACTCCCCAAAACTCTCTCTCTCTCTCTCTCTCTCTCTCTCTCTCTCTCTCTCTCGCAATGTTGCCCTGGCCCCACCTTGTAACGCTCTGAAAATCGGCATCCAAGTACAGAGACTTTGATCCCGAGTTTTCGGGTGTTTAATTTAGTAAAATGCTTGTTTAGGAATATTGTACGTAAAAAATATTCCCACGTATGTCCTCAATTAGATTTACATTCATTCAATACACAATTAATCAGAGTAATGAATTTTAATTAGCAGATCAAAAGCAAAATGTAGATAACTAAATCCAGAAATCACTACAAAAAAACAAAACGACATTCCTTGACGGATTTTAACCATCGGCAAAATAAAACACCGACAGATAAAAGCTGTCGGATGTCCATTGGCATTACTTGCATTGGAAATACTTGCGTCATCGTTGCTTTTTGGCAACGCCGACGAATAATATATCCGTCGGCGTATCTCAAGATACGCCGATGACTCTCAGGCTATGTTGATGGAAAATAATCGTTGGTGAATTTAAAAAACCCTGACGGATCCAATCCGATGTACTTGTTCAAAGTAACTGCCGACGATAAAATTTGAAATATATATTCACTGACGGCTTATTTCAACACCCATGGTGATTAGCTGTCGTTGTTGATGAAACCATTGTTAGAAATGATATTTTGAAAGTACTTTTACCTACTGTTTAAATTCATCACTGTTGTATGGAAATAACACTGACGTATTTAGACCGTCAGTAAAACGAAATTAAAAAAAAAAGGTTTGTTAAAGTTTGGTTTGAAACCTACTAATCAAATACACACATTCTACTAATCATTTACTAATGAAACACACATCCTGCTAATCAAATTCACACACTATCATTACATTAACATTTAAACATATTAAAAATTCACAAAATATCATTAAATTAAAGTTGGGTTTGAAACCTGCTAATCAAATGCACAACTTGCTAGTCAAATATACACAACTTGCTAGTCAAATACACACATTTTGCTAATCATTTACTAGTAAAACATACATCCTGCTAATCAAATTCACACACCATCATTAAATTAATATTTAAACATCAAATTGACACAATATCATTAATTAAAGATTAAAACATGTGTCTTTCGGTGAGGAGAAGACAATGAAAGCATTTATCTGTGAAAGCTAAAATAATAAATGTGAAAAGGAACTTCAAGAGAAATTTTACATCAGAAACTCAATCTTACATCAGCCATACTGTCTTGAAGGGGAAGCCGAGTAACTTATCATATGCTTGATCTTTTTAAAGAAGAAATCAAAAGTCAAATCAGTTGAATGAAAATGTGAGTTGTTTCGATGAAGAAAATACAAAACGGGTAATTGAAAACCCATTAATTATTATAACTTAATACTCTCTTTATTATGAGTCTATTCAGAATCTTCAATATTACTTGCTGGCATATAAAAGGAACTAAAAGACAAACTAAGAAAGTAAGAAAAAACTGATTTATTAGATGGTTGAGATAGTACAATTAAAGGAATTTTTTCTTGCATGACAATCAACAAATGAGTCCAAACAATGTCTTGTTTATACCATCCTTCACATATGCCACCACATGTGAGGTACACAATGCAGGGCATGAAAATATCGTGCCTACAAGCAATCTATTCTCTAACGCGCTCTCCCTCTTCTTCTGGTAGCCTCGCTTTCAATTGTTGGGGCATGTCCTACAGCATTAAGTTTCCATGTAGGTCATCCAAACATACCACCACATGGGCCAACTCATGGATAGAGAAAAAAATGGGACTCAAATGCAATCCACACCAAACATTTTGTTGGGAAAACTGGCTGTAGCAGAAGTAAACCAGACACACAGTAGAGGATAGAATCAAATAAGCAACACAGTGCAATCACACCATACAATCAACATACGCAGAGACAATCTGATTTTAACGTGGAAAACCTCTTTCACGGGTAAAAACCTACAACACAAAGCAAATCTACTATGAATTAGAAGATTATAGAGATGAACAACCCACAAGCAAGGAAACCCAAGTTCAAGTTCTCTCTCTCTCTCTCTCTCTCTCTCTCTCTCTCTCTCAAAACTGTCTCTAAACACCTTAATTCAATTAGGAAACCTTGGACCCCTTAAGATTACATCTAATCCTGGTTACAACCCCTTTTTATAGAAGAAATTCCAAAATTAGAAACAAATTATGCAGATTTGTGTAACTGCGTAAAACATCGACATTGCCTGTGACTAGTCGCTAGTGTAAAAAATAGTCCTAATGAGAAGAGCCCCCAAGTCGACCTATCGCGCCTTAAAACAATCGGTCGCTGATCCCTGAGTGACCGATCGCAGTGCTCACCTTATGACTGGTTGCCAGAACCCGAAATTGTCTAGTGACCACAGTGCTCCCAAGAAAAAAATTAGACCGGTTGCAACACACCTGCTACTAGTCGCCAAACCTTGTTTCAACATAGTTTGAAGGCTCCGTCAACAATCTCCATCGATGCTTCAAATGATGACTACAAACCTCTTTACTTTTTTCATCATCTCATCTTTAACATAGCTCCATCGTTTCTTGTGCCTCCACCGACTCTCATCGTTGAACTTTCTCACCCCTTGTCGCTTTTCTCATGTGGCCCTTGGGCACTTGCTACATATAAGCAACCATGGATCCTGTAACTCCATCGTGAAACGTGCTCCCGATCAACTTGTAAAGATGGCTGCACCTCCGTGCCTTCATCATCACGAGTACCCATTTCGTCACTTTACAATAACGATCGCAACCGATGAACTGGCACCCTGTAGCCTCGAGTGCACCAAGAGAGATCACATTTTTTTCAACCTAAGGACGTGCCTCATCTTCCAAGACTCGTTCGATCTCATCGAATATCTTAATGCACACTATTCCAATAATGACAACCTCACAGGTGTAGTCGTTTGCCAGAAACACCGATTCATCATCATACTCCCTGTATATCATGAATGAACTCCAACTAGGACAAGCATGATATGATGCTCCTGAATCTAAGATCTACTTTCCACAGGGACTCTTTATAAGATACAGTTAATACATCACCCTCATCACTCAAGTCCTTCACCAATCCAGTGGTATTCACCTCCCTAGAAGAATTTTTAGACTTCTCTTGCTTCAACTTGGGATTCTGACAATCCCCATTTTATCTGGTCTTTTTGTCTACAATTCTAGTACCTCACCTTGGCCTTCCAATTGCCCTTGGCTTTTGATCCTAATCGAGAATATCCCCCATCGTGCTCAAAATTTCTTCCCCTCATAATCAGTATTTTTGAGGAAGAAGGAGAACTCACGTCACCGCTTTTCTTTCTCATCGCCTTCGACTGGAGGGTTATGATAACGGTCTCCTTTCCTACGCACAAAGAGTCCTTAAATGAATGATATGAATTTGGAAGAGAATTCAACAAGATGCATGCCTGTTATTCATCCTTCATCAGTTCATCTGTATCCACCAACTTGCAAATCGACCTATTGAACTTGCTAATTTGGTCCTCCACAACCACCCCCTTCGTCATCTTCATATTAAACAACTTAAGTATTAAATGCAGGCGATTCTTTAGAGATTTTTTTGCATATACGTTCTCCAATTTCGCCATAATATCAGCCGTAGTCTTTTCCTTCATGATGTGATAGAGGACATCATCCTTCAGGCATAACTAGATTAAGGTTTTGGCCATTTTGTCGAGCTTCTTCCACTCCTCTTCTTTCATACTCTTAGGTTGCTTTCCAAGAGCCTCTTCAAGCCTTTACTGAACTAGGAAGGCTTCCATCTTCACCTTCCGTAGTTCGTAGTTATTTTTGTCAGAAAACTTATCCATGTCAAACTTCGTGCTTGATGTTATGCGCTCTCTCAAATTCGAATTCTACAATCACCAACGATAGCTCTGATACCACTTGTTGAGAAAATCGGCCCGCATGGAAGTAAACCAAATACATAGCAGAGAATAGAATCAAACGAGTAACATAATATAATCACACTACATAGTCAACACATGCAGAGACAATCTAATTTTAACATGGAAAAACCCCTTCATGGGTAAAAAATCATGGCACAAAGCGAATCGATTATGAGTCGAAAGATTATAGAGATGAACAGCCCACAAGTAAAGAAACCCAAGAGAACCCAAGTTCTCTCTCTCTCTCTCTCTCTCTCTCAAAATCCTCTCCCCATACCCTAATACAATTAAGAAACCTTGGACCCCTTTTGATTGCATCTAATCCCGGTTATAACCCCTTTTTATAGAAATTAAAAAAAACTTACACAGATTTGCGTAACTGTGTAAAACACTGTCACTACCTGCGACCGGTCGTTGATGTAAAAAACACTCCAGTGAGAAGAGCCCCCAAGTCGACCTGTCGTGCCTCAAAACAATCGGTCGCTGACCCTTGTGCGACAATGACCAGTTGCTAGAACCCAAAATTGTTCAGTGACCATAGTGCTCCCAGGGGAAAAGTTAGATTGGTCGCAACACACCTACAACCGGTCGCCAGACCTTATTTCAGCGCAGTTTGAAGGCTCCACCAACACATTCATTGTCACACCTGCGACTGGTCGCTAGACCCTCTTTCAACATAGTTTGAAGGCTCCAAAAACACATTCATTATTGAGCCATTTCATCAAATAGTTAGCTTTCATTACATACAGGAGGGATTGCATAATGAATTTTTTAGTTTTTACCTGTTGATAAGGTCACAAACACCTATTTGAAGAGATCACACAAATATCATCTTGATCCAAAGCTTTTGTGGCCACAAGAAGTTTTAAATGGTCAATCATCGCTGTTTCCTGTACCATGGTCCATCTAGGATTTGGAATTGCTGCTTTTTTTTTGGATCACAGCCTAAAAGGAGTTTTCAATACGATGGATGGCGTGGCTGTAGTCACACATCACTGGTGGGCCCCACAGTCAGGGGTCCCACCCACCTCTATGGATCCAGGGTCTCACCTAATCCGCTCCGGGTCCTATGAACGCAGATGGGAAGGTGGATTACGTCCTGCTCCCTCCCATCTTCGCTGGCCACCCTGATGTATTGGTTTTATCCACACCGTCCATCAATTTTGTGGTATCGTTATAGGCTATAAACCCAAAACTGAGGCAGATCCAAGCCATAAGTGGACCGAAGCAGCGGTGATAATGATGATCATCGTCGAAACTTTCCTAAGACCCTTCGTGATGTTTATTTGCCATCCAACCTGTTCATAAAGTTACATAGACCTAGATGAAGGGAAAACACAAATATCAACTCAATCAAAAAAATTCTTTAGCCATCAAGAAATTTTCAACGACAAGAGTTTAATTCCCATTGTGTGGTCCATTTGTGTCTTGTTTTTGCCTCATTTTTGGGTATATAGCTTGAAATAATACGAAAAAATGGATCGATAGTGTGGATAAAACCCACACATCATGGTTAGGGTCTCACCCACATTATTATTTCGTGGTTACAGCCAAGTCACGGTCTTTGTAGATGGAAGCAGATTGCGTGCGATGCACACTGACTTGGTGTTGTGTTGCCATAACTAAGTTTTGTGGGCCCCACCGTGATGTATGTGTTATATCTACACCGTCTATCCATTTCGAGAGATCATTGTAGGGCATGAGCCCAAAAATGAGGCAGATCAAAAGTTCAAATTGACCACACCACATGTTGAGCTCTGAATTATGCATAGTCTAACCCCAATTCATCACTTATTATACATGTTTCTTATGGTTTAAAGACTGATCTAATACATGGTTTTGTGTTTATAGGATGCGAGAGAGATTTCACTTGTATGATGCTTAAAGACCCTTCTTACATGCTTTGAAGATCAAAGAAATAAATGACAAGAGATAGAAGAAAGATGCAATGCAATGGAGGAAGAAAAGTATGAAAAATCATATTTTACACAGCCACCAGCAGGCCTGCCACTTCCACCGGCCGGTCGGCCAAACCTGTCAGAAACAACAAAATCTCGGGATAAATTTTATGAAGGCCGACCTGTGGTCCGGTTGGCCGGCCGACTGACAGGTCTGCCATGCACTTTATAAATTCATATTTAACAGACAGTCCCATTTTTAATTTTTTGGCCCAGTTCGCAGGGCCCATCTTGATGATATTTGGAAATCTAACCCATTCATGTCGAAGAGGAGCTTGACGCCGAATAACTAAAGTGGTTTCGTGTCGATCGGAGGTACAAATTAATCGTGGCAGCCAAGATAATACGAATTGTCAAGAAAGTTTGCAGATTTTGCCTACTTAACACTGGGCTGGTCCAGGTGGCCTACTAGTACTGATATGAAAAATTCAAGCTGACTATCTTCTAGAGCACATCGATATATGAATAACCACAAAGTTTTAGCTCAAAAGGATATGTAGTTTGATTGTACTAGTTGAAGAAAGATGGACCATCTAGAGAAATTCCAACTGCGCAGATTTTATAAAAAGCCGTAAGTCTTCTAATTTTTGGACCATATTTTGGAATTCTTTTGGACAATTTAAACCATCTATAATGTACAGGAGGAAGTTTTCTACCAATATTCAAAATTTGAGATCAATCCGACCTCTATACACTCCGTAGCATTGAAAGCAAGATGACTGGTTCTGAAGGTACCCGCATTACGTGATTTGAGAGGCGGTCACTGATCTGATTGGTGGGTCCATTCATAAGATAATATTGAAAATCTAAACCATATATGAGGAAGATTATATTATAAGGAAGCTACAAATTAAATGTGAAGACAATCTGATCATTGGTTAAGCCATACTAAGTGAAACGAAATCTGCTATGTTGCATTATAAAAGGAGGTATTCTCTTCGCTTCCAAATCAAGCAAGGACGTGGGGAGCAAGGAGTTCAAGTCATAGGAGGCTTCCTAGCCTCCTACAGCTAGTTTTTCTTCCTTTTTTTAGTTATAGTTCTAGTTTGTTTTTATGCTTTTCATTAGCTAACCTCTTAGCTAGAGCTAAGAGGTGAAACTTATAGTTTTTTTTATATGGTTTGATTCATTTTTAAGGTTTCAAGTTTGAATTTAATATTGAACAATGGTTTGCTTAAGTTTGAATGAAGTTCTAAGTAGTTTGTCTTAATCTTATGATGGCTCATGGATGTTTGGAAGAATTACATTAGTTTCTTACTTATTTTACAAAGATCTAGACCTGTACGCTCCGAGAAATCGGATTCAAGATGCTCTAGATTTGGATCTTCAAGTGGGAACTTCAAACTAAAGTTCTATCTTTTTAGAAATTCTGAAATATGTATTGCTTGTTTATGTGATTTGAATCAAATTTAAACCATGGTATTAGTTAAGTTTTGTGACAGGGTTTGATGATTATCATAGTTGTGATCTTAATCTATTGGAATTAGGATTGACCTATGCAATTGAGTGTGCTCAAGTCCTAACTTGAATTAAGGGAATCATGTTAATAAAGAACACTGGTGTTGGATTGTTTTGATACTATAACCGCTCTATAATCCGGCTAGATATGATTTGATTTTGATTCTAGTTGAGTAATTGAGAATCCTATGCGAATTATACATCAAGAAGAGCTATAAGTGGATTCTTGATGCTCTAGTTATTCCTTATTATCAGATTTTTCTGTTTCATGTTTAAAATCGATTTCATAAACCCTTTGTAAGATTCTAGTTATTAGGATACTTTGAATGGTTTACTTCCTTCCCTGTGGATTGACCTTAGTCTTACCGAGATTATTACTACATCGCAGCCTTGCACTTGAGGCGAGCGAACACCACACAGGTAGATCCTCATTGTTTCTTGTCATATGGCCCACTTGAGTTTTTGATCTGACCCATTTTTCGCCCATTTCTTAACATGACATGGCAAAACGAATAGATAGTGCGGATTTCTCATAAACATGCATGATGATGGGCCCCAAATAGCTTTTAGTCACAGGAAGCTCTTGCGACATGTTGTCTAAGGCAATCTGCATCTGACTCGACTACACACTCTCTCCCTCTTGTCGTATCTATCTACCAACATCTCTCTCTCTCTCTCTTTCTCTTTTGACAAAGTAGTATATGACTAGGGGTGGTTAACTAACCAAACTATTCTTGAACGGTTCGAGTTCGGCTTGATTAAAGCTCGTTTGAGTTCATTTGATTAGTAAACAAACCAAACTCAAACCCTATGTTTGGGTTCGATTACTAATCAAAATGAACTCATGAGTTCGATTTGGTCAGGCTCGATAGGGTTCATTTATAGTTAAAAAAACCACTATTTCCTATGATATGGTCCACCTGAGATTTGGATCTATTTCATTTTTTAGCTTCTCTCATGAAATGATTTGGTAAAATGTATGAATGGAGTGGATATGAAATACATGCATCAAGGTGGATATGGAATACACAATCAAACTCGTAATCAAACCCAAACTTGAGTTTGAGTTCGGTTTATATAACTAATCAAACCCAAATGAGCCAAACTCAAACTCACCAAACTTTATACAAATCAAACTCAAACATTAAAGTTCAAGTTCGAATCAAACTTAAACCAAACTCAAACTTGAGTTTTGGTTATCAAACTCAAACCGAATACTATGGTATTCAACTCAGTTCGGTTCATTTACACCGCTATGCATGAACCTTCAAGGCTCTTCGCAGCAACCTCAAGCTTATACCACATCGCATTGACGTTCATGACTCTCTGCGGTGGCCTGGAGTTTCCAACATTTTGCTATCGCGGGTTGAAAAAGAAGGCAGAGGAAAGAGAAAAAGACTAGTATGATTAGAAATAGAAGGTACCTTTGTATATATATTTTTTTATCATTATTTTGGTTAGACACACTGTTTTTTCTTGTTATTGTTTTTATCCATATTTTAATATTTTTCTTTATTTTCAAAGAGTAATTTTGATGTCTTTATGTTTATTTCATTGCTTTTAGGCAACTGTTAAAGATTACTTCAAAATTGTGGTTATGCTTATGGAGTCACCGTCCAACATGGGTGTAGAGAATTAAAATGAACGGCCTAATGGTTCATGTAGCATTGTTGACGCTATACGTGATGATCAAATTTCAAAAGAATATGAACTAGACCATGAAAAAGGAATAATCATGCATCCATATGAATTCATTCAAGAAGTACCCGGAGAAGTAAAACTAACTGCTGGTAAGGTGTTTATTTCTAAAGATGTTGTATACAATTTCTATAATGAATATGCAAGATAGTTTGGATTTAACATACGAAAAGGTTCTACTTGGAATAGTATGAAAACGGGTGAAATAATAATGCGAACTTTTATATGCTTTAAGGAAGGGAACTAAAATCGTAAATATATAAAAAAAAACAGATTATAAGAGGAGACCAAGAACTATAACAAGATGTAACTGCAAAGCAAAGATTGTAGTTTACAAGAAAGGACTAGATAGATGGGAAGTGAAAACATTTATAGAAGCACATGGTCATGGTTTAACGAATCCAAGTAAGGTTCATTGTTTACGATCATACCGGCATTTTATGGAGTCTCATATGACTGCCATGGAAGACATGAGAAAATTAGGTATTTGTCCTTCTAAAGTGTTGAATTTTTTTGCAAATGAAGCCGGTGGACCTGAGAAAATGAATTTTATTGATGAAGATGTAAGAAATGTTATTAAAATTTAAAGAAGAGACAATCATGGAATTAAATAGTGCTCAAGAGTTTCTTTTTTACTTTCAAGATAAATACATGAATGATGATCAGTTTAACTATGTAATTCAGATTGACAATGAATATAGATTAACATCTTATTTTTGGGTAAATAATATTTCAAAAATAGACTATTGTTGCCAAGCTATTCGTTGGCCACGCGTGTGATGTGTGTACGGGCGTGCCAGAACTCATTTTCGCGGCTCGATTCCAATCGAACAACGATGACCCCGAGCAGTAGGGTAGACAAATACGTCGTGACCGACCGTATATGACCGACATCTGTAGAGATCGGTTGCCCAATTAGCCACTCGCTCAGTTGTTTAATAAAAGTAATCAGGCGATGTTTGGAGGGCAGGGTTTGTCCTCCAAAAAGTGGGTTGCAACTTTACCTTCCGAGCGAAATAATTTCTCTCGGTGTAACTTTAAATGAGTAAAAAAAAAGGAAAAGTTTATAATCGACCGTGTGGCAATCTTTGCTTTTTCTTCACCACTAAGAGATTGTAAAATGAAACTTTACTGATTGTGAAATTTACTGCTGTGGAATGTAATTTCAGAGATTATGCTACGAAAATTGAACAGTGCGATTAATGCTGAAGATAATAAAGAGAGCTAAATACGCTAAGAAACCTAAATAATAGGACAAAGAACCTGAATAAGCTTGGAAATGATAATGTAATCTTGACTTGATAAATATCGGAGCACTTATTCTAAGAAATACAAAGTACTTGAAATGTAAAAATGGATCGATTACACTATGAAATGTAAATGATTTGGTAAATTGGAAAGAAAGATTGATTTGGTTGGTTCTGGAATTTTACCCTGTAGTTTTTCTTATGCTTTTATAACTTCAATCGCTCATCCAGATACTTCTACTACTAACTACTCACTTTAACCACTCGTCCACTGAAAATCTTCTAGATTTCTCATTTTCTTACTCTTTTATGATAACCGCTTGCTAACTTGGCCACGTTCGTTCACTCCACTTTTATAATTTTTTTTATATGCGTTAGTTCACACACCCTATTGTTAGTACACCACCCACCATGTTAGTCATATCACAATGTTAGCCACCCCCACTATGGGAATCGATACCATGACCTTAGTGTTGAAATGAGGCTATCTTCACTCCGTCTGCCACTTGAGTTATGGACCTGGGTATCCATTTACATTTCTTTTCTTGCAGGTTTTCAATGATTTTGCCGCTGAGGAAGACCACTTTTCTCGCAAGCGATTGGCAGATGCTTCCAAGAGAGTGCAGGTTCCCCATTTTGTCACCACAGGTAAAACTCCAAACTGTTTGGAACTATGAATTATGAGTGTCATGAATTTGGGTTTCTTCTGTATGTATTTTCTGGGGCCTTATTTGCTCTTTGGATCATCAAAAAACTTCTTTTGCCCCTTGCAGTCATCTGATGATGAGAAGGGAAGGAGGGCCTGGCAACCAAGGTGTGCAGTGCAATTGACTGAATGGTGCACCTCTCGCTGCAGCTTCTGATCTCTCGCTCATTACTTTTCTGGTCATGGCTAATTGGCATCAGTTGCAAGCCTTGCTGCTATTTTCAAGGCTTCCCATTTGAAGGGTCCAGGTGGTTTGTAGTTGTGATGGTGGACCGATGGCAATTTCTATCTAATCTTTTGTTGCATCCACAAACCAGTGGGATTTGTATTAAACTGAAATGAATATAATATGCAGAGAACCTTTCCATGAATAAATTTGAGAATTGGGTTTTGCATGTGGCTTACTCTCTTCTAAAATAAAATGTCTTCTTTATGTTTGACGGGTATTTCACACGATGCAGACTGGATTTGCTATCGAGTTCAATTCATTTTTGGTAATTTATTTATTGGCCCGGAAAGCAGACGCCTTTTAGGATGACAACATGGTCTGAGAGTGATGTAGGACGGGTCGCTGACTATTTCATGGCCCAGATGGACCAAAAGAAGACCGGACGGGGCCGAAAGTGATCCGGACCGTCAGGTCCATGAATCGGTCGTATCTCACAATCCGGAATGAGTTACGGGACGTATAATATATCAATTTGGGGTAGCCCGGGTTGCCCAACCCGGAATCGCGAGAATCGACCGTATCGACGGTCATTAGGCTAGTTTATTTTCGTTTTTACTATTTATAGTAAGTTTTAATTCGATCATAACTTTGCATCCGTATGGTTTTAGAGTTAGTGCCCAACATGAAAAGGGCTTATAATATTTCGTAGAACAGCGTGGTTGAGGCCGTTTGAAAACTTTCTATTTTTGGCCGAAAACCAAGAGTTCTAGTAGGATTGAACGACTTCTATAAATAGTAAGTTTACTATTTATAGTAAGTTGCGTTTTCTAGGAGTTTTAGTTGGAGTTGGATTTTGATACTTCACCTAGGGTTTAGTTTCCTATTTATATGCATTGTAATTCCGTTTTTATTCATTCAATTATCAATTATTCAATTATTCGGAATTTATTTCCTCTTTTTATCTTTTATTTCTTCTCGTGGATTCGAGAAACTATCGGTTAGGGAGACGGTGATCGACCTACCACGTCCTCCCTGCGTCATTGGTATCAGAGAGAGGTTTCTTCCTCAGGACGATGACCTCTAATGAAGGGATGGATCCTCATCCTAAGGACGGTGCTCCAAGGGACTATCTAACGGCGACAGCTTTCGAAGCAGCGCAACGGGAGAACCGGTTGATCCTGCAAGGTATACAGGCAACCCTCGACCAGATTGCAGCATCGCTAGCTCCGCTTCGAGCCCAAGGCGACCAACAACCACCAACCGTTGCTATACGGGACAATCATGTTGTCCGTAGAGCACCCCAGGTGGATAATCGTAGGGCTACACCAGACGATTCAGAACCAAGCGATGATGAGGTCGAAGACATTTTGGTACGACGACCTGCGCTAGGGAATGAGCGTGTGGAACGAGCAGAACGAGACTATCGGGGCAAAGCTGATCTTCCCAGCTTTAATGGCCTACTTCGAATAGAAGAGTTCCTCGACTGGCTGGCAGAGGTCGAGCGATACTTCGACTATATGGAAGTGTCGGACGACAAGAAGGTAAAACTAATTGCTTATAAATTTAAATCCGGTGCTTCAGCATGGTGGGAAAACCTACAGGTTTCCCGCACCCGTCAGAATAAGGCACCCATCCGAACATGGCCTAGAATGAGACAACTTCTTAGAGCTCGATTCCTCCCTAGCGACTATGAACAAATTTTGTTCCAACAATACCAAAATTGTCGTCAGGGAAATCGAACCGTAGCCGAATATCTTGAAGAATTCCAACGATTGGCTACACGGAATAATTTATCGGAATCAGAGGCACAACAGGTATCACGATTCATTGGTGGATTGCGATTTGCAATCCAGGATCGAGTCCAGATGCATCCGGTATGGACGCTGAGTGAGGCCAACCAATTGGCCACTCGAGCAGAAACACAGTTGTCACGGCCCCCTGCTCGACCCTATCCGGCAACACGAAATCCCAACACCGGACCCACTCAAGATACAACGCTGGCCAAAGGCAAGGAGCCTATAGGAGGGCGTCCTCAACCTCCTACGGTCACGAACCGGGACGGGGGAAGCGGTTCCTCAAGACCTCAACGTACAGCTCCCACTACAGCGGGTTCCAGCAGGATCCCCAATCCATATGGTCGACCAAGACCAGACCATTGTCTCCGTTGTGGCCAACCAGGTCACTGGTCGAACGCTTGCCCTCAACGCCCTGCAGCACACTTAACTACGAATGAAGGCGGCGTGGAAGGTGAGCCAACAGAAGATAATCCTGAATTGGAACAGGCCGAAGAGGGGGACACAGAAGATGTTGATTGGCTGACTGAAGATCATGGGGAATCGCTAGTAGTAAGACGACTACTTTACGCCCCCAGGAAGGAAGTGCACCCACAACGACATAATATTTTTCGCACAAAGTGCACCGTGCAGGGCAAAGTCTGTGACGTGATCATAGACAGTGGGAGTAGCGAAAATATTGTCTCGAGAATTATGGTGGATAAGTTACATCTGCCTATGACGAAGCACCCTACCCCCTACTCTATCGGCTGGATCAAGAAGGTGAACGAAACCAAGGTAACTCATCAATGCATTATTTCGTTTTCCATTGGTAAAAGCTATAAGGACGAGGTCCTCTGTGATGTGGTTGACATGGAAGCCTGCCACATGTTACTTGGGCGGCCATGGCAATCGGATCGAGATGTGACCCACAGTGGACGGGAAAACATATACATGTTCACCAAGGATGGTCGGAAAATTGTTTTGGCCCGTATGACACCAGACAAACACCCTGAAGCTTCTAAAGTGGAGGGGAACTCTCTCCTTACCATTCGCGAGTTTGTTAAGGAATCAAAGGAAACGGGCGAGATTTATGCGGTTATGGTAAAAGGCGAGGAGACAGGATCCTCTAATATTCCTCAACGCCTTAAACCGCTGCTAGAAGAATTTCGAAGTACTTGGCCTGCAGAGTTACCAGATGAGTTGCCTCCCATGCGAGACATACAACATCACATCGACCTTATCCCAGGGTCCAGTCTACCCAACCGACCGCACTATCGGATGAGTCCAAAAGAGTGTGAAATTCTACAGGGACAGGTGGAGGAACTGATCCTTAAGGGTCTTATTAAAGAGAGCATGAGCCCGTGTGCCGTTCCGGCACTCCTTACCCCAAAGAAGGACGGATCATGGCGTATGTGCATCGATAGCCGCGCGATCAATAAAATAACAGTTAAATATCGATTTCCAATACCGCGGTTGGATGACATGCTGGACATGCTCGAGGGCTCCAAGGTGTTCTCGAAACTGGACTTACGGAGTGGATACCATCAAATCCGTATTAGGCCAGGTGACGAGTGGAAAACGGCCTTCAAGACCAAGGAAGGGCTATATGAGTGGCTGGTTATGCCCTTCGGTTTGACCAACGCACCAAGTACCTTCATGCGTTTAATGAACCAAGTGTTGAAGCCGTTCATTGGCCGTTTCGTTGTCGTTTACTTTGACGACATTCTAATATACAGTCAGGATGAAACGGAGCACATGACCCACATCAGAAAAGTGCTACAAGTGTTGGCCGACAATAAGCTATACTTAAATCTGAAAAAGTGTAGCTTCTTAACTGATCAATTATTGTTTCTGGGGTTCATCGTGTCGTCCACGGGTATCCGAGTGGACGAAGAAAAGGTACGAGCTATTCGGGATTGGCCGACTCCGACAAACATTCATGAGGTAAGAAGTTTTCATGGGTTGGCGACCTTCTATCGTCGATTTGTGCGGAACTTCAGCAGTATCGTCGCGCCGATTACCGACTGTATGAAGAAGGGTCCGTTTCAATGGACCGAAGGGGCTGAGAAGAGCTTTGCAGAAATTAAACATCGGTTGTCCACTACCCCGGTTCTGGTACTCCCTAATTTCGACAAGCTATTTGAGGTAGAATGCGACGCATCTATTGTTGGCATTGGGGGAGTCCTTTCTCAGGAGGGCAGGCCGGTTGCCTTTTACAGTGAGAAACTCAGCGACGCACGACAGAAGTGGTCGACCTATGAACTTGAATTATATGCAGTGGTTCAAGCACTGCGCCATTGGCGCCATTATCTTATTCAAAGGGAATTTATACTGTACACTGATCATCAGGCCTTAAAATTTATCAATACTCAGACTAACGTGAATTGTATGCATGCTAGATGGATTTCGTTTTTACAGGAATTCACGTTCGTTCTGAAACACAAATCAGGGCAACAGAACAAGGTGGCAGATGCACTAAGCCGACGTGCATCCCTTCTTATTACAGTGAGCAGTGAGGTGATCGGGTTCGACTGCCTCAAGGAACTTTATGCCGACGACGAGGATTTTGCAGATGCATGGAAAAAGTGCCAAGAGGGTCACCCGAGTGATCTCCTAATTCAAGATGGTTTCCTCTTCAAAGGAAATCGACTTTGCATTCCGCAGAGTTCGTTACGGGACAAGATTATTATCGAGCTGCATGGCGGTGGCCTCGGCGGTCATCTAGGACGAGATAAGACTCGAGCGATGGTGGAAGAGCGGTATTACTGGCCGCAACTTGCTCGTGATGTTGGCAGGGCGGTACAACGATGTCATATTTGTCAAACCGCTAAGGGACAATATCAAAATACAGGTCTTTACACGCCATTACCCGTGCCAGATGCCCCTTGGGAGGATTTATCTATGGATTTTATATTAGGGCTCCCACGAACACAACGCGGCATGGACTCAGTGTTCGTGGTGGTAGACCGATTCTCCAAGATGGCACACTTCATTCCGTGCAAGAAGACCTTTGATGCGATACATGTTGCGAACCTTTTCTTCAGAGAGGTTGTGCGACTACATGGTATTCCTAAGACGATCACTTCAGACCGGGACACAAAGTTCGTTAGCCACTTTTGGCGAGCCTTGTGGAATCGGTTCGGTACACGACTTCACTTCAGCAGTGCTTATCATCCACAAACAGATGGACCGACTGAGGTCGTCAACCGCACATTGGGAAATCTCATCCGTTGCCTTTCAGGTGACAAACCGAAGCAGTGGGACATGGCCCTGGCTCAAGCAGAGTTTGCATTCAACAACATGGTAAACTGATCGACAGGAAAGTCTCCATTCCAGATTGTTTATGGGTGCGTGCCTCGTCACACACTCGATTTGGTTCCCCTGCCCAAGCTTCCGGGCATGAGCGTTACAGCTGACCATATGGTAGACCGAATCATGGACATACATGCAGACGTGCGCAACAAATTACAGGCTTCGAACGAGAAGTACAAAGAAGCGGCCGACAAGCATCGGCGCGCCAAAGTGTTCGAAATAGGTGATCAGGTGATGGTCCACCTACGTAAAGAGCGATTTCCTACCGGGACCTACAACAAGTTGAAACACAAGAAGATTGGACCGGTACCGATCATTCGCAAGATCAATGACAATGCCTACGTTGTTGATCTTCCAGATGACATGGAGATTTCAAGGACTTTCAACGTGGCAGATCTGTACGAATATCATGAACCAAAGCTGGACGAGAACTCGGGGTCGAGTTCTTTCGAAGTGGAGGAGAGTGATGTAGGACGGGTCGCTGACTATTTCATGGCCCAGATGGACCAAAAGAAGACCGGACGGGGCCGAAAGTGATCCGGACCGTCAGGTCCATGAATCGGTCGTATCTCACAATCCGGAATGAGTTACGGGACGTATAATATATCAATTTGGGGTAGCCCGGGTTGCCCAACCCGGAATCGCGAGAATCGACCGTATCGACGGTCATTAGGCTAGTTTATTTTCGTTTTTACTATTTATAGTAAGTTTTAATTCGATCATAACTTTGCATCCGTATGGTTTTAGAGTTAGTGCCCAACATGAAAAGGGCTTAGAATATTTCGTAGAACAGCGTGGTTGAGGCCGTTTGAAAACTTTCTATTTTTGGCCGAAAACCAAGAGTTCTAGTAGGATTGAACGACTTCTATAAATAGTAAGTTTACTATTTATAGTAAGTTGCGTTTTCTAGGAGTTTTAGTTGGAGTTGGATTTTGATACTTCACCTAGGGTTTAGTTTCCTATTTATATGCATTGTAATTCCGTTTTTATTCATTCAATTATCAATTATTCAATTATTCGGAATTTATTTCCTCTTTTTATCTTTTATTTCTTCTCGTGGATTCGAGAAACTATCGGTTAGGGAGACGGTGATCGACCTACCACGTCCTCCCTGCGTCAGAGAGACTCTTGTTAAGAGGGCTTTGCTGGAAGCTTGGAATGAAATGAATATGGAGGAAGATCCTAAAACCTTCATCCAAAAAAGCCCACCAAGAATGTCAAACTGCATTTTCTTTAACTTGCAATACTGTAAAAACAATAGCACTTCTATCCAATTTAAGGATGTGTTTGGTTGCAACAAATATCATGATATATTTCATGACATTCTGTACCAAATATGACTGTTAATCCTGAAATATCATAAAATTTCATGATATTTGTTACAACCAAACACAACCTAAGATAATAATATTCTATTTCAGTATCATGGCTTTTGAGTGGGCCCTAGGAAGTTTGCTCTAGGAAGGTTTATTACATTCTATGAAGAGCGCACTCAAACTTCTTAGGGCCCACCGTAATATTTTTCCTATCTGTCAATTTGTAATACACAAAATAAAGTTACGATGTTGATTTTTCTATCAAGGAGTTGTTGGGCATGGTCCATCCATGGTGAGCTGCAACAGTCCACACTAGTCTGGATAGCCCAAATGGGCGCCACTCATGATTCATCCTTCCATCAAATACCCATTTTAATCTTAGCTAGTTAAAAGTGCGATATCGATACATTTACAAATGACAATTCAATGGTGGTGGATAATCGGCAGGATGCATTTTTGGGTGGGCCGGAAAACTGAAATCGGATCTGTTGGCTGCCATTTCTGCCTCAATTCATTATCAGAACCTTTCAGGTAGGACCTGAATTGTAACAGATGTGGATTTTGTGGCATGTATGAGATGGGCCATTGATCAAGTCATAGGACACGGCCTAGCTGAGGATAAGTCAAGCCAATTTTCTTGAATTGGATCAAACAAGGCCCAGCCGTTTGATAGCCTGTCTTCCCATCTGGTGAGCCTCACATTGAGTATACACCATTGATCTCCTTTCTCAAACTGTCTAATCTTTTGCTTGTGTCTGTGGCCCATTTGATGAGTGTACCGTTGTGACCTGGTGGGCCCAAATTGATTCAACTAGGACCACAATGCAGATCTCAACGCGAAATTGACAAATTAAGGATGTGGGGCACACATAAAGATTGAAAGAAAATAAACCATCCTTTTATTTTTTTTTAATTTTTACAGAATGATGCTTTGTTTTATGATCAAAACGTGATCATTGAGAAGATCGACGGACAGATATCGATCTGTTTATTGATAATAAGGCATCCTTATTTCTACCATTAGCTATAAGATGGTAGTTGAAGGCATGTGTCTGTGGGGGTAATCAGTCGCCGCAGTTGACAAACTGGTAGTTAACAATCATGTGGCCTTGAGCAATGCCATTCCCATCGGTGTCGATCTGATCGAAGACGGCCTTGTCTAAATCCAGCCCTCCATTGCTGCATCGGTCCACAATCCTAACCGTCACCCGGGCCCCTGTCCTTGTGTTTGTTACCTGCACAGCATTAGCCATTGAGTCAGCCCTTTCCATCATGATATTACCGGTATCAGCTGGTCTGGACCACCATGGTTTAGGTTTGGGCTGATTTTTAAGGTGGACAACCTGGGCCTGAAATCAAGGCCCGTTTAACAACTGGGCCCCTGTTTTGACAACTGCAGGCACGTTCTGATGATGACTTTTAGAGGCCCACATTAATTAACGGACCAGATTATGGCCCACCAAGTCCAAATCTGGCCAATTGTCAAGGTCCGTTATGATGTTAGTGTGGGCGAATTAAAAAAATAAAAATAAAAATAAATTACAAGCGTTTATGACTATCGGCAATCGGGTCCTTATTTTCAATAGACCTTGTACATGTGGGGTCCATGAGTTATGATCCGAACCGTGGATTTGATTGTCCCACCGTAGATTGACTGCACCGAAAAATTTCTGGCCCTTGAAAATATTTGGTCAATCCACAACTTGACCCATCAAATCAATTGTCTAGATAATCGAATAGTGGCACCCACATTTCCAAAGAACAGAAAGCTCTTACCCCTGCAGCAGAGGTCTTTACTAGTGAATAATAGGGAACTTCCCATTGGGCATGAAGATTGAGCGTATAGGGCCTGTGTTTCTGTGGTCCAGATCAGTGATCTAATGGTCCAGATCATGGAATACCCACACTCCAAATATCTCTAAACTGGACTATGCTAACCATACAATTATTCACTAGAAATTAACGGTTAAGAAACTATATACGGCAGTCCACACTCAAGGGAATAAAGGCTAAAGATTAGTTGGCTATGATCTTCCAATGTGTGAAATTTTGGGTTGTGCTTTTGGCCAATCAATAGTGGGGGCCAACAGATCAATGGTCTAGGTCATTGATGAATAGATCCAACACGATCAATGGTCTAGTTCACTCCTTAGTTTTACACCATTTAAAAAATGATGGCAGCTCTTCAAATGTAAGCATGGCATAGGTGTACAGCAATTTAAACCGTCCACATCTGTGACCCAACTGTGGATGAACCATACTAAAAAAAATTTCACTGAGAAGATAATATTAACCGTATGATTTTTCCCTTCGAATTTGGACCACTCACTATTTTCACTATTTTACTTTTAACCCATCAAATTAATAGATGATAAAGATTTTTTGATCAGTGTGATCAGATAATACAATTAATATCTATTTAAAAACCTACAATAATAAGTTAATTATTTAATAAAATTAGAAAAGTACTTAAAATAAAATAATATTATCACCATAAACAAAAACCCAATTAACTAGTTTTAAAAAAAACATAATTAACTACTATTAAGATACAAATCTTAAAGCACTTAAATAAAAATTTACTCTTTGATGAAAGATAAAAGTAACTTATTAGCAATATTACCACCAACTGCGAAGATGGTGGTGGGCCCCACTTTCTGATTACCGTTAGATCAGGATACAATCATGGTTTATGCTCATACACTATTCATATGCATGGATTAAGCCCTGGATATTCTAGATCTTACCAACAAGCACCGTCCGCAGGAGGCCTGTCCAGTGGGCCCCACAGGGCCGCAGAAGGCGGTCCACCCATACCTCCGGCGCCACTCGAGGGGCCTGTTCGCGTCCCATGTGGCGCAGTAAACCCTGGCCCTGTTCAAGTCCCACCCGACCTGCGACGGATTGTAGTTATTGAACGTCGCGCGCACGTTAGACGCGCTCTGCGCCTCTGCCGCTGCTAGAATGCACAGTAAGAGTGTCGCGCAAAGACTCAGAGAACCCATTCTTCGTTTTTCTTATTTTGAGGTTGGCCAAACGGCGTTCGTATTTATAGAGACTGAGGTTCAGTTGTGAATTCCCATAGTACTTGTATTTTTCATAGAAAACCACGAATATGCCATGCCTTGAGATTCGGGTGTAATGACCGACGGCTGGTGGAATGAGGAAGTCAAATGGTAAGGCTGCTTGGAGGCAGTTCTTCTGATTTATCATAAGTGTGAGAGATCTGGGACGTTCAGTTGGATGGCCCATTGGAAGGTTTGCTGTCCTATCTTCAAAATTAGTGGGCCATACATGTACCAGAAAATCAATGGTAATAAAAATGACCCTCTATTGATTTTCAATGTACACATATTGCTGATGTGATGAGTGGGCCACCTGACTTTTGTGACGGCTCATTTTGAAGGTGGGTCAAACCTGATGAATGGTTTGCATGCGTTAGAAACTGTAAAATCCAACGGGTGGATTGAATTCTTGTTGATAGTTGTTAGAATCGAAACATTGTATTTCGGGGTCACCACCATTTTTTTCCATTAGTTTATTAATATAAATTTAGAAGGAGTGTGTTATTCTCTAATCTCAATTAAATAAATTTTAATGTAGAAAAAAATGGTGGTGACCCCTTTATTGTGTTTGTGGCAAAATTTGACAGCAATTAAGACCGCCGAAATTACTTACCCATTTGTGACTGCTATGTGAGATAAAGATTAGATCAAGAAAATAAACACTTTGATTTGGTACTTAGAATTTGGACCACCTCATGCTTTAATTTCAATCATCCATTTGATAGCCATCAATTGGATGGATAGGACTGGCTAGCTCTACATGAGTGTGACGGGAGTGGATTAGGTTTCCCCATACCGTGGGGTTCACCTTAATGATGTGTTACATATCCACTCCGTCCATCCATTTTTTCAGCCGATTTTAGGACTTTGTTGCAAAAATTAAGCAGATCCAAATTTGAGGTGGACCACACCACAAGAAACCGTGGTGATTGAACACCCACTATTAAAAACTTCTCACGGCTCACGGTAATGCCCACCATAATGTTTCTTTTCCATCCAACACGTCAATGAGGTCGAACAGACATGGATGAAGGGAAAATACAAAATATTAGCTTGATCCAAAGCTTTTATGGCCCACAAGATGCTTTTAATGGTAATTCACCATTGTTTCCAATGGTTTGGTCCACCAGATATTTAGATCTGCTTAGGTTTTGGAATAATATTTTAAAATGAGCTTCAAAAATGTACGGACGGTGTGGATATCCAAAAAAATTATTAAGGTGGGCCCCAAACAGTAAGGATAACACCCACTTTAGTGTTACTCAGGTGGCATCTAATCTGCCCCCGAGTGCCACGTGCGAGAGGACAATGAGTCCCCACCGTTTTCGAAGTGGTGGGAATGGCTTAGGAGCGGCTTAGCCTCACCCAAGACTAGCAACCCTTATTACCGTGGGCCCACCTTGATCTATTTATTCTATAACGACTACATTTGTCCATCCATTTTTTCGGAACGCATGATCCAAAAATGAAGAAATCCAAATCTTAAGTGGACTATACCATAGGAAACAGTGGTGATTGAATGCCCTACTATTAAAAACTTGCTGAGGCCCACTAATGATTCTCTGCCATCCAACCTATTGATAATAAGGTCAGATAAACCTAGATGAAGAGAAAAAGCAAATATCAGCTCGACCCAAAACTTGTGTGGCCCATTAATGGACCGTCACTACTGTTTCCAATGGCATGGTCCAGCTGATAATTGGGTCTGCTTCATTTTTGGGATATGTCATAAAATGATCTAGAAAATGGAAGGATGGCGTGGATATAGAATACAACTGCGCTCTGGTAATAATTCGGTTTGAGACTGAGATCGTCCTAGGGATTGTCTAAAATAATTCTAAACTAAATTAAAACTATCTAAATTCGAATTTAATTTGAAGTAAGAGATTTAAAATATGAACTAACTAAAATTTAAGAAATTTTGGAATTTAAAACACTAGAGCTCATACCTTAAAATGACCTGAGAAAAGGGATGGATAGTGTCGATAAACAGATACATCACAGTGGGTCCCCACATAGATGTGTCCGTTAATGACTAGAGATGGGCGGGGGTAGGACACTCGGATTGCATCTTACCTTCACTTGTCTCTAGCTAAGAACGGGCAGATTTGTGTGGGGGGTCCACCATGACGTATCTGTTTATCCACGCTGTCCATGCCTTTTCTCAGATTATTTTAAGGTATGAGCCAAAAAAATGAGACAAATCCAACGCTAAAGTGGGCCACACCAAATAGTAAGCTCAGGTTACATTAAATGCAAGTCATCTTGTGTTGCATTAAATGCAAGAGTGGTGTGGTCCACTTGAGCATTAGATCTACCTCTTTCTAGGCTCATACCTTAAAATGATTTGAGAAAAGGGATGAACAACATGGATAAACAGATACACCAAGGTGGACCCCTACACAAATTTTCTCGTTCCTTGTTATAAAGACAGGCGGGAGTAGGGCGCAATCCGCTTCCTTTGCTATCATTGAGCAACCATGAATTTGTCCAAATTACTTCAATAACCCTATCTATTGGTTTCATAATTAATGGGGTTAGATGTATTTCTAATTATGGACACATGGCAGACGTCAACGTTGACATCTATCATCACAGAGGGCCACCAAATATTTCACATGGCAGACGTCAACGTTGATGTTTATCATCACAGAGGCCCACCAAATATTTCCACAGCCCGAACAACCGAAGGATTTAGACAATCCTAACATAAATACGACATGTTGCAGTCTACTATTTAGGAATAACCCATTTGCGCAATTCAACCAAAGATGAAGCCACAAGTGTTAGCGAGGGCCAATATTCAATTTTCATGTGTGATTAGGAAAGTGCGGCCTTGCTAGAGTTGTACTCAACTTAATGTTTGATTGAATGCTGGCGCCTCTTGTGCTGAGATGGACCATTTAAAATCAAATTATCCGCCCCTCCTATTGTAACATTGATTAAGAAATTTGCAGTAAGGTAGGGGTCAAAAAGGGGGTTAGTTGTTTTTGATGGATTCTTTTTTCCTTGTGTCTTAAGGACTTGTTTTTTTTGTTTTTACACACAAACCATCACACCCACACACACCACAATGGGTACTCAAACTCATGACCTTAGTATTGAAACTCTTGTGAGTCTACCTTAATGTCTTAAGGACTTATTCTTTCACCAGTAATTACAATCAATGTTTCTCAATAGAACGAAGATGGCCGGACTAAAATAGAAGATGCTAAAAACAATGTTGATTTTTATTGATTTACAAATGGTGCTTAATACAATCGACAAAGTAACAAATAAATTAGAAAATAAAATAAAATGAGAGATAAATACTTGAATCGCATGTATGGAAGGATGATCTGGGTGAATGGTCAATAGGATGCGACCAAGATATTTGATCTTCCAAGTAAGGACTCAAATAATCGGGATCCTACAACGAAAGGTTATGGATATTTATCCTACTCTTACGGTACTGCTGTGCTAGCATTGGAAGTAGTGATTTAAACTAATCTAGACCGCAAACATTTTGCAGCATGGTTAAACAGAAGCAGAGGAGACTAACTAAACTAGGATAGTGATAAAAGACTGTGAAGATAGATTGTGTTTGGCGTGGGCCTAGATTGCTTCATCGAGTTCTCCTTTTATAGCTTTAGGAAGTGGCAAAACCTAAGTTGAGTTTCTTTGTTAGTTCAGGATCATCTGCAACCACGATGCTTATATGATCTTTCCACAAGAGATCTTTGTAAATCTGAAACCGTTTTTAGATTTCTTACTGGTGTGGTTGCAGAGATCTGAGGACCTTTAAGGATTGATCTTGTTAGATCCGATTTGGTCACAAATATTTTTAAATCTCTCCCTATTGTGACCGTGAAGATTTGTGGATTTGGTGGAACTGGTCCCATTGGTTCCAGATCGGGACCCAATCCATTTGTTCGCATGTGCTCAAATATTAGTTTGATCTTCAGATCTTCGTAATTGTCGCGAGATCTCTGAATTTCTCTAGAAAGATATCTTATTTTAAAAGGATTGTGAGAGACAACCTTACCGAGCATATCCAAATATGTTATAAGATTCTTGCCATAATGGATCTTTGATAGGCATGTTGGTCATGTTGTCTTAGTCACGTACCACATGAATTAGAGTTATGTGTCATTCATCGCTTTGTTTTATCTTAAGACATGCATATGGTTGAAATAGTACAATTACAGAAATTTTGGCTTATATGTCAATCAACAAATGAGTCCAAATGATGTCTTGTTTATATCATCCTTTACATATGCCACTACGTGTGAGGTGCACAATACAGGGCATGAAAATATCATACCTACAGGTAATCCATCCTCTAACGTGCTCTTCCTTTTCTTCTGGAAGCCTCGCTTTCAATTATTGGGGCATGTCCTATAACATTAAATTTCCATGTAAGTCATCCAAACATACTGTCACATGGGCCTACTCATGGATAGAGAAAAAATGGGACTCAAATGCGATCCACACCAAACATTCTGTTGGGAAAATCAGCCTGTAGCGAAAGTAAACCAAACACACAACAGATAATAGAATCAAACGAATAACATAATGCAATCACACTACACAATCAACACACGTAGAGACAATCCGATTTTAATGTAGAAAAACCCTTTCACGGGTAAAAAACCACGGCACAAAGCTATTAGTGCACTTTTCTGTGGCATACTAGTGCACCTTGTTTGTCAATCACTTAGGTTAGTGAGTCTAGTGTCGGTTGAGCATAATGAAGACGAAAACCGAAGACTCAAGACAGACCAGCTGCATTAAGGATGAAGAAACAGGTAAAAGAGATGCCTTGGTGTGCCTTGCCTTGAACCTACCAAAAACCATAACCTCTTAGATGACTTGGACCAACTAGGTACACCCTTAGTCATCATCATTAGTCTTCGAATTTCATGAAAAAGATGATAAGTTAGACTAATTAAAGACTGAGGTTCAGTTGTGAATTACCATAGTACCCCTATTTTCCATAGAAAACCACGAATATGCCATGCCGTGAGATTCGGGTGTGACCACTGACAACTGACGGCTGGTCGAGTGAGGATTGAGGAAGCCAAATGGTAAGGCTGCTTGGAGGCAATTCTTCTAATTTATCATAAGTGTAAGAGATCTGGGACGTTCACTTGGATGGCCCATTGGAGGGTTTGCTGTCCTGTCTTCAAAATTAGTGGGCCATACATGTATCAGAAAATCAATGGTAATAAAAATGACCATCTATTGATTTTCAATGTACACATATTGCTGATCTGATGAGTGGGACACCTGACTTTTGTGACGGCTCATTTTGAAGGTGGGTCAAACCTGATGAATGGTTTGCATACATTAGAAACTGCAAAATCCAGCGGCTCAGATTGAATTCTTGTGATAGTTGTTAGAATGGAAACATTGTACTTTGGGTGATTTTAAGGACTACCATATTCTATTAGTCTATTAATATAAATTTGAAAGGAGTGTGTTATTCTCTAATCTCAATTAAATAAATTTTAATGTAGAAAAAAATGGTGGCGACTCCTTTAATGTGTATGTGGCAAAATTTTACAGCAATCAAGACCGCCGAAATTACTGACCCATTTGTGACTGCTATGTGAGAAATATTAGATCAAGAAAATAAACAATTTGATTTGGTACTTGGAATTTGGGCCACCTCATGCTTTAATTTCAATCATCCATTTGATAGCCATCAATTGGATGGATAGGGATAGGACTAGCTAGCTCTACATGAGTGTGAGGGGAGTGGATTAGGTTTTCCTGTACTGTGGGGTTCACCTTAATGATGTGTTGTATATCCACTCCGTCCATCCATTTTTTCAGCCGATTTTAGGACTTTGTTCCAAAAATTAAACAGATCCAAATTTGAGGTGGACCACACCATAGGAAACAGTAGTGATTGAACACCCACTATTAAAAACTTCTTAGGGCTCACAGTAATGCTCACCATAATGTTTTCTTTTCCATCCAACCCATTAGTAAGGTCAAACAAACATGGATGAAGAGAAAATAAAAATATCAACTTGATCTAAAGCTTTTGTGGCCCACAAGAAGATTTTAATGTAATTCACCACTGTTTTCAATAATTTGGCCCACCAGATATTTGGATCTGCTTTGGTTTTGGGATGACATCTAAAATGACCTGAAAAACATATGGACGGCGTGGATATACAAAAAAATTATCAAGGTGGCCCCAAATGGTAAGGGTAACACCCACTAAGGTGTTACTCGGGTGGCATCCAATCCGCCCTCGAGTGCCACGTGCGGGAGGACAACAAGTTCCCACCATTTTCGAAGTGGTGGGAACGGTTTTGGTGCGGCTCAGCCTCACCCAAGACAGTGGCAGCCCTCATTACCGTGGGGCCCACCTTGATCTATTTAATCTATAACGAAGACATTTGTCCATCCATTTTTTCAGATCGCATGATCCAAAAATGAAGAAATCCAAATCTTAAGTGGACTATACTATTGGAAACATTGGTGATTGAATGCCCTACCATTAAAAACTTGCTGGGCCCACTAATGATTCTTTGCCATCCAACCTATTGGTAATAAGGTCAGGTAAACCTGGATGAAGGGAAAAAGCAAATATCAGCTCGATCCAAAACTTGTGTGGCCCATTAATGGACCATCACTACTATTTCCAATGGCATGGTCCACCTGATAATTCGGTCCGCTTCATTTTTGGGATCATGTCATAAAATGATCTAGCAAAATGGAAGGATGGTGTGGATGTAGAATACATGCATCAATGTGGACTGTTCATAATCCCAAGTGCACAACTGCGCTGTAGTAATAATTTGGTTTGAGATTGAGATCGTCCTCAAGGATTATCTAGAATAATTCTAAACTAACTTAATTAAAACTATCTAAACTTGAATTTAATTTGAAGTAAGAGATTTAAAACATGAACTAACTAAAATTTAAGAAACTTTGGAATTTATAATATTAGAGCGTTAATGATCCACTGATAGTCAATTCGTAATACCAATTCATCATTTAAGTGATAACTCAATTGGAATCGAAGTCTTGTTTAATTAGATGGTAAATTTAGTTAAACCATAATTAAAAACCAATATAGAATTTGAACTTCAGAAAATTAGTTCTTATTCAAATTCGAGAATTTGAACTAATAAAAAACTTGAAGCATTCACCGTATTCGAAGATCACGATGAATCTAAGGTTTCCATCACACTATAACTCATAAAATCAATCTGATCAATCTCAGAAACTCAAAAGCATCACATATAACCTAAATCATAAGAGATATTTAAAATTTTAAAAAACTATCAACTTGGTTCAAAACAAATTTAAGAAAATTCAACTTAAAAGCTCAAAATACTTGAAATAGATGAACTAGAACATTAAAAACGACTACAAGCTTCACCTCTTAACTTTAGCTAGAAGGTCTTAGCCAACCATGGACATGATTGAACAAGAGCTTCTTAAACATAGAAAAAAAAACATAAAACTAGAAGAAGAAAAACTTGAAGTATAAGCTTCCACTTCGAATTCTCCTTGCTCTCTAGCTTTTAGAACTTCTAGGGATGCCTTAGACGTATAAAGAAGCACTCTATTTATAAGAAAAATTAAATATCGACTCTAAATTACTTAAGAAATTGTACATCGATTTGTCCTGTTGGCTAGTCAACAACCTTTTGATTATCGAACTTTAACAGAATTTTCAATGTCTCGACCCTTGTCGGCCAGTCAACATCAGCAGAAACAGTCCAACAACTTCAAGCATTGAATCTTCAATTTTGGGGAAAATTCAGCTGGCGTTAGCCTTCGTTGGGCGACTAATAACCCTCAAATTTCAAGTAGGGTCAGGTCCCAAAACTTGATTTTTCAATTGAATTAAGCTGGTTGGCATATGTCATTGATCAACTGAACTTATTTGTCGACCGGCCGATCAGTCCAATCAACTTACCGATTTTTACTATCTGCTGCTGCACTTTGATTTTGGTCTCGCTCTTTAGTAAATTGATTCCTCCACTTCTCTTGCATGTCTAAGCTTGTCTTCTCAGCATCCCAAGTCATCACTTTTAACATTTAATTCATGAGTTATTTATCTATTACTTGCAAACATAAAAATACATGTAAGTCAATAACTTTAAGCACATAATCCATGTAACTATGATATGAAATTGAGGATTATAATGCACAATTGAAAGCTTAACATGACCCCACAATAAGGGCCTCATCGTCTTGGGTGAGTCCAGCACCACACCTAATCCATTCTTAAAGTGGTGGGGAATGGAAAATGATTGCACCTGACTCCATTCAGACAATAATTTGTTTCACCAGGGCCTGCTGTGGTTCCCACTATGATGTATCTGTTTATCTATGCTACCCTTATCCATTTTCTCATATCATTTTAAGGTATGACCCCAAAAATGAGGCAGATCCAGATATGGATAAACGGATATATCATGGTGGGACCCATAGGAGCCCCTGGTCAGACAAATTATTATTTGGATGGGGTTGGACGCAATCTGCTTCTGTGGGGAATGAGAAGGCTCTAAATCCAAGGTGGAGATGTATGATACGTGACCAGAAGTATACACATGTTTTCAATTATTACAAGTTGGACCTATGATCGGGACCATTGGTTTGCTTAGGCCCATTTGGGATGGACCATGCCTTAAAAGCCTCTCATATTAACTTAAAGACCAATATTCAGATTGGATCTTATTCTATTTCTTTTTTTAGCCATCCATCTTTAGGTCATAAATTGAAAGGTTAAGATCATCCAATCAAGAAGATTTTCACATAAATAGTCATCCATTGCAGAGCCCAATATATAATTGGTTTGGATTAACAAATACTAAGCTCCAAAATTTAGAATTGAAAAGGAGTGTATACTGTGTAAAGATCTAGTTGCATATTAAATACTCTTCTAACAAATACCTTTGTAGAACATGAAAATTACAATAAGAGTAATTAAATATGGAGCATATGTCTACAATGTGGATTGCATCCCAACCCCACCCATCTCTAGCCACGAATTGGCACATCTGTGTGGGGCCCATCGTGATGTATTTGTTTATCCACATAGTCCATCCCTTTCTCAGATCATTTTAAGGTATGATCTAAAAAATGAGGTAGATTCAACTCTCAAGTGGACCACACTAAATAGTAAGCTTGGGTTGCATTAAATGTACAAAGCATTAAATGCAAGAGTCATCTGTGGTGTGGTCCACTTAGACATTGGATCTACCTCATTTTTGAGCTCATACCTTAAAATGACCTGAGAAAAGGGATGGACGTTGTCGATAAACAGATACATCATGGTGGGTTCCCACATAGATGTGTCCGTTAATGACTAGAGATGGGCGGGGGTAGGACACTCGGATTGCATGTTACCCTCACTCGTCTCTAGCCAAGAACAGGCAGATTTGTGTGGGGGTCCACCATGATGTATCTGTTTATCCACGTCGTCCATGCCTTTTCTTAGATTATTTTAAGGTATGAGCCAAAAAATGAGATAAATCCAACTGCCAAAGTGGGCCACACCAAATAGTAAGCTCGGGTTACATTCAATGCAAGTCATCTTGTGTTGCATTAAATGCAAGAGTGGTGTGGTCCACTTGAGCATTAGATCTACCTCTTTCTAGGCTCATATCTTAAAATATTTGAGAAAAGGGATGAACGACATGGATAAACAGATACACCACGATGGACCCCCACACAAATTTTCTCATTCCTTGTTATAAAGACAGGCCAGAGTAGGGCGCAATCCGCTTTCTTTGTTATCATTGAGCAACCATGAATTTGTCCAAATTACTTCACTAACCCTATCTATTGGTTTCATAATTAATGGGGTTAGATGTATTTCTAATTATGGACACATGGCAGATGTCAACGTTGACATCTATCATCATAGAGGCCGTCCAAATATTTCCACGATCCGAACAACCGATGGATTTTGACAATCCTAACACAAGTACGACATGTTACAGTCTACTATTTAGGAATATCCCATTTGTGTAATTCAATCAAAGATGAAGCCACACATGTTGGCGAGGGCCAATATTTGATTTTCATGTGTGATTAGGAAAGTGCGGCCTTGCTAAAGTTATTACTCAGCTCAATGTTTGATTGAGCGCTAGCGCCTCCTGCGCTGAGATGGACCATTTAAAATTGAATTATCCGCCCCACCGGTTGTAACATTGATTAAGAAATTTGCAGTAAGGTAGGGGTTAGAAAGGAGGTTAGTTGTTTCTGATGGATTCTTTTTACCTTGTATCTTAAGGACTTGTTCTTTTTGTTTTTACACACAAACCATCACACCCATATACACCACAATGGGTACTCAAACTCATGACCTTAGTATTGAAACTCTTATGACTCTGCCTTAGTGTGTTAAGGACTTATTCTTTCACCAGTAATTACAACTAATGTTTCTCAATAGAACGAAGATGACCAGACTAAAATAGAAGATGTTAAAAACAATGTTGATTTTTATTGATTTATAAATGGTGCTTAATACAATCGAAAAAGTAACAAATTAATTAGAAAATAAAATAAAATGAGAGATAAATACTTGAATCGCATGTATGGATAGACGATCTGGGCGAATGGTCAGTAGGATGTGACCAAGATATTTGATCTTCCAAGTAAGGACTCAGATGATCGGGATCCTACAACGAAAGGTTATGGATATTTATCCTACTCTTACGGTACTGCTGCGCTAGCGCTGGAAGTAGTGATTTAAACTAATCTAGACCTCAAAAGTTTTGCAGCATGGTTAAACAGAAGCAGAGGAGACTAACTAAACTAGGATAGTGATAAAAGATTGTGAAGATAGATTGTGTTTGGCGTGGGCCTAGATCGCTTCTTCGAGTTCTCATTTTATAGCTTCAGGAAGTGGCAAAACCCAAGTTGAGTTTCTTTGTTAGTTCAGGATCATCTGCAACCACGATGCTTATATGATCTTTCCACAAGAGATCTTTGTAAATCTGAACCATTTTTAGATTTCTTACTGGTGTGGTTGCAGAGATCTGAGGACCTTTAAGGATTGATCTTGTTAGATCCAATTTGGTCACAAATATTTTTAAATCTCTCCCTATCGTGACCCTGAAGATCTGTGCATTCGGTGGAACTGGTCCCATTAGGATCCAGATCGGGACCCAATCCATTAGTTCACATCTGCTTAAATATTAGTCCGATCTTCAGATCTTCGTAATCGCTGCGGTATCTCTGAATTTCTCTGGAAAGATCTCCTATTTTAAAAGGATTGTGAGAGACAACCTTACCAAGCATATCCAGATATGTGATAAGATTGTTACCATAATGGATCTTTTATAGGCATGTTGGTCACGTTACCTTAATCATGTGCCACATGAATTAGGGTTACGTGTCATTCGTCTCTTTGTTTTATCTTAAGACGTGCATATGGTTGAGATAATGCAATTGAAGAAATTTTTGCTTACATGTTAATCAATAAATGAGTCCAAATGATGTTTTGTTTATATCATTCTTCACGTAATGCCACTACGTGTGAGGTACACAATACAGGGCATGAAAATATCATGCCTACAGGCAATTCGTCCTCTAACGTGCTCACCCTTTTTTTTGGAAGTCCTGCTTTTAATTGTTGGGGCATGTCCTGTAGCATTAAGTTTCATGTAAGTCATCCAAACATACTGCCACATGGGCCTACTCATGGATAGAGAAAAAAGGGGACTCAAATGTGATTCACACCAAACATTCTGTTGGAAAAACCAGCCTGTAGGGAAAGCAAACCAAACACACAACAGGTAATAGAATCAAACGAATAACACAATGCAATCACACTACACAATCAACACACGTAGAGACAATCCGATTTTAATGTAGAAAAACCCTTTCACGAGTAAAAAAACCACGGCACAAAGCTATTAGTGCACTATTCTGTGGTATACTAGGGCACCTTGTTTGTCAATCACTTAGGTTAGTGAGTCTAGTGTCGGTTGAACTTAATGAAGACGAAGACTGGAGACTCAAGACAGACCAGCTTGCATCAAGGATGAAGAAATAGGTAAAAGAGATGCCTTGGTGTGCCTTGCCTTGAACCTACCAAAAACCATAACCTCTTACATGACTTGGACCAACTAGGAATACTCTTAGTCATCATCATTAGTCTTAAAATTTCATGAAAAACATGATAAGTTAGACTAATTAAATAGGTGGAAGCAAGTTTGAAGTCCACCGGATAAATTTTCGATCAATCGGACAGACTTTCGATCCATCGGAAGGGGTCAGTCCGATCAATCAGACCGTGATTTCCATCAATCGAATATCTTTTAAAAGGTTTTCTGAATAGCTTTTCGATCAATTGGACAGGTCTTCGATCAATCAGACCTTTTTTCCGATCAATCGGAGATACGCGAATCTATCCATTTTTTGACCATTGGAAGAAAATCTATTTAAGATAGCGGATTCGTTTTTGAGCCAAGAGAGGAAATTTTGAGGAAATAGAAGCCACTATTGTTGAATATCATTAAGAGCTCTATTCCTAACCTAAACAAGTGATCTTCCTTATAATTTATCACAAGTATGGAGCATTCAAAGGTCAAGATTAAGATGCACTTGTCCCTCTTTTGATCTTTAGAGATTGGATTGATCTTGATAGTCATGTTCATATCCAATACTCTATGATGAGATCTTTGTACGTGAGACTCTCCAGGCAACTCATTGCCATAAGTTGTAGAGATCTCAAACCTTACCCTCTTATCACCTTGGACATATCAAAGGCATTATTTACAAGGTGGTTGATCAAGTGTAGCTGAGGCATTGACGACGCAGCGGCAACATGATCGAGGGAGCAAGAGAAGCTGACTGAAGCACGAGAGAGCGGGGATCAAGCAACCCATACCGGCGTTGAATAAGGGGCTCATCCGATAAGTAAGGTTGTCATTGTAGAGTGCCATTTCACTCAATTCCCTGTGGGAGTTGAGTGTAGAGTTTGTTTGTCAAACTCGAATTAGGATCGTTTGTCGATCCTTGGCTTATTAGTTGAGCCTAAAACTCTAAGGACGTTGGTCGTTCCTTGGCACGTTTGTCGGCTTAAAGACTAGGGGCTGTTTGGCGCTCTTTAGCTCTTTTGCCGAGCCTAAACAAAGTCTCCAAGGGGGAGCCTTCGACACAGGAGTGAACGTGCGTTGTCCTTAAGTAGGACTTGAGGTGATCTTGAGTAAGTCCCATAGGTTCAGAGGAACCTGTAAACTCTTCAGTTGGGTGGAGTCGATTTAAAACACCTTGGTTGGGAGTAACCAGATTTAAACTCCCCAGTGAATTCCGGTGTGCTGAAAGGGGTTGAGTACTTGAACCGGGAGTGGAGTAGACAAGTAGTTGAACCACTATGCATGCTTGTGTTTGTGATTGTATTTGAGCACATTTCTTATTATGCATTGTATTTAATTGCTTAATTATGAATACTTAATTAGAATGTATGCTAGGCACTAAATATGCACATCCACACACAAGATGTACTTTCACTAGTTGTGTAGACTTGAGCTCATTGATCCATTCTCATAAGTCTACATAGGTTGCATAGATTAGGAGCTTGATTTGTTTAATCATTTGAGTATCTATGCATACTTAGACTAGGTTGCTTATTGCTTACAATTTGCTAGTCTTGTGATTGGACCCACTTAGGCTTAGAAGCCGAAGTGTTCTTGCTTACTTTGTTTAATTTGTTAAAACTGTTAAGTAGGTGAAAAGAATTTCAAAAGGTCCTAATTCCCCCCATAGGACTTAGCATAATACTAGTTGCTCTCAAAGCTTCCGCAAGCATACGCCTTTACTCCAAAAGGTGTAATTTCAAAAGCGAATCTACTATAAATAAGAATATTACAAAAATAAACAGCCCACAAGCAATAAAATCCAAGAGAAAACCTAAGTTCTCTCTCTGTCTCTCTCTCAAAATCCTCTCCCCACACCCTAATACAATTAGGAAACCTTGGACCCCTTAAGATTACATCTAATCCTGGTTACGACCCCTTTTTATAGAAGAAATCCCAAAATTAGAAACAATTTATGCAGATTTGTGTAATTACATAAAACACTGACACTGCCTGCGACTGGTCACTCGTGTAAAAAATAGTCCAGTGAGAAGAGACCTCGAGTCGACCTGTTGTGCGTCAAAACGATCGGTCGCTGACCCCTGGGTGATCGGTCCCAGCTCTCCTTGTGACAGGTCGCCAAAACCCGAAATTGTGCAGTGACCATAGTGCTCCTAGGGGAAAAATTAGACCAGTTACAACACACCTGCGACCGGTCGCCAGACCCTATTTCAGCACAGTTTGAAGGCTCCACCAACAATTTCCACCAAGGCTTCAAATGACGACTCCAAACCTCATTGCTTTCTTCATCATCTCATCTTCAACATAGCTCCATCGCTTCTCGTGCCTTCATCGACTCTCATCCTTACACTTTCTCACCCCTTACCGCTCTTCTCATATGGCCCTTAGGCACTTGCCACGTATGAGCAACCATGGATCTTGCTCTGATCCCGCAACTCCACCGTGAAACATGCTCCCGATCAACTTGTAAAGATGGCCGCACCTTTGTGCCTTCATGTAACGCCCCGAATTTTCACTAACTTGGAAATTGGAAGTCTTTGGGCATTACCTTCGGTGTGTCGATTATAGGCGTACCCGCACGTGTGTTCACATATATCGGGAATTAAAATGAATGTTTTTACCAAAGAAATGATGGAATTAGTTTAGGAGTTGGAAGATCACATGGTTCGGAAGAGTTTTCCGACGATTGGGTTGACTCGGGTATGTCGCTGTCTGTAGAGACTAAGTAAAGAACCTTGAATTATTAATCCACACGTAGATCGACGAGACCATCATAAATATTTTACCGGACCTTGGTGTTTTAGCCTATTTGAGGTATTTCAGATTTTTTGAACGGTTTAGATTTGGCAAAAACCCTCTCTTTTAAAAGGCGCTATGTTTTGGAAATGCCAAAAAGTTGCGATTTATACTTGGAGGGGAAAATCAAAATCTTTATTATTAGGATTTCAATTTTCTAGTATTTTTTATTGAATCCAAATGGGGGGTACTTCCTTATTTACATAAATAACTTAAAGTAAATGGAAACATAAATTAAACATGACATTTACTTAAATGTTATTTTCTAAATAAGGCTGACAAGTAGCCTGGACTGTGTGCGAACTCACTGTGCAGTGTGGGAACTCACTGTGCAGTGTGGGAATCCTGAAATTTCAGAGAAAACGGCCAAGGGACGACCGGCCGACCGGATCTGCAACCGGCCGACCGGTTGTGCTGCTGCCCATTTTGGAAGAAAAACGGATGGACAGTGGGATCCGGCCGACCGGATCTGCGACCGGCCGACCGGTCGTGGCTGGACGGTTATAAAATGGGGGTTGCAAACCCCATTCGATCCATCTCTCTTTCATTTCTCTCCTCCACCCTCTTCTCCCCTTTGCTCCTAAGCCATCCTAGCTCTCTTCCTCCCTTCTTAAACCTCCTTTCTTCCTCAATCTTCCATGAACATCCTGGAAATCGCAGATTTCCGAGCTTACCCCGGCCATACGTGCGTCTCATGTCTTCTCCAGCCAAAATCCGACGGATTTGGGTTGGATTCACCTCCCCATGCTAGGTAAGGTGTTCCTCTACCTCTTCTTCTATCTCTTCTTTTCATTTTCTTCCTTTTTATGTCATTAGGGCTAGAAACCCATTTGTTTCTGTCGAAACCCTAACCCTAGGGTTTGTCCGTACTAGGACTTAGACCTTTATTGGTCGTTGGGGGTGGCGCACGCCATTGCGGGAGCCGCAACCAAGCTCGACCCCGTTGGGATTCCGACGGTGCACCGAATTTGGGCCCCGATTCGTTGAATTGATTTGGAATTTTTTCAAATTCGAGATACCAAAACCCTAAACCCTAATTAAACATTTAATTAGATTAAACCCTAATTGATTAACGCTAAATTTGCGATTCATTGTAGGTAATTGAGGTATTCCCCAATTTCCGGCGTTCGGACCGTATTTGGATCGCTCCGGCCTCATCCGAATCGAGTAATTTCGATTCCAAGGTGAAGATCTACCCTCAAGCTTATTCTCGACAAATCTTAATTAATGATTGGTTGAATCTATACGTTAATTGTTGATGTGTGCATAACATGTTCGATGAAATGACTCTATGGTTGTTTGATTCATAACATGCTCGATGAAATGCTTGAATGATGTAAATTTACAATACTGTAATATATTTATGATTGTGGATGTATGTGGCGCCCTGTGTCATCCGGACTATGTCATCCGGGTCTTTTGGATCGGTCGGGCTAGTCGGTCGGGCCAGGTGCTTAGATATGTTTATGATTACGTATTTAATAACCTAAATTGCTATTATAATAAGGTATCCGTTGCTTTGGATTAAGCTCTGAAAAACTGTTGATATAGTGTACTGCCTGCCACTGGGTTGGCAGTCAGGGACTTAATTCGATCGACCAAGCGGGACACGGTCGACCGATAGTGGCCATTGTTGGTTTGTCGTCGTCCACTTGGGTCCATCGAATAAGCCCAATTCAGAGTTAATCATTCTTGTATTTCATTCTTGAATCACATCCTATGGAATCTAGAATACCATCATTCTCACTATGAATAGTCCACTTAAAACCATATTGCGACTCGATCCACCAAGTCTCATGAGCCAGGCATGGTGGTATGGGACACCGTGTTTGAGCTGTCGGCCTACGCTGGGGTGGTGCCTCCCCGTAGTGACCAGTGAGCATTGACAGGGGTGACCGATTGTTGTTCGAATGGCCCTTGTGACAAATGTAATCTTAGCCGATGTTTGCGTGCCTGTGCACCATTCGAACGACCCGGGCGTGCATTGGGATAATTTCGAGTGAAACGCCCGCACCTCTGAATAAATTAATCGTATATGATATTTGGGATATGAGACCTCCCGCTTTGATTTGGTCGTGGCTGACGAGTCACGGTCGAACCAGGCTTTCATGGTAGGATAACTCAACTTTGGATCGAGGGGTTACTGGCGATGATTGGTTACGCATCACAGGGAGCCAGATAATCCCAGTTAGACTTTACGATATAATGTTGGTATTCTGGCTTCACCAATTTGCTGGATGAATTGGACTAATAAATACTTTAATTAATCATTCATACATGACATTGCATTTGAGGGGGACTCGTGTAGCCTGGTTGCTTGATGTGGCGCCAGCGCTACCTTGAGCATCTCATGTCATTTCTCTGTGTCATCCGGGCTGTGTACTCAGTCACGACTTACGACCTGCTAGACAGGTGGACCGTGGATTCTGATACCAGTTGGTCGGGCCAGGGCTTGCCCGGGACATGCATTGTGTGCGGAATCATGACATCCATGCATTTAATCAACTAGCCAAGGATGATGTATGATTTGTATGTGGACATTACCTTAATTTGATTGATTTGACCACATGTTTAAGAATAATATACTTACATAAACCTGTTTATAATTTAAATATCCCGAGTTTAACCTTGGGGTTATTTCTTCACTATGTTGGCGTTTTGACGCCTTCTATTTGACACATGCAGATGTCTCAAGAATAGGACCAGATGGTGGTGCGCACGGGCGCCTTATAGCCTTTTAGCTTCGTCCCTTTTGGTAGATGTATTTTTCCTTCCTATTACTTTCATTGCGATTCGTATAATTCTCATATGGGCTTGCATTGCGATTGAATTGTACATCTAGGGTGTTAGCCCTATATTTTTTTGATTTAGTTACCTCCGCTTTACTCATGATCCGCTAATTGAAATGCGTTACTCTGATTAATTGTGGATGGAATGAATATAAATCTGATTGAGGACACATGTGGGTACATTCTCCACGTGTGGCATTCCTAAAATAGCATTTTATTTAGTTAACACTCGGGAACTCGGGATCAGAGTCTCCGTACTCGGGTGCCGAAATTTCGGGTTGTTACACTTCATCATCACGAGTGCCCCTTTCGCCACTTTACAATAATGATTGCACTCAATGAACCTACACCCTGTAACCTCAAGTGCACTAAGAGAGATCACATTTTTCCTCAACCTAGGGACGTGCCTCACATCTTACAGGAATCGTTCGATCCCATTGAACATCCTAATGCGTACCGTTTCAATACCAACAACCTCGTAGGCGTAGTCATTTGCAAAAAACATCGATCCACCATTATACTCCCTATATGTCATGAATGAACTCTGATCAGGACAAACGTGATACTATGCTCCTGAATTCAAGATCCACTTTACACTAAGGGACTCTTTACAGGATACAGTCAATATATCGCTCTCATACTCATGTCCTCCACCAATCCCACTGTATTCACCTCTTTAGAAGAATTTTCAGACTTATCTTACTTCGACTTGGGATTCTGACAATCCCCTTTTATGTGGCCTTCCTATCTATAATTTTAGCACCTCATCTTGGCCTTCCATTTGCCGTTGGCTTTTGATCTCGATCAAAAATATCCCCCATCGTGCTCAAAATTTCTTCCCCTCATAATTAGTGCTTTTGAGGAAGAACGAGAACCCATGTCACCGCTTTTCTTTCTCATTACCTTCGACTGTAGGGCTGGGATAATGGTCTCAACGCTAGTGGTCTCCCTCCTTGCACACAAAGAGTCATTGAATAACTCATATGAATCTGGAAGAGAATTGAACATGATGCATGCCCGATCTTCATCCTTCATTGGTTCATCCGTATCCACCAACTTGCAAATCATCCTATTAAATGTGCTAATGTAGTCCTCCTCATCCGTCTCCTCCGCAATCTTCAGGTTAAACAACTGAAGCATCAAATAAAGGCGATTCTTTAGAGATTTCTTCGCATACACATTTTCCAACTTCGCCATCGTATCGGTTGCAGTCTTTTCCTTCATGACGTTATAGAGGAGGTTATCCTTTAGGCACAACTGGATTGAGGTTTTAACTCTCTTGTCAAGCTTCTTCCACTCATCCTCTTTCATAGTCTCAGGTTGCTTTCCAAGAGCCTCTTCAAGCCCTTGCTAAACTAGGAGAGCTTCCATATTTACCTTCCATAGTTCGTAGTTGTTTTTGCTGGAATACTTCTCCATGCCGAACTTTGTACTCAATACCATACGCTTGTCTTAGATTCGAATTTTGCAACCACCCAACGATAGCTCTGATACCACTTGTTGGGAAAATCGTCCCGTAGCAAAAGCAAACCAAACACACAACAAATAATAGAATCAAATGAGTAACACAATGCAATCACACCACACAATCAACACACATAGTGACAATCAACTTTAACATGGAAAACCTCCTTCACGGGTAAAAAACCATGGCACAAAGCGAATCTACTATGAATCAAAAGATTACAGAGGTGAACAACCCACAAGCAAGGAACCCAAGAGAAAACTCAACTTCTCTCTCTCTTTGAAAACCCTCTCCCCACACCCTAATACAATTAGGAAACCTTAGGACCCCTTAGGATTACATCTAATCCCGGTTACAACCCCTTTTTATAGAAGAAATCTCGAAATTGGAAACAACTTATGGAGATTTGCATAACAGCGTATAACACCGACACTGCCTGCGACCGGTCGTTGGTGTAAAAAACATTCTAGTGAGAAGAGCCCCCAAGTCGACTTGTCGTGCTTCAAAACAATCGTTCGCTAACCCTCGTGTGATTGGTCGCAGCTCACCTTGCGACCAGTCACCAGAACCTAAAATTATCCAGTGACCACAGTGCTCCCAGGGGAGAAATTAGACTGGTTGCAACACACCCGCGACTGGTTGCCAAATCCTGTTTTAACACAGTTTGAAAGCTCCACCAACACATTCCTTGTTGAGACATTTCATCAAATAGTTAGCATGCATGACATACATGAAAGATTATACAATGGATTTTTTAGTTTTTACAAGGCCATTTCTCTAGTGACCTTAATTCTGATATTATAATCCATGCACCCGGAATCTGAAAAAAGGGGTCCAACTTATTCCTTCGAATAAAGAAAGAAAGAAAGAAAGAGCATCACTAATTTCTAATACAGTTCATATAAAATGAACCATCAGCCTCAAAACGCAAAAACGTGCTTTCTAACATACTCATAGGCTCTAATTCAGAATCTAAACACAATAAGAAAATCTTAGAGTTCTAGATTTCATAACAACTCGTACAGTTGGATGCCAGAACTGTACAAATGGTTTCTATGCAAATGTTGGATTCTGAAAGACATTTTACACAACCACTATGGATGCACTATTGGATTAAATTGCAATAGTTAGCTCTTTCTTCAAACAGCTAACATAACAGTAAAGAGCTCCATATTCAGCAAAGATTCAATGGCCACGCTTTTAAGGCCACGTTTGGATGCACTATTGAGCTGAGCATGAGCCAAGCTAGCTCGGTTAGCTTGCTTGACTCAGCTTGAACTAGCTTGATTTAAAGGTTTGGTTCGAACCAAGCCGAGCTATTTTTCCAAGCTCGAAATGATTTTCAAGCTAAGCTTGAGCTAACTTAAGCTCGATGTGGCTCGGCTCGAAGTTCGGCTCATTCGAAACTCGATTCGGCTGACTTAGTTGGAAAAATATGTTTTTTAGTCCCACATGGAAAGTGAGCAAGGAAATGAGAGGTGAAACTCTCTATAAAAGTAAGTGGGGGATATAAATGGGCTTTGGGCCCAATTTTTTTTTATTGTTTTAAACCAGGCTTTGGGATGAGCCTATTTAAAATTTTGTTATTTAGCCTTGAACTTAGCTTGAAATGGGCTCAAACTCGACTCGTAAGCTCAGTTAAGCTAGCTCGAACATCTCAACTTGAGCCAGGGTGGTCATTGAACGAGCCTAGCTCGAACATGGCAAAGCTCGGCTCGTGCTCAGCTCTTCTATTGTATTGAATTGCAATAATTAGTTCAGTAATTGGAAATGCTTTCTTTTATTAGCTAACGGTGCAATTTAGATACATGTGGAAATGAAAATTGGACGTATGATCCGCGCGACATAGCGCAAATGCGGTGGTGGGATGCATTTTGGGTGGGCCAGAAAACTGAAATCGTATCCGCTGGCTGCCATTTCTGCCTCAATTCATTATCAGAACCTCTTAGGTAGGACCTGAATTGTAACAGTTGTGGACTTTGTGGCACATGTGCCAATTGGGTGTCGAAGGGAGACTGAAATATGAGTTGTGGCACATGTGCCAATTGGGTGTCGAAGGGAGACTGAAATATGAGTTGTGGCACATGTGCCAATTTGGCATATGTGAGATGGGCCATCCATCATGTACGGTCCCCATTAACATGCCTGAGACCAGAAGCTAGGCTGGTCCACTCGAAGGGCATGACCCAGTTGAGTATAAGTCAAGCCAATTTTCTTGAATTAGCCCAACTAGTTCTACATTTGAGCCCAAACCAAACACGGCCCAGCCGCTTGATAGCCTGTCCCCTCGTCTGGTGAGCCTCAAATTGAGTATACACCTATTCTTTGCTTGCCAGTGTGGCCCACTTGATGAGTGTACTGGCCTGTCCTGGTGGGCCCACATCGATTCAACTAGGACTACAATTTAGATCTCATCGCTAAATTGATAGAGGATGCAGGCCCCACATGAAGATAGAAAGAAAATAAACCATCCTTTTTTTTTTTTACAAAATGATGCTTTGTTTTATGATAAAAACGTGATCATTGAGAAGATCGACGGACAGATATCGATCTGTTTATTGATAATAAGACATCCTTATTTCTACCATTAGCTATAAGATTGTAGTTGAAGGCATGTCGACGTGTGTGTGTAATTAGTCGCCGCAGTCGACAAACTGGTAGTTAACGATCATGTGGCCTTGAGCATTGCCATTCCCATCGGTGTCGATCTGATCGAAGACGGCCTTGTCTAAATCCAGCCCTCCATTGCTACATTGGTCCACGATCCTCGCTGTCACCTGGGCCCCAGTCCTTGTGTTTGTTACCTGCGTAGCATTAGCCATTGAGTCAATCAGCCGGCCCAGCCCACCATGGGTTAGTTTTGGGCTGAATTTTAAGCTAATATTCTGGGCCTGAAATCAAGGCCCATTTAATAACTGGGACCATGGTTTTGACAACTGCAGCCCGTTCTGGTGATGGCTTTCAGAGGCCCACATTAATTAACGGGCCAGATGCTGGCCCACCAAGCCCAAACCTGGCCAATTGTCAAGGTCCTTTATGATGTTACTTTGGGTGAATAAAATAAAAGATAATTACAAGCGTTTATGACTATTAGCAATAAGGTCCTTATTTTCAGTGGACCTTGTATATGTGGGGCCCATGAGTTGTGATCCGGACCATGGATTTGATTATCCAACCGTAGATTGACGGCACAGCAAAATTTCTGGCCCTTGAAAATATTTGGTCCGTCCACAACTGGATCCATCAAATCAACTGTCTAGATCATCGAACAGTGGACCCCACATTTCCTAAGAACATAAAGCTCTGCCTCTGCAGCAGAGGTCTCCACTAGTGACTAATAGGGAACTTCCCATTGCCATGGAGATTGAGCATATAGGGCCTGTGTTTTAGTGATCCAGATCAATGGTCTAATGGTCAAGATCATGGAATACCTACACTTCAGATATCTCCATATTGGACGATCCTAACCATACAATTATTCACTACAAATTGACGGTTAAGAAAACATATACCGGGGTCCACACTCAAGGGAACAAAGGCCAAAGATTAGTTGGCCATGATCTTCCAATTTGTGAAATTTTGGGTTTTGCTTTTGGCCAATCCATAGTGGGGGCCATCAGATCAATGGTCTAGATCACTTATGATGGACCCAACATTCACAGACTTCAGATCAATGGTCTAGTTCACTCATTAGGTGGGCCTAAGAAATGGATGGTTATAACTTATAACAACTTTCTCAGCCAAATAAATCATGGAGATGAATCTGTAAAACAATAGGCCGGCCTACTCATCAGGTGGGCTACAGTATACAAAACAAATGTTTGCCTAAAATCAAAGTCCTTTCAGCCATCCATTTATTTTATAACCCGTGCCCTGTGGCCTGACCAATGATAGCCTGATTTTGGACTAGGGCATTTGCACACTGTGGCCCACCTGATGGACGGCTTGGATGTTCACCGTACACGCCATGAAAAGGGGCTGGGCAATCCACGCATGTGATGTTCACAAACTCATGAAAGGATGCGTTGGACTCCTGTGTTAGTTTTACACCATTTAAAAACTGATGGCACTCTTCAAATGTAAGCATGGTATGGTTGTACAACAATTTAAACCGTCCACATCTGTGACCCAACTGTGAATGAAACATACCAAAAAAATATCACTGCGAAGGCAATATTAACCATTCGATCATTCTCTTCAAATTTGGACCACTCACTATTTTACTTTTAACCCATTAAATAGGTGATTAGGATTTCTTGATCAGTGTGATTTTAGAAATATTATACAAAAAAGTCGAATACTTAGGTAATCAGATATATACAATTAATATCTATTTAAAAACCTAAAAAATTAAGGAAATTATTTAATTTTATAAAATTAAAAATAATACTTATAGGGCATTTGGATCATAAGTTACTTCAACTTATCTTGGTCTCTACTTATTAAACTGAAGTAATTAAGTAATTTTAAATAAAAAAACTACTTATAATTGTCATAAACCAAACTTACTCATCTTAAATAAGTTACTTATCTACTTTAAGTAGAAAAAGTAACTTATTTGGTAGTATACAAACCGGCCCTTAAAATAAAAACCCAATAAATTAGTAATATATATATATATATATATATATATATATATATATAAAATAGACTACTATTAAGCTATAAATCCTAAATGTACATCCCTTTCTGCATGGGCCATCTAACAATCTATCTACGGTTATGATTAACAAAGCTCATATGGTCTTACCAACAAGCACCGTCCGCAGGAGGCCTGGCCAGTGGGGCCCACAGGGCCGCAGAAGGCGGTCCAACCGTACCTCTGGCGCCACTCGAGAGGCTTGTTCGCGTCCCATGTGGCGCAGTAAACGCTGGCCCTGTTCAAGTCCCAGTCGATCTGCGACGGATTGTAGGGATTGTACGTCGCGCGCACGTTAGACGCGCTCTGCGCCTCGGCTGCTGCTAGAATGCACAGTAAGAGTGCCGCGCAAAGCTTGAGAGAACCCATTCTTCTTCTTTTCTGATTTGAGGTTGGCCAAACGGGGCTCGTATTTATAGAAGACGTTCAGTTATTTAAATTACGAAAGTGCCCCTAGTTTCTGTAGAAAACCATGATTATGCCATGCCGTGTGATTTTGCCCATATTGGTGTCGGCATCAAGATGGTGCGACGTATGACGACCGGTCTAATGATAAAGCCAAATGGTAAAGTTGCTTGGAGTCAATTCTTCCTTCTGACATATCGCACGTGTAAGAGATCTGGGACGTTCACTTGGATAGCCCATTGGAGCGTGCGCTCTCCCCAAAATGGTTCGCACGCGTTAGAAACTGCAAAATCCAGCGGCTTCATCGAGTTAGTAAAGTAAGGAACCGTTAGATTTCCGTGATAGTTCAGGACCATTTAGAAAAAAAAAAATGGTGACGAATCCTTTACTGTGCACGTGGCATAATTTTACGGTAATCCAGACCGCTAAAATTGCTGACCCAACTATGAGTGCTACGTAAGGCAAAAATAGACGAAGAAAATAACAGTTTGACCACTTCTGCTTTAATTTCCACCATCCATTTGATATCCATCAATTGGATGGATAGGATCGCTTGATTAGAGTGATTTTATTGATATTGGATGGTCTGGATAGCTTTACTTGAGTTTCACATACGAGGACGACAAGTCACCACCATTTTCGAAGTGGTGGTGAACTATCAGAGAGCTCTAATCCAAGGAGGAGATGTATGATAAGTAGCCGGAAGTATACGCAGGTTTTTAACTATTACAAGTGGGACCTACGGCCTGGTAATCCGGACCGTTGGTCTGTTGAGCCTCAGTCGGAATGGTCCAAAATTCAAAAGCCTCTCAGATTGGAAGATCGCAGGCCTAGCAACCAATTTTCAGAGACCTTTCGGACACTGTTCTATTTCTCATCTGAACCATCCATCTCTAGGCAAAAAATTGAAAGGTTAAGATCATCCAATCAAGAATATTTTCACACAAATAACCATCCACTGCGAGGCCCAACATACGATTGATTTAGATCATCCGGAAATAAGCCCCATAAGCCAGAATTGAAAACGCCCGTTTGTTCCTTTACCAAAATACCCCTGCAGAACTGGAAAAATTACAATAAGCGGGTGAAATTTCTACCACCTTTCGCTATCAAGGAGACCATGAATTACTCCATAAACTCAATCGCTAGGTTCCGTAATTAGTGGAGTTAGATGCACTGCTTTTCTAACAGCTGACACGTGGCAGACGTCAAAATCAACATCTGTCATCACGGAGGCCCACCAATGATGGGCCCCACAGCCCGAGAACGAAAGGGTACTGTTAGCCAATCCTAGCAATACGATTATGGGCCTTGTTCCAATCTACGGCTTAGATCATCCCGTCAGCCAGATTTCAGCTTTTCTATTTTACCATAACCTACTAAAAAATAGCAGCCTACAGTTTTGACCGTCAGATCTCTATTTCTTGCTCCCAGGAACAACGCATGCACGTGGACACGAGAGAAAACGTCCATTATTTTTTACACGTTTGACCTACCTCATGAATTGATGGGCCTGATCGTTTTGGCCAGGTCATCCACACAGTTCGGCCCACCTCATTCACAGCCGGGATGTCTTGCATGCAAGATAAACACATGACATTGGCGGATTTCGTACTGAGTTACTGAGTAAACTCTGTGGGGTCCACCTTCATTTATGTATTTTATCCACTCCGTCCATCCAATTTAACAGATAATTTTAGGGCTTGAGTCCAAAAATGAAGTATATACAAATCTAAAGTGGACCACACTACAGAAAACAGTGTGAATTGAACGTCACTGTTGAAGATTCTTGGGGCCCACGGAAGTTTTAGATCGAGCTGATATTTCTGTTTTCTCTCCATCAATGCCTGTGTGATCTTGTGAACAAGTTGGATGACAAATAAAGGTTTCAACGGTGGAAATCATCATTCCCATTATTTCATGTGGTATGGTCCACTTGAACTTTAGATATGCTTCAATTTTCGGTTTAACGGCTTAAATGAGCTGTAAAAATGGATGGACGGCATGGATGAACTGCATACGTTTCCAATGAGCCCAAATGAGTTTACTCAGTACGATAAAAGCGTACTGTGTAACTCAGTACGCAGTCCGATTTCGCTTTACAGTATCTTCATACGCGGCCAACCTGATGTTATAGCTATATGATTTCAACGTGGGGCCCAACTTTTGGATGGCTATATGCACACGACAACAAATGCATGTGAACACTTCTCTTTCCAAAGTCCACATGAAAATTGGAGATGAATACGACACCTAACGGATGAGAGGAAAAAGTTCGGTTTTGACCGTAGAATAATAGAGGCCACAGGACAAATCAGGCAACTCACGTTATCACCGCTCGTTACGTATCATCTTTTTGTTCTTCCATGCATGATCTTTATCCAATGCCGGCCGGTTCTTAGTTTTTTTTTCAAGTGGGGTCCACCATTGATTGATCAAAAGCAATGATATTGTAGTTACTTTCTTGACCGTTCATTTTCTGGTCAATAATTGTAGGGTTAGGATCTCTTTTTCTATCGGGGAGATTTTTGGCGCCATGGACGATGGCCCATCGTATCAAAACATGGATCGCAACGCCATGGGTCCCACTTGTACAAAATGAAAACCCACATTCTCAGCATTGTAAATAGAACTATGGTCGGGAAATGCTCCTGATCCCATGCATCCCACCGGTATCTGGTGATCCCTCCTTTGATATAGTGGGCCACCAAAGGATGCAACAAAAAGACTAAGATGGTTCGGATTGGAATGTCCTAACTTTCAATGTATGTCATTGTCATAGCTATTTTAGGCCACTGAACCAACGGTGATCCACAGTCATGGAACGGGGTGAATCAATTTATCAATGGTCCGGATCATCCTCTAAGTGGGTCATGTGTCATGTGTACGGTGGGGATGGCAGTCTGCAGACCAAGTAAACCATGGTATATGCACTCCAATTAGTATCATAACCGTCCACACGGTGCCAATATGGCACTCGTGATTGTCCATAACGTGGGCCACACTGTTTAGATCTTCTGGCCACCAAAAATCACTGTGTTGCAATCCTCAAGTGCGCGACAGCGCATGAAAGAAACGATGGCTAGAAAAAGACAAGTCGACCATCCATTTGTTTCATATGTAGGGCTCTCAATGGATCGGATCTGAATCGGATCCAAAGTTGGATCCGGTTCCAAGCCCGTATAGACGGATTCTGATCCAACTGGGATCCAAAAGGTGATAGCCATATCCGACCTATTTAAAATTTGTTAGATCCATTTTCGATGTAAGATCCATATAATCATCGGATTCACGTCGGATCTAGGTCCCAACCCACTCCATTATAAATCTAAAAAAAATATATATAATATAAAATATATAATATAATATATTTAATTTAGTAAAAAAATGATGCAAATCTTGTGGGATGGCCGGCCTAAGAGTGGCATGTCTCAATTTTGAGACATGGCCTAAAATAATATGTAAAACGGATGGCCAACATGAATATAACATATTGACAATGAGCCGGATCTTAGATTCGGATCGAACTCGGATATGTTCCTATGAATCCAAATCCCCGTCCATTTAACTAACTAGAACTATTTTAAGATCCAAATCCACGTTGTATGGATTCCGAGTGAATCGGATCACGGATCTAACCCGCTCCATTGAGAGCACTATTCATATGTTGTGGGCCACCTTAGGAATAAAATTCCCTTATTTTTTTAACGAAGCACATCTAATTTCTGTGTCCCACACGATGGAAATATCGAATTCCTCACACATTTTCCAAATTGACAGGTGTTGTTCGGAGCATGTGGGCGGGCCCACCTTGATGTGTGCATTGTATATCTGACCCGTTCATCCATTTTTCCAACTTATTTTAGGGCACCATCCCAAAAATGAGCAAGATGAAAATCTCAAGTGGACCACACCATAGGAAACAGTGATCATTGAATGCTCACCATTAAAAACTTCACAGGGTCCACCGTAATAGCATGAATTGTAATTTTGAAATAGTTTTAGTGACCACTATTTTCAACGTTCCTGCAGCATTAAGTGAATGAATGGGAGATGCAACAGGCCACACCATTCTGGATAGCCCAAATGGGCCCCGCTGATGATTCATCCTTCCATCAAATACCCATTTTACTTTAATTTCTTTAATAAGTTAATGGTGTAATTTGGATACATGTATAAATGCAAATTCTAGGGATGATTGGTGGAACACAATGCAAATGTGGTGGATAATCGGTGGGCTGCAATATTTTGGGTGGGCCAGAAAACTGAAATCAGATCCGTTGGTTGCCATTTCTGCCTCAATTCATTATCAGAGCCGTTCAAGTAGGACCCGAATTGTATCAGATGTGGATTTTGAGGCACATGTACCAATTGGGCCTAGTGGTTTGATCGTCTATCCACCCTTCTGGCGAGCCTCACATTGAGTATATATATCTCTTTTCTCTAACCGTCTATTAATCTTTGCTTGGGTGTGTGGCCCACTTAATGAATGGACAGGATAATTTTGAGTCCTGGTGGGCCCAAATTAATTCAGAACCACAATGCAAATCCCATCATGAAATTTACGAAGGATGTGGGCTGCACATTGAGACAGAAAGAAAATAAACCATCCATTCATTTTGTTTTATGATCAAACTGCAATCACTAAGAAGATCGACGGACAGATATCAATCTGTTTATTGATAATAAGACATCCTTATTTCTACTATTAGCTATAAGATGGTAGTTGAAGGCATGTGGATGTATGTGTAATCATCCATCGCAGCTAATGACTTAGCAGTTAACGAATTCGTAGTTGACGATCATGTGGCCCTGAGCATAGCCATTTCTATCGGTGTCGATCTGATCGAAGACACCCTTATCTAAATCCAGCCCTCCATTGCTACATTGGTCCACGATCCTAGCCGTCACTTGGGCCCCTGTCCTTGTGTTTGTTACCTGCGTAGCATTAGCCCATTGAGTCAGTCCTTGCCATTATACTATGAGCCGTAAATGTAGAATTTTTTTTTACGGACATGGGTTTGGTGGGGCCCGCAATCAGCTGTGCTGGGCCACCATGGGTTAGGTTTGGGCTGGTTTAAAAAAAGAAAAAAGCAATTACAAGAAGAGCCGGGATCTCTATTTGTAGCAATAGGGGTCCTTATTTTCAATGGACCTTGTACATGTGGGGTCCATAAGTTGTGATCTGAACCATGGATTTAATTGTACCACCATAGATTGACCATGCCAAAAAATTTCTGTCCATTGAAAATATTTGGTCAATCCACAACTTGACCCATAAAATCAATTGTCTAGATCATCGAACAGTGGCCCCACATTTCCTAAGAACAGAAACCTCTGGCTCGAGGTCTCTACCCTATTTGGCATGGAGACTGAGCACATGCGGCCTGTGTTTCTGTGGTCCAGATCAGTGATCTAATAATCAAGATCAGGAGTACACATTCAAGGGAATAAAGGCCAGGGATGGGTTGGCTATGATCTTCCAATTTTTGAACTTTTGGGGTGTGCTATTGGCCAACCCATAGTGGGGGCCATCAGATCAATGGTCTAGATCAGTGATGAATGGTCCCAATATGTAAAGACTTCAGATCAATGGTCTAGTTCGACTCATTAGGTAGGCCTAACAAATGGATGGTTAGAAAAGCTTTCTCATCTGAATAAACCATCCAGATGCGTCTGTAAAACAATAGACCGGCCCGCTCATCAGGTGGGATACAGTATATAAAACAGATGTTTGGCTTAAATCAAGTCCTTTTAGCCATCCATTTATCTCATACCCTGTGCACTGTGGCCTGACCACTGATAACCTGATTTTGGGCTAGGGCGTTTGCATACTGTGGACCACCTGATGGACGGCTTGGATTTTCACCGTACGTGACGTACACGTTAATCGAGTCTGGCCTATACACGTGACGTACGTGGTGTTAAGAAAAGAAAGGATAAGAAGGACTCCTGTGTTAGTTCTACACCATTTTAGAAATAATGGCTGCTTTTGGAAACGGGTTAGGTGTCACCCGGGTCTTGGATTTTCACCGTACGTGACGTACACGTGAATCTATGCTGGCCTATACACGTGACGTACGTGGTGTTAAGAAAAGAAAGGATAAGATGGACTCCTGTGTTAGTTCTACACCATTTAAGAAATAATGGCTGCTTTTGGAAACGGACTAGGTGTTACCCGGGTAACACCTAATCTGATCGTGTTTAGCCCTCTTTGATTATTATGCTGTTCATCCAAGCCGTCCATCCGTTTTACTAGCTCATTTTAGAAAGTTATCCAGAAACTTAAGCAGGTCCAAATCTCAGGTGGACCACACCACTGGAAATAGTGGTGAATTAACATAAAAACTTTTGATGGGCCACAAAAATTCTGGATCAAGTTGATCCTTACATTTTCCCTTCATCCAGGTTTGGTTGACCATATCAACAGGTTGGATGGAAAATAAACATTACGGAGAGCCTTAGAAAGTTTTTAATGGTTTATGGTCAATCACTACTATTTACTGATGTGATCCACCTGAGATTCGAATATTCTTAACTTAAAAAAAAAAAAAAAAAGATGTAAGCAGTGGAAGCGGACTGCGAACGGAGTTACTCAGGACGCTTAGCGTACTGAGTAAACTCTGTGGGGTCTAGCATGATTTATGTATTTTATCCGCTCCGTCCATCCATTTTAACATATAATTTTAGGGTTTGAGATAAAAAAAATTAAGCATATCCAAAGCTAAAGTGGCCCACACTGCAGGAAACAATGTGAATTGAACCTATACCATTGAAAATTTCTTGGAGGTCAAGAAGTTTTGGATCAAGCTGATATTTGCTTTTTCCTTTCATCCATGTCTTTGTGATCTTATGAACAGTTTGGATGACAAATAAACATCAGCCCTATGAAGGTTTCAACGGTGGAAATCATTATTCCTACTGTTTCCTATGATATGATCCACTTGAGATTTGGATATGCTTCAATTTTGGGTTCAACCGCTAATATGATCTGAAAAAACGGATGGACGGTGTAGATAAGCCACATACATTTACAGTGGGCCCAACTGAGTTTACTCAGGACGATAATACCGTCATGAGTAACTCCGTACGCAATCCGATTTCCGCAAGTAGACAGATGATTAGGATTTCCTTTTAACAATCCATTTTTTTAAAATATGCTTGTCGAATTTGGACCGCTCACTATTTTACTTTTAACCATCCATTTGATAGCCATTAGACAGACGATTAGGATTTGCTAATCAGTATGATTTCAAAAATATGGTCCATCCACAACAAGATCTTCAATTTGGACGGTCCGCATAGCTTCACATCAATGCTAAATAGCGCTATAAACAAGTTAGATACCAGAAGACTGGGATATCATTTAAAGAAGTAGGATGTAAGTAGGATATATAATGATTAGATATATATAATTAATATCTACTTAAAAATTAAAAAGAATAAGTTAATTACCTATCAAAATTAGAAAATACTTCAAATGGAAAAATAATATTTTTACCAAAAATAAAAACCCAACCAGTAAATAATTATATAACACAATTAACTATTATCACATTATAAATCATAAAGCATTTAAATAAAAATTTATTAACTTATATTACTATATTAATTTTGTTCTCCATGTCAATGTTAAGGTCAATCAATATCGCAGAATTTAGTATATTATATATTAGTAATAATATTTTAATTAAAATATTATTAATTGGTTAAATTATGATAAGTTGCTCTCAAATAAGCCATTGCTTTCTTTAATCCATGTGGATTGTCGGGTGACTGATTAGAAATGGGGCTGATTGAATATGTACTCAACCGAAGAATTTTCAAACATGTGGATTGTCTGACTCATATGTGACAATGGCATGTGCTCAATCAAATTCTACCATGTTGGGTCATCAAGTCGCCAATCAATTCATGTCTATCTCTAACTTGATAAATTTGACTTTTTTTTTTTTTTTTTTTTTTGTGATAAGGCCTAGCATTATGAAGGGTCCATGTGATGTGTTTATGGCATCTAACCCATTGAATAGGTGAACCCACTATGGTGGTTATCATACAACCTAAAGTTACTTGGATCGAATGATCGAGCAGGCCATGTCATGGAAAACAAGGTAAACCCCTCAAAGTCTTTAATCCGACGGGCCACTAGTTAGATCGTCATCAACATCTAAGCTTTATCCAGACTATTTGGGACCCACGGCATGAATTATTTCATCCATTTCATTGAAATTCATGCAAAATTTACGTTTTGATATAAATTTTTTGGTGGCTTCCAACTTGGGATAACTGTCCTCCTCCACCCTAAGCTCTAGACACATGGGTTGATTACAACTGAGCACTATCAATTGTCTATTGCATGTTTTGATTACAATCAACAGTTGGATGTCATGCACAAACCATGTGGGCCCACCATGCTGACTGGACCGTTAAGAAAATGACCGTAGGCATTTTCGTTATTGTGCACTCCAAGTCCAACCGTACCGTGAGGGGATCTTTTCAAATTCAGAACAGGGAGGGGCCTTTCACTAGAGGTGGACAACGATCCGATCTGAGTCGAACATGGACCAGATTGGATTGTTCGACTGCTTGAGTGGGTGTGTTCGAACAATGTTTGAACAAACATTCGAACAGGATGGCTCTGTTCGAACTCAATTTGGTCTAACCCAATCATGTTCGAACATGTTCAAATATATGGATTTCGAACAATTTTTATGAGTTCAAACAATTTCGCTTTTTTTGCTTGAAAATATTTTTTCTACTAATCAATAGTAAATACTAATTTTTTCATTCTATGTGTCCCACCATGATGTATTTGTTTTATCCACTCCGTCCATCCATTTGTACAGCTTATTTTAAGGCATTAAATAAGAAATGAGGTAGATACAAAACTCATATGGACCACACCATAGGAAACAATGAGGAGAATGATGTCCACCATTGAAACCTTCCAGGGTTTATGGTCACATTTATTTGTCTATGTCATCCACCTCTCTCTCTCTCTCTCTCTCTCTCTCTCTCTCTCTCTCTCTATATATATATATATATATAATCGAGTCGAACGAATGAGTCGAGTCGGTCAATATTCGAGTCGAGTCGAGTCGAACAGGACTATGTTTGAAATTGAATTGAATGTTTTCGAACACACCATGTAAGTTCGAACAAAGTTTGAACAATAAGATTTTCTGTTCGAACAGGGTTTTACTGAGTCGATCCAAGTCGATCCTAACGGTTAAACTCGGTTCATGTCCCGCTCTACTTTTCACATTGAGAAGGGGCATTTTGATGAACGTGGCATACAGGTGTGAGATCCGGGCCATTCATTAGGACATCCGTCCAAAAACATGCTTTGACCCTAATAAACAGGTGGAGCCAACTGATCAGTTAGGCCACATGTGCTTATTGAATCTGGACCATTGGTAACTTTTCTAACCATCCATTCGCCTCGTACAGCTCTGCCTCACCCGAGGAGTGGTCCTGCCTTAATTTTCACGGTGAGCCACACAAAAACGGCCAGGATTTTCACATGTGTGAGGTGTCAGCACATGCATGAGTAGGATCCTATGTACGCACACAGTAGGTCCCACGACACCCACCAAGTGCGGGGATGGTGGTGGGCCCCACTTTCTGATTATACACTATCCTTATGCATGGATTAACCCCTTAGATATTCAATTCAACGGTTATGATTAAGAAAGCTGATATGATCTTACCCTCAAGCACCGTCCGCAGGAGGCCTGGCCCCTGGGCCCCACAGGGCCGCAGAAGGCAGTCCACCCGTACCTCTGGCGCCACTCGAGGGGCTTGTTCGCGTCCCATGTGGCGCAGTACACGCTAGCCCTCAAATAGTCCCACCCAATCTGCGACGGATTGTAGAGATGGTACGTCGCGCGCACGTTAGACGCGCTCTGCGCCTGGGCCGCTGCTACAACGCACAGTAAGAGTGCCACGCAAAGCTTTAGTGAATCCATTCTTTCTTTTTTTTCTTTCTCTGATTTATGAAGTTGGCCAAACGGGGCTCGTATTTATACCTGAGATTCGGTTGTGAATTACCAAAAATGCCCCTAGTGTATTTAGAAAACGACAAATATGCAATGCCGTGGGATTAGGGTAGACGACTGACGACCGGCAAAATGAGAAAGCCAAATGGGAAGGCTAGCTGGTAGATGGAGGCAATTCATCTGACGTGTCATTACTGTGAGAGATCTGGGACGTTCACTTGGATGGCCCATTGGAGCGTGCCAGCAAGCCATCAAGTGGGCCATACATTTATGAATGGTTCGCACGCGTTAGAAACTGCAAAAGCCAGGTCTCGATTGAGTTAGTAAAATGAGGGGAGCGGATTGCCTGTGACCCCGGGCACAGAGATATTCCTGTGCCTACGGCTGTTTGGGGTCCACAGAGATGTTCGTGACAGATCCTCTCCGTCCATCTGTTTTGCAGGACCACGATAGGAAAGGATTCTAAAAATAGGCGGATCCAAAACTTATGTGGGCCATACCATACTTAACAGTGGGGATTGAACGCCCGAGGGTGACAGAAGTTTTGTATCAGGATGATATTTGTGTCTATATTTTATCTGAGTGGTAATAACCATATGAACGGTTTGGATGGAAACATCATGGTCAGCTCCAGGAAGGTTCCAACGGTGGACATTTCCTTTCCCATTGTTTCGTTGGTGTGGCCCACCTGAGTTTTGGATCTGCCTGATTTTGAGATTACTGTCCTAATTGTGGTCTCTCAAAACAGATGGACGGAGCGGATTTGTCACGTACATATCTGTGGAACTCACACAAGCCCGGGCTCAGGTATATCTCTGTGCCTGGGATCACAGGCAATCCGCTTCCTATGATATTTCATGACCATTTAGAATAAATAGTAGTGACTTTTTACTGTACATGTGGGCATAGTTTTACACCAATCTAGACCGTTGAAATTTCTGGCCCAACTGCGAATGAAGCGTAAGTAAAAAAAAAAAGACCAAGTAGATAAAAAGTTTGATTTGGTCCTTTGAATGTGGATCACTCACTGCTTTAATTTCAATCATCCATTTGATAGCCATCAATTGGATGGATATGATCGCTTGATCAGAGTGATTTTATTGATATTGCCTGGTTTGGATAACTCTACATGAGTACCACATGAGAGGACGATGAGCCACCACCACTTTAGAAGTGTTGGAGCTATCACAGGGCTCTAATCCAAGGCGGAGATGTATGATACGTGACGCCGGAAGTTTACGCCGGTTTTTTAATTATTACATGTGGACCTACAGTCTGGTAATCCAGACCATTGGTCTGCTGATCCCCACTCGGGATGGACCATAACTCCATCCATAAGTTTTTACAGATCATTTTAGAAAATTATGTCAAAAATTAAGCAGATCCAATTATCAAGTGGACCATACCATAAGAAACAGTGGTGATTGACCGTCTTACCATTAAAAACTTCTTAGGGCATACCTTAATGTTTCTGTAGTGTTTATTTACCATCCAATCCATTGATAAGGTCACATAAGCATGGATGAAGAGTAAAAACAAATATCAACTTGATCCAAAACTTATGTGGCCCATTAATGGTCAATCAACACTGTTTCCTGTAGTATGGTCCCCTTGATAATTGGATATGTTTCATTTTACGGATATTGTTATAAAATGAACTGAGAAAACGGATGGACGGTGTGGATATATAACACATACATTAAGGTGGGCCCCACGGTAACCGCACGCTAAGGGCAGCACCGTCTTGGGTGACACATGTACCTTTTATCTCTAAACTGTGTGATTTTTCGATATACGGGTTATATATTAGATTCTAGACGTTTTGCTATCAACTTTTCTATTTTACCGTAAACCTAGCTACCAAAAATAGCAGCACTACAGTTCTGACCAGTCTGGCTCAAGGAGACTACGCACATGCGAACATAGGAGAAAACGTCCATGGTTTTTGAACACGTGGCCTACCTCATGAGTTGACGGGTCAGATTGTTTTGGCCAGGTCAACCAAACAGTTCAGTTCGGTCCACCTCATTCACAGCTGGGATGTCTTACATGATGAAATAATTTAGAGCTGTTCAAGCTAAGTTGGGCCGAGCTTTGCCCTGTTCGAGCTAGACTCATTTAATGAGCACCAAAACTTGTGTTTAGCTCAGCTCAACTTTTGAGCTAGACTGACATGATCCACTTGGCTTGATCGGGCTTTTGAGCCAACTTCAAGCCTGGAAAGAACAAAAAATCAGGCCCAAAAGCCAAAAGCCAAAAGCCTGACTTAAAACTATTTGAAAGTCAAGCCCTAAAGTAAGCTTAAAGTCCATTAACATCCCCACTTTCTTCTACGAAGAGTTTCACCTTTTATTTCTTTGCTCTCTTCCCATGTGAGGCTAAACAACACATCTAGTTGGGTCGAGTTCCAACTGAGACGATCGAGCTAGCCGAATCGAGCTATGAACGAGTTGAGTTTTGAGCCTAACTGAGTTGAGCAAGGCTCAGTGCTCATTTCAACCATGGAAAAAAGGCTTGGCTTGGTTTAGAACTAGCATCCAAATCAAGCCGAATCGAATTGCTCCAAGTTGAGTCCAGCGAGCTAACCAAGCCAACTCAACTCGTGTACAGCTCTACTGTTATGATCTCAACGTGGGGCCTGCGTTTTGCATGGCTCAAATCTTATATGCATGCGACAACAGGGTGATGTGCGTTTGAACACTGCTGGTTCTAAAGTCTACGTGAGATTTGAAAATGAGATGAGAAACTAAACATGCGAGGAAAAGTGCAGCTTTGGACCAAAGAAAAAAAGACGCCACAAGTCAAATGAGGCAACGAAGGTTCTTCCATGACTTTTATCCGACGACGGTTCTCGGTTTTTTTGAAGTGGGGTCCACCAATATTGGTGGATCGATAGCAGTGATATTGTGGCCCCACGATGGTCCATGCACCAAAATCTCCCATTGCTGTAGTTACTTTATTGACCGTTCATTTGCTGACCACCAATCGCAGGGTTAGGATCTCTTTTGGGGTGACTTTTGGCGCATGGACCATCATATCAACACATGGGTTCCATTGGTACATAATAAAAACCCGCATATATTATTGTGGAGTCGAGTATTGCGGGTAAAATAATGGTTGAGAAATGCTCCTGATCCCATGCATCCCCTGGGGTGTCTGGTGATCTGTCCTTTGATATAGTGGGCCACCAACGGATTCACCAAAGCCCAAGAATGGTGAGATTGGAATGTCCCAACTTTCAATTGACATGATTGTCATAGCTAGCTTAGGCCACCGGTCCAACAGCTGATCACTGTAGTCATAGAATGTGGTGGATCAATAGATCAATGGTCCTGATCGCCTTCTAAGTGGGTCATGTGTCATGTGTACGGTGGGGATGGTGGAGTCTGCAGACCAAATAAACCATGGTATACGCACCCCCATTGGTACCTACCGTCCACATGTTGCCAATATGGATCTCATGATTGTCCAGAAGGTGGGCCACACTGTTTAGATTTCTAGCCACCAAAAATCAGGCTATAAGAAGAAAAGTGGACCATCCGTTCGCTTCAGATGCTGTGGGTGGAGGCAGATTGAGTACTGAGTAAACTTTATGGGGCCCAACGTAACGTATGTGTCTCATCCACGCCGTCCATTCGTTTTACCTGATTATTTTAGGGCTTGAACCCAAAATTTAAGCATATCCAAAGTTCAAGTGGGGGACACCACAGGAAACTGAGGGCACATTGACGTCCACGGTTGAAACCTTCCTGGGGCTCACAGTGATGTCCATTTGTCATCCAACGTGTTCATAAGGAGACACAGACATGGATGAAGGCAAAACATATTAATATGAGCTTGATCCAAAACTTCTGTACGTTCCCAAGAAGTTTCAACGGTAGGCGTTCAATTCCCACTGTTTCCTGTGTGTGGTCCACTTCAACTTTGGATACGCTTCAATTTTGGGTCATGCCCTTAAATGAACTGGTAAATCGGATGGACGGCGTGGATATGACACATACATTACGGTGGGCCCCACAGAGTTTACCTCAGTACGCAATCGGCCTCCCTTGTATAGGCCTCTTAGGAATAAAATTCCCTAATTTCAAGGAAGAAAATCTAATCTCTGTATCCCACACGATGGAAATATCGAATCTGTCACACGTTTTCAAAACTGACACGTGTCCTTTTGTGTGGATGTGCATGGCCGACGCGACTTGAGTCCGTGCATGGCTCTGGAAGCACGGGCGATGGCAGAGGAAAAAAGGCGAAAGAATCAGTCTCGTGTCTCGTCTGATAGTTAGTTATCTGGCTGAAGCCTTCAGTCAGAGACAAAAGCCGTATTCCTGCATACTTCATTTTCCCTGAGGTAGTCCGATGATTTTGAACGGTTGATATGATCATTACTATAAAAGATAAGCTGTTATTCCATAGTCACTCTTAGGTGATGATCCAAGCGATTGATTTTTTTTGAGTGAGAAGACTACGTAATTTGGTTTTCATTGTTCTAAATTCTTCTGCAAATATTGGTCGCTGTTGAATTAGGGCACACGGCCACATATACAGTGGATGACCTGATTTTAGTGATGTACGTAGGAGTATATATGTGTTGTGCGTGTTAGAGTCATATTTGACTGGAACCGTGTTAAATGCCTCGTGACTCTGGACGCCAAAATAGTTGGATTAGAATAAGATCGGTAAAAAGTATGGTTGGAGATTATTTCACATAAAATAATATTTGAAAATAAAAAAATAAAAAAATTAACACTAAGTTGAAGCACGTATATGATGCACTGTCCTGAAAGCTTAATTTGTCACCTCCTATTAAATTGAAATCATTGATAGTGGGTTACAAGCAAATTGCTTTCAGGATACGGCAAGCTTTTTTATTATCTTGCATGTAACAATTATGAATGGACTATCATAGGGACTTCGTTAACACAATTCATGTCTCTGGCACACTCGATGAGTGCTCAGACTCGACGATCAACTCAGTAAGTTTGAGCATTCCAGCTAGTTCTAGAGTAATCTTAAAAGGAGAAAAATTTGTTTGTTTCTTTCTTATTTAGAGAGCTTAGATAAGATCTGTTGGCCTTGGATGATTTTTGGACTAGGAGGGTCTTATTTATATAGTTGTATGGGTGTGGACCATTGTTTGGTGGTCATATGTGGTTCAGAATGTTTGTACAACATTTCTAATCGTTGGCAATAATTTAGTAGGTTTTAGATCGTTGGATCACCAAAGGCTATCCCTTTTTTGACCATTTGTCATCAAATACTCTATTTTCGAACCATTTGGTCATTAAGGCTATTAGCCGTTCTCAGAAACAGTCGACAGCTTCAGATTTATTGATCTGAGCATTGTCAACCGTCTATAAAGCTAGGCCACAACTCACACCGCACCGCGATCGCAATGTCTCGCGATGGTTTGCGTAAGGTCGCAAAAGAGCAATCTTATAAAGTAAGGTCACCACTCACACTTCACACCTCTCTCACATCACGATCGCATCTTCTCGCATGGATTCTTTTTACTTTGAAGAGACGGACTTTTATTGAATAGTAATACTTCAATCATGTTCATCAACAAAATTAACATAAGAAGAAAAAATAAAAAAGAAATTAAAGACTAAATATTGTTTTTTATTGCTTTGAATGTAAATTGAGTACACTCGGCATATAAAAGTAAAATAAAGCATATTAAATTGCCTATAACGTTTTGAGTGAGCAAGATGATCGTGGACAAGGCAATCCTTTAGACTTGAATGATTGTGAAATGTTCATGAAAACTTAGACGGTCATGATTTAATCAACATGATATGATTGAGGAATCACTAAGTAAGAATTTAAGGATTTGAAGATTGAACAACATGGTTATGGTTATTTATTTAAACTAAACTAACTTATTACAATAATGTGCTGGAGAGAAGTGAAGAACTAAACCAACCTATCCTAAAATAAGTGTCCATAAGGGATGAAAGATTGATATGGAGCGTTAAGCTGAAAAGAGGTGTGTTTGATTGGATTGATGAATCATTAGAGTTTTCTTCCTATGTTGTTTGATAGACTTGGAGAGGTGATGGCTTTAAATATGATTCATTGGCTTTCAGAATCGACATTCCGATCATTTAGCAGCTTTGGGTCAATATGCTTCTATTATAATATGGGACCAGTTAGATATTATGATGCCGTATATAGTCATATTTTCTATTTCCGTACAACTTTCTCTTCTAATAATATAATTATATACGGTCAATTAGATATAAGCATGTGTCACCATATCTCACCGCCTTTGTTCCATGTTATGTTGCACATATTTTTTAAGTGTTTTGCACATATATTATTCCTTTGTTTGCTAGCCATGTGTTGTTAATAGGATGATTGCCTTTTAGGTTTTAATCATGTATATATATATATATATCTCTATCTTCCTAGTGTAACACGCATATTTTGGAGAGAGATGTTTGTGATTATTCTGATCTCCCTTGTGTGCTTCGTGAGTACTGTTCTTTTGCCTCTATTCAAATGTGCCGATATAGTGGTATTCTACTATGTGGAATCTGACCGTGAGAGGTTTGTGTAAACACTTATACATACAAGCATGGAAGGTTTGATTGTCAGACTCCTCAGCATGTGGTCTGTGGTGGGTAGTGACAAACTCTATGTTTTAACTCGCGACAGAGGCAAAACGGATGTGTTCATCTTCACTCGATCGTTTGCAGGTTATTCACTCGTTTGATCATATGGGGCCCATGGTCCACTAATATGTGATGATGGACGGCCATCTCAAAAAGATCCATGATGTGTCCGTCTTAAGCTTTTGATTTATGGCCCACCGATAGACATTAGAGAAACACAACAATCAAATCAAAAGGTGGCTAATTTTAGTTCATGCAATCTCTCCTCATGTCACAGTGTCTCTTCGCATAGGGAGCGGATTAAGTGTTACCCGGGTAAAGGGCCCACCTTGATGATGTGATGTATATCCATGCCGTCCATCCGTTTCTCCATCCCATTCTAGGACGTAGAACAAAAAATTAAGTAGATCAAAATCTAAGGTGCACCACACCAAAGGAAACAGTAGTGTTTGAGTGCCTTCCCATTAAAAATTCCAAAGGGTCCATCATAAGGCTTTCGTAACGTTTATTTGCCATCCAACCTGTTGATAATGTTAAGAAGACCTGGATGAAGGGGAAATACAAATATCAGCTCGATCCAAATCTTTTGTCGCCCACGAAAAAGGTTTTTAATAGTCATTTGTCACTGTTTCTATAGGTGTGGTCCACTGAGATTTTGATCTTCTAAATGTTTGGTATCTCATCCTAAAATGAGATGAAAAAACAGATGGACGGCGTGGATATATAAAAAATGCATCAAGGTGGGCCCCACACGGTAAGGGTAAGGGTAACAGCTAATCCGCCCCCTTTTGCATACCACTTTTATTATTAACGTGGGCGAAGAAAACTTGGTATGGTTTCGGTTCGGGCATTGCATTTTCGGGTGTACTTTTAGGACTGTGGCAAGTGGGCCCCACTTGCTTTGGGTCCAAAATAAGTGGGCCAGCATCAACATTTTCAATGTGAGGCTTGGCCTGAACACTAAATAGGCACGTATATTTTTGTTATGGGCAGGGCTTGGGCCTTTAACTTAAGGTCAGTGAGCCAGGACAGGTCATAAATTTCATGCCTGAAAATCAATTAGGCTAGTTTCAGGAAGACCTTGGCCTGGTCTCATCATGGCCCATTTGACAGCCATAATGTGGACCGTTGTATTTCATGTAATGCACAAATTGAAAGTTACAATGTTGATTTTCCTATCAAGAGATGTTTTTGGGGCATGGTCCACCCACGGTGAAATGGGCCCCACTAATGATTTGTACTTCCATCGAATACGCATTTTAATTTTACCATTGATCGGTTGGCCACAATGCACATGCGGCGGTGGATAATCAGTAGGAAGCATTTTGGGTGGGCCAGAAAAACAAAATCGGATCTGTTCGCTGTCTTTTCTGAAATATTATTCATGAATTAGGCCAGCTAGTTCTACATTTGAGGCCAAACCAAACAAGGCCCACCAGTCTGGTGAGCCTCACATTAAGTATATACCATTGATATCTTTTCTCTAAAAGAGGCTATTCTTTTCTTGCGTGTGGCCCACTTGATGACTGGGCTGGCCTGATTTCTGGGTCCTGGTGGGTCCAAATTGATTCAACTAGAACCACAATGCAAATCTCATAGCAAAATTGACAAAAGGATGTGGGGCCCACATAGAGATAGAAAGAAAATAAACCATTATTATTATTATTTTTTATTTTTTTATGATCAAACCGTGATCACTGAGAAGATCAACGGACAGATATTGATCTGCTTATTGATAATAAGACATCCTTATTTCTACAATCAGATATAAGAGGGTAGTTGAAGACATGTGGATGTATGTGTAATCATTCATCGCATGCACTTGATGATGACTTAACAGTTCACGAACTCGTAGTTGACGATCAAGTGGCCTTGAGCATATCCATTCCTATCGGTGTCGATCTGATCGAAGACACCCTTGTCTAAATCCAGCCCTCCATTGCTGCATTGGTCCACGATCCTAGCTATCACCTGTGCTCCCGTCCTTGTGTTTGTTACCTGTATTGCATTAACCATTGAGTCAGCCCTCCCCATCATATTACCCTACATATAGGGGCCCACAATAAGCTGGCCTGGCCCACCATGGGCTAGTTTTGGCCTGACTTTTAAGCTGGTAGGTTGGCCTGGGGTCTGAAATCAGGTCTGATTTTTAAGCTGGAAGGCCCATTCTGATGATGAATTTTAGAGGCCCACACTAATTAACAAACCAGATGCTGGCCCACCAAACCCGAACCTCGCCCATTCTCAAGGTCCTCTATGATGTAATTTTTACAAGCGTTTATGACTATCAACAACAAATATATGGGTTTATCAACACCGTTCATCCATTTTTTTTTTTTTTTTTTTTTTTGTATCATTTTAGGATATAAGTAAAAAATATGAGTCAGATCCAAGGCTCAAGGGGACCACGGAATGGGGATCGAACGCCCACCATTAAAAACTTCTTGGGAGCTGCAGAAGTTTTGGATGAAGCTGATATTTGTGTTTTGCCTTCATCCATGTCTATGTGACCTTATGAACCGGTTGAATGGAAAATAAACATCATGGTGAGCCCTAAAAAGGTTTCAATGTTGAGTACCATTATCACCGTTGATTTCTGTGGTGTGGTTCACTTGAGCCTAGGATCTACCTCATTTTTGGGCTCATATCCTAAAATAGTATGGAAAAATGGATGGATGGTGTTGATAAATCCATACATCACGGTGGGCCCCTCAGAGCTCCATTCTGTTCCGAGCTCGGAGCAGGCCGGGTAGTAACCTAGTCCGCCTCCATCTGAATGTCTATTGCATGGTTTGATTATAATTAACGACTGTACGTCATCCACAAAGCATAGGCCCACTATGCTGACTGGACCATTAATAAAATGACGATGCACAAACCATGGGCCCACTACTGGATCCTTTTGAAATTCAACAGTGGCGCATAGTTCAGCTTTATACGGTCTTCGTGGATTAGTGCAACTGTAACGTCTCATTTTCCCGGCAAATGATCCACCTTTTTTTCACACTGAGAGTGGCATTTTTATGAACGTACATGTACGAGATCTGAGCCATTCATCAGGTAAAACCCTCCACTAACATGCCCTGACCCAAATAATCAGGTCTCGCCAACTCATCAGGCACTTCACATGTGTTCATTGAATCTTGACCATTGGTTGCTTTTTCTAACCGTCCATTCGCCTCATACAGCTGTGCCTCACCTGATGAGTGGACCTGCCTTAATTTTCACGGTGAGCCACACACAAACGGCCAGGATTTTCACATGTGTAGGATCCTATGTACGCACGCAATGGGTCCTACGACACCCACCAAGTGCGAGGATGGTGGTGGGCCCCACTTTTTGATCATACACTATCCTTATGTATGGATTAACCCCTTAGATTTTCAATTCTACGGTTATGATTAAGAAAGCTGATACGATCTTACCCTCAAGCACCGTCCGCAGGAGGCCTGGCCCCTGGGCCCCACAGGACCGCAGAAGGCGGTCCAACCGTACCTCTGGCGCCACTCGAGGGGCTTGTTCGCGTCCCATGTGGCGCAGTACACGCTCGCCTTCAAATAGTCCCACCCAATCTGCGACGGATTGTAGATGTGGTACGTCGCGCGCACGTTAGACGCGCTCTGCGCCTGGGCCGCTGCTACAATGCACAGTAAGAGTGCTACGCAAAGCTTCAGAGAATCCATTCTTTTCTTTTCTTTTTTTCTGATATGAAGTTAGCCAGACGGGGGTCGTATTTATAAATGAGATTCGGTTGTGAATTACCAAAAATACCCCTAATTAATGTAGAAAACCACAAATATGCCCTGCCGTGAGATTCGGGTAGACGACTGACGACTGGCAAAATGAGAAAGCCAAATGGTAGGGCTGCTAGATGGAGGCAATTCATCTGACGTCTCATAACTGTGAGAGATCTGGGACGTTCACTTGGATGGCCCATTGGAGTGTCTCAGTCAGTCATCAAGTGGGCCATACATGCATTAGAAAAGTCAATGGTAATAAAAAATGACCATCGGAACGGTTAGATTTTCCTATGATCATAGTTCAGGGCATTTTAGAATAAATGGTGGTGGCTTTTTATTGTGCACGTGGCATAGTTTTACGGAAATCTGGACCGTCGAAATTGCTAGGGCTGTGAATGGAGCGTAAGCCAAAAGTTAGACAAAGAAGACAGAGTTTGATTTGGTCTCTTGAATTGGAGACTGTCCAACAGTTTGATTTGATACATGACCGGAAGTATACGCTTTCAATTATTACAAGTGGGATCCAGACCATTGGTCTGCTGAGTCCCACTCTGGATGGACCATACCTCAGAATCCTCTCCGATTGGAAGATCGCAGACATAGCTACCAATATTCAGACCTTTCGAATCGTATTTATTTCTTTTATTAACCATCCATTTCTAAGCCAAAAATCGAATGGTTAAGATCATCCAATCTAGAATACTTTTAGAGATATATCAATTCAATGCAGATCTCAACAGACAATTGGTTTGGATAATTTTACAATAGGTTCCACATGTCAGAACTGAAAACGGGTGTATGTTGGGTAAAGATGCAGCCTCATATCAAATACTCAGCCCCCCCTTTCGATCTCAAAAAACGACCATGAATCTGTCCAAGTTACTTCTAGGGATTGTCCGATTTTTCAATTATTTTAGTGAATAGTCCTATAAAAATGAAGTAAATCCAGATCTCAGGGTGGGCCACACCATAGGAAACAGTAGTGATTGACCATTTAAAACTTCTTGTGGGCCACAAAAGTTTTGGATCAAGCTCATACTTGTGTGAGCCCTTCATCCAAGTCGTCGTGACCTTATCAACCGGTTGGACGGAAAATAAACATTCTGGTAGATCCCAAGAGATTTTTAATGGTGCCTATTCACTCACCACTGTTTCTTGTGGTGTTGTCCACCTAGCAATTAGATTTGCATCATTTTCGGAATCATGCCCTAAAATAATCTTTCAAAACGGATGGACAGCATGGATGTAAGGCCCATACAATAAGGTGGGCCCCAGAGTCAGGGATCTACCCACTTCTGTGAATCCGAGGATCCACTACAGACAATCTTAGAAATATGCTTGTGAGCCTTGTTCCAATCTAGTGCCTAGGATCATCCCAATAGCAAGATTTCTACGCCATGTCCCATATATGTCAGATCTCAGAGACACACCGTCCTGAATTAAAGATTAAATTGGGCTAACAATTTTAACAGTTGCAACTACTCATCATTACAAGAGAAATGATTTTATAAAAAAAAAAAACATTGATTGTTAATGCAATTGCCTGTTTAGATAGTACAAATTCACATGTCATATGTTTATAACAATTATTTATTATTTTATAATTTATTGTTATAAAAAAATGATTAAATTTAAATATGAAAATTATAAAATTTTCAAATAAATAATAAAAGATCCACAATAAATCTGATCTAACTGATGTTAAATTTGTTTTTGAAATTAAAATGTTGATCCAACGGCTGCGTGATAAATCATTTGGATCAAAATGGATCAAATTAGCCATTGAATTTAAAGGGTAAATGGATTCCAAGTGGGCCCTACCATTCATAATTATATAAAAATGGTTGTCGTGGCAACACTTATATCTTTAACAATAATTAAAAAAAAAAAAGCCATGTTGAATATCTTGCATGGTCATCCACAGAGTTCGGCCCACCTCATTCACAGTTGGGATGTCTTGCATGCATGTAAAACATATTGTTGAGATAGGAGGGCCGGCAGCGAAAGCAAAGCCGAACACAAGCAACAAATTCAATCAAACAAGCCACACAATGCAATCACAATGCATGCAATCACCCACACATAGACAATCCGATTTTTACGTGGAAAAACCCTTCACGGGTAAAAAACCACGGCACAAAGCGACAACAATCCATTATAATATCAGAAGTTACAAGTGATGGAACCCAAGACCCAAAAAAACCAAGCCCATAAGAGAAATCCCAAGCTTACCCAAGAAGAAAACCCTCTTCTCCAAGCTCTTTCTCTAACTTAGAAGCTCCCTCAATCCCCTTTGCAACCTTAGAAAACATCTAATCTCGTGATCCCCCTTAAAAAGGAAGAAAAACCGGATTTAGAAACCTCTTGCGCAAGGAAACCGCGCAAGTCTGTGTTGCACTAGGACACTGCCGACCGGTCGGACACCCCTACCGACCGGTCGGATGGGCAAAAACAGCCACAGCAGCAACGCAACCTCAATTTTCTGTGTGGCCGATTGGTCGGACACCCCTACCGACCAGCCGGTGGCCTCTGTATAAACAAATTTGAGGCGTCCGTTTTCAACAAACTCCACCACGACTCAAATCACCATGCACCTCCTGGCCACGCACAATCTCCACCTCTACTTCGTCATTGTTGAACCTCCAATTTATACATTGCATTGCCCATTACATGACATGGTTTGCATGATTTTCATGACTTAAAGGCCTATCTAACACATGTTTTGTGATTATAGGGAATGAGAGCGGATTTCATTCAATTAGGGATTAAAAGAATGCTTTGAGAGCTTTTGGATGAAGGATGAAAGAAGACCGAAGAAAGAAGAAAGCAAGGAGAAGAGAGAGAGAAGAAGAAAAAGGAGACAAAGAAAGGAAAAAGAAGCAAATGGAAGAAGGCCGACCGGTCGGCCATGAAGGCTGTTCACATTGAAGACAGGCCGACCGGTCCCGGTTGGCCATGCACACTGGATGGTTGATAGATCAGTCCGACCGGTCATGACCGGTCGGTTACACTTGCTGGATCCATGGATAGACCAGTCCGACCGGTCTTGACCGGTCGGCTGTAGTCCCTGGACTGTTCAAAAGCCCAGTCCGACCGGTCTAGACCGGTCGGCCCTGCGTAACTAGAGTCCTTTCTAAATCTGGACTCCGAAAAACGCTGCGCACTGCGTAACCTTTCGCAGATTTCGACGCAAGGAAGGTTTCTTACTATAAAAGGACACCTATGGGCTCTTCCTAGATCATCTTAGAAGGGAAGGAACGTGGTTTTGGAGAGAGGAAGCGAGCGTGGAGCGTCTGCAACTCTCCAACTTCTGATTTTTTATTTTTTTTATGCTTTTATTCAGAGTTTTTAGTTGTAGCATGACTATGCTCGGCTAGAACCTCTCAGCTAAGGCTGAGAGGTGAAGCTTGTAGCTAATTCTATGTTGGTTTCAGTTTAATTCAAGTACCTTTTAATTCAAGTTTGGATCTTTCTCATGTTCTAGTTCTTTAAGTGGTAGTTTGAGATGTTTTATGAGAGTTCATGTGCCCAGGACATGAATTCCTTGCAATTCTCTGAGATTATCACAGGCTGCTTGTTTAGATTCAAACTATAGTAATCCTTGAGCAGGCCATAGTCCATAGGCATGGCTGTTACTCCGCAGGCTATGGATTTGAATTCTACATTGATTGTATGGGACTAGAACTTGGAAGTTCAACTTGATTTGGATTGAATGTGTGTGAATGCTTTATTTCCCAACTAGATGAGAGATAGGACTTCAAGTCTAGTTGTGTTCTCTACTTGGATTGACTGAATTGACATAGGATTGCTACAAGTGGATCCTTGAATGCCTTAGTACTTTATATCCTTGATTTTTCATTAAGTTGCTGTTTTAGTTAAATACTCAATTGAATCTGATTTTCTTCCAAAAACTGAGTTGCTGGAGTGCTTTGGAAGTTGTTTCTATTTCCCTGTGGATCGACCTCGGTCTTACCGAGATTTATTACTACATCGCAGCCTTACACTTGAGGCGAGCGAACAAGTTTTTGGCGCCGCTGCCGGGGAAGTTAGATAACGGTTTTCAAATAGTTCAGTGGCTGTAGAAGTAGATAGGTTTTTCTGATTTTTTTTTTAGAACTAATAAAGTTTTCTGTTTTATAGGAATTCTTCTCTAAGTTCAAGCACATCAAGTGATACCTTTCTAACTTAGTTTTCTCAGATTAATTTCAGATTTCAGTTTTCTAGGTTAGGATTAGTTTTTATTTTCGGTTGAGTGGTTTATGTCCCGTTGGGAACGTAATCACTCAAATCGTCTCCAATCTGAAGGTGGTCTAGTTGGACCATTGTCAGTCCATAGACGAGTCCGGAATTACCAAGAGCATTGTGAAAGTTTGGGGAGTATGGAACAAACACCTGTAAGGAATCCTCCCCCCCTAACTCCAACTACAAACGCAAATCAGGAAGGAGTAGGAGAGAATGAGGTACAGAATGTTCCTCCAATGAGATCACTACGGGACTACCTACAACCTGCCCGAGCAATTACACCTTCTTGCGTGGTTCTACCAACAAACGGTGGAAACTTTGACATAAAATCGGGTGTAATTCAACTCTTACCAAAGTTCCATGGGCTAGACTCTGACCGCCCATACTTACACTTGCAAGAATTCGAAGAAGTGTTGGCCACCTTGCATTACCCAAATGTTTCCGAGGATACTATCAGACTTAAACTTTTTCCCTTCACTTTGAAAGAAAGAGCCAAAGATTGGCTTCACTCTCTTAGACCACACTCGATTAGGTCATGGGTTGAGATGAACCGGGAATTCTTGAAAAAGTTCTTCCCGGCTCATAAAACGAACACCCTGCGAAGGGCCATAATGAATTTCTCGGCTAAAGAAGGTGAATCTTTTTTTCAATGTTGGGAAAGATTTAAGGAACTCCTGCTTGCTTGCCCACATCATGGTTATGAGAGTTGGCGAATTATAAACTTTTTTAATGATGGATTAAGTTCCAATATGCGCCAATTTGTGGAGATGATGTGCAATGGCGAGTTTATGAGTAAAAATCCAGATGAGGCTTGGAATTACTTGGACATGTTGGCTGAAAATGCCCAATCTTGGGATACATCGGATAAACCCAATAACTCCAAGCCCACTCAAGAGAAAGGAGGGATCTATGTCCTTAAAGAGGAAGACGATGTGAATGCAAGGATAGCCAACCTCACAAGGAAGGTTGAGGCCATGGAACTTAGTAAAAGTGGAGTTTCCAAGTCCAAAGAAGCTGTTGAAACCATATGTGGGATCTGCCTCACCGACTTACACGCTACGCAAGATTGTCCCACAATTCCTGCGTTTCAGGAAGTGCTACATGAGACAGCCAATGCCACATATGGTTATCAACGGCCCTTCAATGGACCGGTAGGTAATACGTACAATGAGAGTTGGAAGAACCACCCAAATTTCAGTTGGAAGAATGCTCCTACGGGCAATCCCACCAACTCCCAAAGAGGGCCACCCATGCAAAATATGGCCCCACCTCAATTCTCATTGGAGGATACCTTGAACGCGTTTATACAAGGGCAAACGCAAATAAATCAATCGAATCAGCAAATGTTCCAAGAACTTAAAGTCTCGGTTGATGAGATTAAGGGACGCTTGAATGCTAGGGAAGGGACCTTTCTGGCCCAACCTCAGCCCAATCCAAAGCAAGTACATGAAGTGAACATCCCTAATCCTTCTAACCAAAACATGGAGCAAGCTAAATCCATCACCACCCTTAGAAGTGGTAAACAAATTGACAAAACTATTCCGGTGAAGGCCGATGAACCTAATGATCCGGTAAATTCTGAGGATGAAGATGGACCTAACTTAGCCCCACAACAACCGGAACGCATTTACAAGCCCGTATCACTATTTCCTTCGAGATTGGTTGTCCCAAAATCTCTCCCAAATTCTCATGATATTTTAGAGATTTTCAGACAAGTCAAGATTAATATCCCTTTACTGGATGCCATCAAACAAATTCCCTCTTATGCCAAGTTTCTAAAAGACCTATGCACAACAAAACGCAAATATAATGTGCAGTAAAAGGCCTTCTTAACTGAGCAAGTGAGTGCCATCCTCACTCAAAAGAACCCCCCAAAATTTAAAGATCCCGGTAGTCCCACCGTCTCATGTATCATTGGAGATTACCGGATTGAACGTGCCTTGTTAGATTTGGGGGCGAGTGTGAACTTGATCCCATACTCGGTATATGAGCAATTGGGTCTTGGTGAATTAAAACCCACCAAGACCACGTTGCAACTCGCTGATAGATCTATCCGTGTACCGAGGGGGATAGTTGAGGATGTTCTAGTCCAAGTTGACAAATTCTACTACCCAGTAGATTTTATAGTCTTGGACACACAACCGGTTTTGGATGCTAGCACCCAAATACCGGTAATACTAGGCCGCCCATTCCTTGCCACATCAAACGCAATCATCAATTACCGGAATGGGGTGATGCAACTATCTTTTGGAAACATGACACTAGAGGTGAATGTGTTTCACTTGGGCAAAAGACATAGGGATGTCGATGATGATGAGTTCTTCAATGTAAACATGCTTGAAACTTTTGAAGAAGAAGAACTCCTCCAACTTGAACCACTAGAAAGCTTGGAGACATGCTTAGCACATTTCATGGATTCTGAAGACCCCATCATTGGTGAGATTGTGCAGGCATTAAATATAGAAAGACCGGTGGTTGATATTAGCCGGTGGAGGCCCCATTTTGAGAAATTACCACCAACCACATCAAGGCCTCTACCGTCTAACATCAAACCACCGAAGTTTGACCTCAAACCATTGCAATCCGAGCTTAAATACGTATATTTGGGTCAAGAGGAAACGTTCCCAGTTGTCATTGCCTCCCACCTAGAGAAAGGCCAAGAGCTCAAGTTAATTGAGTTACTCAAAGAACATAGGGAAGTCATAGGTTGGACAATAGCGGATCTCAAAGGGATAAATCCTTTAGTTTGCACTCACCGAATACACCTTGAAGAAAATGCAAAAACGACTAGACAACCTTAAAGACGGCTAAATCTAAACATGATGGAGGTTGTCAAAGTCGAGGTGTTAAAGCTATTGGACGTGGGTATTATCTACCCCATCTCAGATAGCCAATGGGTGAGTCCTACCCAAGTTGTCCCCAAGAAATCCGGTATTACCATCATTGAAAACGCCAACAACGAGCTTATACCGACTAGGGTGACCATCGGTTGGCGGATGTGCATTGATTATAGGAAGCTCAACACGGTTACTAGGAAAGACCACTTCCCTCTCCCATTTATGGATCAAATTTTGGAGAGGTTGGCAGGCCATTCCTATTATTGCTTCTTAGATGGCTATTCCGGATACAACCAAATTAAGATAGCTCCAGAAGACCAAGAGAAAACCACATTTACATGCCCGTTTGGCACCTTCGCTTACCGAAGGATGCCATTCGGGTTATGTAATGCACCCGCCACATTCCAACGATGCATGTTGAGTATTTTCTCGGACATGGTGGGTGAGTTTCTTGAGGTATTCATGGATGACTTTTCTGTTTTTGGTAGTACATTTGATGAGTGTCTCAACCACTTGAAGTTGGTCTTGATGAGGTGTGAGGAGAAGCAACTTGTACTAAACTGGGAAAAGTGTCATTTCATGGTACAAAGAGGAATAGTCCTTGGACATATCATCTCGTCCAATGGAATAGAGGTAGACCGGGCAAAAATCGACATAATTTCCAATCTACCACCACCCAAAAGCATACGCGATGTGCGGTCCTTCCTTGGACCCGCCGGTTTCTATCGAAGGTTTATAAAGGACTTTAGTCACATTTCAAGGCCTTTATGCAACCTTCTACAAAAGGAGAACCAATTTGAGTGGAGTGTCGAATGTCAATTAGCTTTTTCAAAGCTAAAAGACATGTTGACAACCGCTCCTATCATGCAACCACCAGATTGGTCCATGCCTTTTGAGTTGATGTGCGATGCGAGCGATTTTGCTATTGGGGCGGTGTTAGGCCAAAAGAAGGATAAAAAGCCCCATGTCATCTACTACGCAAGTAGGACCTTGAATCCTGCCCAAGTTAATTATTCGACTACGGAGAAAGAGCTGCTAGCTGTCATTTTCGCCTTGGACAAATTCAGGCCATACTTAATAAGATCCAAAGTCATTGTTTATACGGATCATGCGGCGCTGAAATACCTTCTTTCTAAGAAGGATGCTAAGCCCCGTTTGCTTATATGGATCCTACTCCTTCAAGAATTCGACTTGGAAATCAAAGACAAGAAGGGGGTAGAAAATGTGGTGGCGGATCATCTATCCCGCCTAGTCCTACCAAATTCCATTGACGAGTCACCTATTGAGGACTCATTCCCTGATGAGCAACTCTTTGTTGCTGTGCATCCACCATGGTATGCTGATATAGCCAATTATCTTTCCACAGGAGCGATGCCGATTCATTGGACTGCGCAAGACAAACGTAAATTTCTAAGGGAAGTGCGCAGATTTTTCTGAGATGAACCTCTATTGTTTAAATATTGCCCAGACCAAATTATAAGGAGATGCGTCCCCGATGATGAACATAATCCAGTCATCTCCTTTTGTCATGATCAAGCATGTGGAGGTCATTTTTCAGCCAAGAAAACAACTGCGAAAATTCTGCAGTGTGGTTTTTATTGGCCCACGCTATTCAAGGACACCCACGAGTTTTGCAAAGCGTGCGAGCACTGCCAGAAGTTAGGAGGATTATCTCGTCGAAATATGATGCCTCTCACCCCAATTCAACATCTTGAAGTTTTTGACTGTTGGGGCATCGATTTCATGGGACCATTCCCCTCATCTTTTGGACATGTCTATATTTTGCTTGCCGTAGACTATGTGTCTAAATGGATAGAGGCTATCCCATGTAGAACCAAAGATCATCGTACGGTTCTTAAGTTCCTCAAAGAAAACATACTTTCTAGATTTGGGACGCCTCGGGCCATCATTAGTGATGGTGGTTCTCACTTTTGCAATAGACCTTTCGAAACTTTAATGAAGAAATATGGTATTAGGCACAAAGTGAGTACCCCATACCACCCACAAACAAGTGGGCAAGCTGAAATCTCCAATAGGGAAATCAAGCAGATTTTGGAAAAGACGGTGAGACCGGATCGCAAGGATTGGTCCCTAAGATTAGATGATGCACTTTGGGCTCACCGTACCGCCTACAAGACACCCATTGGAATGTCCTCTTATAGACTTGTCTATGGGAAAGCTTGCCACTTGCCTTGGAGCTAGAACACAAAGCCTATTGGGCAATTCGGGCTTTAAATTTTGACATGGACAAGGCTAGCTCGCTTCGCAAACTCTAATTAAATGAGCTTAATGAAATCCGGAACGATGCTTATGAGAACTTGAGAATTTACAAGAGTAAGATGAAGGCTTTTCATGACAAACACATCTTCAGGAAATCTTTCCATGAAGGACAGAAAGTACTCTTGTATAATTCCCGACTTCACCTTTTTCCGAGAAAATTACGATCTCGATAGACCGGCCCATATATTATCAAAGAAATCTTTCCTCATGGGGCTGTTGAGATTGAAAATGCAGCAAATGGTAACCGTTTTAAAGTTAATGGACAACGCCTTAAACCATTTGTTGAGAAATTTGATTCAGAGGACGTGTTCATCACTCTAAATGATCCTGTCTATCAGGATGATTGATCTCCTAGTCTGATGGAGGTATAGCATAGGTAGGTTTTCTTCAGTTTTACTATTTTAGTAGGTTTTAGTTGTTGGGTTGGAGACTTCCATGATCGCTCTCTCAGGTACTATTGATTCTCACTCTCTCATATTTTATCATTGCTCTCATGTTCATGCTACTGGAATATCTTTTTACATTGAGGACAATGCAAGATTTGGTTGGAGGGTGAGATGAGATTCCTCATCTAGCATATTGCAACATTCCGAGCTTCATATGCGCAAAATTTTTCTGAATTCTCTAACATCTCAACACTCTTTTAGAAAATTTTGTTTTAAATTTTGTTTTTATACATTTGAGATGCTATGAGTATAAGACGAGGAGATACGAAGTGTGTGATGTTGTAGGTCTTGATTTTCTCCCGACATAATGGTTTTATATGTTAGTTCCCCTATTGTTGTGATTGATAGAAAATTTGAACACCTTCACACCAAGTTCACATTACACGATTTTCATGAGTTGATGGGGTTATGTGATTTGTGGATTAGCTAGACTTTTATTTAAAGGTGTTGAGCAGCCAAGCCGGGGTATTTTGTCCATCCTTGTCCATGGGAAAATAACAGAAGATATGGATTTCTAAAAATCCTATCTAATTTAAAAGAAAAAGGAAAGAAAGGATGAAATCGGGAAGGAAAGAAAAATGGTGGAAAATTCCGAAAAGGGCTACCTATTACCAACCTGGGGATGGTCGAACCGTAACCAAAGCCGGAAATGGGACGTAGTGTGAAAGCTGTCGGAAGGACGGTAAGGCAAATTCCTGTCATAGGCTTGTTGTTGCTCTGTGCACCTTAAAATCCTTGGTTTACTTAATCTATGAAGAAGATGATCCCAGGAACTCATGAGATGAACTCTCACTATGCACACTAGGTTGAATTTGTTCGAGTTCTTCTATTTATCAATCAGTCAGCGAGAATTTCATGTAGACACCTTTTATGTTTTGAGAGTCCAAGGTTTCAGCTTCTATCATCTAATTTTTCCAAATTTTATACTTATACACCTTGGAATGGATAGAATCATGGGTTCTAAAGGAGAGTTGGGTTTGGAGGTTTGAAATTGTTTTACGCATGTTTTGCTCGGGACTAGCAAAAAGCTGGTTGGGGGGTGTGTTGAACCTCTAATTTATACATTGCATTGCCCATTACATGGCATGGTTTGCATGATTTTCATGACTTAAAGGCCTATCTAACACATGTTTTATGATTATAGGGAATGAGAGCGGATTTCATTCAATTAGGGATTAAAAGAATGCTTTGAGAGCTTTTGGATGAAGGATGAAAGAAGACCAAAGAAAGAAGAAAGCAAGGAGAAGAGAGAGAAGAAGAAAAAGGAGAAAAAGAAAGGAAAAAGAAGCAAATGGAAGAAGGTCGACCGGTCTTGACCGGTCGGCCATGAAGGCTGTTCACATTGAAGACAGGCCGATCGGTCTTGACCGGTCGGCCATGCACACTGGATGGTTGATAGATTAGTCCGACCGGTCATGACCGGTCGGTTACACTTGCTGGATCTATGGACAGACCAGTCCGACCGGTCTTGACCGGTCGGCTGTAGTCCCTGGACTGTTTAAAAGCCCAGTCCGACCGGTCTAGACCGGTCGGCCCTGCGTAACTAGAGTCCTTTCTAAATCTGGACTCCGAAAAACGCTGCGCACTGCGTAACCTTTCGCAGATTTCGACGCAAGGAAGGTTTCTTACTATAAAAGGACACCTAGGGGCTCTTCCTAGATCATCTTAGAAGGGAAGGAACGTGGTTTTGGAGAGAGGAAGCGAGCGTGGAGCGTCTGCAACTCTCCAACTTCTGGTTTTCTATTTTTTTTTTATGCTTTTATTCAGAGTTTTTAGTTGTAGCATGACTATGCTCGGCTAGAACCTCTCAGCTAAGGCTGAGAGGTGAAGCTTGTAGCTAATTCTATGTTGGTTTCAGTTTAATTCAAGTACCTTTTAATTCAAGTTTGGATCTTTCTCATGTTCTAGTTCTTTAAGTGGTAGTTTGAAATGTTTTATGAGAGTTCATGTGCCCAGGACATGAATTCCTTGCAATTCTCTGAGATTATCACAGGTTGCTTGTTTAGATTCAAATTATAGTAATTCTTGAGCAGGCCATAGTCCATAGGCATGGCTGTTACTCCGCAGGCTATGGATTTGAATTCTACATTGATTGTATGGGGCTAGAACTTGGAAGTTCAACTTGATTTGGATTGAATGTGTGTGAATGCTTTATTTCCCAACTAGATGAGAGATAGGACTTCGAGTCTAGTTGTGTTCTCTACTTGGATTGACTGAATTGACATAGGATTGCTACAAGTGGATCCTTGAATGCCTTAGTACTTTATATCCTTGATTTTTCATTAAGTTGCTGTTTTAGTTAAATACTCAATTGAATCTGATTTTCTTCCAAAAACTGAGTTGCTGGAGTGCTTTGGAAGTTGTTTCTATTTCCCTGTGGATCGACCTCGGTCTTACCGAGATTTATTACTACATCGCAGCCTTACACTTGAGGCGAGCGAACAGTCATCGTTATAGTACCGTCGCTTCTCATGTCCTATCGATGCTATCCTTGCATTTTCACACGTCTTGTTGCTCTTCCTAGGTGGCCCTTTTTCTCTCGCCACACTTGAGCAACCGTGGATCCTGCTGCCAATCCCGCAGCTCCACCATGAATAGTGCTCCCGATCACCTTGTAAAGATTATCGTACCTTCGTGCCTTGATCATCACGCGTGCTCCCTTCACCACTTTACAATATCGATCGCAGCCGATGAACCTGCACCCTTTCGCCTCGAGTGCACCAAGAGATATCACATTCCTCTTCATCTCAGGGACATGCTTCACACTTTCAAGGATTCATCGACTCCATCGAACATCCTAATGCGCACCGAACCGATCCTTACCACATTGCGAGCGTAGCCATCGCCTACAAACACCAATCCACCATCATGCTCCTTGTATGACATGAATGAGCTTCGGTCAGGACATATATGGCATGATGCTCTTGAATCCAAGAGCCACTCTCCACCAAGAGGCTCTATACCAGATACAGTCAATACATCACAACCGTCACCACCATCCTCTATAGTGTTGGTTCCTTCCCTAGAAGAATCTCCAGATCTCTCCTGCTTTTTCTCGGGATTTAAACAATCCCTCTTCATATGACCTTTTTCCCCACAATTCCAGCATCTCACCTTATGCTTCCACTTGCCTTTTGATTTAGATCTCGATGAAGGAGATCCTCCACCCCGCTCAGAATTCCTCCTACTCATAACCAGTGCCTCATCAGTAGAGGGACCCACGCCGCCGCTTTTCCTTCTCATCGCATTCGCCTGAAGGACTGAGATAACGGTTTCTACGCCAATAGTTTTCCTACCTGCGCACAAAGAGTCCTTGAGAGACTCATATGATTCTGGAAGAGAATTCAACAGGATAAACGCTTGATCCTCGTGCTTCATCGGCTTATCTACGTCCATCAACTTGCAAATAGACCTATTGAAATTGTTGATGTGGTTCTCGACATCGGCCCCCTCCGTCATCCTTAAATTGTACAACTGAAGCTTCAAGTATATGCGATTTTCAAGAGATTTCTTCGCATAGATATTCTCCAACTTCGCCCATGTTTTAGCCGCAGTTTTCTCTTTCATGACGTTATACAGGACCTCATCTGCCAGGCACAACTGGATTGAGACATTGGCCTTTTTATCGATCTTCTTCCACTCTTCTTCTTTCATAGCTTCTGATCACTCTCCAAGGAGCGCAACTTGCAATCCTTGCTGAAATAGAAGGCCTTTCATCTTCACCTTTCAAAGCTCAAAGTTATTTTTCCCCGAATACTTCTCTATGTCGAACCTCATGCCTGATGCCATGCTCTTGTCTCATATTCGAATTTCTGCTACACCCCAACGGTCTCTTTGATACCAGTTGTTGAGATGGGAGGGCCGGCAGCGGAAGCAAAGCCGAACACAAGTAACAAATTCAATCAAACAAGTCACACAATGCATGCAATCACCCACACATAGACAATCCGATTTTTACGTGGAAAAACCCCTCACGGGTAAAATACTACGGCACAAAGCGACAACAATCCACTATAATATCAGAAGTTACAAATGATGAAACCCAAGACCCAAAAAAAACAAGCCCACAAGAGAAATCTCAAGCTTACCCAAGAAGAAAACCCTCTTCTCCAAGCTCTTTCTCTCACTTAGAAGCTCCCTCAATCCCCTTTGCAACCTTAGAAAACATCTAATCTCGTGATCCCCCTTAAAAAGGAAGAAAAACCGGATTTATAAACCTCTTGCGCAAGGAAACCGTGCAAGGAAATCGCGCAAGTCTGTGTTGCACTAGGACACTGCCGACCGGTCGTCTGACCGGTCGGATGGGCAAAAACAGCCACAGCAGCAACGCTGCCTCGGTCTTCTGTGTGGCCGGCCGGTCGGACACCCCCACCGACCGGCCGGTGGCCTCTGTACAAACAAATTTGAGGCGTCCGTTTCCAACACATATGACGTTGCATGTTTTGTTAAATGTCTTGCATGGTCATCCACACTTTATGATCTCAACGTGGGGCCCACCTTTTGGATGGCTCTCAAAGCTTATATGCATGCGACAACACGGCGATGTGCGTTTGAACGCTGCTGGTTCTAAAGTCCATCATGTGAGAGTAGAGGATGAGATAAGAAACTGACGGATGAGAGGAAACAGTTAATTTGGACCGTAGAAAAAAAGAGGCCACGAGTCAAATCTGGCAACTCATATTATCTAACGAAGGTTCTTCCATGACTTTTATCCGACGACGGTTCTCAGTATTTTTTTGAAGTGGGGTCCACCATTGGTTGATCGATAGCACTGATATTGTGGCCCCACAATGGTCCATTCACCAAAATCTCCCATTGCTGTAGTTACTTTATTGACCGTTCATTTGCTGGCCACCAATTGCAGGGTTAGGATCTCTTTTCTATGGTGGGCCACCGATGGATTCACCAAAGGCTAAGATTGGTAGGAATGGAATGTCCTAACTTTTAATGTATGTGATTGCCATAGCTATTTTAGGCCACCGATCAAAAGGCCGATCACTGCAGTCATAGAATGTGGTGGATCAATAGATCAATGGTCCTGATCATCCTCTAAGTGGGTCATGTGTCATGTGTACGGTGGAGATGGTGGAGTTTGCAGACCAAACAATTAACCATGGTACATGCACTCCCATTGGTGCCTACCCGTACATGGTGCCAATATGGCTCTCTTGATTGTCCATAAGGTGGGCCACACTGTTTAGATTTCTGGCCACCAAAAATCACGCTTTTTCAATCCTCAAGCGCGCGACCGTGTATGAAAGTAACTGTGAGTGTCAATGGGCCGGGCTCGGGCCTGCAAAATAGAATTTTGAATAGGCCCGGACCGACGCTGGACCGAAACAGTTCAAAATCCGGGCCGAAACCTACCCACGCCCGGCCCGTTGACAGCCCCATAAGAAGGAAAGTGGACCATCCGTTCGCTTCAGATGCTGTGGGTGGACGCACATTGAGTACTCAATACACTTTGAGGAGCCACTGTGATGTATGTGTCTCATCCACTCCGTCCATCCGTTTAACATCTTATTTAAGGGCTTAATACCTAAATTGAAGCATATCCAAAAGCTTAAGTGGACCACAGCACAGGAAACAGTGGGTACAGTGACGTCCACCGTTGAAACCTTCCTAGGGCTCACATTGATGTTTATTTGTCGAGTCCTCTGTTGAAATCGAGCAGAGAAACCCTGCTCGTCACTTTTCTGATTGGTCCAGCTTAGCCTGACTGCTGCTCTGACACAGTCAGGATGAGCTCAGAGTAGCGGAGTCTTTGCTCGGTTTCAACAGAGGATCCGTATTCTTATTTGCCAAACGTTTTTTTTGCGGGTTTGCGGGTACACTGACGTCCACCGTTTCAACAGTTGTTCAATTCCTACTGTGTCTTGTGGTGTGGTCCACTTAACCTTCGGATATGCTTCAATTTTTGATAAATTAGCTCAAATGATCCGTTAAAACTGATGGACGGCGTGGATAAGACGCCTACATCAAGGTGGACCCCACAGTTTACCTCAGTACGCAATCCACGTCCCTTGGGGGCGACTTAAGAATGAAATTCCCTTATCTCAAGGAAGAAGATCCAATCTGTGTGTCCCACACGTTGAAGATATAGAATCTCTCACACGTTATCTAAATTGACACGTGTCCTTGCTTGTGGATGTGCATGGCGGACGCGAATTGCGTACGTGCATTGCTCTAGAACCATGGGCGTCGCCAGACGGTTTGAGAAGAAAAGATGAAAGAATCAGTCTCGTGTCTCGTTTGAGAGTTACCAATACCTGGTTGAAGCTTTCCGTCAAAGAGAAAAGTCGTATTCCTGCCTACTTCGTTTTTCCTCGGCCGCCAGGTACGTAGGATCGAGATCCAGCGTGTGTCCACCATAGATAACGGCTGATATTATCATTACCATCATAGATAAGCTATTATTTCATAACCATTCTTAGCTGATGATCCCAGCGTTTTATTTTTTAAGTTGAATTTGAAGATGATATAATTTTGTTTTCATTGTTCTAATTTTTCCCCAAACATTAATGATCACATCTTACTTTGGCTTTTCAGTTGGGACATGCAACCACATATATGGTAAATGACCTTATTTTAGTTGTATATGCGAGTATATATGTGTTGGCTGTATTAGAGTCACATTCGACTCGAATTGAAATGGACGCCTTGTAACCTGGGCCGTTGAAATAGCCTGATTAGGACTAGATCAGTAAAGATTGGCTAATTAACTACTTAACTATTGATTAACTAAGGAGATCAAACAATTTATGAAGCCGATTAGTTATTTGGATCGAAATAACCAAAATAGGTCTAGATTAGTAAAGATTGGCTAATTAACTACTCAACTATTGATTGACTAAGGAGATCAAACAATTTATGAAGCCGGTTAGTTATTTGGAAGAATTTTTTTTCTTAAAGATAAGACTTTTATTAAACAATAATAGCTTGGTCGCGTTTAAAAAAAAAATATTGTAAAGAGAGAAAATAGAAAATTAAAAATTGAATATTCGTTTTTATTACTTTGAACATAAATGAAGTATACTCGACATAAAAAAATCAAATAAAGCAGAATAAATGACCTACAATACGTGGTTTGAGTAGGCGAGACACAATCTTTTAGACCTAAATGATTGTGAAATATTGGTCACGGAAACCTTGACGATTATGGTTTGGTTAACAGGATATGATTGCAGAAACGCTAAGTATGGATTTATGAATTCGGGGATCGAATAACGAGGTTATAGATATTTATTTAAATTAAGTTAAATTACTGCTACAATGTGTTGGAGAGAAGTGAAGAATTAAACTAAGCTAAGCTATCTTAAAATAAGTATCCATGAGGAATGAAAGATTGATAGGGAATAATGAGTTAAAAAGAGTTCTTTTTATTGAATTGATGATGGCCTTGAGCTCTCCTTTTCTGTACTGCTTTTATAGAATTAGAGAGGCGGTGGCTTAACATATGGTTCATTGGCTTTCAATATTGACATTCCGATCGTTTAATGGAACTATGTATGGTCAATTAGATTTGGTCATACATCACCACCTCTACTTTTATTTTATGTTATGCATGCTCTTTTTTAAGTGTTTTGCATATGTATAGCTTTTATTTGCTTGCGATGTGTTGTTGTTAGGATGACTGCCTCTTGGATCTTTGTCCTGTGAATGTTTCTAACTGCCTTTTTAAAATTTTCTAAAAAAAAGCACAAATTTTAGAGGTACATGTTTGGAATTCTTATGATCTCACTTTTGTGCTCCATGAGTACCTTTCATTTGCCTCCATACAAATATGCCAACACATGAGTGCGGTATTGTAGTGGTTGAATTTAGCTGCAACAGGTCTGATGTAAACACTTGCATTGAGTGTTCATTTCTTTTGGTGGTTTTATGGCATGGATTCTCAAGCATGGACGGTTTGATCGTCAGGCTACTCAACATGTGGTCTGTAGTGAGCAATGAAAGACGCCATGTTTCAGTTCAGGTCTGTAGTGGGCGGTGAAAGATTCTATGTTTTAAGTCGCGACAGAGACAAAACGGACATTTTCATATTCACTCGTTTCATATGTGGGGCCATGGTCTACTAATATGTGATGATGGACGGCCATCTCAAAAAGACCCACGATGTGTCCATCTTAAGTTTTTGATTTACGGCCCACCGATAGCAATCAGCTGAAAAGGTAGCTAATTTCAGTCCCTGCCTTAACATTTTTGTGTTGATCCCACACAGTCTCTTTGCATGTAGCTAGCATGCATTGTCTTCCTTTCCTATCTTTCTCCCTTCCCCTCCACGTGTGGTGTGGCCATATCAATTTTATTATTAACGTGGGTTCGGGCAATAATGCATATTTGGGTGTACTACTTTTAGGCCAGTGGCAAGTGGGGCCCACTTATTTTGAGCCCAAAACAAATGGGCCAGCATCTTGCTTAGTTGTAACAACATTTTCAATGCAAGGTTTGGCCATAAATTTCATGCCAGAGAATTAATTAATCTAGGACGGGTCTGGTGAGCCTCACATTAAGTATATACCGTTGATTTCTTTTCTCTAAGAGTCTATTTCTTTTCTTGCATGTGTGGCCCACTTGATGAGTGGACTGGCCTGAATATTTCTGGGTCCTGGTGGGTCCAAATTGATTCAACTAGAACCACAATGCAAATCTCATAGCAAAATTGACAAAAGGATGTGGGGCCCACATAGAGACGGAAAGAAAATAAACCATCCTTTCATTTCTTTTACAAAATGATGCTTTGTTTTATGAACGAACTCCAATAATCACTTAGTAGATCGACGGACAGATGTCGATCTGTTTATTGATAATAAGACATCCTTATTTCTACAATCAGATATAAGATAGCAGTTGAAGACATGTGGATGTATGTGTAATCATTCATCGCATGCACTTGATGATGACTTAACAGTTCACGAACTCGTAGTTGACGATCAAGTGGCCTTGAGCATATCCATTCCTATCGGTGTCGATCTGATCGAAAACACCCTTGTCTAAATCCAGCCCTCCATTGCTGCATTGGTCCACGATCCTAGCTATCACCTGTGCTCCCGTCCTTGTGTTTGTTACCTGCGTAGCATTAGCCATCGACTCAGCCCTTTCCATCATATTACGCCTACATGGGTTAGTTTTTGGCTGATTTTACTTTACCTGCGATGTGTCTATGACATCTAACCCGTCCAAAAAGGTGGACCCACCATGATTATCATACAACCAAAAATTAAGTCCCACCCAACAACCGATCGATTGGGAACATCATAGAAAACAAGTTTGATTACAATCTACGGCTGGATGTCATACACAGACCCCGTCGGCCCACAATGGTGACTGGACCGTTAAAAAAATGATCATGGGTATTTTCGTCATTGTGCCGTCCATCCGTAGTATCCGTTAGAATTCAAATGCTTGCCTTTTTTTTTTTCACACTGAGAGGGGGCATTTTGATCTGGGCCATTCATCAGGGACATCCCTCCACAAACATGCCCTGACCCAAATAATCAGGCCGGGCCAACTCATCAGGCAGGTCACATGTGTTCATTGAATCTGGACCATTGGTTGCTTTTCTAACCATCCATTCGCCTCATACAGCTAGCCGTGCCTCACCTGATGAATGGACCTGCCTTAATTTTCATGGTGAGCCACACACGATTTTCACATGCGTGAGGCTTCAGCTCATGATGGGTCCCACGACTCCCACCGAGTGCAAGGATGGTGGTGGGCCCCACTTTATGATCACCGTTAGATCACGATGCGATTGGTGGTTTACGATCATACACTACCCTAGATATTCAATTCTACGGTTATGATTAAGAGAGCTGATATGATCTTACCCGCAAGCACCGTCCACAGGAGGCCTGGCCCCTGGGGCCCACAGGCCCGCAGAAGGCGGTCCAACCGTACCTCTGGCGCCACTCAAGGGGCTTGTTCGCGTCCCATGTGGCGCAGTACACGCTGGCCCTCAAATAGTCCCACCCAATCTGCGACGGATTGTAGATATGGTACGTCGCGCGTACGTTAGACGCGCTCTGCGCCTGGGCCGCTGCTACAATGCACAATAGGAGTGCCACGCAAAGCTTCAGCGAATCCATTCTTTTCTTCTTGTTTTTTCTCTCTGATATATGAAGTTCGCCAAACGGGCCTCGTATTTATAAGTGAGATTCGGTATCGAATTACCGAAAATACCCCTAATTTATGCAGAAAACTACAAATATGCCATGCCGTGAGATTGAGGTAATGACATGTTTCTGCGAAGATGGTGCAACGACTGACGACTGGCAAAATGAGAAAGCCAAATGGTAAGGCTGCTAGATGGAGGTAATTCATCTGACGTATCATAACTGTGAGAGATCTGGGACGTTCACTTGGATGGCCCATTGGCCCCAAAATCGCTTTCAGCCAGTCATCAAGTTGGCCATATATGTACGAGATGGCCATCGTAACGGTTAGATTTCTATGAGAGTTCAGGACCTTCTAGAATAAATGGTGGTGACTTTTTACTATGCACGTGACATAATTTTTCGGAAATCTAGACCGTCGAAATTGCTAGGTCAATCGTGAATGCAGCGTAAGTAAAAAATTTGACAAGGAAGATGCACAGTTTGATTTGGTCTCTTGGTCTCTTGAATTAGGACCACGCCCAACCGTTTTATTTGATACGTGACCGAAAGTATACGCCGGTTTTCGATTATTACAAGTGGGATTAATCCAGGCCATTGGTCTCTTGAGCCCCGCTCTGGATGGATCATACCTCAGAAGCCTCTTCGATTGGAAGATCGCAGGCATAGCGACCAATGTTCGGACCTTTCGAATCGTATTTATTTCTCTTCTTAACCATCCATTTCTAGGCCAAAAATCGAATGGTTAAGATTGTCCAATCAAGAATAGTTTCAGAGAAATAACAATCTACTGCAGATCCCAACAGACAATTGGTTTGGATTATCGGACAATAGGTCTCAAAGGTCAGAATTAAAAACGGGTGTATGCTGTGTAAAGATGCAGCCACGTATCAAATGCTCTTTTACCCAAATACCAGAATAGCCGCCTTTCCTTGTAAAGAGAGACTTAGAGCTGATCACAAACCAAACCAGCTCGAACGCTCGGTCCTGATTGGTTTGTAAAAGCTCGGCTTGGATTGGTTTGAATAGAAGTACAAACCAAACCAAGCTCGGTAGTCCAGCTCCATTAAAAAAAACAAACTAAGTTCAGGGCAGTACTGGCTTAGCTTGGCTTGATTTAGCTCAATTTGATTTGGCTCATAGATTTTATTAGCATTGTTTCTTGTGGTGTGATCCACTTGAGGTTTGGATATGATTCAATTTTTGGATCATGTCCAAAAATGATATGTAAAAATGGCTGAACGGTGTGGATAATACATATGTATGACGACATGGATAATACATAATACATATATATGAATGCACACTGTTTCTGTGTTTTGGTTCACTTAAGCTTTGAATATGATTCAATTCTGGACGATGTCCGGCTCACAAAGTTTATACAGTACCTCCATTCAAACCTAGCTCAGCTCAACTCAGCTTGGCTCGGATATTTGGACCAAACCAAACTAAGCTCAAGCCACTATAATTTTGGCTAAACCAAGCTCAAATATTAAGGATAGGGTCGAAGCTCAGCATGTGTAAAGCTCGAATAGGAGGTGACACTTAAACAAGACAAACAAAACTTGGGTCAAATTAGGTTTGGCTTGACTCACGTACAACTCTAAAAACGACCAGGAATTTGACCAAATTACTTCCACGGATGGTCTGATTTTCCAATTACAACATGGGTGATAATTACTTTTATAATTGTATGATGTCACTATGGTAAATGGTTGAAAATGGGTAATACTTACCTTTATAATAGTGGGGTGTGTGATCTATGTTCCTGATATTCATGTTGTCCATCCGTTTAGACATATCATTTTAAAGGAATGGTCTAAAAAATAAAGTATATCGAAATTTCAGGTGAACACACCACAAGAAATAGTGGTGATTGACCATTAGAAACTTCTTCTGGGCTACACAAGTTTTGGAAAGCTCATATTTGTGGAATCCCTAAAATAATCTTTTTGGAATAATGCCCTAAAATAATCTTTCAAAACGTATGGAAAGAGTGGATGTAAGGCCGATATATCAAGATAGGCCCCACAGTCAGGGATCTACCCACCTCGATCCACCATATAGCCGCTCCCAACAATCTTACCAACATGCTTGTAGGCCTTGTTCAGCCAGATTTCTATGCAATGTCCCTTATAAGTCAGAGCTTAGAGGTTGTGGTTCACATAACATTGGTTCAATGGGCCCCTCTAACTTACTTCATTGGGCAATAAAATTAATAGCTACCAAGAGGATGGTTAAACTTTAAAATAGTGAACGGTCCAAATTCATAAGAGGATGGTTAAACTTCAAAATAGTGAACGGTCCAAATTCATAAGTGAAAATCAGATGATTAATATTATTTTCATCCGTAGACAACAGTCTGGGTTTCCGTACAAGCAGGCCATGTGCATAGGGGTGTCAATGGGCTGGGTTAGGGCCGGGCCAAGCTCTGTCCAAGCCCAGCCCACCATCTTCTACATACACCCATACCAGCCCGGGCCTGTGACGGGTTAAATTAGTCCAGCCCAAACCCAGCCCGCAATACAAATGGGGAGCCCTATCTGAACCCGGCCATTCAGAGAGGAGGAGAACTCCGGATACAATCTTTTGAATTTGGTGTTTGGATAGTCCTTACTGTTTTGTTTTTTGTTCTTTCTTTTCTTTTCTGAGTTTTTTTTGGAAGGTCTTTTATATATATATATATAAAAGAAGAAGACAAAAACCAGATTTGAATTCAGATGTGGAATCAAGCAATGTTATAAAAGGTCGGCCTGCTATTGTGAAATCCATATCTGATTCCAATAATGCAAGAGACCCTAAGGTCTGTTGTGAATTTCATGAAAATGAAAAGGTAAGAAAAGAAGAGAAAAAAAATGGGAATGGCTGTACCTTTCTCTATTCTATAAACATGGGCAACACTATTTGCTTAAACAAAATAAAAAATTCCTTGAAAAAAATGAATATAAGAAAATCAGATTATAAAAATAAATCATATATACAAAAGGGAACATTTCAGTAATTTGAAGACTATTTTCATTTCTATGTCCACTTCCTCTTCTTCTTCATTTGGATTATATAGATCTGTATCATACATGATCCTTTTCTCTCATCCAATAAGATTGCCCCCAAAATAAAAAGACTCATCTTAAGATGAATTAACTTCCTTCTCATTCCAAGAGAGAGAGAGAGAGAGAGAGAGAGAGAGAAATAACCTTCCTCAGTAAAGAGAGGGAGATAGAATCCGAAAAGAACTTATTAGAAGGATGAACCCTCTGTTTACACCAACTTTTGGCGCCCTAATGTGGATCAATGCAAAGTTGTCACGTGTCAATATTACAGGCTTAGTATTAGATAAAATCCTACTCGCATCCGAAGATATCTTCGGTTGATTTTCCTTTAGTTTTATGCATTCCGTTATTAATGCGGTGGCATAGACTTGTACGCATGCCTTTAGAGGAATGAACTGACGGATGCCACACGGTTATGATTAGTGATCCAATTAATGAGGCAGCATGCCCGACACGTCTATAAAGACCCACTGAGAGATAAAATCCTATCACGGATCTCACAATCCTTCTAAAATGGAAGATCTTCCCAAAGGCATTTGAAATGTTTGCGAAGATCACGAAGATTCTGAATATCTGAAGATTAGGTCGACGTCTAAGAAAATCTAATTGTGGTTCAGACCCAAATCAGAAAAGGATGTACGTTAGTCAAATTGGATCCCCGTTCATATATTAATAAGAATTAAGGGAATGAGAGAACTTGATGAAAGATCCATGAATATGGGGTCAAGATCTGGTGGATCTTACTCGTCATCCTTTGCAAGCCCACAATCATAAGGAGAAAGAGCTCAAGGTAATTGTAGGAAGAGGTTTAATTGGGTCATGCAGAGGCTTGACAATGATCGATTTGAGGTCCGGGATCAGTGGTAGAAGCTCATATGATTGATCTCAAATCTAGATGCAGTCGTTTCTTAAAAGGGATCAACTATGAGAAGAAGATTCGAGAAGTCAACAGTTTTGAATCTATTCAGAATCTTTCCTATTTGAAATGCATGCCATAAAAAATGTGAAAGATTCAGGATCAGCAAGGAAATCCAGCAAGGGTTTAACTGTCTCAACAACCTATAAAAGAGCACACGATGAAGAGCTCAGAGCCCCACGCCAAACACAAATCCATCTTCTTTACATTTATCTTTCACTTATCCTAGCATAACATAACTTAGCCTAGTCTTACAATAGATCACTATTGTCCAACACCACTGCTATAGTACTGTGGGATTATATTAAATGTCTATAAGCTTAAGTTGTTAGATTTCGATTAGCTGAGTTTTTACTTAGGTGATCGCATCTCTTTGGTCACATCCTGTTGACCATTTGCCTCGATCATTTGTTCTTACAGACGGGTCAAGTGTTTATCTCTTGCTTATTTATTTATTTAGTTTATTTTGATGCTTTGTCGATTGCAAAAAGTCATATTTCTAAACATTAATGGAATCAACATTTTTTAGCTTTTTTACTTGTTCATATCTATACTTTTAAGAAAATTAAATGGCAATTTCTAGTGAAAGAAAAGTCTTGAAGTCATAAGGCAGAAAAAAAAAAAAAAATCCATCAGAGAGGACTAACCCCTATCTTTTCGCAAAATGTTTGATCGTTGATTACAACTGGTGGCTGACTCGATAGTTGGATTTCTGAATTTAGTCCCAAATATTCATTTTGGTGTGGGAATCACGAGTGTTCAATCAAACATTAAGTCCAGTGTGACTCTAGCATCCTCACACATCATAATCATACATGAAATCTAAATATAGACCCTCGCTCACATGTGTGACCTCGTGTTCGATTGAATTGCCCAAACACCCTCCCCTTCACAAATTGCTTGAATATGCATAAAGGTAGCTGAATAGATGGTCAAATTGCTTCAGTTCTTAGTTATAGACGATGCCTACAATCTCTTTATCTATCTTAACGCTTGGGGTTATAGCGCTTAGTTTGGATCTAGTAAAAGGCTTTGCTATACTAGACACAATACACATGTACCAACAACCAAATTTTGAGCCAAACACATGGTAAAATATGGAGTAAGAGAGAAAAATGCTTGACAAGTGTAACAAGCTTCTATAAAGTTGGAAGGTGTGTCTACACATGGACGAGTGTGTGGATTTTATAAAACCCTTTAAAAGTACAAAGGACCAATTGCCCAAAATTTTGGGTTGTTACTCATGCCTCAGTGGTAGACTCACAAGTGTTTCAACACAAGGTCATGGGTTCGAGTACCCACTGTAGTAAAAAAAAAGTCACTGTGATGTATGAGGGGTGTGAGCGCGTGTGTAAAAAAAATAAAAATAAAGAGTTACCCAAAATTTTAATATGTTAGGTATCATGAGCAAATTCACTAGTTGGCATGAAAATATAAAGAAAAATGCTCCGGTTCTCTAAGAATACTATGAATTATAGTACTGCTAGTTGCAATGGGAAACTTAGAGAGTCAAATTCATTGATCTAGATTGTTCATTAGGTCCAATGCACATTTCATGGGCTATCGTTGAAACATCACACGGAACTGAAAATATTAACCATTTGATCAATAGTATTTAATATGAATGGTCGAGATCATTTACACAAAAATAAATCCAATCAACAATTTAATTAATCTAACTATTAGGGTCCATTCTAGATTGCTTGTGATTATGTACTTTAAAGGATGGCTATGCAAATTAAGACCAAATCAAGGATGGAGTGGATCAAATGAAAGTTTTACTCTAAGCCCTGTGGATCCCACCATGTTGTATGCTTGACAACCAATCCATTCATCATGTGCTAATCCATATGTTCACCATTCATTCAAAAGATCACCTTAATAAAACATTGAGATGTTGTAAACACCCCACCCTAGGCCGATAGGTTGATTGACATTAGATGGTTAGGATGATGATCTGTACCATAAACCCTAATCCTAAATCCAAACCCTAATCCTATCCAAAATCCAAACCCTAATCCTTACAAAAATCCATAACCATAATCCTAACCTAAGCCCTGATCCAAACCATAAACCCTATAAACAACCCTCAGGAGAAACCAAGCGAAAGCTTTCCAACGAGTCAACCCACTAAGTTAACTTGATGAGTCAACTTGCCGAGTCAACTCACTAGGTCAACCCAGCCCATCTACCCATTTAACTCACCTAGTTAAAACTCAAACCAAGCTTAAACCTAAGCCTAAGTCCAAGCCTAACCGCGGAGAAAAGTTGGAACAACAAAGCATTCCAAACCTGGAATGGATGGGCACATAAGAGTGGGTTCCACTTGCCAAAGTTGGAACTCCAGCTGTCGACGGGTAGGCCCCAGGGGGCCGCCCGCCACAAATTATAAAAAATCCACCCTAGGGGGTTATAAATAGCCCCCTCCTGCATTTTCAAACCCAGATAGATTCACTTCAATCCACAACGCATTTTCCTTCACTCCTCACATATACCCTTAGCTCGTTCCTTCACCCAGGAGAGTGAGAGTAAGTGAGAGGAGTCTAGTCTTGGTCTAGCCAAGATTCAAGTCTCTTGAGTCATTCAAGTTCAAGATCTAAGCCACTCGAGATAGCCTACGCAACACAACTGTTAAATATCACCCTTATTTAGTCCATACCTTAGCATAGTGCAATACTTATTACCATCCCAATCTCCCTACTCGTTGCATCCATTAACATAGCATTATACTACTCCTGACACCTGATCACTTTGAGCATATGCTATGTGGCTTGTTGATTTAATCAGATCTTGCCCATCAGAAACTCCAATTGATCAAATCCATTGTTACATATCATTTCATTATGCATACATCGTTTCATTGAGAGTACATGAGAACCGATCCCAACCTTCAGAAATTAGCCAGATCCTGTAAAGTAGAGACCGTATGTCCGTATGGGCAGAGTGGGTGCCTAATACCTTTCCTCTCTGTAATCGTGGTCCCTTACCTCGAATCTCTAACCGTAGATCAAAAAGTCATTTTAGAGATGGGTATCTTCGAATCCTCTTCTCTAATGTTTCTATAGGGTATAGCCGACGTCAGAGACGAAGTAATTAGCTATTGGCGACTCTGGTCTAATCAATCACCTCAACCCACACCAAAAAAGTCCTTGAAAGAGGCGAACTTGTGGAAGCCGTGATTCGATCCTGCATATTTGAGGATCCAATGTCTATAGATGGGCCACACCATTGGTAATAATGCAAATACATCTTCTAAGTTTATGAGGAATAGCTCACTTGAGTTGTGGATAAGAATGATTTTTCTATTTTGTCTTTTATCCTGGTGAGTGAAGTTTGATAAATGTTGCGATGAAATAATCACAACATGGTGTGGCCCAACACATACCAATGGTTAGCATCCCATCCCATTGTTCCCTACGGTGTGGCCAGTGTGAGTTATGGATCCATATGATAATTCCCTATGGCTTATAATCGATGGGCCACTTGATGGATGGAGTGGATGTCACAAAGATATCATGGTGATCTCAAATAGCTTTTAATGCATACATGGTATATATATATATATATATATATATATATATATATATATATATATATATATATAGAGAGAGAGAGAGAGAGAGAGAGAGAGAGAGAGAGAGAGAGAGTGTGTTAGTGTAAACTTATTTAGATAGTGCTATTTGCTATTTAAGGGGGCATTTGTATCATAAATTACTTAAGCTACTTATGCCTCAATTAACTTATCTTGATTTCTACTTACTAAGCTGAAGTGATTAAGTAGCTTTAAGTAAAAATGTCACTTATAATTGATCTTTAAACCACACTTATTTATCTCAAATAAGTTACTTATCTACTACTGTAAGTAGAAAAAGTAACTTATTTGGCGGTATCCAAACGGGCCCTAAATGGTATAAATTCATATATCATATATTCATAACAAATATGTTATTGTTTTTTAATTTATTTTTTTAAATTATTAAATTTATATGAAAATTATAAACCGCTGAATAAATAATCAAAGATCCACAAATGATGCACACATGAAGTCATATGTGATCCAACTGATGTTAAATTTCTTTTTAAGATTAAAATGTTGATCCAATGGCTCAAGTGGAGAAGTAAGAGTTTTTTTTATTTATTGGTGGGTCGCACGATCAACCGTTTAGATCAATCTGATCGAATTAGCCATTAGATTTAAAGTGTGGGATTTGCCATCTGTTTTTCTATTTTACCATAACCTACTATTTTCAGCACTACAATTCTGACCATCAGCTCTCCATTTCTGGCTTCCAGGCACAACAGTACTACAGACACAGGACAAAACGTCCATGGGTTTTTTTTACACTTGTGACCTACCCCATGAATAGACGGGCCTGATCGTTTTGGCCAGGTCATCCACACGTTCAGCTAGCCCCACCACGTACATTCACAGCTGGGATGCTTTGCGTGCATGTCAAACATATGAAGTTGGCTGTACATTATCTTCACGCGGCGAACCTTATGTTGGAGCCATATGATTTCAAAGTGGGGCCCACCTTCTGGATGGCTCAAATCTTATATGCATGCGACAACACTGGGAATTGCATTTGATCACTACTCTTTCGAATGTCCACGTGAGAATAGAAGATTAGATACGAAACCCAACGGATAAGAGGAAAAGTTAGGTTTCGACCGTAGAAAAAACAGAGGCCACAAATCAAATCAGGCAACTCAATAAATAAGAGCTTATCTCTTTCTTCTTTCATGACTTTTATACAATGCCGGTTCTCAGTTTTTTTTTTCCTTCACGTGGGGTCCACCATTTATTGATTAAAAGCACAGATATTGGGGCTCCACAATGGTCCATGCACCAAAATCTCCCATTGCTGTAGTTACTTTCTTGACCGTTCATTTGCTGGCCACCAATTGTGGGGTTTGGATCTCTTTTTCTGTTGGGCATGGACCAAGCCGAGTTTGGCCCATCATATCAACACATGGATGACAACCCCATCTATCGAAATGAAAAACCGCATACATTATTCTGGAGTTGAGCATTGTAAATGAAATTATGGTTGGGAAATGCTCCTGATCCCATGCATCTCACGGGTGCCTGATGATCCGTCCTTTGATAGAGTGGACCACCAAAGGATTCGCCAAAGCTTAAGATAGGTGCGATTGGAATGTCCTAATTACTTTCAATGTACATGATTTTCGTAGCTAGTTTAGGCCCCTGATCCAGCAGCCAATCACCGTCGTCATGAAATGTGGTGGATCGATAGATCAATGGTCCTGATCATCCTCTAAGTGGGTCATGTGTCATCCTCAGCGGCTCAAGTGGGCTCACCATGATGCTTATGTGAAATCCACCTTGACCACCAAGTGTGTTACCTCATGTTAGGCCTCGGCCGAAAAAATCAACCTCATTCATGGTTTAAGTGGCCCACATAATTAGAAAAATATAAAAAGCAACACTTACCCTCCAAACGTTTTCTCTTAGTGTGGCCACTTAAATCATTGATGGGCTTCATGTTTAGGCATTAGGAATAAATTATAGTGTGATATTTAATGGTTTGAGTAAATTTTATATAATCGTCACAATGGGCTTGGTAAAAATCTGGATGTGTCTCTCATCCAATCAGTTGAACCTTAGGCTTAAGAAAAGGACGCCCACTTTTGATTTTGGCAGGGCCCACCATAATATGTACAGAAAATCCATCCAGTCCATCAAATTTGTAACCCAAATTAAGCCCAACGGTAGAATATAAAGCCGACTTGCAATTCAGGTGGGCCATACGGAAGGAAAGAGTTGTGAAAGACGTGCACCCTGTTGATATTTACAAGGACAACCATGATGTTTATATGAAATCCATTCCAATGACTAGATGTTACACAATAATTTGGACATGGGGCCTAAAGCTCATTCATAATTCAAGTTGACCGGGCTAAGGGAAATAATCTGGACAGCAAGCATCGCCTTGCACACTGTTTCCAATCATGTAGTCCACCATTTATTATTATTATATATTAGTCATGCACCGCACCCACCCTGTTAGCTGGGCAACCCACCCACATGGTTAGTCACACAGTGAACCTACCCACCAGTGGGTTTAGTGTGTCCCAGGTTTAGTGTGTCTCCTTAGCATTTGAACTTGAGACATGTTGTTGAAACGCCAAGGTATCTTCCACCTGAATAACCAATGTGGTCCACCTGATTAAACAGTGGGACCCATTAGAGCCGCAAATCATTTGTTCCCATGGTCGACCCAATTAGCTTTAAGAAATCTTTAAGGAAAGAGAAATTTCCGACTGTAAACTTCTTGTTTGACCATTATTCCCATCTAAACCTTCAATAGTTTTCTTTCCAAAAGTAAACTTCACTTGTACGGATGGGACATTTTCGGAACGAAATACCCCTGTTGTTAGGATTTATTCCTTCTAAAAAAAAACATATTTTCTCCTCATTTTTCTCCTCTTCTATATTCAAAACTTTTTTTTTTCTCTCATCTATAGCAAAAAAAGCATCATCTCTTTAGTTTTGAGATCGATTTTTTGCTTCAGAGCATTATTTTTCTATTTCTTCAACTCGTGTTTCATTGAAAACGAGGTTGTGGTGTGGACCAGATAAGAACGAAGAATGTGAATTTTTTTTCTCAACGAATGCGTTTTTTTTTAATAATCAAGTCGGATATTTGTTTATCGCAATGTGTTTTTGCAATAATCAATCTCGTTGAATTTCAATGAGCATATTGATATTTCAAAGATTCGTGATAGCTGTACTCTTTGAATTACTGTGCTCTTTGAATTTTACATTGTGCTCTTTGAATTTTACAGTGTGCTCGTTGAATTATATCTGTACTCTTTGAAATTCAACGAGATCGCGGTCAATTTTTGTTTGCTGAAAACTCTATGGCTATAGTTAATATCCTTAGCCCAAAAATTGACCGCGAACTTGTTGAATTTCAACAAGATCGTGGTGAAATTGACAGCGATCTCGTTGAAATTCAACGAGATCGCGGTCAATTTTTGCTTATTGAAAACTCTATGGCTACAGTTACTATCTGTAGCCTTTGGTTAAAATTTAACGAGATCTCGTTAAATTCTCACTGTGCTCGTTGAATTTCAACGAGATCTCGTTAAATTCTAACTAAAGGCTATGGATTTTAACCATAGCTAACGAGATCTCTTTCAAAATTCAAAGAGCACAGAGTATAGTGCTAATTCAACGTGATTTCTTTCAAAATTTAAAGAGTATAGTGCCAATTCAACAAGATCTCTTTCAAAATTCAAAGAGCACAATGTCGATTTAATAAGATCTCTTTTAAAATTAAAAGAGGACAACGATATGCCAATTTAAAGAGATTTCTTTCAAAATTCAAAGAGCTCCGCACCAATTCAACGAGATTTCTTTCAAAATTCAAAGAGTACAATTTCAACGAGTACTCTTTCAAAATTCAAAGAATACTCTTTCAAACACATTCTCAAACTTTTCAACATTTTCCTTCGTTGTGACATTTCAACAAACATGTTGTATTCAAATTCGAAATACAATGAAAGTTGGTTAAAATTCTCAAACATTGTCCACATACACTTTACAACAAACACGTTGTATATACATTAGACATTCACATTCCAAAAAAACAACATTCATAAAATAAAATAAAAAAACATTTAAATCTGTGCTCTTTAAAATTCAACGAGATCGCGTTGAAATTGACCACGATCGCGGTGAATTTCACCGATAGCGGTGAAATTGACCGCGATCACGGTGAAAATGACCGATCTCATTGAAATTCACCGGGATCGCGTTGAAATTGAACGCGATCTCCCATTTCAACATTTCAAGTTTACATTGACATTTCTACAAGCAATTTGTATGCCAAGGTTAACGAACAATCTTAAAACGAAAATCACTCCCAAATATTCAAATGAACCCAACCTAAAATGAAAATCACCCCCAAACATTCATAAAACATACATTTTCGTACATCTTGGACGGAGGAGCCATAAAAACCGTTGACAACTGAAGATATATGAACGAAGATGAAGATGAAGATGAGATGAAAATTATGTGTCTCGTTGATTTTCAACGAGATCAACTCAACGAGATCAATTCAACGAGATCGCAGTGAATTTCGAAACGAACAGGGGCAGTTTGGTCAGAAAAATAATGGAAGTTTACTTTTGGAAAGAAAAGTATTGGAGGTTTAGCTGGGAATAATGGTCAAAAGAGAGGTTTACAGTCAGAAATTTCTCTTAAGGAAAGGTAATCCACCTGTGGTACAATACATTAATTAATGAGATAGCCGTTTGAATTTCATTATAAGATAGTACATCCAACGGTGTCTCGCCTGCTAACCCAACTGAAAGATGCTTAGGCATTTCAATAGTAGGTCTCAGGTTGCAGTGAGTGCTAAGGAGACACTAATTTCACTGGTTGGTGGGTGCAGAAAACCAAGTGGGTGCGTTGCCCACTAAAAGGGTGGGTGCGTTGCATGGAATCTAAATTAGATATCAAATAGTACTACTACATTGATTAATGAGGTAGTTTTTCAAAAATCTTTTTGAAAAAAAGTACTGGAACGTCAATTAGATATCAATTAGGCAGTGGTTTGTAAAATTTTAACCCGAGAAGATCTAAAAGATCGAGTCTCTTTTAAATTAGCAGGTGTCGTTTTGTGTGGATGTGGATGACGGAGGAGAATCGTCTGTGTTCTGCTCATAGGAAGTTTCTGTGGGGCCTACAAAGATGCCCGTGACAAATCAGGCCTACAAAGATGCCCGTGACAAATCTACTCCGTCCATCAGTTTCCTAAGCACAGTAAATAAAAATAAGGCAGATCCAAAACCTAAGTGGACCATGCCACATGAAACAGTGGGGATTGAATGGCCACCATCGGAAACTTTTAGAAGGCCACAGAAGTATTGGTTCAAGATGATATTTGTGTCTACCGTTTACCCATTGATAATTACCTTACGAACGGTTTGGATGGAATATAAACATCATTGTCAAGTTTCAACGGTGGATGTTTTTATTCTCACTTTTTTTGTGTCGTGTGGCCCACCTGACTTCTGTATCTGATTTTTGGATTCCAATATGAGCTTGAGAAACTGATGACCCGAGTAGATATGTCACGGAGATCTATGTGCGCCCCACATAGCTTCCGACCTCAGGGGAACGCCAATTGCGTCTAGGGCTGTCAACGGCTCGGATCATGATCCGACTTCGATCCGGATCTGATCCGATTTAATCGGATTCGGATCAATAATCGGATCAACGGGTTGGATTTGGATCAAAGATTTTGATCCGTTTAATATTCGGGTCAGATTCGGATCGACCTTGATCCGACCCGTTAATGATCCGATTACCTTGGTATAAAAGGAACATTAAAAAAAAGAAGCCCTAACTACCCGATTGCAATGAGAGAGAGAGAGAGAGGGGCCTCCACAAGCTGCAGTGGCTACTACAGATGGATAGAGAGAGATGGGAGGCATGTTAGCTGCAACGCACCCACCCTGTTAGCTACGCAAGGCACTAGACGATGGTCAGTTCTTCTTCTTCTTCTTCTTCTTCTTCCTTTCTTTCTTCCAAGAATTCTTTCTATTTTTTCTTTCTAATTTTCTTCTTTTTCTCTTTCTTTCTTTTTTTTTTTTTTGTTGCGTGACTAACAAAAAAAGAAAAAGAAAAAAAAAACCTACTTCACAGCGGCTGAGAGAGAGAGAGAGAGAGAGAGAGAGAGAGGGAGAGAGAGAGAGACCATGGGATCATTGTGTGACTAATGGGGTGTATGCGTTGCAGCTAACAGGGTGGGTGTGTTACATGACTAACCCAAAAATAACGAGCCCAAAATTGCGGCAGATTCAAATCTCAAGTGGACCACAGTATTTATCATCTAACCTATTGAATGGTATCCACATGTATAAAGATCGGGTCGGATCGGAGTTGGATCAGCCAAATCTCAATCGGGTTGGGTTTTCGATCAAATGTTTAGAGATCCGTTGGATTTCGGGTCGGAGTCAGATCATCCGGATCACAAATCAGGTCGGATTCGGATCAGCCTCAATCCACTCCAAATTCGATCCGTTGACAGCCCTAATTGCGTCCTACCTAGGGCTGTAAATGGGTCAGTGGACCTGATGGGGCCCAACCCATTTAGCCCGACCTAGACCCAGAACAGACTCATTTGCTAAACGGGTCCGGGTCTGGTTTCCTTTATATTAGGCCCGACCTGACCCGACCCGACCCAAACCCATTTAGTAAGTGGGCGGGTTTAGTCTATGTTTCAAGGGACCCATCCGACTCATACCTGTCCAGACCCAATTTTAAGCCTTGTAAAAATGCTTGCATACTAGATCCAGACCCAAACCCATTAGACCCAATCCATTTATAAATGGGTCTGGGTGGATCTCCCTCTACCAGACCCAAACCCATTTATAAATGGGTCTGATGGGTTGACTTGGACCTGACATAGACTCGCCCATTTAGTAAAAGGGTCTGGTTTTAAAATTTGGACCCAGACCCATTTAGTAAATGAGCAGGTCTGGTTTTGGCTAAACCCTCCCCAAACCCGACCATTTACAGCCCTAGTCCTACCCTGCTTCTCCGGCTTGGAACGGACATGAGCTTTGAGTGGAAACCATGATATATGGGTTTTATTGACACCGCCCATCCATTTTTTCTTGGCATTTTATGTGATAGTACCAAAAGTTAGGCAAATTCAAGGCTCAAAGTGGACTACAACACAGGAAGCAGCAGTGATGTTAATTATCACCATTGAAACATTCCTAGGGTCCTCTGTGATGTTTATTTTACATCCAACCTATTCACAAAGTTACATGGGCCTGAAATATATCAGCTCCATCTAAAACTTCTGTAGCCCCAAGAAGTTTTCAACGGTAAGAGTTTAATCCCATTGTGTGGTCACCTATGTCTTGAATCTGCCTCAATTTTGGGCTTATATAGAAAAATGGATGGATGGTGTGGATAAAATCCATACATCATGGTGGCCATTCAAAGCTCCTGTCCGTTCCCAGCTGGAGACGGGCGGCGAAGGACGCAATCCACGTTCACCGCATGCAGGGACGCCCGGATCCACTGCGGTGGGTGGATCCGTAAATGTGGGGTCCACCTTGATGTATGTTACTTATATCCAGGGCATGCATCTGTTTTGAAAATTTATTTTAGGGCATTATACCAAAGTACATCTAAATACCTGGTGGACCATAATACAGTAAAAAGTGGTAACCAATCATTAAAGACTTCTCATGAGACACAAAAGCTTTGTATCAACTTGATATTTGTGTGGTCTCTTCATCCAGGTCTTTGTGACCTTATCAACAGGTTGGATGGAAAATAAACATTCCGGTGGCCTGTGAAGTTTTTAATGGTGAAGATTCAATCAAGGTTGTTTTATGTGGTATGGTCTCCTAAGATTTGGATCTGCTTCATTTTTGGCCTCATGCCCAAAATTAATGATCTGTCAAAATGTATGGACGGTGTGGAGGTAAAGAACATACATCACAGAGAGCCCCACAGTGAGGGATCCACTGACCTCGGTGGATCGGTCAGTGGATCCGGGGATAAACCCAAACCGCTCCCTGTAGAAGCGTGGGCGTCATCGTCAGACGGTTGAGAATAAAAGACGAAAGAATCAGTCTCGTTTTTCGTCTGATAGATATGTGGTGGAAGTCTTCCGTCCAAGTCAAGCTGTATTCCTACAGAGTTCGTTTTGCCTCCGCCACGGTATAGGCAGCGTGTGTCACCATCCACTGGCGCTCACATGTTGAATAGTCCTAATCTTTGATCCATCCATATTGTTATGGGTAAAATGTTCACCTGGACACATCCACTGGCGCTCACATGTTGAATAGTCCTAATCTTTGATCCATCCATATTGTTATGGGTAAAATGTTCACCTGGACACATCCACTGGCGCTCACATGTTGAATAGTCCTAATCTTTGATCCATCCATATTGTTATGGGTAAAATGTTCACCTGAACCAACGAGACATGTGAGACCTCGGTGGGCAATACTTGAGGTCACAATCAGCTAGACGGTCCGACACCCAAGGCCAGCTTGGAAAACTTTTCCCGATGTAGGGGCGGATGACCTTATCTCCAAACCGGAGATCTCGCCCCATAAGAACAGGGAGTATCAAATCTCCACGATATCAACCGGGATATCAGCTGGACGATAGCCTAAGGAAAAGCTCCTTGACTGCTATAAGAAAGGGAGATCTCTCTCGTCTCCCTTTTGAGAAGAGACTATTGACTTAGGCATTGGAGAACTGACGGTCGGGCCCTCGACCACCTCTTAGCATTCGATTCCATTTTGCATATACCTAAGTCAAGATTCAAGCCATCTATGACGATTGTAGCTCAATTCCGATCGAATTTTAGGTGGAATCATTTCCACTTCGCCTGTTACGTAAATTCGGTAACAACGGCTGGCGGCATCTGTGAGAAACGACTTGTAAAGTTGTGTTCTCACCCCGTATCGTAAAAATCTTCTCCAAACCACCAGTTACGAATGGCTGGTGGACTAAAAAAAGCTAAAGGAAAGGCTCATGCAGATGTTGGACCATCCAATGCCCCTCCAACCCACGACGAGCCATTCCTTCCATAAACCCCTGCCCTCCAAATCGGTAGCTCATCCCGGCATTTCGGTAATCTTAGCGGACGACAGAGGTATCGCAATCGTAGGACCAAATTGTCCGCTCTAGAAGAGTAGGTCGGTGGTGTTGCCAATCGATTAGGAGGCGTGGACGAAAGATTCAGACACGTCGACGAGCAATTGGGCGAGATTAAAGCGCTATTGGCCAGTTTGGCCCAACCATCATCGGTTCCTAGGCGCAATGACGAGTCCCGGCGCTCCCACCGAGGGGCTCGACCCCAAAGCTCCGCACTAAATCACCAACAACCAGAAGAAGACGAAGTCATTAGCCGAGCACCGGGCTCAAAAGCTTTATCTGAACTCCCTGCTAACGACCTGCGCCACCGACTGGAAGAAAGGAAATCGGCTCGTGCAAGTCGGGGTCAGGATTAGGTGGAAGACAATATCAGTCCACTAGAAGCCAAACTAAAAGAGCTCAGAGACCACGTCGGTGATATACAAAGAATGCAACGTGCCCGAGCACCCATCGCGGTAAACGCGCTTGTTGATTCAACTAAATCCCCGTTCATCGAAGAAATCAGGGAAGAGCCGCTTCCAAAGGGATTCAAGATCCCTCAACTCAAACAATACTCCGAAATTGGAGATCTAGCCGAACACTTGGAGAATTTTAAAGTCCGAATGGATCTCCACGAGGTCAACGGACAAATCATGTGCAAAGCTTTCCCCCTGTCATTGACTAGCTCAGCTTGTACATGGTTCCGCAATTTGAAGTCGAGGTCCATTTTCTTGTTCGTCGAATTGAGCAGAACGTTCGCAACTCAATTCATCGAAAGCACCAACCCAAGGAAACATTCTATCCACCTCGCAGCGGTCAAACAAAAAGATAACGAGTCGCTAAAAGATTATCTCGCACGGTTCAACACCGATGCAGTTCAAGTAGAAAACTTATCTCAAGATGTGTTGCTGCATACTATGATCGGAGGATTGGGGGACGAAAAATTCCTTTGGTCGATTGGGGAGCAGCCTCCTCAATCCGTAGTTGAATTTCTTGACCGAGCTACCAAGTACATCAATGTAGAAGAATTAGTAAACGCTCAGGGGTCGTCATATAAAAGGAAAGACCGCAGGGAAGAAAACGGTTCGAAAAGACACAACCAGATCGGAGATTGCCAAATCGAAGCAGTGCTCCTCGAGGAGCCAAAGCTTCGACCCCGCGGTTCGAAAAATACATTCCACTCAAAACGACCATCGAATAAGTATTCTTGGCCGAGAAAGATAAATAAATGTTTGGACGACCTGCGAAAATAAAGACTGACCCCAACAGAAGGTCAAAATCAAAATATTGTCTATATCACAAGGACTAGCGTCATAACACAGCAGATTATTTTGACCTGAAGCGATAAATAGAAACCCTCATCCAGCAGGGGTTCTTGAAAGACTATATTGCCCAGCGTCAGGAGGACCGGAGGGCCACAGATCGGGAAAATCAAGATAGAGAACCGATCAATAATAATCCGGCGGAAGAAATCCACATGATCTTTGGTGAACCCACTACTGAAGATTCTGGTAATACCTACAAAGCCTACGTACAACAGAGAAGAACATCCGAACCGGAGCTACAAGTGAATACGACGAGCCGACCATTAAAAATTGCGAAGGTCACCCATCATGCGATAACGTTCTTTGAGGAGGATGCCCGAGGTATATTACACCCACACGACGATTCCCTCGTAGTATCAATGATGGTCACCAACAAAAAACTTCACATGATGATGGTCGATACAGGAAGCTCGGCAGATATTATGTATGCCTCAACATTCGACAAAATAAAAATTGACCGATCCAGACTGAGACCGATCAAAACTGCCTTGACTAGAGTCACGGGGGACAACGTCATGCCGGAAGGAGAGATAACTCTTCTGGTCACAGTGGGGGATGAGCCTAATTAGAAAATGATTATGGTAAATTTCCTCGTCGTCAACACCCCATCCGCCTACAATGCAATCATCGGCCGACTCATATTCGAGCTCTCAAAGCCGGCATTTCCACCTATCATTTGGCTATGAAGTTCGAGACCGACGATGGACTCAGGGTAGTCAGAGGGGATCAACAGGAAGCTCGCCGGTGCTATGAGCTGACCTTATGGGGAAAAAATAAAAGTTTGGTTTTAGCTGTTTTGCACACGACCTCTTGGATCCCAGAGAAGAAATAAAAGAGAGCGGATCACCTGCTGAAGAGTTAGTTGAGGTCCCATTATCAGACGACGAGCCGACCAGGTCGTTAAGATCGGATCCCAATTGAGAAATGAGTTCAGAAAGGACTGACCACTTCTCTGAAAGAACATGTAGACATATTCGAATGGTCTTATCAAGATATGCCGAGAATCAGTCCTGAAGTAATGGTCCATCGACTCAAAGCCGATCCGACCTTTAAACCGGTCCGTAAAAAATGACGACCTTTCAACACGGAGAGATATGCTGTAATTGAAGAAGTCCAAAAACTACGCCAGGCAGGATTTATCCAAGAAATTTGTTATCCAGATTGGCTCACTAACATCGTCTTAGTGAAAAAAGCCAATGAAAAATGGAGGGTCTGTGTCGACTACACCGACCTGAACAAAGCGTGCCCTAAAGACAGCTTCTCACTGCCCAGAATAGATCAGCTCGTCGATGCGATATCAGGTTACGAGCTACTCAGTTTCATGGATGCATACTCTGGATATAATCAAATCCAGATGTACACTCCTGACAGGTAAAAAACAGCGTTCGTCACAGATCGAGGCCTTTACTGCATAAGGTGATGCCTTTCGGGCTTAAAAATGCTGAAGCGACGTATCAACGTCTAGTCAACAAAATTTTTGCAGATTAGATCTGCAAAACCATAGAAGTTTATGTGGACGACATACGTGTCAAAAGTCTAAAGTCGGAAAACCACGTCGACGACCTTTGTACTATGTTTAGTATTTTGAGGAAGTACTAGATGAAACTCAATCCCAGCAAATACGCCTTCGGAATAGGCTCGAAAAACGTTTCTCGGTTTCGTGGTAAATCAAAGAGAAATTGAAGCCAACTCGGAGAAGATTCGTGCATTGATCGAGATGAGTTCTCTGACCACAGTGAAAGAAGTTCAACGCCTCACCGGATGAGTCGCAACACTTAATCGGTTCGTCTCTAAGGTCACGGACTGATGTCTTCGGTTCTTCAAGCAACTCCGCAAATGTAACGAGATGACCTGAACGCCGGAGTGCGATCAAACCTTCCTTGACCTCAAAACATATCTCAGAGCGCCTCCCCTAGTATCTAAACCGATGCAAGGAGAAGAACTACTTCTATATTTGGCTATTTCCCAAGCAGCAGTCAGTTCTGTCTTAATTCGTGACGATCAAGGTACTTAGAGACTGGTATATTACGTCAGCAAGGCCCTCCTCGACGCAGGAACTTGATATCCGTGTATTGAGAAGCTGGCTCTGGCATTGATAACAATGGTGAGAAGATTACGACCATATTTTCAAGCACATCCAATAGCAGTGCTGACGGATCAGCCTCTGCAGCAAGTATTACAGAAACCTGAAACCTTGGGTCTCCTCGCTAAATGGGCTATTAAGCTCGGAGAATTTGACATATAATACTGACCTCGTACTGCCATCAAAGGTCAGACGGTAGTCGATTTCATCGTTGAATTCACCAACCTTCCCAATGACCGACCTGGTCATAAATCTAGTACCTCTTCTACAGGAAAAAGTACAGAAACCTTGTCGGAAGATGATCCAGCAATGCCCACATGGTTTTTATATGTGGATGGGTCATAGAATTCTCAAGGAAGTGAGGCTGGTCTTATTTTGACCTCCCCCGACAGGGTGAAAGTCCAATATTCGCTGATGTTCGGTTTCAAAGCTTCTAACAATGAGGCGGAATATGAGGCCCTCCTGGCCGAGTTGCGTCTTGTATTAGCAATTGGAGTTCGAAGAGTCAAAATATACAGTGATTCACAATTGGTAGTCGGGCAGGTGACTGCTGAGTACCAAGTAAAAGGGAAGAAGATGTCTGCGTACTTGGCGAAATCCCAAGAGTTACTAGTCCGATTTGATTATTACGAAGTCATTCAAGTGCTAAGGACACAAAATACCAATATGGACTCACTAGCCAAACTGGCGTCAGTAGCCGATGATGAGCTTGGAAGGACAGTTCTCATTGAATTCCTCCCCCATCGAAGCATAATCCAAGAAGATCCCAAAGAAGTATATCCGGTCTTAGCCGAACCGAGCTGGATGAATTCGATTATCCGTTTCTTGTGAAATGACGATTTACCCGAAGACAGGAAAGAAGCACGGAAAATACGATATAGGTCAGTTCGGTATACAATGATCGACGATACCCTGTATAAGAAGGGTTTCTCTCTCCCCTGACTCCATTGCGTGGGACCTGACAAAGCTAACTACGTCTTAAAAGAAATTCATTTTGGGAGCTGTGGAAATCATTCCGGAAGTCGAGCACTGGCACGAAAGGTGATACATCAAGGATAATATTGACTAACCATTCAGAAAGATGCCAAAGAGGTAGTCAAGAGGTATGGCAAGTGTCAACGGTTCGCTCCCATTCCTTATTTGCCCCCGAAAAACTCTCTCCCATGTCCGGGCCGTGGCCATTCGTACAATGGGGAGTAGACATCATCGCTCCTCTCCCAACCGGTAAAGGGCAAGTCAAATACGTGATTGTCGTCGTCGATTACTTCACAAAGTGGGCCAAAGCAAAACCACTTACTATTATCACTGAAAAGAAAACAACGAATTTCATTTGGAGGTCAATTATTTGTCGGTTCAGAATTCCAAATACGATCATTACCGACAACGGGTGTCAGTTCGACAATGCAAAATTTCGAGAGTTCTGCCAGAACTTAGGTATAAAGAATGTTTATTCATCCCATCATCATCCCCAAGCCAATGGGCAGGTCGAAGTTATCAACAAAATTATCAAAGGCCACCTGAAGACAAAGTTCGAAGATGTGGAGGACTATGGGCCTATCGAACCACAGCCGGGTCTACAATAGGCGAAACCCCATTTTTCCTAACATTTGGGACTAAGGCCGTAGTACCAGTTGAGGTCGGAATGCCGACCAATCGGACCGGTTGTTTCTAATCCAACTAAAATGAAGCTCAGCTTCAGATGAACCTCAACCTCGTCGACGAAATCCGAGAAGCCTCTCAAATCCAGATTGCATCTTATCAACAGTGTGTCTCCCGGTACTATAATTCACGGGTTAAGGAGTGACACTTCAGAGTTGGCGACCTCGTTCTCCGAAAGATTACGAAAGAGAAAAAGGACAAAGCAGCTGGCGTGTTTAATCCGAACTGGGAGGGTCCATACAAAATTATAAGTCCGGTTCAACCCTGGACTTATTGGCTTGAAGATATGTCGAGCCAGACCCTATCCCACCCATGGAACGCGGAGCATCTTAAGATTTATTATCAATAAGAAAAGCTAAGTGCTTATCCCCTTTTAATCTCCTTTTGATTACTCCCACTACAAATTTCTTAAAAAGGAAAAACGATTCACGAGCAGAGGTCAGCATCACCCGAAGCTTCATGTATATGAAGTACCAAAGATCGGCAACGATCAAAGCACATAAATAGGCAACCGCCTTCACAAACACCCATGGCTTGTCATTTTACTCCGATAATCCGAGCTGGATTTTGCTCGGTCACAGAGTAAGGGGGGCAAACATCAGGTGAACAGTCAATATAAGTCACAAGTCCACAAGCATGCAACAAATGCAAAAACGGGCTAAAGTGATTCATCTAGAAAAAGATTTCAGAAAGGTCACCCAGTCAATGTATGATATACATAACAAATGACAGAAGACCTTAGCTGGGCTAATCTAAAACAAAAAAATAAAAAAATTGTTCAGAACCCTGGGCACGGGCAAATAAGGGTGAAGATTCAAGGCGCAAGATCAGCCTCAAAAGCTTGAATTGGAGGATCAGCCGCCATAGCCGGATCACACTCTTCTTCCTCCGAGTCAAGGAATGAGAGATGTAGATCGGGATGACGACTCTGCACCGTCATTCGACACTTCTCGTATCCGAAGTTGAACATCTCATCAGCTTTGGTTGTCTTGACCTCTAAGTCAGCTCGGACTTGTGTTAGATCCTCCTGGAGAGTTGCACCTTCAGCCTTTTGTTTCTCCATCCGAGCTATGAGCTCGAACTCAACCCTCTTCACCTCCGCTAGTTCGGCTCGAAGCATAACGTTCTCTTGCTCCTAAGCCTCCAGAGCCCTCTTCACCTCCTCTCCGGACTTTAACACCTCGTCCAGAGTCCGCTTGGTAGCAGCCAAGGTTCCTTCAAAGCTAAAAATCATACCCTTGTCTTCGATCATTTCCTCGTGCAGCGCCTGGCATCTGAAGGCGATCTGTGAAGAATCCAAGGATGCAAAATCAATATACATAAAAAATAAGAAGAACGCACGAGACACTCAGTAATAGGTATACCTTGGCTCCAAAGGCTCCAAGCGTGTTCAGCATCGTCAACCCCGGAACCTTCACCATAGCATCCACCTCGGCTTCAGGTACGGCCTTGTATGCCCACTTGCACAAATTGTAAAGATGCAGGGGCATCTCTAGGCCCCGACGCAAGCATGAGGCGGACTGAGATGACACCGCTACGGATGAGCTCCCGGATAGACCAGCTTCAGACACAGCCACCAGATCTATGATTTGAGGCGGCATAGGCTTAGGAGCAGCAGCAACCATAGCCTAGGTTGAAGGAACTGCCGATCTCACCTCGGAAGAAGGGCTTAGGGGGTTAGTGGACATAGGAGCCACAGGGGGCTGATCTGACTGGCATTTTGCCACTGCCTTCTGCTTCATTGCCCTGATCTGCTCCTTCTTCTTAGTTGACAAGGAGGCAAACTTCCTTTTAGGAGCCGGAGCAGACATACCTGGGAGATAGAGTACGAGATGTTGTTAGTACGTAGTGGTTGTCAAGGGTAAAACTGCATCAGACTTAATTAAAGCTCACCTTTAGAATTAATGCCTACGTCAGCTAAGGTCTCGTGGGAAAGAAAAATTTTAACACTTCGGAAGCTGGGGTCAAGCTCCCACACAGCGGCAACACGCTTTTCTTCTTCCGAGCTCAAGTTGGGAGGGTTTCCACGAACTGAAGATACAAGTACAAGTCTGGTCAGATCGCTTCAAGCAAATGAATATAAATACACACACACACACACACACACACACACACACACAGTGACAGACGACCCGACCTGGCACTAAAAACCAATTGCGCACTTGATGAAGCGGGAACTCAGCTTCAGGTTGGGATCCTTCCCAACCTTTTGTGGCGAAAAACCACTCCTCCTTCCAGCCATGAACCGAGGAGGGCTGATCATCAATGAGGCGATGACCTTTCCTACCCCAAGGTGACATATAGTACTATCCCTTAGAATCAGGATGACACTACAGCTGATACAAATGCATCAGTTTGGCAATTGTTGGATCCAACCCATGGACTTGACACCACAAAACAATACAACCGATCAGAGTCCTCCATGAATTAGGACTTAATTGACCCGGGGCTAGGTTTACTCTGGAAAGATACTCCCTCACTACAGGAAGTAGAGGAAGATAGAAACCGACTTCAAAAAACTGTGAATAGATGGTCACTTGATCATTGGGACGACGGGTCAGAAAGTCATCTAAGCCAGGGAGATGAAGATCAATAAAACCGGGGATGCAATATTCCGACCTAAGCTTATCCAGATCGATTTTGGTAAGTCTGGTCTAGATCAGGTCGGCGGGATAATCCGATGACCTATCGGCCACTGACTGATGACCCGATGTACCAACAACAGGGACTTCGTCCGAGGCAAAAGAAGGAGTCTCTACGACAACAGCGCGCCCCGGGGACTCTCAAGGAATTGATTGGATTTTCGCTAATTGGGATTCTTCAATCGGTTGAGGAACAGACATGGTCCGAGAAGAACTTTCTTCTGAACCCAACATAACTGTCCGTAGAAGAAAAATGAATTAAAGCAAAAAGAAGATGAGGATAGAGATTCAACTTACCAGATCACACTCCAGGACAGAGACCGACTGATTGTTGATAAGAGGTTCAATACTAACTTCTGATAGCGGCAAGGAGAAAATAAAAAATCGCACTAACAAAGGAGCAGCACAAGGCAGAGAGGGGAGAAATCCCTGAAAATTTGCTAAATGCCTTATTTATACTAAGGGGATTGGCTAAACCTGAACCCTGTAGCTGCCACATGTCATCACTCTGTGGCCCCGAAACATGAGCCGACATGACCTTTAACGTGCCCCGCCACGTGTCCGCACTCTCATTGGATATACGAATATTGACTGCCTACTCCGAGATACGAGAACCACGTGTCACCTTTCTATTCGTCCGGAGTGAAAAAAGCCTGCCGCGTCGTACCCCCATCATGGCAGTTTTTTAAAATTTGAAACGACGCATTAAATGCGACTTACTGCAAAAAATAGATCGGCCTCGTCCACTCAAGGATGCTCCCGAGCTAGAAGGATCTTCCTCGAAAGCAGGGGGGCTCCTGTTATGGGTAAAATGTTCACCCGAACCGACGAGACATGTGAGACCTCGGTAGGCAATACTCGAGGTCACAATCAGCTAGAAGGTCCGACACCCAAGGTCGGCTCGGAAAATTGTTCTCGATGTAGGGGCGGACGACCTTATCTCCAAATCGTAGATCTAGGCCTTAGAAGATCGGGGAGTATCATATCTCCACGATATCAGCCAGGATATTAGCCAGACAATGAGCCTAAGTAAAAGCTCCTTGACTACTATAAGAAAGGGAGATCTCTCTCGTCGAAAGTAAGATTAAACCAACATACAATTCCCTTTCAAAAAGAGACTACTGACTTAGGCATTAGAGGACTGACGGTCGGGCCCCCGACCACCTCTTAGCGTTCGATTCCATTTTGCAGAGACCTAAGTTAAGATCCAAGCCATCTACGACGTTTGTAGCTCAATTCCGATCGACTTCTAGGTGGAATCATTTCCACTTCGTCTGTTACATAAATTTGGTAACAACACATACTATCATTGACAGCATTCCTTACCGTCATCAATATGCTAATATCCCATAATGCGCATGTTGGAAGAGCCTTTAAATTGTGCATTGATCGGGGTCCCATGACCGGTTGGACAGACTGGTCTGATCGGTTTGAGTTTGGACAATGGAGGTAGCAAGGTCCTTGGACTGTCATGACTGGTCATGACAGGTCAGACAGTGAGGGCCGATCGGTTGGCTGTTGAGGCTGGCGTGACGAATCTGAAAGTTTTCCCTCTGAACTATTTTTGCGTGGTCCGACCTGTCGGCTATGTACGCATTTTCTTAAGCAGATACGCGGATTTGAGTAAGTAGTTTCTAATTTTGGTTTGTCGCCTATAAGTTGGAGCATCCGCATCAGTAAACGTTTTTGTAGCTAGGTGGTAATATGAGGGACATACAGTACATATGAACTCCGAATCAGGACAAACGTGGATACTATGCTCCGGATTCAGATCCACTTTACACTAAGGGGACTCTTTACAGGATACAGTCAATATATCGCTCTCATACTCATGTCCTCTACCAATCCCGTATGTATTCACCTCTTTAGAAGAATTTCAGACTTATCTTACTTAGACTTGGGATTCTGACAATCCCCTTTATGTGGCCCTTCCTATCTATAATTTAGCACCTCATCTTGGCCTTCCATTTGCCGTTGGCATTTGATCTCGATCAAAAATATCCCCCATCACTGCTCAAAATTTCTTCCCCTCATAATTAGTGCTTTTGAGGAAGAACGAGAACCCATGTCACCGCTTTTCTTTTCATTACCTTTCGACTGTAGGGCTGGGATAATGGTCTCAACGCTAGTGGTCTTCCTCCTTGCACACAAAGAGTCATTGAATAACTCATATGAATCTGGAAGAGAATTGAACAGGATGCATGCCCGATCTTCATCCTTCATTGGTTCATCTGTATCCACCAACTTGCAAATCATCCTATTAAATGTGCTAATGTAGTCCTCCTCATCCGTCTCCTCCGCAATCTTCAGGTTAAACAACTGAAGCATCAAATAAAGGCGATTCTTTAGAGATTTCTTCGCATACACATTTTCCAACTTCGACATCGTATCGGTTGCAGTCTTTTCCTTCATGACGTTATAGAGGAGGTTATCCTTTAGGCACAACTGGATTGAGGTTTTAACTCTCTTGTCAAGCTTCTTCCACTCATCCTCTTTCATAGTCTCAGGTTGCTTTCCAAGAGCCTCTTCAAGCCCTTGCTAAACTAGGAGAGCTTCCATATTTACCTTCCATAGTTCGTAGTTGTTTTTGCTGGAATACTTCTCCATGCCGAACTTTGTACTCAATACCATACGCTTGTCTTAGATTCGAATTTTGCAACCACCCAACGATAGCTCTGATACCACTTGTTGGGAAAATCGTCCCGTAGCAAAAGCAAACCAAACACACAACAAATAATAGAATCAAATGAGTAACACAATGCAATCACACCACACAATCAACACACATAGAGACAATCAACTTTAACATGGAAAACCTCCTTCACGGGTAAAAAACCATGGCACAAAGCGAATCTACTATGAATCAAAAGATTACAGAGGTGAACAACCCACAAGCAAGGAACCCAAGAGAAAACTCAACTTCTCTCTCTCTTTGAAAACCCTCTCCCCACACCCTAATACAATTAGGAAACCTTAGGACCCCTTAGGATTACATCTAATCCCGGTTACAACCCCTTTTTATAGAAGAAATCTCGAAATTAGAAACAACTTATGGAGATTTGCATAACAGCGTATAACACCGACACTGCCTGCGACCGGTCGTTGGTGTAAAAAACATTCTAGTGAGAAGAGCCCCCAAGTCGACTTGTCGTGCTTCAAAACAATCGTTCGCTAACCCTCGTGTGATTGGTCGCAGCTCACCTTGCGACCAGTCACCAGAACCTAAAATTATCCAGTGACCACAGTGCTCCCAGGGGAGAAATTAGACTGGTTGCAACACACCCGCGACTGGTTGCCAAATCCTGTTTTAACACAGTTTGAAAGCTCCACCAACACATTCCTTGTTGAGACATTTCATCAAATAGTTAGCATGCATGACATACATGAAAGATTATACAATGGATTTTTTAGTTTTTACAAGTAAGGCCATTTCTCTAGTGACCTTAATTCTGATATTATAATCCATGCACCCGGAATCTGAAAAAAGGGGTCCAACTTATTCCTTCGAATAAAGAAAGAAAGAAAGAAAGAGCATCACTAATTTCTAATACAGTTCATATAAAATGAACCATCAGCCTCAAAACGCAAAAACGTGCTTTCTAACATACTCATAGGCTCTAATTCAGAATCTAAACACAATAAGAAAATCTTAGAGTTCTAGATTTCATAACAACTCGTACAGTTGGATGCCAGAACTGTACAAATGGTTTCTATGCAAATGTTGGATTCTGAAAGACATTTTACACAACCACTATGGATGCACTATTGGATTAAATTGCAATAGTTAGCTCTTTCTTCAAACAGCTAACATAACAGTAAAGAGCTCCATATTCAGCAAAGATTCAATGGCCACGCTTTTAAGGCCACGTTTGGATGCACTATTGAGCTGAGCATGAGCCAAGCTAGCTCGGTTAGCTTGCTTGACTCAGCTTGAACTAGCTTGATTTAAAGGTTTGGTTCGAACCAAGCCGAGCTATTTTTCCAAGCTCGAAATGATTTTCAAGCTAAGCTTGAGCTAACTTAAGCTCGATGTGGCTCGGCTCGAAGTTCGGCTCATTCGAAGCTCGATTCGGCTGACTTAGTTGGAAAAATATGTTTTTTAGTCCCACATGGAAAGTGAGCAAGGAAATGAGAGGTGAAACTCTCTATAAAAGTAAGTGGGGGATATAAATGGGCTTTGGGCCCAATTTTTTTTTATTGTTTTAAACCAGGCTTTGGGATGAGCCTATTTAAAATTTTGTTATTTAGCCTTGAACTTAGCTTGAAATGGGCTCAAACTCGACTCGTAAGCTCAGTTAAGCTAGCTCGAACATCTCAACTTGAGCCAGGGTGGTCATTGAACGAGCCTAGCTCGAACATGGCAAAGCTCGGCTCGTGCTCAGCTCTTCTATTGTATTGGATTGCAATAATTAGTTCAGTAATTGGAAATGCCTTCTTTTATTAGCTAACGGTGCAATTTAGATACATGTGGAAATGAAAATTGGACGTATGATCCGCGCAACATAGTGCAAATGCGGTGGTGGGATGCATTTTGGGTGGGCCAGAAAACTGAAATCGTATCCGCTGGCTGCCATTTCTGCCTCAATTCATTATCAGAACCTCTTAGGTAGGACCTGAATTGTAACAGTTGTGGACTTTGTGGCACATGTGCCAATTGGGTGTCGAAGGGAGACTGAAATATGAGTTGTGGCACATGTGCCAATTTGGCATATGTGAGATGGGCCATCCATCATGTACGGTCCCCATTAACATGCCTGAGACCAGAAGCTAGGCTGGTCCACTCGAAGGGCATGACCCAGTTGAGTATAAGTCAAGCCAATTTTCTTGAATTAGCCCAACTAGTTCTACATTTGCGCCCAAACCAAACAAGCCCTCGTCTGGTGAGCCTCAAATTGAGTATACACCTATTCTTTGCTTGCCAGTGTGGCCCACTTGATGAGTGTACTGGCCTGTCCTGGTGGGCCCACATCCATTCAACTAGGATTACAATGCAGATCTCATCAATAAATTGATAGAGGATGCAGGCCCCACATGAAGATAGAAAGAAAATAAACCATCCTTTTTTCTTTTTTTTTTTTACAAAATGATGCTTTGTTTTATGATAAAAACGTGATCATTGAGAAGATCGACGGACAGATATCGATCTGTTTATTGATAATAAGACATCCTTATTTCTACCATTAGCTATAAGATTGTAGTTGAAGGCATGTCGACGTGTGTGTGTAATTAGTCGCCGCAGTCGACAAACTGGTAGTTAACGATCATGTGGCCTTGAGCATTGCCATTCCCATCGGTGTCGATCTGATCGAAGACGGCCTTGTCTAAATCCAGCCCTCCATTGCTACATTGGTCCACGATCCTCGCTGTCACCTGGGCCCCAGTCCTTGTGTTTGTTACCTGCGTAGCATTAGCCATTGAGTCAATCAGCCGGCCCAGCCCACCATGGGTTAGTTTTGGGCTGAATTTTAAGCTAATATTCTGGGCCTGAAATCAAGGCCCATTTAATAACTGGGACCATGGTTTTGACAACTGCAGCCCGTTCTGGTGATGGCTTTCAGAGGCCCACATTAATTAACTGGCCCACCAAGCCCAAATCTGGCCAATTGTCAAGGTCCTTTATGATGTTAGTTTGGGTGAATAAAATAAAAGATAATTACAAGCGTTTATGACTATTAGCAATAAGGTCCTTATTTTCAGTGGACCTTGTATATGTGGGGCCCATGAGTTGTGATCAGGACCATGGATTTGATTATCCAACCGTAGATTGACGGCACAGCAAAATTTCTGGCCCTTGAAAATATTTGGTCCGTCCACAACTGGATCCATCAAATCAACTGTCTAGATCATCGAACAGTGGACCCCACATTTCCTAAGAACATAAAGCTCTGCCTCTGCAGCAGAGGTCTCCACTAGTGACTAATAGGGAACTTCCCATTGCCATGGATATTGAGCATATAGGGCCTGTGTTTTAGTGATCCAGATCAGTGGTCTAATGGTCAAGATCATGGAATACCTACACTTCAGATATCTCCATATTGGACGATCCTAACCATACAATTATTCACTACAAATTGACGGTTAAGAAAACATATACCGGGGTCCACACTCAAGGGAACAAAGGCCAAAGATTATTTGGCCATGATCTTCCAATTTGTGAAATTTTGGGTTTTGCTTTTGGCCAATCCATAGTGGGGGCCATCAGATCAATGGTCTAGATCACTTATGATGGACCCAACATTCACAGACTTCAGATCAATGGTCTAGTTCACTCATTAGGTGGGCCTAAGAAATGGATGGTTATAACTTATAACAACTTTCTCAGCCAAATAAATCATGGAGATGAATCTGTAAAACAATAGGCCGGCCTACTCATCAGGTGGGCTACAGTATACAAAACAAATGTTTGCCTAAAATCAAAGTCCTTTCAGCCATCCATTTATTTTATAACCCGTGCCCTGTGGCCTGACCAATGATAGCCTGATTTTGGACTGGGGCATTTGCACACTGTGGCCCACCTGATGGACGGCTTGGATGTTCACCGTACACGCCATGAAAAGGGGCTGGGCAATCCACGCATGTGATGTTCACAAACTCATGAAAGGATGCGTTGGACTCCTGTGTTAGTTTTACACCATTTAAAAACTGATGGCACTCTTCAAATGTAAGCATGGTATGGTTGTACAACAATTTAAACCGTCCACATCTGTGACCCAACTGTGAATGAAACATACCAAAAAAAATATCACTGCGAAGACAATATTAACCATTCGATCATTCTCTTCAAATTTGGACCACTCACTATTTTACTTTTAACCCATTAAATAGGTGATTAGGATTTCTTGATCAGTGTGATTTTAGAAATATTATACAAAAAAGTCGAATACTTAGGTAATCAGATATATACAATTAATATCTATTTAAAAACCTAAAAAATTAAGGAAATTATTTAATTTTATAAAATTAAAAATAATACTTATAGGGCATTTGGATCATAAGTTACTTCAACTTATCTTGGTCTCTACTTATTAAACTGAAGTAATTAAGTAATTTTAAATAAAAAAAACTACTTATAATTGTCATAAACCAAACTTACTCATCTTAAATAAGTTACTTATCTACTTTAAGTTGAAAAAGTAACTTATTTGGTAGTATACAAACCGGCCCTTAAAATAAAAACCCAATAAATTAGTAATATATATATATATATATATATATATATATATATATATATATATATATATAATAGACTACTATTAAGCTATAAATCCTAAATGTACATCCCTTTCTGCATGGGCCATCTAACAATCTATCTACGGTTATGATTAACAAAGCTCATATGGTCTTACCAACAAGCACCGTCCGCAGGAGGCCTGGCCAGTGGGGCCCACAGGGCCGCAGAAGGCGGTCCAACCGTACCTCTGGCGCCACTCGAGAGGCTTGTTCGCGTCCCATGTGGCGCAGTAAACGCTGGCCCTGTTCAAGTCCCAGTCGATCTGCGACGGATTGTAGACATTGTACGTCGCGCGCACGTTAGACGCGCTCTGCGCCTCGGCTGCTGCTAGAATGCACAGTAAGAGTGCCGCGCAAAGCTTGAGAGAACCCATTCTTCTTCTTTTCTGATTTGAGGTTGGCCAAACGGGGCTCGTATTTATAGAAGACGTTCAGTTATTTAAATTACCAAAGTGCCCCTAGTTTCTGTAGAAAACCATGATTATGCCATGCCGTGTGATTTTGCCCATATGGGCGTCGGCATCAAGATGGTGCGACGTATGACGACCGGTCTAATGATAAAGCCAAATGGTAAAGTTGCTTGGAGTCAATTCTTCCTTCTGACATATCGCACGTGTAAGAGATCTGGGACGTTCACTTGGATAGCCCATCGGAGCGTGCGCTCTCCCCAAAATGGTTCGCACGCGTTAGAAACTGCAAAATCCAGCGGCTTCATCGAGTTAGTAAAGTAAGGAACCGTTAGATTTCCGTGATAGTTCAGGACCATTTAGAAAAAAAAAATGGTGACGAATCCTTTACTGTGCACGTGGCATAATTTTACGGTAATCCAGACCGCTAAAATTGCTGACCCAACTATGAGTGCTACGTAAGGCAAAAATAGACGAAGAAAATAACAGTTTGACCACTTCTGCTTTAATTTCCACCATCCATTTGATATCCATCAATTGGATGGATAGGATCGCTTGATTAGAGTGATTTTATTGATATTGGATGGTCTGGATAGCTTTACTTGAGTTTCACATACGAGGACGACAAGTCGCCCCCATTTTCGAAGTGGTGGTGAACTATCAGAGAGCTCTAATCCAAGGAGGAGATGTATGATAAGTAGCCGGAAGTATACGCAGGTTTTTAACTATTACAAGTGGGACCTACGGCCTGGTAATCCGGACCGTTGGTCTGTTGAGCCTCAGTCGGAATGGTCCAAAATTCAAAAGCCTTTCAGATTGGAAGATCGCAGGCCTAGCAACCAATATTCAGAGACCTTTCGGACACTGTTCTATTTCTCATCTGAACCATTCATCTCTAGGCAAAAAATTGAAAGGTTAAGATCATCCAATCAAGAATATTTTCACACAAATAACCATCCACTGCGAGGCCCAACATACGATTGATTTAGATCATCCGGAAATAAGCCCCATAAGCCAGAATTTAAAACGCCCGTTTGTTCCTTTACCAAAATACCCCTGCAGAACTGGAAAAATTACAATAAGCGGGTGAAATTTCTACCACCTTTCGCTATCAAGGAGACCATGAATTACCCCATAAACTCAATCGCTAGGTTCCGTAATTAGTGGAGTTAGATGCACTGCTTTTCTAACAGCTGACACGTGGCAGACGTCAAAATCAACATCTGTCATCACGGAGGCCCACCAATGATGGGCCCCACAGCCCGAGAACGAAAGGGTACTGTTAGCCAATCCTAGCAATACGATTATGGGCCTTGTTCCAATCTACGGCTTAGATCATCCCGTCAGCCAGATTTCAGCTTTTCTATTTTACCATAACCTACTAAAAAATAGCAGCCTACAGTTTTGACCGTCAGATCTCTATTTCTTGCTCCCAGGAACAACGCATGCACGTGGACACGAGAGAAAACGTCCATTATTTTTTACACGTTTGACCTACCTCATGAATTGATGGGCCTGATCGTTTTGGCCAGGTCATCCACACAGTTCGGCCCACCTCATTCACAGCCGGGATGTCTTGCATGCAAGATAAACACATGACATTGGCGGATTTCGTACTGAGTTACTGAGTAAACTCTGTGGGGTCCACCTTCATTTATGTATTTTATCCACTCCGTCCATCCAATTTAACAGATAATTTTAGGGCTTGAGTCCAAAAATGAAGTATATACAAATCTAAAGTGGACCACACTACAGAAAACAGTGTGAATTGAACGTCACTGTTGAAGATTCTTGGGGCCCACGGAAGTTTTAGATCGAGCTGATATTTCTGTTTTCTCTCCATCAATGCCTGTGTGATCTTGTGAACAAGTTGGATGACAAATAAAGGTTTCAACGGTGGAAATCATCATTCCCATTATTTCATGTGGTATGGTCCACTTGAACTTTAGATATGCTTCAATTTTCGTTTTAACGGCTTAAATGAGCTGTAAAAATGGATGGACGGCATGGATGAACTACATACGTTTCCAATGGGCCCAAATGAGTTTACTCAGTACGATAAAAGCGTACTGAGTAACTCAGTACGCAGTCCGATTTCGCTTTACAGTATCTTCATACGCGGCCAACCTGATGTTATAGCTATATGATTTCAACGTGGGGCCCAACTTTTGGATGGCTATATGCACACGACAACAAATGCATGTGAACACTTCTCTTTCCAAAGTCCACATGAAAATTGGAGATGAATACGACACCTAACGGATGAGAGGAAAAAGTTCGGTTTTGACCGTAGAATAATAGAGGCCACAGGACAAATCAGGCAACTCACGTTATCACCGCTCGTTACGTATCATCTTTTTGTTCTTCCATGCATGATCTTTATCCAATGCCGGCCGGTTCTTAGTTTTTTTTTCAAGTGGGGTCCACCATTGATTGATCAAAAGCAATGATATTGTAGTTACTTTCTTGACCGTTCATTTTCTGGTCAATAATTGTAGGGTTAGGATCTCTTTTTCTATCGGGGAGATTTTTGGCGCCATGGACGATGGCCCATCGTATCAAAACATGGATCGCAACGCCATGGGTCCCACTTGTACAAATGAAAACCCACATTCTCAGCATTGTAAATAGAACTATGGTCGGGAAATGCTCCTGATCCCATGCATCCCACCGGTATCTGGTGATCCCTCCTTCGATATAGTGGGCCACCAAAGGATGCAACAAAAAGACTAAGATGGTTCGGATTGGAATGTCCTAACTTTCAATGTATGTCATTGTCATAGCTATTTTAGGCCACTGAACCAACGGTGATCCACAGTCATGGAACGGGGTGAATCAATTTATCAATGGTCCTGATCATCCTCTAAGTGGGTCATGTGTCATGTGTACGGTGGGGATGGCAGTCTGCAGACCAAGTAAACCATGGTATATGCACTCCAATTAGTATCATAACCGTCCAGACGGTGCCAATATGGCACTCGTGATTGTCCATAAGGTGGGCCACACTGTTTAGATCTTCTGGCCACCAAAAATCACTCTGTTGCAATCCTCAAGTGCGCGACAGCGCATGAAAGAAACGATGGCTAGAAAAAGACAAGTCGACCATCCATTTGTTTCATATGTAGGGCTCTCAATGGATCGGATCTGAATCGGATCCAAAGTTGGATCCGGCTCCAAGTCCGTATGGACGGATTCTGAATCCGGATCCAAAAGGTGATATCCATATCCACCTATTTAAAATTTGTTAGATCCATTTTTGATGTAAGATCCATATAATGATTCAGGTCGGATCTAGGTCCGAACCCACTCCATTACAAATATAAAAAAAATATATAATATAAAATATATAATATAATATATTTAATTTAGTAAAAAAACGATGCAAATCTTGTGGCATGGCTGACCTAAGAGTGGCATGTCTCAATTTTGAGACATGGCCTAAAATAATATGTAAAACGGATGGCCAACATGAATATAACATATTGACAATGAGTCGGATCTTAATCAGATGAGGATCGAACTCGGATATGTTCCTATGAATCCAAATCCGATCCATTTAACTAACTACAACTATTTTAAGATCCAAATCCATATTGTATGGATTCGGAGTGAATCGGATCTCGGATCTAACCCGCTCCATTGAAAGCACTATTCATATGTTGTGGGCTGTTTACATCGAATTTTGTAACAGGATCCTTCGGACGTTCACCTTCCTCCAAGCGATTTCCTCATTGGGCCTGAAAGGAGACAAAAAATAACTAAGGGTGGCCGGCGTCCAGCCGTTGGCCTTCCAATGCTTAAGTTAGATAGGGTGAGGTTGAAAAGAGAACAAAATAAATGGGAGAGGCTAGAGATTGGGTATTATGTACCTTTATCATCAATAGAGTCATCTATTTATACAGATCTAAATGACCCAACCCGCTAGGCAAGTTGTTAAGATTAGTACTGATTTCATGGGATAAGAAGCTTATCTCGTTAATCCTTGGATAAGGAAGTAGTTAAAACATCCTAGACGTCTAGCTGATTACGTTTCTGGATATTCGGAGCTAAGAATAGATATAAACAGAAACCGGCCTATACGGGCTGCTCGTACTATGAGACGAAGGTCGTCTATGCCAGAGACCAGAAACCACGATCACTCAGATGCCGGGAGCTGCTCATATCAAGTGTGCTCGCATTTAGCATACGGAATGCGACCCCTTCCGTCGAGCACGAAACGAGCTGCTCGCATTCTGGAGATGTGACCCCTTCCGTCGAGCATGAACTGAGCTAGTCGCATTCTGGAGATGCGACCCCTTTCGTCGAGCCCGAGCCGAGCTGCTTGCATTCTGGAGATGCGACCCCTTTCGTCGAGCACAAACCGAGCTAGTCGCATTTTGGAGATGCGACCCCTTTCGTCGAGCACGAGCCAAGCTGGTCGCATTCTGGAGATGCGACCCCTTTCGTCGAGCACGAGCCAAGCTGCTCACAGTTCTAGGATACGATCGCGATTCCTCACATCTCTTTTTAAAGCCAAACTTATCTACAACAGATGCCCCCCAAACCCTTGGCGTTGAGGAGCTATGCCAAGGGTTTTGTTTGTATGTGTAGCTGGCTGCTGGGAGAGAATCGCGCATGATTCATTTAACATGCTTTCGCATTTATGATGGCCAGCTTTACTCGGCTTTTCCTGCCTCAAGAAATGAGGCGTCGGTCACCACGTGTTTCCGTATTTAATGCTAGTACCTGTTCGTCTGTCGTGCCGGGTGAGAGGCTGCCGCGTGTCAACCAAATCAAACGGAATGATTGCGTATAAACATCAGATCCTGCAGAATTTCTTCCATTTTCGAACTTCAAGCTGCAGAGTTTTCTTCTTTCTTCTTCTTCTTTGTTTTCGGTGCAAACCTCTTTGCAGATGTAGTCTTCCTTTCTATTTTCTTCTCCCATCTTACTTTTTCTTTATAATGGCGGAGGTTTCTGATGAAGAGATTGTTCCTCTGGGGGATGAAACCCCTGATTCTTCTGAATCCAACAACGCCAGAGTACCGGCCGGGAGATATTCTGCCGCCGGTTACTCTTCTATACTGACGGAGGAAAGGCTTTCTAGTCTTAGGGAAAAATATCGGGTCCCAGACTCTATTTCCTTCAGATTGCCTGGGAGAGGGGAGACAGCCGATGCACTGCCACCATGCTGTGTAGTTTTTTACGAATATTTTTTCAAAGTGGGCGTGCGTCTTCCCCTCTACCCTTTCATACGAAATTTTCTTCGTATCTACAAGATTGCCCCGGGCCAACTAATCGTTAATGGCTGGCGGGTGCTTCTGAGTACATTTGTCCTCTGGAAGCAAGCGGGTAACGATGAGTTAACCGCTGATGAATTTTTAAGGTTATTCCAGCTGAAGAAGGCACCAGCTAGCGAGGGTTGGTACTACCTTTGCTTCTGGCACAGGAATAATTTCATTTTGGGAAACCCTTCTTCCAACTGCCCGGGGTGGAGGAAAAAATGGTTTTATGTCTCCGGCAACTGGGAGTCCGAAATGGCCTCCGACCCCAAAGGCCATAACGTTAATCGCTATTTTGGCGAAGGTGGGTTAATTGTTTGTTGTCTGTCTGAAAGGAACAAAGCCATTGCTCTATAACGATTAATGTGCCTTCTCCTTTTCTTGTAGGGATTTCGACTGGTGTGAAGCCGAACTTGCGAGGAGGACTCAACGAAAAGTTAGTTACAGTCTACAAGCTCTCAGCGGCTGCGCGCCACGTCAACGCTGCTCTAGAGCCTCGTTGTCTCTGTGCGACGGGCCTCATCTTCCAAGAAGAGATGACGAATGTTGGAGATAAAAGAGGCGCACTAGGGGTACTTCCCCGTTTGAAGGGTACAGCCTCGAAGAGGCAAAAGAAGACTACAGGTGGTCCTTCAAGTGCGCCTGCTCCAGCAGAGGGGTCTGCTCGCAGCCCACAATCGCGTGTGGCTGCACCAGGAGCAGTCGCTACGACCTATCGTATGACCGCGACCCCTCCAACCAATGCGACCCATTCAACTTCTGCGACCCCTCCGGCTGACATTCGTGGTCAGCCGATCATCGAAGTTATTGATAATTCGCCGAAAGGCTATCGAAGAGGGGGAGGCCTCCCTCCAAAGGGGGCTACATGCGAGCCTACTGCTGCTCGCGAATTACTGACGCCCGCCTCGGGTACTGCGAGTGCTTGCGAGGTAGGCTCTAAGGAGATGATTGTAGCCCAACCTTCTGGGTCGGGAGTTTTTGTCATCCCACCTCACTTACATCCAATATGTGAGTTTATGTTTGACAAGATTTCTCCCAACTCCTTTGGAGGCCTCCCCGAACCAAGCCCAGAAGCTCTCTCTACCGATATCGGGGTGAGATTATTTCACGTAACCAACCTTCTTCCATTTGTCATTCTTTCTTTATTACTAATATGGCGGGCCACTCTAATTTCTTCTTTTTTTTTATCACAGTCTGGATCTCACGCTTCGTGTCAGATGTGACATTGAAGCAGCCCGCCGCAGCGTGGAGGATGCGGAAAAGAAGAAGAAGACGATGGAGGCCGAGGTCCAAGGGAGGGACCATCTGGTGAAGGCTTTGGAAGCCTAAATCGCTAAGCTAGACGAGGAAAAGCGGATTCTCCTTGTCAAGATTCAAGCCATGACTGATTGCTTTCAGTCATTGGATCTCCAACTCGCGAAGCTTCAAGAACTCCATACCAAGAGCGAGAGAGAGAAGGAGATATTCCGCCAAGACAAGATCCAGCTCGAAGAGCAGCTCAAGGATGCTCGGGCTAAGCTCGAGGAGGCCTAGCAGAGACTCAACCAGTTGAAGGATGACTCCATCCACTGGGAAGAGGAGCGGGTGGCTCTCGTCCAGATGGTATCTGACGAAGGCCCTTGTGCAGTCCAGGAATTTCGAACCTCTCAACTTTACGACGAGGAGCGATATGAAGCGTATATCGCTGGTCGCGATTTTGCGGTCAGAGTTATGCAGCAGATCACTTCGACTTTTAATTTTGAGGAGATCGAAAGGGTGGCTTTCAAGGTTGTGGCCAGAGAGCGAGTTGCTGCTGAAAATGAAGTCACTGGAGCTACAGATGTTGCACCTGCTCCCCAGACTGGTCCTGAGGCTGAGAGCCGCGAGCCCGCTCAAGACGGGGATGACCAGCCTTGACTTCGTTGCTATCCTTCTTCTATATTGTGTATATATTTTTTTTAAAGGAAATTGCCCATGTAACTGACCTGACTTTTTAGCCAATTGTAATGAAAATTTCTCTTTTCTTCAATGCTGTGTACTTTCTCCAACTTTTTCGCCCTGTGTCCATCGTATATTGTCCATTCGTATCACTAACTCATGAAAAAATGAATTAGACTCAATCCGGGGGTCGCGTGACCATGTCCACGTTGAGATAGACTGGTCTATCAATTGAGGTTTTGATTCTACCAAGGGTAGAAGATTGGTCAAGAGAGCATGAGTGTTCTCTTCAGGGCTAATTTTGATCCATAAAATGGAGAAGCAACCAACAAAAATGATTTTAATCCTACCAAGGGTAGGCAATTTGTCAAGAGAATGTATATATTCTCTTCGGGGCTATTCGGGTCCAATTAAATGGAGTAGCGACCAAAAGATTTCTTCAATCTTTAATTCATTCGAATGTCGTTAAGAGTTACATCGAATCAAGGGAAATATTGCAGCAAGTGTTCCACGTGCCAAGGGCGACGTACGGGTCTTCCCTGCATATCTTCAAGATAGTAAGTGCCGGGTCGCACAATTTTGATGACTCGATATGGGCCTTCCCAATTTGGATCAAGCGATCGAGCAGGAACCCCAAGGTTCTGTCTGAGGACTAAATCGCCGAGCTGGAAAGCTCTAGGCCGAGCTTTAGCATTTCGATAGCGAGTAATACGTTGTTGATATGCGGTTGCTCGCATCTGGGAGGCATTTCTCCGTTCTTCTAAGAGATCGAGATGAAGTCGAAGACTGTCACGCCCTGAAATTCGGAACCCGAGTACAACAACCCGAAGCCCGAGTTCCAGAGTGTGAATTGAAAATTCGAGCATAGATTCCTTGAGATTCCATCTCACACATTATATATCTAAAATAAATTCCTAAATATAAAATTTCTTTTCCACTAATGTCTTATTACATTGAATTTTACAAAATAAAACAAATCTGGCGTGATTGACGCTCGAGACCCCTTGAATACTCTCATTTGCCTATGTCTTGTCCTTCCTGAAAACCTGCAAGAACTGTGGTGATTTTGGTGAGCTAAAAGCCCAGTGAGGTCATTTCCATCACAGGTAATATTCCAGTTAATAAGAGATAGGAGATGAATCATCAACTGATAAAATTGTAGGAAATAAATGAGGATGAGGTTATGGTTATACACTTTATGATTTATTATAAATGGAACATGATTATCATGATGTCATGTATGACATGATACGTGTGAGAGCCATAAACGTCTAGGAACTCGTTGCCACTGAACATTAGGAACCTGTCGCAAATCAACCATGCTCACCTAACCGGTACAACGAGGCGGCAAATCAACCATGCACGCCAGTGGGCAAATCAACCATGCACCACTGATCCAACCGAGCAAATCAACCATGCTCAACAAGTGAAACGACCATAACTCGCTGCCACTGAACATTAGGAACCTGTCGTAAATCAACCATGCTCACCTAACCGGTACAGCGAGGCGGCAAATCAACCATGCGCGCCAGGAGTCAAATCAACCATGCTCCTGTTCTGTCGTTGTGTATACAAGATGTATATGAATGTCATGAATTATGGAAGCATATCTCCAAGCATACAATGCATCTCAAATTCAAATCCAAACACACTATGCATGATTAATCCTATTCAAATAATTCATCATCTAAATGTTTTAGTTTATCGTAAATCAAGAGAGTTGAGAAGGACGTACGTCAGTGAGGTTTTGTACTAACATCACTGTCTTGGTGCTTCTAAGTTTCGTCTTATCTAGAATCTAGACTTGTGCAACTAAGAAGGAATAATTGAAACTTAAGAACGCATTAAGATATGAATCCATTAGTTACGACCTGATATGTATGGCGGAAGGAAATAATAACAATTCACATCTAAGACTTAATTAAGAAAGGAAAAGAAGAAAACAAATCCCTTACCTAGAATTGTATTACGAATGAATAAGGAAGGCAAAGCTTCAAATGAAACAAGAAGCAACTCAAGGAAAATCAACAAGAATAACCCAAGATGAATCATCACCTGTGACGAACGATAGGCTCTCTACAAGCCCAAACCTGAATATCGGTTGGCTCAGCGAGTCGCTCAGCGAGTCGACTCGGTTTGGATGTCTAGAAGAGAAGGTCCTTCTTCTCTCATCTTTCTTTCTCCTTTTTCTTCCTTCTTTCTTCTTCTTCTTCTTTTCTTTTCTTTTCTTATTCTTTTCTTTTCTTTCTTTTCTTCTTCTTTTCTTACTCGTTTCCTTCTTCTTCTACTTTCTTGCTGCCCCAGCAAAAGCCACATGGCAGCAACGCCAACAATCAGCATCACGTATGCTGCCCACCCCACTCTCTCTCTCTCTCTCTCTCTCTCTCTGTCCCTCTCACAAAGCCGATTTTTTTTTTATAGCCAATCACACACGCCCACACGACTGTTGTTTCCGAACCCAACTTGGATTCGGATCTTGTGCCTTGCAACCTTAGGCTACGTGAATCGTTGAAACTGTAAGTGGGGTCCACACGACCCGAACGAAACAATTCCCAAGCCACCATGCACAACAATGGCCAGGATCTTGGCCTCTCTTGATTTGGACGGTAAATTCAACAAGAATGGATATACGACCGATGAGGGAGGTTTTCAAAGGAGTACCTTTCGTGAGGGAAAGGAAAAGAATAGACGGTTTGGATGTGTGATGTGGGGTCCACAGATGGACGGTGTGCATCGCCAGCTGGGTCAGGCGGACGCTGTTGCAGCGGACGCTGTAACAGCGTCCGAAGAGAACACGGTCTCTTCTCACTCCTCTTCTTTTTATATCTTACGTGCGTTACACGTACAAGACAGCTTCCAGCTTTCCTGACTAGTGGGGTCCACCGGTGATGAATGGCGTTGAGCGCCCAGGTCGGCAGCGAGCGCTGCTGTCGCAGCGACGAAGAAGAAGGAGGACGTTCTCACCCTCCGCCCGGTCGGTCCGCACCTGCATGAAACGCGGTCCACCCGTTGGGAAGTTAGGTGGGGCCCACACGATCCTACACACAAGGTTTGAGAAATTTATGCACGTTAGGGAGGCAGATCTTGCTTTTCTTTCGTTCAGACGATGGATTGAAGTGGTCCATACAGTCGACCACAGATATTGAGACCACCCACCACTAACATCTAGGTGAGGCGTGCTCCGGATGGACGGTTTGGATTCACCAATGGGGGCCACTGAAGTGGACGGTGTGACCGTTAATGGCGGCAGCGGTAACGTTGCCGCTATATCAGCGTCCGAAGAAGACGCTTCTTCTGCGTGAATCGCGGTCAACGCGTTTTGACCGAGTGCCGACCGTGTGCACTGCACACGGGGGTCCCACCTTGATGTATATGAAAAATCCTCTCCAATCATCAGGTAGGCCACGTTATTTTAGGGTATGACACCAAAAATGAGGCGGTTCCGAAGTTAGATGGCCCACTTATGGCCCGATTTCTGATTAGGGCGTTTGTAGGATGATCGGAGGGTTGAAACTTGACGTGTATGGTTGGATCGTATCCTAGAACTAGTATACGGAGTTTTGCTTGAAAATGATTTCCAAAAATCATAAAACTTGCAATTGGTCTTATAACTTAAGTTGACTAATGGTACTTTCCTAGTACTTGTAGATTTATAAGTTTTGCGAAGTCTGCCACTTCCATACTATCCTAGGGTTCATGTTGAGCGATTTTAATGAAGGAGCCATATCATAATTTCTTATGGATTAATTAATATTAATTTATTTAATTTCTTAATTGAATAACTAATTTATAATTTAGGTTATTCTAAAATCCTAAGGGGTTACAAACACACCTGAGCAACCTTCACTGGTCTAAGTATACACCTTGTGATGGACACAATGTACGGGTCTTATTTACGGACAGACATGTGTACAGGATAATGTACAGCGGTTTAAATTGATCGCGTAATTCGAATTTGGAGTGGACGGTTAAATCTTCTAATCTAGTAACGACAGATTATCCTAACGGTCGGTCTATCGACTTAACTAAGTACTCTAAGTTTTTCAAAGACCTGACAAGTCGTCAAGACACGTATAACTGTGTACATGTGTGTATGCGCGTGAATAATACAGCTTAGAATTTAATTTCTCACATGTGAACACGCACTCGTGTACTTACTCGTGCGCCTAAATTTTTGGGATGTTACAAAGACTTTCCTGGTTACGTGCGGGGTCATACTGCTCGATTCGATACGAGGGCACTTGAATTTCAACCGGTACGACTGCGTCGACACCAAATGCTAGGGAGAAAGGAGTTTCGCGTGTTGATGTACGAGTTGTAGTTCTATATGCCCATAAGACTTCTGGCAGAAGTTCTGGCCATATACCTTTACATTCACCAAGCTTGGTCTTTAAGTGGTGCTTAATGATTTTATTCACTGCCTCAACTTGCCCATTTGCCTGAGGATGATACGGAGAGGTGCGGATGTTGCATATCTTCCACTTTTCACAAAATTCATCGAAAGCTGCGTTATCGAATTGCGTTCCATTATTGGTAATTATAGTGTGGGGGAGTCCATAACGGCATATGATATTTCTCCATATGAACTTAGTAGTTTGTTTCTCAGTGATTTTGGTTAATGGTTTTGCCTCGGCCCATTTGGTGAAATAATCGACCCCCACTATCGCGAACCTATTTTGTCGTTTTCCAGTAGGCAAGGGCCCGATGATATCGACCCCCATTGAGCGAAAGGCCAAGGGCTATCAACTGGAGTCATTTGCTCGGACGGTACATGAGGTATAGGAGGGTATCGCTGGCACTCGTCACATTTTTTGGAGAATTCAATTGCGTCTGTCTTCATAGTGGGCCAGTAGTATCCTTGCCTCATCGCCTTATATGCTAGGGATCGCCCTCTGGTGTATTTTATCTAGAACACGATGCTCTTCTTCTGGGTGAAGACATTTTAAATAAGGCAAAGAAAAACTCTTACGTAATAGAATCCCATTCTGTAAAGTGTACCTAGCAGATCGATATCGGATTTGTCGTGCGGTTTTCTTGTCGTCTGGAAGAACTCCATCTCTGAGATAAAGAGTGATGGGATCTATCCAACTTGGAGAGGGATGGACCTCATCTGTTTCCTCAGGCGTTATTTGATTGATACTAAATGTCTCGAGGTGCTCGATAGGAACGGAACGAGATAATTCAGATTCTGATGCGGAGGCCAGCTTTGCTAAAGAATATGCGAGTTTATTCTTCTCGCGAGGGATGTGAATTATTTCATAATTCTTCAGTTTTGCAAGCAGGATGAGTACTCGAGATTTGTATAATGCCATTCTTTCTTCTTTTGCTTCGAATTCGCCGAGTACCTGATTGACAATGAGTTGAGAGTCACTGTGGATAAGTAGATCCTGAATGGAGAGGAAGTTGGCTAGTTCGAGACCAACAATCAGAGCCTCATATTCTGCCTCATTATTCAAGATGTGAGAGTCGAATCGTAAGGCGTATTGAAAATACGACCCGTCTGGAGCAACTAGGATTAGGCCCGCTCCACTGCCGGTGACCCGAGAAGACCCGTCCATAAAGAGTGACCAGGACGACTGGTCGCTGGTCGTGGAATTATCATCGGGAGTGGAGTACGTGAATTCGGCGATAAAGTCGGCCACGGCCTGTCCCTTGATCGCGGTTCTGGGGCAGAAGGAAATATCGTGCTCACTGATTTCGATCGCCCATTTAGTTAATCGCCCTGAAACGTTGGGTTTTTGAAGGACTTGCCGTAACGGGTGGTTTGTTGGTACTAATATAGCATCGGCCTGGAAGTATGGTTGCAGTTTTCGGGCTGCCGTGACTAAAGCGAGGGCCAACTTCTCTATATCAGAATACCGGGTTTCAGCATCCACCATTGCTCGACTAATATAATAAACGGGTCTTTGTACCCCGGAATCCTCTCTTATTAATGCGGCACTAACGGCCGTAGAAGACACAGATAAATAAATGAGAAGTTGCTCGTGCGCCACGGGCTTTGATAAAACGGGGGGTGCACTCATATATTGCTTTAATTGTTGAAAAGCTTCTTCACATTGTGGTGTCCACTCCCAATCAGATTTAGCTGTGGCCTGAAGGAGCTTAAAGAAAGGTAAGCACTTGTCAGATGCTCGTTAGATAAACCTATTCAACGACGCAATGCGACCAGCCAGACGTTGGACGTCCTTAAGAGTAGTCGGGGATTTTATCTCCATCAACGCTTTTATTTTTTCAGGATTTGCCTCAATTCCTCGTTGGCCGACCATAAATCCAAGAAATTTTTCAGCAGACACTCCGAACGCACATTTTTCTGGGTTTAGCTTCATCTGATATTTTCTCATCAGGTCGAAGGCTTCTCGAAGATTTGAAAGGTGATCGTCTTCTAGGACGCTTTTCATGAGCATGTCATCAACATAGACTTCCATATTCCTGCCGATTTGCGCGACGAACATTTTATTGACGAGACGCTGATAAGTGGCCCCTGCATTTTTAAGGCCAAAAGGCATTACTTGATACCAATATAGGCCACGGTCGGTGATATAGGCGGTATGTTGGCTGTCAGGCGGATGCATCATGATCTGGTTATAGCCGGAATAGGCATCCATGAAACTGAGCAAAGCATGCCCAGCTGTTGAATCGACCAGCTGGTCGATCCGAGGAGTTGGGAAGCTATCTTTAGGGCACGCTTTGTTTAGATATGAATAATCGACGCACATTCTCCATTTACCGTTAGCTTTTCGAATGAGAACTACGTTCGCGACCCATTCCGGATAATCAAGTTCTTTTATGAAATTGGCCGTGAGCAGTTTTTCAACTTCAGCCTTGATTGCTATCTGTCTTTCGGCAGTAAAGGCACGTCGGCGCTGGTGGACGAGTTTATAATTTGGATCAATGTTCAAATGATGCGCAATGACACTGGGGTCGATGCCTGGCATATCTTTATGAGACCAAGCGAACACGTCTTAGTATTCGGTGAGAAAACGAACCAGATCTTCACGGAGGACGCCGGTTAAAGAGGATCCAACGTATACGACTCTTGATGAATCATCTTTGATTAAGCAGATTGACACTGTTTCTTCCCTGGGAGCTCCTGATTGGAGAGCATTCTCCTTTGGATCCAACGAGGCGGCCATTGGAAGACTTGATGAATTTTGCTCTATCATCATAACTGGACTCGCCTGAGTTTTCTTTTGATCTTGTAGGGCTATCTCGTAACAAGACCGTGCTTCTTTCTGATTTCCTAGTACAACCCCAACACCATTGGGGGTAGGAAATTTCATGCACAAATACAAGGGATGTAAAGCTGCCCCAACCTTATTCAGCGATGGTCGCCCCAAAATGGCATTGTACGTCGATCTCCGATCTACCACGAGAAAGCTGATGAAGATAGTCGTCTTCGCAGGGTTCTCACCAAAGGTGACTGGAAGGTCAATGCTCCCTTCAGGTGTCACCACTTCTCCCCCGAAGCCGACGAGGGGAGTTGAGACTGGCTTGAGCAGGCTTCTGGCAAGTGCCATTTTGTTGAAAGCCTCCAGGTATAGAATATCAGCAGAGCTACCTGTATCCACCATAATACGATGAGTTAAATAGTTTGATACCTTTAGTGGGACTACGATGGATTCCTCGTGAGGGAAGTGAATTCCCTCTGCATCTTCGAGGGAGAAGGAAATTAGAGGATGACTGGTTTTTGAGGCGTTGGGCGTCTGTTCCAGCCAGTAGATATGCTGGGGCTTCTTGGACGCCTTACGGGTATACGCTTTTCTTAAAGCTCGAGAATCTCCCCCGCAAGCCGGTCCTCCTGTGATGGTCCATATCTCCCCGGTAGGCTCAGCGTCTTCTTTTGAAGTATGTCCATGAGGTGATTTCTTCTGTTGTAGCGGGGCTTCCCCCCTCTTTGGCGAGCGACCTTGCCGGACAACATAATCTTGAAGATAACCTTTTCGAATAAGAGCTTCGATGTGGTCACGCAAAGATATGCAGTCTTGGGTGGTGTGCCCATAATATTTATGAAAATAACAAAACTTGCTCTTGTCTCTTTTCTCAGGGTCAGATTTTATTTTTGCGGGCCATTTCACATATGGTTTATGCTTAATCTCCATTAGCACCTTTTCCGGAAGCCGATTAAAGGGGGTGTAATTATGGTACTTACCAGAATAAACTTTCTTGGGAGAGCAATCTCGCCGATCGTGCCTATACTTCTTATCCGAAGAAGAGACTTCCTTCGGCTTGCGTTTCTTGCCCTGTATACCATGACGTGCTAATGCCACCTCCTCTGCATTGACATATTTCTGAGCTTTAGCCTGAAATTCTGTCATAGTTTTGGGAGGATTTTTATCCAAAGCGAATCTGAATTTTTCGCTGGTGATCCCGGCTATTAGGGCGGTGAGGCCTTTCTCCTTAGTATAACCTTCAGTTTGGACTGCTTCGGTTGTGAACCGCATTGTAAACTCCTTTATTATTTCCCCATGCTGCTGTTTCAAATCCATTAGGTGAGACGCCGATTTTTTGGTACGGATGCTTCCCATAAATTGGGAGAGGAACAGCTCCGATAACTATGAAAAGGAACCGATAGATCGAGGTTTTAACCCTTGGAACCAAGTATGGGCTGCTTCCTTCAAGGTTAGGGAAAAGGCCCTACACATGATTTTCGACTCATGTTCCTCCAGCTCCATAAGAGACTTATAAGTTTCCAGATGTTCGAGAGGATCGCCGGTACCTGTATATGGGGTGATGACGGGTGTACGATACTTTCTCGGTAGAGGTGCTTCTATGACTTCGCTGGTGAAAGGGGACTCGGATCGATGTATCGACGCCACAGTGGCTGATGGTCGATTCGCCTGATATCGTTGCTCCATGTCATCAAAACGATCATGGATTTTCTTGAGTCTCCTTTCCATGGTAAAGTATAACCTGATGCTTCGACGGTGGACCCATGAGATTGTTGTTGGCGGGAAGCACTGGCATGTACGGAATGTGGGGATAGTACGGGGGGTTGGTTGCCGATTGGCATTCGGTTCGATGGAGGATGATTTGGTTGGACCTATGGTTCGTCCACAGAGTGTCTGGAAGCCATCGGTATGGGCTGCGCTGGCAACCCCCTGGAAGGTAGCTTCTGAGGCTCCAGGAAATGCTGATCAAGTCGGTTAGACAAGGCTTGAAACCCAGCATTGAGAGTTAGAAGTGTGTTTCCTAGGAAACGCATGACATCTTCTTGACTTCCGAAAGCCTCAAATAACGGGTTTTGTGACGGCACGCTAGGATCCCCTTGAGGGATACCCGTCGAAGTGGCTTGAGGGATGGGTACCGGTTCCGTAACGTCAGGTGGAGGTAACGTTTGCCTTAATGTGGAAGGATGAACAGTCTTTTTAGGAGGCATGGTGGAAGGATTTTGATCAGTGGTAAAAACGATTGACTGTGATGATCAAATCGTTCCTACAGACGGCGCCAAACTGTTTACGTCGAATTTTGTAACAGGATCCTCCGGACGTTCACCTTTTCTCCAAGCGATTTCCTCCTTGGGCCTGAAAGGAGACAAAAAATAACTAAGGGTGGCCGGCGTCCAGCCGTTGGCCCTCCGATGCTTAAGTTAGATAGGGTGAGGTTGAAAAGAGAACAAAATAAATGGGAGAGGCTAGAGATTGGGTATTATGTACCTTTATCATCAATAGAGTCATCTATTTATACAGATCTAAATGACCCAACCCGCTAGACAAGCTGTTAAGATTAGTACTGATGGATAAAAAGCTTATCTCGTTAATCCTTGGATAAGGAAGTAGTTAAAACATCTTAGACGTCTAGCTGATTACGTTTCTGGATATTCGGAGCTAAGAATAGATATAAACCGAAACCGGCCTATATGAGCTGCTGGTACTATGAGACGAAGGTTGTCCATGCCAGAGACCAGAAACCACGATAACTCAGATGCTGGGAGCTGCTCATATCAAGAGTGCTCGCATTTAGCATACGGAATGTGACCCCTTCCGTCGAGCACGAAACGAGTTGCTCGCATTCTGGAGATGCGACCCCTTCCGTCGAGCACGAATCGAGCTTGTCACATTCTGGAGATGCGACCCCTTTTGTCGAGCACGAGCCAAGCTGCTCGCAGTTCTAGGATACGATTGCAATTCCTCACATCTCTTTTTAAAGCCAAACTTATCTACAACATGAGCCACCTTAGGAATAAAATTCCCTTATTTTTTGAAGGAAGCAGATCTAATTTCTCTGTCCCACACGATGGAAATATCCAATTCCTCACACATTTTCCAAATTGACAAGTTGTTCCGAGCATGTGGACGGGCCCACCTTGATGTGTGCATTGTATATCTGACCCGTTCATCCATTTTTCCAACTTATTTTAGGGCACAATCCCAAAAATGAGCAAGATGAAAATCTCAAGTGGACCACACCATAGGAAACAGTGATCATTGAATGCTCACCATTAAAAACTTCACAGGGTCCACCGTAATAGCATGAATTGTAATTTTGAAATAGTTTTAGTGACCACTATTTTCAACGTTCCTGCAGCATTAAGTGAATGAATGGGAGATGCAACAGGCCACACCAGTCTGGATAGCCCAAATGGGCCCCACTGATGATTCATCCTTCCATCAAATACCCATTTTACTTTAATTTCTTTAATTAGTTAATGGTGTAATTTGGATACATGTAGAAATGCAAATTCTAGGGATGATTGGTGGAACACAATGCAAATGTGGTGGATAATCGGTGGGCTGCAATATTTTGGGTGGGCCAGAAAACTGAAATCATCCGTTGGTTGCCATTTCTGCCTCAATTCATCATCAGAGCCGTTCAAGTAGGACCCGAATTGTAACAGATGTGGATTTTGTAGCACATGTACCAATTGGGCCTAGAGGTTTGATCGTCTATCCACCCATCTGGTGAGCCTCACATTGAGTATATATCTCTTTTCTCTAACCGTCTATTAATCTTTGCTTGGGTGTGTGGCCCACTTGATGAATGGACAGGATAGTTTTGAGTCCTGGTGGGCCCAAATTAATTCAGAACCACAATGCAAATCCCATCATGAAATTTACAAAGGATGTGGGCTGCACATTGAGACAGAAAGAAAATAAACGATCCATTCATTTTGTTTTATGATCAAACTGCAATCACTAAGAAGATCGACGGACAGATATCAATCTGTTTATTGATAATAAGACATCCTTATTTCTACTACTAGCTATAAGATGGTAGTTGAAGGCATGTGGATGTATGTGTAATCATCCATCGCAGCTGATGACTTAGCAGTTAACGAATTCGTAGTTGACGATCATGTGGCCCTGAGCATAGCCATTTCTATCGGTGTCGATCTGATCGAAGACGCCCTTATCTAAATCCAGCCCTCCATTGCTACATTGGTCCACGATCCTAGCCGTCACTTGGGCCCCTGTCCTTGTGTTTGTTACCTGCGTAGCATTAGCCATTGAGTCAGTCCTTGCCATTATACTATGAGCCGTACATGTAGAAAATAAATTTACGGACATGGGTTGGGTGGGGCCCGCAATCAGCTGTGCTGGGCCACCATGGGTTAGGTTTGGGCTGGTTTAAAAAAAGAAAAAAAGAAAGCAATTACAAGTGTTTATGACTAAGTAGAGCCAGGGTTCTTTATTTGTAGCAATAGGGTCCTTATTTTCAATGGACCTTGTACATGTGGGGTCCATGAGTTGTGATCTGGACCATGGATTTAATTGTCCCACCATAGATTGATAGTGCCACAAAATTTCTGTCCATTGAAAATATTTTGTTAATCCACAACTTGACCCATCAAATCAATTGTCTAGATCATCGAACAGCGGCTCCACATTTCCTAAGAACAGAAAGCTATCCAAAAACTTATTTTAATTGTCTACACATTCTAGCTCATTTTAGAAAGTTATCCAAAAACTTAAGCAGCTCCAAATCTCAGGTGGACCACACCACTGGAAGTATTGGTGAATTAACATCAAAACTTTTGATGGGCTACAAAAGTTCTGGATCAAGCTGATCCTTGCATTTTCCCTTCATCTATGTAGGGTTTACCATGATTTATGTATTTTATCCGCTCCCTCTATCTATTTTAACATATAATTTTAGGGTTTGAGATAAAAAAAATTAAGCATATCCAAAGCTCAAGTGGCCCACATTGCAGGAAACAGTGTGAATTAAACCTGTACCATTGAAAATTTCTTGGAGGTCACAAAAGTTTTGGATCAAGCTGATATTTGTTTTTCCCTTCATCAATGTCTTTGTGATCTTATGAAGAGGACAAATAAACATCACTGTGGGCCCTATAAGGGTTTCAACGGTGGAAATCATTATTCCCACTGTTTCCTACGGTATGATCCACTTGAGATTTGGATATACTTCAAGTTCGGGCTCAACCGCCAATATGAGTTGGAAAAACGGACGGACAGTGTAGATAACCCACATACATTCACAGTGGGCCCAACTGAGTTCACTCAGGACGATAAGAGCGTCCAGAGTAACTCCGTTCGCAATCCGATTTCGTAAGTAGACAGACGAGTAGGATTTCCTTTTACCAATCCAATTTTTAAAAATCTGCCTGTCGATTTTGGACCGCTCACTATTTTACTTTTAATCATCCATTTGATAGCCATTAGACAGACTATTAGGATTTGCTAATCAGTATGATTTCAAAAATATGGTCCATCCACAGCAAGATCTTCAATTTGGACGGTCCGCATAGCTTCACATCAATGCCATTAGCGCTATAATCAAGGTAGATATCAAAAGATTGGGATATCGTTTCAAGAAATAGGATGTAAGTAGGATATATAATGACTAGATATATATATAATTAATATCTACTTAAAAATTAAAAAGAATAAATTAATTACCTATCAAAATTAGAAAAATACTTAAAATAGAAAAGTAATATTTTTACCAAAAATAAAAACCCAACCAGTAAATAATTATATAACACAATTAACTATTATCACATTATAAATCCTAAAGCATTTAAATAAAAAAATTATTAACTTATATTACTATATTAATTTTATTCTCCATGTTAATGTCAATGTCAATGTCAATGTGGCAGAATTTAGTATTAGGATAGGCTGCGGTCAAATAAGCCATTGCTTTCTTTAAGCCATGTGGATGGTCGGGTGACTGATTAGAAATGGGGCGGATTGAATATGTACTCAACTGAAGAATTTTCAAACATGCCTTGTATAGCTCATATGTGACAATGGCATGTGCCCAATTAAATTCCACCATGGGTCATCAACTCGCCAATCAATTCATGTCTCTCTCTCTCTCTCTCTCTCTCTAACTTGATGAAATTGACTTTTTTTTTTCTTTCTTTTTTTCTTCTGATAAGGCCTAGCATTATGAAGGGTCCATGTGATGTGTTTATGGCATCTAACCCGTTGAATAGGTGAACCCACCATGGTTATCATACAACCTAAAATTACTAGGATCGAATGATCGAGCGGGCCATGTCATAGAAAACAAGGTAAACCCCTCAAACTCTTTAATCCGAGGGGCCACTAGTTAGATCGTCATCAACATCTAAGCTTTATCCAAACTATTTGGAACCCATGGCATGAGTTATTTCAGCCATTTCATTGAAATTCAAGCAAAATTTACATTTTCATATGAGTTTTATGGTGGCTGCCAACTTAGCAAAACTGCCCTCCTCCCCGCTAAGCTATAGACACATGGGTTGATTACAGCTAAGCACTATCAGTGGTCTATTGCAAGTTTTGATTACAATCAACGGTTGGATGTCATGCACAAACCACGTCTGACTGGACCGTTAAGAAAATGACCGTGGGCATTTTCGTCATTGTGCATTCCAAGTCCAACCGTAGTTACCGTACCGTCAGGGGATCTTTTCAAATTCAGAACAGGGAGGGGCCTTTTCACATTGAGAAGGAGCATTTTGATGAACGTGGCATACAGGTGTGAGATCCGGGTCATTCATCAGGACATCCGTCCAAAAACATGCTTTGACCCTAATAGACAGGTGGAGCCAACTCATCAGTTAGGCTATATGTGCTCATTGAATCTGGACCATTGGTTGCTTTTCTAACCATCCATTCGCCTCATACATCTCTGCCTCACCTGATGAGTGGACCTGCCTTAATTTTGATGGTGAGCCACACACAAACGGCCAGGATTTTCACATGTGTGAGGTGTCAGCACAAGCATGAGTAGGATCCTATGTACGCACACAATAGGTCCCACGACACCCACCAAGTGCGAGGATGGTGGTGGGCCCCACTTTCTGATCATACACTATCCTTATGCATGGATTAACCCCTTAGATAATATTCAATTCAACGGTTATGATTAAGAAAGCTGATATGATCTTACCCTCAAGCACCGTCCGCAGGAGGCCTGGCCCCTGGGCCCCACAGGGCCGCAGAAGGCAGTCCACCCGTACCTCTGGCGCCACTCGAGGGGCTTGTTCGCGTCCCATGTGGCGCAGTACACGCTAGCCCTCAAATAGTCCCACCCAATCTGAGACGGATTATAGATATGGTACGTCGCGCGCACGTTAGACGCGCTCTGCGCCTGGGCCGCTGCTACAATGCACAGTAAGAGTGCCACGCAAAGCTTTAGAGAATCCATTCTTTCTTTTTTTCTTTCTCTGATTTATGAAGTTGGCCAAACGGGGCTCGTATTTTATAACTGAGATTCGGTTGTGAATTACCAAAAATGCCCCTAGTGTATGTAGAAAACGACAAATATGCAATGCCGTGGGATTAGGGTAGACGACTGACGACTGGCAAAATGAGAAAGCCAAATCGTAAGGTGGGAGCGGATTACCTGTGACCCGGGCACAGAAATATCTCTGTGTCCGTGGCTTTGTGGGGTTTACAAAGATGTTTGTGATAAATCCACTCCGTCCATCTATTTTGAAAGACCATAATAGCATAGGATTCAAAACTTCAGGTTGATCCATAACTCATGTAGGCTATACCACATTAAACAGTGGAGACTGAATGCCTGACGGTGACAGAAGTTTTCTATCAGGTTGATATTTGTTTCTACAATTTATCTGGGTAGTAATAATTCTATGAACGGTTTGGATGGCATATTAATATCATGGTAAGCTCCAGGAAAGTTTCAACAATGGAAGTTGTTGTTCCCACTGTTTTGTTGGTGTGGCCCACCTGAGTTTTGGATCTGTCTTATTTTTATAATCTTGTCTTATTATAGTCCTTCAAAATATATGAACGGAGTGGATTTATGACGGACATCTGTGTACACCCCACATCCCGGGATCACAGACAATCCCCTTCCTATGGTATTTCATGACCATTTAGAATAAATGGTAGTGACTTTTTACTGTATATGTGGCATAGTTTTACACCAATCTAGACCGTTGAAATTTCTGGCCCAACTGCGAATGAAGCGTAAGTAAAAAAAAATTAAGACCAAGTAGATAAAAAGTTTGATTTGGTCCTTTGAATGTGGATCACTCACTGCTTTAATTTCAATCATCCATTTGATAGCCATCAATTGGATGGATATGATCGCTTGATCAGAGTGATTTTAGTGATATTGCCTGGTTTGGATAACTCTACATGAGTACCACATGAGAGGACGATGAGCCACCACCATTTTACAAGTGTTGGAGCAATCACAGGGCTCTAATCCAAGGCGGAGATGTATGATACGTGACGCCGGAAGTTTACGCCGGTTTTTTAATTATTACATGTGGGACCTACAGTCCGGTAATCCAGACCATTGGTCTGCTGATCCCCACTCGGGATGGACCATAACTCCATCCATAAGTTTTTACGGATCATTTTAGAAAATTATCTTAAAAAATTAAGCAGATCCAATTATCAAGTGGACTATACCATAAGAAACAGTGGTGATTGACCGTCTTACCATTAAAAACTTCTTAGGGCATACCTTAATCTTTCCATAGTATTTATTTACCATCCAATCCATTGATAAGGTCACATAAGCATGGATGAAGGGTAAAATCAAATATCAGCTTGATCCAAAACTTATGTGGCCCATTAATGGTCAATCAACACTGTTTCCTGTAGTATGGTCCACCTGATAATTGGATATGTTTCATTTTTCGGGTATTGTTATAAAATGAACTGAGCAAACGGATGGACGGTGTGGATATATAACACATACATTAAGGTGGGCCCCACGGTAACCACACGCGAAGGGCCGCACCGTCCTGGGTGACACATGTACCTTTTATCTCTCAACTGTGTGATTTTACGATATACGGGTTATAGATTAGACTCTATACGTTTTGCTATCAACTTTTCTATTTTACCGTAAACCTAGCTACCAAAAATAGCAGCACTACAGTTCTGACCAGTCTGGCTCAAGGAGACTCCGCACATGCGGACATAGGAGAAAACGTCCATGGTTTTTTAACACGTGGCCTACCTCATGAGTTGACGGGTCAGATTGTTTTGGCCAGGTCAACCAAACAGTTCAGTTCGGTCCACCTCATTCACAGCTGGGATGTTTTACATGATGAAATAATTTAGAGCTGTGCACAAGTTGAGTTGGGCCGAGCTAGACTCATTTAATGACCACCCTAACTTATGTTTAGCTCAGCTCAACTTTTGGCTTAGACTGACATGATCCACTTGGCTTGATCTAGCTTTCGAGCCAACTTCAAGCCTGAAAAAAACAAAAAATCAGGCCCAAAAGCCAAGCCTTAAAGTAAGCCTAAAGTCCATTAACATCCCAATTTTTTTTTATGGAGAGATTCACCTTTCATTTCTTTGCTTTCTTCCTGTCTGAGACTAAACAACATATCTAGATGAGTCGAGTTCCAGCTGAGTCGATCGAGCTAGCCAAATTAAGCTATGAACGAGCTGAGTTTTGAGCCTAACTGAGTCGAGCAAGGCACGATGCTCATTTCAACCATGAAAAAAAGGCTCGGCTTGGTTCATAACTAGCATCCAAATCAAGCCGAATCGAATTGCTCCAAGCTGAGTCCAGCGGGCTAACCGAGCCAGCTCAACTCGTGTACAGCTCTACTGTTATGATCTCAACGTGGGGCCTGCGTTTTGTACGGCTCAAATCTTATATGCATGCGACAACAGGGTGATGTGCGTTTGAACACTGCTGGTTCTAAAGTCTACGTGAGATTTGAAAATGAGATAAGAAACTAAACATGCGAGGACAAGTGCAGCTTTGGACCAAAGAAAAAAAGACGCCACAAGTCAAATGAGGCAACGAAGGTTCTTCCATGACTTTTATCCGACGACGGTTCTCGGTTTTTTTGAAGTGGGGTCCACCAATATTGGTGGATCGATAGCAGTGATATTGTGGCCCCACGATGGTCCATGCACCAAAATCTCCCATTGCTGTAGTTACTTTATTGACCGTTCATTTGCTGACCACCAATCGCAGGGTTAGGATCTCTTTTGGGGTGACTTTTGGCGCATGGACCATCATATCAACACATGGGTCCCACTTGTACATAGTAAAAACCCGCATATAATATTGTGGAGTCGAGTATTGTGGGTAAAATTATGGTTGCGAAATGCTCCTGATCCCATGCATCCCCTGGGGTGTCTGGTGATCTGTCCTTTGATATAGTGGGCCACCAACCGATTCACCAAAGCCTAAGATTGGTGAGATTGGAATGTCCCAACTTTCAATTGACATGATTGTCATAGCTAGCTTAGGCCACCGGTCCAACAGCTGATCACTGTAGTCATAGAATGTGGTGGATCAATAGATCAATGGTCCTGATCGCCTTCTAAGTGGGTCATGTGTCATGTGTACGGTGGGGATGGTGGAGTCTGCAGACCAAATAAACCATGGTATACGCACCCCCATTGGTACCTACCGTCCACATGTTGCCAATATGGATCTCATGATTGTCCAGAAGGTGGGCCACACTGTTTAGATTTCTAGCCACCAAAAATCAGGCTATAAGAAGAAAAGTGGACCATCCGTTCGCTTCAGATGCTGTGGGTGGAGGCAGATTGAGTACTGAGTAAACTTTACGGGGCCCAACGTAACGTTTGTGTCTCATCCACGCCGTCCATTCGTTTTACCAGCTTATTTTATGGCTTGAACCCAAAATTTAAGCATATCCAAAGTTCAAGTGGACGACACCACAGGAAACTATGGGCACATTGACGTCCACAGTTGAAACCTTCCTAGGGCTCACAGTGATGTCCATTTGTCATCCAACGTTTTCATAAGGACACACAGACATGGATGAAGGGAAAGCATATTAATACGAGCTTGATCCAAAACTTCTGTACGTTCCCAAGAAGTTTCAACGGTAGGCGTTCAATTCCCACTGTTTCCTGTGTGTGGTCCACTTCAACTTTGGATATGCTTCAATTTTGGGTCATGCCTTAAATGAACTGGTAAATCGGATGGACGGCGTGGATATGACACATACATTACGGTGGGCCCCACAGAGTTTACCTCAGTACGCAATCGGCCTCCCTTGTATAGGCCTCTTAGGAATAAAATTCCCTAATTTCAAGGAAGAAAATCTAATCTCTGTATCCCACACGATGGAAATATCGAATCTGTCACACGTTTTCAAAACTGACACGTGTCCTTTTGTGTGGATGTGCATGGCGGACGCGACTTGAGTCCGTGCATGGCTCTGGAAGCACGGGCGATGGCAGAGGAAAAAAGGCGAAGGAATCAGTCTCGTGTCTCGTCTGATAGTTATCTGGCTGAAGCCTTCTGTCGGAGACAAAGGCCGTATTCCTGCATACTTCATTTTCCCTGAGGTAATCCGATGATTTTGAACGGTTGATATGATCATTACTATAAAAGATAGGCTGTTATTCCATAGTCACTCTTAGGTGATGATCCAAGCGATTGATTTTTTTGAGTGAGAAGACTACGTAATTTGGTTTTCGTTGTTCTAAATTCTTCTGCAAATATTGGTCGCTGTTGAATTAGGGCACACGGCCACATATACAGTGGATGACCTGATTTTAGTGATGTACGTAGGAGTATATATGTGTTGTGCATGTCAGAGTCATATTTGACTGGAACCGAGTTAAATGCCTCGTGACTCTGGACGCCAAAATAGTTGGATTAGAATAAGTTCGGTAAAAAGTATTGTTGGAGATTATTTCACATAAAATAATATTTGAAAATAAAAAATTAAAAAAATTAACACTAAGTTGAAGCACATATATGATGCACTGTCCTGAAAGCTTAATTTGTCACCTCCTATTAAATTGAAATCATTGATAGTGGGTTACAAGCAAATTGCTTTCAGGATACGGCAAGCTTTTGTATTGTCTTGCATGTAACAATTACGAATGGACTACCATAGGGACTCCGTTAACACAATTCATGTCTCTGGCACACTAGATGAGTGCTCAGACTCGACGATCAACTCAGTAAGTTTGAGCATTCCAGCTACTTCTAGAGTAATCTTAAAAGAAGAAAAATTTGTTTGTTTCTTTCTTATTTAGAGAGCTTAGATAAGATCTGTTGGACTTGGATGATTTTTGGACTAAGAGGGTCTTATTTATATAGTTGTATGGGTGTGGACCATTGTTTGGTGGTCATATGTGGTTCAGAATGTTTGTACAACATTTCTAATCGTTGGCAATAATTTAGTAGGTTTTAGATCGTTGGATCACCAAAGGCTATCCCTTTTTTGACCATTTGTCATCAAATACTCTATTTTCGAACCATTTGGTCATTAAGGCTACTAGCCGTTCTCAGAAACAGTCGACAGCTTCAGATTTATTGATCTGAGCATTGTCAACCGTCTATAAAGCTAGGCCACAACTCACACCGCACCGCGATCGCAATGTCTCGCGATGGTTTGCGTAAGGTCGCAAAAGAGCAATCTTATAAAGTAAGGTCACCATTCACACTTCACACCTCTCTCACATCACGATCGCATCTTCTTGCATGGATTCTTTTTACTTTGAAGAGACGGACTTTTATTGAATAGTAATACTTCAATCATGTTCATCAACAAAATTAACATAAGAAGAAAAAATAAAAAAGAAATTAAAGACTAAATATTGTTTTTTATTGCTTTGAATGTAAATGGAGTACACTCGGCATATAAAAGTAAAATAAAGCATATTAAATTACCTATAACGTTTTGAGTGAGCAAGATGATCGTGGACAAGGCAATCCTTTAGACTTGAATGATTTTGAAATGTTCGTGAGAACTTAGACGGACATGATTTAATCAACATGATATGATTGAGGAATCACTAAGTAAGAATTTAAGGATTTGAAGATTGAACAACATGGTTATGGTTATTTATTTAAACTAAACCAACTTATTACAATAATGTGTTGGAGAGAAGTGAAGAACTAAACCAACCTATCCTAAAATAAGTGTCCATAAGGGATGAAAGATTGATATGGAGCGTTGAGCTGAAAAGAGGTGTGTTTGATTGGATTGATGAATCGTTAGAGTTTTCTTCCTATGTTGTTTGATAGACTTGGAGAGGTGATGGCTTTACATATGATTCATTGGCTTTCAGAATCGACATTCCGATCATTTAGCAGCTTTGGGTCAATATGCTTCTATTATAATATGGGACCAGTTAGATATTATGATGCCGTATATAGTCATATTTTCTATTTCCGTACAACTTTCTCTTCTAATAATATAATTATATACGGTCAATTAAATATAAGCATGTGTCACCATATCTCACCACCTTTGTTCCATGTTATGTTGCACATATTTTTTTAAGTGTTTTGCTCATATATCATTCCTTTGTTTGCTAGCCATGTGTTGTTAATAGGATGATTGCCTTTTAGGTTTTAATCATGTGTATATATATATATATATATATATATATATATATATATATATATATATATATATATATATCTTCCTAGTGTAACAGGCATATTTTGGAGAGAGATGTTTGTGATTATTCTAATCTCCCTTGTGCTTCGTGATTACTTTTCTTTTGCCTCTATACAAATGTGCCGATATAGTGGTATTCTACTATGTGGAATCTGACCGTGAGAGGTTTGTGTAAACACTTATACATACAAGCATGGAAGGTTTGATTGTCAGACTCCTCAGCATGTGGTCTGTAGTGGGTAGTGACAAACTCTATGTTTTAACTCGCGACAGAGGCAAAACGGATGTGTTCATCTTCACTCGATCGTTTGCAGGTTATTCACTCGTTTGATCATATGGGGCCCATGGTCCACTAATATGTGATGATGGACGGCCATCTCAAAAAGATCCATGATGTGTCCGTCTTAAGCTTTTGATTTATGGCCCACCGATAGACATTAGAGAAACACAACAATCAAATCAAAAGGTGGCTAATTTTAGTTCATGCAATCTCTCCTCATGTCACAGTGTCTCTTTGCATAGGGAGCGGATTAAGTGTTACCCGGGTAAAGGGCCCACCTTGATGAAGTGATGTATATCCATGCCGTACATCCGTTTCTCCATCCCATTCTAGGACGTAGAACAAAAAATTAAGTAGATCCAAATCTAAGGTGGACCACACCAAAGGAAACAGTAGTGTTTGAGTGCCTTCCCATTAAAAATTCCAAAGGGTCCATCATAAGGCTTTCGTAACGTTTATTTGCCATCCAACCTGTTGATAATGTTAAGAAGACCTGGATGAAGGGGAAATACAAATATCAGCTCGATCCAAATCTTTTGTCGCCCACGAAAAAGGTTTTTAATAGTCATTTGTCACTGTTTCTATAGGTGTGGTCCACCTGAGATTTTGATCTTCTAAATGTTTGGTATCTCATCCTAAAATGAGATGAAAAAACAGATGGACGGCGTGGATATATAAAAAATGCATCAAGGTGGGCCCCACACGGTAAGGGTAAGGGTAACAGCTAATCCGCCCCCTTTTGCATACCACTTTTATTATTAACGTGGGCCAAGAAAACTTGGTATGGTTTCGGTTCGGGCATTGCATTTTCGGGTGTACTTTTAGGACTGTGGCAAGTGGGCCCCACTTGTTTTGGGTCCAAAATAAGTGGGCCAGCATCAACATTTTCAATGTGAGGCTTGGCCTGAACACTAAATAGGCACGTATATTTTTGTTATGGGCAGGGCTTGGGCCTTTAACTTAAGGTCAGTGAGCCAGGACAGGTCATAAATTTCATGCCTGAAAATCAATTAGGCTAGTTTCAGGAAGACCTTGGCCTGGTCTCATCATGGCCCATTTGACAGCCATAATGTGGACCGTTGTATTTCATGTAATGCACAAATTGAAAGTTACAATGTTGATTTTCCTATCAAGAGATGTTTTTGGGGCATGCTCCACCCACGGTGAAATGGGCCCCACTAATGATTTGTCCTTCCATCGAATACGCATTTTAATTTTACCATTGATCGGTGGGCCACAATGCACATGCGGCGGTGGATAATCAGTAGGAAGCATTTTGGGTGGGCCAGAAAACCAAAATCGGATCTGTTCGCTGTCTTTTCTGAAATATTATTCATGAATTAGGCCAGCTAGTTCTACATTTGAGGCCAAACCAAACAAGGCCCACCAGTCTGGTGAGCCTCACATTAAGTATATACCATTGATATCTTTTCTCTAAAAGAGGCTATTCTTTTCTTGCGTGTGGCCCACTTGATGACTGGGCTGGCCTGATTTCTGGGTCCTGGTGGGTCCAAATTGATTCAACTAGAACCACAATGCAAATCTCATAGCAAAATTGACAAAAGGATGTGGGGCCCACATAGAGATAGAAAGAAAATAAACCATTATTATTATTATTTTTTATTTTTTTATGATCAAACCGTGATCACTGAGAAGATCAACGGACAGATATTGATCTGCTTATTGATAATAAGACATCCTTATTTCTACAATCAGATATAAGAGGGTAGTTGAAGACATGTGGATGTATGTGTAATCATTCATCGCATGCACTTGATGATGACTTAACAGTTCACGAACTCGTAGTTGACGATCAAGTGGCCTTGAGCATATCCATTCCTATCGGTGTCGATCTGATCGAAAACACCCTTGTCTAAATCCAGCCCTCCATTGCTGCATTGGTCCACGATCCTAGCTATCACCTGTGCTCCCGTCCTTGTGTTTGTTACCTGTATTGCATTAACCATTGAGTCAGCCCTCCCCATCATATTACCCTACATATAGGGGCCCACAATAAGCTGGCCTGGCCCACCATGGGCTAGTTTTGGTCTGACTTTTAAGCTGGTAGGTTGGCCTGGGGTCTGAAATCAGGTCTGATTTTTAAGCTGGAAGGCCCATTCTGATGATGAATTTTAGAGGCCCACACTGATTAACAAACCAGATGCTGGCCCACCAAACCCGAACCTCGCCCATTCTCAAGGTCCTCTATGATGTAATTTTTACAAGCGTTTATGACTATCAACAACAAATATATGGGTTTATCAACACCGTTCATCCATTTTTTTTTTTTTGTATCATTTTAGGATATAAGTAAAAAATATGAGTCAGATCCAAGGCTCAAGGGGACCACGGAATGGGGATCGAACGCCCACCATTAAAAACTTCTTGGGAGCTGCAGAAGTTTTGGATGAAGCTGATATTTGTGTTTTGCCTTCATCCATGTCTATGTGACCTTATGAACCGGTTGAATGGAAAATAAACATCATGGTGAGCCCTAAGAAGGTTTCAATGTTGAGTATCATTATCACCGTTGATTTCTGTGGTGTGGTCCACTTGAGCCTAGGATCTACCTCATTTTTGGGCTCATATCCTAAAATAGTATGGAAAAATGGATGGATGGTGTTGATAAATCCATACATCACGGTGGGCCCCTCAGAGCTCCATTCTGTTCCGAGCTCGGAGCAGGCCGGGTAGTAACCTAATCCGCCTCCATCTGAATGTCTATTGCATGGTTTGATTATAATTAACGACTGTACGTCATCCACAAAGCATAGGCCCACTATGCTGACTGGACCATTAATAAAATGACGATGCACAAACCATGGGCCCACTACTGGATCCTTTTGAAATTCAACAGTGGCGCATAGTTCAGCTTTATACGGTCTTCGTGGATTAGTGCAACTGTAACGTCTCATTTTCCCGGCAAATGATCCACCTTTTTTTCACACTGAGAGGTGGCATTTTTATGAACGTACATGTACGAGATCTGAGCCATTCATCAGGTAAAACCCTCCACTAACATGCCCTGACCCAAATAATCAGGTCTCGCCAACTCATCAGGCACTTCACATGTGTTCATTGAATCTTGACCATTGGTTGCTTTTTCTAACCGTCCATTCGCCTCATACAGCTGTGCCTCACCTGATGAGTGGACCTGCCTTAATTTTCACGGTGAGCCACACACAAACGGCCAGGATTTTCACATGTGTAGGATCCTATGTACGCACACAATGGGTCCTACGACACCCACCAAGTGCGAGGATGGTGGTGGGCCCCACTTTTTGATCATACACTATCCTTATGTATGGATTAACCCCTTAGATTTTCAATTCTACGGTTATGATTAAGAAAGCTGATACGATCTTACCCTCAAGCACCGTCCGCAGGAGGCCTGGCCCCTGGGCCCCACAGGGCCGCAGAAGGCGGTCCAACCGTACCTCTGGCGCCACTCGAGGGGCTTGTTCGCGTCCCATGTGGCGCAGTACACGCTCGCCTTCAAATAGTCCCACCCAATCTGCGACGGATTGTAGATGTGGTACGTCGCGCGCACGTTAGACGCGCTCTGCGCCTGGGCCGCTGCTACAATGCACAGTAAGAGTGCTACGCAAAGCTTCAGAGAATCCATTCTTTTCTTTTCTTTTTTTCTGATATGAAGTTAGCCAGACGGGGGTCGTATTTATAAATGAGATTCGGTTGTGAATTACCAAAAATACCCCTAATTAATGTAGAAAACCACAAATATGCCCTGCCGTGAGATTCGGGTAGACGACTGACGACTGGCAAAATGAGAAAGCCAAATGGTAGGGCTGCTAGATGGAGGCAATTCATCTGGCGTCTCATAACTGTGAGAGATCTGGGACGTTCACTTGGATGGCCCGTTGGAGTGTCTCAGTCAGTCATCAAGTGGGCCATACATGCATTAGAAAAGTCAATGGTAATAAAAAATGACCATCGGAACGGTTAGATTTTCCTATGATCATAGTTCAGGGCATTTTAGAATAAATGGTGGTGGCTTTTTATTGTGCACGTGGCATAGTTTTACGGAAATCTGGACCGTCGAAATTGCTAGGGCTGTGAATGGAGCGTAAGCCAAAAGTTAGACAAAGAAGACAGAGTTTGATTTGGTCTCTTGAATTGGAGACTGTCCAACAGTTTGATTTGATACATGACCGGAAGTATACGCTTTCAATTATTACAAGTGGGATCCAGACCATTGGTCTGCTGAGTCCCACTCTGGATGGACCATACCTCAGAATCCTCTCCGATTGGAAGATCGCAGACATAGCTACCAATATTCAGACCTTTCGAATCGTATTTATTTCTTTTCTTAACCATCCATTTCTAAGCTAAAAATCGAATGGTTAAGATCATCCAATCTAGAATACTTTTAGAGATATATCAATTCAATGCAGATCTCAACAGACAATTGGTTTGGATAATTTTACAATAGGTTCCACATGTCAGAACTGAAAACGGGTGTATGTTGGGTAAAGATGCAGCCTCATATCAAATACTCAGCCCCCCCTTTCGATCTCAAAAAACGACCATGAATCTGTCCAAGTTACTTCTAGGGATTGTCCGATTTTTCAATTATTTTAGTGAATAGTCCTATAAAAATGAAGTAAATCCAGATCTCAGGGTGGGCCACACCAGAGGAAACAGTGGTGATTGACCATTTAAAACTTCTTGTGGGCCACAAAAGTTTTGGATCAAGCTCATACTTGTGTGAGCCCTTCATCCAAGTCGTCGTGACCTTATCAACCGGTTGGATGGAAAATAAACATTCTGGTAGATCCCAAGAGATTTTTAATGGTGCCTATTCACTCACCACTGTTTCTTGTGGTGTTGTCCACCTAGCAATTAGATTTGCATCATTTTCGGAATCATGCCCTAAAATAATCTTTCAAAACGGATGGACAGCAAGGCCCATACAATAAGGTGGGCCCCAGAGTCAGGGATCTACCCACTTCTGTGAATCCGAGGATCCACTACAGACAATCTTAGAAATATGCTTGGGGGCCTTGTTCCAATCTAGTGCCCAGGATCATCCCAATAGCAAGATTTCTACGCCATGTCCCATATATGTCAGATCTCAGAGACACACCGTCCTGAATTAAAGATTAAATTGGGCTAACAATTTTAACAGTTGCAACTACTCATCGTTACAAGAGAAATGATTTTATAAAAAAAAAAAAACATTGATTGTTAATGCAATTGCCTGTTTAGATAGTACAAATTCACATGTCATATGTTTATAACAATTATTTATTATTTTATAATTTATTGTTATAAAAAAATGATTAAATTTAAATATGAAAATTATAAAATTTTCAAATAAATAATAAAAGATCCACAATAAATCTGATCTAACTGATGTTAAATTTGTTTTTGAAATTAAAATGTTGATCCAACGGCTGCGTGATAAATCATTTGGATCAAAATGGATCAAATTAGCCATTGAATTTAAAGGGTAAATGGATTCCAAGTGGGCCCTACCATTCATAATTATACAAAAATGGTTGTCGTGGCAACACTTATATCTTTAACAATAATTAAAAAAAAAAGCCATGTGGAATATCTTGCATGGTCATCCACAGAGTTCGGCCCACCTCATTCACAGTTGGGATGTCTTGCATGCATGTAAAACATATTGTTGAGATAGGAGGGCCGGCAGCGAAAGCAAAGCCGAACACAAGCAACAAATTCAATCAAACAAGCCACACAATGCAATCACAATGCATGCAATCACCCACACATAGATAATCCGATTTTTACGTGGAAAAACCCTTCACGGGTAAAAAACCACGGCACAAAGCGACAACAATCCATTATAATATCAGAAGTTACAAGTGATGGAACCCAAGACCCAAAAAAACCAAGCCCACAAGAGAAATCCCAAGCTTACCCAAGAAGAAAACCCTCTTCTCCAAGCTCTTTCTCTAACTTAGAAGCTCCCTCAATCCCCTTTGCAACATTAGAAAACATCTAATCTCGTGATCCCCCTTAAAAAGGAAGAAAAACCGGATTTAGAAACCTCTTGCGCAAGGAAACCGCGCAAGTCTGTGTTGCACTAGGACACTGCCGACCGGTCGGACACCCCTACCGACCGGTCGGATGGGCAAAAACAACCACAGCAGCAACGCTACCTCAATCTTCTGTGTGGCCGACTGGTCGGACACCCCTACCGACCGGCCGGTGGCCTCTGTACAAACAAATTTGAGGCGTCTGTTTTCAACAAACTCCACCACGACTCAAATCACCATGCACCTCCTGGCCACGCACAATCTCTACCTCTACTTCGTCATTGTTGAACCTCCAATTTATACATTGCATTGCCTATTACATGACATGGTTTGCATGATTTTCATGACTTAAAGGCCTATCTAACACATGTTTTGTGATTATAGGGAATGAGAGCGGATTTCATTCAATTAAGGATTAAAAGAATGCTTTGAGAGCTTTTGGATGAAGGATGAAAGAAGACCGAAGAAAGAAGAAAGCAAGGAGAAGAGAGAGAGAGAAGAAGAAAAAGGAGAAAAAGAAAGGAAAAAGAAGCAAATGGAAGAAGGCCGACCGGTCGGCCATGAAGGCTGTTCACATTGAAGACAGGCCGACCGGTCCCGGTCGGCCATGCACATTGGATGGTTGATAGATCAGTCCGACCGGTCATGACCGGTCGGTTACACTTGCTGGATCCATGGATAGACCAGTCCGACCGGTCTTGACCGGTCGGCTGTAGTCCCTGGACTGTTCAAAAGCCCAGTCCGACCGGTCTAGACCGGTCGGCCCTGCGTAACTAGAGTCCTTTCTAAATCTGGACTCCGAAAAACGCTGCGCACTGCGTAACCTTTTGCAGATTTCGACGCAAGGAAGGTTTCTTACTATAAAAGGACACCTATAGGCTCTTCCTAGATCATCTTAGAAGGGAAGGAACGTGGTTTTGGAGAGAGGAAGCGAGCGTGGAGCGTCTACAACTCTCCAACTTCTGGTTTTCTATTTTTTTATGCTTTTATTCAGAGTTTTTAGTTGTAGCATGACTATGCTCGGCTAGAACCTCTCAGCTAAGGCTGAGAGGTGAAGCTTGTAGCTAATTCTATGTTGGTTTCAGTTTAATTCAAGTACCTTTTAATTCAAGTTTGGATCTTTCTCATGTTCTAGTTCTTTAAGTGGTAGTTTGAGATGTTTTATGAGAGTTCATGTGCCCAGGACATGAATTCCTTGCAATTCTCTGAGATTATCACAGGCTGCTTGTTTAGATTCAAATTATAGTAATCCTTGAGCAGGCCATAGTCCATAGGCATGGCTGTTACTCCGCAGGCTATGGATTTGAATTCTACATTGATTGTATGGGGCTAGAACTTGGAAGTTCAACTTGATTTGGATTGAATGTGTGTGAATGCTTTATTTCCCAACTAGATGAGAGATAGGACTTCAAGTCTAGTTGTGTTCTCTACTTGGATTGACTGAATTGACATAGGATTGCTACAAGTGGATCCTTGAATGCCTTAGTACTTTATATCCTTGATTTTTCATTAAGTTGCTGTTTTAGTTAAATACTCAATTGAATCTGATTTTCTTCCAAAAACTGAGTTGCTGGAGTGCTTTGGAAGTTGTTTCTATTTCCCTGTGGATCGACCTCGGTCTTACCGAGATTTATTACTACATCGCAGCCTTACACTTGAGGCGAGCGAACAAGTTTTTGGCGCCGCTGCCGGGGAAGTTAGATAACGGTTTTCAAATAGTTCAGTGGCTGTAGAAGTAGATAGGTTTTTCTGTTTTTTTTTTTTAGAACTAACAAAGTTTTCTGTTTTATAGGAATTCTTCTCTAAGTTCAAGCACATCAAGTGATACCTTTCTAACTTAGTTTTCTCAGATTAATTTCAGATTTCAGTTTTCTAGGTTAGGATTAGTTTTTATTTTCGGTTGAGTGGTTTATGTCCCGTTGGGAACGTAATCACTCAAATCGTCTCCAATCTGAAGGTGGTCTAGTTGGACCATTGTCAGTCCATAGACGAGTCCGGAATTACCAAGAGCATTGTGAAAGTTTGGGGAGTATGGAACAAACACCTGTAAGGAATCCTCCCCCCCCTAACTCCAACTACAAACGCAAATCAGGAAGGAGTAGGAGAGAATGAGGTACAGAATGTTCCTCCAATGAGATCACTACGGGACTACCTACAACCTGCCCGAGCAATTACACCTTCTTGCGTGGTTCTACCAACAAACGATGGAAACTTTGACATAAAATCGGGTGTAATTCAACTCTTACCAAAGTTCCATGGGCTAGACTCTGACCGCCCATACTTACACTTGCAAGAATTCGAAGAAGTGTTGGCCACCTTGCATTACCCAAATGTTTCCGAGGATACTATCAGACTTAAACTTTTTCCCTTCACTTTGAAAGAAAGAGCCAAAGATTGGCTTCACTCTCTTAGACCACACTCGATTAGGTCATGGGTTGAGATGAACCGGGAATTCTTGAAAAAGTTCTTCCCGGCTCATAAAACGAACACCCTGCGAAGGGCCATAATGAATTTCTCGGCTAAAGAAGGTGAATCTTTTTTTCAATGTTGGGAAAGATTTAAGGAACTCCTGCTTGCTTGCCCACATCATGGTTATGAGAGTTGGCGAATTATAAACTTTTTTAATGATGGATTAAGTTCCAATATGCGCCAATTTGTGGAGATGATGTGCAATGGCGAGTTTATGAGTAAAAATCCAGATGAGGCTTGGAATTACTTGGACATGTTGGCTGAAAATGCCCAATCTTGGGATACATCGGATAAACCCAATAACTCCAAGCCCACTCAAGAGAAAGGAGGGATCTATGTCCTTAAAGAGGAAGACGATGTGAATGCAAGGATAGCCAACCTCACAAGGAAGGTTGAGGCCATGGAACTTAGTAAAAGTGGAGTTTCCAAGTCCAAAGAAGCTGTTGAAACCATATGTGGGATCTGCCTCACCGACTTACACGCTACACAAGATTGTCCCACAATTCCTACGTTTCAGGAAGTGCTACATGAGACAGCCAATGCCACATATGGTTATCAACGGCCCTTCAATGGACCGGTAGGTAATACGTACAATGAGAGTTGGAAGAACCACCCAAATTTCAGTTGGAAGAATGCTCCTACGGGCAATCCCACCAACTCCCAAAGAGGGCCACCCATGCAAAATATGGCCCCACCTCAATTCTCATTGGAGGATACCTTGAACGCGTTTATGCAAGGGCAAACGCAAATAAATCAATCGAATCAGCAAATGTTCCAAGAGCTTAAAGTCTCGGTTGATGAGATTAAGGGACGCTTGAATGCTAGGGAAGGGACCTTTCTGGCCCAACCTCAGCCCAATCCAAAGCAAGTACATGAAGTGAACATCCCTAATCCTTCTAACCAAAACATGGAGCAAGCTAAATCCATCACCACCCTTAGAAGTGGTAAACAAATTGACAAAACTATTCCGGTGAAGGCCGATGAACCTAATGATCCGGTAAATTCTGAGGATGAAGATGGACCTAACTTAGCCCCACAACAACCGGAACGCATTTACAAGCCCGTATCACCATTTCCTTCGAGATTGGTTGTCCCAAAATCTCTCCCAAATTCTCATGATATTTTAGAGATTTTCAGACAAGTCAAGATTAATATCCCTTTACTGGATGCCATCAAACAAATTCCCTCTTATGCCAAGTTTCTAAAAGACCTATGCACAACAAAACGCAAATATAATGTGCAGTAAAAGGCCTTCTTAACTGAGCAAGTGAGTGCCATCCTCACTCAAAAGAACCCCCCAAAATTTAAAGATCCCGGTAGTCCCACCGTCTCATGTATCATTGGAGATTACCGGATTGAACGTGCCTTGTTAGATTTGGGGGCGAGTGTGAACTTGATCCCATACTCGGTATATGAGCAATTGGGTCTTGGTGAATTAAAACCCACCAAGACCACGTTGCAACTCGCTGATAGATCTATCCGTGTACCGAGGGGGATAGTTGAGGATGTTCTAGTCCAAGTTGACAAATTCTACTACCCAGTAAATTTTATAGTCTTGGACACACAACCGATTTTGGATGCTAGCACCCAAATACCGGTAATACTAGGCCGCCCATTCCTTGCCACATCAAACGCAATCATCAATTGCCGGAATGGGGTGATGCAACTATCTTTTGGAAACATGACACTAGAGGTGAATGTGTTTCACTTGGGCAAAAGACATAGGGATGTCGATGATGATGAGTTCTTCAATGTAAACATGCTTGAAACTTTTGAAGAAGAAGAACTCCTCCAACTTGAACCACTAGAAAGCTTGGAGACATGCTTAGCACATTTCATGGATTCTGAAGACCCATCATTGGTGAGATTGTGCAGGCATTAAATATAGAAAGACCGGTGGTTGATATTAGCCGGTGGAGGCCCCATTTTGAGAAATTACCACCAACCACATCAAGGCCTCTACCGTCTAACATCAAACCACCGAAGTTTGACCTCAAACCATTGCAATCCGAGCTTAAATACGTATATTTGGGTCAAGAGGAAACTTTCCCAGTTGTCATTGCCTCCCACCTAGAGAAAGGCCAAGAGCTCAAGTTAATTGAGTTACTCAAAGAACATAGGGAAGTCATAGGTTGGACAATAGCGGATCTCAAAGGGATAGATCCTTTAGTTTGCACTCACCGAATACACCTTGAAGAAAATGCAAAAACGACTAGACAACCTTAAAGACGGCTAAATCTAAACATGATGGAGGTTGTCAAAGTCGAGGTGTTAAAGCTATTGGACGTGGGTATTATCTACCCCATCTCAGATAGCCAATGGGTGAGTCCTACCCAAGTTGTCCCCAAGAAATCCGGTATTACCATCATTGAAAACGCCAACAACGAGCTTATACCGACTAGGGTGACCACCGGTTGGCGGATGTGCATTGATTATAGGAAGCTCAACACGGTTACTAGGAAAGACCACTTCCCTCTCCCATTTATGGATCAAATTTTGGAGAGGTTGGCAGGCCATTCCTATTATTGCTTCTTAGATGGCTATTCCGGATACAACCAAATTGAGATAGCTCCAGAAGACCAAGAGAAAACCACATTTACATGTCCGTTTGGCACCTTCGCTTACCGAAGGATGCCATTTGGGTTATGTAATGCACCCGCCACATTCCAACGATGCATGTTGAGTATTTTCTCGGACATGGTGGGTGAGTTTCTTGAGGTATTCATGGATGACTTTTCTATTTTTGGTAGTACATTTGATGAGTGTCTCAACCACTTGAAGTTGGTCTTGATGAGGTGTGAGGAGAAGCAACTTGTACTAAACTGGGAAAAGTGCCATTTCATGGTACAAAGAGGAATAGTCCTTGGACATATCATCTCGTCCAATGGAATAGAGGTAGACCGGGAAAAAATCGACATAATTTCCAATCTACCACCACCCAAAAGCATACGCGATGTGCGGTCCTTCCTTGGACACGCCGGTTTCTATAGAAGGTTCATAAAGGATTTTAGTCATATCTCAAGACCCTTATGCAACCTTCTACAAAAGGAGAATCAATTTGAGTGGAGTGCCGAATGTCAATTAGCTTTTTCAAAGCTAAAGGACATGTTGACAACCGCTCCTATCATGCAACCACCAGATTGGTCCATTCCTTTTGAGTTGATGTGCGATGCGAGCGATTTTGCTATTGGGGCGGTGTTAGGCCAAAAGAAGGATAAAAAACCCCATGTCATCTACTACGCAAGTAGGACCTTGAATCCTGCCCAAGTTAATTATTCGACTACGGAGAAAGAGCTGCTAGCTGTCATTTTCGCCTTGGACAAATTCAGGCCATACTTAATAAGATCCAAAGTCATTGTTTATACGGATCATGCGGCGCTGAAATACCTTCTTTCTAAGAAGGATGCTAAGGCCCGTTTGCTTATATGGATCCTACTCCTTCAAGAATTTGACTTGGAAATCAAAGACAAGAAGGGGGTAGAAAATGTGGTGGCGGATCATCTATCCCGCCTAGTCCTACCAAATTCCATTGACGAGTCACCTATTGAGGACTCATTCCCTGATGAGCAACTCTTTGTTGCTGTGCATCCACCATGGTATGCTGATATAGCCAATTATCTTTCCACAGGTGCGATGCCGATTCATTGGACTGCGCAAGACAAACGTAAATTTCTAAGGGAAGTGCGCAGATTTTTCTGGGATGAACCTCTATTGTTTAAATATTGCCCAGACCAAATTATAAGGAGATGCGTCCCCGATGATGAACATAATTCAGTCATCTCCTTTTGTCATGATCAAGCATGTGGAGGTCATTTTTCAGCCAAGAAAACAACTGCGAAAATTCTGCAGTGTGGTTTTTATTGGCCCACGCTATTCAAGGACACCCACGAGTTTTGCAAAGCGTGCAAGCACTGCCAGAAGTTAGGAGGATTATCTCGTCGAAATATGATGCCTCTCACCCCAATTCAACATCTTGAAGTTTTTGACTGTTGGGGCATCGATTTCATGGGACCATTCCCCTCATCTTTTGGACATGTCTATATTTTGCTTGCCGTAGACTATGTGTCTAAATGGATAGAGGCTATCCCATGTAGAACCAAAGATCATCGTACGGTTCTTAAGTTCCTCAAAGAAAACATACTTTCTAGATTTGGGACGCCTCGGGCCATCATTAGTGATGGTGGTTCTCACTTTTGCAATAGACCTTTCGAAACTTTAATGAAGAAATATGGTATTAGGCACAAAGTGAGTACCCCATACCACCCACAAACAAGTGGGCAAGCTGAAATCTCCAATAGGGAAATCAAGCAGATTTTGGAAAAGACGGTGAGACCGGATCGCAAGGATTGGTCCCTAAGATTAGATGATGCACTTTGGGCTCACCGTACCGCCTACAAGACACCCATTGGAATGTCCTCTTATAGACTTGTCTATGGGAAAGCTTGCCACTTGCCTTGGAGCTAGAACACAAAGCCTATTGGCAATTCGGGCTTTAAATTTTGACATGGACAGGGCTAGCTCGCTTCGCAAACTCTAATTAAATGAGCTTAATGAAATCCGGAACGATGCTTATGAGAACTTGAGAATTTACAAGAGTAAGATGAAGGCTTTTCATGACAAACACATCTTCAGGAAATCTTTCCATGAAGGACAGAAAGTACTCTTGTATAATTCCCGACTTCACCTTTTTCCGAGAAAATTACGATCTCGATAGACCTACCCATATATTATCAAAGAAATCTTTCCTCATGGGGCTGTTGAGATTGAAAATGCAGCAAATGGTAACCGTTTTAAAGTTAATGGACAACGCCTTAAACCATTTGTTGAGAAATTTGATTCAGAGGACGTGTTCATCACTCTAAATGATCCTGTCTATCAGGATGATTGATCTCCTAGTCTGATGGAGGTATAGCATAGGTAGGTTTTCTTCAGTTTTACTATTTTAGTAGGTTTTAGTTGTTGGGTTGGAGACTTCCATGATCGCTCTCTCAGGTACTATTGATTCTCACTCTCTCATATTTTATCATTGCTCTCATGTTCATGCTACTGGAATATCTTTTTACATTGAGGACAATGCAAGATTTGGTTGGAGGGTGAGATGAGATTCCTCATCTAGCATATTGCAACATTCCGAGCTTCATATGCGCAAAATTTTTCTGAATTCTCTAACATCTCAACACTCTTTTAGAAAATTTTGTTTTAAATTTTGTTTTTATACATTTGAGATGCTATGAGTATAAGACGAGGAGATACGAAGTGTGTGATGTTGTAGGTCTTGATTTTCTCCCGACATAATGGTTTTATATGTTAGTTCCCCTATTGTTGTGATTGATAGAAAATTTGAACACCTTCACACCAAGTTCACATTACACGATTTTCATGAGTTGATGGGGTTATGTGATTTGTGGATTAGCTAGACTTTTATTTAAAGGTGTTGAGCAGCCAAGCCGGGGTATTTTGTCCATCCTTGTCCATGGGAAAATAACAGAAGATATGGATTTCTAAAAATCCTATCTAATTTAAAAGAAAAAGGAAAGAAAGGATGAAATCGGGAAGGAAAGAAAAATGGTGGAAAATTCCGAAAAGGGCTACCTATTACCAACCTGGGGATGGTCGAACCGTAACCAAAGCCGGAAATGGGACGTAGTGTGAAAGCTGTCGGAAGGACGGTAAGGCAAATTCCTGTCATAGGCTTGTTGTTGCTCTGTGCACCTTAAAATCCTTGGTTTACTTAATCTATGAAGAAGATGATCCCAGGAACTCATGAGATGAACTCTCACTATGCACACTAGGTTGAATTTGTTCGAGTTCTTCTATTTATCAATCAGTCAGCGAGAATTTCATGTAGACACCTTTTATGTTTTGAGAGTCCAAGGTTTCAGCTTCTATCATCTAATTTTTCCAAATTTTATACTTATACACCTTGGAATGGATAGAATCATGGGTTCTGAAGGAGAGTTGGGTTTGGAGGTTTGAAATTGTTTCACGCATGTTTTGCTCGGGACTAGCAAAAAGCTGGTTGGGGGGTGTGTTGAACCTCCAATTTATACATTGCATTGCCCATTACATGACATGGTTTGCATGATTTTCATGACTTAAAGGCCTATCTAACACATGTTTTATGATTATAGGGAATGAGAGCGGATTTCATTCAATTAGGGATTAAAAGAATGCTTTGAGAGCTTTTGGATGAAGGATGAAAGAAGACCAAAGAAAGAAGAAAGCAAGGAGAAGAGAGAGAAGAAGAAAAAGGAGAAAAAGAAAGGAAAAAGAAGCAAATGGAAGAAGGTCGACCGGTCTTGACCGGTCGGCCATGAAGGCTGTTCACATTGAAGACAGGCCGATCGGTCTTGACCGGTCGGCCATGCACACTGGATGGTTGATAGATTAGTCCGACCGGTCATGACCGGTCAGTTACACTTGCTGGATCCATGGACAGACCAGTCCGACCGGTCTTGACCGGTCGGCTGTAATCCCTGGACTGTTTAAAAGCCCAGTCCGACCGGTCTAGACCGGTCGGCCCTGCGTAACTAGAGTCCTTTCTAAATCTGGACTCCGAAAAACGCTGCGCACTGCGTAACCTTTCGCAGATTTCGACGCAAGGAAGGTTTCTTACTATAAAAGGACACCTAGGGGCTCTTCCTAGATCATCTTAGAAGGGAAGGAACGTGGTTTTGGAGAGAGGAAGCGAGCGTGGAGCGTCTGCAACTCTCCAACTTCTGGTTTTCTATTTTTTTTTATGCTTTTATTCAGAGTTTTTAGTTGTAGCATGACTATGCTCGGCTAGAACCTCTCAGCTAAGGCTGAGAGGTGAAGCTTGTAGCTAATTCTATGTTGGTTTCAGTTTAATTCAAGTACCTTTTAATTCAAGTTTGGATCTTTCTCATGTTCTAGTTCTTTAAGTGGTAGTTTGAAATGTTTTATGAGAGTTCATGTGCCCAGGACATGAATTCCTTGCAATTCTCTGAGATTATCACAGGTTGCTTGTTTAGATTCAAATTATAGTAATTCTTGAGCAGGCCATAGTCCATAGGCATGGCTGTTACTCCGCAGGCTATGGATTTGAATTCTACATTGATTGTATGGGGCTAGAACTTGGAAGTTCAACTTGATTTGGATTGAATGTGTGTGAATGCTTTATTTCCCAACTAGATGAGAGATAGGACTTCAAGTCTAGTTGTGTTCTCTACTTGGATTGACTGAATTGACATAGGATTGCTACAAGTGGATCCTTGAATGCCTTAGTACTTTATATCCTTGATTTTTCATTAAGTTGCTGTTTTAGTTAAATACTCAATTGAATCTGATTTTCTTCCAAAAACTGAGTTGCTGGAGTGCTTTGGAAGTTGTTTCTATTTCCCTGTGGATCGACCTCGGTCTTACCGAGATTTATTACTACATCGCAGCCTTACACTTGAGGCAAGCGAACAGTCATCATTATAGTACCGTCGCTTCTCATGTCCTATCGATGCTATCCTTGCATTTTCACACGTCTTGTTGCTCTTCCTAGGTGGCCCTTTTTCTCTCGCCACACTTGAGCAACCGTGGATCCTGCTGCCAATCCCGCAGCTCCACCATGAATAGTGCTCCCGATCACCTTGTAAAGATTATCGTACCTTCGTGCCTTGATCATCACGCGTGCTCCCTTCACCACTTTACAATATCGATCGCAGCCGATGAACCTGCACCCTTTCGCCTCGAGTGCACCAAGAGATATCACATTCCTCTTCATCTCAGGGACATGCTTCACACTTTCAAGGATTCATCGACTCCATCGAACATCCTAATGCGCACCGAACCGATCCCTACCACATTGCGAGCGTAGCCATCGCCTACAAACACCAATCCACCATCATGCTCCTTGTATGACATGAATGAGCTTCGGTCATGACATATATGGCATGATGCTCTTGAATCCAAGAGCCACTCTCCACCAAGAGGCTCTATACCAAATACAGTCAATACATCACAACCGTCACCACCATCCTCTATAGTGTTGGTTCCTTCCCTAGAAGAATCTCCAGATCTCTCCTGCTTTTTCTCGGGATTTAAACAATCCATCTTCATATGACCTTTTTCCCCACAATTCCAGCATCTCACCTTATGCTTCCACTTGCCTTTTGATTTAGATCTCGATGAAGGAGATCCTCCACCCCGCTCAGAATTCCTCCTACTCATAACCAGTGCCTCATCAGTAGAGGGACCCACGCCGCCGCTTTTCCTTCTCATCGCATTCGCCTGAAGGGCTGAGATAACGGTTTCTACGCCAATAGTTTTCCTACCTGCGCACAAAGAGTCCTTGAGAGACTCATATGATTCTGGAAGAGAATTCAACAGGATAAACGCTTGATCCTCGTGCTTCATCGGCTTATCTACGTCCATCAACTTGCAAATAGACCTATTGAAATTGTTGATGTGGTTCTCGACATCGGCCCCCTCCGTCATCCTTAAATTGTACAACTGAAGCTTCAAGTATATGCGATTTTCAAGAGATTTCTTCACATAGATATTCTCCAACTTCGCCCATGTTTTAGCTGCAGTTTTCTCTTTCATGACGTTATACAGGACCTCATCTGCCAGGCACAACTGGATTGAGACATTGGCCTTTTTATCGATCTTCTTCCACTCTTCTTCTTTCATAGCTTCTGGTCACTCTCCAAGGAGCGCAACTTGCAATCCTTGCTGAAATAGAAGGCCTTTCATCTTCACCTTTCAAAGCTCAAAGTTATTTTTCCCCGAATACTTCTCTATGTCGAACCTCATGCCTGATGCCATGCTCTTGTCTCATATTCGAATTTCTGCTACACCCCAACGGTCTCTTTGATACCAGTTGTTGAGATGGGAGGGCCGGCAGCGGAAGCAAAGCCGAACACAAGTAACAAATTCAATCAAACAAGTCACACAATGCATGCAATCACCCACACATAGACAATCCGATTTTTACGTGGAAAAACCCCTCACGGGTAAAAAACTACGGCACAAAGCGACAACAATCCACTATAATATCAGAAGTTACAAATGATGAAACCCAAGACCCAAAAAAAAACAAGCCCATAAGAGAAATCTCAAGCTTACCCAAGAAGAAAACCCTCTTCTCCAAGCTCTTTCTCTCACTTAGAAGCTCCCTCAATCCCCTTTGCAACCTTAGAAAACATCTAATCTTGTGATCCCCCTTAAAAAGGAAGAAAAACCGGATTTATAAACCTCTTGCGCAAGGAAACCGTGCAAGGAAACCGCGCAAGTCTGTGTTGCACTAGGACACTGCCGACCGGTCGTCTGACCGGTCGGATGGGCAAAAACAGCCACAGCAGCAACGCTGCCTCGGTCTTCTGTGTGGCCGGCCGGTCGGACACCCCCACCGACCGGCCGATGGCCTCTGTACAAACAAATTTGAGGCGTCCGTTTCCAACACATATGACGTTGCATGTTTTGTTAAATGTCTTGCATGGTCATCCACACTTTATGATCTCAACGTGGGGCCCACCTTTTGGATGGCTCTCAAAGCTTATATGCATGCGACAACACGGCGATGTGCGTTTAAACGCTGCTGGTTCTAAAGTCCATCATGTGAGAGTAGAGGATGAGATAAGAAACTGACGGATGAGAGGAAACAGTTAATTTGGACCGTAGAAAAAAAGAGGCCACGAGTCAAATCTGGCAACTCATATTATCTAACGAAGGTTCTTCCATGACTTTTATCCGACGACGGTTCTCAGTTTTTTTTTTTGAAGTGGGGTCCACCATTGGTTGATCGATAGCACTGATATTGTGGCCCCACAATGGTCCATTCACCAAAATCTCCCATTGCTGTAGTTACTTTATTGACCGTTCATTTGCTGGCCACCAATTGCAGGGTTAGGATCTCTTTTCTATGGTGGGCCACCGATGGATTCACCAAAGGCTAAGATTGGTAGGAATGGAATGTCCTAACTTTTCATGTATGTGATTGCCATAGCTATTTTAGGCCACCGATCAAAAGGCCGATCACTGCAGTCATAGAATGTGGTGGATCAATAGATCAATGGTCCTGATCATCCTCTAAGTGGGTCATGTATCATGTGTACGGTGGAGATGGTGGAGTTTGCAGACAAAAAATTAACCATGGTACATGCACTCCCATTGGTGCCTACCCGTACATGGTGCCAATATGGCTCTCTTGATTGTCCATAAGGTGGGCCACACTGTTTAGATTTCTGGCCACCAAAAATCACGCTTTTTCAATCCTCAAGCGCGCGACCGTGTATGAAAGTAACTGTGAGTGTCAATGGGCCGGGCTCGGGCCTGAAAAATCAGAATTTTGAATAGGACCGGACCGACGCTGGACCGAAACAGTTCAAAATCCGTTCGCTTCAGATGCTGTGGGTGGACGCACATTGAGTACTCAATACACTTTGAGGAGCCACTGTGATGTATGTGTCTCATCCACTCCGTCCATCCGTTTAACATCTTATTTAAGGGTTTAATACCAAAATTGAAGCATATCCAAAAGCTTAAGTGGACCACAGCACAGTAAACAGTGGGTACAGTGACGTCCACCGTTGAAACCTCCTAGGGCTCACAGTGATATTTATTTGTCGAGTCTTCTGTTGGAACCGAGCAGAAAAACCCTGCTCGTCACTTTTCTGATTGGTCCAGCTTAGCCTGACTGTTGCTCTGACACAGTCAGGATGAGCTCAGAGCAGGGAGTCTTTGTTCGGTTTCAACAGAGGATCCGTCTTCTTATTTGTCATCCGTTTTTTTTGCGGGTACACTGACGTCCACCGTTTCAACAGTTGTTCAATTCCTACTGTGTCTTGTGGTGTGGTCCACTTAACCTTTGGTTATGCTTCAATTTTCGGTTCATTAGCTCAAATGATCCGTTAAAACTGATGGACGGCGTGGATAAGACACCTACATCAAGGTGGACCCCACAGTTTACCTCAGTACGCAATCCACGTCCCTTGGGGGCGACTTAAGAATGAAATTCCCTTATCTCAAGGAAGAAGATCCAATCTGTGTGTCCCACACGTTGAAGATATATAATCTCTCACACGTTACCTAAATTGACACGTGTCCTTGCGTGTGGATGTGCATGGCGGACGCGAATTGCGTACGTGCATTGCTCTAGAACCATGGGCGTCGCCAGACGGTTTGAGAAGAAAAGATGAAAGGATCAGTCTCGTGTCTCGTTTGATAGTTACCAATACCTGGTTGAAGCTTTCCGTCAAAGAGAAAAGTCGCATTCCTGCCTACTTCGTTTTTCCTCGGCCGCCAGGTACGTAGGATCGAGATCCAGCGTGTGTCGCTTTCCACTGAGCCCACATGCTGAGATAGTCCCATGATTTTGAACGGCTGATATTATCATTACCATCATAGATAAGCTATTATTTCATAACCATTCTTAGGTGATGATCCAGCGTTTTATTTTTTAAGTTGAATTTGAAGATAATATAATTTTGTTTTCATTGTTCTAATTTTTCCCCAAACATTAATGATCACATCTTACTTTGGCTTTTCAGTTCGGACATGCAACCACATATATGGTAAATGACGTTATTTTAGTTGTATATGCGAGTATATATGTGTTGGGTGTGTTAGAGTCACATTCGACTCGAATTGAAATGGACGCCTTGTAACCTGGGCCGTCGAAATAGCCTGATTAGGACTAGATCAGTAAAGATTGGCTAATTAACTACTTAACCATTGATTGACTAAGGAGATCAAACAATTTATGAAGCCGATTAGTTATTTGGATCGAAATAACCAAAATAGGTCTAGATTAGTAAAGATTGGCTAATTAACTACTCAACTATTGATTGACTAAGGAGATCAAACAATTTATGAAGCCGGTTAGTTATTTGGAAGAATTTTTTTTCTTAAAGATAAGACTTTTATTAAACAATAATAGCTTGGTCGCATTTAAAAAAAAATATATTGTAAAGAGAGAAAATAGAAAATTAAAAATTGAATATTCGTTTTTATTACTTTGAACATAAATGAAGTATACTCGACATAAAAAAATAAAATAAAGCAGAATAAATGACCTACAATACGTGGTTTGAGTAGGCGAGACACAATCTTTTAGACCTAAATGATTGTGAAATATTGGTCACGGAAACCTTGACGATTATGGTTTGGTTAACAGGATATGATTGCAGAAACGCTAAGTATGGATTTATGAATTCGGGGATCGAATAACGAGGTTATAGATATTTATTTAAACTAAGTTAAATTACTGCTACAATGTGTTGGAGAGAAGTGAAGAATTAAACTAAGCTAAGCTATCTTAAAATAAGTATCCATGAGGAATGAAAGATTGATAGGGAACAATGAGTTAAAAAGAGTTCTTTTTATTGAATTGATGATGGCCTTGAGCTCTCCTTTTCTGTACTGCTTTTATAGAATTAGAGAGGCGGTGGCTTAACATATGGTTCATTGGCTTTCAATATTGACATTCCGATCGTTTAATGGAACTATGTATGGTCAATTAGATTTGGTCATACATCACCACCTCTACTTTTATTTTATGTTATGCATGCTCTTTTTTAAGTGTTTTGCATATGTATAGCTTTTATTTGCTTGCGATGTGTTGTTGTTAGGATGACTGCCTCTTGGATCTTTGTCCTGTGAATGTTTCTAACTGCCTTTTTAAAATTTTCTAAAAAAAAGCACAAATTTTAGAGGTACATGTTTGGAATTCTTATGATCTCACTTTTGTGCTCCATGAGTACCTTTCATTTGCCTCCATACAAATATGCCAACACATGAGTGCGGTATTGTAGTGCGGTATTGTAGTGGTTGAATTTAGCTGCAACAGGTCTGATGTAAACACTTGCATTGAGTGTTCATTTCTTTTGGTGGTTTTATGGCATGGATTCTCAAGCATGGACGGTTTGATCGTCAGGCTACTCAACATGTGGTCTGTAGTGAGCAATGAAAGACGCCATGTTTCAGTTCAGGTCTGTAGTGGGCGGTGAAAGATTCTATGTTTTAAGTCGCGACAGAGACAAAACGGACATTTTCATATTCACTCGTTTCATATGTGGGGCCATGGTCTACTAATATGTGATGATGGACGGCCATCTCAAAAAGACCTACGATGTGTCCATCTTAAGTTTTTGATTTACGGCCCACCGATAGCAATCAGCTGAAAAGGTAGCTAATTTCAGTCCCTGCAATCTCTCCTCCCTTAACATTTTTGTGTTGATCCCACACAGTCTCTTTGCATGTAGCTAGCATGCATTGTCTTCCTTTCCTATCTTTCTCCCTTCCCCTCCACGTGTGGTGTGGCCATATCAATTTTATTATTAACGTGGGTTCGGGCAATAATGCATATTTGGGTGTACTACTTTTAGGCCTGTGGCAAGTGGGGCCCACTTATTTTGGGCCCAAAACAAATGGGCCAGCATCTTGCTTAGTTGTAACAACATTTTCAATGCAAGGTTTGGCCATAAATTTCATGCCAGAGAATTAATTAATCTAGGACGGGTCTGGTGAGCCTCACATTAAGTTTATACCGTTGATTTCTTTTCTCTAAGAGTCTATTTCTTTTCTTGCATGTGTGGCCCACTTGATGAGTGGACTGGCCTGAATATTTCTGGGTCCTGGTGGGTCCAAATTGATTCAACTAGAACCACAATGCAAATCTCATAGCAAAATTGACAAAAGGATGTGGGGCCCACATAGAGATAGAAAGAAAATAAACCATCCTTTCATTTCTTTTACAAAATGATGCTTTCTTTTATGAACGAACTGCAATAATCACTTAGTAGATCGACGGACAGATGTCGATCTGTTTATTGATAATAAGACATCCTTATTTCTACAATCAGATGTAAGAGGGTAGTTGAAGACATGTGGATGTATGTGTAATCATTCATCGCATGCACTTGATGATGACTTAACAGTTCACGAACCCGTAGTTGACGATCAAGTGGCCTTGAGCATATCCATTCCTATCGGTGTCGATCTGATCGAAAACACCCTTGTCTAAATCCAGCCCTCCATTGCTGCATTGGTCCACGATCCTAGCTATCACCTGTGCTCCCGTCCTTGTGTTTGTTACCTGCGTAGCATTAGCCATCGACTCAGCCCTTTCCATCATATTACGCCTACATGGGTTAGTTTTTGGCTGATTTTACTTTACCTGCGATGTGTCTATGACATCTAACCCGTCCAAAAAGGTGGACCCACCATGATTATCATACAACCAAAAATTAAGTCCCACCCAACAACCGATCGATTGGGAACATCATAGAAAACAAGTTTGATTACAATCTACGGCTGGATGTCATACACAGACCCCGTCGGCCCACAATGGTGACTGGACCGTTAAAAAAATGATCATGGGTATTTTCGTCATTGTGCCGTCCATCCGTAGTATCCGTTAGAATTCAAATGCTTGCCTTTTTTTTTTTCACACTGAGAGGGGGCATTTTGATCTGGGCCATTCATCAGGGACATCCCTCCACAAACATGCCCTGAACCAAATAATCAGGCCGGGCCAACTCATCAGGCAGGTCACATGTGTTCATTGAATCTGGACCATTGGTTGCTTTTCTAACCATCCATTCGCCTCATACAGCTAGCCGTGCCTCACCTGATGAATGGACCTGCCTTAATTTTCATGGTGAGCCACACACGATTTTCACATGCGTGAGGCTTCAGCTCATGATGGGTCCCACGACTAGGGCTCTCAATGGGTCGGATCTGGATCGGATCCAGTTGGATCCGGCTCCAAGTCCGTATATCTATAGACGGATTCGGATCGGATTCGGATCCAACTCGGATCCAAAAGGTGATATCCATATCCGATCCATTTCTAAATTGTTAGATCCATTTCCGATCCAAAATCCATATAACCATCGGGTTCGGCTCAGATCTAGGTCCGAATCCACCACATAACAAATCTAAAAAATTATATGATATAAAATATATAATATAATATATTAAATTTAGTAGAAAAATGATACAAATCCCACTATTTACTATTGTATGGTCGACATGACCTAAAATAATATGTAAAACGAATGGCCGGCATGAATATAACATATACAGTAAGGTGACAATGAGTCGGATCTTAATCGGATTCGGATCGAACTCGGATATATTCCTGTGAATCCATATCCGCTCCATTTAAGTAATTGGACCTATTTTAAGATCCAAATCCGGTCCATTTAACTAATCGGACCTATTTTAAGATCCAAATCCGCATTATACGGATTCGGAGCGAATCGGATCTCGGATCTGACCCGCTCCATTGAGAGCCCTACCCACGACTCCCACCGAGTGCAAGGATGGTGGTGGGCCCCACTTTATGATCACCGTTAGATCACGATGCGATTGGTGGTTTACGATCATACACTACCCTAGATATTCAATTCTACGGTTATGATTAAGAGAGCTGATATGATCTTACCCGCAAGCACCGTCCACAGGAGGCCTGGCCCCTGGGGCCCACAGGCCCGCAGAAGGCGGTCCAACCGTACCTCTGGCGCCACTCAAGGGGCTTGTTCGCGTCCCATGTGGCGCAGTACACGCTGGCCCTCAAATAGTCCCACCCAATCTGCGACGGATTGTAGATATGGTACGTCGCGCGTACGTTAGACGCGCTCTGCGCCTGGGCCGCTGCTACAATGCACAATAAGAGTGCCACGCAAAGCTTCAGAGAATCCATTCTTTTCTTCTTTTTTTTCTCTCTGATATATGAAGTTCGCCAAACGGGCCTCGTATTTATAAGTGAGATTCGGTATCGAATTACCGAAAATACCCCTAATTTATGCAGAAAACTACAAATATGCCATGCCGTGAGATTGAGGTAATGACATGTTTCTGCGAAGATGGTGCAACGACTGACGACTGGCAAAATGAGAAAGCCAAATGGTAAGGCTGCTAGATGGAGGTAATTCATCTGACGTATCATAACTGTGAGAGATCTGGGACGTTCACTTGGATGGCCCATTGGCCCCAAAATCGCTTTCAGCCAGTCATCAAGTTGGCCATATATGTACGAGATGGCCATCGTAACGGTTAGATTTCTATGAGAGTTCAGGACCTTCTAGAATAAATGGTGGTGACTTTTTACTATGCACGTGACATAATTTTTCGGAAATCTAGACCGTCGAAATTGCTAGGTCAATCGTGAATGCAGCGTAAGTAAAAAATTTGACAAGGAAGATGCACAGTTTGATTTGGTCTCTTGGTCTCTTGAATTAGGACCACGCCCAACCGTTTTATTTGATACGTGACCGAAAGTATACGCCGGTTTTCGATTATTACAAGTGGGATTAATCCAGGCCATTGGTCTCTTGAGCTCCACTCTGGATGGATCATACCTCAGAAGCCTCTCCGATTGGAAGATCGCAGGCATAGCGACCAATATTCGGACCTTTCGAATCGTATTTATTTCTCTTCTTAACCATCCATTTCTAGGCCAAAAATCGAATGGTTAAGATTGTCCAATCAAGAATATTTTCAGAGAAATAACAATCTACTGCAGATCCCAACAGACAATTGGTTTGGATTATCGGACAATAGGTCTCAAAGGTCAGAATTAAAAACGGGTGTATGCTGTGTAAAGATGCAGCCACGTATCAAATGCTCTTTTACCCAAATACCAGAATAGCCGCCTTTCCTTGTAAAGAGAGACTTAGAGCTGATCACAAACCAAACCAGCTCGAACGCTCGGTCCTGATTGGTTTGTAAAAGCTCGGCTTGGATTGGTTTGAATAGAAGTACAAACCAAACCAAGCTCGGTAGTCCAGCTCCATTAAAAAAAACAAACTAAGTTCAGGGCAGTACTGGCTTAGCTTGGCTTGATTTAGCTCAATTTGATTTGGCTCATAGATTTTATTAGCATTGTTTCTTGTGGTGTGATCCACTTGAGGTTTGGATATGATTCAATTTTTGGATCATGTCCAAAAATGATATGTGAAAATGGCTGAACGGTGTGGATAATACATATGTATGACGACATGGATAATACATAATACATATATATGAATGCACACTGTTTCTGTGTTTTGGTTCACTTAAGCTTTGAATATGATTCAATTCTGGACGATGTCCTAAAAATATATGTAAAAACTGATGGACGGTGTGGATATTACATATACATGACTTTGGGCTCACAAAGTTTATACAGTACCTCCATTCAAACCTAGCTCAGCTCAACTCAGCTTGGCTCGGATATTTGGACCAAACCAAACTAAGCTCAAGCCACTATAATTTTGGCTAAACCAAGCTCAAATATTAAGGATAGGGTCGAAGCTCAGCATGTGTAAAGCGCGAATAGGAGGTGACACTTAAACAAGACAAACAAAACTTGGGTCAAATTAGGTTTGGCTTGACTCACGTACAACTCTAAAAACGACCAGGAATTTGACCAAATTACTTCCACGGATGGTCTGATTTTCCAATTACAACATGGGTGATAATTACTTTTATAATTGTATAATGTCACTATGGTAAATGGTTGAAAATGGGTAATACTTACCTTTATAATAGTGGGGTGTGTGATCTATGTTCCTGATATTCATGTTGTCCATCCATTTAGACATATCATTTTAAAGGAATGGTCTAAAAAATAAAGTATATCGAAATTTCAGGTGAACACACCACAAGAAATAGTGGTGATTGACCATTAGAAACTTCTTCTGGGCTACACAAGTTTTGGAAAGCTCATATTTGTGGAATCCCTAAAATAATCTTTTTGGAATAATGCCCTAAAATAATCTTTCAAAACGTATGGAAAGAGTGGATGTAAGGCCGATATATCAAGATAGGCCCCACAGTCAGGGATCTACCCACCTCGATCCACCATATAGCCGCTCCCAACAATCTTACCAACATGCTTATAGGCCTTGTTCAGCCAGATTTCTATGCAATGTCCCTTATAAGTCAGAGCTTAGAGGTTGTGGTTCACATAACATTGGTTCAATGGGCCCCACCATGGAAGGAGCACGGCCCCACTAACTTACTCCATAGGGCAATAAAATTAATAGCTACCAAGAGGATGGTTAAACTTTAAAATAGTGAACGGTCCAAATTCATAAGAGGATGGTTAAACTTTAAAATTGTGAACGGTCCAAATTCGTAAGTGAAAATCAGATGATTAATATTATTTTCATCCGTAGACAACAGTTTGGGTTTCCGTACAAGCAGGCCATGTGCATAGGGGTTTCAAAGGGCTGGGTTAGGGCCGGGCCAAGCTCTGTCCAAGCCCAGCCCACCATCTTCTGCATACACCCATACCAGCCCGGGCTTGTGACGGGGTAAATTAGTCCAGCCCAAGCCCAGCCCGCAATACAAATGGGGAGCCCTATCTGAACCCGGCCATTCAGAGAGGAGATGACCCTGCATACAATCTTTTGAATTTGGTGTTTGGATAGCCCTTACTGTTTTGTTTTTTGTTCTTTCTTTTCTTTTCTGAGTTTTTTTGGAAGGTCTTATATATATATATATATATATATATATATATATATATATATAAGAAGAAGAAGAAGAAGAAGAAGAAGACAAAAACCAGATTTGAATTCAGATATGGAATCAAGCAATGTTAGAAAAGGTCGGCCTGCTATTGTGAAATCCAGATCTGATTCCAATAATGCAAGAGACCCTAAGGTCTGTTGTGAATTCCATGAAAATGATAAGGTAAGAAAAGAAGAGAAAAAAAATGAAAATGGCTGTACCTTTCTCTATTCTATAAACATGGGCAACACTATTTGCTTAAACAAAATAAAAAAATTCCTTGAAAAAAATAAATATAAGAAAATCAGATTATAAAAATAAATCATAAATACAAAAGGGAACATTTCAGTAATTTGAAGACTATTTTCATTTCTATGTCCACTTCCTCTTCTTCTTCATTTGGATTATATAGATCTGTATCATACGTGATCCTTTTCTCTTATCTAATAAAATTGCCACCAAAATAAAAAGACTCATCTTAAGATGAATTAACTTCCTTCTCATTTTAGGAGAGAAAGAGAGAGTGAGAAATAACCTTCCATAGTAAAGAGAGGGAGATAGAATCTAAAAAGAACTTATTAGAAGGATGAACCCTCTGTTTACATCAATTTTTGGCGCCCTAATGTGGACCAATGCAAAGTTGTCACGTGTTAATACTACGGGCTTAATATTAGATAAAATCCTACTCGCACTATAAGACCCGTACCCTGAGTTGCCCTTCGTACGCTTAGTTTCCGGTACCGGTACGTCCCGGATGGACCAGATTAGTAAGCCTTGATCGCGACCCTATTTTAGTACCGCATCGACCCAAGACCTATACCCCGGCGACCGCATAGGCGCTGCGATTCCAACGCCCCGCGGCACACCCCATTGCTATACCCGGTGTGAAAGTTGCGATCATTTGCGCAATCCGAGGCGGGCCGTGCAATGCGAGTGTGGCGCGGGCCCCACTTGCACGAATCCCAAGAAAAGTCAAATCAATCACCCTCACCCTCACCCATTGCCCTCTTATCACCCTAGTCTACACACACCATACTTACCCCATCCCTCTCTCACCACAAAGTCAACACAAACCATACCTCCCACACCATCCTACCCCCCTCCCATGCTAGCCATCATCATCGCATTCCTAAGAAAACCCCCCCAAGCATTCCCAAGCTCCACACGTCCATGAAATTTCTAAGTTAGAGAAGAGAGAGAGAGAGAGAGAGAGAGAGAGAGAGAGAGAGAGAGAGAGAGAGAAGAATAAGAAGAGAGAGAAAGAGAGAGATTATAGGGAGATTAACATTAGAAGGTGGAGATCAAGCTTGGAGGACCCCAACCATCATCCGGATCGTCCGATCGTCAACCCGACCCAATCCAACCGTTTATATTTCGAGGTGAGTGCAAGGGGGAACATCAACTCCCCTTTTTCTAGATTTCCTTTCAATTTTTGGGCCCACAAGTGGGCCATGCTGTGGGACAGCGTGCCCTGCATGCTACCACAGTGTGGACCACCTTGTGTGGCCCACCATGATGCTTATTTTCCATCCTACATCCCCCATTTTCGTTTTAGATCACAAAAATCTGGTTGAAGAAAAAAAAATACAAGGGTTGGCTTGACCCACAAATTTTGGGTCCACCTTGCAATGGACAACCAGATGGGTGGATTAGATCATCCATGAATGGGCCCCACCTACCTGTAAATAATAAAAATAATAAGAGAAAAAAAAAACAAGAAGAGCCACTGGACAGGTAACGTCCAGAGAACGCTACTGCCCAGCAGCGTAATGGGCGGAAGCCCTTTTTGGGCATTGACCATGGGGCCCACTCGTGGGACCACCTTGAGGCTTGTGTTCAATCCTCTCCGCCCCTCTGTTTCTCCAGTCCATTTTAGGGCTGGACACAAAAAATGAAGCAGATCCAGATCTTAGATGGACCACACCATAGAAAATAGTGGAGATAATGAAGCCCATTGTTGGAACTTCTTGGGCCCACCGTAACATTTGTAGACCTTTTCACCTGCCCAATATTGGCTCATGAGGTCCCTAATGAGCTGGGGAACTTGATGAATGGAGTGGATCACACTCATGTGGGCCCCACTTGAAATAAACCAAGAAGAAAAAAAAAGAAAAAAACATCCAAACGCTGGACGTTCACAGCGTCAGGGACGCTGGAACTGTCCAGCGTCAGGGGCGCTGGACGACGTGAGTGGGGTCCCCACTCGTGGGACCCACCTTGATGTTTATGTTGAATCCACACCGTCCATTTGTTTTTCCAGATTATTTTAGGGCTAGGGCCCAACTATGAACCAGATCCAAAATCTTAAACAGACCGCACCACATGAAACAGTGGAGAAAATGATGTCCACTGTTGAAACTTCCTCAGCCCACCTTGATGTTTGTAGGCCTCGTAACATACCCAATATTGGGCCCATAAGGTCTCCCATGAGCTAGGGAACTTGATAGATGGAGTGGATCGTCCTCTTGTGGGCCCCACTGGACGAAAACCTAGGGAAAAAAAAGAAGGAAGAATGCTCCCAGCGTCTCTGAGTAACTAGCGGACGCTGGATTGGAGGTTGAGTAGCTATCTCGCTACTGGAGTGACGTCAGCAACTTCCATGGCCCCACCGTGTTGTATGTGTTATATCCACACCGTCCGTCCATTTGGAGAGATCATTATAGGGCATGATCTTGAGAATGAGACAGATCCAAATGTTAAGACCCTACCAAAGAAAACTGTGGGGACAGTGACCAGACCGTTGAAACCTTCCTACGGCCCACCATGATGTTTATTTGAGATCCAACCTATTCATAAGTTCACACATGTATGACACATGTATGATAGAAGGGGAAAACAAAATATCAGCTTGATCGAAAACTTTTATGGGCCCCACCGTGTTGTACCTGTTATATTCACGTCGTCCATCCCCTTGGCCCAATCATTTTAGGCCTCATACCCAAGTTTGGGCTAGATCCACTTCCCAGGTGTGTCATATCGTGGGACTCAGTGGGGAAACAATGATGTCCACCGTTGAAGCCTTCCTAAGGCTCATTGTAATGTTTATATTGCCATCCAGACCTATGACGTAGGTCTAGATGGAGGGGAAAACACAAATATCTGCTTGATTCCAAAACTTCCTGAGACCCAGATGGGTAACACGCAGCCCAGCGGGTGGCCCACCCTGTGGGTCCCAACGTGATGTATATGTTTAGTCCCACCATGATGTACCTATTTTATTCCCGCAGCCCATCTATTTTTCCATGCCATTATAGGATATGGCCCCAACAATGAGGCAAATCCAAATGTTAGGTGGGCCACACCCGTAGGGAATAGTGGTCATTGATGCCCACCATTGAAAACTTTCTTGGGGCCACTGTGATGGTTATTTTCCATCCAACCAAAGGTTTTGGGCCCATCTTTGGGTTCCACCTTGATTGATGTATTGTGTATCATGCCACCCGTCTTGATCGACGCGTGGGGCCCGATTTGAATGGGCTTCACTTAGGAAATTGTGGTGATTGAATACCTACTATTGAAAACTTCTTAAGACCCATGATGATATATATTTGCTATCCGACTAGTGGGCAGGGCCCACCATGGTCCTTCCTTTGATATATATATTTTATCTATACCGTACACCTATTTTCGTCGGCCTATTTTGTATGTGCAGGCCTAAGTATGAGGCCAATGTGGTCTCAAGTGGGCTATGCCACGAAGACCTTTACATTTCCAATGGGGCCCACAGTCCGGGTCCCACTCTCTACATATATTGGGCCATTTAAGGCCAACGTCACATGATACGTTTGGTAACATGCTAGTATACTTAGCTTGATATGTCACACTGATAGCATACTTAGTATAATGAATACCTTGCTCATTCATATGCCCATATGCATCATTTTTATGCCTGTTATGGATCACGATTAATCATAGCATATGCTAGTTGGCTTGTTATACTTAGGGGACCCGTGTGAGACAGGGTCGCCCCACATGATTGCACAATATGCGTAAGTTTGGTGCATGACTTGATTGTGTGACTCATGCATTTCGCATTATGTATGTCACGATCGCTTTCACACCCTAGCAACATCGGAGTAGTGGCCACCATAGTCACATCGTGATTAGCAATAATGGACACCAAAAACTTGTTCTAGTACGTGGGTGCTATGGATGTCCTTGGGTGAAAGTCCCTAAACCCTGTGGTACCAGTAGAATGCTTCAACGTCAAGACCGAGTGGATAACATGAGCGCCCATTGTTGAACCTCCAATTTATACATTGCATTGCCCATTACACGACAAGGTTTGCATGATTTTCATGGTTTAAAGGCCCACCTAACACGTGTTTTGTAATTATAGGGATGAGAGCGGACTTCATTCAATTACGAGCCAAAGGAATACATTTGGAGCTTTTGGATGAAGGATGAAAGAAGACCAAAGAAAGAAGAAAGCAAAGAGAAGAGAGAGAAGAAGAAAAAGGAGAAAAAGAAGCAAATGGAAGAAGGCCGACTGGTCATGACCGGTCGGCCATGAAGGCTGATAAAAGAGAAGACAAGCCGACCGGTCTTGACTGGTCGGCCATGCACACTGGAGGATGGATAGAGGAGCCCGACCGGTCATGACCGGTCGGCTATAAACGCTGGAACACACTTAAATTGATCCGACCGGTCATGACCGGTCGGCCACACACACTAGACTGTTGGACAGGTCTGTCCGACCGGTCTTGACCGGTCGGCAGCACTCCCTGGACTGTTTAAAGGCTAGTCCGACCGGTCACGACCGGTCGGCTCTGCGTATGGAGTCCTTTCTAAATCTGGACTCCGAAAATTGCTGCGCAATGCGTAACCTTTCGCAAAATCCGACGCAAGGGAGGTTGCTTGCTATAAAAGGACACCTAGGGGCTCTCCCTAGGGTATCAGAGAGGCTAAGGAACGTGGGTTTGGAGAGTGAAAGCGATTGTGGAGCGGCTGCAACTCTCCTATTCGGGTTTTTCTATTTTTATGCTTTATTTCAGAGTTTTTAGTTGTAGCATGACTATGCTCGGCTAGAACCTCTCAGCTAAGGCTGAGAGGTGAAGCTTGTAGCTAATTCTATGTTGGTTTCAGTTTAATTCAAGTAATTTACATTCAAGTTTAGATTTTTACATGATTTAGTTCCAAAAAGTGGTAGTTTGAGATGTCTTATCTGAGTTTATGTGCTCCGGACATGAATTCCTTTTAATTCTCTGAGATTATCATGTTTGTTTATCTAAATTCGGATTATAGTAATCCTTGAGCAGGCCATAGTCCAGAGGCATGGCTGTTACTCCGCAGGCTATGGTTTTGAGTTTTGTATTGATTGAATGGAACTAGAACTTGAAAGTTCAACTTGAATGTGATGGAATGTGTGTGAATGCTTTATTTTCCAACTAGATGAGAGATAGGACTTCAAATCTAGTTGTGTTCTCTACTTGGATTGACTAAATTGACATGGGATTGCTACAAGTGGATCCTTGAAAGCCTTAGTACTTTATATCTCTGATTTTTCATTAAGTTCCTGTTTTAAGTAAACACTCAATTAAATCTGATTTCTTTTAAAAAACTGAGTTGCTGGAGTGATTTGGGAGCTGTCACTATTTCCCTGTGGATCGACCTCGGTCTTATCGAGTTTTATTACTACATCGCAGCCTTACACTTGAGGCGAGCGAACAAGTTTTTGGCGCCGCTGCCGGGGATTTAGATAACGGTTTTCGAATAGTTTCAGTGGCTGTAGAAGTAGCAGTAGATAGTTTTTCTGATTTTCTTAGAACTAACAAGTTTTTCTATTTTGTAGGAATTTTTCTCTAGTTCAAGCGCATCAGGTGATACCTTTCTAACTTAGCTTCTGCAGAATTTTTTTCAGATTAGTTTCAGATTTCAGTTTCTAGGATAGGATTAGTTTCAGTTTCTGGTTGAGTGGTTTATGTCCCGTTGGGAACGTAATCACTCAAATCGTCTCCAATTTGAAGGTGGTTTAGTTGGACCATTGTCAGTCCATAGACGAGTCTGGAACTATCAAGAGCATTGTGAAAATTTGGGGAATATGGATCAAACACCTGCAAGGAATCCTCCCCCGCTTACTCCAACTACAAACGCAAATCAGGAAGGAGTAGGAGAGAATGAGGTACAAAATATTCCTCCAATGAGATCATTACGGGACTACTTACAACCTGCCCGTGCAGTTACACCTTCTTGCATAGTTCTACCAGCAAACGGTGGAACCTTTGATATAAAACCGGGCGTAATTCAACTTCTACCTAAATTCCATGGGCTGGACTCAGACCGCCCATACTTACACTTGCAAGAATTTGAAGAAGTGTTGGCCACCTTGCATTACACCAATGTTTCCGATGATACTGTCAGACTTAAACTCTTCCCCTTCACCTTGAAAGAAAGAGCTAAAGATTGTCTTCACTCTCTTAGACCACACTCGATTAGGACATGGGTTGAGATGAACCGGGAATTCTTGAAAAAGTTCTTCCCGGCTCATAAAACGAACACCCTTCGAAGAGCCATAATGAATTTTTCGGCTAAAGAGGGTGAATCCTTTTTTCAATGTTGGGAACGATTTAAGGAACTCCTGCTTGCTTGCCCACATCATGGCTATGAGAGTTGGCGAGTTATAAATTTTTTCAATGATGGATTAAGTTCCAATATGCGCCAATTTGTGGAAATGATATGCAATGGCGAGTTTATGAGTAAAAATCCAGATGAGGCTTGGAGTTACTTGGACATGTTGGCTGAAAACGCCCAATCTTGGGATACCTCGGATAAACCCAAGAACCCCAAGCCCACTCAAGAGAAAGGAGGGATATATGTCCTTAAAGAGGAAGACGTTGTGAATGCAAGGATAGCCAACCTCACAAGGAAGGTTGAGGCCATGGAACTTAGCAAAAGTGGAGTTCCCAAGTCCAAGGAAGCGGTTGAAACCACATGTGGGATTTGCCTCACTAATTTACACGCTACGCAAGATTGTCCCACAATTCCTGCGTTTCAGAAAGTGCTACATGAGACAGCCAATGCCACATATGGTTATCAACGGCCCTTCAATGGACCGGTAGGTAACACGTACAATGAGAGTTGGAAGAACCACCCAAATTTCAGTTGGAAGAATGCTCCTACGGGCAATCCTACCAACTCTCAAAGAGGGCCACCCATGCAAAATATGGCCTCACCTCAATTCTCATTGGAGGATACCTTGAGAGCGTTTATGCAAGGGCAAGCGCAAATAAATGAATCAAATCAGCAAATGTTCCAAGAGCTGAAAGTCTCGGTTGATGAGATTAAGGGACGCTTGAATGCTAGGGAAGGGACATTTCCGGCCCAACCTCAGCCCAATCCGAAGCAAGTACATGAAGTGAGCATCCCTAATCCTTCCAACCAAAACATGGAGCAAGCTAAATCCATTACCACCCTTAGAAGTGGTAAACAAATTGACAAAACTATTCCGGTGAAGGCCGATGAGCCTAATGATCCGGTAAATTCTGAGGATGAAAATGGATCTAACTTAGCCCCACAACAACCGTAACGCATTTACAAGCCCGTAGCACCATTTCCTTCGAGATTGGTTGCCCCAAAATCTCTCCCAAATTCTCAAGATATTCTAGAGATTTTCAGACAAGTCAAGATCAATATCCCTTTGCTTGATGCCATCAAACAAATTCCCTCTTATGCCAAGTTTCTAAAAGACCTATGCACAACAAAACGTAAATATAATGTGCAGCAAAAGGCCTTCTTAACTGAGCAAGTTAGTGCCATCCTCACTCAAAAGACCCCCCCAAAATTCAAAGATCCCGGTAGTCCCACCGTCTCATGTATCATTGGAGACTACCGGATTGAACGTGCCTTGTTAGACTTGGGGGCGAGTGTGAACTTGATCCCATACTCGGTATATGAGTAATTGGGTCTTGGTGAATTAAAACCCACCAAAACCACATTGCAACTTGCTGATAGATCTATCCGTGTACCGAGAGGGATAGTTGAGGATGTTCTAGTCCAAGTTGACAAATTCTACTACCCGGTCGATTTTATAGTCTTGGACACACAACCGGTTTTGGATGCTAGCACCCAAATACCGATAATATTAGGCTGCCCATTCCTTGCCACATCAAACGCAATCATCAATTACCGGAATGGGGTGATGCAACTATCTTTTGGAAACATGACACTAGAGGTGAATGTGTTTCACTTGGGCAAAAGACATAGGGATGTCGATGATGATGAGTTCTTCGATGTAAACATACTTGAAACCTTTGAAGAAGAAGAACTCCTCCAACTTGAACCACTAGAAAGCTTGGAGACATGCTTAGCACACTTCATGGAACCTGAAGATCCCATCATTAGTGAAATTGTGCAAGCAGAAAGACCGGTAGTTGATACTAGCCGGTGGAGGCTCCATTTTGAAAAATTGCCACCAACCACATCAAGGCCTCTACCGTCTAACATCAAACCACCGAAGCTTGACCTCAAACCATTGCCATCCGAGCTTAAATATGTATATTTGGGTCAAGAGGAAACTTTCCCAGTTGTCATTGCCTCCCACCTAGAGAAAGACCAAGAGCTCAAGTTGATTGAGTTACTCAAAAAACACCGGGAAGCCATAGGTTGGACAATAGCGGATCTCAAAGGGATAGATCCTTCGGTTTGCACTCACCGTATACACCTTGAAGAATATGCAAAAACGACTAGACAACCTCAAAGACGGCTAAATCCAAACATGATGGAGGTTGTCAAAGCCGAGGTGTTAAAGCTATTGGATGTGGGTATCATCTACCCCATCTCAGATAGCCAATGGGTGAGTCCTACCCAAGTTGGCCCCAAGAAATCCAGTATTACCATCTTTGAAAACGCCAACAACGAGCTTATACCGACTAGGGTGACCACCGGTTGGCGTATGTGCATTGATTATAGGAAGCTCAACACGGTCACTAGGAAAGACCACTTCCCTCTCCCATTTATGGATCAAATTTTGGAGAGGTTGGCAGGCCATCCCTATTATTGCTTCCTAGATGGCTATTCCAGATACAACCAAATTGAGATAGCTCCGGAAGACCAAGAGAAAACCACATTTACATGCCCGTTTGGTACCTTCGCTTACCGAAGGATGCCATTCGGGTTATGCAATGCACCCGCCACATTCCAACGATGCATGTTGAGTATTTTCTCGGACATGGTGGGTGAGTTTCTTGAGGTGTTCATGGATGACTTTTCTGTTTTTGGTTGTACATTTGATGAGTGTCTCGAGCACTTGAAGTTGGTCTTGATGAGGTGTGAGGAAAAGCAACTTGTATTAAACTGGGAAAAGTGCCATTTCATGGTACAAAGAGGAATAGTCCTTGGACACATCATCTCGTCCAATGGAATAGAGGTAGACCGGGCGAAAATTGACATAATTTCCAATCTACCACCACCCAAAAGCATACGCGATGTGCGGTCCTTCCTTGGACACGCCGGTTTCTATCGAAGGTTTATAAAGGACTTTAGTCATATCTCAAGGCCTTTATGCAACCTTCTACAAAAGGAGAACCAATTTGAGTGGGGTGCCGAATGTCAATTAGCTTTTTCAAAGCTAAAAGACATGTTGACAACCGCTCCTATCATGCAACCACCAGATTGGTCCATGCCTTTTGAGTTGATGTGCGATGCGAGCGATTTTGCTATTGGGGCGGTGTTAGGCCAAAAGAAAGATAAAAAGCCCCATGTCATTTACTACGCAAGTAGGACCTTGAATCCTGCCCAAGTTAATTATTCGACTACGGAGAAAGAACTCCTAGCTGTCATTTTTGCCTTGGACAATTTCAGGCCATACTTAATAGGATCCAAAGTTATTGTGTATACGGATCATGCGGCGCTGAAATACATTCTTTCTAAGAAGGATGCTAAGCCCCGCTTGCTTAGATGGATCCTACTCCTTCAAGAATTCGACTTGGAGATCAAAGATAAGAAGGGGGTAGAAAATGTGGTGGCGGATCATCTATCTCGCCTAGTCCTACCAAATTCCATTGACGAGTCACCTATTGAGGACTCATTCCCTGATGAGCAACTATTTGTTGCTATGCATCCACCATGGTACGCTGATATAGCTAATTATCTCTCCATAGGTGCGATGCCGACTCATTGGACTGCGCAAGACAAACGTAAATTTCTAAGGGAAGTGCGCAGATTTTTCTGGGATGAACCTCTATTGTTTAAATATTGCCCAGACCAAATTATAAGGAGATGCGTCCCCGATGATGAACACAATTCAGTCATCTCCTTTTGTCATGATCAAGCATGTGGGGGTCATTTTTCAGCCAAGAAAACAACTGCGAAAATTCTACAGTGTGGTTTTTATTGGCCCACGTTATTCAAGGACACCCACGAGTTTTGCAAAGCGTGCGAGCGTTGCCAGAAGTTAGGAGGATTATCCCGTCGAAATATGATGCCTCTCACCCCAATTCAACATCTTGAAGTCTTTGACTGTTGGGGCATCGATTTCATGGGACCATTCCCCTCATCTTTTGGACATGTCTATATTCTGCTTGCCGTAGACTATGTGTCTAAATGGATAGAGGCTATCCCATGTAGAACCAACGATCATCGTACGGTTCTCAGGTTCCTCAAAGAAAACATACTTTCTAGATTTGGGACGCCTCGAGCCATTATTAGTGACGGTGGTTCTCACTTTTGCAATAGACCTTTTGAAACTTTGATGAAGAAATATGGTATTAGGCACAAAGTGAGTACCCCATACCACCCACAAACAAGTGGACAAGCTGAAATCTCCAATAGGGAAATCAAGCAGATTTTGAAAAAGACGGTGAGACCGGATCGCAAGGATTGGTCCCTACGATTAGATGATGCACTTTGGGCTCACCGTACTGCCTACAAGACACCCATTGGAATGTCCCCTTATAGACTTGTCTATGGGAAAGCTTGCCACTTGCCGGTGGAGATAGAACACAAAGCCTATTGGGCAATTCGGGCTCTAAATTTTGACATTGACAAGGCTAGCTCGCTTCGCAAACTTCAATTAAATGAGCTTGATGAGATCTGGAATGATGCATATGAGAATTCAAGAATTTACAAGAGCAAGATGAAGGCCTTTCACGACAAGCACATCTTAAGGAAATCTTTCCATGAAGGACAGAAAGTGCTCTTGTATAATGCCCGACTTCATCTTTTTTCGAGAAAATTACGATCTCGATGGACCGGCCCATATATTGTCAAAGAAGTTTTTCCTCATGGGGCTGTTGAGATTGAGAATGCAGCGAATGGTGACTGTTTCAAAGTTAATGGACAACGCCTTAAACCATTTGTTGAGAAATTTGATTCAGAGGACATGTCCATCTCCCTGAATGATCCTGTCTATCAGGATGATTGATCTCCTAGTCTGATGGAGGTATAGCATAGGTAGGTTTAGTTTTGTTCTTCTGTTTTAATAGGTTTTAGTTGTTGTAGTTGCAGACTTCCATGATCGCTCTCTCAGGTACTATTGTTCTCACTCTCTCATTGTATACCATCGCTTTCATGTTCATGCTAGTTGTCTATCTTTTTACATTGAGGACAATGCAAGATTTGGTTGGGGGGTGAGATGACATTCCTCATCTAGCATATTGCAACATTTCGAGCTTCATATGCACAAATTTTTTTTCGAATTTTCTAACATCTCAAAAATCTTTTAGAAAATCTTGTTTCTATACATTCGAGAGGCTATGAGTAGAAGAGGAGGAGAAACGAAGTGTGTGATGTTGTAGTCTTGAATTTCTCCCAACATAATGGTGTTATATGACAGTTCCCCTATTGTTGTGATTGATAGAAAATTTGAACACCTTTACACCAAGTTCACATTACACGATTTTCATGAGTTGACAGGTTTATGTGATTTGTGGATTAGCTAGACTTTGATTTAAAGGTGTTGAGCAGCCAAGCCGGGGTATTTTGTCCATCCTTGTCCATGGGAAAATAACGGAAGATATGGATTTCTAAAAATCCTATCTAATTTAAAAGAAAAAGGAAAGAAAGGATGAAATCGGGACGGAAAGAAAAATGGTGGAAAATTTCGAAAAGGGCTACCTATTACCAACCGGGGGATGGTCGAACCGTAACCAAAGCCGGAAATGAGACGTAGTGTGAAAGCCGTTGGAAGGACGGTAAGGCAAATTCCTGTCATAGGCTTGCTGTTGCTCTGTGCACTTTAAAATCATTGGTTTACCTAATCTATGAAGAAGATGATCCCAAGAACTCATGAGATGAATTTTCACTATACACACTAGGTTGAATTTGTTCGAGTTCTTCTATTTATCAATCAATCAGCAGGAACTTCATGTAAACACTTCTTATGTTTTGAGAGTCCAAGGTTCAGCTTCTATCACCTAATTTTTCCAAATTTTACAATTGTACATCTTGGAATGGATAGAATCATGGGTTTTGAAGGAGAGTTGGGTTTGGAGGTTTGAAATTGTTTCACGCATGTTTTGCTCGGGACTAGCAAAAAGCTGGTTGGGGGGTGTGTTGAACCTCCAATTTATACATTGCATTGCCCATTAGACGACAAGGTTTGCATGATTTTCATGGTTTAAAGGCCCACCTAACACGTGTTTTGTAATTATAGGGATGAGAGTGGACTTCATTCAATTACGAGCCAAAAGAATACATTTGGAGCTTTTGGATGAAGGATGAAAGAAGACCAAAGAAAGAAGAAAGCAAAGAGAAGAGAGAGAAGAAGAAAAAGGAGAAAAAGAAGAGAAAAAGAAGCAAATGGAAGAAGGCCGACCGGTCATGACCGGTCGGCCATGAAGGCTGATCAAAGAGAAGACAGGCCGACCGGTCTTAACCGGTCAGCCATGCACACTGGAGGATGGATAGAGGAGCCCGACCGGTCACGATCGGTCGGCTATAAACGCTGGAACACACTTAAATTGATCCGACTGGTCATGACCGGTCGGCCACACACACTGGACTATTGGACAGGTCTGTCCGACCGGTCTTGACCGGTCGGCAACACTCCCTGGACTGTTTAAAGGCTAGTCCGACCGGTCACGACCGGTCGGCTCTGCGTATGGAGTCCTTTCTAAATCTGGACTCCGAAAATTGCTGCGCAATGCGTAACCTTTCGCAAAATCCGACGCAAGGGAGGTTGCTTGCTATAAAAGGACACCTAGGGGCTCTCCCTAGGGTATCAGAGAGGCTAAGGAACGTGGGTTTGGAGAGTGAAAGCGATTGTGGAGCGGCTGCAACTCTCCTATTCGGGTTTTTCTATTTTTATGCTTTATTTCAGAGTTTTTAGTTGTAGCATGACTATGCTCGGCTAGAACCTCTCAGCTAAGGCTGAGAGGTGAAGCTTGTAGCTAATTCTATGTTGGTTTCAGTTTAATTCAAGTAATTTACATTCAAGTTTAGATTTTTACATGATTTAGTTCCAAAAAGTGGTAGTTTGAGATGTCTTATCTGAGTTTATGTGCTCCGGACATGAATTCCTTTTAATTCTCTGAGATTATCATGTTTGTTTATCTAAATTCGGATTATAGTAATCCTTGATCAGGCCATAGTCCAGAGGCATGGCTGTTACTCCGCAGGCTATGGTTTTGAGTTTTGTATTGATTGAATGGAACTAGAACTTGGAAGTTCAACTTGAATGTGATGGAATGTGTGTGAATGCTTTATTTTCCAACTAGATGAGAGATAGGACTTCAAATCTAGTTGTGTTCTCTACTTGGATTGACTAAATTGACATGGGATTGCTACAAGTGGATCCTTGAAAGCCTTAGTACTTTATATCTCTGATTTTTTATTAAGTTCCTGTTTTAAGTAAACACTCAATTAAATCTGATTTCTTTTAAAAAACTGAGTTGCTGGAGTGATTTGGGAGCTGTCACTATTTCCCTGTGGATCAACCTCGGTCTTACCGAGTTTTATTACTACATCGCAGCCTTACACTTGAGGCGAGCGAACACCCGTGTGCCAAATACCAGTAGGCCGCGTCTCCCACTGTGTCGAGGTCGGTTGGAAAGGAGTGTGACCTTATCCGCCCGGGTGCAGTGGGCTATAAGCTAGGTCGAGTCTGACCAGCTCGTGGAATGGGTCCGCTATCGGCGAGCCGGGTGGGCATTGGTATACCACTGACGAGTAATGAGATCTTTTCTACTCGCTTGGTTATGCGTGCGATGTGCGGTGGCCAGTATCAGAGTGTGCTAGACCCCGGTGATGTCCTAGATGAGAACCATTTTGATATGTGGATTAGTTGAGGATTGACGTGTTTGCATTGCATCTTTAGCATGTAACACTCGGCCATGTAGGCCTTTGCATCGCATAGCCCTCGGATGGCTGATGGCTTTCAGGAACTTGGTAACTTAGCTCTCTATCACTTTCGCTTACTCTGATATCTGTATACTTGTCATATGCATCACACGAGTACATACGCACTCTACTGAGCTTTGTAGGAAGCTTATGCGCGTTTGTTTACGCTGCAGGTACTAGGGCACATCAGCAGCATTGAGCGCGGTTCATGTACCTGATATTTTTGGCTTTTGCTACATTTTGTATTTTCCTTTCCAACACTGTATTCAACAACTTATTAGTGGATATCTGATGATGTTTTATGGTTTTGATTATGCTCATTTACAAAAAAAAATTACCCTAAAAATTCTCCTAGTAGGATCCCAGGATCGGAACCTGGCATATGAGAGCTAGGAACCAAGAATGGGGTACTACGGAGGCTGTTAGCACCAAGGTCAGTGATCGAGAATTTAGTGAGCTTGGTCCCCAGGCTTGGGCGTGACAGAAGTTCGTATTAGAGCATAACTTGGGAATACCTGTTGATGACATCACATATCCACTAATGGCCTTAGATTAACTACCCTTAACTGAATGATTGTTGCAAACTTAGGATGATTAGGATCCCGATCTCATGCACTTAACGACCCACACTAGGATCCTGTTGCAACATAGTTATAATAGGATTCCCTATTGTGAGAGCGTAAAAACTTCTGAATATGGTTCCCTAACATGTGTGCATTTGAGAGTACCAATGCTAAGTGGTACCTGTCCTTTTCTGTAGGATATGGCACCCAAGCGAGCCACCGGTAGGCCGTCGACTAGTGCGGGTACATACCGGACAACCTCAGCCCCAGCTCCAGCTCCAGCTATGACTGCTGCTCAGTTCCAGCAGATGATGCACATTATGACCTCCATGGTAGAGCGCTAGGAGAGGAGGTCATCCGATGCAGTTGCCCCATCGGAGCAGGATCGTGCTCGTTCTTTACTTATGGATTTCAGACGGATGGATCCCCCACGGTTCTTGGGCGGGCCAGACCCAGTGGCAGCAGAGAGATGGAAATCGGAGGTAAAGAAGATCTTTACTATGATGCGATGCATGACCGAGGAGTGAGTTCCTCTCGCCGTTTTCCTTCTTCAGGGAGAGGCTAAGCACTGGTGGGCATCGATTACCCGAGCCGCCAGACTTGATTTTGAGTGGACATGGGAGGACTTTGTGGACCGGTTTGACCCGAAGTTCTTCCTCGAGCATGTCCGCCAACAGCGTGCTTTAGAGTTCGAGACACTAGTCCAGGGAGATATATCAGTGTTGCAGTACGAGGCTCGATTCGTTAAGCTATCCAGATTTGTGACATATCTTGTGGATGATGAGGGGCGGAAGGCCCGTCGATTCGAGAGCGGACTGCGCCTTGGCCTTCATAGCCGTGTCACGGGACACAAGCTTCCTACGTTCGAGGAGGTTGTGGAGCGGGCCTAGATATATGAGGCAGAGTGGGCCGATGCACAACGGATCCGTGACCAGAGAGGAGATCGAAAGGGGAAGAGGAAGGCTCCTTCTAGCAGCTTCCGGCAGCAGCAGACTCGGTCATCGCAGAGGCATCCGGTTCATCCATCCTTTCGATCGCCAGTAGCACTAGCAGCACCTCCAGCACCGTCCTAGAGACAATTTGCAGGTGTTTGTTATGAATGTGGAGGGACAGGGCACCGTAGACATGAGTGTCCTCACCCACAACAGCAGCAATAGCCATAACAGCTCAGATAGCAGTAGCCACAGCAGCAACGATAGCAGCAGCCACAGTAGCAGAGGCAGCAGCAGCAGCAGCGACGATCGTAGAGGGGACAGACACATCCCCAGCAGACTCAGGGCAGGTTCTACGTAGCCCAGCAGGATCCTCAGGCACCTGGAGGAGTCGTTGATGGTACACTCATTGTCTCTGCATGCATAGCTCATGTTTTGTTTGATTCTGACGCATCGCATTCTTTTGTATCTAATGATTTCTGTCGACCGACTGGTCTGTTGTTAGAATCCGTGTGCGAGGGTTTGTCAATGTCGACACCCTTAGAGAAGACCGCAGTATTAAGTTTGATCTGTTCTTCTTGCCCCGTCCTGGTAGGAGAGACCTTTTTGCCTGCCGATTTGTTTGTTTTACCAATGACCGAGTTCGATGTTATCCTTGACATGGATTGGCTAACCGAGTATCATGCTGTATTGGACTGCTTCGCTAGAATAGTCACTTTCCTTATACCCGGCATGCCGCAGTTTCAGTTCGTTGCCGAGCCTAGAGGAGAGCGGTTGTCATCTTTGATGTCGTATGCCGTAGAGGAACCGGTTGCCTTGTGCATCGACCGGTTGTAGGTAGTTTACGATTTTTCGGATGTGTTTCAGGAGATTCTGGGGTTGCCACCTCGTCGGCATACTGAGTTTCAGATTGACCTCTTGCCCGGTATGGCGTCTATCTCAAAGGCCCCATATCATATGGCACCATTGGAGTTGCGGGAGCTGTAGAAGCAATTGGAAGAATTGCGTGAAGTAGGCTTCATCCGTCTAAAGCAGTTCACCGTGGGGAGTGCCGGTACTCTTCGTGAAGAAGAAGGATGGCTCGTTGAGGCTCTGCGTGGATTACCGCGAGCTCAACAAGGTCACGATTAAGAATAGGTACCCGCTTCTAAGGATCGACGATTTATTTGACTAGTTGCGGGAGGCCCAGTTCTTTTCGAAGATTGATCTACGGTTTGGTTATCATCAGGTCCGTGTCTGGGAGGAGGATATCTCGAAGACGGCATTCAGAACACGTTACGGTCATTTGGAGTTCCAGGTCATGTCCTTCGGACTGACCAATGCACCCGCTGTGTTCATGCAATTGATGAACGAGGTTTTTCGTCCCTACCTTGATTAATTCGTTGTGGTATTCATTGATGACATTCTGATTTATTAGAGGACTCGGGAGCAGCATGAGCAGCATCTGAAGATCACCTTGCAGACCCTCCACACAAACCAACTTTATGTGAAGTTGGAGAAGTGTGAGTTTTGACAGGACGAGGTGAAGTTTCTCGGTCATGTTGTGACGAGGCAGGGAGTAGCAGTGGATCCGGTGAAGATTGATGCCGTGCGTCAGTGGGATCAGCCTACGAACGCGTCCGAAATCTGGAGTTTCCTTGGGTTAGCAGGTTATTATCGTTGTTTCATCCAGGGCTTCTCCCGTATTGCAGCCCCGCTGACTAGGTTGACCCGAAAGGGCGCTGAGTTCGTTTGGAGTGATGCCTGTGAGCGAGCATTTACAGAACTGAAGGACCGTCTTACTTCTACACCAGTCCTCACTCTTCCCTCTGGGAGTGAAGGATTTGTGGTTTTTACAGATGCCTCACACATTGGTTTGGGTGCTATCTTGATGCAGCATGGTAGGCCTGTGGCCTTCACGTCTCGCCAGCTCAAGGTCCATGAGTAGAACTACCCCAGACATGATCTGGAGCTAGCAGCGGTAGTCTTCGCACTAAAGGTGTGGAGGCACTATCTTTATGGGGTCAGGTTCGAGCTCTTTTCTGACCACAAGAGCCTAAAGTACCTCTTCTCGCAGTCCGAGTTGAACATGAAGCATAGACGCTGGATGGAGCTCCTGAAGGATTATGATTTCAATCTTCAGTACCACCCTGGCAAGGCTAACGTGGTGGCAGATGCCCTTAGCCGTCAGCCACGAGGCCTGGTGGCGCATATGATGGTCCAGGAGTGGAAGATGCTCGAGGATGTTGCCGAGTATGATTTTGAGCCGAGCTTACAGTCTTCTATCGTGCAGTTATCGAGCTTGTCGATTCAATCCTCTCTTGTTTCTAGGGTGATCAAGGCTCAGCAGGCCGATCAGACGTTGCAGGATTATTGGGCAGAAGCCGCGTTAGAGGGCCAGATAGATTGACAGATTGGGTTAGATGGTGGACTTCGTTTCAGGGGTCGGTTGTGTGTCCCAGATATTCCTTAGTTGCACAGAGATCTTATGGATGATGCACACCGATCGAGGTTCACGATTCACCCGAGCTCTACCAAGATGTATCGTGATATGAGGAGGTAGTATTTCTGGGCCGGGATGAAGCGTCAGATTGCCAGTTTTGTGGCTGAGTGTGACACCTGCCATCGTGTCAAGGCCGATCATCGCAAACCCCCAAGTCCCTTGTAGCCGTTGAGTGTCCTGTTGTGGAAATGGAAGCACGTGACCATAGACTTCATTAGGGGCTTTCCAAGGACTCAGAGCAATCATGATGCCATCTGGGTTGTTGTTGATCGTCTGATGAAGTTGGCACATTTTCTTGCGATACGTGCGACCTGGCCATTGGACCGACTTGCAGAATTGTTTATCGAGGAGATTGTGAGACTACACGGTGTCCCAGTTTCGATCGTCTCTGACCGAGATTCGAGATTTACGTCGCGGTTCTGGAGGAGTTTTCAGAAGGCGATGGGGCCTGCCTTGAAGTTCAGCACCGCATATCATCCTCAGACTGATGGACAGACCGAGAGGTTCAACCAGATCCTTGAGGACATGCTTTGAGCTTGCTTGTTGGATTTCTCAAGTAGTTGGGACAAACACTTGCGTTTGGCTGAGTTTGCATATAATAGCAGCTACCAAGCGACTATCGGTATGGCTCCTTTTGAGGCATTGTATGGTAGACCTTGTAGGTCTCCTAGTTGTTGGAACGAGGTTGGAGAGCGTCGTCTCCTAGGTCCCGAGTTGGTGCAGAAGACATCCGAGGCTATCGATATCATCAGGCAGAGGATGCGCACAGCTCAGAGTCGACAGAAGAGTTTTGCAGATCGTCGACGTTGTCCCCTAGAGTTTTCCATTGGGGATTGTGTGTATCTCAGGGCCTCACTCATGAAGGGCGTGGTTCGTTTTGGAGCCAAGGGGAAGCTTGCCCCAAGATTCATTGGACCTTTCGACATCACTGGGCGCGTTGGCGTCGTGGCTTATCAGCTTGCCTTGCCACTTCAGTTGTCTGGCGTCCACAATATTTTTTTATGTTTCCATGTTACGGAAGTGTGGGTCAGACGTGGTTCCTGTGATAAATTGGCAGCCGTTGAAGGTTCGTGAGGATGCTTCTTATGTTGACCAGCCGGTTCGTATCCTTGACCGGAAGGAGCAGGTCCTCCGAACCAAGGTCATTCATTTAGTCAAGGTCCAGTGGAGTCATCATAGCGCAGATGAGGCGTCGTGGGATCAAGAGACAGAGATTCGCGAGTCTTATCCCCATCTTTTCGATGCTTGATTGTATCTATATGATTGCTTTTCGTTTGGTATGCATATATAGTGATGTGATTTCATTTTTCTTATGATTTTGGCTAGTTTGGGTTTGTAGTGCAAATTTCGAGGATGAAATTTTTGTTAGGAGGAAAGAGTTGTAAGAACCGTACCCTGAGTTGCCCTCCATACGCTTAGTTTCCGGTACCGGTACGTCCCGGATGGACCAAAATAGCGAGCCTTGATTGCGACCCTATTTTAGTACCATATCGACCCAAGACCTATACCCCGGTGACCGCGTAGGCGCTGTAATTCCAACGTTGCGTGGCACGCCCCCATTGCGATACCTGGTGTGAAAGTTGCGATCATTTGCACAATCCGAGGCGGGTCGTGCAACGCGCGTGTGGCGCGGGCCCCACTTGCACGAATCCCAAGAAAGTCAAATCAATCACCCTCACTCTCACCCATACCCCTCTCATCACCCTAGTCTACACACACAATACTCACCCTATCCCTCTCTCACTACAAAGTCAACACAAACCATACCTCCCATACCATCCTACCCCCCTCCCATGCTAGCCATCATCATCACATCCCTAGGAAAACCCCCCCAAGCATTCCCAAGCTCCACACGTCTATGAAATTTCTAAGTTAGAGAAAGGAGAGAGAAAGAGAAAGGGAGAGAGAGAGAGAGAGAGAGAGAGAGAGAGAGAGAGAGAGAGAGAGAGAAGACTAAGAAGAGAGAGAAAGAGAGAGATTATAGGGAGATTAAGATTAGAAGGTGGAGATCAAGCTTGGAGGACCCCAACCATCATCTGGACCGTTCGATCGTCAACCCGACCCAATCCAACCATTCATATTTCGAGGTGAGTGCAAGGGGGAACATCAACTCCCCTTTTTCTTGATTTCCTTTCAATTTTTGGGCCTACAAGTGGGCCATGCTGTGGGACAGCGAGGCTGCCACAGTGTGGACCACCTTGTGTGGCCCACCATGATGCTTATTTTCCATCCCACACCCCCTATTTTCGTTTTAGATCACAAAGATCTGGTTGAAGAAAAAATAAATACAAGGGTTGGCTTGACCCACAAATTTTGGGTCCACCTTACGATGGACAACCAGATGGGTGGATTGGATCATCCATGAATGGGCCCCACCTACCGGTAAATAATAAAAATAATAAGATAAAAAAAACAATAAGAGCTGCTAGACAGGCAGCGTCCAGAGAACGTTGTTGCCCAGCAGCGCAATGGGCGGAAGCCCTTTTTGGGCATTGACCATGGGCCCACTCATGGGACCCACCTTGAGGCTTGTGTTCAATCCTCACCGCCCATCTGTTTCTCCAGTCCATTTTAGGGCTGGACACAAAAAATGAAGCAGATCCAGATCTGAGGTGGACCACACCACAGAAAACAGTGGAGATAATGAAGCCCATTGTCGAAACTTCTTGGGCCCACCGTGACGTTTGTAAACCTTTTCACCTGCCCAATATTGGGCTCATTAGATCCCCAATGATCTGGGGAACCTGATAAATGGAGTGGATCACCAGACGCTAGACATTCAGACCAGCGTCAGGGAGAAAAAAAGAAAAGAAAAGAAAAAAAAACGTCCAAACGCTGGTCGTTCACAGCGTCAGGGACGCTGGAATTGTCCAGCGTCAGGGGCATTGGACGACGTGAGTGGGGTCCCCACTCGTGGGACCCACCTTGATGTGTATGTTGAATCCACACCGTCCATTTGTTTTTCCAGATCATTTTAGGGCCAGGGCCCAACTATGAACCAGATCCAAATCTTCAGCGAACCGCACCACATGAAACAGTGGAGAAAATGATGTCCACTGTCGAAACTTCCTCAGCCCACCTTGATGTTTGTAGGCCTCGTAACATACCTAATATTGGGCCCATAGGTCCCCCATGAGCTGGGGAACCTGATAGATGGAGTGGATCATCCTCTTGTGGGCCCCACTAGACGAAAACCTAGGTAAAAAAAAGAAGGGAGAATGCTCCCAGCGTCTCTGAGTAACCAGCGGACGCTGGATTGGAGGTTGAGTCGCTATCTCGCTACTGGAGTGACGTCACCAACTTCCATGGCCCCACCGTGTTGTATGTGTTATATCCACACCGTCCGTCCATTTGGAGAGATCATTATAGGGCATGATCTTGAGAATGAGACAGATCCAAATCTCAAGACCCTACCAAAGAAAACTGTGGGGACAGTTACCAGACCGTTGAAACCTTCCTACGGCCCACCATGATGTTTATTTGAGATCCAACCTGTTCATAAGTTCACACATGTATGATAGAAGGGGAAAACAAAATATCAGCTTGATCGAAAACTTCTATGGGCCCCACCGTGTTGTACCTGTTATATCCACGCCGTCCATCCCCTTGGCCCAATCATTTTAGGCCTCAGACCCAAGTTTGGGCCAGATCCACTTCCCAGGTGGGTCATATTGTGGGACTCAGTGGGGAAACAATGATGTCCACCGTTGAAGCCTTCCTAAGGCTCATTGTAATGTTTATACTGCCATCCAGACCTATGACGTAGGTCTGGATGGAGGGAAAACACAAATATCTGCTTGATTCCAAAACTTCCTGAGACCCAGCTGGGTACCACGCAGCCCAGCGGGTGGCCCACCCTGTGGGTCCCAACGTGATGTATCTGTTTAGTCCCACCATGATGTACCTATTTTATTCCTGCTGCTCATTTATTTTTTCATGCCATTATAGGATATGGCCCTAACAATGAGGCAAATCCAAATGTTAGGTGGGCCACACCCGCAGGGCGTGGTGGTCATTGATGCCCACCATTGAAAACTTTCTTGGGGCCATTGTGATGGTTATTTTCCATCCAACTAAAGGTTTTGGGCCCATCTTTGGGTTCCACCTTGATGGATGTATTGTGTATCATGCCACCCGTCTTGATCGACGCGTGGGGCCCGATTTGAATGGGCTTCACTTAGGAAATTGTGGTGATTGAATACCTACCATTGAAAACTTCTTAAGACCCACGATGATATATATTTGCTATCCGACTGGTGGGCAGGGCCCACCATGGTCCTTCCTTTGATATATATATTTTATCCATATCGTACACCTATTTTTGTCGGCGTATTTTGTATGTGCAGGCCCAAGTATGGGGCCGATGTGGTCTCAAGTGGGCTATGCCATGAAGACCTTTACATTTCCAATGGGGCCCATAGTCCGGGTCCCACTCTCTACATATATTGGGACATTTAAGGCCAACGTCACATGATACGTTTGGTAACATGCTAGTATACTTAGCTTGATATGTTACACTGATAACATGCTTAGTATAATGAATACCCTGCTCATTCATATGTCCATACGCATCATTTGTATGCCTGTTATGGATCACGATTAATCATAGCATATGCTAGTTGGCTTGTTATACTTAGGGGACTCATGTGAGACAGGGTCGCCCCACATGATTGCACATTATGCGTAAGTTTGGTGCATGACTTGGATTGTGTGACTCATGCATTTCGCATTATGTATGTCACGATCGCTTTCACCCCCTAGCAGCATCGGGGTGGTGTCCACCAAAGTCACATCGTGGTTGGCAGTAATGGACACCAGAAACTTGTTCTAGTACGTGGGCGTTATGGATGTCCTTGGTTGAAAGTCGCTAAACCCTATGGTACCAGTAGGATACTCGTCGATACCGAGTAGATAACATGAGCGCCCGTGTGTCAAATACCAGTATGCCGCGCCTCCCACTGTGTCGAGGTTGGTTGGAAAGGGGTGTGACCTTATCTGCCCGGGTGCAGTGGGCTATAAGCTAGGTCGAGTCTGACCAGCTCGTGGAGTGGGTCCGCTATCAGTGAGCTGGGTGGGCATTGGCATACCACTGACGAGGTGGATAGTCAGGTCTTTTCTACTCGCTTGGTTATGCGCGCGATGTGCGACGGCCAGTATCAGAGTATACTAGACCCCGGTGATTTCTCAGATGAGAACCATTTTGATATGTGAATTAGTTGAGGATTGACATGTTTGCATTACATCTTTAGCATGTAACACTCGGCCATGTAGGCCTTTGCATCGCATAGCCCTGGGATGGCTGATAGCATTCATGAACTTGGTAACTTAGCTCTTTATCACTTTCGCTTACTCTGATATCTGTGTACTTGTCATATGCATCACACGAGCACACACGCACTCTACTGAGCTTCGTAGGAAGCTTATGCGCGTTTGTTTATGCTGCAGGTACTAGAGCACATCAGCACCGTTGAACGTGGTTCATGTACCTGATATTTTGGGCTTTTGCTATATTTTGTATTTCCCTTTCCAGCACTGTACTCAACAACTTATTAGTGGATATCTGATGATGTTTTATAGTTTTGATTATACTCATTTACAAAAAAAATTTACCCTGAAAATCCTCCTGGTAGGATCCCAGGATCGAAACCTGGCATATGAGAGCTAGGAACCGAGAATGGGGTACTATGGATGCTGTTGGCACCAAGGTCGGCGATCGAAAATTTAGTGAGCCCGGTCCCCAGGTTTGGGGCGTGACACGCACCCGAAGATATCTTCAATTGATCTTCCTTTAATTCTATGCATTCCGTTATTAATGCGGTGGCATAGACCCGTACGCATGCCTTTAGAGGAATGAACTGACGGATGCCACACGGTTATGATTAATGATCCAAGTAATGAGGCAGCGTGCCTGACACGTCTATAATGACCCACTGAGAGATAAAATCCTATCACGGATCTCATAATCCTTCTAAAATGGAAGATCTTCCCAAAGGCATTCGAAAGGTTTGCGATGATCATGAAGATTCTGAATATCTGAGATTAGGTTGGCGTTTAAGAAAATTTGATTGCGGTTCAGACCCAAATCAGAAAAGGATGGACATCAACCAAATTGGATCCCTGTTCGTATATTAATAAGAATTAAGGGAATGAGAGAACTTGATGAAAGATCCATGAATATGGGGTCAAGATCTGGTGGATCTTACTCGTCATCCCCTGCAAGCCCACAATCATAAGGAGAAAGAGCTTAAGGTAATTGTAGGACGAGGTTTAATTGGGTCATGCAGATGCTTGACAATGGTCAATTTGAGGTCCGGGATCAGTGGTAGAAGCTCACATGATTGATCTCGAAACTAGATGCAGTCGTTTCCTAAAGGGGATCAACTACGAGAAGAAGATTCGAGAAGTCAACAGTTTTGAATTTATTCAGAATCTTTCCTATTCGAAATGCATGCCGTAAAAAATGTGAAAGATCCAGGATCAGCAAGGAAATCCATCAAGGGTTTAACTGCCTCAACAACCTATAAAAGAGCACATGATGAAGAGCTCTGAGCCCCACTCCAAACACAAATCTATCTTCTTTATATTTATCTTTCACTTATCTTAGCATAACATAACTTAGCCTAGTTTTAGCATAGATCACTATTGTCCAACACCACTGCTATAGTACCGTGGGATTAGATTAAATGTTTATTAGCTTAAGTTGTTAGATCTCGACCAGCTGAGTTTTTCTTGGGTGATCACATCTCTTTGGTCACATCCTGTTGACTATTCACCTTGATCATTTGTTCTTATAGACGGGTCAAGTATTTATCTCTCGCTTATTTATTTATTTAGTTTATTTTGATGTTTTATTGATGGTAAAAAGTCATATTTCTAAACATTAATGGAATTGACATTTTTTTAACCTTTTTTTACTTACTTGTTCATATCTATACTATTAAGAAAATTAAATGGCAATTCCTAATGAAAGAAAAGTCCTAAAGTCATAAGGCAAAAAAAAAAAAAAAAAAAAAAAAAAAAAAAAAAAAAAAAAAAAAAAATCCATAAAAGAGGACTAACCCCTATCTTTTCGCAAAATGTTTGATCGTTGATTACAACTGGTGGCTGACTCGATAGTTGGATTTCTGAATTCAGTCCCACGCATTCATTTCGGTATGGGAGTCACGAGTGTTCAATCAAACATTAAGTCCAGTGTGACTCTAGCACACTCACACATCATAATCATACATGAAATCTAAATATAAACCCTCGCTCACATTTGTGACCTCGTGTTCAATTGAATTGCCCAAACACCCTCCCCTTCACAAATTGCTTGAATATGCATAAAGGTAGCTGAATAGATATTGGTCGAATTGCTTAAGTTCTTAGTTATAGACGATGCCTACAATCTCTTTATCTATCTTAACGCTTGGGGTCATTGCGCTTAGTTTGGATCCTGTAAAAGGCTTTGCCATACTCGACACAATACACATGTACCAACAAATAAATTTTGAGCCAAACACATGGTAAAATATGGAGTAAGAGAGAAAAATGCCTGACAAGTGTAACAAGCTTCTATAAAGTTGGAAGGTGTGTCTACACATGGACGAGTGTGGGGATTTTATAAAACCCTTTAAAAGTACAACGGACCAGTTACCCAAAATGTTGGGTTGTTACTCATGCCTTAGTGGTAGACTCACAAGTGTTTCAACACAAGGTCATGGGTTCAAGTACCCGCTGTAGTATAAAAAAAGCCAATGTGGTGTATGAGGGGTGTGAGCGCGTGTGTAAAAAAAATAAAAATAAAGAGTCACCCAAAATTTTAATGTGTTAGGTATCGGCGAGTAAATTCACTAGTTGGCATGAAAATATAAAGAAAAATGCTCCGGTACTCTAAGAATACTATGAATTATAGTACTGCTGGTTGCAATGGGAAACTTAGACAGTCAAATTCATTGATCTAGACTGTTCATTAGGTCCAACGCACATTTCATGGGCTATCATTGAAACATCACACGGATCTGAAAATATTAACCATTTGATCAATAGTATTTAATATGAATGGTCGAGATCATTTACACAAAAATAAATCCAATCGACAATTCGATTCATCTAACTATTAGGGTCCATTCTAGATTGCTTATGATTTTGTACTTTAAAGGATGGCTATACAAATTAAGACTAAATCAAAGATGGAGGTGGATCACATGAAAGTTTTACTCTAAGCCCTGTGGTCCCACCATGTTGTATGTTTGACAACCAATCCATTCATCATGTGCTAATCCATATGTTCACCATTCATTCAAAAGATCACCTTGATAAAACATTGAGATGTTGTAAACACTCCACCCTGGCCGATAGGTTGATGGAGATTGGATGGTTAGGATGATGATCTGTACCATAAACCCTAATCCTTACAAAATCCAAAACCCTAATCCTTACAAAATCCAAAACCCTAATCCAAACCATAAACCCTATAAACCACTCTTAGGAGAAACTAAGCCAAAACTTTCCAACGAGTCAACTCACTGAGTCAACTTGCTGAGTCAACTCACCAGGTCAACCCAGCCCATCTACCCATTTAACTCACCTAGTTAGAACCCAAACCAAGTTTAAACCTAAGCCTAAGTCCAAGTCTAACCACGGAGAAAAGTTGGAACAGCAAAGCACTCCAAACCTGGATTAGATGGGCACATAAGAGTGGGTTCCACTTGTCAAAGTTGGAACTCCAGCTATTGACAGGTAGGCCCCAGGGGGCCACCCACCACAAATTATAAAAAATCCACCCTAGGGGGTTATAAATAGCCCCCTCTCCTTCATTTTCAAATCTAGATAGATTCACTTCAATCCGCAACCCATTTTCCTTCACTCCTCACATATACCCTTAGCCCGTTCCTTCACCCAGGAGAGTGAGAGTGAGTGAGAAGAGTCTAGTCTTGGTTTAGCCCAATCTAACCAAGATTCAAGCCTCTTGATTCATTCAAGTTCAAGATCTAAGCCACTCGAGATAGCCGATGCAACACAACCGTTCATCCAACCGTTAAATATCACCCTTATTTAGTCCATACCTTAGCATAGTGCAATACTCATTACCATCCCAATCTCCCTGCTCGTTGCATCCATTAATACAGCATTATACTACTCCTGACACTTGATCAGTCCGAGCATATGCTCTGTGGTTTGCTGATTTAATCAGATCCTGCCCATCAGAAACTCCAATTAATCAAATCCATTATTACATATAATCTCATTATGCATACATCGTTTCATTGACAGTACATAAGAACCGATCCCAACCTTCAGAAATTAGCCAGATCCTGTAAAGTAGAGACCGTATGTCCGTATGGGCAGAGTCATGTGTGATCCAACTGATGTTAAATTTCTTTTTAAGATTAAAATGTTGATCCAATGGCTCAAGTGGAGAAGTAAGAGTTTTTTTTATTGGTGGGTCGCATGATCAACCGTTTAGATCAATCTGATCGAATTAGCCATTAGATTTAAAATGTGGGATTTGCCATCTGTTTTTCTATTTTACCATAACCTACTATTTTCAGCACTACAATTCTGACCATCAGCTCTCCATTTCTGGCTTCCAGGCACAACAGTACTACAGACACAGGACAAAACGTCCATGGGTTTTTTTTACAGTTGTGACCTACCCCATGAATAGACGGGCCTGATCGTTTTGGCCAGGTCATCCACACGTTCAGCTAGCCCCACCACGTACATTCACAGCTGGGATGCTTTGCGCGCATGTCAAACATATGAAGTTGGCTGTACATTATCTTCACGCGGCGAACCTTATGTTGGAGCCATATGATTTCAAAGTGGGGCCCACCTTCTGGATGGCTCAAATCTTATATGCATGCGACAACACTGGGAATTGCATTTGATCACTACTCTTTCGAATGTCCACGTGAGAATAGAAGATTAGATACGAAACCCAACGGATAAGAGGAAAAGTTAGGTTTCGACCGTAGAAAAAACAGAGGCCACAAATCAAATCAGGCAACTCAATAAATAAGAGCTTATCTCTTTCTTCTTTCATGACTTTTTTACAATGCCGGTTCTCAGTTTTTTTTTTCCTTCACGTGGGGTCCACCATTTATTGATTAAAAGCACAGATATTGGGGCTCCACAATGGTCCATGCACCAAAATCTCCCATTGCTGTAGTTACTTTCTTGACCGTTCATTTGCTGGCCACCAATTGTGGGGTTTGGATCTCTTTTTCTGTTGGGCATGGACCAAGCCGAGTTTGGCCCATCATATCAACACATGGATGACAACCCCATCTATCGAAATGAAAAACCGCATACATTATTCTGGAGTTGAGCATTGTAAATGAAATTATGGTTGGGAAATGCTCCTGATCCCATGCATCTCACGGGTGCCTGATGATCCGTCCTTTGATAGAGTGGACCACCAAAGGATTCGCCAAAGCTTAAGATAGGTGCGATTGGAATGTCCTAATTACTTTCAATGTACATGATTTTCGTAGCTAGTTTAGGCCCCTGATCCAGCAGCCAATCACCGTGGTCATGAAATGTGGTGGATCGATAGATCAATGGTCCTGATCATCCTCTAAGTGGGTCATGTGTCATCCTCAGCAGCTCAAGTGGGCTCACCATGATGCTTATGTGAAATCCACCTTGGCCACCAAGTGTGTTACCTCATGTTAGGCCTCGGCCGAAAAAATCAACCTCATTCATGGTTTAAGTGGCCCACATAATTAGAAAAATATAAAAAGCAACACTTACCCTCCAAACGTTTTCTCTTAGTGTGGCCACTTAAATCATTGATGGGCTTCATGTTCAGGCATTAGGAATAAATTATAGTGTGATATTTAATGGTTTGAGTAAATTTTATATACTCGTCATAATGGGCTTGGTAAAAATCAAGGGTGGATGTGTCTCTCATCCAATCAGTTGAACCTTAGGCTTAAGAAAAGGACGCCCACTTTTGATTTTGGCAGGGCCCACCATAATATGTACAGAAAATCCATCCAGTCCATCAAATTTGTAACCCAAATTAAGCCCAACGGTAGAATATAAAGCCGACTTGCAATTCAGGTGGGCCATACGGGAGGAAAGAGTTGTGAAAGACGTTCACCCTGTTGATATTTACAAGGACAACCATGATGTTTATATGAAATCCATTCCAATGACTAGATGTTACACAATAATTTGGACATGGGCCTAAAGCCCATTCATAATTCAAGTTGACCGGGCTAAAGGAAATAATCTGGACAGCAAGCATCGCCTTGCACACTGTTTCCAATCGTGTAGTCCACCATTTATTATTATTATATATTAGTCATGTACCGCACCCACCCTGTTAGCTGGGCAACCCACCCACATGGTTACTCACATAGTGAACCTACCCACCAGTGGGTTTAGTGTGTCCCAGGTTTAGTGTGTCTCCTTAGCATTTGAACTTGAGACATGTTGTTGAAACGCCAAGGTATCTTCCACCTGAATGACCAATGTGGTCCACCTGATTAAACAGTGGGACCCATTAGAGCCACAAATCATTTGTTCCCATGGTCGACCCAATTAGCTTTAAGAAATCTTTAAGGAAAGAGAAATTTTTGACTGTAAACCTCTCTTTTGACCATTATTCCCAGCTAAACCTTCAATAGTTTTCTTTCCAAAAGTAAACTTCACTTGTACGGATGGGACATTTTCGGACCGAAATACCCCTGTTGTTAGGATTTATTCATTCTAAAAAAAAAAAAAACATATTTTTTCCTCATTTTTCTCCTCTTCTATATTCAAAACTCTTTTTTTTTTTTTCTCTCATCTATAGCAAAAAAAGCATCATCTCTTTAGTTTTGAGATCGATTTTTGCTTCAGAGCATTATTTTTCTATTTCTTCAACTCGTGTTTCATTGGAAACGAGGTTGTGGTGTGGACCCGGTAAGAACGAAGAATGTGAAATTTTTTTCTCAACGAATACGTTTTTTTTTTTAATAATCAAGTCGGATCTTTGTTTATCACAATGTGTTTTTGCAATAATCAATCTCGTTGAATTTCAATGAGCATTTTGATATTTCAAAGATTCGTGATAGCTGTACTCTTTGAATACTGTGCTCTTTGAATTTTACATTGTGCTCTTTGAATTTTACAGTGTGCTCGTTGAATTATATCTATGCTCTTTGAAATTCAACGAGATCGCGGTCAATTTTTGCTTGCTGAAAACTCTATGGCTATAGTTAATATCCTTAGCCCAAAAATTGATCGCGAACTCGTTGAATTTCAACAAGATCGCGGTGAAATTGACCTTCAATGAGATCGCGGTCAATTTTTGTTTGCTGAAAACTCTATGGCTACAGTTAATATCCGTAGCCTTTGGTTAAAATTTAACGAGATCTCGTTAAATTCTCACTGTGCTCGTTGAATTTCAACGAAATCTCGTTAAATTCTAACTAAAGGCTACGGATTTTAACCATAGCTAACGAGATCTCTTTCAAAATTCAAAGAGCATAGAGTACAGTGCTAATTCAACGTGATTTCTTTCAAAATTTAAAGAGTATAGTGCCAATTCAACGAGATCTCTTTCAAAATTCAAAGAGCACAATGTCAATTTAATAAGATCTCTTTTAAAATTAAAAGAGGACAACAATATGCCAATTTAAAGAGATTTCTTTCAAAATTCAAAGAGCACCGCACCAATTCAACGAGATTTCTTTCAAAATTCAAAGAGTACAATTTCAACGAGTACTCTTTCAAAATTCAAAGAATACTCTTTCAAACACATTCTCAAACTTTTCAACATTTTCCTTCGTTGTGACATTTCAACAAACATGTTGTATTCAAATTCGAAATACAATGAAAGTTGGTTAAAATTCTGAAACATTGTCCACATACACTTTACAACAAACACGTTGTATATATATTAGACATTCACATTCCAAAAAAACAACATTCATAAAATAAAATAAAAAAACATTTAAATCTGTGCTCTTTAAAATTCAACAAGATCGCGTTGAAATTGACCACGATCGAGGTGAAATTGACCGCGATCGCGGTGAAAATGACCGATCTCATTGAAATTCACCGGGATCGCGTTGAAATTGAACGCGATCTCCCATTTCAATATTTCAAGTTTACATTGACATTTCTACAAACAATTTGTATGCCAAGGTTAACGAACAATCTTAAAACGAAAATCACTCCCAAATATTCAAACGAACCCAACCTAAAACGAAAATCACCCCCAAACATTCATAAAACATACATTTTCGTACATCTTGGATGGATGAGCCATAAAAACCGTTGACAACTGAAGATATATGAACGAAGATGAAGATGAAGATGAAGATGAAGATGAGATGAAAATTATGTGTCTCGTTGATTTTCAACGAGATCAACTCAACGAGATCAATTCAATGAGATCGCAGTGAATTTCGAAACGAATAGGGGCAGTTTGGTCAGAAAAATAATGGAAGTTTACTTTTGGAAAGAAAAGTATTGGAGGTTTAGCTGGGAATAATGGTCAAAAGAGAGGTTTACAGTCGAAAATTTCTCTTAAGGAAAGGTAATCCACCTGTGGTACAATACATTAATTAATGAGATAGCTGTTTGAATTTCATTATAAGATAGTACATCCAACGGTGTCTCGCCTGCTAACCCAACTGAAAGATGCGTAGGCATTTCAATAGTAGGTCTCAGGGTGCAGTGAGTGCTAAGGAGACACTAATTTCACTGGTTGGTGGGTGCAGAAAACCAAGTGGGTGCGTTGCCCACTAAAAGGGTGGGTGCGTTGCATGGAATCTAAATTAGATATCAAATAGTACTACTACATTGATTAATGAGGTAGTTTTTCAAAAATCTTTTTGAAAAAAAAGTACTGGAATGTAAATTAGATATCAATTAGGCAGTGGTTTGTAAAATTTTAGCCCGAGAAGATCTAAAAGATCGAGTCTCTTTTAAATTAGCAGGTGTCGTTTTGTGTGGATGTGGATGACGGAGGAGAATCATCTGTGTCCTGCTCATAGGAAGTTTCTGTGGGGCCTACAAAGATGCCCGTGACAAATCTACTCCGTCCATCAGTTTCCTAAGCACAGTAAATAAAAATAAGGCAGATCCAAAACCTAAGTGGACCATGCCACATGAAACAGTGGGGATTGAATGGCCACCATCGGAAACTTTTAGAAGGCCACAGAAGTATTGGTTCAAGATGATATTTGTGTCTACCGTTTACCCATTGATAATTACCTTACGAACGGTTTGGATGGAATATAAACATCATTGTCAAGTTTCAACGGTGGATGTTTCTATTCTCACTTTTTTTGTGTCGTGTGGCCCACCTAACTTTTGTATCTGATTTTTGGATTCCAATATGAGCTTGAGAAACTGATGACCCGAGTAGATATGTCACGGAGATCTATGTGCGCCCCACATAGCTTCCGACCTCAGGGGAACGCCAATTGCGTCTAGGGCTGTCAACGGCTCGGATCATGATCCGACTTCGATCCGGATCTGATCCTATTTAATCGGATTCGGATCAATAATCGGATCAACGGGTTGGATTTGGATCAAAGATTTTGATCCGTTTAATATTCGGGTCAGATTCGGATCGACCTTGATCCGACCCGTTAATGATCCGATTACCTTGGTATAAAAGGAACATTAAAAAAAAGAAGCCCTAACTACCCGATTGCAATGAGAGAGAGAGAGGGGCCTCCACAAGCCGCAGTGGCTACTACAGACGGATAGAGAGAGATGGGAGGCATGTTAGCTGCAACGTACCCACCCTGTTAGCTACGCAAGGCACTAGACGATGGTCAGTTCTTCTTCTTCTTCTTCTTCTTCTTTCTTTCTTTCTTCTAAGAATTCTTTCTATTTTTTCTTTCTAATTTTCTTCTTTTTCTCTTCTCTCTCTCTCTTTTTTTTTTTTGTTGCGTGACTAACAAAAAAAGAAAAAGAAAAAAAAAACCTACTTCACAGCGGCTGAGAGAGAGAGAGAGAGAGAGAGAGAGAGAGAGACCATGGGATCATTGTGTGACTAATGGGGTGTATGCGTTGCAGCTAACAGGGTGGGTGTGTTACATGACTAACCCAAAAATAACGAGCCCAAAATTGCGGCAGATTCAAATCTCAAGTGGACCACAGTATTTATCATCTAACCTATTGAATGGTATCCACATGTATAAAGATCGGGTCGGATCGGAGTTGGATCAGCCAAATCTCAATCGGGTCGGGTTTTCGATCAAATGTTTAGAGATCCGTTGGATTTCGGGTCGGAGTCAGATCATCCGGATCACAAATCAGGTCGGATTCGGATCAGCCTCAATCCACTCCAAATTCGATCCGTTGACAGCCCTAATTGCGTCCTACCTAGGGCTGTAAATGGGTCAGTGGACCTGATGGGGCCCAACCCATTTAGCCCGACCTAGACCCAGAACAGACTCATTTGCTAAACGGGTCCGGGTCTGGTTTCCTTTATATTAGGCCCGACCTGACCCGACCCGACCCAAACCCATTTAGTAAGTGGGCGGGTTTAGTCTATGTTTCAAGGGACCCATCCGACTCATACCTGTCCAGACCCAATTTTAAGCCTTGTAAAAATGCTTGCATACTAGATCCAGACCCAAACCCATTAGACCCAATCCATTTATAAATGGGTCTGGGTGGATCTCCCTCTACCAGACCCAAACCCATTTATAAATGAGTTTGATGGGTTGACTTGGACCCGACACAGACTCGCCCATTTAGTAAAAGGGTCTGGTTTTAAAATTTGGACCCAGACCCATTTAGTAAATGAGCAGGTCTGGTTTTGACTAAACCCACCCCAAACCCAACCATTTACAGCCCTAGTCCTACCCTGCTTCTCCGGCTTGGAACGGACATCAGCTTTGAGTGGAAACCATGATATATGGGTTTTATTGACACCGCCCATCCATTTTTTCTTGGCATTTTATGTGATAGTACCAAAAGTAGGCAAATTCAAGGCTCAAAGTGGACTACAACACAGGAAGCAGCAGTGATGTTAATTATCACCATTGAAACATTCCTAGGGTCCTCTGTGATGTTTATTTTACATCCAACCTATTCACAAAGTTACATGGGCCTGAAATATATCAGCTCCATCCAAAACTTCTGTAGCCCCAAGAAGTTTTCAACGGTAAGAGATTAATCCCATTGTGTGGTCACCTATGTCTTGAATCTGCCTCAATTTTGGGCTTATATAGAAAAATGGATGGATGGTGTGGATAAAATCCATACATCATGGTGGCCATTCAAAGCTCCTGTCCGTTCCCAGCTGGAGACGGGCGGCGAAGGACGCAATCCACGTTCACCGCATGCAGGGACGCCCGGATCCACTGCGGTGGGTGGATCCGTAAATGTGGGGTCCACCTTGATGTATGTTACTTATATCCAGGGCATGCATCTGTTATGAAAATTTATTTTAGGGCATTATACCAAAGTACATCCAAATACCTGGTGGACCATAATACAGTAAAAAGTGGTAACCAATCATTAAAGACTTCTCATGAGACACAAAAGCTTTGTATCAACTTGATATTTGTGTGGTCTCTTCATCCAGGTCTTTGTGACCTTATCAACAGGTTGGATGGAAAATAAACATTCCGGTGGCCTGTGAAGTTTTTAATGGTGAAGATTCAATCAAGGTTGTTTTATGTGGTATGGTCTCCTAAGATTTGGATCTGCTTCATTTTTGGCCTCATGCCCAAAATTAATGATCTGTCAAAATGTATGGACGGTGTGGAGGTAAAGAACATACATCACAGAGAGCCCCACAGTGAGGGAGCCACTGACCTCGGTGGATCGGTCAGTGGATCCGGGGATAAACCCAAACCGCTCCCTGTAGAAGCGTGGGCGTCATCGTCAGACGGTTGAGAATAAAAGACGAAAGAATCAGTCTCGTTTTTCGTCTGATAGATATGTGGTGGAAGTCTTCCGTCCAAGTCAAGCTGTATTCCTACAGAGTTCGTTTTGCCTCCGCCACGGTATAGGCAGCGTGTGTCACCATCCACTGGCGCTCACAAGTTGAATAGTCCTAATCTTTGATCCATCCATATTGTTATGGGTAAAATGTTCACCCGAACCAGCGAGACATGTGAGACCTCGGTGGGCAATACTTGAGGTCACAATCAGCTAGACGGTCCGACACCCAAGGTCAGCTTGGAAAACTTTTCCCGATGTAGGGGCGGATGACCTTATCTCCAAACAGGAGACCTCGCCCCATAAGATCAGGGAGTATCAAATCTCCACGATATCAACCGGGATATCAGCCGGACGATGAGCGTAAGGAAAAGCTCCTTGACTGCTATAAGAAAGGGAGATCTCTCTCGTCCAAGGTAAGATTAAACCAACATACTACTCCCTTTCGAAAAGAGACTACTGACTTAGGCATTGGAGGACTGACCGTCGGGCCCTCGACCACCTATTAGCCTTCGATTCCATTTTGCATATACCTAAGTCAAGATTCAAGCCATCTACGACGATTGTAGCTCAATTCCGATCGAATTTTAGGTGGAATCATTTCCACTTCGCCTGTTACGTAAATTCGATAATAACAGCTGGCGGCATCTGTGAGAAATGACTTGTAAAGTTGTGCTCTCACCCCGTATCGTAAAAATCTTCTCCAAACCACCAGTTACGAATGGCTGGTGGACTAAAAAAATCTAAAGGAAAGGCTCATGCAGATGTTGGCCCATCCAACGCCCCTTCAACCGACGATGAGCCATCCCTTCCGGAAACCCCTGCCCTTCGAATCGGTAGCTCATCCCGGCATTTCGCTAATCTTAGCAGACGACAGAGGTATCGCAATCGTAGGACCAAATTGTCCGCTCTAGAAGAGTAGGTCGGTGGTGTTGCCAATCGATTAGGAGGCGTGGACGAAAGATTCAGACACGTTGACGAGCAATTGGGCAAGATTAAAGCGCTATTGGCCAGTTTGGCCCAACCATCATCGGTTCCTAGGCGCAATGACGAGTCCCGGCGCTCCCACCGAGGGGCTCGACCCCAAAGCTCCGCACTAAATCACCAACAAGCAGAAGAAGACGAAGTCATTAGCCAAGCACCGGGCTCAAAAGCTTTATCTGAACTCCCCGCTAACGACCTGCGCCACCGACTGGAAGAAAGGAAATCGGCTCGTGCAAGTCGGGGTCAGGATCAGGTGGAAGACAATATCAGTCCACTAGAAGCCAAACTAAAAGAGCTCAGTGACCACGTCGGTGATATACAAAGAATGCAACGTGCCCGAGCACCCATCGCGGTAAACGCGCTTGTTGATTCAACTAAATCCCCGTTCATCGAAGAAATCAGGGAAGAGCCGCTTCCAAAGGGATTCAAGATCCCTCAACTCAAACAATACTCCGAAATTGGAGATCTAGCCGAACACCTGGAGAATTTTAAAGTCTGAATGGATTTCCACGAGGTCAACGGACACATCATATGCAAAGCTTTCCCCCTGTCATTGACTAGCTCGGCTTGTACATGGTTCCGCAATTTGAAGCCGAGGTCCATTTTCTTGTTCGTCGAATTGAGCAGAACGTTCGTAACTCAATTCATCGAAAGCACCGACCCAAGGAAACATTCTACCCACCTCGCAATGGTCAAACAAAAAGATAACGAGTTGCTGAAAGATTATCTCGCACGATTCAACACCGAGGCAGTTCAAGTAGAAAACTTATCTCAAGATGTGTTGCTGCATACTATGATCGGAGGATTGGGGGACGAAAAATTCCTTTGGTCGATTGGGGAGCAGCCTCCTCAATCCGTAGTTGAATTTCTTGACCGAGCTACCAAGTACATCAATGTAGAAGAATTAGTAAACGCTCAGGGGTCGTCATATAAAAGGAAAGACCGCAGGGAAGAAAACGGTTCAAAAAGACACAACCAGATCGGAGATTGCCAAATCGAAGCAGTGCTCCTCGAGGAGCCAAAGCTTCGACCCCGCGGTTCGAAAAATACACTCCACTCAAAACGACCATCGAATAAGTATTCTTGGCCGAGAAAGATAAATAGATGTTTGGACGACCTGCGAAAATAAAGACCGACCCCAACAGAAAGTCAAAATCAAAATATTGTCTATATCACAAGGACCAGGGTCATAACACAGTAGATTATTTTGACCTGAAGCGATAAATAGAAACCCTCATCCAGCAGGGGTTCTTGAAAGACTATATTGCCCAGCGTCAGGAGGACCGGAGGGCCACAGATCAGAAAAATCAAGACAGAGAACCGATCAATAATAATCCGGCGGAAGAAATCCACATGATCTTTGGTGAACCCACTACTGAAGATTCTGGTAATACCTGCAAAGCCTACGTACGACAGAGAAGAACATCCGAACCGGAGCTACAAGTGAATACGACGAGCCGACCATTAAAAATTGCGAAGGTCACCCATCATGCGATAACGTTCTTTGAGGAGGATGCCCGAGGTATATTACACCCACACGACGATTCCCTCGTAGTATCAATGATGGTCACTAACAAAAAACTTCACATGATGATGGTCGATATAGGAAGCTCGGCAGATATTATATATGCCTCAACATTCGACAAAATAAAAATTGACCGATCCAGACTGAGACCGATCAAAACTGCCTTGACTAGAGTCACGGGGGACAACGTCATGCTGGAAGGAGAGATAACTCTTCTGGTCACAGTGGGGGATGAGCCTAATTAGAAAATGATTATGGTAAATTTCCTCGTCGTCAACACCCCATCCGCCTACAATGCAATCATCGGCGGACTCATATTCAAGCTCTCAAAGCCGGCATTTCCACCTATCATTTGGCTATGAAGTTCGAGACCAACGATGGACTCAGGGTAGTCAGAGGGGATCAACAGGAAGCTCGCCGGTGCTATGAGCTGACCTTATGGGGAAAAAATAAAAGTTTGGTTTTAGCCGTTTTGCACACGACCTCTTGGATCCCAGAGAAGAAATAGAAGAGAGCGGATCACCTGCTGAAGAGTTAGTTGAGGTCCCATTATCACACGACGACCCGACCAGGTCGTTAAGATCGGATCCCAATTGAGAAATGAGTTCAGAAAGGACTGACCACTTCTCTGAAAGAACATGTAGACATATTCGAATGGTCTTATCAAGATATGCTGGGAATCAGTCCTGAAGTAATGGTCCATCGACTCAAAGCCGATCCGACCTTTAAACCGGTCCGTAAAAAATGATGACCTTTCAACACGGAGAGATATGCTGTAATTGAAGAAGTCCAAAAACTACGCCAGACAGGATTTATCCAAGAAATTTGTTATCCAGATTGGCTCACTAACATCGTCTTAGTGAAAAAAGCCAATGAAAAATGGAGGGTCTGTGTCGACTACACCGACCTGAACAAAGCGTGCCCTAAAGACAGCTTCTCGCTACCCAGAATAGATCAGCTCGTCGATGCAACATCAGGTTACGAGCTACTCAGTTTCATGGATGCATACTCTGGATATAATCAAATCCAGATGTACACTCCTAACAGGCAAAAACCAACGTTCGTCACAGATCGAGGCCTTTACTGCATAAGGTGATGCCTTTCGGGCTTAAAAATGCTGAAGCGACGTATCAACGTCTAGTCAACAAAATTTTTGCAGATCAGATCTGCAAAACCATAGAAGTTTATGTGGACGACATACTTGTCAAAAGTCTAAAGTCGGAAAACCACGTCGACGACCTTTGTACTATGTTTAGTATTTTGAGGAAGTACTAGATGAAACTCATCCGAGCAAATGCGCCTTCGGAATAGGCTCGAAAAACATTTCTCGGTTTCGTGGTAAATCAAAGAGAAATTGAAGCCAACTCGGAGAAGATTCGTGCATTGATCGAGATGAGTTCTCTGACCACAGTGAAAGAAGTTCAACGCCTCACCGGATGAGTCGCAACACTTAATCGGTTCGTCTCCAAGGCCACGGACTGATGTGTTCGATTCTTCAAGCAACTCCGCAAATGTAACGAGATGACCTAAACGCCGGAGTGCGATCGAACCTTCCTTGACCTCAAAACATATCTCAGAGCGCCTCCCCTAGTATCTAAACCGATGCAAGGAGAAGAACTACTTCTATATTTGGCTATTTCCCTAGCAGCAGTCAGTTCTGTCTTAATCCGTGACGATCAAGGTACTTAGAGACTGGTATATTACGTCAGCAAGGCCCTCCTCGATGCAGGAACTTGATATCCGTGTATTGAGAAGCTGGCTTTGGCATTAATAACAATGGCGAGAAGATTACGACCATATTTTCAAGCACATCCAATAGCAGTGCTGACGGATCAGCCTCTGCAGCAAGTATTACAGAAACCTGAAACCTTGGGTCTCCTCGCTAAATGGGCTATTGAGCTCGGAGAATTTGACATACAATACTGACTTCGTACTGCCATCAAAGGTCAGGCGGTAGTCAATTTCATCGTTGAATTCACCAACCTTCCAAATGACCAACTTGGTCATAAATCTAGTACCTCTTCTACAGGAAAAAGTACAGAAACCTTGTCGGAAGATGATCCAACAATGCCCACATGGTTTTTATATGTGGATGGGTCATAGAATTCTCAAGGAAGTGAGGCTGGTCTTATTTTGACCTCCCCCGATAGGGTGAAAGTCCAATATTCGCTGATGTTCGGTTTCAAAGCTTCTAACAATGAGGCGGAATATGAGGCCCTCTGTTAGAACTAGAGAATGAACATTCTCTGGAATGTTGGGTTTTGTTGCTCTGGGGTTCTGAATAATAGAAACATTCGTAGACAATCACAAGCATTCACAAAAATACGCAAGAGAAGAGACATCGCAAGGCGAATTTTATTCCAGAGATTCTGAGATCTTGTACATTCCAGGCCGTGATCTGGCACGAGCCCTTAATTACACCAAATGATTCGATGACCCTTGATTAAAAGGCAAAAGACTAGTCAGTGGGGACTATAGTCTCAGAGTTCTTTGGTCACGGAGACCTGTGTTTTGGTGGTCGTAGAGACCTGTACTTGTGTGGTCACAGAGACCTGTGTTTGTATGGTCGCAGAGACCTGTATTTGTATGGTCACGGGGACCTGTATTTGTATATGTTTTGTTAAGGACTGATCCTTCTTCGTACGAGTCGGATGTCTATGTCCCATGTTTTGACCGGAGATCCGGGCTGAGACTGTTAGGGTTTGTGGCCGGGAATGACGACTCTGGGCCCGCGCCTGTCCATGTATGGACAGGTGACCTCGGGAAGTCCATTCTCAGTTATGTAAACCTGAGCAGCTCAACCAGCGGATGCCGTTTTGGATGGGTAGGGCACCGACTGTTCTTGAAGTGTCAATCTCTAACAAATTTTGTGTGATAATTTAGAACTCTCTTGGTATGGTTTATCGTGGTAACTATAGTCCCCTTTGCCTAGTCTGGACCTGAATTCGGGTCATATTTTGATAGTATATGCAACGATAATACATCGGTGTGGTTCTGGGCGTTGGCGGCCTTCCTTCAGGAGAATCGCTCCATTCAGCTAGTAGGATCGGATCGGACTCCGAAGGCTTGTATTCTGTTCCCTGGGCAGCCCGGATGAGTCATTTGACCACTCTGTTGCGTCCGGAATGTTCGAAATACCCAAAATAGACCCAAACGGGGCTTGAAAACGTTATAAAATGAAGATTTTAAGGGTGCTGGAGTGAACGCTCAAGGTGCTGATTTTTGCGATCCGCAGGCCTGATTTTTCTGACGCGCTGGGGCCAGTGCATCCAAAAATATATTTTTCTGATCCGCTGGCCTATTTTGCGATGCGCTGGGGCCAGTGCGTCCAAAAAATGTATTTTTCTGATCCGCTGGCCTATTTTGCGATGCGCTGGGGCCAGTGCGTCCAAAAATGTATTTTTCTGATCCGCTGGCCTATTTTGCGATGCGCTGGGGCCAGTGCGTCCAAAAAAATGACTTTGTTTATAATTATATAATCCGCCAAGGGTTTTTCTGATGCACTGCATCACTTTTGTGATGCGCTGGGGGACGCGCGCCAAAAAGGGTGACTTGTAAGTTATTTCATCTCCAGACCTGTTGTGACCGGCGAAGCGATTTCCGGCGAGGGATTCCGGTGATCGAAAAAAGGTTTTCCGGCGACGAGGATCGGCTCTCTCTCTCTGAAAATCGTCCGAATGAGGTGGTGGGAGGGGGTATTTATAGGTAAAGTCGCCCAATAGGCGATCGACACGTGTAGCGCGTCGAGAAATTGGGTCAGCGCGTCGATTAAAGTCACTCGGCGCGTCTCAAAATGGCTGAGTTCGGAAGCTGATTTTCAGGGCGCGCTAGCTGTCAGCGCGTCCTGAAATTAGCTGATTTTTTGGATGCGCCGGGTGAATTTTTGGGCGCGCTGGAAGCAGTGCGTCCTTAAATTCAAAATGATTGAATTACGTGATGCGCCGGGTGAATTTGTGGATGCGCTGGAAGCAGTGCGTCCTTAAATTCAATCCGTCCGAATTTCCTGATGCGCTGGGGGACTTTTGTGATGCGCTAGGGGACTTTTGTGATGCGCTGGGGGTAGTGCGTCCTTAAATTAATTTCTAAATGCGCTGGACGTATTCGTGTCCCTCCAATCTTGGGTTTCGCAAATTGGGGGATTTGTGGGGTCCGCCTCGCGATGAATGCCGATGCACTGCTCCTATCTATTCATAATTGAGGTAATCCTCCCAGATTTTGACAGTTTTGATCATGATGACCGGTGGGGTCCATCACTGGTTCAATTTCCTATTCTTGGTCAAGTCTGATGTGTGTCGCGATTCGTGCCGCGATTTCCTATGCACTGGCCCTAAGTTTGACTGAGTGATGATTTGGGCACTTGGAATCATCGTTTCGGGGATCCTCACTTTTGGGACCCCAACACCCTCCTGGCCGATTTTCGTCTTGCATTAGCGATTGGAGTTCAAAGAGTCAAAATATACAGTGATTCACAATTGGTAGTCGGGTAGGTGACTGCTGAGTACCAAGTAAAAGGGAAGAAGATGTCTGCGTACTTGGCGAAATCCCAAGAGTTACTAGCCCGATTTGATTATTACGAAGTCATTCAAGTCCTGAGGACACAAAACACCAATACGGACTCACTAGCCAAACTGGCGTCAGCAGCCGACGATGAGCTTGGAAGGACAGTTCTCATTGAATTCCTCCCCCATCGAAGCATAATCCAAGAAGATCCCAAAGAAGTATATCCGGTCTTAGCCGAACCGAGCTGGATGAATCCGATTATCCGTTTCTTGCGAAATGACGATTTACCCAAAGAGAGGAAAGCAACACGGAAAACACGATATAGGTCAGTTCGGTATACAATGATCGACGATACCCTGTATAAGAAGGGTTTCTCTCTCCCTTGACTCCATTGCGTGGGACCTGACAAAGCTAACTACGTCTTAAAAGAAATTCATTTTGGGAGCTGTGGAAATCATTCCAGAAGTCGAGCACTGGCACGGAAGGTGATACATCAAGGATACTATTGACTGACCATTCAGAAAGATGCCAAAGAGGTAGTCAAGAGGTGCGACAAGTGTCAACGGTTCTTTCCCATTCCTTATCTGCCCCCGAAAAACTCTCTCCCATGTCCGGGCCGTGGCCATTCGTACAATGGGGAGTAGACATCATCGGTCCTCTCCCAACCGGTAAAGGGCAAGTCAAATACGTGATTGTCGTCGTCGATTACTTCACAAAGTGGGCCAAAGCAGAACCACTTACTATTATCACTGAAACGAAAACAATGGATTTCATTTGGAGGTCAATTATTTGTCGGTTCAGAATTCCAAATACGATCATTACCGACAACGGGTGTCAGTTCGATAATGCAAAATTTCGAGAGTTCTGCTAGAACTTAGGTATAAAGAACGTGTATTCATCCCATCATCATCCCCAAGCCAATGGGCAGGTTGAAGCTATCAACAAAATTATCAAAGGCCACCTGAAGACAAAGTTCGAAGATGTGGAGGACTATGGGCCTATCAAACCACAGCCGGGTCTACAATAGGCGAAACCCCATTTTCCCTAACATTTGGGACTAAGGCCGTGGTACCAGTTGAGGTCTGAATGCCGACCAATCGGACCGGTTGTTTCTAATCTGACTAAAATGAAGCTCAGCTTCAGATGAACCTCAACCTCGTCGATGAAATCCGAGAAGCCTCTCAAATCCAGATTGCATCTTATCAACAGTGTGTCGCTCGGTACTATAATTCACGGGTTAAGGAGTGACACTTCAGAGTTGGCAACCTCGTTCTCTGAAAGATTATGAAAGAGAAAAAGGACAAAGCAGCTGGCGTGTTTAATCCGAACTGGGAGGGTCCATACAAATTATAAGTCCGGTTCAGCCCTGGACTTATTGGCTTGAAGATATGTCGAGCCAGACCCTATCCCACCCATGGAACGCGGAGCATCTTAAGATTTATTATCAATAAGAAAAGCTAAGTGCTTATCCCTTTTTAATCTCCTTTTGATTACTCCCACTACAAATGTCTTAAAAAGGAAAAACGATTCACGAGCAGAGGTCAGCATCACCCGAAGCTTCATGTATATGAAGTACTAACGATCGGCAACGATCAAAGCACATAAATAGGCAACCGCCTTCACAAACACCCATGGCTTGTCATTTTACTCCGATAATTCGAGCTGGATTTTGCTCGGTCACAGAGTAAGGGGGGCAAACATCGGGTGAACAGTCAATATAAGTCACAAGTCCACAGGCATGCAACAAATACAAAAACGGGCTAAAGTGATTCATCTAAAAAAAGATTTCAGAAAGGTCACCCAGTCAATGTATGATATACATAACAAATGACAGAAGACCTCAGCTGGGCTAATCTAAAACAAAAAAATAAAAAAATTGTTCAGAACCCTGGGCACGGGCAAATAAGGGTGAAGATTCAAGGCGCAAGATCAGCCTCAAAAGCTTGAATTGGAGGATCAGCCGCCATAGCCGGATCACACTCTTCTTCCTCCGAGTCGAGGAATGAGAGATGTAGATCGGGATGACGACTCTGCACCATCATTCGACACTTCTCGTATCCGAAGTTGAACATCTCATCAGCTTCGGCTATCTTGACCTCTAAGTCAGCTCGGACTTGTGTTAGATCCTCCTAGAGAGTTGCACCTTCAGCCTTTTGTTTCTCCATCCAAGCTATGAGCTCGAACTCAACCCTCTTCACCTCCGCTAGTTCGGTTCGAAGCATAACGTTCTCTTGCTCCTAAGCCTCCAGAGCCCTCTTCACCTCCTCTCCGGACTTCAACACCTCGTCTAGAGTCCGCTTGGTAGCAGCCAAGGTTCCTTCAAAGCCGGAAATCATACCCTTGTCTCCGATCATTTCCTCGTGCAGCGCCTGGCATCTGAAGGCGATCTGTGAAGAATCCAAGGATGCAAAATCAATATACATAAAAAATAAGAAGAACGCACGAGACACTCAGTAATAGGTATACCTTGGCTCCAAAGGCTCCAAGCGTGTTCAGCATTGTCAACCCCGGAACCTTCACCATAGCATCCACCTCGGCTTCAGGTATGGCCTTGTATGCCCACTTGCACAAATTGTAAAGATGCAGGGGCATCTCTAGGCCTCGACGCAGGCATGAGGCGGACTGAGATGACACCGCTGCGGACGAGCTCCCGGATAGACCAACTTCAGACACAGCCACCAGATCTATGATTTGAGGCTGCTGAGGCTTAGGAGCAGCAACAACCATAGCCTAGGTTGAAGGAACTGCCGGTCTCGCCTCGGAAGAAGGGCTTAGGGGGTTAGTGGACATAGGAGCCACAGGGGGCTGATCTGACTGGCATTTTGCCACTGTCTTCTGCCGCTTCATCGCCCTGATCTGCTCCTTCTTAGTTGACAAGGAGGCAAACTTCCTGTAACGCCCCGGATTTTCACTAACTTGGAAATTGGAAGTCCTTGGGCATTACCTTCGGTGTGTCGGTTATAGGGCGTACCCGCATGTGTGTTCACATGTATTGGGGACTAAAATGAATGGTTTTACCAAAGAAATGATGGAATTAGTTTAAGAGTTGGAAGATCACATGGTTCGGAAGAGTTTTCCAACGATTGGGTTGACTCGGGTATGTCGCTGTCTGTAGAGACTAAGTAAAGAACCCTGAATTATCAATCCACACGTAGATCGATGAGACCATCATGAATATTTTACCGGACCTTGGTGTTTTAGCCTATTTGAGGTATCTCAAATTTTTTGAACGGTTTAGATTTGGCAAAGACCCTCTCTTTTAAAAGGCGCTATGTTTTGGAAATGCCAAAAAGTTGCGATTTGTACTTGGAAGGGAAAATCAAAATCTTTATTATTGGGATTTTGATTTTCTAGCATTTTTTATTGAATCCAAATGGGGGGGTACTTCCTTATTTACATAAATAACTTAAAGTAAATGGAAACATAAATTAAAACATGACATTTACTTAAATGTTATTTTGTAAATAAGGCTGACAAGTAGCCTGGACTGTGTGGGAACTCACTGTGCAGTGTGGGAACTCACTGTGCAGGGAAGAAATCATGAAATTTCAGAGAAAACGGCCAAGGGACGACCGACCGACCGGATCTGCAACCGGCCGACCGGTTAGGTAGCCGGCCGACCGGTTTGACAACCGGCCGACCGGATGGGTAGCCGGCCGACCGGTTAGGCAACCAGCGACCGGTTGTGCGCTGCCCTTTTTGGGAAGAAAAACGGATGGACAGTGGGATCCGGCTGACCGGATCTGCGACCGGCCGACCGGTCGCGGCTGGACGGCTTTAAAAAGGGGGTTTCACACCCCATTCGATCCATCTCTCTTTCATTTCTCTCCTCCACTCTTTTCTCCCCTAAACTCCTAAGCTCTCCTAGCTCTCTTTCTCCCTTCTCAAACCTCCTTTCTTCCTCAAATCCTCCTCCAACCTTAGAAATCTCGGATTTCCAAGATCTCTTCGGCCTCCACCTCCATTCTCGCGTTTCTCCGGCCAAAATCCGGTGGCTTTGGGTCGGATCCACCTCCCTATGCTAGGTAAGGTGTTTCTCTACTTCTTCTTTTCCTCTTCCTTCCATTTTCTTCATCTTTGGACCATTAGGGTTAGAAACCCTCGTTGGATTCGTCCAAACCCTAACTTAGGGTTTGCTCATGTTGGGGCTTGTGGTCCCGGCTGTTGTATTGGTGCGGCCCGTGTGTTGTGGAAGCCGTAATTGGGCAAGGCCTTATGTGGATGCCGTCATGTTCCAACTCCGGCCCGATTCACCGAATTGATTTGGAATTTTCCCAAATTCGAGATACCAAAACCCTAAACCCTAATTAAACATTTAATTAGATTAAACCCTAATTGATTAACGCTAAATTTGCGATTCATTGTAGGTAATTGAGGTATTCCCCAATTTTCGGCGTTCGGACCGTATTTGGATCGCTCCGGCCTCATCCGAATCGAGTAATTTCGATTCCAAGGTGAAGATCTACCCTCAAGCTTATTCTCGATAAATCTTAATTAATGATTGGTTGAATTTATATGTTAATTGTTGATGTGTGCATAACATGTTCGATGAAATGCCTCTATGGTTGTTTGATTCATAACATGCTCGATGAAATGCCTGAATGATGTAAATTTACAATATTGTAATATATTTATGATTGTGGATGTATGTGGCGCCCTGTGTCATCCGGGCTATGTCATCCGGGTCTTTTGGATCGGTCGGGCTAGTCGGTCGAGCCAGGTGCTTAGATATGTTTATGATTAGGTATTTAATAACCTAAATTGCTATTATAATAAGGTATCCATTGCTTTGGATTAAGCTCTGAAAACCGTTGATATAGTGTACTGCCTGCCACTGGGTTGGCAGTCAGGGACTTATTCGATCGACCAAGCGGGACACGGTCGACCGATAGTGGCCATTGTTGGTTTGTCGTCGTCCACTTGGGTCCATCGAATAAGCCCAATTCAGAGTTAATCATTCTTGTATTTCATTCTTGAATCACATCCTATGGAATCTAGAATACCATCATTCCCACTGTGAATAGTCCACTTAAAACCATATTGCGACTCGATCCACCAAGTCTCATGAGCCAGGCATGGTGGTATGGGACACCGTGTTTGAGCTGTCGGCCTACGCTGGGGTGGTGCCTCCCCGTAGTGACCAGTGAGCATTGATAGGGGTGACCGATTGTTGTTCGAATGGCCCTTGTGACAAATGTAATCTTAGCCGATGTTTGCGTGCCTGTGCACCATTTGAACGACCCGGGCGTGCATTGGGATAATTCCGAGTGAAACGCCCGCACCTCTGAATAAATTAATCGTATATGATATTTGGGATATGAGACCTCCCGCTTTGATTTGGTCGTGGCTGACGAGTCACGGTCGAACCAGGCTTTCATGGTAGGATAACTCAACTTTGGATCGAGGGGTTACTGGCGATGATTGGTTACGCATCACAGGGAGCCAGATAATCCTAGTTAGACTTTACGATACGATGTTGGTATTCTGGCTTCACCAATTTGCTGGATGAATTGGACTAATAAATGCTTTAATTAATCATTCATACATGACATTGCATTTGAGGGGGACTCGTGTAGCCTGGTTGCTTGATGTGGCGCCAGCGTTACCTTGAGCATCTCATGTCATTTCTCTGTGTCATCCGGGCTGTGTACTCAGTCACGACTTACGACCTGCTAGACAGGTGGACTGTGGATTCTGATACCAGTTGGTCGGGCCAGGGCTTGCCCGGGACATGCATTGTGTGCGGAATCATGACATCCATGCATTTAATCAACTAGCCTAGGATGATGTATGATTTGCATGTGGACATTACCTTAACTTGATTGATTTGACAATATGCTTAAGAATAATATACTTATATAAACCTGTTTATAATTTAAATATCCCGAGTCTAACCTTGGGGTTATTTCTTCACTATGTTCGCGTTTTGACGCCTTCTATTTGACATATGCAGATGTCTCAAGAATAGGATCAGTTGGTGGCGCGCACGGGCGCCTTAGTAGTCTTCTAGCTTCGTCCCTCTTGGTAGTTATATTTTTCCTTCCTATTACATCTATTGTGATTCGTATAATTCTCATATGGGCTTACACTGTGATTGAATTGTTCATCTAGGGTGTTAGCCCTATATGTTTAGATTTAGTTGCCTCCGCTTTGCTTATGATCCGCTAATTGAAATGCGTTACTCTGATTATTTGTGAATGGAATGAATATAAATTTGATTGAGGACACACGTGGGTGCATGTTCCATGTGTGGCATTCCTAAAATAGTATTTTATTTAGTTAACACTCGGGAACTCGGGATCAGAGTCTCCATACTCAGGTGCCGAAATTTCGGGTTGTTACACTTCCTTTTAGGAGCCGGAGCAGACATACCTGGGAGATAGAGTACGAGATGTTGTTAGTACGTAGCGATTGTCAAGGGTAAAACTGCATCAGACTTAATTAAAGCTCACCTTTAGAACTAATGCCCACGTCAGCTAAGGTCTCGTGGGAAAGAAAAATTTTAACACTTCGGAAGCTGGGGTCAAGCTCCCACACAGCGGCAACACGCTTTTCTTCTTCCGAGCTCAAGTTGGGAGGGTTTCCACGAACTGAAGATACAAGTACAAGTCTGGTCAGATCGATGAATATAAATACACACACACACACACACACACACACACACACACACACACACACACAGTGACAGACGACCCGACCTGGCACTAAAAACCAATTGCGCACTTGATGAAGCGGGAACTCAGCTTCAGGTTGGGATCCTTCCCAACCTTTTGTGGCGAAAAACCACTCCTCCTTCCAGCCATGAACCGAGGAGGGCTGATCATCAATGAGGCGATGGCCTTTCCTACCCCAAGGTGACATATAGTACTATCCCTTAGAATCAGGATGACACTACAGCTGATACAAATGCATCAGTTTGGCAACTGTTGGATCCAACCCATGGACTTGACACCACAAAACAACGCAATCGATCAGAGTCCTCCATGAATTAGGACTTAATTGACCCGGGGCTAGGTTTACTCTGAAAAGATACTCCCTCACTACAAGAAGTAGAGGAAGATAGAAACCGACTTCAAAAAACTGTGAATAGATGGTCACTTGATCACTGGGACGACGGGTCAGAAAGTCATCTAAGCCAGGGAGATGAAGATCAATAAAACCGGGATGCAATATTCCGACCTAAGCCTATCCAGATCGATTTTGGTAAGTCTGGCCTAGATCAGGTCGGCGGGATAATCCGATGACCTATCGGCCACTGACTGATGACCCGATGTACCAACAACAGGGACTTCGTCCGAGGCAAAAGAAGGAGTCTCTACGACAACAGCGCGCCCCGGGGACTCTCAAGGAATTGATTGGATTTTCCCTAATTGGGATTCTTCAACTAGTTGAGGAACAGACACGGTCCGAGAAGAACTTTCTTCCGAACCAACATAACTGTCCGTAGAAGAAAAATGAATTAAAGCAAAAAGAAGATGAGGATAGAGATTTAACTTACCAGATCACACTCCAGGACAGAGACCGACTGATTGTTGATAAAAGGTTCAATACTAACTTCTGATAGCGGCAAGGAGAAAATAAAAAATCGCACTAACAAAGGAGCAGCACAAGGCAGAGAAGGGAGAAATCCCTGAAAATTTGCTAAATGCCTTATTTATACTAAGGGGATTGGCTAAACCTGAACCCTGTAGCTGCCACGTGTCATCACTCTGTGGCCCCAAAACATGAGCCGACACAACCTCTAACGTGCCCCGCCACGTGTCCGCACTCTCATTGGATATACGAATATTGACTGCCTGCTCCGAGATACGAGAACCACGTGTCACCTTTCTATTCGTCCGGAGTGAAAAAAGCCTGCCGCGCCGTACCCCCATCATGGCAGTTTTTTGAAATTTGAAACGACGCATTAAATGCGACTTACTGCAAAAAATAGATCGGCCTCGTCCACTCAAGGATGCTCCCGAGCTAAAAGGATCTTCCTGGAAAGCAGGGGGGCTCCTGTTATGGGTAAAATGTTCACCCGAACCGACGAGACATGTGAGACCTCAGTAGGCAATACTCGAGGTCACAATCAGCTAGACGGTCCGACACCCAAGGTCGGCTCGAAAAATTGTTCTCGATGTAGGGGCGGACGACCTTATCTCCAAATCGTAGATCTCGGCCTTAGAAGATCGGAGAGTATCATATCTCCACGATATCAGCCAGGATATTAGCCAGACAATGAGCCTAAGTAAAAGCTCCTTGACTACTATAAGAAAGGGAGATCTCTCTCGTCGAAAGTAAGATTAAACCAACATACAATTCCCTTTCGAAAAGAGACTACTGACTTAGGCATTAGAGGACTGACGGTTGGGCCCCCGACTACCTCTTAGCGTTCGATTCCATTTTGCAGAGACCTAAGTTAAGATCCAAGCCATCTACGACGTTTGTAGCTCAATTCCGATCGACTTCTAGGTGGAATCATTTCCACTTCGTCTGTTACATAAATTTGGTAACAACACATATTATCATTGACAGCATTCCTTACCGTCATCAATATGCTAATATCCCATAATGCGCATGTTGGAAGAGCCTTTAAATTGTGCATTGATCGGGGTCCCATGACCGGTTGGACAGACTGGTCTGATCGGTTTAAGTTTGGACAATGGAGGTAGCAAGGTCCTTGGACTGTCATGACTGGTCATGACCGGTCAGACAGTGAGGGCCGATCGGTCGGCTGTTGAGGCTGGCGTGACGAATCTGAAAGTTTTCCCTCTGAACTATTTTTGCGTGGTCCGACCTGTCGGCTATGTACGAATTTTCTTAAGCAGATACGCGGATTTGAGTAAGTAGTTTCTAATTTTGGTTTGTCGCCTATATAAACGGGTTGTAACCAAGATTATGAGTAATCCTAAGGTGGCCAAGGTTTTCAAAGTGTATTTGGGTGAGGGGAGAGTGTTTTGAGAGAGAGAGAGAGAGAGAGAGAGAGAGAGAGAGAGAGAGCTTGAGTTTTCTCTAGGTTTTTCTTGCTTGTGGGCTATCAATCTTTGTAATCTTCTGAATCATAGTGGATCGCTTTGTGCCGTTGTTTTTTACCCATTGAGGGAGTTTTCTACGTAAAATTGGATTGTCTCTTATGGTTGAATGCTTGTGTGATTGGTTGCATTGTGTTGCTTGTTTGATTCGAATATCTGTTGTGTGTGTTCAGCTTTTGCTTCCGCTGCCGGCATTTTATTCACAACAAGTGGTATCAGAGCTAAAGTTGGAGTGAAATAGAATTCGGATCTGAGACGAGAACATAGGATCAATCACGAGGTTCGAAGTAGAGAAGTTCTCCGACAAAAATAACTTCGAACTATGGAAGGTAATGATTGAATCTCTCCTAGTTCAGCAAGGGCTTACCTGAGGCTATGAAAGAGGATGAGTGGACAAAGCTAGACAAGAAGGTCAAACCTTGATCCTATTGTGCCTTACGAATGATGTCCTCTATAATGTTATGAAGGAGAAGACTGCGGCTGATACGATGGTGAAGTTAGAGAAGGTTTATGCCAAGAAATCTTTAGAGAACCGGATGTATCTGTTGATGCAGTTATTCACCTTGAGGATGGCGGAGGGGGAAGATGTGGAGGACTACTTAAGCACGTTCAATCGGCTGGTTTGCAAGTGGGTGGAGATAGATGAGTCGATGAAGGATAAATATCAAACATGCATCCTGTTGAATTCTCTTCCAGATTCATATGAGTCATTCAGGGATTCTTTGTGCATAGGGAGAGAGACTATAAACGTTAAGACCGTTATCTCAGCTATCCAGTCGAAGGCGATGAGAAAGAAAAGCAGTGACCTGAGTTCACATTCTTCCCTAGAGGCACTGATTATGAGGGGAAGAAATTCTAAGTATGGTGGGGGATATTCTGAATCGAGATCTAAAGCTAAGGGTAAATGGAAAACCAATGTGCGGTGCTGGAATTGGTCACATGAGAGGGGATTGTTAGAATCCAAAGTTGAAGCAAGAGAAATATAGAAATTCTTTTAGAGAATGAGCTAATACCATAGAGGACGGTAGCGATCTTTATGAAGTTTTGACTATATCTGATAAAGGATCTCACGGTAGAGAGTGGATATTTGATTCAGGTGCTTCATGTCACGTTTGTCCTAACCGGAGTTCATTCATGACATACAGGGAGAATGATAGTGGATCAGTGTTTGTGGGTGATGACTACGCTCCCAAGGTAGTGGGTATTGGTATAGTGCGAATCAGGATGTTCGAAATCAAACGAGTCTTGGAAGATGTGACACATGTCCCTAAGATGAAGAAGAATGTGATCTCTCTTGGTGCACTCGAGGTGAAAGGATGTGTGTCCATCGGTCATGATCGTTGTTGTAAAGTGATGAAGGGGGCACTCGTGTGGATGAAGGCACAGAGGTGTGAGCAACTTTACAAGTTGATCGGGAGCACGTTTCACGGTGGAGCTGCATGATCGACAACAGAATCTACGGTTGCTCGTATGTGGCAAGTGCCCAAGGGCCACATGAGAAGAGCGAAAAAGGGCATGAAAGTACAAGGTTAGGGTTGATGGAGGCATGAGAAGCGGTGGAGATATTTTGAAGATGAGATGATGAAGAAAGTGATGATGGTTTGATTCGACGTTTGAAGTTTCGGTGGAGATTGTTGGAAGACCCTTGAAACTGTGCACTGACGGGGTCCCATGACCGGTTTGAGTTTGGATAGTGGAGGCAGCAATGTCCCTGGACTGTCACGACCGGTCAGCTGTTGAGGCTGGTGTGACGAATCTGGAAGTTTTCCCTCTAGACTGTTTTTGCATGGTCCGACTGATCGGCTGTGTACACATTTTCTTATGCAGATACACGGATTTGCATAAGTAGTTTCTAATTTTGGTTTGTTGCTTATATAAACGGGTTGTAATCGAGATTAGGAGTAATCCTAAGGTGTCCAAGGTTTCCAAAGTATATTTGGGTGAAGGGAGAGTGTTTTGAGAGAGAGAGAGAGAGAGAGAGAGAGAGAGAGAGAGAGCTTGAGTTTTCTTTGGGTTTTCCTTGCTCGTAGGTTGTTAGTCTATGTAATCTTCCGAATCATAGTAGATCGCTGGTTTTTTACCCGTTGAGGGGTTTTTCCACATAAAATCGGATTGTCTCTTGTGGTTGCATGTTTGTGTAATTGGTTGCATTGTGTTGCTTGTTTGATTTGAATATTCTGTTGTGTGTATTCGACTTTTGCTTCCGCTGTCGGTGTTTTACTCCCACCAGTGAGACGTAAATTTCTTTGCATTGTTTTGAATTCACGTCATCCATTCAGTGTTCGGTTTTTTTTTTTTTTTTTTTTTTTTTTTTTTTTTTTTTTTTTTTTTTTTTTTATGGTGGCCATTATGGCGTAGATTTTAAATTAAAGCGTGGACGGCATTGATCGTCTGACCACTTAGAATGTTAGTGGGCAGCCACAGACGGTGGATCTGAAGTCGCGACAGAGGCAAAGCGAACACCTTCATGCACGACCTGCGAACGTGGAACATGTGAACCGTGACTCGTTTCCAATCCCCATATGTGGGGCCCATGGTCCTTTAATACGTGATGATCAATGGCCACCATCTAGGGCTTTTGATTCAGGGCCCATCTATAGACGGAAGAGAATACAACATTTCGACTGAACCTGCCTGAGACCGAAAGCTAGGCTGGTCCAGTCTTGTCAAAATTCTTGAATTAGTAGCCCACCTAGTTTTACATTTGAGCCCAAACTAAACAAGGCCCACTCGTTCTTGCATGTGTGGCCCACTTGATGAGTGAACTGGCCTAATTTCTATGTCCTGGTGGAACCAAATTGATTCAACTAGAACCACAATGAAAATCTCATCATGAAATTGACAAAGGATGCGGACCCCACATATATAGAGATAGAAAATAAACCAAACTTTCATTTCTTTTACAAAATGGTGCTTTGTTTGAAGATCAAACTGTGATTACTGAGTAGATCAACGGACAGATGTCGATCTGTTTATTGATAATAAGACATCCTTATTTCTACAATTAGCTATAAGATTGTAGTTGAAGACATGTGGATGTATCTGTAATCATTCATCGTAGTTGATGACTTAACAGTTAACGAACTGATAGTTGACGATCGTGTGGCCTTGAGCATAGCCATTCCTATCGGTGTCGATCTGATCGAAGACAGCCTTGTCTAAATCCAGCCCTCCATTGCTACATTGGTCCACGATCCTAGCCGTCACCTGGGCCCCTGTCCTTGTGTTTGTTACCTGCGTAGCATTAGCCATTGAGTCAGCCTTTTTCATCATACTTTTTCATCATACTCTGCGTACATGTAGTAGCCCGAGTGCCTGAAAAGGATAGCTAGGCAGCGCTCGAAGGGGCCATGTGCCCTCTGTTATGGGGACGTGGATTGTATACTACCCCAACTGTTCTGAGCTCGGGACAGACTGGGGCTAGGAGAGGTCACCGTGATGCATGGCTTTTATCCACACCGTTCATCCATTCCATATATAGGTATATACAAGGCTCAAGCAGACCACACCACAGGAAGCAGCGCGGTGCTAATGACGCCCACCGTTGGAACCTTTTTGGGACACTGAGATCATGTAGACTCAGATGAAGGGAAAACACAAATATAAACTTGCTCTAGGACTTCCGCGGCCCCAAGAAGTTTTTAATAATAGGTTTTTAATTTCAACTATGTGGTCCGCTTGAACCTTGGATCTGTCTACTTTTGTGCTAATAACCTGAAATGATATAGAAAAATGGATGAATGGTGTGGATAAAAGCCATATATCATACTGGGCACAAAGTGGCTTTAGTCCATCCTGAGCTTCATATAGGTGGGATTACTACTCAAAACCTTGTACCCATGAAACCGAAAAGGCTGCCATCAAACTTAAGTGAAGAATTTTCAAACATGCTTTGCATGAGTTCATCTCTAATGGCATGTAGTACATACCTAGTCAACTCCTGCCATGTCCTGTGACCAAGGCAACAGAAAAATTGCATCCTTCTCTCTCAATCCGGAGAAAATTGCGTGCTTGGACTTTTAGAATCCACCGTAATCTAAAATTTTCATTATTACTCCTTATAGTTAGTTAGATAAATCAGGTTGCTAAATCATAGGAATCCATCTAAATGCAGTGGGCAGAGGTGCTTTGACATGCATAGTTTTGTGGGCCTCATTATGATGTATGTGTTGTATTCACAATGTCCATTCATTTTGTGAGAGCATTTTATGGAATTAAACAAAAAAGAGGCACATCCAAAATGAAAATCGACCACACCACAAAAGCAGTTGTGATTGAACGCCTGCCATTAAAAATCTCATGCGGCTCACAGAAGTGTCAGATGAAGATGATATTTAGGGTCAAGCCCTAAAATAATATTGTAAAATTGATAGACAATGTGGATATAACACATATGAGGAAAGTTATAGCCACATGTGTTTCTTCAGGGAAGTATATTACAAGCATATGAAAAATTTAAAGTCTTGGAATGGCATTGGAGTTATAACCAGCTTTACTTCTGACTACCTCAGTAGTTGTAATCATTATCTTTTTATGATGGACCTATCACATTACTACGGGCGGAAGTCAACAATCCAAAAGGCCCATATTTCTCACAGTAGAACCCAGTATTAGTAAGGACCCATGTGATGTGTCTATGACATCCAACTCGTCAAATAGGTGGACCCACCATGATAATCGTAAAACCAAATTAAAGTGAATCCATAAAGCAAGCTAGGCCATGGAAAACAAGGTAATCCTTCAAAAGTCTTCAATTTCATGTGTCGCCCACCGGCCCACCTATGGCCTAAAATTTTGAGGTGTTTGATCATCATAGCTAGGTGCACCTTTTAAAATGTTTGGAATATCGTCATTATCTAAGCCTTACTTTAATTAGTTGGAGCAGCTACATGAATTCTTTTTCATGATTTCGTTCAAATTCATGCTGGAAGTTCCGCATGGGCCCACAATGCTGACTGGACCATTAAGAAAATGACCATGGGCATTTTCAAATTAGTGGGGGCCTTTCTACATGAGGAATGCTCACGGTCGTCGTGAACTAAACCTTTATTAACAATGTGAAGAGGCATTTTGATGAACGTAGCTTACAAGTGTGAGATCTGGGCCATTCATCCGTTCCCTAATAAACACGTGGGGTCAATTCATCAGGCAGGCCATATGTGTTGTTCATTGAATCTGGACCATTGGTTGCTCTTCTAACCATCCATTGGCCTCATACAGCTGTGCCTCACCTGATGAGTGGACCTGCCTTAACTTTCACGGTGAGCCACACACACAATGGGTCTCACGTGTATGGCTAGTAAATAGAGTAAATGATGTTGCACGTACCCTGCCTGCTAGATCCTATTCACCCACACAATGGGTCCCACGACACCCACCAAGTGGGAGGATGGTGGTGTGCCCCACTTTCTGATCATACAATATCCTTATGCATGGATTAACCCCTTAGATATTCAATTCTACGGTTATGATTAAGAGAGCTGATATGATCTAACCCGCAAGCACCGTCCGCAGGAGGCCTGGTCCCTGGGGCCCACAGGGCCGAAGAAGGCGGTCCACCCATACCTGCGGCGCCATTCGAGGGGCTTGTTCGCGTCCCACGTGGCGCAGTAAGCGCTGGCCCTGTTCAAGTCCCACCCGATCTGCGATGGATTGTAAAGATGGTACGTCCCGCGCACGTTAGATGCGCTCTGCGCCTGGGCCGCTACTACAATGCTGTCAATGCACAGTAAGAGTGCCGCGCAAAGCCTCAGAGAATCCATTCTTGTCTTCCAAAGGGGAACCTATCACTAAGAATCCCTCTTTTTTACTTAGGCAAAGGAGGACTAACGGTCGGTCCCGGCCACCTTCTAGCCTCTGTTCCATTTTGCAGGACCTTGGTCAAAGATCCCAGCCATTAGTTGTTGTCACGATCACCCTATGATCGTTTTCTAGGTGGATATTCATCTCACCTCGTCTGTTACTAGAAATCGATAACACGAGTTGGTGCCGTCTGTGGGAAAGTAGACCGCAAGTCGTGTTCTCATTCAAAGATTTCTTTGAAGTCCATTCCTTCGAAAGGTCTTCCAAAACTTCTCCATCAAAAGACTTCAAATGGCTGGTGGAGGAAGGAGATACAAAGGAAAAGCCCCTGCAAACGTTGGGCCATCTCATGCCCCACCGACTGATGATGGCGAACCTGTTCTAGAAACACCTGCCCTCCGTATTGAGAGTTCATCCCAACGCTTTGTTCAACAAAGTGGACGGCAGAGGTCTCGCAATCGCGGGACCAAACTGTCCGCTCTTGAAGAACGAGTGGGGGGAGTAGCCCAACAATTAGGAGGAGTAGACCAAATGTTTGGTCATTTCGACCAACAGTTGGACGAAATCAAAGCTTTTCTAGCTAGTATAGCCCAACCATCATCGATTCACAGAAACGGTGACGAACCACAACACTCGCACCGAGCCGACCAACCATAGCGATCTCCTTCGATTCAGAATCAAGAATGCGCAAAGGAAGATGAGGTTGTTAGTCGAGCCACAACAGCAAAAGCTCAATCTGCGGCCGAGTTGCCTGCAAGTGACCTACGTCACAAGTTGGAAGAATGACGATCAGCTCGCCTGAGCCAAGGCCCGAATCGAGTAGGTGATAATATCAATTCGCTGGAAGCTGAACTGAGAGAACTCCAAGAGTGCATTGGCAATCTCCAAAAAGCACAATGCGCCCGAGCGCCGATCGCGGTATATGCATTGGTCAAGTTGTCAGAATCCCCATTCATCGATGAGATCCACGAGGAACCACTCCCAAAAGGATTCAAAATCCCTCAACTCAAGCAATATAGTGGGATTGGAGATCCAACAGAGCATTTAGAAAATTTCAGAGTTCGAATGGAACTTCTCGAGGTCAACGGTCCCATCATGTGCAAAGCATTCCCGTTGTCACTGATGAGCTCGGCATGGACCTGGTTCCAAATTTTGAAACCGATGTTCATCAGTTCATTTGCCCAAATTAAGCAGGGCCTTTGCAACCCAGTTCATTGGGAGCACCGACCCCAAAAAGTATTCAACCCATCTCGCAGCGGTCAAGCAAAAAGACGATGAATCGTTGAAGGATTACCTTGCGCGGTTCAATGCCAAGGCAATGCAAGTAGAAAATTTATCACAAGATGTGTTGCTCCACACAATGATCGGGGGACTACGAGACGAAAAATTCCTCTGGTCTGTACGAGAAGAACCACCTCAGTCGTCTGTGGCAAAGTTCCTAGACCGAGTTGCTAAACACATCAATGCAGAAGAGTTGGTTAATGCTCAAGGATCATCCTTCAAAAGAAGAGATCGGAAGGAAGAAAGCAATTAAAAAAGACATAAAGGAGAAAGAAAATCACTAGGTCGAAACAACGCTCCCTGAGGAGTCAAAGTTTCGGCCCAACGATTCAAAAAATATACTCCACTTAATACTACCATCGAGCAGGTGTTCTTGGCAGAAAAAGACAAACAAATGTTTGGAAGACCAAGAAAGATCAAGACCGATCCCAACAGGAGATTGTTTTACTGTTTATATCATAAAAACTATGGTCACAATACAACAGATTGTTTCGACCTAAAGAGACAAATGGAGATCCTTATTCAGTAAGATTTCTTGAAAAATTATGTCGCCCATCGTCAAGAGGACCAAAGGGCGACAGATCGAAACGATCAAATTGAAGAGCAGATTGATAATAATCTTGTAGAAGAAATCCACATGATTTTCGACGGATCGACCACAGGCGACTCCGGCAATGCCCAAAAAGCATTCGTGCGACAAGTCAGAACGTCCGAGCCGGGACTTCCAGTGAACATTATGAGCCGACCTGCAAAAATCACAAAGGTCACATCCCGCGCATTGACGTTCACCGAGGAAGATGACAAAGGTGTCCTTCATCCCCATGATGACTCACTCATGGTATCAATGGTGGTCGCCAACAAAAAGCTTCACAGAATGATGGTCGATACGAGCAGCTCGGTGGATATCTTATTGTAGACCCACCTTCGGCTACACTGTTGGTAGAGATAGCTGGATGAATGGAGAATCATACCCCCAAATCCCATGTCCAAACTCAGCCAAACTCACCCTTGTAAGCCCCAATCCATAGTCAACTCGCCCCTAAACATCAGCCTGAAAAACCCCTCATAAGAAAAATCAGTCAAAAAATTCTAAAAAAGTCAAACTCACTGAGTCAATCCGCTGAGTCAAATCACCGACTCAACCCTCCGAGTCAACCCGCCGAGTCAAATCACCGAGTCAAATCACCGAGTCAACTCGCTGAGTCGACCCACCGAGTCAACTCACCAAGTTCCGAGCAACAGCCCCGGAGCATGTCCGTACTACGCGTTGGACCCCGAGAAACGTCCATACGGGCGGCCCCCTGGGTGCCGCCCAAACATATTTACGGGAACTACCACTGCCCGCTGCTATAAATACCCCACTCCCCTTCTCATTTCAACAAGCCTTCAAGCCCAGTGAGATCCCGTCCGTTCCGAGTCCTTCTCCACCCTTTTAGCCCACTTTCCCACCAAGGAGAGCCCGAGTGAGGAGAGCCTAGCCCTGGTCCAGCCCAGCCTGACCACTGGTCCAAGTCTCCCAAGCCATCCAAGTCTTGATCCAACCACTCGAAGCAAACCTTGCGACACCTCCGTCCATCTAGCTACTCTTTTTCCAGCATCATCTCATTCGCATCTAGCATAAGTGCAACATTTACTTTTCTTCCAACCCCCCTGCTTCACTACAAGCACTTTGATTATTCAAATACACTGCATGCATATCGCATAAAGCACCTGTCAGTTCGAGCGTATGCTTTAGGCTTGTCTGTTAGTGGAACCTGCCCATCAGAAATTCTTACTGTTCAGACCTGCATTCATGTACATATCACTACAAGCACTTTGATCATTCAAACACACAGCATGCATTCCGCATAAAGCACCTGTCAGTTCGAGCGTATGCTCTGGGCTTACCTGTTAGTGGAACCTGCCCATCAGAAACTCTTACTGTTCAAACCTGCATTCATGCATCATGTCATTTATGAGAATGTACGAGGATTAAAACAGACTTTCAAGTGTTAGTTCGATTCTATGAAGTAGAGACCATACTTCGGTACGGGCAGTGTGTGGGGTGCTTAACCTCTTCCCACCCTGTAACCGTGATCCCTTACCTCGAATCTCTGGCTGCAGATCAAAAGGAGTCATTTTAGAGAAAGGAATCTTCGGATTCCCTTCTTTAACGTTTCTACGGGGTCTAGCCGACTGTAGATTTGAAATAACTGGCTAGTGGCAACTCTGGTCTTATATAAACTCATTCAAACACATCCAGCCTAACGCGACTACCGAACAAAGCCCTCGAGAACGAGGCAAGCTAGTGGCACAAACGACGATTCGCGCACACGCACCCCTTCTTCTTTTTCCAAAAGGAAAGGGAGAAAGTCGTGGGAGCGCTGAACGGCGAGGGTCCACAGAATGGCGACTCCACTGGGGATAAGCTAGTCCCACTAGTTGTGATCCGACTTGAAAAACAGAATCCTCCCTATACTTGAAAGTCATTAGTCCTCATACAATCTCATCTGCATAGCATTCTACCCAAAACCAATATATATATATATATATATAAAGTCCCAAAACCCCCTAAAAAAAAGGGGGTAGAGTATAGTCCTCACCATTGCGCCTCCTCGGGCTCAACTTGTTTAGAAACAACTTCCCTTCCGCAGCATAATCCGCACTCGGGCTCAGCAAGCCATATCTGACCACGAAGAGGAAACTCACCTCTTCCCCGCTCTTGAAATGACCGAAGCGCAATCTCCAGCACAACAGCCAATTGAGAATACGCCAATCATGCAAGAATTGGCACAAGGAATGAGAGCAATGCAAGAAATGCTCTTGCAATTCATGCAAGCACAAGCTACCGCAGCAGCCAACAATCAGGTTGGCCCAGTTCAGTAATCTCAGCAGCCATGCCGGGTCCCTCCGGCCTCCAGTTCAAATCAAGCACAGCCATCGGAGTCTGCCCAAGACTACCGATAGCAGCCGTCTCAACCCTTCGCTATGGGGCATCCTCCTCAATACCTTCCCGCGATGACAAGGCCGTCTCAGAGCACTCCCGTTGCAGGGACTTCCGGTCAGCTTCCAGTTAATCTTACAAACAACAGTCTCAGTAGATTCCAGCATGTCCCCGCTGATGGGACTCCTTTTCTTTCTCAGCATGTCCCCACTAATGGGACCCCTTTTCAATTTCAGCACATCCCCACCGATGGGATTTCAATCTAATTTCCAGCAACAGGGACAACACTGGCGAATGCCCACAATAGGGGTCAGTGTCAAGCCCACATCAATCAGCGGACAGTGGCGAATACCCAACAAGGGGGTCACTTCCTAGCATCTCAGCCTCCTGCAAACAGGAGCACTTTTCAATTCTAGCACATCCCCGCCGATGGGATTCCAGTTAATTTCCAGCAATCTTCAATTCAGCAAACTCCAGTTAATTTCCAGCAATCTTCAATTCAGTAGTCTCCAGTCAATTTCCAGCAAGTTCCAGTTCAACCTTCAGTACAATCCCCAATTCAGTTACAATCCTTTCAAGCACAAGTTCAGCAGAATCCAGTTCAGTCATCAAATCAATTTTAGCAACCCGTGGTTGCTTTTCAGCAAGCCCATAGCGTCGAAGACATCAACCACTATGCCGAAGAAGAACGTGCCTTACTCCAAGAGGCACCAGTCGCTCGAACAGATCACTCAGGATTGGACGAGTTGCGGGAGCAGTTCCAGATCTTGCAAAATCAGCTTCAGCGGCAACAAGGAATAGATCTACCTTCGACCAAGTTCAGAGACTTGTGTCCTTTCCCAAATGCTTAAGTACCTCAAAACTTTGAGGTACCAAAATTCAAAATATACGATGGCAGCGGTTGTCCCACAGCACATCTCAAGGCTTTTTGTGGAGAGCTGAGTGCAATCTCAGGAAATGAAGGGGCCCTCATTCGCTTGTTCCAAAAATCCCTGAAAGGCGATGCCCTAGATTGGTACACCTCATTGGACTGCCACCGCATTAGGACGTGGGAACAACTTTCCTAAGCTTTCGTCAAGAGATTCACATACAATCTCAACATGACACCTAGAAGAGCTGACCTCCCGGCTCTCAGGCAAAGGAGTGATGAAACACTATCAGCTTATGTGGGACGTTGACGAGCTATGGCAGCCAGAATACGGACACTTATCGACGATGAAGAACAAATTTTCATGATTGTTCATTCAACATATCCTGGCATATCTGGATATCTCATCTCGCATCCTTATGCGAATTTCTCACAGTTGATCCGTGCTGGAGAGCAAGTCGAAGCAGGAATTCGTGCAGGGACGATCTTCCCATGGCCTCATCAAGCCACTCCAGTCAAGAGGAACAGAGTGGAGGGAAGGCCCATCGGATATGGGAACGGAAACCACAGCGGTTCTCCTCCCCGCCCGACAGAGGTAAACAATATCAGCACCACTGCTCAGGGTAATCAATATGCTCCCCCACAGGGACGTCAACAGTATCGGCAGAATCAGGTTCAGCACCAATCTCAGCGGTATCACCCGCAACCGAATCCTCAACCACAGCCACAACCACCTCGACAACAGCAGCAGTTCAGAGGGAACGGTCAATACTCATACCAGAATAGGCAGAATTACAGAGAGCTGAGGAAGTTCACTCCACTCACTCAACCACTTAGTCAAGTCATGACTATGCTAGTACAAAAGCAGTTACTCACTCTGATGACACCCAGGCCTCCTCCAAATCCTCTACCTCCAAACTACCGAGAAAATGAGTATTGTGCCTACCATCAAGGACGTGGCCACACCACTGATCGATGCTTTACTTTGAAGAATGCCATACAAGATCTGATCGATGACCGAAAGATTGTCATCTCGGTCCCTGGAACTCCTACAGCAGCTTCCACCAACATTCTTCAGAATCCTCTGCCTCAACATCCGACGGATCCCAGTTCATCTCGTGGCCCCACCGTCAACAGCATAGAAGAAGGAGAGCGCCTCGATCGCTTCTTCTCCCCTATCCAGTCCATTCATGCCTACACTTATGGGCCAACAAATCCTCCTCTGATCCTGCAAGGGGCAGATCCCCTTCCTCCTTCAGTCTCTGAGCCATTAATACTCGAAGGAGCACCTCCATATGATATACCAGTTGTTCAAAGAGCATCTTACAGCCCTTCATGTTGGGAACCAGTCATCCTGGAAGGAGCACAATCATACATCGAGCCCGCACACAAACCTGTCATTTTGCAAGGGGCAATTTCAGCACAGGAACAATACAATCCGCAATGGAGGAACCACACTCATCAGCAGCAAAAGCCCATTGTCTTGGAAGGAGCTCCTCCAGTTGAGTCAGTCATATTGCAAGGGGCAAACCCTGGAGGCATGTTAATCACACTACGACAGCTGGGACGAACAGAGAAACCCCCTGCCATATCAAGAGGACCAGTATTCATTCCATGGGAGCCTCCTGCTCCAGGAACGGTTAAGCCAGGACCGCAACCTTATGTGATCTATGAAGACAAGCCTCGATATTTTCCCTTCAGCACAGGCAACAATGTAGTCCTTAAGGCAAAAGCTCCATACGAGGAAGATCTGGTACCCACACCAGCACTGTTGCAAGAACCAGTGGTCCTAGAAGGCAAAGGTGAGGAAAATTATAAAGAGGTCCCATGGCACTATTCAGAATGTGCGGAGTGGGAAACATGAATCCCAATGGGCGTTGCATTCGAAGAGATAATCAGAACAGAGGAGATCCCAAAGGCGCTCTCTTAGGCCTCGGCAACAAAAATGACGCCGCATACGATGTGGCAACTCAGCTCAAGTCAATCCCTGCTCAAATCTCAGTATGGGAGCTACTCTGCACATCGCGCATACATAGAGAAATTTTTGCCAAAACCCTGAGTGATGCCCACGTCTCCTCCGATACGGCACCTGAAATGATAGCATTGATGATCGGACAGCTCCTGGCTCCACGCGCCATCACCTTCACCGATAATGAGTTGCCACCGGAAGGACGCGATCATGGGCGATCCCTCAACATAGCCTTACGATACAAAGACCTCTGTGTCCCGCTGGTCCTTATCGATAATGGCTCAAGCTTAAACGTCTGCCCACTCAAGACTGCGGAACGTCTGGGAATCAGTCCTTCTTTATTTCGGCCCAGCACCATATGCGTCAGAGCATTCGACAACACCCGCCGATCAGTGGAAGGGGAGGTCGACATAGAGGTACAGATAGGTCCGGAAATCTCCACTATTATATTCCAAATCCTGGATATATCAGCCTCTTTCAACATGTTGCTCGGACGACCTTGGCTGCACAAGGTGGGGGCTGTGCCATCAACCCTGCATCAATGAGTGAAATACATCTGTGGAAATCAAGTGATCTTTATCCATGCAGAGAAGGAGCTCATCATTCATTCCAATGCTGCTGCCACTGAACCAGACATCCTGGTCATTGATATCCAGCACTCTGAAGAAGACGTCCCGTTTCATAGTTTCGAATTCTAGACTGTAAACTCTATCGCCAATCCGGAACCGATAAGGGTGGACTGTGTCTTTTCACCAGCAGAACGTCTGAGCCTCAAATACTGAATGAAGAATCATTTCAAGTCCAGAAAGATACCGCTGGTATATAACCAACGCAAATGGGGACTCGGATACAGGGCAATCTTCATGGACAAAAGAAGGAAGAAATTTCGGTGCTCACCCATCCAATTCGTCAAGCCAGGAGAACCTTGCAAAGATCCAGGAGGGAATCAACGGACTGCACTACACAAAGGCCTCCCGATGAGCCTACCTTGGGCCACGTGGCCCCCCATTCGATGGGATCAGATTCTCGAACCATCTAAGCCTCCAGAAGAAGAAGGAAAGGATGAAGATGAAGAAGAAAGTCAAATACAATAGCTTCAGGACCAGGGTACTCTGATACCTGCTCCCAACCAGGGGCACAACCTGCGCACTTCAACTCCAATCAACCAGGGGCACAACCTGCCCACTCCAGCATCAATCAACCAGGGGCACAACTTGCCCATCTCAACATCAATCAGCAAGGGGCACGACTCGCCCATCTCTGCAGAATCAACATCATCAATCATCAGCCAAGGGCAGAAGTAGCCCATTCATTAGACCAAGAAAGGAAAATGGCCAGCCCTGGATTGGTCCGATGTCCAGATTCCGAACTTGTATCTCGCTGTGGAACCAGACGAACTGCAATGCGAGGTAAGTGATCGGGGAGGGACTGAGTACGACTCAGATCTTGAACCCAACCAGCGAGAAATCATGGTTATTGGGCCAGACTGTGATTCTTCGCCCAAATCATCAACCCCCACCTCTTCAGGGGAGGAAGTGTGCAGTCCTGAATGGTCATTCGTTCCCCTAACTTCTGAATCAGCTAGAGAGTCATTTGAGGGCTCTAGCTTCCAAAAAAAATGCCGGTTTAAGCAGCGAGCGGAACTTTGGGACAAGCTGGGATCAATCATGGTCTGCAATGCCCGCTTGTTAAAGGTCCCGTGAATTTCAAAAATCTAAAAAAATAAAAAACTTTCAAAAGCCAAAAGTATCTAGCATTTCAATTCCAGAAAATTCTCAAAAACCAAAAAATATTTATTTTCCTACATTCAATAGTGTGCCAAGTCCGTCTAAAGAGTCGCATGAGTTTGAAGTCGAATCATATGATTTTGACATCGAATTAGACTTCGAGCTCATGAGTTTGGGCGAAGCTTGGGATGAGGGAGATGATGATCCGGCTCCTGAACTAAAGGATCTCCTCAAAAAGTTCGAATCTAAAGCCAATGTTGTAGTTGATGATTTTGAGATAGTAAACTTGGGGACACCTGAGATCCCTAGGGAAGTACACATTGGAAAATCGTTGCCACCAGAGATGAAGCAGAGAATGATAGAGTTCCTAGCTCCAAGATTGTCCAACTTCGCGTTCTCATATGAAGACATGCCGGGGCTCGATGAAGAGCTCGTTGTACACCATTTGCCAATAAAGGCGGATATGAAGCCAGTGAAACAGAAACTTCGAAGAATGAAGTCAGAATGGGCTCTGAAAGTCCGATATGAAGTCATCAAGCAGTACAATGAGGGATCCTTGGTAGTCTCCAACTACCCTGAATGGCTCGCCAACATCGTACCAGTACCAAAGAAGGATGGCAAGGTTCGAATGTGCATCGACTTCCGAGATCTCAACAAGCCAGTCCTAAAGACGACTTCCCTTTGCCACACATCGACACTCTGGTCGACAATACTGCTGGGTACAAGGTATTCTCATTCATGGACGGGTTCTCAGGTTACAATCAGATCAAGATGGCTGTCGAAGATCGCTAGAAGATATCGTTTATCACCCCCTGGGGAACTTTCTGTTACAGGGTAATGCCGTTCGGTCTGATGAACGCAGGAGCAACATATCAGCGGGCAATGACAGCACTATTCCACGACATGATCTTGAAGTATATGTGGACGATATGATCGTCAAATCTCGCACAATTGAAGGACACTTTGAAGATCTGAAGAAGTTATTCAACAGATTAGAAAAGTACAAGCTCCGTCTCAACCCTCAGAAATGTGTCTTCAGTGCAATGAGAGGTAAGCTCCTCAGCTTTATGGTGAGCGAGGATGGCATCAGGGTCGACGAGACCAAAACCAGTGCAATCATCGAGATGCCCCCTCCTAGAACAGAGAAAGAAATTCGTGACTTCCTCGGAAGAATTCAATACATCAGTCGCTTCATCGCACAGCTCACACCTATTTGTGAGCCCATTTTCAAGCTCCTTCAGAAGAACGTTCCAAAAGAATGGAATGACGATTGCCAAGTTGCCTTCGATCGCATCAAGAAGTATCTCATGAATACTCCAGTCCTAGTGTCGCCCACTCCCAGACGACCACTATTGTTATACATCTCGGTAGCAGCAGAAGCCATTGGCTATGTCCTCGGCCAGCACGACGAGACTGGGAAGAAGGAATAAGCAATATATTATTTGAGCTGAAAGTTCACCGATTACGAGACCAGGTATTCCCCGATCGAGAAAACTTGCCTCACCCTAGTCTGGGCAACTCAGCAACTCCGTCAATACATGATTGCATTCCCTATTCTCCTACTCGCTCACATAGATCCGCTCAAGTACCTGTTCGAGAAACCGGCACTCACTGAAAAGATAGCTAAATGGCACCTACTCTTGTCTGAATTCGACATCACATACGTCACTCAGAAGGCAATCAAGGGGCAGGCCCTCTCCGATCATCTTGCTGCCCACTCCCTCCTGGATTATCAACCGCTCAAGACATTCTTCCCTGATGAAGATCTCTTACTTATCGAAGGTGAAGAAAAGAAGAAAAAAGATGAGTGGACATTATTCTTCGACAGCGCAGCAAATTCTAAAGGGAGTGGTATTGGAGCAATCCTCTACTCTCCAGATGATGTCCCTATTCCTATCTCAAGGCACATAGCATTCGAGTGCACCAACAACATGGCAGAATATGAAGCATGCATCGCTGGCTTAAGGGAAGCCATAATCTTGGGTGTCAAGAAGCTACGAGCATTTGGAGACTCACAGCTTATCATCAATCAGACCAATGGCGAATGGAAAACCAAGGACGAGAAGTTGATACCATATCATGTGTATCTTGAAAATCTGATCGAAGAATTCAAAGAAATCACCTTCTCATACATGCCTAGAGTTAAGAATCAGTTTGCAGATGCTCTCGCCACACTCGCGTCAATGCTCGAGATCCCGAAAGGAGCTTCAGAATGGGAGCTTACAGTTGAAATTCAAGATGAACCTGCTTTCTGCCTGCATATAGAAGAAGCCGAAGCTGTCCCTGACAAACCCTGGTATGCCAACATCAAGCAATATCTTGAAACCTAGGAGTATCCGGAGTCAGCAACAGCAACAGATCGCCGAACCATCCAACATTTGGCCGTCCAGTTCACCATCAGTGGTGAAGTTCTCTACAAACGATCTTATAATCACATCCTCCTTCGATGCGTCGATGAAACAGAAGCTACAAAAATCATGAAAGAAATACACGAAGGAATCTGTGGCCCACACATGAACGAGCACATGATGGCAAAGAAGATTCTACGACTCGGCTACTATTGGCTCACCATGGAGACAGATTGCTGCCAGCACGTTAGAAAATGCTTCAAGTGTCAGGAGCATGCGAATCAAATCCATGCCCCCTCATCAGAATTATACAACCTGACCACCCCCTGGCCCTTCTCCATGTGGGGACTCGACATTATCGGCAAATTAGTCCCAAAGCATTAAACGGTCACGAGTACATACTTGTGGCAATCGACTACTTCACTAAGTGGGTAGAAGCAGCCTCCTACACCATGATTGCAGCATCCCAGGTGATCAAATTCATGAAGAATAACATCATCTGCCGGTATGGAATCCCCAATGCTATCATCACAGATAATGGAACCCCGTTCGTCAACAAGAAGATGGATGACGTCCTCAGCAAATTTAAGATACAACGTCATCGATCAAGCCCTTACCGTCCTCAGATGAATGGTGGGGTAGAAGCCGCAAACAAGACAATCGTCAGGATACTCGAAAAGATAGTCGTGACCTATCGAGATTGGTCAGATATGCTCCTATATGCACTTTGGGCCTATCGAACGTCTGTACGGTCTGCTACGGGCGTTACTTCTTTCGAGCTTACTTATGGAATGGAGGCAGTTCTACCGGTCGAGGTGGAAATACCATCACTTCGGGTGCTACTAGAAAGCGGAGTTGAAGAAGGAGAATGGCAACGGGCTAGATTCGATCAGTTGCAGTTAGCAGATGAAAAGTGCATGCGTGCGCTAAGTCATTCTCAGTGTTATCAGAAAAGGATCGCTCGAGCTTACAACAAGAGAGTCCGAAAAAGAAGTTTCAAGGTAGGCGACATGGTCATGAAGAAGATTCTACCGTCGCACCTTCCGGATCCCAGAGGAAAGTTCAAACTCTCGTGGGATGGGCCGCTGATCATCAGAGAAGTACTTTCCGGAGGCGCCCTCAGACTCACCAGCATGAGAGGGGTGGATCTTCCTGAGCCAATCAACGCCGACAAAGTGAAGTTCTTTCACGGGTAAGTCATTCTGACCTTATCAAGAGTTACATTAATAGAGCTGAAGTCAAGAGGTCGAAGCTAAAACCTTTGAGAAATCATTTCCGTCCACCAACAAGTGTTTCAAATAAAAGAATACAAAGAAAAAAAAGAAGAGAAAAAAAAAGAACACAAAAAAAAGAAGAAAAGAGAAAGAAAAAGGGAAGCCAAAGCAAGGCACCCGAGAAAAATCAACCCAAGAAGAAACACAGTCATCCATCCATTCATCTCAGAAGGGTCTTTAGCTAAGACCAACAACTCTATCATCGTGACCTAGGATAAGGGCTGAAAGACTGCCATCGGCCGGCAACGACAGATTCCTGACCTCTAGCCGCCGTAGTTATCAAAAAAAAAAAGAAAAAAAAAAGAGAAAAAAAATTGTGTGCCTAAACAAAGAGGGCGGAGCGAAAACTCGAAAGGGCGCTCCGAGTAAAAACAGTGGGCAGACGGTGGACTTGGTGAAAACCCGAAAGGGCGTCGAGGGTAAAAACAGCATAGCTGCCAAGGGGCAGGCAAGATCAAACACCCGGGAAGTAGTGAAAACTCGAAAGGCCGCCATGGGCAAAAATGACGGAAAAAGGCCGGCTGTAGTGAAGACTCGAAAGAGCGCTGTAGGAAAAAATGGCTCGAATAGAAAAAGAAAAATGAAAATGAAAAGTGTAGGTACCAAGAAATCATACGGTCCAGATCGGTTCAAGCAGTTACAGTTCAAGAACAAGAAGAAGTACCGTCGGGAACAAAGATCTCTACAAATCCTGACAAAATCTCAAGAAGCAACAGTTTCCGTTGCCTACACCTCTAGGGAACCAAAGGATTACACAAGTCAAACCTCCAGACATTAGTCAAAGCATTGGCCGAGCCTCAGTTCTGATTCCTATATCCCGACACAAAATCCAGACACATACTCACAAGACAACTCATTGCACAATAGATTCTAAAAAAAGTTTTCTTCTTTTTCATTAAAAGCATCATATTTCTTTTACACATATCATGTCATCTTTTTCAAAAAATACAAAAAATGCATCATCATCAATCATATACTATGCAAAAAGGAATGTACAGGTGGCCAATACAATCAATCTCTACCCTCCTCCTCGACCACATCAGGTAAGTCCTCTGACTCATAATAAAGTAGTCTCGCTCTCAACCTGCTCACCTCCATACGCAGGTAATGCGCCTCATCGCGCTCAAGGGTACGGATCGCGGTCCTCATCAGACAACCTCTGGTCAGCAGCTAACCTCCTCGACATCATCTCACAATGATACCGAAGTGCGAAAATCTCAGACAGCAAATGGCCATGAGTGGCCAAAAGGAAGCCAGGATCGATGAATGGGTGCTCTTCAAAAGGCTCATATGAACCAGATGAAGAGCCGGCATCTCCAAGGATATCCTGCTCATCCTCATCAACAGTCTGGTGCCAGCAAGGGATACGTCGATACAGAGACTGCTCAGCAACCCAGTACTGATATGGGGCGGTCGCCATCGGAAAAGCCCGCAGCTCAAAACCAAGCAAATCGGCAGTCAAGTAACTCGCCCAAGATCCATCGACCCGAGTCCTAAAGTCAGAGGTTCTAGATGGAAGTGCTCGACGCCCAATGCCCGTGAAAGCAAAAAGTGGAACATCTTGCTCGTACCCAAACTGCCTCAGGAACCGGATAGGATGATAAGAAAAGTAAGATCGAAAGCCTACCAACATCAGAGGAAGGCGGTGCGCATCGCAAAGCACTGGAGGAAGTGAAAGCCAAGATGACTCTCAACGAACATTCCAGTCACGAAGTTCAGCGAACATCTTGCGATACAAGGGCTCACTCATCCTAGCCGTATGAGGAAGAAATTCCATGATGTGTCGCATAAGATTTGGGCGATGGGTGCCAGGAAATGGTACAGGAACAGTCAGCGAAAGACGCTCCCATAGCCAGACCTGATCACAAGAAGGAAAAGAAGTTCAGCTAGAGCAAATCAATTCCTAAAAAAGCAAGAAGGGCAAGGTGCAGAAAAGATACCTGAAGAAATGCACAGCAGCCGCGAATGACACGAGTGAGGCCCAGGGCACAGTCAGTCATCCCGTTAAACAGTTCGGCCAGGACGAGAGAAATGATCCCCTGCCATCGGATAACTCGGCTCATTACCTCAAAAAGCAGAGTCTGGGACTTGCGCCATCCCGAGAGTAGCACCTCAGCTATCAAACAAAACATCAGTGCGTTCCGAGCAAGAATAGATCCGGCCACACTCCGAGGACCCTAAAAAAGATCATACAGCAAGTCCAAGGAGAAGACTACAGCATCCTGGCCGGCAGCTGTAGGTTGAACCAGATAAGGGATCCCAAACCAGTTCTGTTGTGTGGCAATCTTCGGCAATGTCTTCGGCGAAAAATACTGAGTATAATCCCAAGGAAGGCCGGTCAAGCGTGCAAGCTCCTCCAAAGAGGGTCCCATCTCCATGTCATTGAACACGAACAAGTTCAACGAGGGGACCCAGTCAATCAGTGCAGCTCCGAGCATCCTCCAGTCAATGTCAACTCTAGCCATATGGATCAGACTGCCGAAGCCATAAGACTCCAAATCTCAAATCTCATAAGCTGACAAGCTGTCAAGCCAAACAAGCAGTCGTGGCGAGCAAGAAGGACGAGGAAGCAGCTGACAAGTCCTCACGGGTACCCCCTCCAGAACAAAAGGCCCAGAAATCAATGACAGCTCATCAAGGATCGGAAGATCAACGGGTAAAGGAGAAGGAAAAGCTGGAACCTCTGTAGACTCAACAGCCCCTGACATGCCCCCAGTAACGGCTATGTCTGATATAGTCACATCATTGTCTGAAACTGTCACGACCTCAGCCGCATGAGAAGACTCGCCCACCTCATGAACAGAGTGCGCAAAGGACTGACGATCAAGAGAAGGACGATACTCTCCATCAAAAGGACTATCGGCAAAGATCACACCACACATCGTGGCACCCTAACCAATCTGACAGTCGAAAAATGCATCTGAACCATCAAGAAGGGTCCCGGCAACCCCGATCAAAGAATCAACGGTCAGATCTGGACTTGCGACCCTCTCAAACATAAAGTCGTGATCTAGTCATCATCCTGACCAATCAAAGGGATCATCGAGGCATCCACACCGTCCATCATCAGGGGGACATCATCAATGATCACATCAAGTCCACCCAAACAAGTATGCCGCACATCTCGGCCCTCATCAAGAGCATCCAAACCATCAAAGGTATCATCTGGACCATCCATACCATCCAGACATGAGATCAGCCCATCTATGTCCATCATACTCCCATCACCTCCATCAATCACATCATCCATGTGGCCACATTCAAGGGATGCATAGCCTCACCTATGTCCCATCTTCCCATCTCATCCATACCATCCATTTCTCCCATAATGAAGGCCCCATTCAAATCAGAAATTTCAGCATGGCTGCCATTAATGGGGCCATTCAAAGCTCTACCAACCACCATCCCTAAATCCCCATCAATGCCCACATTCAATGCTCCATCTCTACCATCCATTAAAGGAATCCCTCCATCATTAAAGCCTTCACCAATTGCTGGAGTGTGGGACCCACCAACCTCTCCCACCATGGCTCCCAAATCACCATCAAAGGCTGCCCAAGAAAGGACAAAATAGGAACAAGACAAGATGAAGAGAAAAGACAAAGAGAAGAGAGGATTCATGGCTGAAATTGAATTCTCCAGTACAAAGCCGGTGGGGACAGGAGCAGTGGACAGAAGGGAATGTCCGAACCAGAGCCAGCCCAGGCCGCACAAGAGGCGAGTTTTGGGCCGCCCGTACGGACGCACTCTCTCTCTCTCCGCGGGATTGGCTCCATGGTCATTGGTAGGTGAGGCAGACGGTCCACATCAGCAGATGGTACCCTGAGGGCCGCCCAAGGCTCCAATACACTCCAGATTTCGTTGGAGGTTGATCAGAATCATTTGGAAGATACCCCACCTATCCAATCAGGAAGTCATACGGCCAACATGGGCCTGATCAAGTAAAAAAGAAGAAAAATTGACCAAGAGGGGCCCACAAGCAATTTGAGCTATTCAAAGACTAGATCATCATGATCTAAACCATGAAAAGCCTACATGAGCCATCAAATAGCAAGATCAAAGGCTCGATCATCAAGAAAGAGGGCCAGAACCCAAGATCTGATCATCAAGTGGGCCCATAAGGCCAAATAAAGCTATCTGAGCCGTTCAAGTCATCATCCACACCATGAGAAGCCTTCTTAGCCTCACAAAACAACAAGAAAAGGTGCTCCAAAGAAAAGCTGAGATCTGAAAGGGACCCACAGGGCCAAATCAAGCAATCTGAGCCGTTCAAGTCATCATCCATGCTGTTAAAAAGTCTTGGCTTCCACAAATCATTCAGAACATGTAGGCATCATCAAGTAATTTGAGACAAGTCAGAAGTTGTATATTCATTCGGAAGATTTTGATACAGAAGAGGGTGAAAGTAAAAAGAAGAAGGTAATTCATCAAGTAAGCTAAATACAAAAGCAGGCTACAGGTCACCAATATAGTCGTCGTCATCCCTCCTCTCGTCCCGCTCTCGACGATGAAGATCCATCAAAGGAGCTGCCACTAAGCCTCTAGCGTATCTGCGACGGCCCCCAAGAACATAGAGCAGAGGAAGCAGAGGCCCCTGGCCGTACAACAAGTACCACTCGTCATAGTTACGATCCAGGAACGTGAAACGAAACCCGAGCTGGCCCACAAGAGCATCAGCTATCTCATCAGCTAGGATCTGAGCAGCCGGAGGAGGTGCAGAACAAGGAACTCGAGCCACCCCAGTAATCTGTCGAAGCAGCCTCTCACCCAAATACCACTGAAATGATTCAGCGTCAGAAAGCATGATCCGGGGGCATGAAGAATCATATGCCTCCATACGCTGAGGGGTGTAGTAGAGAGGAAAGTTGGCATAAGGCATCCGAGCAAGCTACAGCAAAGGAGGTCATCACGATCAGTTACAGTGCAGCATAAGGGATAAGGAAAGCAAGATACTTACATCTTCAACGGTCAATCTGTCTATGTCAGCACGCCAGTTAACCCCAGAGACTCGAGAGTTCTACTGACGGTTTTGTTGATGCCAGTACATGTGGCGATACAAAGGCGGCTCAATGTCATCCTGTATCCTCGGCGCGAGGTGGGCAAAATGGTTATAAAAGCAAGTCTGGGCAAGGGCACACCTAACAATTAGAGAAAGAAAGAAGACAAATGTCTCTAAGGAAGGTTAAAGAAGAGTACCTCTACGACAGGCTAGAAACCTGTGAAGGACCGGCTATTCCGAGAGGTATTATCCAAACCCTGGAAAACATGAGTCAAGATAGCCCCGTTCCAATTGTAGGGATGATGAAGATCCTCAACCATACGAAGAAATTTAGGATCGATCCTCTCGTTCGCGTGACAGAAAAGGAAGGACCCGAAGGCATAAGCAATCATGGCCCGTGCTTTGTGGAGGGCCTCTAGCTCAGTAGTAGGGGTGACGGTAGCAAAGGTGTTGTAGAACCATCGCATTTTACTTGATGGCCCTGGAATCATCTTCAGGCGGGACGTCACCGACAAGCCGTAGCCAGTCAGTAGAAGTGATGGGAGCAAGAGAGCCAACCTGGGGAACAACTGCCCCATGAAATGGAAAGCCGATTTGCATATATATATCCAGGGGAGTTATTCCCCACTCTCCACAAGGGAGTTGAAAGGTGTGGGTCTCATCCCGCCACCTCTCGCAAAGAGCCACAAGCAACATGCAATTGGCACTGTTATTATGGAAGCGCAAGGTAAGGAGGCCAGCAAAAGGAGTGTCAGCCAGAACTCATTCAAGCAAAGGCTGTGGGTGTTTCACCCAGTTATCCCAATGATCTCTGGTACCTCGACCCTTGATGGAGGGAAGAGGTTAGTGCTCCTGAGCCAAGGAACACATATGGGTCCCTCGGTGGATAATGAAGGATGGATCATCCTCATCAGTCACCCGACGTCCTCTTGTACCATCCGCCATTGAATCCTACAAGCTTGGTAAGGTAAGTCCCTATCCTTTACCCGTTAAAATCCAAATTATCATCCAAGAAACCCATGGGATTGAACTCGCATTTAGATGCAAAATCCAAAGTCTGACTCCATGTGTTACCTAGGATATGTGTTGGGCCCATTGAAGAAAGCAAGGCCCACCTTAAAGAAGGTTGTATGTCATGCCTTAGGCAAGAAAAGTCCATCATCCAAGGACACACTTTGGACAACAAATGCACTCAAGTGCCATGAGATCAACAAGGGATAAGAATCCTACTTCACATGAGAAGTCCCTCTTCAAAGTCCATATGTGGCCAAGGATTGATCCACTTTTTATACCAAAGCCATGATTCTCATTTAAGATGTTTCCATCTTTTTACACATGTACATGGACAAGTGGGGAATATGAAGGAAATGGGCCCCAAGAGCGACCCAAATGCCTCATCTCAATGGATTAAAGGGAGCACATAGCCCACTTAAAAAACATGAGGACCCATTCATGGGTTAACCATGGGCACCCCTATGTGCATCATCTTGATGAAAGTTTTGACTATGAGAGTACAACATGGCGGTCTACCCACAAACATATGAATCAAAGAAGCTAATGGTAAAAAATTTGATGCACATAGCCCACATGAAGAATCAAAGTTGGAAATGTCCATGTAAGGACAAGTTTGGGCAACTTATGTGCACCAATTTCTTTACAAAAAAGGGGGACCATTTGATCACAAGAGGGCATGGTTTGATAAGTCACCCAACCATCATGAAAATGGCTAAGAATGGTATACATAGCCCACTTGAAGAACAAAATCCAAAATGCCCCAAAGCATGGGACAAAATTGGGCAACTTATGGGTATCATTCTTTCTCACAAACTGAAAGAAAAATCACTCATCTTTGAGAATGATGTTGGATGACCCACCAAACACCCCAAGAGAAGGTCAAGGATCTATGGTTGCATGAATAGATCACTTGAAGAGGAATCATCCATTTGAGATTGATAACATTAAAGAAAACTCTTGGAAACCACTTTCCTACCACAAAAAAAAAAAACCATTTGAACTTAGTGAGATTGTTGAGACAACTCACTCATGAGACTTGTAGATGATCAAGTAACTCAAGTCCTCCATCCATCAAAAGAAAAAGCATGAAAGAAAAAAATCCTACATGAACAAAGTGTAGTGGTGCACACATGGTCTAAAGAAATCCAAGTTTCAATGAGGGCCCAAAAGGCCATCCATATGGAAAAATTCTAAGGAACCCAACACACTTTGTGAACAAGGATGTACATCATAATCAAGAAATGGTGGAAGATTTGGGCTACTTGACCACAAGGGCCCAATTAAGAAATCTAGCCCACTTGAAGATCCAAGTGAAGAATGAGCTAGTCACCTTTGTCCATACACATGTGAAGAAAGATGGTGCCACCCAAAGTGAGCCCCATGAGCCCAAAACTTGAGGTGGGCCCTACCATTCCCATGGGCCCAAACCTTGAAAAGAAGATGGAAAAGAAAAGAAAAAGTTCTAAGGAAAAATGACAAGGGCAAGAAAGCATGAGGGAGCGCAAAATGAAGTGTTGGGCCCACCAAGTACACCAAGGGCCATGACTTCACTTTGAGCCCATTTGATACACATGAAAAGAGGCCCAATTCCCATGAAGAAAGATAAGATATTTTGCCATGCACACTTGATGGACATGGCAAAATTACCCTTTACATACACATGAAGGGAGTGTGAAAGAAGAAAAGAAAGAATGAAATGGAAGCCTGCAATATCTTTCTCCATGCACCACCTTTAAAAGAGATTGGAGATCTAGAAAAAGGCCAAAAATACTGAGGCCCACCTTCACTCCTTTTGGAATAGCTACATGGAGAAAAGAAAAGAGTCATGAGAAGAGACAATGAAGAAGGAAAAGGACAAGAGAGACAAGGGAGTGGTCCATACCTTTATCACTCACCAAAGAGGGACCACCTTGCTGTCCCAAAGCTTCACTAAGGCCCACCACTTGAAAAGAGCAAAGAACCACCAAAAGAGAGAGGAAAACTTGAAGAAAGAGAGAGTATGAAAGAGAGAAGAGAGAGATTGCACGTTGGAGGGGCCAAGGGTGCCCAATGTTATATAGAAAAGGGGAGGGCACCCCTTTGCCCGACCCACTGGAAAGACCAATGGGCAGAGACGGTCCGGGCGGCACCCAGGGGGCCGTCCTCCCTCCCACCTACTTGAAACGACTCCTCACCCTCTCTCCTAGGGAAGAACCCCTCCTTAGGAAGGGTGGTTGTAAGTGAATCTTGTACCTCCATGTAAGAATGAAGTGATGGAAGAGAAGGATGAGAAAAAGTAAGGAATCTCACTAAAATCTCATCTTGTGAGAAATTGGTGAGAAATTGGCTTGATGATGTGGAAAAAGTTCCATGGATTTTTAAGAAAAAGAAAAAAAAATTGACTTGGTCAAACAGTGATCTCAACCATCCAAAGTCATGACTTGATGATCTGAACCATTCTAAGAAAAATCCCCGGAATCTCCAACCTTGATTGCTGCTTGCTAGTACAGTTTTGTGGTCTAAAGACCTTAAACTACGATGGGATCAAGATCCGAGGGATTTTTAATAAAAATGAGCATCGATCTCAATCATCAAAATCAGAATCGATGACTCAGAGCATTTTTCAAAATCACAAAAATATATCACCAGTCTCGCTCCATAGTTTTGGTCCGAAGACCTTAAACTACGTTGGGATTGACATCCCGAGATTTTCAATAAAAATCAGAGTTGGACTTGTTTGCTCACATCAAGATCAGACGACTCTGGACATTTTTCAAAAACAAAAAAAATGTGTTTGCCCTGTTTTGTACAGTTTGTGGTCCGAAGACCTTAAACTACGTCGGGATCAAAATTTCGAGAGATTTCTAATAAAAATCAGTGTTAATCTTGATCACTCAAATTGAGATTTAACACCCTGGAACATTTTAAAAAATCACAAAAAGAATGTATTTTCAACATGTACATATTTTTGGTCCGAAGACCTTAAACTACACTGGGATTAATTTCTCGGGGGAAATTTTTTGCTTTCAACCAAAAACCGGCATCAGCCTCAGTCGCTCGGATCAAGGTTCGATAACCCGGATCATTTCCAAAATATCAAAAAGATTTTGAGCTTTCCATAAAAACCAATATCAATCTCAATCACTCGAGTTGAAGTCTAGAACCTTTTTAAAAAAAAAAAAAAATTCACCATCAATTTCAACTGCACAAATTCATCCCTAGTGGTCCGAAGACCTTAAACTACACTGGGATTAACTTCTTGGGGGCTTTCTTTCCTAACCTGTCCCAGACATGGCCAACACTTGATCGTACGGGTGTTTGGAATCTTCTAAACAGGTAAAGGCTGAGGCGGGCAGAACCTCCCAATCCTGTTCGTGTTGAACACACCATGATAGACAACCTTGATTTGAAAGTCGCTGTTGAATCTGACGGATGTTCCCTGTTCCTAAAACTCATGAAGGGGATTAAGGCAGTTGGGAGGTGAAGCGCACCCTCACGGAATTGTGAGCAAAGTAAGGCCCCAAACTGGATTGACAAAGGGAAATGTGAGGATGTGGCTCATTTTGTGGTCGAAGGAGTCCGTCGGACAATACGTGGTCTATGTGCATTGCACATGAGGAACAGGCAACTTTGTGGGTGTGTTGACTGAAAACCCTAAAAAATCTCCTCATCCGAAGATGTAAAACTAGCGCACTTAACTGTGTGAGACTCGTCTTGCTCGCTGACGTAAAATGGATCGGGTGCCTTACCAGCAGTAGAAGCTGGAAATGGATGAAAATTCCATACCTTTTCCCTGCATTCCAGAAAAATCCAACAAAATACCAAAACATTGCAAAATATTTTCAAAAATCACAAAATATTTCCCTTGCTTTCAAACCAAATATTTTCAAAACCATAAAAAATATTTCCTTTGTTTTCAATAACCGATCTCTATCCTGACCACTCAGGTAAAGATTCGGACCAAATATTTGCAAAAATCACAAAAATTATCACTATCCCCAGCACTACACTTCAAGAGTCTCGAACTCCGCTCACTTCACAATTTGGGATGACGGATCCGATCGCCCACAAATCAGAATCTTAACCAAAACTGGCGACCAAGCACCTTCTCAATCGCATTTATTCCCAGAAGAACATCTTGAAGTCGGATAACATCCTCGTACATTCTCATTAGCAAAGAAACAACATCTTGGGACGATGGACCTGATCGACCACGGGTCAGGATCTTGACCAACCCGCTGACCAAACATCCGCATAAAGAAGAAAGAAATCCCCAGGGGAGCACAACCCTGCAAGCAATAAGCTCAAAATTCTCTGCATCTCCAGCAAAAGCAAAATCATCAAACTGAAAGAGAATGAGCCAAATATGCATCTCCATGCATTAGCATCCATCGCATCAACCATCATGTTTACCTGCTTTCAAAATAAAAGTCGGTTAGCTAAAGACCCCACAGGCATCCCTAGTGGAGGCGCATGCAACCAGATTTCCATTTCAAAAAGACAAAATATATTTCTATTTGCAAATAAAAACCCCACGGAGTATCACTCCCCAGAGTAGTTATCTTTTCAAAAATTCAAAAATATTTTCCCAGTAGAGCATTCTGCCTCCAAAACACCAGGAGATCTTCCATATCTCTGGGTAGGAGCCGACGCAAAAATCAAATAAGATCTGATGTCTCGCGATTTCCCCGGAGACCATCGGATCCAATGCACTCAAAGTACGGTCGAACTGAACTCCAGTGCCAGTGTGGTCGTACCACATGCCAAGATACGAAAAGATGAAGGCCAAAAAGGCTCGGTCAAAGAAACCATTTGAACATGTGGAAACGATGAATTGTAACCCAAGTATCAAAACCAGCAGATCGGGTGGAAAAAGTTCACCCGCACATACCTAGGCGTGGATGCCTGAAGTACCTTGACTGAGTCCAAGTCGGCGTAGTAGAATCCCATAAGACTACATGACGCAGGGCATCTAACTACTTTGACAGTCAAGCGAAACAAGTACTCCTGGAGTGATCCGGAAAAACATCAAACATCACAATCAATCTAGGGTCAGCAACCTTGTAAGACTACGACGCAGAGGCTCTGCTGTACCTTTCTGATGTTAGTACCGATCGGGAATGGAAGGGTTGCGATTGGGTACCCAGGTTGCAGCAAACTACAGGGACAATCGCAACGTTTTCTCCAAACTCCCGCGGTATGTGCGAGTTATCAATCTCCAAACAATTAACTGACTCAGATACAAAGGACAAAAAGGATTCCAGACCACAATCTAGGAAAGAATGAATTGCAAAACAAGCATCAAAACCAACAGATCGGGTGGAAAAAGTCCACCCGCACATACCTAGGCGTGGATGCTTGAAGTACCTTGACTGATTCCAAGTCGGCGTAGTAGAATCCCGTAAGACTACAACGCAGGGCATCTAACCACTTTGACAGTCAAGCGAAACAAGTACTCCTGGAGTGATCCGGGAAAACATCAAACATTACAATCAATCTAGGGTCAGCAACCTTGTAAGACTACGACGCAGAGGCTCTGCTGTACCTTTCCGATGTTAGTACCGATCGGGAATGGAAGGGTTGCGATTGGGTATCCAGGTTGCAGCAAACTGCAAGGACAATCGCAACGTTTTCTCCAAACTTCCGTTGTATGTGCGAGTGATCGATTTCCAGATGATCAACTGGCACAGATGCAAAGGCAAGCAAAGATTTCAGGCCATGATCTATGAATGACTGGGTCAGAAGTGGGGTGTCCACTCGCTTTGGTATTCGGTTACACGTAACCTCTGCCAAAGAGGGGCATCTGTAGACACCCCACCTTCGGCTACACTGTTGGTAGAGATAGCTGGATGAATGGAGGACCATACCCCCAAATCTCATGTCCAAACTCAGCCAAACTCATCCTTGTAAGCCCGAATCCATAGTCAACTCGCCCCTAAATATCAGCCTGAAAAACCCCGGCCCCCATAAGAAAAACTAGTCAAAAAATCCTTAAAAAGTCAAACTCACTTAGTCAACCCGCTGAGTCAAATCACCAAGTCAACCCTCCGAGTCAAATCACCGAGTCAAATGACCGAGTCAACCCACTAAGTCAAATCACCGAGTCAACCCGCTGAGTCGACCCACCGAGTCAACTCACCGAGTTCCAAGCAACAGCCCCGGAGCATGTCCGTACTACACGCTGGATCCCTAGAAACGTCCGTACGGGCGGCCCCCTGTGTGCCACCCAAACATATTTACGGGAACTGCCACTGCCCGCTGCTATAAATACCCCCCTCCCCTTCTCATTTCAACAAGCCTTCAAGCCCAGTGAGATCCCGTCCGCTCTGAGTCCTTCTCCACCCTTTTAGCCCACTTTCCCACCAAGGAGAGCCCGAGTGAGGAGAGCCCAGCCCTGGTCCAGCCTGACCATTGGTCCAAGTCTCCCTAGCTATCTAAGTCTTGATCCAACCACTCGAAGCAAACCTTGCGACACCTCCGTCCATCTAACTACTCTTTTTCCAGCATCATCTCATTCGCATCTAGCATAAGTGCAACATTTACTTTTCTTCCAACCCCCCTGCTTCACTACAAGCACTTTGATTATTCAAATACACTGCATGCATATCGCATAAAGCACCTGTCAGTTCGAGCGTATGCTTTAGGCTTGTCTGTTAGTGGAACCTGCCCATCAGAAATTCTTACTGTTCAGACCTGCATTCATGTACATATCACTACAAGCACTTTGATCATTCAAACACAGCGCGGTTAATGGGCATCAGTTCGACAATGCGAAATTACAAGTTGGGTATAAAAAATGTGTACTCCTCTCCTCACCACCCTCAAGCTAACGGATAAGTCTAATCTGTTAACAAAAATCATCAGGGGACATCTTAAGACGAAGCTTGGCGAATGCAAAAGAGCATGGGCTGAGGAACTCCCAGAAATATTATGGGCTTATCGAACCACAGCGCGGTTAACAACGGGTGAAACCCCTTTCTCCCTAACGTTTGGAGCCAAAGCCGTGGTCCCGGTAGAGGTCGGCATGCCTACTAACTAAACTGGTCATTTTCAACCTGATCAAAACGAGGGACAGCTTCGGATGAATCTCGATTTTGTTGAAGTTAGAGAAGCATCTCAAATGCGGATAGCAGCATACCAACATAGAGTCGCGAGATATTATAACTCAAAAGTGAGAAAGCGACGCTTCAGAATAGGTGATGTTGTTCTCCGAAAAGTCACCAAAGAAACGAAGGAAAATGCCTCGGGTGTGTTCAATCCCAATTGGGAGGGCCCCTACAAAGTCGTGAGTTCAGCTCGGCCTGGGACGTATTGGCTCGAGGACATGTAAGGCCGATCTCTCCTTCACCCGTGGAACGTGGAGCATCTCAAAATCTACTATCAGTAAACAACTAAGTACAACTCTATTTCTGAAAGTTGTAATAAATTGAACCAATAAGAAGTCACTTCTTCACCAAAGTTTGTTGTGATAAAAATATAAAACGCAAGCAAAGGCAGAATGACCTAAAGCTTTGTATCTAAATTGCCAAGTATTGACAACGGTCAGTACACACATACCCCTACTATAAAGAACCATTTACTTCGGTAATACGAGCTAATGAATGCTCGACCACGGAGTTTATCTCCTCAAAACCTTAATCATGGCTTCCACCTCAGATTCAGGCACCGCCTTGTAAGCCCATTTGTAGAGCTGAAAAAGGAGCGAGGGCATCTTTGGGCTGCGACGAATGGAAGTAGTCATAGGAGTCGGCTAAGAAGCAATCGCAGGCGAGCTCACAAAAGGGCCGGCCTCGGTTGAAGCTACCAAATCTATGACCTGAGGTGGCTAGGGAAGGATGGCTGGAGGGACCACGGTAGGAGCAGGCATCACTACGTCCCACACTTCAGCAAGTGAAATTTGTGATGGTGAAGGCATCAAGACAGACGAATGTTGGTTCACAGAACGCTTCGCCATAGCTTTCTGCTTCTTATTAGCCTTGAAGAGCTCTTTCTCCTCAGTTATCAGAGCAGCAGATTTTCTCTTTGGAGCCAGAGCAGACAAACCTAAAGAAACAAACAAACATGGTCGATTATCTAGAATACAAGAAGAAATATGAAGTATATAAGGTAACTGACACATTACCTTCTGGATTAATCTCAACGTCGGACAAAGTCTTGTATGTAAGGAGAACTTTGACGCTCCTAAAAGACGGACCGAGCTTCTAGACGGCCTCTAAACGTCTTAGAGATTCTTAGCTCAGGTCAGGCTGCTTCCCACGTATTGAGAAATAGTAATTGAGCATTATCAGATCGGTTAAAAAAGAGAAAGATTAGAAAGAAAAGACATATGTTGAGTTGTCCGACCTGGCTTTGAAAACCAATTGCGAACCCGGAATTGCAAGGACTCAGCCTCAACCCAAGGGGTTTCCCAGCCTTTGGTAGCAAAGAACCATTCATCCTTCCAACCATGTACTGAGGAAGGGAGATCTCCCATCAAGGGTACACCCTTCCTACCCCTTAGAGACATATAATACCATCCTTTGGAGTCAGGATGGCTCTTTAACTAGTATATGTATATCAGTTCAGAGGCGGTAGGGTCCGACCCATTGATCTGACGCCAAAGGACAATGCAGCCGATCAATGTCCTCCAGGCATTAGGTGTAAGCTTTCCCGAAGCTAAATTAACCGTAGACAAATATTCCCTTACAACGGGAAGCAACGGGAGGTGGAATCTGCACTCGAAAAACTGTGAATAGATTACAACTTGATCCCTAGGAGGACGGATCGAAAAATCATCTAGGCCAGGAATGCAAAGTCTGATGGGGCTCGGAATAAGATAATCCGCTCTGATTTGGCTTAGGTCGATCTTAGTTAACCTCATCCAGATGGAATCAATCGCAATAAATGCAATATTGCCGCCCAACATACTGACGGTACCACCAAAATTCGAACAAGCTCTCATCCTTCCAAAATTGCTCCCGAGCCAAACAAGTCTTGCTTGAGAGCAAGGGGGTTTCTGTTATGGGTAAAAATCTGAGCCGGCTCTAAATCGAGTTGGTTCCTCGAGCTGATGAATGCCTCAGAAAATGACGTCGTGATCAAACAGAATATGACCGAAGTCGTGAGTTGAGCTGACGTAAGAAGAAAAGTCAACAGACTTTAGTCACCAAATACAGGATCAGATCAGGCGTATAGTGTGGCTCGGTTGTTCCTAAGTAATCGGAGGCCAATGACCGACAATGACGGAAATGACCACATCCTTGATCGTTACGTGCATGATCCACGATCCTCGAAGATCACAGGCACACCAGATCTCATTCCCGAGATTTCAGACACGATGCTAGCCTATAATAACTCCTCTAAATGACTATAAACAGGGAAGGGATCCCCATTAAGAGCTACACAATACTTGTCTTCCAAAGGAGAACCTATCAAAGCATCGGAGGACTAACGGTGGGTCCCCACCTCTTGGCCTTTGTTGCATTTTGCAAGGACCTTGGTCAAAGATCCCAGCCATTCGTTGTTGTCATGATCACCCTATGATCATTTCCTAGGTGGATATTCATCTCACCTCGTAAGTTACTAGAAATCGGTAACACCAGTTGGGAACCTAAAGTTACTAGCCAATCTTTTTTGTATTGGAGATGCAAGGTTTCAAGTAATCTTAAGAATGAATTTCTTAGCCTCATTACATACTAAGACTTTCCTAACTTTCTCTACCCTTGGGCGACCGTGACTTCAATTCTATGATAAGCAAGGATGGAAACAGTTAGCAAATGTATCAAACCTCACGGAGACTGAAGCTCAGAAAGAAAGTATCGGGTCGATTGCTCCATGTATGTGATGTCCTGCTAAATACTCAATTGTTACAAGTCGTTGACATGTCAAGCGCCCCTCTCGTACTTCTAAAGCAAGGATGCGTAGAAAACATCATGGATGTTCTATAGCTGCGGTGGTAGCACCAGGTTGTAAGCGAAATATTCAATTGTTACCAATCGATGACATGTCAAGCATCCCTCTTGTACTACCAAAGCATGGAAATGTAGAAAACGTCATGGATGTTCGATAGCTGCAGAGGTAGTGCCAAGCTGTTAGCAAGGATGCCGATTCTTTCTTGAATTTCAAATGGTCCAATGTAACCCAAGGCCAACTTTTCTTTCCTCCATAAGTGCATATGTAATGAGCCTAGCGAATTTATGGGCTAGAATGTTTTTCTCAAAAGATTCAAAGCGTTCATCTTTTCATCCAAGCATCCATCATGCCCATTCGTTAAATTAGGAAAACATGCATTTTTACGTCGATTTGACCATTAAACCTGACATCCGACCATTTGATTGACTAATTGGGTTGTACATTTTGGATATTGATGGGGTGCGTGATTAACCATTTAGAACAAACCAGATCGAATTAGCCATTGGATTTAAAGTGTACAAGGATGCTAATGGGCTTTACTATATGTTATTACACAAAAAGATTGAGGTGCCAACACTATCCTTCAAAATTAATTTAAAAAATGTTCCGATGAATGTAGTGTTTACGTTAATAAGAGGCTGGTTTGTGTGATGGGTTAAGACTCTTCTTCAGTGTCGTGGTCCCAACCCTCTCTGATCACATTTCCAACTCAAGCTTATTGAAATGTTGCAAGAGGGGTGGGGAAGAACAAGCTCTGCATGAAACATTGGCAGCAGCTTGAAAAGAACCAAAGTGACAACGATGATCAACACATGCATTATCAACTTTTAAATTCTATGATTTTTTATACATAGTGATCTTGAAAAATTACGAACTTAGATTAGATGCCAGTGATTTAGCTATCTGTTTTTTCTATTTTACCATAACCTACTAAAAGTAGCAGCACTACATGCAGTTCCAACCATCAGCTCTCCATTTCTGCCTTCCTGGCACAACACATGAGAACACAGGTAGGGCTATACATGAGTCGAGCAAGTTCGAAAAACTCGCTTAACTCGCTTGAAAACTGCTCGACTCAGCTCGTATCATAAGTGAGTTTGAGCCAAGCCAAGCCAAAATTTTGATGCTCGAATGTGTTTGAGCGAGCTTCGAGCAGAGCCATGCTCGATTCGGCTCGACTCATTTGTTGGCTCGAACTCGGCTCGATTTGACTTGACTCGGCTCCGCTCGAAGCCATAGTATATATATATATATATATATATATATATATATATATATATATAAGATTTTTTTTAAAACCTAATCATTTTAACTTTTAACCTTTGTACCATTTACCGCCCAAGCGCCCCCTTTTCAAACCCTAACCCTAACCCACTTGGCCGGCCGGCAACCCTCACTCTCTCAGTCCCTCACCCCTCACCCAGCCCGCTCGTTGCCGGCCACCCTCAGCTCGTCAACAGCCACCCTCACCCTCACCCTGTCCGCTCGTCGCCAGCCACCCTAACCCTGCCCGCACGACGCCCGCTCGTTACCAGCTACCCTCACGCAGCCCACTCATCGCAGGCCACCCTCGCTCGAACTCGGCTCAGAAACTCAAATCAACTCAAAATCGAAATTGACTCGAACTCGCTCGATCTGCTGATCGAGCAAGGGCCCGAGTCGAGCCGAGTAACGATGAAGGGTATGTGGGTTGGAATCGAGCACCGAGCAGGGTGATGCTGATTCGACTCGACTCGTGTACAGCTCTAAACACAGGAGAAAACGTCCATGGTTTTTGTTTACAAGACCTAACTCATGAATTTACGGGCCTGATTGTTTTGGCCAGGTGGTCATCCACACAGTTTGGCCCACCTCATTCACAGTTGAGATGTCTTGCATGCATGACAAACATATGACGTTGACTGTGCATTAATATCTTCATACGCGGCGAACCTTACGTTGGAGCCATATGATTTCAAAGTGGGGTCCACCTTTTGGATGGCTCAAATCATTCTTCTAAGCACGCGACAACACGAGGAAGTGCATTTGAACACTACTCTTTCAAAAGCCCATGTGAGAATAGAAGAATAGATCCGAAACCTAACGTATGAAAGGGAAAGTTGGATCGGTCGTGACCGTAGAAAAAAAGAGGCCACAAGTCAAATCCGGCAACTCATGTTATCCCCTCACGATCTTACGTACCATGAATTACGTTCTTATCTCTTTGTTATTCCTTCACTTTTATGCAATTCCGGTTCTCAGTTTTTTTTTTTTTTTTTCAAGTGGGGTCCACCATTGATTGATCGATAGCACTGGTATTGTGGCCCCACGATGGTCCATGCACCAAAATCTCCGATTGCTGTAATTACTTTCTTGACCGTTCATTTACTGGCCACCAAAAAATAACGAGAGAATCAGTCTCGTGTCTCCGCGTCGATCAAAGTCTTCAGTCAAAGTCAAGATTCTGGTTCGTGCATAGTTCGTTTTCCCTCTGCTGTATGGCCATCCACTGGGCCCACATGGTGAGGTAGTCTGATGATTTTGAACCGTCCATAAGATCATCTCTATCATAAATAAGCAATTATTCCATAATCACTCTTCAAAAAATGATCCAAACATTTGATTTATGAAGTTGAATGCTAAGATATTCTAATTTTCTTTTCAGTGAGCCAGGCTAGTTCAGGAAAACCTTATCATGGCCCATTGACAGCCATTATGTGGGCCAATATTGCTATAATAATTTTCCTAGATAGCTGTCTATTTGTAATCCACAAATTGAAAGTTAGAATGTTGATTTTCCCATCAAGGGTAGTTTTTGTGCATGGTCCACCCAAGGAGATTGAAATATATATGATTTGTGAGGTGGGCCATCCATCATGTACGGTCCCCATGAACATGCCTGAGACCGAAAGCTAGGCTGGCCCACTCAAGTCAAAATTCCTGTATTAGCCCGAAGAAGGCCCACCCATCTGTTGAGCCTTCTATTCTTTTCTTGAGTGTGTGGCCCACTTGATGAGTGGACTTGCCTGATTACTGGGTCCTGGTGGGCCCAAATTGATTCAATTAGAACCATAATGCAGATCTCATCGCCAAATTGACAAAGGATGCAGGCCCCACGTAGAGATAGAAAGAAAATAAACCATATCCTTTCATTTCTTTTACAAAATGATGCTTTGTTTTATGATCAAAGATCGACGGACAGATATCGATCTGTTTATTGATAATATAAGACATCCTTATTTTTAGTATCAGCTACAAGAAGGTAGTTGAAGGCATATGTGGATGTATGTGTTATCGATCAGTCATCGCAGTTGATGATTTAACAGTTGACGAACTGGTAGTTAACGATCATGTGGCCTTGTGCATATCCATTCCTATCGGTGTCGATCTGATCGAAAACACCCTTGTCTAAATCCAGCCCTCCATTGCTACATTGGTCCACGATCCTAGCTGTCACCTGAGCTCCAGTCCTTGTGTTTGTTACCTGCGTAGAATAAGCCATTGAGTCAGCTCTTTCCATCATACATTCATACTAATATGGGACGTGGATTGCCTGTTTACCGAATCATGGACGCAGATTGGGTAATGAGAGGCCGCCGTGATGCATGGCTTTTATCCACACCGTCCATCCATTTTTTTTATATTATTTTAGACTATATGCTATAGAATGAGGTATATCTAAGGCTGAAGTGGACCAACTCATCAGCCAGGCCATATGTGTTCGATCGCTTTTCTAACCATTCATTGGCCTCACCTGATGAGTGGACCTGTCTTAAACTTTCACCGTGAGCCACACACACACAATAGGTCGCACGTGTATGGCTAGTAAATCGAGTAAATGATGTTGTACGTAACCTGCATGCTGGACCCTATTCACCAACACAATGGGTCCCACGACTCCAACCGAATGCGAGGATGGTGGTGGGCCCCACTTTCTGATCATACACTATCCTTATGCATAGATTAACCACTAGATATTCAATTCTACGGTTATGATTAAGAAAGCTGATGTGATCTTACCCTCAAGCACCGTCCGCAAGAGGCCTGGCCCCTGGGCCCCACAGGGCCGCAGAAGGCGGTCCACCCGTACCTGCGGCGCCACTCGAGGGGCTTGTTCGCATCCCATGTGGCGCAGTACACGCTGGCCCTCAGATAGTCCCACCCAATCTGCGACGGATTGTAGATATGATACGTCGCGCGCACATTAGACGCACTCTGCGCCTGGGCCGCTGCTACAATGCACAGTAAGAGTGCCACGCAAAGCTTTAGAGAATCCATTCTTCTTTTCTTTTTCTGATTTGTAGTTGGCCAAACGGGCCTCGTATTTATAGGTGAGATTCAGTTGTGAGTTACCAAAAGTACCCCTAATATCTATAGAAAACTACAAATATACCATGCCGTGAGGTTCGGGGTATGGGCACGATGCTGTGAAGACGATGAGACAACTGAATGAGAAAAGCCAACAGATAAGGCTGGTGAGGCTGCGGAGGCGGACTGCGTCCTACCCCCTGACAGTACGGTCCAAAAGGGCGGCTCTGTGGGGCCCACCATGATGTTTGTGTTTTATCCATGCCGTCCATCTATCTATTTTAACCTATTATTTCAACGCAGCCCTCTGTGATGTTTATAAGGTCACATAGACTTGGAAGCTTGATCAAAAGTTTCTGTGGCCCCTAAGAAGTTTTCATCGGTAGCCATTTTATTTTCACTGTTTCTTGTGGTGTGGCCCACTTGAGACTTTGATCTGGCTACTTTTTGGGCTAATACCTTAAAATGATCTGTTAAAATGGATGGACGGTGTGGATATAACACATACATCATGTTGGGCCCTATAGAGTTTAGTCCGTGTGCTTCGGCCCTAGAAAAGAAATTAACGGAGTAAATTCAGTTCTTGTGCAGGTGAAAATCGTGTGACTAACTGTGTGGGTGCTTTTCGCAGCTAATAGGAGGGTTGGTACATTGCATGACTAACCAAAAAACTCGTGCGTGCACCGTTGATACCTTCCTAAGGCCTCAGTAATATTTATTTGTCATCCAACCTGTTAATAAAGTTATATAGACGTGGATGAATGTAATTCTTCCCACGTATTATACGTGTGAGAGATCTAGGACGTTCACTTGGATGGCCTATTGGAACGTGCACTGGTCTCAAAATCAGGTTCGCCCAGTCATCAAGTGGGCCATACATGTTTGAGAAAAATCAATGGTAATAAAAGTGTCCATCTGTTGATATTCAATTAATGTACACATATTGCTGATCTGATGAGTGGACCACCTGACTTTTGGTACGGTAGGTCAAACCTGATGAATGGTTCGCACTCGTTAGAAACTGCAAAATCTAGCGTCTCGATCGAGCTAGTAAAATGAGGAACGGTTATATTCCTATGATAGTTCAGGACCACTTAGAAACAAGGGTGATGACTTTTTACTGTGCACGTGGCATGGTTTTACGGCAATCTGGACCGTCAAAATTTCTGGCCCAACTGCAAATGCTCAGCAAGCCAAAAATTAGACCAATGAAGATAAACTATTTGGTTTTGTCCTTTGAATTTGGACCACTCCCTACTTTAATTTCAACTAGATAGTTGATAGTCATCAATTCGATGGATATGATCGCATCATCAGAGTGATTTTATTGATAATGGATGGTCTGGATAGCTCTACACGAGTGACACATGCGAAGACGATGTGTCAACACTATCTTTGAAGTGATGGGGAACTATCACGGAGGGATTCAGATTGCGTCCTACCACTGCCAAAACGGACTCCGTCCAGGCAGGAGCTCTGCGGGCCCACCATAATGCATGTGTTTTATCTATGTTGTACATCCATTTTTCAGATCATTTAAAAAATGAGTCCAAATATGAGTTATATTGAAAGCTAAAGGCGACCATACCACAGGAAACAATAGGGATTGAATGCCTAAATTTTGATACACTCACGCATTAGCTATGCTGGGTGTAACAATGACCCCACCATGATGTATGTGTTGTATACACACCATTCATCCATTTGGTGAGATCATTAATTTAGGGCACGACCCCAAAACTGAGGCAGATCCTAAGCTCCGATACTAAAATTTCTGGCCCCTAAGAATTTTTTAATGGTTGGCATTCAATGCCCACTATTTTCTATGCTGGGCTCAAGATCTGCCTCATTTGTTGTGTCATGCATTTTAGCAATTATCAATAATTAAAATTCAATACACAATGAATCCAATACTTCAATTAATGTTAGACTTTTTTCATTCCGTTTACCAAACGAACCCTCAAGGTTAGTGAAAGGCTGTAATACGAGTAGGGGAAGAACAAGCTCTTCATGAAGCCTTGTCAGTAGCTTAATTAAGAACCACACCAACAATTGTGAGCCACACATGTATTATTTATCTCTAAAGCTCTATACTGTTAATACATGGCAATCTTGGAAAATTAAAGGCATAGATTACATGAAAGTAATTACTTTGCTACTAGCTTTTCTATTTTACCATAACCTACCAAAAATAGCAGCCATGGATCTCAAACATGTGCCGTTGGCCCTACATTATCTTCATAGGCGGCCAACCTTATCTTGGAGCCATATGATTTCAACCTGGGGCCCACCTTTTGGATGACTCAAATCTTATATACACGCGACAACAAGGCGATGTGCATTTGAGAAGAAAAATTCGGTTTTGAAAGTAGTTAGAAGAGAGAGAGAGAGAGAGAGAGAGAGAGAGAGAGGCCACAGGGCGGAGCCAGGATTTTCTTCCAGGGGGCGAGGCACAAGCATGAAGCAACGGATGTGGCCCCACATAAGTTCCCAGTGCACCATGATGTATGTGCCCTATCCACACCATCCTTCCATTTGGAGAGATCATTTTAGGGCATGCTCCAAAGAATAAGGCAGATCCAAAGCTCAAGTGGACCCCACCATGCACAGAAAATAGTGGGGAATGAAGTCTACCATTAAAAACTTACAGGGAACACAAATCTTTTTTTATCAAGCTGATATTTGTGTTTTCCGTTCATCCATGTCTGTGTGAACTTATAAACAGGTTGGATCTCAAATAATAATCATGGTGGGCCATAGGAAGGTTTCAACGGTGGGTGCCATTGTTTCTGCGATGGGTCCATTTGAGCTTGGAATTTGCCCCATTCTTTGTTTAAGCCATAATATAATCTCTCCAAATGGTTGTACGGTGTGGATACAACACATATATCATGGTGGCCCCATAGAACTTGGTGACGTCACTTGAACCCACAATAGCTAATCCAATCCTGGCCATTTAATGCAAATTGATGCGGATTTCCTGCTAAAGCCGTTTAAGAAGTTCTTGTGATGAGAAGTTACATGGAGCTGACCATGATGTTTTCGATCAATCCACACTGCATATCCATTGTGCCTGCTTATTTTAAGACATGAGATAAAAAATTTAAAAAAAAAAAAAAAATGAGACAGTTCTAAAGCCCAACTGGACCACATCACATGAACCAGATTGAACTTTTACTGTTGAAAACTCAGGGGGCAACTCCTTTGACGTGGCTCCACCCCTGGCCACAAGTGAAGTCAAGCAACTCATGCTATCACCGCACCACCTTATGTATAATTATTACACGGGCTTTATCTCTTTGTTCTTTCATGACTTTCATCCAGCGGCAGTTCTCATATTTTTCTTTTCAAGTGGGATTCACCATTGATTTGTTGTGTTTTTTTTTAAATAATAAAAAAATTAATTTCAAAAATAAAAGTTTATTTTTAATAAGTACATAAATATACTTATTATTAAAACTTTCCGTAAAAGTTTATATAGCCAGTTAGTAAGAGGAGGGGGTTTTGCTACTCGAACCAAGGTTTGAATCTCCACAAGGACGGTGCATACACGTGCGTGGTGTGGGCTGTAGGGCTGCTTGGGCGCTTTATTAGGCGCACTTTGCAAGTACGCATAACTTAGTGCCCACCTGGATGTATTCCTTGTAGATTCATGCCATTAATCTGCTTTTCCAGATTATTTTGTACTATGGAACCAAAAATGAATAAGATGAAAATTTTGGGTAGACTATAACATAAGAAACACTGGTTAATGACCATTAAAAACCTTTTGTGAGCCATATAATTTTTTTATCAGCCTCATATTTGTTTTTTCATTTCATCCCTGTCTACGTGACCTTATCAACAGATTGGATGGTCAATAAACATTACGGTGGACTTTAGAAAGTTTTTAAGAGTTACGGTTGAATGAGAATTGTTTCTTGGGGTGTGGTCCATCTAAAATTTGCATCTGCTTCATTTTTGGGACTACATCCTAAAATAATATGAAGAAACAGATGGACGGACATGGATCTACAAAGAATATATCCAGGTGGGCCCTAGGTTCAGGGTCCCACCCACATCACTGGTTCCAGGGTCTCACCCAAGTCGTGCCCCGTCGCAAGGAGTTAACCTTTTTGACACTAGGTGCAATAAGGAGTGAACCTAGGTTAGGTCAGAGGTTGATTAAGAGAGTGACTAAGACATTCTGTACAGGTGACATTTGTGCCACGTGTCATATATGTGGCGGCAGTTATGCTGACTATGATTTGGATCCCAAATGACAAAAGTTTTGGGCTGTTGCATAACCGTTTTTATATGAAATGATACAGAAATAACCGCCACAAGAGAAATAGTCATGTCCTTTCATGGCAGAATGTCTCTTGCATATGAAAGGGTGTGGATGTCTTGAAGAGGTACATGAGTCTCTCCAGAAAAGACACCATGACCCTTCAATTGCTATATATCCTGGATATCATAATTCAGAAGTATCGATGATTCTATCAATTTCCCTGATCAAGCCATCCTCTGTTCAGTACTCTCATATCTGACCTCTTACTGTATTTTTTCTAGACGTACTTGAAGGCATATTGGTATTATAACTAGAGATCTGTTTAACACTTAAATGTGCAAATTTTTGTGTTAAAATTCGAATTGAGAGTTCAGTTGTATCCTGAAGATAATTTGCAGATTTCCTTCGTTTGCACTTACTGGAATTACCAGAAAAATGGCAGCAAATCTGTCTTGACAAATTAACTATTCAAGTCAAGCCTTGAATCCGATAGATCTGACTTAGCCATGTATTAAATATACGGAAGTAATTTTACAACATGATTGTCGAAAGCACTGATATTGTGGCCCCACCATGGTCCATGCACCAAAATCTCCCATTGCTATAGTTACTTTCTTTACCGTTCATTTGCTGGTCGCCAATTGTAGGGTTAGGATTTCTTTTTATGTTAGGGAGATTTTTGGCGCATGTAGCATCAGAGTGTGGCCCATTGTATCAAAACTTGGATCACAACGCCATGGGTCCCACATGTTCAAGATGAAAACCCGCATACATTATTCTGGAGTCGAGCATTGTAAGTAAATTTATGGTCGGGAAATGCTCCTGATATGCCATGTATCCAACAGGTGTCTGGTGATCCGTCCTTTGATATAGTGGGCCAGATGCACCTGCCTGAGATTGGTGCGATTGGAATGTCCTAACTTTCAATGTACGTGATTGCGGTGGCTAATTTAGACCACCGTTGTTGATCTGATCATCCTCGAAGTGGATCATGTGTCATGTGTACGGTGGGGATGGCGAAGTCTGCAGACCAAATAAACCATGGTACATGCACCCCCATATGATGCCAATATAGCACTCGTGCTTGTCCATAAGGTGGGCGACACGGTTTAGAGGTCCGGCCACGACAGTGCATGAAAGTAACTATGGCTAGAAAAGGAAAGCGGACCATCCGTTTCTTTCAGTTGTCATTTCGTGATGTATGTGTCTTATCCACGCAATCCATCCGTTTTAACAGATCTTTTTATGACTTGAATCCAATATCGAAGTATATCCAAAGCTCAAGTGGACTATACCACTGGAAACAGTGGTTATAATGACGTCCACCGTTGAAACCTTCGTAGAACCCACAGTGATGTTTATTTGTCATCCAACCTGTTCATAAGGTGACACAGACATGGATATTGAAGGGAAACACAATTGTCAGCTTGATCCAAAACTTCTGTGGCTCTCCGGAAGTTTTCAACAGCAGGCGTTCAATTCCCACTGTTTCCTGCGGTGTGGTCCACTTGAGCTTGGATATACTTCAATTTTGGGATCATGCCCTAAAATGACCTGGTAAAAAGGATGGATGGCGTGGATATACACAAATCATGATGTCCCCCACAGAGTTTACTCAGTACACTAGATAGCCTATTGAGTACCTCCGAGTCCGTTGTGGGGTCCACAGATATGACTGTGAAAAATCCACTCCGTCCATCAGTTTCCCAAGCTCAAATAGGATCAGAATCCAGGAATCAGGCAAATTCAAAGCTCAGGTGGACCACATCACGGGAAACAGTGGAAATTGAACGTCCACCATTGGAATCTTTGAGGGGGCTACAGAAGTTTTGGATCGGAATTATATTTGTGTCAACAGTTTATCCCAATGATAATAACCTTATGAACAGTTTTGATGGCATATAAACATCATAGTCGGCTCTAGGAATGTTTCAATATTGGTGATTCCAATCTTGTTGCCCACCTGAGTTTTGGATCTGCCTAACTGATGGACATTGTAGATATCTGTTTCATTTTTTGGGAAAATGAGCTAAAATGATACGGAAAAACGTATGGACAGAGTGGATACAGGATACATACATTAAGGTGGGCCTCACGATAAGGGCCGCACCGTCTTGGGGGTGGCGGGGTCTCACCTAATCCACTCCTGAAACTTATATGACACGTTGCCACACGTTTGCACGGTATTCACTCATTTTTCAAGACCGATGTTTGGGGCCCATAGTCCATTAATATGTGATGATGGATGACGACCATCTTAAGCTTTTTGATCTATGGCCCACGGGTAGACGGAAGAGAAACGCAACATTCAACTGAAAAGGTGCCTAATTTCGATCGCTAGCTAGAGCGTAATTTGCTATTTTGTCAGCCAATAAAAGATGGTGGCGTTATAGTGAAGAAATAATCAAGACCGTCCACATGACTGGTCGAAATGTGGATGAAGGATAACCAGGTATTTACACTTACAAATTAAGATTAACCATCTGATTATTATCCCTTGAAAATTTGACCGCTCACTTTTAATTTTAACCATCTAGTTAATAGCCAGTGAATGGATGGTTCAGAATTCTTGATCAGTACGATTTTACAAAGATATTCCATCCACGATGTCTCCCACAATTTGGATGGTCTGGATAGCCCTACATGAGTACCACGTGTGAGGAGGATGAGCTATTCCATCTTTCATAATGGTGGTGAACAATCATCATAGCCTTCGCCAAGGACATTTTTTTTCTTTAGGAATAGAAGTTATATGATACTCGGGCTGCCTGTGTCTTTTGATACGCAGGCACTCAGAAATTGTACACGTGGCATAAATTAGCTCAAATAAATCAACTAAATTGTGCTTCCCATTGTCACCAAGCCACAATCCCAAGATCAGATTGATTGAACAATCCTAACTTCTGATTTATGGACATTTGTTTCTCGGATCACGACCGTTGGATTTTTTTTTTTTTTTTTTTTTCCGTCCAATAAATGTCCTGGCATATGTCTGAGAGAGTACTCAAAGGAACTCTCAGATTAGATAATCTGAGCCCTTCGATTATTCAACGATTGCGGAGGCCAAAAATATTCAAAGGCAAAGAGGTGAATGATCAAAGGGTTGAAATACTCTGATCTATGATCATTTGAGTGTCCTCCGTCCACAGCACGTGGAAGCACGTGCATGCGCATTGTAGCATAACTCTTTGCAAAGAAGTACTACACTGTCGAGTTTGGACACTTCTGTTTGGGCTTTCAGGTTCTCCAAATCATGAATGTGGCCCACGTTCAGTGATCCAAACCGTTGAAATGATGGACCTCACTGTGGATGATCCATGAACATAAAATCTCCTGTTTAAAAGATACTAACCATCAAATACTTGGTCCTTCTCTTAAATGGATGTCTACCAATGATTTTAGGGACAGAACATTTCCATTTGGGCTAGTTTTTGTTCATGGCCCATCAACAATGGGGTACAAAACATCAATGGTTTAAATCACAAAAACATGGGTCCCACTTATTAAAAAAATGCCCTTTCAGCCCTAAACGGGTGGGCCAAGGGTCTGTAATACACAGCCTGAGCCTAGCACCATTGTAACCGGGCTTGAACTTTAGGCCCATGCCCAGTCCTTGGGCATAATACTAATGGGCTAGGCCCGAGCCCAGACCACCCCATCGGCAGCCCTACATATAAGTGGGACCGGAATGTGTGGCTTCTAAGGCCCATTGCGGATGTAGCGTTGTCTAAAATTGAACTGATGGAACAATCCTAACCATCATATATTAGGGGCTATAAAATGGACGGTACAAATAAATGACCAATTGTTTAAATTTTGATAGGCTTAATCATATATTAGAGATTATTCAATGGTGTGATTATTTAACCAATAATCTATGGACAATAGACCCACAATGTGGACAACCTAGTTCTCCCAACATGCATGTTTGATGTACATAATAAGATGAATGACCACTTCTTGGTATAGCTTGCCATAAGGTATTCAGGCGGCAACGGGTTGGGTTCGGGTCGGGTTGGAGTCTGCCGGAGACTGCCAGTTACCCGACGGGTATGGATTTTGGCCCGAACTTGGCCCACTATCCTTTATGCAAAAACCTGATCCGACCAACTTGAGATTTGGTGAGCCTGACCCGCCTTGACTCATTGAACCGTATTGGGTCAGGTCAGTAGCCTGAATTGGACTCAGCATTTGCACTTGTGGTAGTAGAAACTTTGCTTGAAGGCTGCGTGAGGTGGACCAACGAGGACTCGGCTGAATTGGGCTGAATCAGGCATACCATCTATGCTGACTCATGGTGCCAAACCTGATAAGATTCGGCTGAATCTGAGTCGACTCAGACGAGTTGTCAATCATTGGGTGGAAGCGGTAGGAAAGTGTTACAACTTGTGAGAATCCAAGGTTTCCTGTGTGAGAAATACTTTGTTTCTAGGGCCTAGTTTGATGATCCACACATTTGCACACTAAATAAATATGGACCATGTACAAATGGTCTCTCCCATAGATGGGCCATGGCCCTCAAAAGCACACCAAATGACTCTGAGTGGAAGAAAATCAATGGCCAAAATTTAACAACCAAAAAAAAAAAAAAAAAAAAAGCCCACAAATCAGTGGTTAGGCTAGCCTGATCAATCTAATTAGAATAGGCTCCATCTAGATCATATACTGACATTTACAAGTGATATCAGAGTGTGGTTTGTGAGTGAAATCAAATCTAAAAAGGTTGATTTAGATTCTAGAGTAGTTTTATAGAGCTTTTATGGTGGATGTCTCACCCCTTCCATGTCCCATGCATGAAAGCAAGTGATTATTGGTTTTTAGTTTCTATTTTCTAACTTATTTTGATTTGAGATTATATGTTTTGATTTTGGAATGTCTTTCTAAATTTTCTTCTTATAATTTGGAAGCCATAGATCTTCAGGTGCTCTGGTTTTGTTTTAGAAAGCCACCTTAGAAAATGGTTTCTCACACACAATTCATTCACAGGTAGCGTTCTCAATTTTGAAAATCATAGCCGCACCTTTAGATGAGCTTATGTGATCATGATCTCTGAACAACCTTTAATGGTGTCCTTGCATGATCAATGTTGAAAACGCTTGTTATTTGGATAATGGTAGGATCGGTGAACCTACTCCTCACTGTTGAGCCATGAATTATACAAATTTTGACCCCTTTTTATCACTCATTACGCATATTTTCTATGATAAAAGATATATCTAATGTATGCTTTTGCTATTATAGGAACAGGAGAGAGACAGCACCAATTTGGTGCTATTAGACCACTCTAATATACTTTGAAGATCCAAGGAAATGAAGGTCAAAGAGATTATGATAAGAGGTGAAGAAAGAAGAGAAGGAAAGAAAGTGAAATCAGCCTACATAGTGATACGATCGGTCAAGATCGGTCGGCCAACACTGCAGCCCTTTTAATATGTTGCTGGACAGTCATCCCTTCTTCCACACTTGGGCCAGCATCTGATGAGTATCCGGCCATCCAAAACATCATGTGGACCCCTTCACTTCAACAATCCACCTACGTGAACGTCCGTTTATCTCCAGCACCTAACAAGGGTTGTCTACCGTCCAAGCCTCAATCATCAAACGTGCAAAACTCTCAATCCAACATCTACCAGCCGTCCATCATACAACAGTATATAGGCTATTGAATCAGAGCCGTCCTTCATCTTCAATCAGCTTCTAAACAAGAAGGGCTTCAAAATCTCCAACCGTCCATCAGTCGTCCATCATGCACGTGTGAAAACAAAAGTGACCAAGTGGTCCAACCGATCAAGACCGGTCGGTCAGACAAGCCAGACCAATCAAGACCGGTCGACTACCACAGCCACCAAAGGGATGAACTCCCTGGACTAACCCTGGACCAGTCCGACCGGTCATGACAGGTCGGCCATGTACTTTCTATTTTCGGATTTCAAACAAGAAACAGGCTATTCCCGTTTCGGAATTTTTGGCCCATTTTACTAGGCCCATTTTAATTATTATTTCAAATCCAATCCGTCCATATTTAAGATTAGCTTGACGTCGAAAAAACCCAAGTGGTTTTCTGTCGATCAGAGCTACAGATTGACCATGGCGGCCAAAACAATATGAACTGTCTGAATCTGCTGCTCAATTCTGGAATGGACCGGGTGGCCCATCATTGATGATATGAAGAATCTAAAATGATCATCTTCTAGACCACATCTATATATGAATAACCATAAAGTTTCAGGTCAAAATAATATGTGGTTTGATCGTACCAGTTGAAAAAAAATGGACAATCCAAAAAGATTCCAACTCCACAAATTTTATAAAAGCTCTAAGTATTCTAATTTTCGCACCTAATTCTGAAATTTATTTGGACAATTTAATACATCGATCATCTAGAGGAGGAAGGTTTCTATTAATATTCAAAATTTGAGTCCAATCCGACCTATGTACACTCCGTAGCATTGAAAGCAAGATGACTGATTTTGGAGGTACTCGAATTGTGCGATTTTGAAAGATGGTCGCTAATATGATTGGTGGGCCCATTCAGAAGATAACCTTGAAAATCTAAATCATCTATGAGGAAGATAAAGTTCCAAGGAAGCTACAAATCAAATTTGAAGGAAATCCAATCATTGGTTAAGTCGTACCAAGCGAAACAAAATCTTTTATGTTGCTGTCCTTTTGCTGCATTATAAATATGAGAACTCTCTACTCTTCTAAGGCAGAAAATGACGTGGGAAGCAAGGAGATCAAGACCTAGGAGGCTTCCTAGTCTCCTATAACTAGTTTTTCTTTATTTTCTTAGTTCTAGTTCTAGTTTTAATATGCTTTCTTTTAGCTAACCTCTTAGTTAAAGCTAAGAGGTGAAGTTTGTAGTTTGTTTCAATGTTTTAATTCGATTATTCAAGTACCATTTTCTTATTTATGGATTTTGAACTTCTAGTTTGAATAAAGCTTGAATTTTTAGATGAATTATGAGAGTTTGTGTGCTCCAGACATGAGTTCCTTACAATTCTCTGAGATTGTCATGATGAGTTTGTTTAGATTCGAATTGTAGCAACCCTGGAGCATGCCATAGTCTCTTAGCATGGCTGTTACTTTAAAGGCTACAAGTTCGATTTCTACGTGCTTCATTAGAACTAGAAATCTGATTTCCTAGATTTAAGTGGGACTATTTGTGCTTGAATGTTATATCCTCCAATTAGATGAGAGATAGAACTTTGATTCTAATTGTGTTGTGCTTGGATGAATGGATGGCATTGGACTATTACAAGTGGATTCTTGATGCTCTACTTCTTCTCAATTCTCAATTTTTTTTCCATTTTATGTTTAAAACTGATTTCATAAACCCTTTTAATTTCTAGTTATTAGGATAGTTCGAATTATTTACCTCTTTCCTTATGAATCGACCTCAGTCTTACCAAGAATTATTACTACATCACAGCCTTGCACTTGAGGCGAGCGAACACTCACAAAAGACAATAGTTGCCTGTTTGATGGCAGTTGGCGTCTCATCCAACAGCAATAGTTGCCTTCACCAATGGTAATCAATGTTGGGAACTTGCGAAAGCAAAGAGGAGAATCAAGCAAGGAAAACACAAACCACACAAAAAAACTCACGTAGGGACATTTTGATTTTTACGTGAAAAAACTATTGCAGAAAAAAAAAAACACAGTACAAAGCAATATACGCTATAATCTTAGAAGTTACAAGATATGAGCAACCCGAAGCAAAGACCCCAAGAGAAAACACAAGCTCTTTCTCTCTCAAAACTCTCATAAGAACCCTAATTTGGTATTAGGAGTGTCTTCTCATGCCCTAATTCCGATTACACCTGGCTTATATATCTAAAAAATCAAAATTAGAAACAAATAGTGCAAATCAACTTAACATATTGCGTCGCCACCCAACCCGACCTCATTAGGCAACCGAACCCGACCATAACAATCTAGAGAGTTCACAAAAATTTTCGAGGAGTTTTGAGCGCCCAATCTAATATTATCGGACAACCGACAACCCCCGATCTCTAGATCTAAAGTGTCCAGAGATTAACTACCTCATACAAGGGAGTTTCAAGCGCCCAATCAATCTTGTCGTGCGACCGATACTCTTTAGTGACAAGATTGAAGGCTTCACCAACAATCTACACCAAGGCTTCAATCGCTGACAACACTCTTCATTTGCTTCATCTATCATATCTACTTCATCATAGCTTCATCATTTTTTATGCACAATGCGTTTTCTTTCTGTATTTGCCAATCTTAGAGAAGTTGCACAGAACTTGAACCTCTCTACGAGAACTACTTTGGTGATCATGTCCGTCGGATTCACGCTTGTGTGAATCTTTTCAGAGTCACATCGACTTCCTCAAGCACCTATAGGATAAAATGGTGACGCACATTAATATGTTTAGTACAAGAGTGATAAACAGAGTTTTTAGCCAAATTAATAACGTTAAAGCTATCACAATTAACCAACACGGCCTCCTGCTGAAGCCCCTAATTGAATTATCATGCTCCTCAACCAAACTGCTTCCTTGAATGCTTCTGTCAGTACCGTCATATACTCTACTTCAGCAGTGGAAAGAGTCACCACCAACTGAAGCTTGGACATCCAACTAATTGCTCCACCCGCTATCACAAACAAGTACCCGAAAATTGATCTCCTACAATCCACACTGCATGCGTAATCTGAATTAACTTATCCCTCAATTTTTTGAATATCAAGACAAAATCCTGCATACCCGAATGTATCGAAGTAGCCATTTCACAGCTTCTTAATGTTACTTGTCAGAGTTTGACATGAATCTACTAACAACACCCATTACATGTGAAATATCTGGTCTCGTATAGACCATAACATATATCAAGCTGCCCACGACGCTTAAATAAGGCACACGAGACATATCCTGCTTTCCTTCATCTCACTTAGGACATTGTTCTGAAGAAAGATTGAAGTGGGCCGTGTAAGGAATGCTCACTAGCTTTGCCTTGTCTATCTCAAACTTCACAAATACCTTCCCAAGGTATTCAGCCTTATACTACCACAACCTGCTTCTCTTCTTCTCTTTATGTATATCAATGCCGAGAACCCTCTTTAAAGCCCCCAGATCCTTCATTTCAAATGTCTCTGAAAGTTGAGTCTTCAATACATCAATGTCAGACATACCGTGACTAGCAATAAACATGTCATCAACGTAAAGCACCAGAATGATGAACTTCCCATCACTCGGTGTCTTTGAATAAACATAGTGATCGTACGTACCCCTGGTAAAGCCCTGACTCATCATAAAGAAATCAAATTTCTTGTACCGCTGCATAAGTGATTGTTTAAGGTTGTATAACAACCTCCTTAAGCTGCAAATTTGTTAATCTAATTCCCCATGTAGGAAATTAATTTTTACACCCATCTGTTGCAGCTCAAGGTCGTATTGGGCAACCGGCACCTACAACTGGTGCGAAGATCTCACTAAAGTTCACACCTTCTCGCTAGGCATATCCCTTCGCCATCAATCTCGCTTTGTACCTATCATGTTTCGTCTGAAAAATCCATTTACACTTAATTATTTTTCGACCCAGGAGAAGCTCCACAAGCTCCCACATCTCGTCTACATTGCCACCTTCCACTTTTTAGCATCTACATTGTCAAGTCCCTCTCGAAAAGTAGATGGATCATCTTCATCTGTAATAAGGGTAAATGCAACATTCGAGTCATCCCTATACCTCACCGGTAACCTGTAATTTCTAAGTGGATTTCTACACACAGGTGGTTGCTTTACCTGATCATGTACCTCTACTTGCATCTTAGTATCGGTATGTGTCTCATCTCCGTCTATTTGGATGTCTACAACCTCTAATTTTTTTCGATTCTTTTGGCACATCCTTTTGGAATAAGGACCCCTCATCAAACCTGACATCATGGCTCAATGTGATCTTCCGTGTGACAGGGTCGAATAACTTGCAACCCTTCACACCATCACCATAGCCCATAAAGATATACTTTTAGCCCCTTTAGTCTAGCTTATCTCTCTCAATTGATGGTACATAAGAGTAAGCCTCACAACTGAAGACTTGCTGACTCGAGTAGTCAATTGGATGACCACTAAATACTTATTTTGGGATCTTACAATCAATAGTTGTCGAAGGGGACTGATTTATTAGGTAATAAGTCCTGTTAACAGCCTCGGTCCATAATTCCTTACCCAACCTAGCGTTCTAATCATGCACTGGGATCTCTCTAAGAGAGTCTGATTTATCCGCTCTGCCACACCATTCTACTCTGGTGTGTGGTGTATTGTGTTGTGCTTCACAATTTTTTTATCTTTACAATATTGAGTGAATTCCGCTGAAGTGAATTCCCCACCGTTATTGGTCCTCAAAACTTTCAACTTTTGCCCTAACTGATTTTCTACCATTGCCTTCTAATGCTTGAAAGTATTGAAAACATTGCATTTATTTTTCAGAAAATAAACCTACAAACCATGACAACCCTCCAACCCTCCAACAAAAACTATAGGCGACAACCCCCATACATTTGAATGCACATACTCTAACACACCCTTACATATTTTCTCAATTTAAATGACAACCTTGACTGTTTACCATACATACAATGCTAGCATATACTAAGATCAAAACTTTTAAATGTAGAAATCAAAGAATGATAAAAAAAAAAGGTACCTTCATGCCCCGCTCACTCATGTAGCCTAAGCGTGCATGCCACATACGTGCAGATGTGGAATCTGCTTCAGTCATTGCATCTCCACTCGATGAAGTATTCCCAATCAACCTCTAAATGTTTTCATTTCTCTGTGCTTTCATAATGACAAGTGTCCATTTTAAAACCTTATAAAATTGGTGACCTTGCACCCCATAGCCTCGAGTGCACCAAGAGAAATTAAATTCTTCTTCAACTTAGGAACATGCCTCACATCTGTCAGGATTCATTCGATCTCATCAAATATCCTAATCCGCACGGAACCAATCCCCACAACCTTACAGGTGTAATCCATCGCCTAAGAACACTAAACCACCTTCACAGTCCCTATACTGAAATAAAAACGCTCTGGTCAGGACACATGTGATACGAAGCTCCTGAGTCCTAAGAGCACTTATCGCTGAGAAAGCCTGACTTGAATACAGTCAAGATCTCGCATACATTACTAAAGTCCTCTAATGATTATGTGGTATTGGCCTCCCTCGAAGGTTTACCTATCTTCTCTTTCTTAGATTTTGGATTCTTACAATCTCGTTTCATATGCCTTGTCATGCCACAAGCTCAACACTTCAACTTGCCCTTGGACTTAGATCTCGTACGAAAAGATCCATTATCCAGTTTAGAATTCCTCCCCCTCATAACCAGTGCGTAGGCGGATGTCCCTACGTCACTGTTTTTCTTTCTCATCACATTCGATTGGAGGGCTAAGATAACGGCCTCAACGTTGATGGTCTCCCTACCTATGTACAAAGAGTCATTAAATGACTCATATGAGTTTGGAAGAGAATTCAACAGGATGCACGCTTAATATTCATCCTTCATCGGTTCATCTACATCTAATAGTTTGCAAACAAGCCTATTGAAAGTGTTGATGTGGCTCTCAACATTGGTCCCCTCCACCATCTTCAGGTTGAACAACTGAAGCATAAGATATGGGCAATTTTTCAGAGATTTCTTTGCACAGATGTTCTCAAACTTCGCTCATGTATCAGCTGCAAGTCTTCTCCCTCGTGACATTATAGAGGACATCATCCATTAGGCACAATTAAATTAATATTTTAGTAATTTTATCGAGTTTGTTCCATTTTTCTTCTGTTACAAACTCTGATCACTTTCCAATGAGTGCTTCTTCCAAACCTTGCTGAACTAGGAGGCCTTCCATCTTGACCTTCCATAATTCGAAGTTATTTTTACTGGAGTACTTCTCCACATCAAACTTCATGCTGGATGCCATGATACTTATCTTCATATTCGAATCTGCTTCCTAATGTATGCTCTGATATAACTTGTTAGAAACTTGCGGAAGCACATAGGAGAATTAACCAAGCAAAACACAAAGCACACAAACAAACCCATGCAGAGGCAATCCAATTTTTACATGGAAAAACCCTTATAGGAAAAAAACACTGCACAAAGTGATATGCACTATGATCTAGAAGTTACAAGAGATGAACAACCCGAAGTAAAGACTCTCAAAAGAAAACACAAGCTCTCTCTCTCTCTCTCTCTATTAAAACTCTCACAAGAACCCTAATTTTGTATTAAGAGTGTTTTCTTATGCCCTAATTACACCCAGATTATATAGCCAAAACATCAAAATTGAAAACAAACAGCGCAAACCGACTTAACAGATAGCGTCGTCATCGGGTGCCCTACCCGACATCATCGGGTGACCAAACCCGGCCATAATAATCTAGAGAGTTTATAGAAAATTTTGACAAGTTTCGGGCAGCCTAATTCAATCTCGTCAGGGCGACTAACAGTCCCCAATCTTCAGATCCAGAGTGTATAGAGATTAACTACCTCATACGGGAGAGTTTCAGGCGCCCGATCTGATCCCGTCAAGTGACTAACACTCGCTAATGACAAGATTGAAGGCTCCACCAACAAAGAATGTTGCTCATCAGAAGCAACAATCTCCTTCATCGACCACCTCCGCAATTTGTCACCATTCCTTAGCGGTGAACGTAAATCAAGATATGTTTATAGAAGCAAAAAAAAATCTACCCTATTATCATGAGCTATCTCCTTCATTCTATTAAGTCTAAAATAAATGAAATCATTTTTTATCTATTTCATTGCCAAATAAATATGGGATACTATTACCGAGATGTGTTCCCATTAAGAGTACTTGATACATACTTATCAGCTTTCTCGTGATCAGGTTGCTCACATGCAATAAGGCAAGTAGTTTGTGAAATTATATTATGCCCCTTTATAATAATTTTAGAAGAAACTTGATCATTATATACCTCATGTTCATGTCTGAAAAGAAACGTGCAAATGGCATAAAAAGTTTCATGTCTTTAAATTCCTCGGAGGACTAAATAAGACTTTAGGCCTCAACAATTTCAAATACTAGGAAGAGAGGCCATGCTCCCACTTGAGATAGATATAACTATTTAGTAGAGAGACTCTTTGTTGATCATCTAGTGCTCTAGTATCTTCATCCACTACCAAGAGATTTATTTTTATTTGATCGGAATCATATAGAATAAGCTTTTAACCCAAAGCACAAATAGTGATTAATTAATTTAGGATTTTCTCACCTTACAGGCTACGATGGTCTAGTATGCACACACTACGGTAGACATGTACAACAATGACTATTATTATGATCTCCATTTGCATATTCGACTAAAGTCCAGACAAGTGGCCAACACTTCTACAGTTGAGGGGGAGCAATAACATTACTAACCCAACACTTGTTGTTGAGCTTCGTAAATATTTTTTTTTTCACTTTTTTTTAACACACACTCCCACTTGGAATCGTGAAAGCATGATCTCAATGTTGAAACTTACAAAGTCTCATTAAACCATGAGTAGGGACTTAGCTTCGTAAATGGTTGATTGATCTTTGTATTGTTCCCTCACATATTAGCCCATTAGGGATACTTTTTGGTATTTTAGCTAATCATATGACTAGATCTACATCTCATCCTAATTAATTAGTGGGCCTTATATAATTGGCTCCGAAGCCACAATCCATATGATCAGTGAAGATGTTAACTTCATATAATATATTTTTTTTTTTACTCATTGTATTACGTTGTTAATGATTTGTCACGCCCCAAAATTTGGTACCCAAGTATGGCACCCGTCCTAAGTTCTAGGGTATGAGCTAAATTATATTCACTCTTACATTACATTCACATATATTTCACATAAAAATCATAAAACATAAATATTTTCCATAACCTTTCTTAACGAATAATAATTAATCCACTCAACTACTCAAAGAAAAAGAATTCACTTTGCCAACTTATTACAACTTCTTCTTTGAGGATAAAAATAATATTTCACACACACACACACACACACACACACACACACACACACACACACACTACTAATTTAATAATTATCATCCAATGAAAATAATCATTTAAACACTTCTCTCCTATAACCTCTTTTCTCAAGTCCTAAACTTAAAATTTAATGTTCAAAAGTTGGGCGAGCCTATGCAAGCCCAATGGGACTATTTTCTTCACAAGTTTAAAAACAGGCTCAATAAAAAATCAAAATCATAACATAATACCAAAATAAAATAAGTAATTCATGATTTCTAATACAACGTAACAAACGTTATTATAATATCAGTACAGTTAATTTATAGATCACAAAGCATTAATACACTACATTGCATGATAATGAAGTAACACATAAAATATAATATAACATTTTATAGATAATCCCACCTTTTAATGCATGAGATGACTCATGCTCGATAATCCTACCTTTTTAATGAATGAAATGACTCCTGCTTAATAATCTCACCTTTAATGCATGAAATGACAAAAGCGGATTGGCTGGTGAGATGCATACCAGTAGCCTCGTTGGTATGCGTACATGTCACACTCAGATGATGTCGTCAATCCTTGAGCCCTGAAAGGTACAAGCAAGGGCTTTAAACGTAGTTTCTCATTGTTAACGGTCGAGCAGTCCTCGGGCGCAAATTGTAAGAGTAGGAACGTAATAAAAAATATTTTTCGTTCTTTCCCTCTCCCACTTGCGCTGACCTTTACGTCTGACTCTCATTCTCGACCTCTCAGATACTTTCAATTTCTCTCGTCGGTCGTCATCGTATCGTCTCTTTCCCTCTCTTTCCCTTAAGGAATCAGGTTTTTGCCCCTCTCTCTCTCTCTCTCTCTCTGTCTCTTCCTTTTTCCCTGTTTAACTGCTTTAATTTTCTGGTATTTTCAGCTAGGCCCTTGTGGGGATTGGATATGATGATTGTGATTAAGTGATGAGGAATCTGGAATACATTCCACTGTCAGAAGATTAACTCGCAAAGATCGATATTAAGGTATTTTGACAAGTCTATAGTGAATTATAATGTGTTTGGAGACATCATTTTCTTCGATACCACATACATAATAAATAGTTATGGATGACCATTTTCTCCATTTATTGGGGTAAATCATCATAAGTAAACTATTTTATTTAGTGTGGCGTTGTTATATGATGAAACGATTGAATATTTCAAACATTTTTAAGCCCAATGTCTAAAAAATAACTAATGACAATCTTAACAGACCAAGACGCTACAATGACCAATGTAATAGCTTCAGTGATGCCAGGAATATATCATCATTTATGCATTTGACATATCTACCAAAGTGTTACAAAGTACCTTGGCAATGTATTTAAAGATTCAAGAAGTTTCAATTATGATTTTAATAAGTATGTATATAGTTATGAGGATGAGGAAAAGTTCATAAATGCATGGAATAACATACTCAAGAAGTATAATTTAACTGAAAACAAGTGACTAGAGATCTATTTAAGGAGAGAGAGAAAATTGGCATTGGTTTATGGAAGAAATATATTCTACGCAGGCATGCTTAACGCAATGAAGTGAGAGTATGAATCATGTATTGAAAATATATCTAAAGTCTAAATACAATCTATTGCATTTCTTTTATCATTATGTAGATTATTGGTTGATCTACGATATAAGGAGAACTAACCTAACTTCAAATGAGGCAAAGTACCACTGTAATATTTTTTATTGTAGAAATGTTACAGGAAGCAACAAATTAAAGGTATACACTCTAGAAGTGTATCCATTAGTTTCAAGCAGAAGTATAAGAAATTTATTCAGTTATTCATTTTATAAATTTGGTGAGTTTGGCACGATTACTGAGTCTCAGTGTTATCTATAACAAAAAAGTTAAAGGATGTACTATTAAATTTGACACATCAGACAGTATTGTAAGTTATAGCTATAAGAAATTTGAATTTGCGGAGATCTTATGTAGTCAGGCATTAAAAGTTTTGGATTATTATAACATAAAGGTGCGTGATACCTATTATATCTTAAAAAGATGGCAAAGAGATGCAAATAAAGGTTTTGGTAGAAATCAGACTAAATTATCAATGCAAAGTGAGCACAATATTGATTCAAGTAAACATTACAAATATTTATGTCGCAAGCTTCATAAACTTATGACAATTATGAGGAACATGAAGACCTCTTCAAATTCACCGATAGATATGCGGAAAAGCTTCATGAACTGATGAAACATAAACAAGTATTGAAGGAACCACCATAAAAGTCGCATCAAGTTGTTGATGAAAGTGTAGATACTGAACATTCAATCCCTGGGCTGATTGAAGTGTAGCTGTTGAATGAGCTAACTGTTCATACTAATGATGCACGTGATGAGCAAATTGAAAGTGTAGATAGAGAAAGCTCACACCTTGAGCCGAACTGAACAACAAGCTATTGTTGTTGAAACTCAATGTTCACAAACGGTAACTATGATTAAAGTTAGGCTTGGGGTTGGTGACAGCCGTCGTGACTATATAAATTCCCTAGATAAACTAGGGAAGAAAAAATTCAAATTGAATCTATTTACCCACAGAAAAATCAAGAGAGACGGAAATGACCCAAGCACCAAACAAAATGCACATTGCTTCATTTCAACCTTTATATTATTCATGTACATTACTTGCATCTAGTCATTTCAATTAGGTATCGGTGAGGTTTTCTTTACTAAATTTTGTTATGTTACATGTTACAGTTTCTAAACCTAGTGGATTAGCAACAACACCCATTAGTTCAATGTATCTATAAAGTACCTAATGCTAGCAGGTTTGAACAAAACATCTTCAACATTAGAACTTAAGTAGAGGTGAATTTTAATTTTATACTTTAATAATAGTAGAATGTAATATTCATATAACTTGCCCTCATTAATGTTTCCATTATTATATTTTTTGTCTACTAGAATCCAATGGTTGTCCAAATCGAGTCATTTCATGATATCCAATATTGGTCCTGGTGGGTCAATAACTACACCATTGGCGCAAAGTGTGTATAAAGTACTTAATGATGGCATGTTTGAATAAAACATCTTTAATATCGAAACTTAAGTAAATGTAGGATTTAATCTCGTACATTGATAATAGTAATTATAGTATTTATATAGCTTATACTCATTGAGAATTTTCTTATTGTGGTTTTTATCTACTAGAATTTAATTGTTGTCAGACCGAGTCATGTTGGGATATTCACTCACAATCTTAGTCGGTCAGCAAATACACCATTGGCTTAATGTTGGTATGAAGTATCTAATGCTAGCATGTTTGAACAAAGCATCTTTAAAATTAATCGGAGCTTAGGTAAAAGAAATTTAAATTTTTATATTGGTAATAATAGATGCATTGTTCATATAGCTTACGCTCATTAAAGTTTTGCTTATTGTATTTTTTGGCTACTAGAATTCAATTGTTATCAGTTCAAGTCATTTCAAGATATCCATTTCTATTCCTAGTGGGTCAGCAAATGCATCATTGGCTCAATGTAGGTATGAAGTATCTAATGCACCTAATACTAGTATCTTTAAACAAAACATGTTCAACATCGGAACTCAGGTAGCGGTGAGATTTATTTTTATACATTGATAATAGTATATGTAATATTCATATACCTTGTGCTCAATGAAGTTTTCCTTATTATGTTTCTTCTCTATTAGAATTAGATTCTTGTCGGACCAAGTCGTTTCAGGAATATCCACTCCTGGTCCTAGTGAATCAATAAGTGGACTTTTGGCTACATGTGGCTACCAGCCAAGCAATAACTTGTACCAAGAAATTCGTAATAGAAACCCACAATTATCATATATGCATCAACAATCATCTACATGAAGCGTTGTGTTTGCTCAGGTGAAATCAACCGTTAATGGGTATGCATTACAGTATATGTTAAACTGTTTGAGCTTCAATATTGTGCAACATTTTATTTATTAACATATGAAATACCATATGTAGTCATCAAATATACCATTTGATATCAATCAATTGTTGGAGTGTGAAGACCACAACATGTATGACCAAAAAAATTAGATCTTTTGTCAAAGGTGAGTATATTTTTTAATTTTTTGAAAGGATCCCAGATAGATGCTTTTTGTCGATTTTTTACTCTAAATTGTTGTTAGCAATCACATGTCCGTTTATGGTGGATTTTACATTTTAAAATATCATTAAGCTTTTTAGACCTTTATTACCACACTTTTTTTTTCTAATGTTTCAGCCACACATCACCTATGCATTTGCAGATATTTAATGAGACCACAAGTTTGCAAGCTTAATGAGGTAGATCTGGCTGAAGGTTGCTTTATTTTGGTTGGCTCATGTATGGGTGGGGCCTAGATGGCGGCTCTGTTTTGAGAGGCTCATGTTGCAATTGTGGCATTCCCCTTTTCGGTGGGCCATGTATTGGGTGTTGCGTGGGTGGATAAGTAAGCAAGAACACTTCGGCTTCAAAGCCTAAGTGGGTCCAATCATAAATACTAGCACATGAATAAGCAATTAAGCTACTATAGTCTAAACGCATAAATTAATAATCGATTTAACTAATCAAGCATCTAATCTATGCAACTAATGTAAACTATAAGAGATGCATCCATGTAAGCTCAAGTCTACACAATTAGTGAAAGTACATCTTGTATGTGAATGTGCCTATCTAGTGCTTAACATACATTCATATGTTTAGAGAGTTTCTGATGTTGCTGGATATCCAGTTTGACGGCATCGAACAAGCACCTTCAGTTGGGTTGAAGGGCTGTTCGATGGCATCGAAGAACTGCCTAGAGAGTATGCATTTTTGTTGGATATATTTTCGATGGAATCGAATTAGTCTTCGATGGCATCGACGTGCAATTGAAAACTACTGTCTGGGCTGGTTTGTTTACAGTAGTTAACACTTCTTTAATTAGCCTAACTTATCATGTTTTTCTATATGATCTAAAGCTAATGATGATGACTAAGGATTTTCCTATTTGGTCCAAACCATTTAAAGGATTTGGTTATTTTGATTCTAAGGGTTAAGGTCACCAAGCCATCTCTTTTACCTACCTTGATGCTTCTTGTCCACTTGATGCTCAACCGACATTACAACACAAGGACGCACGTGATTGACAAATAAGGTGCACTAGTATCCCATAGAAAAGTGCACTAATAATTTCACCATTTGTCAATTATGTGACAAAAACCTAACCTAGACCTTGTCATGGTCTTTATCAATGATAACACCAAAACAACAAATAAATTACATGTTAAAGAAAATATTACAACTCGAATTAACACTAAGTAATGCTCCTCTTGATTGCTCCCTCATAACTTGTCAATCTCGACAATACAAAACACAACAACTTGTTTTGGTGGGACATAAATTTTTCTCTTCCCTTTTGTCAGCAATTAACAAATCAATCTCTCCCCCTTAATCATATGTACACCAATTAAGTTTAGAGAATGGGATATTATAATGTCGCAGTTATAACTATTAAAACATGCTAACTAGAAAAGTATAAGGGTGCATGAAAATTAAACATGGAGCATGCATGGAACATGATCAACAAAAAAATATACCTAAGCATAGGTGATCATGCATAATTGGTCATTCTAAGATATACATGAAGCATAAATGATTAAGGCATATATTAACATACATTAAGCATAAAATTCAGCAAGATTAGTTAATCTTACAGGATGACAGTTTAGCAAAAGGAAGATATTAATCGAAATTAAGGCTAAATTATCAAGGTAGGCTAATGAGACTTAAATCCTCTAATTTGCTCCTAAGCACATAAATTAGGCTGAAATCCTCAAATTTACTTATAGTATTCAGATTCTAGCTACCCTTATTAACTATTAATTTCAGTTTTGTTCTTACTAAGGGTAACTAATTTTTACAACTTCTTCATGAAATTCAGAAAATGAGGAGTGGTTGGGAACTCCTTCTCTTAGAAGGGATAATGTGTCATACCCCAAATTCGGTACTCAGCCAGTTTCCGTAAATCTGGGTACGGACAGTTTTCGATAATGTGTCATACCCCAAATCTGGGTACGGACAGTTTCCGTAATACCCCAAATTCGGTACTCAGCCTCAATATGCCAAGTCCTGAGTTCGGCGCACCACAAGGAAGATTTTTATAGTAATTTTTTATAATAATAATACCTGAGCATATGGATCCATGATCACGAAACTAAGCGAGCAGTCTTCACTATAGATTCAAGCAATTACAAGTATAATGTTTTCTAAAAGGTACAAAACTCCAACAACTCCTACATGCACCCTAATGCTTACACACATCCTATAAAATTTTGAAATTAATGGTATAAGCAAACAACAGCTCAGTGAGTCAATGACGTGCAAGGAGTAAAACACGACTTGTCAAGGTGCTCCCGTAAAAACATCCAAAACAAACATGAGCATGTTATCACAATCAAGCATGTTATTATACATGAGCATGTTATCATAGATGAACATGTTAACATAACTGAACGTATCATCATAGGGGAGCAGGTTACCAAGAGTAGGTATACTACCATAGTGGGCATGTTATTGTGAACTAGTCGATTATCATCAGTGAGCATATTACCATTGTCAAGCACTGTCACCAAAACATGTAATCATGAGCCATGGGAGTAGTAGATTATCTCATTATCATAGTGAGCTCTAAAGTATACTATCACACAACATGGACTCATAAGCAGGCATGTCATAGAGAAAAGAAGATAAAATGCTGGATGAATGAATTTTGTCATCCTTCATATGATACACCCCTGAATTGCCTGTTATAACCCCACCCTAAAACTCAATCAACCCACACCAGTGCAACCCAACTTCTTTAGGGTACCCAACTAAAGTGTGGTGATATCGCAATGCCATATGAAATCGAGAGGGAAGAATGCAATGCAAGTCATGCAAATGCAAAGGAATGCAGGGTATATGCAGGCATACAAGCCCTCCTCAGTAAGTTTACATCTCAGTACAGTTACCAACAATGAAAATCACTGGGGCCTGGTACTTAGAACCAGTCTGAAACTGGCTGAGTAGAGGCGTCACATACCTGCCTCGTCGGTGAGGGGCTTAAGGCCATGCAAAAAACCACCCGGTACGCTGGTAGCAGACTCATTTCAGGGGCTAGTCAAACTCAACCACATTCGCTCCACATCTTTAGCTAGGCATGGCTGAACCTCTTCTCACCCAACCACATTGGTGGGATTCAGGCATGCAATAGTCTTCGGCACCATGTGACCTATGGTATCTACTTGGTCTTGACGATGAGGGTCGATGGTACCACTCAAAGTTTAGGGAATTTCACCCATGGGTCTAGGTCCCTAGTATAAGAAACTCAAAATTTCGGTGTCCACACATACTAACCACGATGCTGTTGTGGTAGTCTCATTAGTACAACTGCAGTGTTGTTGTGGTGTTCAATCCATCACATAGAAGTGCTATGAAAAATGGCATGATAATTCACAAGCACGACATGTAGCATAATCACACTCAAGCAATGCTATGCATGTAAGCCCCATATGCATATGTGGCAGCCCTCATTATAACTGGGCTCCTCTCTCATCCACATCCAACATCAATTCACAGTCACTGTGGACCAAATATATGTGCCACATCCGCACAACATACATCAAGATCCTATACTAATGAACCCTTGGACCAGATCACATCCATACAAGCATATCATCTGCACCATCATACTCCACCACATGCACAAAATGTTCACATGATCACACTATGCACACAATACACTCACATCCATGATGCATTATGAATGCTATGTCCAAATACGATGTGTGCACAAAACTTCATGGATTTCATAAGATTGTTTATTTGCCATCTGACCTGTTGATAAGATCACAAACACACCTAAATTTAGAGACCACACAAATATCATCTTCATCCAAAGCTTTTGTGGCCCACAAGAATTTTTTAATGGTCAATCAGATTATTTCCCGTACTATGGTCAATCTGGGATTTGGAATTTCATCATTCATGCCCTAAAATGAGCTTTCAATACGGATGGACGGTGTGGATGTAGTCATATACATCACGGTGGGCCCCACGGTTAGGGTTCCACCACCTCGGTGGATCCCGAGTCTCACCTAAACCGCTCCCTCATGGCAATCTGCGTCCTCGCATCCCAACATCAAAGAGAGTGGATTAGCTGTTACCCTGGTAACACCTTAGAGGGTGTTACCCTAACGATGTGGAGCCCATCTTGATATGTTTTTTGTATATCGATGCCATCCATTTATTTTCACATCTCATTTTAGGACACAATCATAAATATTAAGAATATCCAAATCTTAGGTGGACCATACCAATAGAAACAGTGATGAATAATCGTTAAAAACTTTTATTTGCAAGCAAAAAGCAGGTTCTTCTTGAATTTCGACTGTGAGCTCCCATTCTGAAGCTCCTTTTGGTATCTCGAGCATTGATGCAAGTGTGGCGAGAGCATCTGCAAACTGGTTCTTGGCTCTAGGCATGTATGAGAAGGTGACTTCTTTGAACTCCTCGATCAAATTTTCAAGATACACATGATATGGTATCAACTTCTCGTCATTGGTTTTTCATTTGCTATTGGTCTGATTGATGATAAGTTGTGAGTCTCCAAATACTCGTAGCTTCTTGACGCCCAAGATTATGGCTTCCCTTAAGCCGGCAATGCATGCTTCGTACTCTGCCATGTTGTTGGTGCACTCGAATGCTATGCGCCTTGAGATAGGAATAGGGACATCATCTGGAGAGTAGAGGATTGCTCCAATACCACTTCCTTTAGAATTTGCTGCGCCGTCGAAGAATAACGTCCACTCATCTTTCTTCTTCTTTTCTTCCCCTTCGATAAGCGAGAGATCTTCATCAGGGAAGAATGTCTTGAACATTTGATAATCCAAGAGGGAGTGGACCGCAAGATGATCAGCGAGGGCCTGTCCCTTGATTGCCTTCTGAGTGACATAGGTGATGTCGAATTCAGACAGGAGTAGCTGCCATTTAGCTATCCTTCCAGTGAGTGCCAGTTTCTCGAACAGGTACTTGAGCGGATCCATGTGAGCGAGGAGGAGAATAGGGAATGCAATCATGTATTGACGGAGTCGCTGAGTTGCCCAAACTAGGGCGAGGCAAGTCTTCTCGATCGGGGAATACCTGGTCTCGTAGTCGGTGAACTTTCGCTCAAATAGTATATTGCTTGTTCCTTCTTCCCGGTCTCGTCGTGTTAGCCGAGGACACAGCCGATAGCTTTTGCTGCTACCGAGATGTATAACAACAGTGGACGTCCAGGAGTGGGCGGCACTAGGACTGGAGGATTCATGAGATATCTCTTGATTGCCAAGTCCATTCTTTTGGAACGTTCTTCCGAAGGAGCTTTAAAATGGGCTCACAAATAGGTGTGAGCTGTGCGATTAAGCGACTGATGTATTGAATTCTGCCGAGGAAGCCACGAATTTTTTTCTCTGTTCTAGGAGGGGACATCTCAATGATTGCTCTGATTTTGGTCTCGTCGACCCTGATGCCATCCTCGCTCACCATAAAGCCGAGGAGCATGCCTCCCATTGCACCGAAGACACATTTTTTAGGGTTGAGACGGAGCTTGTACTTTTCTAATCTGTTGAATAACTTCTTCAGATCTTTAAAGTTTCCTTCAATTGTGCGAGATTTGACGATCATATCATCCACATATACTCAAGCTCTTTGTTCATCATGTCGTGGAATAGTGCTGTCATTGCTCGCTGATATGTTGCTCCTGCGTTCTTCAAACCGAACGGCATTACCCTGTAACAGAAAGTTCCCCAGGGAGTGATAAATGATGATGTCTTCTCGCGATCTTCGACGGCCATCTTGATCTGATTGTAACCTGAGAACCCGTCTATAAATGAGAAGATCTTGTATCCAGCAGTGTTGTCGACCAGAGTGTCGATATGTGGCAAAGGGAAGTCGTCTTTAGGAATGGCTTTGTTGAGATCTCAGAAGTCGATGCACATTCGAACCTTGCCGTCCTTCTTTGGTACTGGTACGATGTTGGCGAGCCATTCAGGATAGTTAGAGACTACCAAGAATCCCTCATTGTATTGCTTGATGACTTCATCTCGGACTTTCAGAGCCCATTCTGGCTTCATTCTTCGAAGTTTCTGTTTCACTGGCTTCATATCTACCTTGGTTGGCAGATGGTGTACAACAAGCTCTTCATTGAACCCCAGCATGTCTTCATATGAGAAAGCGAAGTTGGACAATCTTGGAGCTAAGAACTCTATCATTTTCTGTTTCATCTCAGGTGGCAACGATTTTCCAATGCGTACTTCCCTAGGGATCTCAGGTGTCCCCAAGTTTACTATCTCGAAATCATCGGCTACAACATTGGCTTTGGATTCAAACTTTTTGAGGAGATCCTCTACTTTGGGAGCCGGATCATCATCTTCCTCATCCCGAGCTTCGTCCAGACCCATGAGCTCGAAGTCTAATTCGATGTCGAAGTCATATGTTTCGACTTCAAACTTATACGACTCTTTAGACGAACTTCGCACACTATTGAATGCAGGAAAAGAAATATTTTTTGGTTTTTGAGATTTTTCTGAAATGGAAATGCTAAATTTTTTTGGCTTTTGAAAGTTTTTTATTTTTTTGGATTTTCAAAATTTATGGGACTTTGAACAAGTGGGCATTGCAGACTATGATTGAGCCCAACTTGTTCCAAAGTTCCGGTTGTTGCTTAAACAGGCGTTTTTTTTAAGCCAGAGCTCTTAGATGGCTCTTTGGCTGATTCAAAAGTTAGGGGAACGGATGACCATTCAGGACCCCACACTTCCTCCCCTGAAGAGGTGGGGGTTGATGATTCGGGCGAAGAATCACAGTTTGGCCCAATGACCATGATTTCTCGTTGGTCGGGTTCGAGATCTGAGTCGTACTCAATCCCTCCCAGATCACTTACCTCGCATTGCAGTTCGTTTGGTTCCATAGTGAGACATAAGTTCGGAATCTGGACATCGGACCAATCTAGGGCTGGCTATTTCCCTTTCTTGGTCCAATGGATGGGCTGCTTCTGCCCCTGCCTGATAATTGATGATGTTGATTCTGCAGAGATGGGCAAGTCATGCCTCTTGTTGATTGATGCTGAGATTGGCCAGTTGTGCCCCTGGCTGGTTGGAATTGAAGCGGGCAGGTTGTGCCCCTGGTTGGGAGCAGGTGCCAGAGTAACCTGGTCCTAAAGCTGCTGTATTTGACTTCCTTCTTCATCTTCATCATTTCCTTCTTCTTCTGGAGGCTTAGACGGTTCGAGAATCTGATCCCATCGAATGGGGGGCCATGTGGCCCAAACTAGGCTCATCGAGAGGCCTTTGTGTAGTGCAGTCGGTTGATTCCCTCCTGGATCTTTGCAAGGTTCTCCTGGCTTGACGAATTGGACGGGTGAGCACCGAAATTTCTTCCTTCTTTTGCCCATGAAGATTGTCCTGTATCCGAGTCCCCATTTGCGTTGGTTATATATCAGCGGCACCTTTCTAGACTTGAAATGATTCTTCATTCGGTATTTGAGGCTCAGACGTTCTGCCGGTGAAAAGACACGGTCCACCCTTATCGGTTCTGGATTGGCGATAGAGTTCACAGTCTCGAATTCAAAACTGTGAAATGGGATGTCTTCTTCAGAGTACTGGATATCGATGACCGGGATGTCTGGTTCAGTGGCAGCAGCATTGGAAGGAATGATGAGCTCTTTCTCTGCGTGGATAGAGATTACTTGATTTCCACAGATGTATTTCACTCGTTGATGCAGCGTTGATGGCACAGCCCCCACCTTGTGCAGCCAAGGTCGTGAGAGTAACATGTTGAAAGAGGCTGATATATCCAGAATTTAGAATGTGATGGTAGAGATTTCCGGACCTATCTGTACCTCTACGTCGACCTCCCCTTCCACTGATCGGCGGGTGTTGTCGAATGCTCTGACACATATGGTGCTGGGTTGGAATGAAGAAGGACTGATTCCCAGACGTTTCGCTGTCTTGAGCAGGCAAACGTTTAAGCTTGAGCCATTATCGATAAGGACCAGCGGGACTCAGAGGTCTTTGCGTCGTAAGGCTATATTGAGGGATCGCCCATGATCGCGTCCTTCTGGTGGCAACTCATTATCGGTGAAGGTGATGGCGCGTGGAGCCAGGTGCTGTCCAATCATCAATGCTATCATCTCTGGTGCCGTATCGGAGGAGACATGAGCATCGCTCAAGGTTTTGGCAAACATTTCTCGGTGTATGCGAGACGTGCAGAGTAGCTCCCATACTGAGATTTGAGCAGGGATTGACTTAAGCTGAGTCGCCACATCGTATGCGGCTTCATTTTTGTTGCCGAGGCCTGAAAGAGCGCCTTTGGCATCTCCTTTGTTTTTATTATCTCTTCGGATGCAACGCCCATTGGGATTCATATTCCCTACTTCCGCACATTCTGGATAGTGCCATGGGACCTCTTTATAATTTTCCTCACCTTTGCCCTCTAGGACCACAGGTTCTTGCGATGGTGCTAGTGTGGGTACCAGATCTTCCTCGTACGGAGCTTTTGCCTTGAGAACTACATTGTTGCCTGTGCTGAAGGAGTAATATCGATGCTTGTCTTCATAGATCACATAAGGTCGCGGTCCTGGCTTGACCGTTCCTGGAGCAGGAGGCTCCCATGGAATGAATACTGGTCCTCTTGATATGACAGGAGGTTTCTCTGTTCGTCCCAGCTGCCGTAGTGTGATTGACAAGCCTCCGGGATTTGCCCCTTACAATATGACTGGCTCAACTGGAGGAGCTCCTTCCAATACAATGGGTTCTTGCTGCTGATGAGTATGGTTTCTCCATGGCGAATTGTATTGTTCCTGTGCTGAAATTGCCCCTTGCAAGACGACAGGTTCGTATGTGGGCTCGATGTATGATTGTGCTCCTTCCAAAATGACTGGCTCCCAACATGAATGGCTGCAAGGTGCTCCTTGCACAACTGGCACATCATATGGAAGTGTTCCTTCGAGTACTACTGGCTCGGAGACTGAAGGAGGAAAGGGACTTGCCCCTTGCATGATCGGAGGAGGATTTGTTGCCCATAAGTGTAGGCATGAATGGACTGGATAGGGGAGAAGAAGCGATCGAGGCGTTCTCCTTCTTCTATGCTGTTGACGGTGGGGCCTCGAGACGAACTGGGGTCCATCTGATGTTGAGGCAGAGGATTCTGAAGAATGTTGGTGGGAGCTGCTGCAGGAGTTCCAGGGACCGAAATGACGATCTTTCGGTCGTCGATCAGATCTTGTATGGCATTCTTCAAAGTAAAGCATCAATCAGTGGTGTGGCCACTCCCTTGATGGTAGGCGCAGTACTCATTTTCTCGGTAGTTTGGAGGCAGAGGATGAGGAGGAGGCCTAGGTGTCATCAGAGTGAGTAGCTGCTTTTGTACCAGCATCGTCATGACTTGACTAAGTGGCTGAGTAAGTGGAGTGAACTTCCTAAGCTCCCTGTAATTCTGGTATGGGTATTCACCGTTTCCTCTGAACTGCTGCTGCTGTCGAGGTGGTTGTGGCTGTGGTTGAGGATTTGGTCGTGGTTGATACCTCTGAGGTTGATGCTGAACTTGATTTTGCTGATGCTGTTGATGTCCCTGTGGGAGAGCGTATTGATTACCCTGAGCAGTGGTGCTGATGTTGTTTACCTCTGTCAGGTGGGGAGGAGAACCGCTACGGTTTCCATTCCCATATCCGATGGGTCTTCCCTCCACTCTGTTCCTTTTGACTGGAGTGGCTTGATGAGGCCATGGGGAGATTGTCTCAACACGGATTCCTGCTTCGACTTGTTCTCCAGCACAGATCAACTGTGAGAAATTCGCATATGGATGCGAGATGAGATATCCAGATATGCCCGGATATGTTGAATGAACAATTATGGAGATTTGTTCTTCGTCGTCAATAGGTGTTCGCATTCTGGCTGCCATAGCTTGCCAACGTCCCACGTAGGCAGATAGTGTTTCGTCACTCCTTTGCCTGAGAGCTGCGAGGTCGGCTTTTCTGGGTGCCATGTTGAGATTGTATGCGAATCTGTCGACGAAAGCTTGGGAAAGCTGTTCCCACGTCCTGATGCAGTGGCAGTCCAATGAGGTATACCAATCTAGGGCATCGCCCTTCAGAGATTTTTGGAACAAATGAATGAGGGCCCCTTCATTTCCTGAGATTGCACTCAGCTCTCCACAGAAGGCCTTGAGATGTGCTGTGGGACAAACGCTGCCATCGTATCTTTTGAATTTTGGTACCTCAAAGTTTTGAGGTACTTGAGTATCTGGGAAAGTACGCAAGTCTCTGAACTTGGTCGAAGGTAGATCGATTCCTTGTTGTCGCTGAAGCTGATTTTGCAAGATCTGGAACTGCTCCCGCAACTCGTCCAGTCCTGAATGATCTGTTCGAGCGACTGGTGCCTCTTGGAGTAAGGCACGTTCTTCTTCGGCATAGTGGTCGATGTCTTCGACCTTATGAGTTTGCTGAAGTTGATTTGATGATTGAACTGGATTCGGATGAACTTGTGCTTGAAAGGATTGTAACTGAACTAGAGACTGTACTGAAGGTTGAACTGGAACTTGCTGAAAATTAACTGGAGATTGTTGAATTGAAGATTGCTGGAAATTAACTAGAGTTTGCTGAATTGAAGATTGCTGGAAATTAACTGGAATCCCATCGGCGGGGATGTGATGGAATTGAAAAGTGCTCCTGTTTGCAGGAGGCTGAGATGCTGGGAAGTGACCCCCTTGTTGGGTATTCGCCACTGTCCGCTGATTGATGTGGGCTTGACACTGACCCCCATTGTGGGCATTCGCCAGTGCTGTCCCTGTTGCTGGAAATTGAATTGAAATCCCATCGGCGGGGATGTGTTGAAATTAAAAAGGTGTCCCATCAGCGGGGACATACTGAGATCTACTGAGACTATTGTTTGCAAGATTGACTGGAAGCTGACTGGAAGTCCCTGCGACAGGAGTGCTCTGAGATGGCCCTGTCGTCACGGGAAGGTATTGAGGAGGATGGCCCATAGCGAAGGGCTGAGGCGGCTGCTGTCGGTAGTCTTGGGCAGACTCCAATGGTTGTGCTTGATTTGAACTGGAGGCCGGAAGGACCCGGCGTGGTTGCTAAGATTGCTGAACTGGGCCGACCTGATTGTTGGCTGCTGCGATGGTTTGTGCTTGCATGAATTGCAAGAGCATTTCTTACATTGCTCTCATTCCTTGTGCCAATTCTTGCATGATTGGTGTATTCTCAATTGGCTATTGCGCTTGAGGTTGCACTTCGGTTATCTCAAGAGCAGGGAAGAGATGAGTTTCTTCTTCGTGGTCAGACATGGCTTGCTGAGCCCGAGTACGGATTATGCTGCGGAAGGGAAGTTGTTTCCGAACACGTTGAGCCCGAGGAGGCACAATGGTGAGGACTATACTCTTTTTGGGTTTTGGGATTTTCTATTTTTTTTGTTTTAGTTTTGGGTAGAATGCTATGCAGATGAGATTGTATGAGGACTAATGACTTTCAAGTATAGGAATGATTCTGTTTTTCAAGTTAGATCACGACTAGTGGGACTAGCTCATCCCCAGCAAAGTCGCCATTCTGTGGACCCTTGCCATTCCGCGCTCCCACATGACGTTCTCGTCCCTTTCCTTTCGGAAAAAGAAGGAGAGGATGCGTGAGTGCGAATTGCCGTTTGTGCCACTGGCTTGCCTCGTTCTCGAGGGCTTTGTTTGGTTGTTGTGTTAAGCTGGATGTGTTTAAATGAGTTTATATAAGACCAGAGTTGGCGCTAACCAGTTACTTCGAATCTACAGTCGGCCAGACCCCGTAGAAACGTTAGAGAAAGGGATCCGAAGATTCCTTCCTCTAAAATGACTCCTTTTGATCTGCGGCCAGAGGCTCGAGGTAAGGGATCACGGTTACAGGGTGGGAAGAGGTTAAGCACCCCACACACTGCCCGTACCAAAGTACGGTCTCTACTTCACAGAATCGAACTAACACTTGAAAGTCTGTTTTAATCCTCGTACATTCTCATAGATGACATGATGCATGAATGCAGGTCTGAATAGTAAGAGTTTCTGATGGGCAGGTTCCACTAACAGGCAAGCCCAGAGCATACGCTCGAACTAACAGGTGCTTTATGCGGAATGCATGCTGTGTGTTTGAATGATCAAAGTGCTTGTAGTGATATGTACATGAATGCAGGTCTGAACAGTAAGATTTTCTGATGGGTAGGTTCCACTAACAGGCAAGCCCAAAGCATATGCTCGAACTGACAGGTGCTTTATGCGAGATGCATGCTGTGTATTTGAATAATCAAAGTGCTTGCAGTGAAGCAGGGGGGTTGGAAGAAAAGTAAATGTTGCACTTATGCTAGATGCAAATGAGATGATGCTAGTAAGGAACAGCTAGGTGGACGGAGGTGTCGCAAGGGTTGGCTTTGAGTGGTTGAATCAAAACTTGGATGGCTTAGGAGACTTGGACTAGTGGTCAGGCTGAGCTGGACCAGGGCTAGGATCTCCTCACTCGGGCTCTCCTTGGTGGAGGAATGGGCTAAGGGGTAGAGGGACAGATCGCACTCGGGCTAGAGAGAGGGGAAGTGGATGGATGCTGAAATGGGAAGGGGAGGGGGGTATTTATAGCGTTGGAGAGTGGCAGAACCCGTAAATAATTTTGAGCAGCCCCCTGGGGGCCGCCCGTATGGACGCTCCTCGGTTTCCAGCGCGTGGTACAGTCATTTCTCAAGGTTGCTGTTTTAACTCGGTGGGTTGACTCGGTGAGTTGACTCAGCGGGTCGACTCGGTGATTTGACTCGACGGGTTGACTCGGTGTTTTGACTCGACGGGTTGACTCAGCGGGTTAACTCAGCGGGTTGACTCAGTGGGTTGACTCAGGGAGTTTGACTTTTTTAGAATTTTTTTACTGGCTTTTCTTATGGGGGATTTTTCAGGCTGATGTTTAGGGGTGCGTTGACTGGGTTCAGGCTTGAGTTGGGCTATGGATTGGAGCTTATAAGGGTGAGTTTGGCTGAGTTTGGACTTGAGATTTGGGGATATGGTCCTCCATTCATCCAGCTATCTCTACCAAAAGTGTAGCCGAAGGTGGGGTGTCTACAACACCAATTAAGTTTAAAGAATGAGATATTATAATGTCGCAGTTATAACTATAAAAATATGCTAACTAAGAGAGTATAAGGGTGCATGAAAATTAAAACATGGAGCATACATGGAACATGATCAACAAAAAAATATACCTAACTAAGCATAAGTGATCATGCATAATTGGTCATTCTAAGATATACATGAAGCATAAATGATCAAGGCATATATTAGCATACATTAAGCATACAATTTAGCAAGATTAGTTAATCTACATAGGATAACGATTTAGCAAAAGGAAGATATTAATCGAAATCAAGGCTAAATTATCAAGGTGGGCTAATGAGACTTGAATCCTTTGATTTACCCCTAAGCACACAAATGAGGTCGAAATCCTCAGATTTACCTATAGTATTCAGATTCTAGCCATCATCACTAACTATTTCTAGTTTTATTCTTCCTAAGGGTAACTAATTTTTACAACTTCCTCATGAAATTCAGAAAATGAAGAGTGGTTGGGAACTCCTCTTAAAATGGATAATGTGTCATACCCCAAATTCGGGTATGGAAAGTTTCCGTAGTACCCTGAATTTGGCACTCAACTTCAATATGCCAAGTCCCGAGTTCGGCGTACCATAAGAAAGATTTTTAGAGTGATTTTTTATAGTAATAATACCTGAGCATATGGATCCATGATCACGAAACTAAGTGAACAGTCTTCATTATAGATTCAAGCAATTATAAGTATAATGCTTTTTAAAAGGTACAAAGCTCCAACAACTCCTGCATGCACCTTAATGCTTAACACATCTTGTAAAATTTTAAAATTAATGGTATAGCAAACAACGGCTCAATAAGTCAACGACGTGCAATGAGTAAAACACAACTTGTCAGGGTGCTCTCGTAAAAACATTCAAAACAAACATGAGCATGTTATCACAATCAAGCATGTTGTTAGACATGAGCATGTCATCATAGATGAACATGTTATCATAACTGAACGTATCATCATTGTGAGCAGGTTATCACAAGTAAGTATACTACCATAGTGGGCATGTTATTGCGAACTAGTTGATTATCATCGGTGAGCATATTACCATTGTCAAGCACGTCACCAAAACATGGAATCATGAGCCATGGGAGTAGTAGATTATCACATTATCATAGTAAGCTCTGAACTGTACTATCATACAACACGTACTCAGAAGCGGGCATGTCATAGAGAAAAGAGGATAGAATGCTGGATGAATGAATTTTGTCATCATTCATATGATACACCCCTGAACTGCTTGTCATAACCCCATCCCAAAACTCAATCAACCCACATCGTGCAACCCAACTTCTTTAGAGTAAGCAACTAAAGCATGGTGATATCGTACTGCCATATGAAACCGAGAGGGAAGAATGCAATGAAAGTAATGCAAATGCAAAGGAATGCAGAGTGTATATAGGCATACAAGTCCTCCTCAGTAAGTCCACATCTCAGTATAGTTACCAACAATGAAAATCATCGGGGCCTGGTACCCAGAGCCAGTTTGAAACTGGTTGAGTAAAGGCCTCACATACCTGCCTCGTCGGTGAGGGGCCTAAGGCCATACCAAAACCCACCTGGCACGCTGGTGGTGGACTCATTTCAGGGGCTAGTCAAACCCAACCACATTCGCTCCACATCTTCAGCTAGGCTTGGCCGAACCTCTTGTCACCCAGCCACATCGGTGGGATTTAGGCCTACAATAGTCTTCGGCACCATGTGACCTAGAGTATCCACCTAGTCTTGACGATAAGGCTCGATGGTACCACTCGACGTTTAGGGAATTTCACCCATGAACCCAGTATAAGAAACCTAAAATTTTCGGTGTCCACACATACCAACCACGTTGCTGTTGTGGTAGTCTCATTGGTACAACTACGGTGTTGCTGTGGTGTTCAATCCATCACATAGAAGTGCTATGAAAAATGGCATGATAATCCACAAGCATGACATGTAGCATAATCGCACTCAAGCAATGCTATGCATGTAAGCCCCATATGCATATGTGGCAGCCCTGATTATAACTGGGCTCCTCTCTCATCCACATCCAACATCAATTCACGGTCACAGTGGACCAGATATATGTGCCACATCCGCACGACATACATCAAGAGCCTATACTAATGATCCCTTGGACCAGATCACATCCATACAACTATATCATGTGCACCATCATACTCCACCAGTGCATGCATATAATGTCCACATAATCACCCTATGCACACAATGCACTCACATCCATGATGCAAATGGATGGTACGTGCAAATACGATGTGTGCACAAAACTTCATGGATTCCATCCGATTGTTTATTTACCATCCTACTCGTTGATAAGATCACAAACACACCTAAATGGAGGGACTACACAAATATCATCTTCATCCAAAGCTTTTATTGCCCACAAGAAGTTTTTAATGGTCAATTAGATTATTTCCTATACTATGGTCAATCTAGGATTTAGAATTTCATCATTCATGCCCTAAAATGAGCTTTCGATAAGGATGGACGGTGTGGATGTAGTCACATACATCATGGTGGGCCCCACAGTTAGGGTTCCACCACCTTGGTGGATCCGAAGTCCCACCTAAACCGCTCCCTCGCAGCACTCTGCCGCATCCCAACGTCAAAGAGAGCGGATTAGCTGTTACCCTAGTAACGCCTTAGTGGGTGTTACCCTAACAACCCTAACGGTGTGGAGCCCATCTTGATATATTTTTTGTATATCGACGCCATCCATCTGTTTTCACATCTCATTTTAGGACATCCCAAATAATAAGAAGATCCAAATCTTAGGTGGACCATACCAATAGAAACAGTGATGAATAACCGTTAAAAACTTTTTGTGATATACAAAAGTTTTCGATCAATCTGACATTTCTATTTTCCCTTCATCTAGATCTTCTTGACATTGTCAATAGATTGGATTGAAAATAAAAATTATCAAAACCTTACGATAGGACCTTTGTAATTTTTAATGGTGAAGCACTCAATAACCACTGGTGTTTGTGGTATGGTCCACCTGAAATTTATATCTTTATATATTTTAGGACTTCATCATAAAATGACCTAGCGAAATGGATGGACGGCGTGGATACAAACAAATCATCAAGGTGGGCCCCACGGGGATAACACCCACTAAGCTGTTACCCCATCACACCTCCCAACATCAAAGGGGCAGCTTGGGTGCACCCCTGGACTCACCAAGTTCGGTAGATTCTAACTATGGAGCCTACTGTGATATATGTACCTTACATCGACATGGTCCATCCATTTTGAAAGCTTATTTTAGGGCATGATAAAAGAATGAAGCAAATCCAAATCTTAAGTATACCATACCACAAGAAACAGTCGAGATTAAATCCCACCATTAAAACTTCATGGGGGGCACCGGAATTTTTTTTTTTCCATCCAACCTGTTGATAAGGTCAAAAAGACCTGAATGAAGAGACGATACAAATCTCCTTGATCCAAAACTTTTGTGGACCACATAAAGTTTTTAATGGTCGATAACCACTGTTTCTATTATGTTGGTCCAATTAAGACTTGGATCTAAGATATTTTCGAGATCGTGGCCTAAAATGAGTTTCAAAACGGATGGACGGCGTGGATATAAGTAAAATACATCACAGTGGCCTATCTCACCTACCTCTATGGAGCCAGGTGTTGTGGGAAGAATACGAGCTGACCTCTACACCACCAAGGTAAGAATACGAGCTGACCTGAAGATCGGACCCAGTTCAGCTCGCACAGTTCATAACCGATCTGATCACAGACGGAATAGCTCTTATGGGCTGCCGGGTCTGACCAACCCGACCCAAGGAAGAGAAGCAGCCTTCATTAACGACATCACCAGGTCGACCGCCTTGCGACCTGATTCGGTTTTCGTAAACCTCTAAGTCTGTGCGTGATAAGGGGAAGGAAATCCGGGAGATCTTTTACCAACTCGCCGAAAGATCCTCGAAGATCACGGGACAGTTCCTAAAATCCCAAAGATCCGGGGATCCCTCCCCTAAGATCATGGCTTCAAAAGGGAATAAGACTCTGCAACCTAGGTCTATAAAGAGACACGTCTTCTTCTTTATGGAGGTGCGAAAAAACAAAAACTAAAAAAAAGTAGAGATTCAATCTTTGGAGATCTCACTAACTTAAGCATCGGAGGGCTAACGGCTGGACCCCAGCCACCCCCCTTAGTTTTCCTTTTGTTCTACAGGATCCAACCCTTTGTCAAGAAGGAGATCAGCGGCATCCATCCATCAGTTTCAAAGAGTCTTCACCATCGTCTGTTGACGAATTTACAGCATCAACAGATTGGCGCCGTCTGTGGGAACTCTTCGCAGAGTCCTTTAAGTAGGAAAGCCGTGTTCTTACCCAATCACTGAAGATGATTTCAACTGCATCTTTCCTTTTTTACTATGGTGGGGAAAAGAAAGTACAAAGGGAAAGCGCCCGCGATCGATGGACCTTCAGACGATCAGATATCGGAAAATGAAGGATCGTTTCCCGAAATTCCCGCTATCCAGCTCGGAGGAAACTCTCCTCTTTCCGCCCAACAGGGGAGACAACAGAGACCCCGTAACCGAGGGGTCAGGTTGTCTCTTCTTGAAGAGCAGGTAGGGGGAGTAAACCAAAAATTAGGGGGAGTCGACGAACGGTTGGGCTATGTAGACCAGCGACTGGACGAAATTAAAGCTCTGCTAACTGGCCTAGCTCACCCAACCGTGTTGAACGATAAAGACCGCGAGGGATCTCGGCATACCCATTCTCAGCCGCAACAAACCTTGCACTCCCACTAGGCCCGACCGTCGCAGCGTTCTCAGCATCCCACTCCGATGGAAGAAAACGAGGTCGCTAGCCGAGCAACCGAGACTAGACCTCGACCAACGACAAGCTTGCCCGCCACCGACCTGCGACACAGGCTCGAGGAACGGAGAACAGCTCGTCTCGCACACGAACGAGTTGATCACGAAGCCAGCAACAGGATTGACGACAATTTGGGCCCACTGGAGGCCGAGCTGAAGGAACTGCGAGAACAAATGGGCGATCTCCAAAGAGCACAACGGGCCCGAGCCCCAATCGTCGTAGATGCACTGGTCGATTCATCTGAGTCGCCATTCACCGACGAGATTCGTGAGGAACCCCTTCCCAAAGGGTTTAAAGTTCCCCAGTTGAAGCAGTACTCTGGAATTGGAGATCCGGCGGAACACTTAGAGAACTTCAAAGTCCGCATGGATCTCCTCGGGGCCAATGGGCATATCATGTGCAAGGCCTTTCCGTTGTCCTTAACAAGTTCGGCATGGACTTGGTTCCGCAACCTAAAACCCCGCACCATCAGTTCATTCTCTCAACTAAGCCGAGCTTTCGCTACTCAGTTCATTGGGAGCACTGACCCGCGGAAGCATTCAACTCATCTCGCTGCGATCAAACAAAAGGAAGATGAGCCCCTGAAAGATTACTTCACGCGCTTCAATTCCGAAGCTGTGCAAATTGAAAACCTCTCGCAAGATGTACTGTTGCACACCATGATCGGAGGATTACGGGACCGAAGGTTCCTTTGGTCTGTCGGAGAAGAGCCGCCTCAGTCCGTGGCAGAACTTTTAGATCGGGCAGCAAAACACATCAACGCCGAAGAGCTGGTCAATGCTCATCGACCGATGACCAAAAATAAGGATCGGCCGGATAGCAGTAACTCGAAAAGACACAGGTCAGAACGAAAGTCCGAGCAAAGATCGCCAACCCGGAATAGACCCGCTCGCTGAACGAAATCACCTGCGCCACGGTTCGATAAGTACACTCCGCTCAACAAAACCATCGAGCAAGTGTATTTAGCAGAGAAAGGAAAATACAATTTCGAACGACCTGCAAAGATAAAGACCGACCCCAATAGGAGGTCGAAATCGAGGTACTGTTTGTACCACAAAGACCACGGTCACAACACCGTGGACTGCTTTGATTTGAAGCGACAGATAGAAGCCCTGATCCAGCAAGGCTTCTTGAAGGATTATATTGCTCAGCGTTCAGATGGGCGAGGAGATGAAGGACGGGTCACCGACTTGACAGGGGAACAAAGCAACAACCCTGTGGAAGAAATTCACATGATTTTCGGAGGGCCGACTACTGGAGACACAGGAAACTCTCGCAAAAGCTACGTGCGGCAAGGAAGGACGTCCTTACCGAAATCTACTGTCAATATCACCAGCCGACCTACGAAGGTCGCGAAGGTAACCTCACAAACAATAACCTTCACCGAAGAAGACGCCCGAGGGGTCATACATCCACATGACGACTCCCTTGTCGTTGCGTTGATGGTCGCCAATAAAAAACTCCACAGGATGATGGTCGACACGGGCAGTTCGGCTGATATCCTATACGCGTCGGCATTTGAAAAAATGAAGATCGACCGATCTCGACTTAGACCAGTCAAGACAGCATTAACTGGGTTCACGGGGGATAGCATCATGCCCGAAGGAGAGATAACTCTACCAGTCACCGCAGGAGAAGAACCAAACCAGAAAATAATAATGGTCGACTTCCTTGTCGTAAATGCCCCCTCTGCTTATAACGCCATTATCGGCCGTCCTATCCTGCGAGCTCTCAAAGCTGCCGTTTCCATCTATCACCTTGCGATGAAATTCGAAACCGACGAAGAAATTGGCGTGGTCAGGGGAGATCAGCAGGAAGCCCGTCGTTGCTATGAGCTTTCCCTACGAGGGAGGAATAAAAGTGCAGTATCAACCGTTTCTCATGCGACCTCTCTTGATCCGAGAGAGGAAGAGAAGGAGCGCGGGTCGCCCGCAGAAGAGCTGGTCGACATTCCGTTGTCTGATACCGACCCGACCAGAACTATCAAGATCGGATCATGTTTAGAAGGCAAGGTGCGGGAGGACCTGATCACCTTCCTGAAGGAGTACGCGGACGTTTTTGCATGGTCCCATGAAGAGATGCCTGGAATTTGCCCAGAAGTGATGGTCCATCGGTTAAACGTCGACCCAACCAATAAACCAATACGTCAGAAAAGGCGTTCTTTCAATACAGAAAGGTACATGATCATCGAAGAAGAAGTACAGAAACTGCGCAAGGCTGGATTCATCCAAGAAATATGCTACCCGGAATGGCTCGCAAACGTTGTTCTCGTCAAAAAGAACAACCGGAAATGGAGAGTCTGTGTAGACTACACTGACCTGAACAAGGCCTGTCCTAAAGACAGCTTCCCTTTGCCACGAATAGATCAGCTCGTCGACGCGACCGCCGGGCACTGAGCTCCTCAGCTTCATGGACGCTTACTCTGGATATAATCAGATCCAAATGCACGCTCCCGACAGGCAAAAGACAGCATTCATTACAGATCGGGGGCTCTACTGTTATAAGGTTATGCCCTTCGGGCTAAAAAATGCCGGAGCGACTTATCAACGACTAGTAAACAAGATGTTCGCAGACCAACTTGGCATAACTATGGAAGTATACGTGGATGATATGCTCGTGAAGAGCAAACGATCAGAGAACCACGTCTGCGACCTCTTTACTGCGTTCAGAATATTACGAAAATATCAAATGAAGCTTAATCCCAGCAAATGTGCTTTCGGGGTAAGCTCGGGAAAATTCCTTGGCTTCATTGTAAACCAGCGGGGAATTGAAGCCAACCCTGAAAAAATTCAGGCACTCCTCGACATGAGCTCGCCTCGCACAATAAAGGATATCCAGCGGCTCACAGGAAGAATTGCGGCGCTCAACAGATTCGTCTCAAAGGCTACAGATCGATGCCTCCCCTTCTTCAAGCAGCTACGTAAGTGCAAGGAGATGATTTGGACCTCAGACTGTGAGCAAGCTTTCTGCGAATTGAAAGCATACCTCGGCTCTCCGCCACTGTTGTCTAAACCAGCCCATAAAGAAGAACTACTCTTGTACTTAGCTATCTCTCCGGCGGCAGTCAGCTCAGCATTAGTCCGAGACGACAAAGGAACCCAAAGGCCTGTTTACTACGTCAGCAAAGCCCTGCTCGATTCCGAAACCCGATACCCGACAATAGAGAAGCTAGCCTTGGCTCTAATCACCTCAACCCGGAAATTGAGACCGTACTTTCAAGCGCACCCGATAGCTGTGCTGACTGATCAACCATTGCGGCAGGTATTACAGAACCCAGAAACCTTAGGCCGTCTCGTTAAATGGGCCGTCGAGCTCGGTGAATTCGACATCAAGTATCGGCCTCGAACTGCGATTAAAGGTCAGGCCATCGCCGATTTCATCGTCGAACTAACTGAACCTCTCGAAATGGAAGACGACAGCAAATCTGAGTCGCCACAAGAAAGTAACTACTGCGCTCCGACCTGGTTATTGCACGTCGATGGGTCTTCCAATTCACGAGGCTGCGGGGCCGGTCTCGTCCTGACAGCACCGGACGGGATCCAAATTCAATATGCTCTCCGGTTCGGATTTCGAGCCTCAAACAACGAAGCTGAGTATGAAGCGCTTCTAGCTGGCCTCCGCCTCGCCTCTGAAGTAGGGGTCCGATCTATAAAAATACATAGTGACTCTCAGTTGGTGGTCGGACAGGTGACCGCAGAATACCAGGCGAAAGGGGGGAAAATGTCAGCTTACCTAACAAAAACTCAAGAGCTGCTGTCACGATTTGATCAGTATGAAATTGTTCAGGTCCCGAGAAGCAAAAATATGAACGCGGATTCTCTCGCGAAACTCGCCTCATCAGACGACGACGACCTCGGTAGGATTGTTCCCATCGAGTTCCTCCCTCAACGAAGTATATCGTCAAACGAGGCAGCGGGGGTTTTTCCAGCAACAGCTACCCCTGATTGGAGGGACCCTATCGTTCGGTTTTTACAGACGGGCGAACTGCCCAACGATCAGAAAGAAGCTCGGTGAATTCGCTATAGATCAGCTCGGTATACTATGATCGACGGGATCCTCTACAAGAGAGGATTTTCTTTTCCTTGTTTGCGTTGTTTGGGAGCCGAGGAAGCTGATTACGTGTTGCGTGAAATCCATTTTGGTTGTTGCGGAAATCATTCTGGTGCTCGAGCACTAGCACAGAAGGTGATCAGGCAAGGATATTATTGGCCTACCATCCAGCACGACGCCTGGGAAATTGTTAAGAGATGCGACGGGTGCCAACGATTTGCCCTAATTCCTCACTTGCCACCCGAGGAGCTCATTCCCATGTCTGGACCATGGCCATTCGCTCAATGGGGAGTCGACATCATTGGCCCTCTTCCGATGGGGAAGGGACAGGTGAAATACGCAATCGTTGCCGTCGATTATTTCACGAAGTGGGCAGAAGCAGAACCGTTGGCGACTATTACCGAGAAGAAAACAACAGATTTTATTTGGAAATCAATCGTGTGCCGATTCGGAATTCCGAATACAATAGTCACTGATAATGGGCGACAGTTTGACAACGAAAGATTCCGGAATTTCTGTAAAGGTCTGAGTATCAAGAATGTGTATTCCTCTCCCCACCACCCGCAAGCCAACGGTCAGGTCGAGGCAGTTAATAAGATTATTAAAAATCATCTCAAAACAAAACTCGGGGAGAAGAAAGGTGCCTGGGCTGACGAACTTCCTGAAGTACTTTGGGCCTATCGGACCACAGCTCGGTCCACAACTGGGGAAACACCTTTTTCTTTAGCTTTTGGAGCAGAAGCTTGTTGTCCCAGTAGAGGTCGGGATGCCCACGAGCAGGACAAGCCAACATCGACCTGACAGAAACGAAGAACAGTTACGGATAAACTTGGACCTACTCGATGAAGTTCGCGAAGCATCCCAAATACGATTGGCAGCCTACCAGCAACGGATTAGGCGATACTATAATTCCCGGGTAAAGGAGCGGCGGTTTCGAGCTGGCGACATGGTTCTCAAAAAGGTCGGTACTAAAGACAAAATCGCTGCCTTCAGCCCTAACTAGGAAGGGCCTTATAGGGTACTCGGCTCACGTCGTCCTGGTACTTATTGGCTCGAAGACATGCACAGCCGGCCCCTTTCCCACCCCTGGAATGCTGACCACCTGAAGATCTACTATCCATGAGCGGGCGGGATCTCGTCTGAAATATATGTTCCGAGGTGATGGTTCAGTAAAAATTGTTTCAAAATTTCCTAAGTGTTGTGAACAACAGATCGGCCTAGCAGAGTTAACGTTCCGAGCTGAATTCTGCACTACTCCCTACAACTGTTTTAATATAATGGCCGAGTTTATGACAATGAGCTCAGTCACTTCGAGACTTGTGTATGCACGAAAAAGAAAAAATGAAGTACACAACGTTTGAATAAAATGCCTCTGAGGGCTTGCATTAAAGTAAAGAGTTTCCTTTACATTGTAAAAAAAAAAAAAAAAAAAAAAATTCAGCTTTCGGTGGCATTGGATGGCCCGGCTGCAGCCCCCTTTGAAGGTCCCTCCCTTGCGACTTCATCCTCATCTTCATCATTGTCGACTGGAGTCAGGTCGAGATCGGGGAAGTGTTTGAGAACGAGCCTCCTGCAATCCTGGAAGCCATGATTGTACAGCTCCTCAGAAATTGCATTCAGCCTCTCAAACTTGGCTTCTGCGTCCTTGGCGTCAGCCAGAGCCTTCATCTGGACCTCCTTCAAAAGCCGGGCCAGGTCCACCTTCTCCTCCTCAGCTGTCTTGAGAGCAGCCTCTAGCGACTCGACCTTGTTACCCTCAGACTGGGCTTTGGCTGAGGTCTCCCTCATCGCCTCCTCCAGAGACTGGACTTGTACTTGAGACACTTCCAGCTCCGATTGGGCCACCTTCAGCTCGGACTGAGCTGTCTGCAGTTCAGCTTGGGCTGTCTGCAACTCCGTCTGAGCCGTTGCCAACTCAGACAGCTTCTTCTTCAGCTCGGTCTTCATCGCCTCAGTCTTATTCTTCCAGGAAGAGGCGGCAACCAGAGCTTTCTGCATCTGGTGTGTCCGCTCAGCCATCTTCTGGCGGATCATAATCAGCAAGGCCGAGTCCTACAAAGACAAGCTACAACAGTTAGTAATATAATGGTGGAACGAATGAAGAAAAAGAAGAAGAGAAAGAGACAATCAGCTTACCCTGAGACTGCTCTCGATGGCAACACCGACCATCTGATCAGGATCTGACGTCGCGATAGAATTCAGATCCTGAGGGATGCTCTGGTTAACGTCCATATAGGCGTTAACTCCCTCTTTCCAGGTCGCAAAATGCTCCGTTACCGGAGGCATGTCGACCTGGTCCTCGCGCTGCTCGGCCCCAGGAGCGTTTGTAGGGCGAGAAGCCCGGGGAGCCGTGGGAGGTCGCGACGACCCGACCTCAGCAGGGGTGCGGGCAGGCCCCACTGAAGTCGATGCTGTCGGAGTACCAGAAGAACTGGCACGAGTCGCTGGGCGACCCGCCGACGGCTCGGCTCGGGAATCCGAGGTGTCCGGTACGTTAACAACCGGAACCCCGGAAGCAGGAGGCCGGGCAGCCGGAGTCTCACCCCCTGCGGGAGATGAACCCTGAGGCTGACCAGACCCACATACGAAGGATCGGGGCAACCTTTGTTGCCCCTGAGCCTCCGTGGCCATCCTCTTGCTCGGAGGTTCCGCCGAGCTCTCCCCACGCTCTAGGAGCCGAGCAGGGATCCGGCGGGACTTAGAAACCGCCTTCGGAGCCATGCCTGTCCAAAACACGAGGCAAAGTGTCAGGACACAACACTTGAAAAATTGATAAAGTAAAACGCGAATATCTACATTACCGACCTGATTCAAGGACGGATTCCACAGTAATTAAGCTGCGGAAGTTCCTTTCGACGAGCGGGTACTCCCGTGCAGCTCGGATCTGCCTCTCTTGGACTGCAGAAAGAGCTACTCTAATGGCCACCGAGGCTGCAAAGACAAAGAAACACGTGTCAGAATAAGGGAAAGTAGGGATAGGTGAGAAGCATTAGAAATTTGAAAAAATTTTCTAAGTATAGCTCGACCTGGCAGAGCAAAATCAGCTCGGACTCGATGCTCCAGAGGGCGAAGCTCGTCCGACGAAGCCTCCCAATCCCCCGACACAAAAAGCCATTTCCTCTTCCAGATTCTGGTCGAGGATAGCAGGCCGGTCACTATCGAGCCCCCATGGCCCGGGTGGGAAGAGAGGTAATAAAGACCATGACCTCCCAAGGACTTAAGGCTGTACATGGAGAACAGCTCGTTCGAGGTCAGGTCATTATTCCCTACTCTCTGCCACAATATGTAGCATCCCACCATACACCTCCAGCCATTAGGTTGGAGCTGGCTCGGTGCGAGGCCTAGGGTGTTAAGGACCTCTCGCACAAAGGGGTGCAGGGGTAACCTGAGCCCGGCCTCTAGGTGCATCAGGGAGATAACGGTTTCTCCCCGGCGAGGTCGGACTCGGTCTATCAGCTCGGTCCGGAATCCTAAGACCAACAGATTCCGGAATCCCGTACGTCCTTCTCGCATTATCTAGGTCTCTCTGGGTAATCCGCGAGACCACCCCGTCCAGCTCGAAGGCATCTCTCTGAGCCGTCTCCCCAACTCCTGGCTCAGGAACCTCAGATTCCTCTTCATTCACAGGATCGGCCGTCCTGGAATGCGATTCTCTGGGATCGATATCCTGATGCTCTGGTGGAGGTGGGTCCGATTCGGAATCTCCAAACCTCACCATCGGGATAGCATCAGAACAGGAGGTCTCCGACATTCTGAAAATTACAAAAAGGAAGAAGATCTTCTAAGAAGATGAGAAGAGCGTACCCTAAGTGACTGGTACGCCGGCCGGATGAGAGATGACAGAGAATGGAGAAGGAGAACCCGAAAAGAGAAAGAGAAAGGAAAGCAGGATCAGAGAAGAAAAGAATTTTTTCAGAAATCCGCTAACTCTCGAGTTTTATATCCGAAGGACTATTCGGCATTTAATGCGAGGATCCCGCGTGACGGCTCTTGATTGAGGCATACAAAAAGTAACGTGCCACCCCAGACACGTGGCATCACCCCGTTCGATAATATTCTGTTGGGCGCTGATACGCCGTACAAGCGAATGATGACGCCTCGATTTTTTGAACGACGCATTAAATACCGCTTTCCCGCCCGTTGAGATGACGGCGCGACAGCGCGACAGCTGTGAAACATTAAGGGAAGCCAGATCGACGTATCTTCTTTATCAAGCTACTCCCGAGATAGACGAGCTAGACTCAGGAGTGGGGGGACTTCTGTTGTGGGAAGAATACAAGCTGACCTCTACACCACCAAGGTAAGAATATGAGCTGACCTGAAGATCGGACCCAGTTCAGCTCGCACAGTTCATAACCGATCTGATCACAGACGGAATAGCTCTTATGGGCTGCCGGGTCTGACCAACCCGACCCAAGGAAGAGAAGCAGCCTTCATTAACGACATCACCAGGTCGACCGCCTTGCGACCTGATTCGGTTTCCGTAAACCTCTAAGTCTGTGCGTGATAAGGGGAAGGAAATCCGGGAGATCTTTAACCAACTCGCCGAAAGATCCTCGAAGATCACGGGACAGCTCCTAAAATCCCAAAGATCCGGGGATCCCTCCCCTAAGATCATGGCTTCAAAAGGGAATACGACTCTGCAACCTAGGTCTATAAAGAGACACGTCTTCTTCTTTATGGAGGTACGAAAAAACAAAGACTAAAAAAAAGTAGAGATTCAATCTTTGGAGATCTCACTAACTTAAGCATCGGAGGGCTAACGGCTGGACCCCAGCCACCCCCCTTAGTTTTCCTTTTGTTCTACAGGATCCAACCCTTTGTCAAGAAGGAGATCAGCGGCATCCATCCATCAGTTTCAAAGAGTCTTCACCATCGTCTGTTGACGAATTTACAGCATCAACACCAGGGATCCACCGAAGTCTCGCCTCCAATGTCAATCAGCTACGTGTCGTCAGGATGACCATGCAATCCGAGTAAAGAAGCAGCTTTACATTTTTCTAACTCAGTATCGTAATTTCTGATGGAGATGGGCAGACATCTCATTCAATGGATCTGATTAATATTTAAAGAGTAATGAGCTTTCCTTGTAGTAGCATTTGTATCCATCCCCATCAACACACTCATCTGAACCGTTCACTAGGTCATAATAATTTGATAAATCTATTTGGAGGGTCCCACCGTGAATTGTTTATGATTCTAAAGAATCACTTTCTTTATGTAATCAATTCTCTCCATCCATTCCCATCATTGTATGAAAATTAATGGATGTAAGAAAAATAAGTTCAAAATAATGATGGAATGCATTATCATATGGATTTCAATTTTACTTTATATAATAAGGAATGTGTAATAAAATTAATGGATGATTCAGATCGATTTAATAGATTGTTTAAGCTTCCTTATACGACTAGGAGTGCTATAAGTTATAACTTATACTCTTGGAGCTCTGGATCTTTTTCTAATATAAAAATATAAAAAAAAAAATTGGTAACGATGATAGGTGGGAGAAGCGGATTGCGTCCTGCCCGCCCCTGCCTGTACGGACTCGTTCGGGGCCAGGTTCTGTGGTGCCCACCATGATGTTTTAGTTTTATCCAATCCGTCTATATATTTTATCAGATTATTTTAAGCCATTGAACCACAGTGGGGATTGAATTTTCACCATTAAAAATTTCTTGGGCCGGTAGAAATTTTGATTAAGATGATATTTGTGTTTTCCCTTCATCTAGATCTATGTGACCTTATTAACAGGTTAGATGGCAATCAAACATCACTGCGGGCCTTTGGAAGGTTTCAATCGGTGGGTGTCATAATCACCGCTACTTCCTGTAGTGTGGTCCACTTGAGCCTTGTATCTCCCTCATTTTTGGGACAATATCCTAAAATGATCGGAAAAAATGGACGGACTGCGTGGATAAAACCTATACATCATGGTGGTCCCCACAGAACCCCGAGCCCCTGCCCGGACCGAGTCCGTCCAAGCCAGCAGGTCGCAATCCACTTCTGCAGGTGGGTATATTGACCAAGGACTAACTCATTTTGTAAGTAATAGATAAGTAAGATCACAGGTTAGCTGAGTAAGTGGGCCCCACCTGGATGTGAAAAGATAGAACCATCGACAACATGCCCACAGCAACTGAAGATGGTCATCCATTCATCTCAAATTAACCGTCCAAATCCTCTGCCCCACTTAATATCATAAAAAGGCCCAAATCCAAATCCATCGACTGATCCTAAACTCCGATTAACGGATATCTTTTGGTTGAATTTGGACCGTTGAATATTTTTATTATAACCATCCGGCCAACTATCGGAAGATGGGATCATCAGTTCACTATAAAACTTTGGTCTATGCCCATCTAAAATGATGCCCATTATTTGAACGGTTTGGATTCATTTAAATGTCTGACACGTCCACAGAAGAGGCTTTAACACGGGTAGTTAGCCATGCCGGATCTAAGTGACCTTTTCTCACTAAATACGGCCAAATTTTTTTGTTTTGACGTCCATTACGACGTGATTCAGTGAGCGGGCAGAATACGTGTACTAGATCCGTGCATACGTCACACATGTCAGAAATCAGAACCGTTCATCAGGTAGGACGCACTGTGACATATCATATACCAAAGAACTTTTTTCTAACTGTCCATTTTGGTCATAAGATATTTACGTGCCTGATTAGAGGAATCAAATTAATTTTCAATGATGGTATTCTTAAGTTAATCTCTACACGATGAATGGCTACGATCTCTCACACGTGTTCTGTAGCCACGGATCTCTGCAAGTATTTCTGCTTCCTCACATGAGCCGCTGACAGTACCATCGCCATTTTCGTTTTTTTAATACAAGAACGACAAAGTTCGTTTTGACGTCCGTTTCTCATGAGAAAATCTAATGGTCAGGATAATCTGGCTCTAGAAAAGTGGGCATAGTGTACAGTGGAGGCTAGCAAGTATTAAGAAAATCTGAGCCATTGATAAGGTCGAGCCCGCCATGTGAATTCAACGGTATAGAAATGAGAACGCTCCACAAACCATGTTAGCCAATTTGCACGAAATAATTTAATGGATACAAATAATATTTTAAATAGCTTATATTAGTTTGAAATTTATTTATAGGAATAAAAAATTTTGGGCTCAACTGATGGACGGATCCGATCTTTCCAGTTTGCCATGTTGGCACATTTGGAGGACATTATGAGGACTCAACTACACACGCGCGTGGGACCAGAAACATTGCATTTTTAATAGGATTCGCACCTTTCAATGTTGACTTAGCTGGCTTCTTTTACGAGTTAGTTTTGTCTCCATCGCGAGTTATTATGCAACGTATGTCGCAGCCCATTGGAGCCTTCAGTCTGAGTTATCTGATTATCGAATATGTAGATATTTTCAAACATATGATAGGAGATCAATTCGAAGAAAATTATTGTTAATGGACGGTTTTGATCATCACTTTCTGGAGATGCATTTAGAGCAGGGAAAAGAAAACTTTCAATGGCTCTCATCAACTCTAAAAATCAATAGTTAGGATCACCACAGAAGCGTGACTATTGAAAATAAAAAAATTTAATTCATCGAGTAAAGACAATATGGACTGTTCAAATAATCGGAAAATACTACAATGTGGGCCCCAGTCGGTGGCGACACGCGCTGGATTGATTCCTGCAGAGGATACAAAACAGAATCTTGATTCGTTCTCGAGAAGCCGCCAACGATTACTGTGTCCTGATAGGTTACTTTGGTAATTTTCTGTTTTCACATGTATTTTTTCGAAAGAGAAAAAGTATTGATACTCTGCGAGAGAGTATGAATCCATACACTTTCACAAGGCCGTACTCTATGAGACAGACATTTTTCTATATCTAAACCGTCCGAAATATTGGGTGCTACATCATATGAAGGAAAAATAAATAGACGATCTTATTCTCTTAGTGATGAATATTTTTCATTTGTATTTGGACCACTGACATTGATTTCAATTGTCCATTTTGTGTCCACGTGAATGCATGTCAGTCCGATCCATCCAAAAGTGGGCCCCAATGGGGAATGTGGCAAATTTACGCTAAAAAACAATCATCCACGTTTGCAAATTTTTAGGCGGCGAGAATGAGAAATTGTTCATGGTCCAAATTCAACAATCAAACATCCAAGGACGCGAAATTTAGATCTTCAAATCAATCTGATTATAATCTCATTTCCATCTAAAAAACGGGACCCATCATTTGGACGGTTTTGATCAAGGAATATACATTCAACCATGGGATAAAAGTGTGCGGGAGTACAGATTTCCACAAGGTAGGTTATAACAAAAATCCACGTGATGTGTCATCAGCAGCCGTTCCAAAAGACGAAAATGCCCTCTAGTAAAAACGAAGGAATTTCTCAATCTGATCTTCTCCTATAAATCTCTCTCCATTTTCGACACAAATCCTCACCACACACACCCAACAATGGCATCCCATCTGGGCCTTTGGCTACTATTTCTGATGGCCTGTGCAGCGTCGATCACGGCCGAGCAGTGTGGCCGGCAGGCTGGCGGTGCTACATGCCCAGGCAACCTATGCTGCAGCCAGTATGGGTGGTGTGGGTCCACAGATGAGTATTGCACTAATAACTGCCAGAGCAACTGTAAGCCCAGTGGTGGGCCACCATCCGGCGGCGAAGGGGCGACGGTCCGGGCCACGTACCATTTCTACAACCCCGAGCAGAACGGCTGGGATCTGAATGCTGTGAGTGCCTACTGCTCGACGTGGGACGCTAGCAAGTCCTATGCATGGAGGAGCAGGTATCGGTGGACAGCCTTCTGTGGGCCCGTTGGACCTAGTGGACAGGCCTCGTGTGGAAAGTGTTTGAGTGTAAGTATACAGGGTGTTTCAGTGTAGTATCCTTCATGGGTTATCTTTTTAGCTGTAGGCCCAGCAAATGTGAGACCATCTTGGCCGTTTGTTTATTGGGCCAGGGCCTGATATTGATGCCAACAGACCTATGCTTGAATGGGGCCCGTTAATCTGTGGGTTGTGATTTAGATAATGAGTAAGGCCTAATCGGCTACAAAGCACACATTGATCCATGTGAATTTAGTGTGGGGCCCACACCATACGAGGGAGGGACCGACCAATTTCCTTTGGGACGAAAAGATTGGGATTCGGATTCGGTAGTGGCTCCTGCAGTGCCTAGATCTGGGAAGGCTCTGCAGGCCCCACCACGATGTATGTATTTTATCCAGGCCGTTCATCCATTTTTTATCATTATTTTAGGGGATGAGCCCAAAAATGAGGCAGACCCAAATCTCAGGTGGACCACACCATAGGAAAACAGTGTCAATTGAACACTCGCCATTAAGAAGTTTCTAGGGCCCACTAATGTTTGTTTGCCATCCAACCTGTTGATTAGGTCATGCAGACCTGGATGAAGGAAAAAACAAATATCAGCTTGATCTAAAACTTGGGTGGCCCCAAGAAGTTTTTAACGTTGAGAGTTCAATCCCCACTTTTTCTTCTAGTGTGGTCCACCTGAGCCTTGAATCTGCCTCATTTTTGGAATAATGCCCTAAACTGAGCTGAAAGAATGGACGGATGGCATGGATTAAACACATACATCTTTGTGGGGCCCACAGCACCGTCGGTACCGGAGGGGTCACTACCGAGTCTTGAGTCCAAAAGATAATTACCCCACTAATTTTCGATTGGTGGGCCCAGAATAACGCCAACGTGTGCCTGTGGGCCCAAAAAATTTGGGACCCAGCACAGAACTTCATTTTTTTCCTTTCGGTAGAAATAGAGGGTGTGCCTCTGTTTTCAAATGGGGCCCACGCAATTTTCTGACCAATCTCTTTTAAGCTTCCTAAGTAGTTATTATTAGTGAGCTGTTTGTGGAGAAAATACCGATCAGCTGTTTGATAATTGGGCAGGTGACGAATCGGGCCACTGGAGCTCAGAGGACCGTAAGGATCGTTGATCAGTGCAGCAATGGAGGGCTGGATTTGGATGAAGGGGTTTTCAGGCAATTGGACACCGATGGTAGTGGCTATGCTCAGGGCCACCTCATGGTTGACTACGTGTTTGTAAACTGCAACGACGGATTGAGTGTTGAGATCTATCGCTCTTCGTCTTAGTAATGATAAGTATGTGGCTTTTCCTGTATAAAAATAAAAATAAAGCAGGCCATTGTGAGTGGACCGTTCAATAAATGCATTGGTTATGTAAGTTTTGACTTAGCGCATCTCTTGATCATGATTTTTACTATTATATGGATGTCTATTTACAATGGGGCTGTTCTAGTTCACCATGATAAACCCATGTTGGCTTATTGGGCACCACCATTGATGAATCTAGATCGTCCATTTGGCAAGGATCCATGATTGCAAAGAACAGGATAATTGGGTGGTCAGGATTTTACCATCTAACAATTTCAACGTAAAAGAACCCAAAAGCAGGAGTAAAATACTAGGTGGCGCCAAGTCCCGGTTGGCCTTGACTGGCCCCTAAGCCTAGGTCCTAATGCGCTAAAGAGGCCATGCCCAAGAAGGGCCAGCTAAGGTAGCGCTGGGTTGGGCTAGAGGTAGGCCTGTAAGTTAAAAGATAAGTTATTTTAGAATATATTTACAATGGATAAATAATTGATGAGTGTTTTTTTTTTTTTAATTATTGTACTCTTTTTATAATTCAAATTTTTATTTATTTATTTAATTTTGCACATAGTAAATAAGAGCCTTCGTTATTAACTCAGGATCTGCTCCACCTAATTTTCCGCCCAATGCATGGCATTATGTAAGTGTATTAATATATTATTCACTTCTAAAGTGGGATCCACAATTTGAACAGATTATAAATGCCTGTGTATCATCCATCACACTCCACCAGAGTATCAATACCGAGGTGCTATATGCTTGGGGCTGTAAATGGGTCAGCGGACCCGATGGGGTACTCGGACCCAACCCATTTAGACTCGACTCATTTGTTAAATGGTACAGGTCTGGGTCCAAGAATAGACCCAGTTGCTAAACGGGTTTGGGTCTGATTTCCTTTATATTAGGCCCCCGGCCCGACCTGAACCCATTTAATTAGTGAGCGGGTTTGGCTTATGTTTCAAGGGACCCGTCTAGCCCAAACCCGTCCAGACTCAATTTTAAGCCTTGTAAAATACTTGCATACTTGATCTAGACCTGGACCCATTAGACCCTACCCATTTATAAATGGGTCTGGGTGGATCTCCATCTACCAAACCCGGACCCATTAGACCCTACCCATTTATAAATGGGTCTGGGTGGATCTCCATCTACCAAACCCGGACCCATTTATAAATGGGTTTGATAGGTTGACCTGAACTCGACTCGGACGCGCCCATTTAATAAAAAGGTCTAGGTCTAAAATTTGGACCCAGACCCGCTTAGTAAATGAGCGGGTCTGGTTTTGGCTAAACCCAACCCGAACTCGACCATTTACAGCCCTATATATGCTACATAGGTATATGGTTTACCGGGAGCGGATTAGGTGAGACCCGAATCCACCCAGGTGAGTGTGAATCCTGATTGTGGGGCTCACGGTGATGTATGTTCTTTAAATCCACTCCATCCAACCATTTTGAAAGGTTATGTTAGTGCATGATTCAAATAATAAAGTTGACTAGGTGGACCATACCACAAGAAACAGTCGTGATTGAATCCCCACCATTAAAAACTTCACGGATTCCACCAGAATGTTTATTTGCCATCCAACCTGTTGATAAGGTCACAAACACCTAGATGAAGAGACCAAACAAATATCATCTTGATCCAAAGCTTCTGTGGCCCACAAGAAGTTTTTAATGTTCAATCCCCACTGTTTCCAGTACTGCGGTCCATCTGGGATTTCGAGCTGCTTCATGTTTTGTATCATGACCTAAAATGAGCTTTTAAATACGGACCGACACGTGAATGAAGTCAAATACATCACAGACTCATAGTGGGCCCCACAGTCAAGGGGTCTCACCCACCTAGGTGGATCCCGGGTCTCACCTAATCTGCGTTGGATTGCGTCCTTCCTCCATACTGAGCTGTGGAGGGGCCCACCGTGATGTATCTGTTTATCCACTACGTCCACTCCGTTTCTAAGATCATGCCGACTATACGAGACCAAGAATGAGGCAGGTCCAACGGTCAGATCGACCACACCAGAAATGACTCTTGCATTTGCAACCCAAGCTCAGTATTTGGTGTGGTCAACCTGACCGTTGGACCTGCTCATTCTTGATCTCATATGGTCGGCCAGATCTTAAAAATGAAATGGACGGAGTAGATGAACAGATACGTCACGGTGGGCCCCTCCACAGCTTTTGCGTCTATATTGAGGAAGGACGCAATCCGACTCCGGTCTATGTTACTTATACCTATATACTGTAGGATAGACTGCGGAAACTGGCCGGGCTATTTATTATTGGCCCTTGCCGAGCCTAGCCCGAACACCAGGCTTAAATTTCAAGCCTTGGCCCTTCGGGACCAGGTCGTCCTGGCTGCGCTGTGCAGCCTAGCCCATTGCCACCCCTACAAAAGTACAAATGGTGAGAATGGGCTGGGCTGGATGGGGCCAGTCGGGTCTGCCGAGCCAGACCCGATCGTATTATTGGGCTCGATCCTGTGGACGTCTCAGAATTATGTTATCAAACCTTCAAAGGCCCCAATTCAGACCCATATTTGGTCCTAAATGGGCCAACCAGACCTGGGCTGGGCTCATCCTTGTTTATAAATCAGACCTTTGAATCAATTGACTGCGTGAGGGTCTCAACACATGGCTCAGTGGTAGACAGTGTGCATTTCAACATTGAGGTCATGGGTTTGAATGCCCATGTGGGGTGCGTGTGGGTGCATGTGTGCGCTAAAAAAAACCCATCAGATATTGGTAGTGGGCCTCGACCAATTATTTATTGGGCTAAGATTTATTCTAGGTTAAACGGCCAGGCCTAGGGTTGTCTTAGGCCCAGATTTTGACCTATTCTAGCTGGGCTATTCGAAATTTCCATGAGCTTGGCCCAGGCCCACTCATTAAAAAAATTAACAAATATTATGTGGTTATGACCTGTTTGGTAGAGGCTGAAAAATGAGTTAATCTTAATTTCATTAATAATAATGATCTATAAAGATCATGACCGTTGGTTATCAAGATTATTTTGAAGAGATGTGCTTCGGTGGTAGTGTGACAACCATAAACTAGGCTATTGGCAGAAGTGGGACCAACATGATGTATTCATGATATCCGACCCGTCCATCAGATGCGTCGCCTTACATTACCCCCAAGGCCCAAAGATCACCCAAATTGAAACTAAGGTGGGGCCACAGAACATGGTACAAATTGAGAGGGGACGTCAACTCTTGATTTACATGGGGGCCCACCTTGTTGTTTATACAGAATCCAGTGCGTCCAGACCCTTCATCTGTCCTGGATGAAGGTGATCAGAAACATCGGGCTGTTTTTCAGGTGGGCCCGAGTGAGAACAAAGGGTGGACGTCCCATCCAACCTTGTTCCCTATGATGTGGCCCACAAGAGTTTTGTATCCAGCTGATATTTTGGCAGAAGGGGTAACATGACGGGACACATCTGATGGACGGGTTGGATGTGATAAGCAGTGCACTTGGCCCCACATATATCCAGGGGTGGAGCCAGGATTTTCTTTCAGGGCGGCCAGGTGATGTATTGGTTTTATCCACACCGTCCATCCATTTTTCCATGTCATTCTAAGGCTCAAGTAGATCACAAAATGGGGATTAACTCTTGCTATTGATAAATTTATGAAGGCCACAAAAGTTTTGGTTCATGCTGGTATTTGGTTTTTCAGTTCATCCATGCCCATATGTTCTTGTGAACAGGTTGGATAGTAAATAAACATCACAGTGGGCTCTAGGAAGGTTACAATGATGGGCATCATTAGCATCACTTCTTCCTATGGTGTGGCCTACTTGAACCTTGGATTTGTCTCGTAACCTAAAATGACATATAAACATGGATGGACCGTGTGGATAAAATAGATATATCATAGTGACCTTTTAGGGCCCGTTTGGATACTTCCAAATAAGTTACTTTTTTTTTTATAACTTAAAAGCAGTTTATAAGTAACTTATTTCAGATAACTTTGGTTTATGAATAGTAATAAGTAACTTTTTTACTTAAAAAGTACATAATCATTTCAGCTCATTTTTTTAGCTTTCTAACTTTTCTGAGAAATGAAAGAGAGGAAAAGCTGATAAGTACATTGTTTACCAAACATACTTATTTTCTTAATAAGTAAAAACTAAGATAAGTTCCTTGTGGCATAAGTAACTTATCTTAGGCAACTTATGATCTAAACAGGCCCTTAGAGAGCCAGCCTATCCCTAACTACTGAACCCGTCATAGCTAATCTGCATTGGAAATTTCCTGCAAACGGACGCGGATTTCCTGCGAAAGCTCCCACTGGGAACTAGCTAGAGACAGATGTTCCTGATAGGAGCTCTGTGGGGCCCACCATGATCTATATTTTTTGTTCATGCTGTCCATCTATTTTGACGTATCAATTTAGGGCTTAATCCCGAAAAGGAGGCACATTGAAGACTCAACTGGATAACACTGCATGAACAAGAAAGAATTAAACTCTTCTGGTTGAAAACTCAGAAACGGCATTTGCTGCACCCCCACATGTATCTGGTGGGAGAGCACATTTAGTTTTAATTCTCACTAAAAAGAATCATGATGTCAAGAGCTTTTCTAAGTCCATACGCATTACAAGTGAGCTAATGCCCACACCACCACATATGCCAAAGTAGCATACAGGTGCAACATCCAAGCCATCTATGAGAAGGGCACCACTATATAGATTCATTATACTAAGAATCAGGTCGGTGCATCAGTCAGGTGGGCCACAGTTAACTGAACAAATGTACTGTTTTGAAAGAAAAAAAAATCTGCTAATTTCTAATATGATGGCACAACAACTAAATGGACCATCTCTGTCTTTGTGAAGTTACGACTACACAGTAAGGTCCACCTGATGGATAGCTTGAATATTTCACTTCTCCCACACACTCTGTCATATGTGGTGGTGTTTTTGGAATATTATCAGGAGAATCTCACTAAAACTTAATTATATAAAATATTAATTTAAGTTAGTAAATATTTTTAACATACGTAATTATATAATGAATTTGTGAAAATTTAATAAGTTTTGGGTTAGTATTGGAATAATTTAGTGAAAAATGAAAAAAAGGAAAATAATTTAAAAATGTGATATTATCATGATAAACTTGCTTGTTAATTTTATGAAGAATTTTTTTTTTGAGACAATGCCCTACAAGCTGCTTAGGTTTCGATTTAATTAAAAAATAAATAAAAAGAAAGCTTGTTTTTAAATTGTTTCTTAAAGCCTACCCATAGTTTTGAAATAAAGTTGTTATGGGTAAATCTGAGCTGACCTCAGGTCACAGGGAAAAACCCATAGTCCAGCGAACCCAGGTACAGGTCCTCAAATCTGACCTGAGACTGGGCCGATGACCTGACGACCTCAGACCTCCAAGACGACCTGAGGCTAGGCTGATGACCTGACGACCTGAGGCTAGGTCGATGACCTGACGACCTGAGGCTAGGCTGATGACCTGACGACCTGAGGCTAGGTCGATGACCTGACGACCTGACGACCTGAGGCTAGGTCGATGACCTGACGACCTGAGACTTACAGGACGACCTGAGACTTACAGGACGACCTGAGGCCCGACGACCTGATGACCTGAGGCTAGGCCGACGACCTGAGACCTCTAGGACGACTTGACGACCTGCCGAGATCATAAGCTTCAATCAGGAAAATAGGCGAAAGATCTGGAGAATCGTCAGGGAATACGGAAGCATCTCCTATAACTACGGAATGGCCCAAGAATCACGCTGATCCGAGAATCCCTCTCCTGAAATCACGGCTTCAAAAAGGGAATACAACTCTGCAACCTAAGTCTATAAATTGACGCGTCATCTTCATTATCAAGGTACGATACAAAAACTGATCAAAAGAGAGATATTTAATCTTTCAAGATCCAACTAACTTAGGCATCGAAGGGCTAACGGCTAGACCCCAGCCACCTCCCTTAGCTTTCCTTTGTGCTCTACAGGATCTAAGAAACCTTCAGTTTAGATCCAGACCGCACACCTGCAGGAGATCAGTTGCATCCATCTGTCCAAGTTGGAGGTCACCTCATCTCATCTGCTGACCAGTTGGAGGTCACATCATCTCGTCTGTTGACCAATTTTCAGCATCAACAGATTGGCGCCGTCTGTGGGAACGACAAAGTTGTGTTCTCACCATTTCTGAGCTCGGCACACGATTTTAGTTCTTCTTCTCCAAGTAAGTGCGCCGCCTTACAAATTTGATAAAGGGGCTGAAGAAAGAGCTCAGGATGACCTGTTCAGGAGAGTCTGCGGAGGAAGACCTGTCCAGAAGGACCTACCTAGGAAAACATGTTCAGTAAGAACTGCTCAAGAAGATCTGTGGAGGAAGCCCTGCCATAGGATGACCTTCCCCAGGACGACCTGTTTGAGGTCATTTACATAGCACATGTAAGAGGCCGAGGAGGCCGAGCTGAGCTATCAGAGCACAGAGGCTGACGAGGACGAGCTGAGCTATCAAAGCCCGGAGGCTGATGAGATCGTGCTAAGCTATCAGAGCCCGGAGGCTGACAAGGTCGAGCTGAGCTATCAGAGCCCGGAGGCTGACGAGGCTGAGCTGAGCTGAGCTATCAGAGCCCAAAGGCTAACGACGTCGAGCTGAGCTATCATAGCCCAGAGGCTGACGAGGCCGAGCTAAGCTATCAGAGCCCAGAGGCTAACGAGGCCGAGCTGAGCTATAAGGGCCCTAGACTAAGAGTCGAAAGACCGACCTGGGTAGTCGGAATGGCCCTAGACTAAGAGTCGAAAGACCGACCTGGGCAGTCGGAAGAGCCTTAGACTAAGTGTCGAAAGACCGACCTGGGCAGTCGGAAGAGCCTTAGACGAAGCGTCGAAAGACCGACCAAGGCAGTCGGAAGAGCCCTAGACCAAGTGTCGAAAGACCGAGCTGGGCAGTCGGAAGAGCCTTAGACTAAGTGTCGAAAGACCGACCTGGGCAGTCGGAATGACCCTAGACTAAGAGTCGAAAGACCGACCTGGGCAGTCGGAATGACCCTAGACTAAGAGTCGAAAGACCGACCTGGGCAGTCGGAAGAGCCCTAGACTAATTGTCGAAAGACCGACCTGGGCAGTTGGAATGACCCTAGACTAAGAGTCGAAAGACCGACCTGGGCAGTCGGAAGAGCCCTAGACTAAGAGTCGAAAGACCGACCTGGGCAGTCGGAATGGCCCTAGACTAAGAGTCGAAAGACCGACCTGGGCAGTCGGAAGAGCCCTACACCAAGAGTCGAAAGACTGACCTGGGCAGTCGGAAGAGCCCTACACCAAGAGTCGAAAGACTGACCTAGGCAGTTGGAATGGCCCTAGACTAAGAGTTGAAAGACCGACCTAGGCAATCGAGGAATTACCCTAGACCAAGAGTCAAAAGATGAACTTGGGCAGTCGGAATGGATGAAAGAGTCGGACCAAAACGCAAAGTGTTTAAAGGTCACCTCTACATGTCGACCTGTATAATTGGTAGAGCCTACGGGCCACCCTACTAGGCCGACCTTATGCAGTTGGCCAAATTCAAATGTCAGCTCATCCATTTCTCTTTACTCTCAAGCCGAGCAAGTCAGGCTCGAGAGTAGGGGGGCTTCCGTTATGGGTAAATCTGAGTTGACCTCAAGTCACGGGGAAAAGCCCATAGTCCAGCGGACCCAGGTACAGGTCCTTAAATCTGACCTGAGACTGGGCCGATGACCTGACGACCTCAGACCTCCAAGACGACCTGATGTTAGGCTGATGACCTGACGACCTGAGGCTAGGTCGATGACCTGACGACCTGAGGCTAGGCTGATGACCTGACGACCTGAGGCTAGGTCGATGACCTGACGACCTGAGACTTACAGGACGACCCGAGACTTACAGGACGACCTGAGGCCCGACGACCTGACAACCTGAGGCTAGGCCGACGACCTGACGACCTGAGACCTCTAGGACGACTTGACGACCTGCCGAGATCATAAGCTTCAATCAGGAAAATAGGCGAAAGATCTGGAGAATCGTTAGGGAATACGGGAGCATCTCCATATTCATGCCTTGCCGGGTTCTTAGTGCGACTAAACTCTTAGGGAGGGGACTTTAGTGCCGAAGTTTTTCCCTTATGTTGAGACGTTGGATTCAGATATTTAACTGCGCAGGAGAAGTAATAGTTCTATGCTATGTTTTTGACTAGTTTTCTCTCTATAAATTAGAAAGTTCTAGGTTGATTGAATCCATAGCTTCCCGATTGCCGACCTGGGGTCGGTGGGGGGAATCGAAAGGAAACACGAGATGTCCTAGATTCTTTGGAAGTCAAGTCTAGGTCTGGCGTGTGGACGTCCTCTAGTCAACGTAGGTAGACAGGTTCAACCTCCAGTGGAGTAGAGTAGACGACTGGTCAACCTCCAGTGGAGTAGAGCAGACAACTGGTTAAAAGTCGTAGTTGTTTTCAGTTTTGTGGTGACACCATACTCACGCTCCCACACTCACATACACACAATTTTTCTTCTTCATTTTTACGGTGAGTAAAACTGAAACTCATTACCTAGTAAAAGAACTCTGTCAGTTAATACTTTGAAAAGACGATCATGCCCTCTTAACCTCATGTTTCTCGTGTAATACCTGCGAAATCCACTCTGGTGGAGGACTACGACATAGGCTCTACGATAATGTGTTTGCTTGATCCACGCCATCCATCTTTCTTTCATCACGATTTTAAGGCATGGGCCCAAAAAAAAAAAGATCCAAATCTAATGTGGTCCCACAAGAGATAACAGTGGCAATTAAATACTATCATTAAAAGATGTTATGGCCCACTGTAATTCTTTTTTGGTCATCCAACCTGCTCATTAGGCAACATGGACCTAAATTAAGGGCCCATTGTGGTTCTTTTTTCCCATCCAGCATGTTTGGCCCTCAAGAAGTTATAAAGAATAGTCGTTTAATCCATTACATTTTCAATGGTGTGGTTCGCTTGAGATTTAGATCGGCCTCATATATGGCCTCATATATGGGCCCTTGTCCTAAAATGACCTCACAAAATGAATGGACAGTGTGGATGTGCCACATGCATTGATGGGGCCCACAATTTTTGAAACTCCAACGGGAAGGTGGTGTTGGAGGAAGGCCAATTGACTGCGAACTGGACCTGGTGGAGGCGGATTTCCTGCAAAGGTTGTGGTCCCAAGTAAGCTCTCAGTCAGTGAAGTTAGGTGAGACCCACTGTGATGATTGTGAGAAATCACCAAGTTCATCTATTTCTCGAATCATTTTAGAATATGCGACAAAAAATGAATCGGATCCAAGATTGAAGTGGGCCATACAAGAGGAAATAGTGGGAATTGAACTGCCACCATTGAAATATTCTTATGGCCACAGAAGTTGTATCATGATCACTTTTTTGTGTTTTCCTTTCATCCCAGTGGGAATGACCTTATAAATGGTTTGGATGGCATATAAGCATGAAGGTGTGGCCCAAGAAGGTTTCTATGGTAGGCATTTCGTTTCCAATTTTCCCTCTCGTATGGCCCACTTGGGTCTTGGATCCGGCTTGTTTTTTGTCACATGTCCTAAAATAAGCTCAAAAAATAAATGGACGAGGTTGATTACTCACAAATATCATGGCGGGCCTCACTTAGCTTACTAGCACAGTAACTCACTTAAAAGGCTTTTGTAGGAAACCCACATGTGGTTTCTACGGTAGGTGGTGGTGTGGCCCTAGGAAGGTTTCTACGGTAGGTGGTGGTGTGGCCCTGGGAAGGTTTCAATGGTGGGTGTCATTGTTCCCACCTTCTTAATGTGTGGTCCATTCGAATGCATGACCTCAACGTTGAAATTCACAGAGTTTACCACTAAGCCATGAAAAGAGACCCACACTACTTTTTAAGGAGAGAAATTACATACATGTCCTTGTTTAATCTTTCTTTAAAAAGTGGAGAATCAAGAATGGTGGGCAATGTTATATGTGTTTCACATCCAAACCATCCAATAAATGAACTGCACCTAGATTATCAGAGAAGTAGAAAATATAGCAGATTCAATCATAACATAAGCCAAATAAAAGATAATGTACACCACTTGGAAACATACAAATTCAAGTGTGGCCCATCCGATAATTCGGTTGGCTAGACTTTTTCTTGTGATCACCATGATGGGTTGTATATGTTGGACATGATGGATGGTTTAACATACCATTTGGGCACTAAAATTCTCAATTTTACTACTTTAAAAGAAATAAAAAAGTAGTGAGGAAATTTTGGTAATTTCACTCTTAAAAAGTATCTCAACGAATTACCAACTTTTCCGGCTTTGTTTGGAAAATTGCAATTTCCTGGGGAGCTTTGTAGTAAAAATCCCCACTATTGGTGCATTGATCATCATGATGTTCTCCACCAGGCCCTTTCGGGCCCACAACTACTGTCTTGCTCGTAGATGATAACTTACGCATGGGGCAATGTGTACCAGCTTCAGACTACACTTTATACCTCACTCATCATCGTTTGGAGTGGTAACGGGTTGGGTTTGGGGGATTCACTGAACTCAGTACTGATCTGGGTTAGAAAAGTTTTTTGGACCCACCATGATGTATGCTTCTTATCCATGCCGTTCATTCATTTCTCCAGCTCATTTTATTGCATGAACCAAAAAACGAGGTAGACCCAAATCTCAAGTGGGCCACACCACATGAAACAATAGGTGATTGAACGCCCACCATTAAAAACTTCCTAGAGTCCACTGCTGTGTTTATTTGTCATCCAACCAGTTGATTACGTCACATAGGTATGGATGAAGGGAAAACATAAATATCGGATTGATCCAAACCTTTTGTGGCCCGCAAGAAGTTTTTAATGGTGGGCGTTCAATCGCCACTGTTTCATGTGGTGTGGTCCACTTGAGATTTGGGTCTGTCTCATTTTTGGTATCATGCAATGGTTGGGATAAACTATTTGAAGGGCCTTTTTATTTGTTTTCTTTCCACCCTTTCTATCGATCTTTCCATGTGCTGGGCTGGCCCACCAGACTCCAAGCTTCTCACCGTTGGATTTTTGTTGAAGTACCCTTTTGGCCTACTTACATATAGACACATTAAGGATTTTATGGGCCTGGATCCAACCGTCTGGCCTAATTAGCCTTCCTGGATGTGGACTGACCCTGGCCAGGGCCAAACCCAGTGCTTCATAGGGCTTCTCTTTTTTAGCCCACCATCTACAGGACAGCATGCATGAAACCGTATTGTGGTGAACATGAGATTCTTCTAATATTAGTGCACATCCAGGCCGTCCTTCCACTCGATGCATAGCCCAGAAAGATAGTTTTAGCCGTTCATTCACTGTGGTCGATCTTAAGGATCCGCCAGGCTAGAATGACTGCATTGTAGGTCCCATCTGATGGATGGATCAGATCTCACGTTCTTGTAAGCTCGGTGAAAATGTCATGAAATTTTAGGTGGCAAAATGGGCCAAACCAAAGCATGTTCAAGTCTAATAACAGAAGACAAGGACCTAGTCCAATCCGTGAACTAATTCATATGGACCCACCATTTGATGTAGTTGGAACGGTCCACTAGACATAGCCGATGTCCTGGCTAATTAGTTATTGGGCCACTCCCTTGAAGTGGGGCCCACACCTTGTCCCAAATGGACCAGACCCAAATACAACTATTGGGGAATAAGGTTATATTACAAATTTGTATTTGGGCCATACTGTCATGTAGGGCCCACATACACTCTGTCCCTCATCCCATAAATCAGGCCGATCCAAAACACAGGTGGGTTGCCCCACAAGAGAGTTGCGATGGGTAGACTGGCCATTAAAACCTTTCAGATTGATTGTGTGGTCCACTGTATTTTGTACACACAATCCTATCCATCCAAAAGACGCACCAATTGGTATAAATGGGCACTTTAAAAATCAGGCTATTCCGGAACACAGACGAGCCACATCGCGTGATTTTACAGGTTTTAGGTATGATTTTACATGGTGTGGCTGACCTGAGTCTCAAATCAGCCTGATTTTTGAGTTCCAAGGTGAATGTGAAAGGGCGCACGCAATGGCTGGAGTAGATGTCTTGCATGAATCACAGTGTGGCCAGATCTTTATAAATCCGATCATGTCCGTTTGTCTTTTGGGCCTAAAATTCAGGCCCATGATATCTGCAGGCCTAAAAATCAAGTCAAGCCCATACATTGAGAAAAAATGGGCATGGGCTTGGACCCAAGCCGGACCCGTTTGTCTGATATGCCGAGAATATGGGTTGGATCCGACCCGATGGGCCTTATGCGAAGCCAAGGCCTGATTACCGTGGGACTTCCCAGCCTATTGACATCCCTAAACATCCACCGAACACGTGGCATAATTGTACGGTGATCCGGACTACCCAAATTGATGATCTGACCGTGGATTGCGAATATGATAGGAACTATCTGATTTTGCCTGTGGAATCTGTACCACTCATTGTTTTAGTTCTAACTATGCATTTGATAGCTCCACGTGGAGGGTTTCGAGGGCTGCCACGTCGGAGGAGACAGCACCGTTTTGGTAGGACGCGGGTTGCTTACGCTGCTGGTAGCAAGGTGGCTATTGGACGGTGCTCTGTGGGCCCCACCATGATGTAAATGTTTTATCCATGCTGTCCATCTATTTGGGATAGCTATTTGACGGCATGAGCCCAAAAATGAGGCGGGTACAAATCTCATGTCGACCACACCACAAGAAAGTAGTGGTGATTGAAAGCCTACAGTTAAAAACTTCCTAGGGCCCACTGTAATATTTATTTGCCATCTAAATTCTTCATAAGATCACACAGACCTAGATGAATGTAAAACACAAATATCATCTTCATCGAAAACTTTGTGGCCCCGATAAGGTTTTAATGATGGGTGTTCAATCACCACTGTTTCCTGTGGTGTGGCCCACATGAGATTTGGATCTGCCTCATTTTTAGGTTGATGCCATGAAATGATCTGTAAAAATGGATGGACGGCATGGATAAAACATATACATCATGATGGGGCCCACAGAGCACATTGCAGTGTATCCTGGCTACTGTCAGCGTCAGTAGGCAATGCAGGTCCAATTTTGGAAATAGTGGTGAAACACAGTGTATATAATAGGAAATAATGCGTAGATACCGTCTTTTGTCATATCATGATATGCCCAAAACTTCCTCCGTACAAGTGGCATGAGTGACTGTGAATCCAGACCGTCTACCTAGCACATCACACAGTTTGGATGGTCCTAAAAAAGGAATTTGGTTGGTTTCTGTGGACGGTGGAAACCAAGAATAGTAAAAAAGTGCTGGAAAGTGATGGCTAGGATTGGCCTATCATTGTCGATTTTAAGTCATGGAAGAGCCACGCTAGGACCCACTAGGTGGACGATCTGATTGACTGTTCATCACCATTTATACGTTTTGGTGGCACAAACATGTAGCATGTAGTGAATATGCACAGCATTAATGCTCACCCTCCAAATGGTGAGGCACAACATCGAAAAGCACATCCCAAAATTCACACTGAAGGAAATAATCTTAGCCATCTGGATTTGACTGTTGACTTTGGACTGCTGCCTATTTTATATTAACCGTACATTTTGGAAGGCACTAAATGAACGGATATTATTGTTCAATGAGGACGGATCTTAGAATTTACTTCATTCACAATGGGCCCGATGACTCGGACACAGTACAATCTAGGCTGAGAATCATGTATATGTGGTTGCGACTCGAAACTTACAGACCCTTGTTACCATCACAACCCTTCTAATGCATTTATTTAGTTAAGGCCTGAAAAAATATGGTTGATGGATAGATTATTCTACCATTTCAAGGATTATCAGTTAAGCATATGAGATTTTGATAGATAAATAAGTAGAGCTGAGCACGAGCCGAGCTCAGCCATGTTCTAGCCTGCTTAGTCACTAAATAGCTTGGCTCGTGTTCAGCTCAACTCGGCCATTGCGCTGGACTAACATGTTCAAGTTGGCTGGATAGAGCTTTCGAATTGAGTTCGAGCCCAATTTGAACTTGAAAAGAACAAAAATTTAAATAGGCTCAGCTCAAAGCCAAGCCTAAACCTAATAAGAATCTGGCTCAAAGGCAACCCAAAGCCCATTTACATCCCCCCACTCATTTTTATAAAGAATTTCACTTCTCATTTTCTTGTTCACTTCTGTTGTGGACTAAAAAACATACTTTTTCAAGTCAGCCGAGTAGAGCAAAATCGAGCTTCGATCGAGCTGAATCGAGCTTGGGTTAGCTGCTTAAAAATCATTTCGAACTTGGAAAAATGGATCCGCTTGGTTCGAACCTGACCTTCGATTCGAATTAGTTCGAGCCAAGTCGAGCAAGATAACCTAGCTAGCTCAACTCATGCTCAACTCTATAAATAAGTGTATGTGCTTCTTGTAAACATTTTGAACATCAGCATGGATGAACAGGCAATGCATTTGTAGATTGGTATTGTTGTTACAAGACATATATAAGCTTGAAGATGCACCGCAGCACATGTGAGGTGCTTAAAGATGTATTGTCGTACACATATACTTGACCACCAACACATGTGAGTAAGGGTGGCAATGGGTTCGGTAGCTTGACTGAACTGTGGCCTGGGCTTACGCCTACCATCTTGGTCCATGGGCTGCTCTTTGGACTCATGCATGGCCTGATTAATTTTCAGTCGGGCTTTCGCTCAAGTCGTTTTAGCTTAAATCATCCAACCCAACTTTACATGTACGCCTTGTATTTTCACAAATATGCCATTCCAATCCTCCACAAGGCAATCCATCCATCTCACATAGAAACTGCCGGATTCATTTTTATAAAATGACCTTTTCTTTCTGCATATGTGGCCCACTTGTTCAATTGATGGATTAAGAACATTCAAGTAAGAATTAGGGATTTGTCAATTTTCAAGCCGGGTCAGGTCATGTCGGCGCGGCCAACCAACCTTTTCTAGGATGAAGTTGAGCCTACTTTACTAGGCCTATGCTAGACTTGGGCGATCCTTAGCCATTGTGTCAAAGTGTTGGGTTGAGCTTAGACCTAGCTAAAACTAGCCAATTGCCACCCATACGAGTGGCTTAAAAGTTGAATATGACACATGTGAAGTGCTTGAAGATGACAGTTAGTTCTTCCTCTGCAATGGCATGGATTTCACATGATGAGGAGGTGTAGGTGTATATGGGAAATTACTACTCACTCATGTACCTTATAAAATACAGAATAAACCAACCTTTTTTTTTCCATACACTGCATTTTCAACGGTAGAAAAAGGAGCCATGAACATGTGCCACTAACCGGACAAGCCCATCCTATCCAAACTTTTTAGGTAAACCAAACGACCCTTAAAAATTGTGGTCCAACATATCACCCTAATCTTGTCTAAAGTGGGGTCCACCCAAACACAAGGGTCTCAAAAGGACAAGTTTATGCCCTTTCCATCATAGCTGTCGTTTCATTGGGCTCACCGTAATAAAAGAGAATAATGATCCAGTGCTCACAAAGAACACGTCGGCATCCCTTTTATTGTTTTGGACGTGATCCACTAGTGGGACCCACCTTTGAATTGTAGGGAATCGACGGCAGAGATGTAATATCTCACCATTCTTGCATGGACCCCACAAAAGATAAGATGGATGATGGTGGTCCAAAATGGAAATCATTGCTAAAATGGCATTATAAGTGAAAGCAAAGGGCGCATCTATCCGTTGGCTACATGATTTTACCGGTGTTGGATTGTGGGGCCCACCGAAGTCTTGTCTTTTCATCCCACCAACTTAAAATCGTACTGTGGCCTACTATCCGATGTATTATCCATTTCATGGAACTCAGATAGTCCCAATGAAGGAAGGACATTTTGCCAACCAATAACTGACAATCTCAGGTGGGCCAACGGATCTAGACCATCCATATAGAGAATCATGTCCATAGATGAACCCCAATTTAAAATCGCACCAAAAGGAACAGCATTTCCACATGGATGGTAAGCATCAAATGGGTGGTCGCCATGAAAATGGATTCAATGGGAGAAACCGATGGATAGGATTGTCCATTTATTGTGATTTTCAACTGAGGTCCATAAACTGAAAGGACCCATTAGATGGATGGCACAGATCTACTTCCCCACCTGCCCTAGGTATCAGGCAACAAATGCCAGTGACAGTTCCATCATGATGCGGATCCAAGTGGGCCACCATTAATCATTTGATCAATGACGATCCGAATTTAAAAATTACGCAACAAAAGTATTAAAATAGCACAATTCAACACACTCAATGAGTGATGGCCCAAAGGAATCAACAGCTGTGATGGAGAGGGCATATACTGATTCTATAGTACATATTTCTCACTCATTTTGAAACCCTTTGTGAGGACAAAAGAGATAGGGTATCAATTCCCATGATTTGATTTTGAAGCCTTTTATTTTTTAACCTTTACACCCTTTATTTAATTGAGAATGTTATAGTACACCAGTAGAGTATTGTATCATGTACACATCTGTATCCATTTCGCGGCCCACTCTTAATAGACATACCACAAAATTCACAAAAATTGGATGATCCTAAACGAGCGATATGTCCTACCAAATGACCGAGTGAAATCCGATCATCCAATGTGCCGATCGGAAACTCGATTAGTCTTAATTTTGGGCCAGGTCAAATTCACAATGTGACACACAATTTGGACGGTCTAGATTGGTTTACATTGATTCGACATGTACGACCGAGATGTGTATGTGTACCATCCACGATGGTTATCCAGACTATCATATAATTCTCCATGTTTAAATTGGTTCCACTCATCTCATTGGGTGGCCCACTATTTTCTTTGGTGATGGGTAGATACAAGACAGAAATGCCTTTTGCTTTTCCTTTCTTCTTTTCTCTCATGCAATCGAGGCTACACATTTCATGGTATGTGTTTGGGGGACAAAAGGAGACATTGCGCGTTGTGCGTTTGGACTTTTTCTTAGCACTTAGAAGTATTCCTCTCTCTCTTTCTTTTCTAAAAAGATTTGAATATATGATCCGAACCCTTCATCCTGTAGATATGTCCACGGATATCCCATTATTCGAGAATCGGGGTGATTTGGATGAACATTTGGGTCCATCTGTGAGTTGCAAAGGAACGGCTGAAACTAAAAGTGGAAGATGTTCACATTCTACATGCGGTGGTCCTTAATTCGTGAACAGGAGCACCTATTGATAAATTCTTGTAATTTAGAGGACAGGACTAACCGGATTAATGGTTTTGATCATCAAGAGTGGACCATGAACTAAAGCTTGGATGCGGCCGGTTGGGCTTGTATTTAGGTAGCTAGTGTCAAAGTCTATGACCCCACGATGATGCATGTGTTTTATCCATGCCGTCCATCCATTTTTTCGGATCATTTAAAGGTATGAGCCCAAAAATGAGGCAGATCCAGAGCTCAAGTGGACCACTCCACAGGAAACAGTGGGGATTGAATGCTTACTATTGGAAACTTTTTAGGGCCCACCAAAATGTTTATTTTCTATCCAACCTGTTCATAAAGTCACATAACCCTGGATGGAGGGAAAACACAAATATCAGTTTGATCCAAAACTTTTGTGGCCCTAAGAAGTTTCCAATGGGAAGCATTCAATCCCCACTGTTTCTTATGGTGTGGTCCACTCGAGCTTTGGATTTAGTTCATTTTTTAGGTTCACGCCCTAACGAGCTAGAAATTGGATGGACGGGGTGGATAAAACACATACATCATGGTGGGCCTATAGAGCTTTGACACCAGCTAGCTGGCTAGTGTTGAGGCCACCGGCCAAACCCCTCCCTACAACTTCAGGTTGTGTCTTATTGTTGTTTCTTTCTGAATTGATGACCCCTCCCAAGTCTGATGTATTTGAGTCCGACTTGCTAGAGACAAGGGTAAATCAGGAGAGGGTGACTCATGGAACTGACCTGAGCTGTAGATGGCTGAAACCGACTCATTAACTCAGCATGTTGGATATGACTTGAACCGTAGTTTAATACTCAAAAACTTAACTCGACTGGGTTTGGGTCCTTGCCTCGTTGGTTGATAGACTCTGTCGAGTTTCAACAAAGGGGTCTCGGGTTCGAAACCCATTAGTGGCGAAATATCCACGCTGCTGACAGCACCAATGGGTGCGTTGCATGACTGATTGGGTGGGTGGGTTGCATGACTGACCAGAAGAAGGAAAAAGAAAAAAAAACTCAACTCAACTCAATATCTAGTCTGGTCGAGTCAACTCAACGACTCAATTCAGCTTGACTTGATATTTAATAATTAAACTAGAAGAGGGTTATTTAATACTTAAACTAGGAGGATATTTAGGTAATAATATATACATTGAATTATATGACTATTAAAAGTCTTTTGTAAGGTTTTTTTTTATTGGAAAGTCTAACTATGATTATAAAATTAGCCGGAGTAAATCACAAAAGTAAGGCTTGGATGGTTGATAAACGTTGCTTGTTGACTCAGATAGAGAAAGTGCCAAAACTGTCCTAAATTTGAAGACAACGGCCACTAATTTTGAGACCTTTTCATATTTAGATGACTGGATTAATTAACAGGATGAATGGTTTTGACCATTAAGAGATTCTGGCCTCTAATTTTGAGACCCGTTATATTTAGATGATGGGACCACTAAATGAATGGTTTTGATCATCGATAGTGGGCCTTACGTGAGGTGGGGGATATCATCTAACCTCCTATGATGTAGGGAGAGAATTCTATGATTGAGGGCAAGGATCGGGCATGTTCATAGAGAGGATGGACCAGGAGAAGAACATGCGAAAACTCAAAGAAACGTCATCTGACGACCAGTCGGACGACCGGTCATGCAAGCTCCAGGACTGGTCGTCCGACTGGTCGAATTTCGTGAGAATCTAGTGCGAACTTGCTAGACAATTGCGAGCCATCCACAACTGGTCGTTAGACGCGTGAGCAATGTGATAATTTCCGTTTTTTATGAAAATTTCTTTCTGATTTCTTTTTATTTCTTTCCTAGTTTGCTTAAGACTTTTTTATTGCAAGATCTAGAGTTTTAGAAATGTTTTATTTCTATTTAAGCATGATTAAACTCGTTTGTTAAGCATTATTTTTTAGATTTTAATAAAATTATTAAGTTTTTACTCTGTTTCTTCGTGGATTCGAAGAGAGGTCTCATGGATTCAAAATATCCCCTCTTGGATTCGAGGAAGATCGATTGAGGAGCCCCGATAGATCTGTGAATTCAAATCAATTATTCATGGGGAAAAACAGTGTTCGATCTCACACCTCGTCTGTGCTACGCCCAATTGGTATTAGAGCGAGGAACAGCCTCAGGCCGATTTCTCTTTTCAAGGCAAGGAAAAAATTTTGTGGATGGTGATCCAAGGATTCATTTATCGGAAAGAAATGAAGCTTTCCATTGGCAGAGACAAAAACTATTCAAGGGCTACATGCTTCCCTCTAGTACTGTTCTACGGATGTGCCGATTCCGCCATTTGTTCAAGGTAACATTCAGCCTCCGATGGTCGCTAGACTAATCAATCAAAGATATCAACCCTGTAGGAGGATGATAGATCTTTCCATCTTTAATAGTCAACGCAACGACAAATGACTCTCTGAAGTTGAATACCACTTTAACTACATGCAAATTCCTGAAGAAAGAAAAATCTTAATCACAACATTCCACTTGGATGAGGACGCTTGAGATTGGTGGATTGAAAACGTTCAGATGCGTCAGAAGCAAGAAGGAAAACCACCAATTCGGTCGTGACAAATGATGAAATGACGATTGCTGGCCCATTTTCTAGTCGACGAAGAAGATCCGAAGGAGACAGAGTCACCACAGGTCTCCATACCTGCCAACAAAGCTTATGTCGCCCCTACGAAATCAGAAAACTCACCCAAAACTTTTAAAGTGGAGGGGCAGTTTTCTGTTGACGTGCAGGACTTCGCCAAGGACAAATCGACTACTGAAGTCCAACAAGAGATTGCTCAAGTTCCCACTGCAAGTTTGATACTGCCTCAAGTAGATTAAAAGGCCAATGATCTGAGTGATCCTTCAAGTTCGGATAGTCTTACTGCTGAGCTTTGCATGCTGCCGTCGATTAAAGATATTAAAGTCAAGATAGAGATGATCGAGGTATTCATTAAGCAAGCATTGGATCTTGATTCTCTGTACATCATTGCCAATATGGTGCCAGAGTTGTCGGAGTTATAAATCATTGTGTTCCAATGCTGAAAAGAAAGGCACGTCATCAAAAGTGTCTGAAGATGAAGGCTTATCGCTACCCTAACCTGATGCAAAACTCGAGGATGAGTTTTCTTCAAGTGGGGGAGACTGATATAGGGAGAGAATTCCATGATCGAGGGCGAGGATCGAGCATGTTTGTGAAGGAGATGAATTGAGAGAAGAATAGGCGAAAACTCAAATAAACGTCATCTGATGATCGGTTGGATGACTGGTCGTGTAAGCTCCAAGACCGATCAAATTTAGTGAGAATCCAGCCCAAACTCGCTAGATAGTTGCAGACCATCCATGACCGGTTGTGGGCCCTTGTCGACCGGTCGTCAGACGTGCCAACGATGTGATAATTTCTATTTTTGATGAAAATTTCTTTATGATTTTTTTAATTTCTTTCCTAATTTTCTTAAGACTTTTTTATTACGAGATCTAGGGTTTTGGGGATGTTTTATTTCTATTTAAGCATGATTAAACTCGTTTGTTAAGCATTCTATTCCAAATTTTAATGAAATTATTGAGTTTTTACTCTGTTTCTTCGTGAATTTAAGGAGAGGTCATGTGGATTCGAGATATCCCATCGTGGATTTGAGGAATATCGGTTGAGGATTCTTAATAGATCTATGGATTCAGATTAGTTATCCATGAGAGAGCCGATGTTCGATCTCATACCCCGTCTATGCTACGCCACCCTATAAGCCTTCAAAATTCCTCTCACGTCCCTAATAAAAATAAAATTAATGAAATTTCTCCCAAATTAGGAGGTAATTCAACCTACCTATACCTCTTTTATTAATGTAAAATGTCTAAAGTACCCGTCTTTAAGAGAGTTTTTAACATATACTACCCTCGCCTTTTATTATAGGTCAAATAACCCCTTCCTTTTTTAGTGTTGTTAAATTACCATTTTTTTTCTTATACATATGAACATAAAACACCTTGTGCATAACTTATGTTAGAGTTGATAGTTAGGTAGACCGTTGATCATGAACTTTGATTGGTGATGACATTAAATGATGTTTTTACCCTTTACTTCTTAGCTAGGAGAAAAAGAAATTTTTAACTTACCCTTGTGCAAACATGAAAAAGTTATTCGTAGCATGTGGACGTCTTGGTCTACTATTTCCACGTTCTATAAATCAAATGCCATAGATGTCTCACTATTGGATGGTTTGGATGATGTGTCCATGTTGGGGCCCACGTAATTAAACGATTTAGATCTTGTTCAAAATAACTGTAAAAAAAAAATCTTTCATTCCTATGGATAAAGAATAAACATATCATTTCATGCAGTCAATAATCAAATTAATGGTCAATTTACCCTATATAATACTTGAAAATATTATCCATGGCATTTTAATTTTTTTTATCCACCATTTAAATAGTCTATAAAGCAAATGCCTTACACGGCTCACCATTTGGCCGGTCTAACTCATGTGGCCATGTTGAGGCCCACATAACCACATGATCTAAAATCGTGCCCATATTAAAGATCTCTCTTATCTTTATAAAGTCAAGGATGAAAGTGTCATTTTAAATGGTCACCAGTTAAATTTAATGATCAATTGTCATCTTTAATAGTTAATCCTGACGAGGGTTATCCAGAAGTGGATTATGCAGCCCTGGTCCCTCACCCAAGACCATGCGACCTTTATTCTGGGGCCCACTTGATGTATGTATTCCATATCCATGCCATCCATCTGTTTTGTTAGGTCATTTTAGGGCATGAGCCCAAAAATGAAGCAGATCTAAATCTCATGTGCACCATACTATTGGAAATAGAGGTGTGATTAAATGCTCCACCATTAAAAACTTCCCAGGGCTCATTGTAATGTTTCTATAATTTTATTTGCCATCCAACCTATTGATGTGGTCACAAAAACCTGGATGAGGAAGGGGGGAACAAATGTCGGTTTGATTCGAAACTTTTGTAGCCGACAAGAAGTTTTTAATGGTCAATCACCACTATTTCCTACGGTATGGTCCACATGAGATTTGGATTTGGTTCATTTTTAGGCTCATGCCCTAAAATAATCTAGCAAAACGGATGGATGGCATGGATATATAATACATCCATCAAGGTGGGCCCTACGATAAGGGCCACACCGTCTTGGGTGACACCTGGGCCACAGCTAATCCACTCGTGAAAGTATGTTTTATGACCGTAAAATAGAGATAAATTTATTTGACAATAATATATAAAGATTTTTTTTTCTTAGCCTATGACAAAAGGAGAGGGGGGCATATGTCAAAATCTGTCTCCAAAAAGAAGATTGAGCTTTCCTACACGGCAAAATGTAAATATGGTACTTTTCCATGTATACCATTAGATTTTAGTTTTTGACAAGCGGGGCCATGGTTTAATAATCCACACCATTGGCTTGTCATATCCTACAATGGATAGAAGAAATGTCAAAACTCTCTCCAACTTGGGAGATTCCCGGCCACTAATTTTTACCGTTGCAGCATGTCTCCATGTTGGATATCAACTTGTACTCCACAGATCAAGAGGCTAGGATCATCTCATGGAGGAAATTGATGGGGAATAATTTATCCATAGTAGAATGCAACAGACCAACGGTTTGGATTACCCAACTAAATCCTCAAATTCCAGAGCTTGAAAACCGAGTCCCCATGTCGGATCCCTATACGTCAGGATTGATTGATAGAATGGTTTCACATACACAGAATAGAAATATTCACATGCAACGTTTGCATGTTAACCTTAACATAGAAATTTTATATTTTCACATGCAACGTTTTCATTTTAGTGGAACATCATGTAGAGAGAAGGAAAAATCAAGTCATTAGTTCGTAAACAGGTTATACGGTAGCAGAAACACATGCTACGTGTAACAAATGTAGAGGGGCAACGACATAGAAAGGAAAAGTCAGGTCTGTCCACACGTCAGGTGGGCCACATGTGTGTGTTCACATGCATGAGTGATCACTTTTCCTAGCTAGTTGTCAATTTTCCTTTGATATGCCTGTTGATTGGACAGTCTAACTTTCCTTCTTTTTAAGGTAAATATATATTTTTATAACCCATCAAAGAGGCACAAAGCCTAGTTACAAGCTACAAACAATCAATGGTAGTTTTGATGGACTACTCAATGAATGGTACACTACCTATCTAGGCACACACTTCAACACAATGCATGTGTAGATCAATCTCGGCATGATCATCTCCATCCTCGTTCGATTTTTGGATCTTACACAAAATTTCAACATGAGCATGTGTTGTGCACCCGCGGGTCACGCAACTCCGTCCTTGGAATGAACTCATATTGAAGTTCAGTACAACACGCTGTAACATTCGATTACCCACCTTGCATGCTTTGAGGTTTGCTAATTCCACACGCGCATGGATCCCTACAAAACCACGGGATACAAGTGTAAATGTGAAACGCATGCGCAATGCTTAGATTCTTCCTCCTAAAAAACTAGGAATATTTCACCCTTCAAGTGGGCCACAATGTACAGATAAGTAGTGATTGGCATAGCTTTTTTTTTTTTTTTTTTTCTAGCCATTCATTTGTTTTGACCCAAGATGTGAAATGGCCTGATTTTTAAGCCACAAGATCTAAACAGTGCAGCACACTAGATATGGAAAGCTCAGATCTCACACATGTGCCTGCATGTGGAGGTGAAGGGTCCAATCCGCTTGTGGAGTATTAGAAAACCTCTGTTTATAAAGTAACTCAAAGGGAGCATAGATTGAAGAGACTATTTGCAAAAATAAGGGACAATCTGGTGTATGTTAGATCAGGGCCATTCATCAGGTGGGATTTGATGTGAACATGTGTAGCGTGATCCAGTCATAAGATGGACCACACTTGTACATCAAACGTGTCTATCTAATCGTCCATTTTTCTCACAATCTAACTTATTGGTAAGGACTTTGTCCCAGTGCTGGCCTCACGTAATGAATGGCATCGATCTTGTGCATGCATGCATACTACATTGGCACGTGCCTTTGCAGTTTATCACTTCAAGTTCCTTATCTCGCATGTTGTCTCACCATTGCGTGCATATAGGTCAGTAAAATCCAAACATATGCCAGAAAAACCAGAAAAGAGCCATGAGATTAAGGTCCCAGTGGGACCCACATGCAGACATGACCAGAGCCATCTATATTATGTGAGCTATGCATAGTTGATGGGCCACAATCCAAAACTCAAGATGAGTAGATATGCACATATAGCTGAATATCAACCAGTAAAAAATAATATTTTCAGTGGTTCGCAGTCAAATCCTCAAATTCATGGTCAGTATTATCTAGATTTAGTATATATATCACATGCACGCATGTGGAGAGAGGAAGGGCTTACAGACATGGGAGAAGGGCGTACAAGAAATTCTAAAAGGAAGGTTATTTGATACTCTGATAGAGCACGACACTTGATATGAAGGCACTTAAAACTTGTACACGTGGCATATACTACTAGTTTTTAACTGTCCAAATTGAAAAACCTTCTGGGGCATTCATCCAAGGATCACATATACTGTCTGAGAAATCCTGACCTGAACCTAGCTAGTGGACAGCTGTTTGGTATGACCAGCTTTTCCTTTTTCTGTTTTACCCACACCCCACATGCAAAATCGCCCACCTACCACGCCATCTGGACACTCCATCCCATATCTTAGTATTGAAACAAAATTTATCTGCCACTGTGCCATAGAGCCTGACCTAAGTATGACCAGCTCATATACCTGACCCAAGTATGACCAGCTCCTATATGATAGGATTTTTTTTTTCCCACTGAAATGTCCACCAATCAGCCATTTAGATGATCAAATCAGTAAATATTTTGGTTTATGGTCCATGATTTGATGGATGATTATGTTAAATGGTTTAATTTGAGTGACTTGTAAGTGTAAGATTTCTATTTCTATATATATATATATATATATATATATATATATATAATAAACTTCCATGCTTTATTAGGATATAAAAATGTTTCTTCTATCTAAAAAAAAGTAATCATCATTTAAGCCTTATTCGAATTAATTGGGGTCAGCTGCATTGATCGTGTTCTACCATTTTACTTTATAAAATACCTATAATGTGCATGGTTATCTCTAAATTAACTAAATTGCATTTACTTTAAAATCCTCTCATAATCTTACTAATCTCCATAGTTAGTTATCTAATATTTTGTCTTCTCTTCTCTTTATATATGGCAGAGATAGTTGATAAAACAATGCAAAGTGTGCATTTTGTTATGCCAAATATAATGAAGTTTCATGATTAATAAATCTAATTTGATGTAAATTTTCATATTATATTTATGTAATTTGGCAACCAAACGCACCCAAGTTTCATAATCATCCATTGGGAAACTTTTTTTTTTTCACGACAAAGACAAGTTGTCATTACAAAACCAACATTCCTACATGCGTGTACGTGTCAACAAGGCACACTTGTACAAGTCTCTAGCCACTCATGATCAGGTAGGCTCTATCATGAATGTTACTAGATCAAAAGTTCAGGTCAGTTGGACTATTATAACCACTCGATTTGCAGCTGGAAATTGGAACGTTGGATGTCATCCCAGACAATGATTCCCATTAAATGCTTAAATGCAGCAATTTGAGGAATGTCCAACCAACCTGTTTTTCCGGACCAGGTAACATCATGGTGGGGCTCACCTAATGAATGGATCTGATTCATACACGTTTCCCTCCTCATACATGGCCAGGTTGCTGCGTGTAGGATTAGGAAACTCCTGAAGGTATAGTCAACCTCCACTCGCCCTAGTTAACTGGGAGTTTAATCCACGAAAAGAAAACAGAAAAGGTCTCAAGTCCAACGGATTGGACCATAATATATGGTCCACCAAGGAAATAACTTCTAACCTTTCATGTATGGCTAAATCTAAACTGTCCAATAGGTGGCCCAACTAGTTGAATTAAAATCATCCAATCCACTCATCGAGTGGGCCATACTTGTATTTTTTTATTTACCAATGACTAAAAATTAGTTTCTATGTTGTGGCCCACCTAATAATTAGATAGGGATGATGTTTACACAAACAAGATTCATGTGGTGGTATCAACCTATTGGAACGGTTGGATTTTTCAGTAACATGATAGGTTAGATGTTATCCTCAGAGTGAAATTAAGGTCCAACTTAAAAAAGGAAATAAAAATAACAGAAGTTTCGTAGCAATGACAAATCAGTGGAGATGTCATTCGCGGATCATATGCTGACGTGGAAAACTTGTGTGAGATCAGTTCCATTCATCTGGTTGGTTCCTATGTTACCATGCTGTGCACCAAAAATCAGGCCGGTCGACTAATCAAGTGGGCCACATGTATAAGAATAATAACCAAAGATGTATCCTCGATTTACATGTGCGATCCATCTGAATAAGTGGACCAACATAAAAATTTCTAGGGTATATTCAAGATGTGCATTACCAACAAATGACCCAGATCCTGCACATGCACATCACCACAAATCACAAGCTTTCTATTCAATCTATCCTCACGCGAATAACATTTCTAGGAAAACAAATCTCGTTCTCGGCAATTTCTCGGCATGGTAATATAACACAAGATTTTTTTTGTTCGCAATATTATCTATAAAATCTGAATGAAAACAAAATACTAAAAGAAGTATTTATTATAAATTAATAAATAATTTCAATATTTTAAATATATGAGTATAAAAATAATTCCATTAATTTTTGGATGGTATTTTCATTAAAATCATGATAATTTTGTAATATGATCATAGAATTTTAAAAAATATTTTGAAAATCTCGTGGTATAATAGAGTTTTACCATTTTCCGGTGAAAATATCACGAGACCGTAAAAATCTCGGGAAATCGTAGAAGCGCAGTGCACGTAGTTCCTTTGCTCATTTTGGAATTCCAGCCCACTACCTCAGTTGCCACTAAATAAAGAAATATAATTGACATTTACACCGTCTTTTGAAAGTCCAACCCCTTTCTAGACCCAATATAGCGCTTGTGGCGCACTTTTGTCAAAAAAGGAGAAGTGGGTGTCAAAAACAGGTTCCTAAATATCGTCTCCCATAACCAAATGAATGAAGCTATAGATAATGTAATTGGCATTTACACCCTATCTTTTTAAAGCATGCCCCCCTTTGTAGACCAATACAATGATTGTGGTGCACTTTTATCAAAAAGGGAGAAGTGGGTGTCAAAAGGAGGGGTGTAAATATCATATACCATAAACAAATGAATGAAGTTATAGATACATAAATGAGCCATCACCATGCACATGGTCTGCCCCCTGCCATCACTTGCTCATGACTATTACTAGTTGTCCCTTTAGTATAAAAAATTTAGACAAAAATATAAAATACAATGGATCACATGAAAAGAAAAATGTACCTTGAATTTCAAGGAAAAAAAAATTCAGCAACCACAGCAACATCAACAACAACAACAAACAATGGCTACAATAAGCAACAATGAAATGATTATTAAACAAGCCACTAGTAAACAAAGCTTAGACATAATGGGTCTTGACAACAAAGTGTTATTACTTCATGTCCATAACAAATAATAATCCCATTTTTCTAATAAGTTTTTTAATATATATCAAACCACGATACAGACACACCCAAACACCCTGCTCGATCCATCTCGCTTGCCTTCTCCATCGCCATTGTCGTCGTCCTGCCTTTGCGGCAATGAGGTTTTTCGGTCAGCGGCATCCGAGATCGAATGAGCAGGCTGTGGTGGTTCGTTCTTCAGCATCTGTTCTTGCATTTCTCGACGGCTCTTGGAGCTGAAATTCAATTAGCAAAACTAGATTAATTTTGGGATTAGAACATAACTTATAGCATGTGAAAATGGAATATGCTCCCATGTCAGTTCTGTGCATTTTAAAATTTTGTGGTGACTCATCAACCGTACACATGGCATAGTTGTACTGTGATCCAGACCTTCCAAATCAATGGCGTAACTATGGATGGTGCGTAGCCGAAAAAAGTTGCACTGCAAACCCTCTGATTTTTTCCTCTGAATATGGACCACTCACTATTTTCCTTTTAACCATTCACTTGATAGCCATTAATTGAATGGTTAGGATTGCTTGATTATATACTGTGATTTTGGGCATATGCACCATCCACAATGGGACCCATAATTTGGATAATCCGGATAGCTGTACATTATTTCCATGTGAGGAGGATGAGTCACCATCCATTTTTAAATTGTCCAGAACTACCATAGTAACCTGGCCCATGAAAAACAAAAGAAATAAACAAGATAGATTTGAATTGTGTGAGTATTAGAGACGCAATTTCCCTACACTTTGAAGTGGTATCTGTTTCTTGATATGCCTATAGAAAAACCCATTATTTAAAATATCATGAAATTATCTATTTTTATAAAAAGAAATAAAAATATTTTTGTACATTTTGAGCTACCCCAAATCAATTCTTTCAAGTATTTATGATCGTAATAGTAGGATTATTGTAATTATATTCTTGGTGGTAAGAAGAAACACATGTTTGTGGGATTTCTACCTTAGATAGTGGCCTTACAATCTAGTGGTCCAACCACTATAACAATGAGTGGGAAATTTTGAAAGCTAACCTTCTTCAGCTAGTGGATATGTTTGCAATTTGATAATTATAGAACTATTTTTCATATTAGTATGTCAGGGATATATTATCATTGAAGGAAATTTGCATATGAATGTGATAAGTGCAGTAATATTGCTACTTACCAAGTCCAATGGCCTCCGATCCTTTCATTATGCGCAGACGCTTGCATGAGTCGACGAACATCCTGAATGAAATCCAAGTAGAGTTAGTGATTCATACGATTTGGGTTATGGCCCTAAGCTAATCTCTTGATATGAATTATTCGCAAGGAAACGCTAATCTTTCTTGCTCCAAGGAATCAAACAGGACCAGCCCGTCCTTTGATTGGTTCAAACAGGCAGTGTGATCCCCATTTCCTGAGTATTGCACCCATTTTCTACTCATATGGACCGCCTCCACTACCGATCGAAGGGTTAGCTGCACCTTTTTCTTAGTTGATGAAGCATGATTAGCTGCATGTATGACAGCCAGCGCCTCAACATCAAGAACACAAACACTCTAGCGTTCCATGTGATTGGATGGGCGTTTGGTTTGTACGTTGATTTGAAAATTCACATGGTTTTGGATTTCAGTGATGGGCGGAGAACTTACTCCCATGGGACGTCGCCGACGAGCATCCAGTCGCCGTCTTTATCTTCATAAGTGGGCACATACTCAGAGCCGTTCAAGAGATCCATCAATTTGCTTTCGTTCATGAAATCCCTCCCATTCATTCCTTGCGACCCACAATTACCTTAGATCCAAAACAAAGAATGGACTACATTTTATTAATATGAAAAAAAAAAGGCACAAACACTACTAAAAAAAGGAAATTGTGATATACTACAGCTATTTAAAATTAAAAGAAGAAGAAGAAGAAACATTAGTAGAAATTTGATATCCCTACTTAATGATTTTTCACGAATTCTAAGTTGTGCATAGCTAGGCTGGTATGTTTTAGTAGGGATTTGATTTTTATTTTCATTTTCATTCTTCTTTTCTACTTTATTTTATTTTATTTTTTCAAATTTTGGGTGTGTTGGGATTGATATTTGCTTACCGATGGTGAAGGAACTGAACATCTTTTCCAAGGCATTGGACAGCTCTTGGTAGCTCTTGTACATCTTCAAGTCTACCTTACGTAGATAAGGTGCACCATCCATGCTCACCTTCACAAACGCCGCACTGTTGCTAACCTTCTCGGCTTCCTTGGCCCCATTCTTCTCCGATTGGACGGCTAGGATGTTCTTCCTGAATGATCGAACGGGTGGCCAACCCACAACCTGTGCCCTGAAAATCAAACCCAGTTTTCTCTTTTAGCATCTCTTACCTCTTTTTATTACACTCCAAGCTTTAGTACAAAGACATTTCTTTTTTGGGTAACTCTTTTTGTGCAAAAACTTGATTTTTTCGGAAAATATATAGAAATGGGTGTGATTTCATTGTAAAAAAAAAAAAAAAATCGAGTTTTTTAATCTTTTCTTCTTCTTCTTTGTTTTTTTCTAGAAATTTTGCTCTTTATCCTTCCATTCCATATGCCCTCGTAGAAACGCATCGTCAAAAAATTGTATAAAATTACTGTATCTGTGTAATTCTCTCTCTCGTGAAAAAAAATGATATAAAATTACTGTATTTGTGTAATATTCTCTCTCTCTCTCTCTCTCTCTCTCTCTCTCTCTCTTCAGATCCACAAAAATTACACCATTGTCTCCATGTCTTTTAATGCTATGTCTAACAATACCAATGTAGTTTTTTCTAGCTCCTTTCTATCCATTTTCTGTCTTCATCTTCTTCTTCTTCTTCTTTTCTTTCTTTTTGCAGGTTGTTGTTGTTAATTTTAATAAAAAAAATTACAATTTTAGTGAAAATTAAGTAGATTTTATTACAATTTCAAGCCCATCTTTCTGTGGAGGTTGTACGTTCGGTCATAGCTTACTCTCCCAAAAGAAAATAATAAAAATATTCATATTCATCCACAGAAAAAAGAAAATTTTATTTTTAAAAGGTGTGTCCAACAAGTTCATACCCACAAGAACTTTTATATACACTCTAAGATCTAGCTCCTCATACACCAAAACCCATCTTCCCAAGTTTATAAATAATTATATATAATAATTTCATGTAATTTATTTTCTCATCTATATTTTCTAGATGCATGTTGAATGGTGGTTAACCACAAATGTTAAGTCGCCCACACACTAACATGCACTTATGTAACAAAAAAAAAAGACCCAAAAAAACTAATATTTTCTTATTTAGATCCTTAACAAAATCATTAGAAAAGAAGAAAATAAAAAATAAAATCCAAGACCTACTTGGGAGCTGGAGGCTTCTCAGGGTCATTAGTGCATGGGAGAAGGTTCTTCTCCTTAGGCAAATTCCTCATCTTCTCGTTGGAATCGGGCCTGCCGAGGTCCTTCGGAGCAGCCGTTGGGAGGTTAAGCTTCAGCTCGACAGTCTCCAAGAAGCCCCTCTTGCCGGGATTCTTCCCGGCCTCACCGTCGCCGCCACCGCAACCTCCTGGCAACCCGAGCCGCAGCTCCGTCTCCTCAAAATTCAGCTTGAATTCATGACGGTCGAGCATGTGTGCCATTTTCCGGCAAGTATCCATGGAATCCAAATCAGCTCAGAAACACCCTTCAACCTTTCTTACTTTGCTTAGGAATCCTTCTCTTTCTGGTTCTTGTATTTGTTCTTGTTTTGGAGGGGTTTTTTGTGAATATGGGAAAAAGAGTGGGAAATGTGAAAGGGAGAGTATCTGGGCATTGTGGAGTGTATATATTAACGTGATTGGTTACGTTGCTCTATCGGCTCTCGGCCCATGTGATGGCGACACGTGGCGGGTAGCATCAGGCCCATATGGTTGAGACACGTGGCTTTGTAGCAGCTGGATTTTGCGCGGGCTTGCCGGCGTAAGTTGGAGCTAGGGTGACGTCAGCGGTGGGCGAATGATTGTGGTGGAGGGAGTGGACAGGGCCCACCTCGAGTGGGGCCCGCTTGCGACGCCGTTGCCTTCGCGGGCCTTTCTCGTGACTCCCGATGAATCGCGCGGCGACTCTGGAGAAGTCGGCAGTCTGAAGGATTTCTTCTCGCGATGGATAGATATGAAGGTTCGTTGCGACACGCTTGCTAAGTTGGCTCACGTGTTTGAGATCTGGGACAATCATCAGTTAGAGGGTTGTGATCCTGTGGCCGTAGATAAACCTGGCCGATCTACTTGTACCATGCTGGACACTCGCACCACGAAAATGGACGGCTAGATAGTAGCAGAGGCACGTGTGGTTCATCTGAGCCCCGGAAACAGCCTAGTGGGGTGAGGCACTGACCGTGGGGCCAACCTTGATGTATTTGTTGTATATCCATGCCGTCGATCATTTTTTCCAGCTAATTTTAGGGTAAAGCAGATCCAAATCTCAAGTGGACCACACAGTAGGGATTCTCCATTAAAAACTTTCTGGGTCTACAAAAGCTTTGGATTAAGCTGATATTTATGTTTTCCTTCACCCAGGCCTGTGTGACCTTATCAACGGGTTGGATGGCAAATAAACATTACGGACGGTGGGCTCCAGGAATTTTTTAATGGTGAGCATTCAATGACCAATTTTTCTCCGGTATGGCCCACTTGAGATTTATACCAACTTCATTTTTGGGACAATACTCTAAAATGAGCTGGAAAAACTGATGGACCGCCTGGATATACAACATATACATCAAGGTGGGCCCCACGGTCAGGGACTCACCTTATGAAGAGTGCATCTTGTACATTGCAATCAGCCATTTGTTCACCTCTTCATATCTCTCCTCGCGCTTGAGAAATGAGAGTGAAGTGGCACTTTACAACACACGTGCCAACGTAGCATGCATAGGAGAGATCATGTCCATTCATTGGTTGGGAGTTGGGACAATAATGAAAAATGTTCTGTCACCAAAATATAGGCTTTGTTGAGATATGTGAGGGAGGGAAAAATGACTGTCCAAAGAAAGTTAATCAACGGTCTATATTTAATGTACAATATTGTGACCCACGTTCTAATTGGACCACCTTATTCATTTTCGGTCCAGAGTGTACTCATGCTGTCCACCATCTGATGAGTCACCATCCTTTTAAAAGCGGCAGTAATCTACAGCCGTTGGATCTTCATGAGGAAATTAAAGTAGATGTGGAGATAATAGTTCCTACTTTGGTGGGCCCCACCTGGCCACCCTCCCATCAAAATCTGACAGTCTAGCAAATTAAATTCGGGAAGGTGTACGTAGCTTACATTGAAATCATTCCTTTTATTCTTTTGTGAAATGCTTTTAATAATTTCTTCATTTTATTATAGAAAAAAACGTACAGGGTGTTGGCATGCAGTGGTCCAGTTGGGTCAACCCAATCCTAGCCATTCTTTACTGGGCCAGCATTTTAATTTGGGCTCAGGCCCTTTTGCACATCTGGACCAGCTTGAAAAACTCAATCCCAGCGCGAACAGCTGTAAACAGGGCTTGGTACTCATCATTAAGTGGAGTTGGAAGAACGTATATGGTAGTATTATCTTTGCAGAGTACACGTGAATCAGCCATCTGCAAATTGCAGACAACCACATGTAGCATCATATTCAGTAAAGGTAACCGTAACGGTTACCATTGTTATCGTTACGATACTGGCTATAACTGGCTATACCGGACGCTACATTGATAAGATAGTCCTCTCATTTTTCCTCCATGTTGTATGCTACATCGAATTTTTGTTATAGTTGTTCCTGAATCTCTCTCTAGACTAGAATGGGACATGAGAGTTTCTTCTTATTCAGCTCTTCAAAAATAAAATGATTAAATAATATTTATTGAATAATACACTAAATCATCATATATATATATATATATATATATGTTAAGCTTGTAATAGACCATTAGAAGCCATTTTTTGTGTGACCACCAGTGACAATCATTACCAACGATTACGTAAACAATTTTGCATACCTTGGCTGTGTTCCAATGTGAATGGTTTGTATCTCAAAATCCCCACTTATTAGAAAATCTTATCTGCATGATTTGTGGCCATTCAAGTGACATGATCGGTAGAATTATTAGATAGGTTTAACCTTTTTTTTTTTCTTTGTTTTTTTTTCACACACCCCAAACGGGCATTCGAACTCAAAACTTCAGTGTTGAAACTCAAAGCATTTATTATTGGGCCAACCATCCGTTCTGGTGCCAGTATATGAGTAAACCTAATCAGTACATCGCCCCGCTGCATATCCTAGTCCTATTGGAGATAGAGCTGTACACCAAGCTGAATTGAATCAAGCTGGGCTAGCTCAGCTTGGCTCAACCAAAAGAGTTGAGTTGAATCGAATAAACATGAATTGAGTTTCGAGTTGAGCCAAATCGAGCTAGGGTCAACTTGAGCTCAGCCCAAAAATTTCCAACTGGGAAAAAAAAAAAAAAAAATTGGCTTGACTCGATTCGAACCTAGTATCTAAACCGAGCTGAATCGAGCTTGTTCGAATCGAGTCGAGTGAGCCAACCGAGCTAACTTAGCTCACGTACGGCTCTATCGGGAGATAAGTGACTCTATTAGATAGCGGTTCTTCCATGGTACCATCTTTTTGTTCCTCCTTACGTTGCAGGGACAGTTAATTTTGTGGGCCTAGATATTAAGCTCAAGCCTGCCAATGGACCCGATAAGGGCCTAAGCCCACCCATAAGCCCACTGACAACATGTCACGTGTACAAACGGGAGCCGTCCAAAAGGAGGGCCTCAACATGCATGAAGATCCATTAATGAGCACACGAACGTCCTGATTTCAGTACCCCGTGGTGGACCCCACCTTTTATACGGAGCTGGATGCCGTGCACGTATGAAACCGTGAATGGGCTCGTGGGCGTACGTACAACTCGTGAATTACTCGATTCTACCGTTTCGTTTGGTAACTCTCTTTCCAAAGGGAAAGCGAACAAATCGCCGATTAATTTCCGTATAGAAGTACGTAGACCGAGAGAGATTAAAAAAAAAAAAAAAGTTGGGGGGGTGGGCCCCACATATAGGGGAGGTGGGACAAGTCAACCGCGTACGCATGTGCTTCGATTCATTAGCGGTGGGCCCCACATCCCATGTGACGTTGTTGGTATGTCTCTGAGTGTCAAACCCACGCCCATGTGCGCCGGTTAAGGGAGCCCACCCCTTTGTTTTTTTTTTAATCCAACCCCCTACCTTTGCTGAGATCACACGTGCAGATGCTGAACACGTGGCAAGATCCAGCCTTTCCATCAGATGGGCCACACTAACCAGTCCTCCTGGCTTAGAATCTAGCAGTTCCCGATCTTCAGTTGGCTACAATGTAAAGAAAATCTAATCACCAGCTGAAACAATCAGTTCCTAGCCGTCCAATTGATCATGTGTACATGTTGGCCCACCTGAGGAGGTGAATGACCTGATTTTTAGACCAGAAGATCAAACCAGTGCGGCCCACAAGATGGAAATCTCAAATCTCACACACGTGTTGCATAATAGTTCATTTGCTTGCCTATACATGGACAAGGTTGTAGACGCGTGTGGGGTTTTCAAAACTCCAAAATCTCTCCTCCTTTTGTAGCATCTTCTATAATTTCATGCTAATAAATTAAGCTACTCTTTTAACTAATTATCATCTCTTGTTGTCCCCATGCTTGATGTATAAAAGGAAATGACATTTACACCCACTTTATGAACTTGGTCACACCCATTTTCTACCTTTGGAATAAAATTAGTACAAATTAAAGTGCATAAGCAAAGATAGAAACTGCTTCTACAGGCCCGTGAAAATAGTTATTCATGCATGTTATAAAAATATGGATATAAAACCTGCTTTTCTGAATGGAGATTTACCAACCTAATGACCTAAACCGTTTATATGATAGGCCTCGGTTTGAACAGAGGGGGTGGGTTCCAACCCATGGCTTAGTGGTAGGCTGAGTGCGTTTTCAAACTTAGGTCATGGATCCAAGTAGTATGTGGTGTGTGTGCGTGCACATCCTTGCGCACGTGTGTAGAGTGTGTTTTCTGTATTAAAAAAATAAAAAAATAAAATAAAATAAAAAAACTTGAGTGGATGATGTCTAATAAAAAAGGCTTTTGAATTGGCATATTTCAACTATTTGTCAAAGCCTAAGTGAACAAGCCATAGGGTCCCAACTTATGGCTCAGTGGTCAACTATGAGTTTCAACACGTGAGGTCATGGGTTCTCAGTGGTCAACTATGAGTTTCAACACGTGAGGTCATGGGTTCTCAGTGGTCAACTATGAGTTTCAACACTGAGATCATGCATTCGAGCGCCCATTTTGGTGTGTGGTTGTGAGCATGTGTGGCTATAAAAAATAATAAAAACAAAAAGTTAACTAGCCACAAAAGTGTGGAGGAAACAGTACTTGTAAGTAGCTCTTGCCAGCCTGCTATTTCAATTCAATAATTAGAAAATGTGTGTTTATGGCGATTACAAAAGTACTATAAAGACTGCTTTCTTCAACGAAGATTTGCTTGTCCAGACTTAATTTTTGATAGATGGGTCAGGACTTTAATTGGTGGTTGGGAGTCCCTTTTAATGGCCCAAATCATTTATATGATGGGGCTTAGCTTGGTGAGAAAACATGCAACAGAAAAAGCTCATGGATTGACATATTTCGACTGTTTGGTTACTCTAAGGCCACCGTTCATTTTTAGTGGGGAAGAGTCAAACGATCAAAGGGCTTTTTTTTCTTCTTCTAATCTTCCATTTAAAGTGAGGCCCATCTTATAAACAGTTCTGATTTATTGAAAGATGAGCCCAAATCCACATGATTGAGTTACCACTTATAATGAGTGAATTGCCCTTGCATTGTTGCATGCCTCTCCAACGTTATCTATTGTAGATTATAAACTGGCTTAAGGTATGCCATCTTGTTTGTGAGTTGAAGACTGACCACCTTCATGTGAAGGCGTGGTTACTTCCCATACAGACCTATCTTTCTACCTGCATCTCACTTGTGTAGTACATCCATACCATGAAAATGTTGGGGCCATCATGAAGATCGTTTGGCAAAAAAATCAGATGGGTCAGATCATTAGGTGGCCCACACAGTTTGGAATCGATGGGCAATACAGCTTACTCAACATACAGGAGTGGCTCATGTTATGAGTGAATCAACCTGATTTTTTAGCTCAGCGATGTTCATGATGAGGCCAACTTTTACATGGTATGCATTTTCCTGTACAAGTAGGCTGACGGCGAGGAGGAGTATCACACCGCCTCTAAATTGTCCATGCTCTTGTGAGTTTTGTGCTTCCTTTCCGAGAAAACTACTAGTGTTGAAGAAAATATACTATCTTCTTGTTCTTCTTGTGCTTTGATAATTTCATATTTTTAAATATGAACCTATGATGAACAGTTTAAATTAGACCGTAATGGAATATGCATAATGTCGATATATCAAACAATGCCACTATCGGTCCTCTAATGCAAAAGGTCTCTCCCTAATCTATTCCAGATAGAGGAAGAGTGAGATATTCCAACATCAACCTTAGGGTATGGCTAGATGCATGACGCACATGTTGACGGATGGTGGACTCCACACTCAAGTGTGGTGGAGATGAGCAAAAGGAGGAAAGGGATCTTCTCTCTCTCACACACTCTATCTTTCTCTCCAAATCACCCCCAAGGGGGCATCCAAGGCTCTCTATGGAATTGGTACTCCCTTCTAAGATATGATCTTATTTACAAGGGGTGTGGATTTTAGTACTCTGTCACTGTATAGTTTTCCACACTCCTACACATGAATGAAAACCTACAATCACCTTATTAATACATATACTCATTATTTAATACTTTTATTGTCACAATCATCTACCAAAGATTTATATCCCATGCTATTTAAATAGTGAACCATCATATTTAAAGCCATCATATCATCATCAAGTCCCCCCAAGGTGTGTACTCAATTTAAATTTATTCTCCTTTTTAAGATCTCGCATGGCTCTGACGTTAAGAACCTTTTGCAATCCATACATGCTCACCTAACTAGTCCAATGAGGTCTACAATCCCGACATACACATCGATTAGCAATCTCGACATGTACACTGATCAAATTTAGTGAAATGCCAATATTTCACATGGCTCTAACATTATGAATATTTTACAATCCCGACATGCTCACCTAATCGATCCAGTGAGGCTTATAATCCCGATCGATATGCATGCCAATGAACAATCCTGACTTGCTTGCTAATCCATAGTCCAAACAACCCAATTCCAATTATTCATAATTTTTAATTTAATTATTCACAAATTTTCAATTCCAAATATCTAAATCAAATTTTAGTTATTCCATAATAATGCAAGTAAATCAATTCTCAAGCATTCCATGTTTGTAATGAAACCAAGAAAATCAATTCTCAAGCATTCTAGTTTCTAATGCAACCAAGCAAATCAAGTTTCAAGCACTCCATAACCATGATGCATGTAGATTCTATGATAAACAACCTTGGTAGATAATCTATACTGAATCATAATTTCAAAAGAGAAACTAACAGCACAAAGAATGATACACATGTAGAAATAAATTTATAATTTAAGAAATCATATATAGATTAAATATGCTAAATATATCTATAAGAAAATATCATGCCAAAATTTTAAAGTTTAAAAAATCAACAAAACAAACTAACACCAAAAGAAACGAATAATAAAAGGGTTGAACACAAATCTTAAGAACTAAAATATGAGTGATAAAAAGGACGCCCCCAAGTCAAAGGGTAAAAAAGAGACTATTTTCAAAAGAAAGAAAAAAAAAAAAAAAGTTAAACCCTATTCTATCCCAATCCGGGTCAGCTGGTATCGGCTAATGGAAAAAGGACACCTGGCATTGTTTGTGGAATATGTAGTGATATTGAGTCTGAATGCATTATGTCGACCATTTTTGTAGGATAACAGTTGGTAGCATTTGGATGCGCCACGTGAATGATGATTAAGCAAGATAAAGGCGAATCAAGTGGAGGATGTTAAGCAATAGGGAATTCGTGTAACCAAAGAATGAAATAACCTAGAAGAACTTATCGTGGGATTCAGTTATAATAAACGCCCACTAAAGAAAACATATGGATGATCGATTGGGGGCTATAAATAACCAAGGCAGGAAACTAAGCAAGGGGTCCAGCACCAACCAAACTAAATCAAATCAACTTATCTTTCCAAATTGCAATGCTCCTTAGCATCTCGCTTTTAATATTACTTAGTGTAACTTGCAGCTTTATTTTCATTAGCATAATCGTGTGTTTTACATTCCGTAGCGTAAGTTGTGAATTCACGTTCCGTAGCATTAAATCCTTAATGTTAATCTAGTAGCCTATAATTGTAGTTGTAGTACTCAAGATCTATGCTCATATGCTAAACTCACTTTAATGAAGTATTCTTTCCAAAAAGGTGATCTTCAGCCTGTTCTCAGTGGCCGACTGTAAGTCTCCCCTTTCTGTTTGTTTTATTTTACATTGAAAAGTCCTTTCGTGCAAAAGGCAAAAGTGCAGCCCATTATTGGAGAAAGAACCCTACCCTCTAAATATCGCCTGATCATTAAACAACTATGCAAGTGATTGAATAGGCGGTCAATCTTTTTAAATCTTGGTCAGATGCAGTTGATCACAACGTATCTGCTTATCTTGGCGCTTGGGGTCATTGTTGTTTGGTTGGAATCGAGCTGCATAGTCGATTCTGGCACGCCCGCACACATACATCACACACGTGACCGAAAATAATGAGCGACAAACCCAAATCAAAAGGCTAAACCCATGACAAAAGGGTCAATTATTGCGGAGGGAAAAAAAAAAAAAAAAAGAAAGATTAAGATTAAACCAAACTTGTAAAGGATAAGAGGCAACATGACTTAAACTCAAAGTATTCAAAATGAGAATGGAATAATTTCAAATATGCAAAATAAGAATAAGAAAGAAATATTCAAGATATCCAAACAAAAAGACTAATGTAAAGGAAAACAACAATAGCAATGATGAATTTAGAGATTTGAGAAATAAATATATGCAAATAAACTAAATCCAACTTAAGGGCCTGTTTGATTTTCCAATTCACTAGTAAATACCCTGTAAATGGGTAATAATTATTTCCCCAAGTAGTTACGGTGTTTTTACCGATGCTTGATTTAACTGCCTACTTTTTAGATGTCAAAACCGAGAAAGTTGCAAAATATTTGTGGGGCCCACCGTGATGCATGTCGCTTATCCACATTGTCCATCCATTATGCCAATTGAATTTATGGCATTATCCAAAACATGAGGGAGATCTAAAGCTCAAGTGGACCACACAACAGGAAAAAGGAAATTGAACACTTACCGTTAAAAGTTTCTTGAGGACATTGCTTCCTATAGTGTGGGCCACTTGAGTGTCAGATCTACATTATTTTTTTTATCTTATGTCTCCAAATATTCCTATAAAATGGATGGATGGAACAAATATATCATGTACATCACAATGGGTCCCACAAATTCAAACCAGTTCTTTTGGACCTATTTTCAAAGTAGAATTTTCACAAGACTTTTAAACAGGGTGAAATAGTAATAATTACCCATTTATAGTGTATTTACTTAGGAATTGAAAAATCAAATAGGCCATAAAGGAAAGAACTAAAAGGAAAAATAGAAAACTTATACATGAAGGAAGAAAACTAAAAAAAAAAAAAAAAAATTGAGACTATACACTCTTTTGTTATTGGTTCTTTGACACTAATTAATCTCCTTTCTCTTCTTTGTTTTCAACTAAGCTTCAAATTTAATAGAACAAGTAGAAGCGTCTTCTTCTTTGTAAACATGTAAACCCATGACTTCCTATAGAAATCATCAATAAAAAAATAAATACTTTGAACCTTTCAAAATTTCAACAAAAGCTTCCCAAGTATCAGAATAAACTAAACCTGAAACATCCATACTTCTAGTAATAAACGAAGAAAAATGATTTTTATAGAGCTTTTTAAATAAGAAATATTCATAAATAGCTAAATTAATGAATTTTAAATATAAAAGTAAATTTTGATCAAGAAGTACTTTTAGCTCTTGCTTACTCATGTGGCATAACTGTATGTGCCAAATTGTAGTAGAGTCTGTCATAGCATTGAAAGCAACAGCATTGCCAACTACAATATCTTTAATTAATTGATATAACTAGTCTACCCATGTATCAACTCTACATATACAACCACCTAGATCTCTATTATAATTTTCAGTCGACCCCTTTCACCAGAAAATTTATAATCATCTTTATAAAAAATCAATGATAGAATATTCTTTTATAAGTCTGCTACGTAACGTATACCCAAAATTATACATGTAACAAATAATCCATATATAATCTCATATGAAACAAAGTGCCTAAATAAAAAATCCATTGACCGTTTAAATTTTCTTATGGAACTATAAATAATAACATTTTTGTGTCCTCCAATGAATCGTCTCATATAAAATAAAGGACTTGAATTCAAAACCCCACTGTCTTTCCTTTCATGCAGGTTCCACAATTTTTTCATATAAACCTTTAGCAATGGTTTGATCGGACACATTAAACAAAATCAAATTATCTAGTGAAAAAAGTTTGTCATGGCTAACTGATTTTTCTCATAAAAAAATCATATATTTTATCATTACAGACTTTTTTCTTATTCTTTAATTGCAATTACATAATCTTTATTTATCAAAACCACATTCATCTTTAATTTTCACAAGGCATAATTGGATCTGTCAAACTTTGGTAGCTTGAATCTTGTAAAATTCAATCCAGCCATAAAAAACACAATTACAACATGAACGTGAACACCGATCTTGTGCTAAAAGGTTCTCAACCTTTGGTTTTTATAACAATTGTTGTGAAAAAACACCGACATGCAATTGATGCAGGAAACGCAAAACCACAAAAGATTAATAAAAAGAAACCAAAATCTAAAAAACAAATATCAAAATAAGATACAGGAGGCACGAAGATTTAAATAGTTCGATAATTTTCTTATATCTACGGTGCAGCAATATGGAGTTTTCTTCTTTATTAAAATAAGAGAAAATAAGATTACAAAATCTCTCTCTCTCTCTCTCTCTCTCTCTCTCTCTCTCTCTCTCCTCTAATATTCCAATATATAAGAAATTTTTAACCAAGGAACTTCTAAAAGATGCACCTCTCTCTACGTTTGCTCCCCCTTCTATAAACAACATACACCAAGAGCACTTTCCAAAACATAGAGGAACTAAGCTTCATACATACGGATATACAAGAGAAGTAAGAGGTACTTCCCTAATGGGAAACACATTTCATGCATTTTATATGCGTGTATAACCCATTGTTTTAACCATATGCTTCCTTATGATTTCTTCTAAATTACCGCAATGTGAATGAATTTTATTTTATTTTTTTTCCTTTCATTATTTTATGTTGGGCATTCAACCTAGTCCATCAGTATAAGCTGATTAATCTCTCCATCGATGGGTACAGCTCAACTTCTCTAGGTGGCTGAATCCCATCCTAGGTCAGCCATAAGCAAGATTAGATTTAGTTTGGGGCGGGCTTAAATTCCAAATGTCGTTGAACATGGCCTAAGTATTGGGCCCAAGCCTACTCTATGGTCAAAGTATAGTCCAACTCCCACCCTCCTATTTACACCTACCGCACATGCAACACATGTGGAGAGAATTGAGAGAGAGAAAATAGAGAGAGAGAGAGAGAGAGAGAGAGAGAGAGCTTAAAATGGTTTCAACCATGTGTAAACCATCCTTACAATTTCTTAGTGTTATGGTTACTCTAGTTTTAGATCTGCCTCTTTTTTTCTAATGTCCTAACATGATATAGCGCAATAGATGCACAGAGTGGTACCATGAAGTCATAACATCAAGAGTGTTTGTTACATAAGCTCCCTGATACGACATTGTCCTGCACACTACATGCTATACATGCAACAAAGAGGAACGTGAGAGCAAGTTACTCACAGCAATGAATTAAAATAACAATAATGTTGAAAGTTGAAGAGCCAAACCCATCCCTTTTTTTCTTTTAAAAATTAACTATTTAATTTTAGGAGTAAAATTAGATAGCCAACGTTGTATGTAGTACCTGCAAAGAACACAACAAGTGTGCTCCTGGGTAAATGCTAGTTTTGCACCATTTAAAAAACAGTGTAACTCATCTTATCCAGACCAACCAAATTGTGGGTCCCATTATGGATTAGCAAATCTCGCAAACCACATTGATTGGACAATCTTAACTATGCAATTAATGTCTATCAAATGGGTGATTAAAAGTAAAATAGTGACCAGCCCAAATTCAAAGGGAAAGCAATTAAATGATTAATGTCATCTTGTAATTGCAATTTATGCTCCATCTACCAGTGGATTGGCAATTGATGGTCTGAACTGTCATACAACCATGCAATGTGTATGTATGAGGAGTCGCCACCATTCTTTAAATGGTGCAAAAACGACATTCGTTAAGCTACCCCACAAGTATTTGAGTGGATGAATCAATTCATTGGCCAAATCATTTATTAGGCACAATTCGACATTCGATCTTCATTTCTAAATGTATAGAGACAGAAGCGCGTGGACAACTACAGCAGAAAGCATGATACATTTAGGTCGACAAACGTTTGTCACAGCTGGTATTTTCATCAACCCCTATGTTTACCAAATTGGGTGCTGTCGTAAGGGAAACTATAAATGTTTCCAACACATTGGTGTGGAAAGAGAAAAAAAAATGTTTGTGTATTTTTTTAAACAAATTCAATATCTTGTTATAACATTTAATGATATTCATAAAGTCACATTTGTTCGTCTGTTAACTAAGTAGATATTCTCTAAATTGGGTTTGGATCCTTGCCTCGTCAGTAGACTCTTCAGAGTTTCAACTAGGGGTCTCTATCTCAAAACCCATTAGTGGTGAAAATCAACGCTGACAGCACCAGTCGGTGCGTTGCATGACTGACAAAAAAAAAGATATTCTCTAAATTAACGTAAAAAGAAAATGCTTGCATACCTCGACATAAGTACCTATTGGGGTCACTTTCTCTAATGTGGAGGAAATGATTTAACATGCATAAAATCCACCCCATCTATTAGGTAGATTATCCTTGTTTGGCCCTGATCTAAAAAATCAAGTCGATTGAACACTTGGGTGGTAATAATGGGACAGCCCCATAAATTTATATCTAAAACATTGAATGCCCGCCTACGTTTTGGAATGTATGTTTTGCGGGTAGTTCTTACACCTTGATAAGGCACATCAAATTAATGGATTAGATGGCATAGAGACACCATGGTACGTCCTACACAAAACTAATGGTCAGTGTCCTATCTCAACTTTTCTCATATGGTGTGGCCATGGTGAGTTTAAGTTTTAGATGATCATTATTTTTGGATTCCGACCGCATGAAAGTTCCATCCACATGGCATTAGTTAGCGAAAGTGACGTATGGGAGGTACCTACTCGAGGTACGCTGGTGCGGTTCTCAGTGAAATGTTATTACGAATTTTTATTAGGTGTACCATGCATGGTAGTTTCAAAACCCTAAAATAATAATAATAAATAAATAAATGAAAAATAAAAGAAAATCGATTCATCTTAGTGTCCGCCTTGCTTGAGTCAACTCGAAGACTCAACTAAAGTCGATCGACATGAATTACATAATTAAAAGGAAAAAAACTTTGCATTTGGATTGAGCATAAAAATAGTTTGTTTTATATAAATATTATGTATACCAAATGTAGATGAATTCATGGCATGTGGTGTGGTGTGATCCTTAAAGAGTTCTCCAAACTCAGTCAAGCATCGTGTCTAAAATGCAGCATCCCCAACCAAGCGAGTCTCTTGACTGAGTCATTGTGAATCACATCGAGTCAACTCAACAAGTCTTCCTGACACAGGACCGAGTCAATCCAAAAGCAAGTAATTATTTCCAAGTGACTCAGCTCAGAATCTAACCGAGTTGACTCTACTAAGAGTCTTTCCAACCACCAAGTCAATCCAAGAGCATGTTTCCAAGTGACCCGACTCGAAATCTAACCGAGTCAAGTTGACTCAGATCCTAATCTACCAAGAAAAGAAAAATGATGAAAGAATTCACGATTTTAGTGGACTAAGTTGTGAAATTGCTCTTCTCACACCTTGTAATTAAGACCATTGAACCCCTTTGATCCTGTGGTTGAGTGGCACAATGCAAATCAGTGGTAGCTAGGCTTGAGTTGTCCACAATCAAAACCTAAAATAAATATTTTTGAAAAGTAGGTGAACAGTCACCCATCTGGTTCATCTGTTTACAGGTGTCCATGATCCATGACCACATCTCATCATCAATGCAATAAGTGGACCACATTGTCATAGCCCCCACGGCCGTACGACTTTTTAACATAAGCACATGCACACGTGCATGCAATGTACTCGAGAAGGATCTGCATGTTACATTCCAAGGAACATCATATTTTCAAGAAATGATCTGGGTGTTGCACTCGTTGCCCTAAGCTTACTTCATTGCACCTTCTTTTCTGCTACTGTGTGAGGCGTGTAAAATATCGGACCCGTGAGAATTGCCAGGCCCAACATGAAAATCATACAACGTGAAAATGAAGTAGATCCACTCATCAGGTGGGCCACACCATAGAAATCAGTGAAAAGCCTGAGATCGTAAACAATATACAAGTTTGTCCCATATGATAAACTGATGGATTTGATTTTCAAGCCACGTCATACTTATACTGACACTAACCTTTTGAATGGTCCGGATGAATCCACACATGTGGTACGAAGGTAGTCCCATCCCTTACCATTTTCTCGTGTTGACTCGGGTATTAGTTTTGTACCATTTAAAAAGTGGTTGTAACTCTTCAACCGTACACACGGCATGGTTACAGGGCAACATCAGACTGTCCAAATCTCTGACCCAACTGTGTATGGATCTGATTGAAAAAAAAAATTGTCCTGCAGTGATAATATTGAACTTATTATTTTTCCCTTCAAATTTGGACCACTAACTATTTTACCTTTAACAATTCATTTGACAGCCATTAATTGGACGATTAGGATTTCTTGATCAGTATGATTTTAGAGGCCTACTCAATCCACAACATCCACAACGGGACCCACAATTCAGATGGTTTGGATATCTCTGAATAAGTGCCAGATGTGAGGAGCATGAGTCACCACCATTTTCAAAATGGTGTAAACCAAAATATGAGTTTAGCACCATTTTTTCATGTTAAAACTATTATTTGTAGACACCGAGTTCCCTGTTACAGTACAACCGAGGAACTTTCCTGTTTGGTACCTAATTTGTCCACGTGGACCCATAGTTCGTTTTTTCCAATCCATTGATCTGATGGACCCCATCATGGATGAACCATATCCCAAAAAATCCTCTTCATTCGGTCAACTCCAACCTTTCCACTGTCGGCATATTAATACATGGTCAAGAAGAAATACACCAACAGTCCACATTCAATGGAGAAGGGATAAAACATTTAATATATAATGTCTTCCATTTTAGGAGATGTTTTTGGGTTGTGCTCATCCATGATAGGGTTATCAGATCAACGGCTTAGATAAACCAACTATGGGCCCCAAATATACAAAAAAGAAAAAGTAGCAAACAGTGAAGTTCCCTTATCAGAAATCAGCCTCTGTTTTACTTGGGTCACAGAAGCAAGGAAGACAAGATCATAAAAGTGAGAGGGAAATTCTTCTGGAAGGAAAGAGACATGCAAAAGCCATTCAATGTCTGTGTAAAATGACAATCAGACCCGGATAACTGAAAAATGACACCACTTGAGAAAGAAAAATACGACAATCTCCGTAGTATTTGTTGTTTTGTATATGGTATTGTCGTCTGCATGTACACCTTTTCTAACTACAGTCACATGTCTGACATTTTTAGTTGATCGCCTATTTTATCCACCAGCATATAGGAATGGACTTTTGTGTCCATGGCCCACCAAGATAACTGTCTTGGGTCGTTAAATCCATACTTCAAAAACTCAAAAAATTGAGTCGGGTCGAAATCCAGCTGAGTTGGGTCAACTCAATGACTCGAATGAATCTTTAATTGACTTGCATGTTGCCCAAAAGATTTGATGTATTGTTTGATAATGTATGTATCACACGCCGGATATGTACTAGTATCATCCATGAACGTTACAGCTGTATGGGCGGATAGTTTGATATTGTGGGATGCGACCTGTATTGATGGTGAATGATTTGATATGCGAAAACTGTATTGGTCAGCTCTGTCGGCACCTTTTTTTTATTTAAAGGGTAAGCTCAAGCAACCATTTGACTTGGCCCGAGTCAGTCGAGTCAGTGAGCCAGGTCCAAGAGTCTGGCTGAGTTGGGTCAAGTCATTCCCACAGCTGAGATCTTGACTGGGATGAGTTTCGAGTCGAATCGGCAAGTTTTAGAACTATATATGCATGTGGCAAAGCTGGGTGAGTTCCGGATGGTTTTTTAGTTGCCCCCCCTTAAACATCACTAGTCTGGTGAATGAAACTCGGCTATCCAATGGAAGGGAACTATGTCTGTCGAATGTGGACCGTTGCATTTTCTTTTTTTTCTTTGACTTAATGTCCATTTTATATAGGCTAAAGTGGCATGGTTAGACAATCCAGTTGGGTTTTTTATATCAATGAATGAGGACGGTTTAGATCTTCCTTGACTGCCATGTGTCAACGAGCAAAGTATCCTTAATTTTGCGTTTTTTAGTTGTGGACGAGTTTGGTAGTATAGCACTCTCTAGTGTAACATCAGACGTTGAGAAATGGATGTAGATTGTACTTTTGCCCTTATAAAATATGGGAAAAATCTGAGTGCATTAGTGGGCACAGATGCACATGCATATCTCACCGTTAAAATATGATGAACAGGAATCTAAACGTACACTAATATTGGATTTTTAAGATCTCATCTTGAAATGTGTAATGAATTGCCTCCATGGCGTTAGAGGATTGGAGATATGTGCACATAGAATCATAAGAGTAAATGATGCCTGCTATTAGTTATGCTTTTTATTTATTATCTTTTCTTTCTTCTTCTTTTTTTCTTTTTTCTTTTCTTTTCTTTTCTTATTTTTAGAGGTTTGGAATTGATTTCATAGGTTGCTTGGCACCTTGGATTTGGAGATAAATGGGTGTATTTCAAATCCAAACGGCTACTTTTTGTATTTGGCTATCCTAGATTTGGCAGTAAAATGAATTAGAGGTATTTTAAATATACCATTTTTTATGTGTTTTGAAATTTCAGCAAAATAGTGGGATTTTGGTGTGATTCAAATGAGACGCCTATTTTGGCTCCTTTTTAAAGATAAGAGATTTGCACGTATATCAAAGGTGCTGCTAAGGCTATTGATCCATTGTACATGTGGCTCACTGGTGATACCCAAAATAATTCAATTATTGGCTCCCTCACTAAAATCACATCAATAGAATGATCTTTACCATCCAAATGTTGGACATCTAAATAGTAATTAAAAAACGTCAACAAGTCGCTTGTTTATGATCCTTTTATGGCCTACCCAAGGCTCGAAACTTTCTTCTTCTTTTTTTGCTCAAGTAAATATTTCAATGGGTTTATTACAATTAATCTATATATATTTCAATAAGGTCGGCCTCCTCATAGTACCATTATATATATATATATATATATATATATATATATATATATATATATATATATATATATATATATATATATATATATATATATATACACACTATGAGTCGACCTTATGGGAACTTCCTATGAGGTCAAGCTGTGTGGGCCCCACCGTGATGTGAATCGGACATCTACCCCATCAGTCAGATGCGCCATCCCATGGTGGGCCATGACCTTAAAAATGAGGTCAATCCATATCTACGGTGGGCTACACCATATACAATAGTTGAGAGGGGTTACATGCCCATTAAAACCTTCATGATCGTTAATTGGGCCTACCAAGTTGTGGTTTATAAATCTAGCCCATCCATTATGTGTGTCCCCCTTAGATGTGATTCACAAATCTAGCCCATCCATTGTGTGTGTCCCACTTAGATGTGGTTCACAAATCTAGACCAAGTTTCAGCTACATCCAAAACTCAAGTGAGCCCCACCAAGTGCTTTTAGATGTTTTAGGCATGTTTTCGCATGGTTTTAGATGGTATAGCCCACGTAAGTTCCATATATGGTTGATTTTTTTGTTATCCCATAATCTAATTAAGGGGACCCATCAAATGCACAGTGTAGATGTTCGATCCACATCATGGTGGGGCCCACATAACGTGACTTCCCATGAGGTCGATGTTATAGTACCATTTCCCTACACACACACACACTAATTTGGGAGATGAAAGCTAATTTAATTAATATTAAGCTCATAAATGAAAATTTTGGATTCCAGTGCATTTTAACCCAAAAAACTAAAGATTCAGAATCACCTTGATTCCAAGGTAATTGTGATTTAGATTACAACACATTCCAAATCCAAGCTCCCAAAAGGGCCATTAGGGTGGCAATGGACCAGCACCCTTGGGTCAAGTGTTTAAATCCATACTTACAAACAAGTACTACACCCATACCATATCCTTACCCATACAATTAATGCCAGTCTAAAATAGACATCCATGCCTATATTCATTAGGGTGTTAGGTATCCATTAAAGTATCAAGTACTCATTATATGAAGAAAAAAATGGTTAGAAATCCATATCATACTCTAACATATATATATATATATATATATATATATCACCATCACCCAGAACTAGCGTTTCATATCAATCGTCAATCCATCATTGTCTTTGTGTCAAAGCTTTTCTCTTTCACTTTCCAGTTGTCTTTCTTAAGCATACATCCAATCTACACATCTTGTGAGTCACACTATAACGATGGGATGATCTGAACAGATGTCGATAATCCAGTAATCATATGAGCCACACATGATTACGCCCAGATCCATAGCTCAAGTGGGAGACTGAGTAAAGATGACCTCATTTCAACACTTATGTCTTGGTATCAATTCCCAAGGGAGGCAGTGAACATTGCAGTGTGACCAACAAGGGAGTACGTGCACTAACAACGGGGGTGTGTTTACTAACCAAAAAATAATGTGAGACGCACCAAGACAAAGAAAAGAAAAAGAATTTGGTAACCCCACGTAATGGTTAGATCAGAACTGTGGGAGTCCTACTTTCATGGCGGGCAACCTTGCTGGATGGGTTAGACAGCAGACATGCTACACCCACCATTAGTGGCTGCAAATGCGAAGTGTCGTGGAATATGCATATCCTGCTACATTTTAGAGGAACCGCCATCTTTTTATATGGTTTTGTGAATTTAAAAATATTAATTAATTTTTATAATTAATAAGTACTGTTTATAAATTAACTAAGTAATGAGAATTTTATATATATATATATATATATATATATATATATATATATATATATAGACACACACACACACACGATTTTATTAATCAGGTTCAAATTAATATCTAAACCCACACCAACCTATTTGGCTACACTCATGCCCAGCTTGTGATGGGCCGGACTCGGGTAGCCATCGGATCCACCCGATCCACTGGCCAATGCCACACCTAGTTGATCCACCACCTTTGAAGCACTTGTCTCTCACCATCCATGTGACATATGTGTATGATGATCCAAACCAGACATCCTGTGGGCTCTTCTGCAAATGGTCAACAATAAAAAGATCATTTACTGGACAATCCTAACCATCTAATAAATAGATCTTTTTCTACTGAATGCGAACCGTTGGTGACTCTTTGCATTTTCAGCATTGATTTGTACGACACTGATCGAAGGATTAGGATCTCCAAGCAGCTGTAAATTTTGGAACATGACCCATACACTATTTGATCTATCAATTCAACGGTTTATATCAACTCAATCTGTGCTCCATGTGGTAGAAATGACGTGAGAGGTTCCGTATCTACAATGCATCGATCGCACTGGATCCGATCCCTTATTTATTAATAATTAATTAATTAAGAAGATTTAATTATCATTAACCATGGTTAATTAACTTGGGTTGAGTGGGTCCCACAAATACAGTGAAGAATCTTACGTTTGAGTCTACATATATTCGATGTGTCGGTTGACCCAGGGACAGCTTATTTCAATGGGTTAGGGCTGCCCGGTTATTGAGATTTTAGAATGTTTAGTCGGCGTCATGCCTGCCCGGGCTGCCCCAAAAAATCATTCCCTTCACTTAGACGAGTTCGTTTTTCCTCCGTCGCGACAAAGGATTCACTGAGTGCGCCCCGCTCTCTGAGGCCCACATGCTAAGTGTCTGAAGATCTGAACCGTTTAATTTGTGACCATATAATGTACTAACCACCATCAGAAATTTAATCTGAATAAGTGACTGTCACCATCACTATCTGTTGATGAAGATGTAGCGATAAAAAGAAGAATTTTGATGGATGGATCATATTCATCTCTAAAAATCAAACTTCAATATAATCGATGACGTGTAATTGTTATAAAATATCTTATTAATGATGATAATAAGTATATGAACGGTTCAAATCATCCGACCATCTCAAAATGTGGACGCCATTGGATCTCAATAGATGCTGCATTCTGATTCGCGACGGAGGGCAAACGAACTCCTCTCAGACCCGGTTCATTACACTTTCCTGGGAATGCAGAGGCGATTCGCGCGAGTTGAGATTGAAGAGGCAACTCGCTGTGCAGTTGTTAACTTGGCACACGTATGTGAGATCCGGACTGTTCATCAGGTGAGAAACCAAGTGCACATTCATAAAGTAAAAAATAATTCAGGTCTATTTAGGTAGGCAACTCTAGTATGAGTAAGACATATGGTTAGATAAGCACGATGACTCATTATTCAAAGTACACATGTGGCCCACCTGATGACTGATGAGTAGAGATTCTTATGTGTGGGCCTGGGCATATCAGCAGTGGCTCTATATAGATGAGCGGCTTAGATTCCTCACCAGCAAAACCAGATTTGAAGGGCTGGATCCGTTGCGAATTCTTAGTGGTCCAAATCCAAAGATGGGCCCAAGTGGCCCACCTACGATCAACAAAAATAGTTGGATAAGAATATTCGACCGTTAATTGCCCTATGGCCCAAAAATAATCATGATTGGATAATCACAGCCACAAAATCCAGGGGTACAAAATGGACGGTACGTAAGCAATCTACGGTGGACCATCCTATCAATGGTCCATTCATGATCATATGCAGGCTCACTAGGGCCCACATATAAGTAATGAAGAGAATAAGATACGAAAGTGGATCATAGGTCCTATATTTAGATGGAAATTATATGATACTCGGCCAGGCGCTTGATACTCAGGCACTTAGAAATGTTGCACGTTGCATGCATTAACTCAAACTAAACCGATTAAATTACAGAAAAAACCTTCACTAATATACTCTCCTAAAATCAGATTAGATGAAAATTCTAACCTTTGATTTGTGGACAAGTGATTGATGAAATAGGACATCGGGTATTTTCATTTTTAACCATCCAATAAATGTCCATCAATCCAATAGTCAAGTAATCAATTACATGCAATTTTTGGTTCATAATACATCTAAACTGAGAACCATAGTTTGGACGGTTGAATTTCACAAATTGTATGCCACGTATACAACTTCTAAGTGTCTGTGTATCATCCATTGCACTGCCAGAGTATCAAACTTTTTAACTGTCACAAGAGATTTCATCATGAGATCATGGTTTTAAGACTCGACGAGTCCCATGCAATTCGTCCGAGTCAACTCGGATTCGGTATTGCCAGATCCAATTACCGAGTCACCCCCAACTCAGGCCGAGTCGTCCGATATTCAGGCCATGCAGTAGATGGAAAATCTAAAAACCAAAATAAAAATAAAAATCACTAATATTTCATTGCTTGATTTATTATTATTATTATTATTATTATTCTGATATTCTGTGATATATATTTTGGATGGTGAAAGCTAGGGTTACATGTAAGGGGTAGATATGGTAAAATGTCAGTGTCCTTGCAAGATGGGGACGTGATTGAATGTGAAACATAGAACCTAGATATTGCTTTTTTTTCAATCTTGCTCACCTACCCACTTAGTTATTTTCAAATGTATTATACTGGTGATGTGATCAGGACCGTTCATCCAATGAGGCCCACTAAAGTTGTGTCTTGACCTGAAATTTGTATGTGTTGAGTGATTGTAACCGTCTAATTTATGGTCCTTTTCTACCTGAAGAATGTGGTCGGCTTTGTTTTTACTACAGTTTTGGAGCCACTTATAGGACAGTTGGGATTATCACATCGACATGACTTTTGGGTGGTAGCCCATCCATGGTGGGCCAATGGCCTGGATCATTGTACACGTGTCCATGAATACAGTGGAGATGGGTCGTACATCTGGCCCCCACATTGTATTATTCCAGTCGTACATGTAGTCCCACATCATATAATTAATGCTTCTCTCTCTCTCTCTCTCTCTCTCTCTCTCTCTCTCCAACCGTTGGCACTACTGAGGCCCATGGTTCAGTATCCAACCGTTGGTACTAGTGGGACCCATGTGAGAAAATCTGCTTCATTGGAAGATCACATCCGTCAAATCTTTCGGACGGTTGTTGTATTTTCTTTCTCAGTCATCTGTTTTTCGGCCACTAATCTACAAGTTAAGAGTCATGGCTCTAAAACTGGGTGACTCAACTTGAAACTCAGCCGAGTCAACTTGACTCGACAAGATCCAGAGCAAATTCAGAAGGCTCGATCAGGAGGGTGACTCAATCACTGTGAGTCAACTCAATGACTAGGTTAACTCAGTTAAAAACGGGTTGGGCCTATAAGCTTCCTGCTTGGGTTTGGCTCTAAAATTTAATGCCTTATATGAAGTATAAATCAGATTGAGGTGGGCCTAGCTGTACAAAGAGGCCCTATGGATTGTTTGGTGGCCCACATCATAATGAACCTTTTAATGGGCCGGACTGGGACTTCTGGACAATCCTTCTATTAGCCCAATCCAGCTCTTTTGCACCCCTACACAGACCGATAATCATGGAACAACAAGTGCATAAGTGCCGACACATACATCCAGCCGGTCCAAAAAGGTTGGCCCCACCATGAAGATCAGCTGAGCTAACGATCGGGCCCATCCACTATAGAAAACAACATATGATTGATGGCATACATGTGTGGCCCACCTGAAGAGTGGAATGGCCTGATTTTCAAAGCAAGAATCTTTGTGGTACAGCCAACTTTTCGGACATGTTTGATATCATAGAACCATGATATCTTCGCACCTAAGCGCTGGTTAGATGGGCCCAAAATGAAATTTAAGGCCCACCAACCACTTGTTAGAACCTTCCATTATGGACCGGACCTGATTCATGTCGGACCCAGATTTCTAAAATGGATAGTCCGATTTAACTCTCGTTAACATGCAGATGTTGGAACTTTTATGGGCCTATACAAGCCCAGCCCACTTAGGGGAAGATTTTCGGACTAGTGTATGATTTGCGCCCAGGCCAGAGTTTTAATCCTGATAGATAATTGGCTCGGGCCTGACCTTCTACATGCTTAAAGACCCGACATGCCAGCCTGGTCCAACGTATTTAATCCGTGCTATTCTTATTATCTGAGTAGTGGGCCTAGACTAGCTAATGCTCAAGCAAATCAGCAAGCTATTGAAAACATGGTTTTAAGATTCGGATGAGTTGTCCGAGTTGACTCGGACTCAGTCGGACCCAAACTGGTTTGATACCATGAGTCAACCCTGACTGAGCCTTCTCAGTGATATGTATCCCGACAGTTGCCCAGCCTATGCCCGGCCTAGTTACTACTAGGCTTAGGCTGGGCTAATTCTTATATAGGCTGGGCTTAGGCTAAGCCTAGTGTTCATATACTAGGCTTGGGCTGGGCTAATTTAAAAAGCTTTAGGCAAAGGCTAGGCTAATACTAGGCTGGGCTATAGGCTGGCCTATAGGCTCTCTCTCTCTCTCTCTCTCTCTCTCTTTCTCTCTAAGATTATACAAAAATAAAATAAAATAAAATAAAATAAAAAAATAAATAAATAAAATAGCCCAGCCTAGCAATTGCCCGGCCTAGTTCCAACTAGGCTTAGGCTGGGCTTATAATTTGCCTAGTAGAAACCTATAGGCATAGGCTGGGCTAATAGGCTAATAGCTAGGCTTAGGCTAATTTAGCCTAGCCTATGCCTAGCTCTAGGCACGGTAACTATCGGGATTGATATGTATCGAGTTATAACAACCTTCACCACCATGTGGGGCCCACCTCTTGCAATCACTTGTGAATCATGGATTCCACCTATGGATTTTACTTGACAAAGACTAAAACCACCTTAATGAGATGCATTTATGAATTGTCATGCTTTAGGAAATGAATGGACCACCTACTTAGTAGTATTATAGGCCATTAGGAAAAAAAAAAAAAAAAATGGGCCACTTAATAAATGGCAAAACTCATTGAAAAATGAAAGAGCCTCATGGGATTAAGCACCCACCATTAGGGACCATCTTAGATTGCTTATGATTCTAAAGAATGGAATTCTAAATAACAATTCCATCCATGGCCTGGAGAAAAGGATGGATATAAAAAATGAGGCAAATCAAGGATGGATTGGATCATCCAATCAATGCTATTTTGCTTAGTAGCCCATGAAAAGTGTTTTGGACTTAAATGGACAGCTCAGATTGATTGATTCAATTGTCCAATTGAACCAATGCAACTAAGAGCACTATAACCTACAAGTACACCAAGAGCACCAGAACATTTCAATTTTTTAATATTTGAAGTTTACACGTGGAGGCGTTTTGTGCATTCGATAAGGTATGGTCCATGCAATAGTTACCGTATAAACACCAGTTTCCAACCATACATTATACCTTAGACAATGATCTAAACCGTTCATATCTAAATTCTATGCTATGGGGGCCATAAGAAGAAACATTTTTAAATGGGTGATTGTCCACGAAGATGAACATCAAACAATGAAATTAACTTTTAAATGGCTTATAATCAAATCCAAGATTCAAACGTCCATGTCCTAATGAAGCATGATTAAGAACCTAGCTTCTACACAGCAATAATGAGAACATGAACGGTTCAGATCAATCTAAGTATGTAATCCAGAGCTGAGAAGCAGACAACGCACAGTACTATAGTACAGGGGCACCATACCTATTCAAATAGGTCAGGACTTTTAAGTTATTGAATTTGGACGACTTAAAAACAGTATTGATTCAAACTCTACCTAGGCTAGACCTAGAACCATCCCTTAAATTTCCTTCCCCATTGACTAAAATTAAAAACCCACCGAAATAAAAATGGATGGATGTGAATGGAAGGTCTAAGGAGATAAGGTCCACCTACCTTAGACCCAATTTTTAAATTGGCAAATGGAGGAATGGGTCGGGTCTATCTTGGTTCCCTGAACGTAGACCCACTCCGGATCCGAACAGACCTAACTTTGAGTCAGACTCTGATGCCCCATTAATTGGTCTGCAGGTGAAACCTGGACCTGACTAGGCCATTTGTACAGCTTTTGAAATAACTGACACTTAGCTGTTAACGGGCAGGCTTTCTATACGCATGCGAAGTCATGAACTACATATGTTGTCCTTTATATGCTAGGTAAGTCAGGCAATGCAAGAGTACTACCTACACCAGACCATATTTGTCAAAGTGTACTGTGCTGGGAGCTTTTTTATTACACATACTCCCACAGTACCGACATGACATATGCACACCACATAGGTACTCGAACTTGTGACATTAGTGTTGAAAGAAAGTCTGTCTATCAATGAGCCATGGAGCTAATATAATTGTTAACTCATATCATATTATGGAGCATTTGCAGACTAATTGACATGCGGCATATGTTAAACACTTGAAGAGCTATACATGAGCCGAACCGAGTCAAGCTCAGCGCAGCTTGGCAAAGATTGATCAATAGCCTACCCTACTTCAAGTTGGACTTGGCTTAGTCCTTGAGCTTGATTGGCAAGCTCGGCTTGATTCAGTTGGCAGCTCAAGTTGAGTTCAAGCTTTCAAGTTAAGTTTGAGCTTTCGAGCCGAGTTCGGGTCGGCTTAAAAAAACTAAAAGGGTAGGGATTAGGGTGCTTGAATTCGATTAATATTATATGTAAGGCATTTAAAATTGGCTAAGTCAAATTGAGTCAAGTTCGAGCTGAGCTTTGAACCGTCGAGTCAAGCTCGGGTCAACTCAAACTTTTTGAGCTCAAAAAACTAACTCGACTTAGCTCGAAGCTTTGAGCCGAGCCAAATCGAGCTTATTCAAGCTGAGTCAAGCAAGTTAACAAAGCTAGCTTGGCTCATGTTCAACTCCAATGATGGCACATGTAGGTGCTTAAATATGGATGGTTGCACATGTATTATATTTGACACATGTGATGCATTGCACTAAACATTATATTTTTACATAAACCATACAATACTTTTAGCTTGTATAGTCTATCCAATCGTTTAAACAATGATAAATAATACTTGTGTAAAACAGTTATATTAGGCATGCATATTCTCCTCATTTCTTTTCTTATTGTGCATAGGAGCGATAGCAAACCATGTGCATTCTGTCAATGGAGGATAACATGTGTAATACATAACTTCATGTGCATAGGAACAATCCTCGAAGGGGTGTTTGATTTCTCAAACCCTCTTGTAAATACCTATAATGGGTAATGATTATTTACCTTTGTAATTCCAGCCATATTCCCAACATGAAATTGACAAACATGGTTGTTTGAACATATTACCTCTCTAAACCCAAGGTGAAAAAAGTCAAAATGGTGGTGCCCACCATAATGTATGTGACTTATCTACACTGCCCATCCCTTCCACAAGCTCATTTTAGGTCATGAGCCGAAAAAATGAGGCAAATCCAAAGCTCAAGTGGACTACACCACAACAAATTGTGGGATTTGAATGCCTACCATTGAAAACTTCTTGGGGGCCCAGGAGTTTTCGATAAAGCTGATATTTGTGTTTTCCCTTTATCCATGTTTTTATATCCTTATGAACTGCTTAGGTGACAAACAATTGCTAATGTGGGCCTCAATAGTAGTGGGCACCTTTAGGCTACTGTTTCCTTATAGTGTGGTTCGCTTGAGCTTCAGATATGCCTCATTTTTTCTCATGCCCTAAAATTTTATGGTGAAATGGATGGACGGCATAGATGGGTCACATACATCACAGTGGGGCACACAAATTTAAGTCAGCCCTTACTAAACTGGTTTTCAAGGAGGAAATACTCACTAATCTCTATGAATCCAGATCGTCTGCTTGGATTCAACAGGATTTTCCTAATGGGCAACCCCTAATAAGTCCAGCTCAGCATGCATCAACCCTGACTGCATTAAATGCATCAATGCTGACATTGCCAGTGCTGAGCTAGACCAATCAGGAGGTTGGCAAACAGGAAAATCTTGTTCTGGTCGAGCAAAGGATCTAGACTCAATCTCTACATCTTAGTAAACATTTGTAAAAAATAATAATGACTTATTTCCTTACATTTACATAAGGATTTGAAAAATCAAATACTTCTAATGTGTACATCTCATATGTGAATATGGGTAATTTCATTCAAAATGAAATAAGAATTTGTAACTGCAATTCAACTCAAACATACATTTTCTAATCACACCTCAAATATATACATCCAAATAGGCAATTTATGTTATTGCAAGCCTACAACCAAGCCATGTAAAAACAAGAAAAGTTCATTTACATACACGTCACTAAGAAACAAGGATAAGAAGACAAAATAATCGAACAACAATGTAAATGACGATACAACCCTTTTCACAAAATAGAGGGAAAAAAAGAACTTAATGAGTTAGAGAACTTCCTTCTTGCCTTGATGTTATTGGATAGGAGGGTCCATGCCATAAAAGAGTCAGACAAAGACTAACAACAAAGTTGGAAAGGTTGGAGTGCACTATGACACTAAAATGGGAGAGTGAGCGATCGAGGGAATGAGACAGGAGATTTTATTTTTATTTTTAACACACGCACTCTCACCCTACACACATATGCACTCACACCACAATGGGTACTTGAACTACGACCTCATGTTGAAACTCTCATGAGTCTACCACCAAGGCTTGAGTATTGAATAAGAGTAAGTGGAAAGATAGTAAGGCTCAAGGTCTAAAGTATGTCTGAAACTAGTATGATTGCATGACACATTCACACTAATATAATTCATAAATGATACAATTATATATGCTCGTATCAACCTAAAACACCCTAATACAGGGCAATACGAGGTGAGATGGAGCCATATTGGTAGCCATATTGGTGGCAAACAGTGTGATGTTGTAGACACTCTACTCTAAACAACATAATTAAACCTATTCTTTGGCTTTAGTTAAGCACCAATCAAAAGCATCCACATGGCTTAGGGCAAGTTCCGAGGACAACCATCGAATCAGTTCGGCCGTCGCCAGAGCAAGCAAGCGGCAGGGCAAAGGGCAAAACACACACTCTCTCTCTCTCTCTCTCTCTCTCTCTCTCTCTAAACACCATCAAAGTACCAAACAATGCTAGAATTCCAAAAAGTGAGCCAACCCAATAAAGACCATTTCTAGGTAGAAACAGCCAAGCAAGGACCGTTTCTAGGTGAAAACGGCCCACACTAAACCATTTTTCGGTATGAACCAATTAGAACTCCTGACTCCTCTATATGCCCTACTTCTGATTCGCGTCGTAGTGCGGCTAGCAAGTAAATTCGCCTAAAAGCAGTCCTCATAGGGCAGTAATCAGGATTTCTCATGGTTATTTAAGCAACTCACTAAAAACGAAATGGGGGAGGAATATCAAAGAAGGCAGAGCTTGTGAAAGAGTTAAATCATCGTGAAAAAATGGTTCAGGCAAACTTCGAAGTCAATTCCGACGTTGCCTTCTTAACCTATGCGTACCTAAACTTTTATGACCTCCTACCGTTTCTAAAGAATTCTCCCTACAAGGCAACTCCATCAAGTTGAAGTTCAAAGCCGAAGAATATATTGAAGTCGACTAGTAAGGTTCAAATTCGGAACATCCGACCGTCCTTCTTTTTTTTCCAAAAGGGTGTTTGAATTTCCTTTTTCCTTTTCACATGTAGAATCAAACTGAACTCCATGCATGCCTTAACATCAATGGCATCTGCATACACACATCTTATATTGCCTTCACTTTCTTTATTTCGTCTATTCTTCTACCTTTCTTTTTATTATTTTTTTCTTTTGCCTACCTGAAGCCCTAAAGCCCAATGTACTATGGTTTAGCTCGATAGCACTAGAAGTTCCTCCGAATCCTCCTAAGAATTGTACAATCCTGTAAAGTAGAAACCGTACAATGCACAGGCGGAAAATGATCTCCAATCCCTTCCTTTCTATAACCTAGGCCCTGATCCCAAATCTACAGTGTATACCAATGCAAGAGTCATTTAAGACAAGAAATATTGTGATTTCTCATCCTTTAGGCGATTCTCTAACTATAGATTCTGAAGTCGTATTTTTAGCTAGTAACGACTCGAAGTCATTAACGAAAATACTCTCGCATTGGAACCAATCCCACATTTAAACCTCTCAAGTGTCAGCCAAATCAAAGAAAAATTCAGTCAGAGAAAAACAACAATTGGGGGTCGTGTGCCAAACCAAAGAAAAATTTCACAAGAGAAAAGCACCGATTGAGGGCCTTGCCCCCGCATGTTCCGTGCCAAAGAGTGCGTTCCCAAATGCCTATATACTACTAATTTTAAACCTTAGTAAGGATAGTTGAAATTAGAGTAGCTTGCATGTATTGTGAAGTTATTTATATGACAGGCACATATGATCGGCTAGGTAGCCCAAGCTCAGCCAGAATTGAACCAGCTTTTATATATGTGACATGCAAGCTCATCCCATTGGCCTTAAAAGTGCGATAAACTGACCAAAATGGCTAACCAGCCGAAACCCGTCGGACCAGCCTATTGACAGGTCTACCCACAAAGAATTATATGCCCTCCATTACTCGGATTCTAAGATTGTGTGAGTGGACCGTGGTTCAGTAATCCAAACCATGGGTTTGTTGGGTCCGCGCCATTAGTTGCCAATGTGCTGGGTCGGTTCCACCTCAAAATGACTAGTCATTGTTAAGGGACCTCTTCCCAATATATAGCCCAATAATCTCCCCAGCCTCTAACCGATGTGGGACAAACCCAATAATCCCCCCCCAGCGGATAAGGGCTCCCGAGCACTGCCCTCCCGGGTTTTTGGGCACTGGGCTCTCGAGCACTGCCCCCCCTCGCTCGTGGACTCTGGGTATGGGCGGATAGGGGCTCCCGAGCACTGCCCTCTCTGGACTCTCGGGCACTGCCCCCCCTCGCTCACGGGCACCACCACATACCGGCTTCGCTGGGCCAGCTCTGATACCACTTGCTGGGCCGGTTCCACCTCAAAATGACTAATCATTGTTAAGGGGCCTCTTCCCAATATATATAGCCCAGTAATCTCCCCAGCCTCTAACCGATGTGGGACAAACCCAACACAATGGCTAAAAACCCCATATGTTAGAACAATTTTACTTTCGATTTATCATCTGTGTTGAGGAAAGAGATGCAACAGAGGCCCACTTTAAAGCAAAAGAACTCCGACGGCTAGTAGGGAGGATCTTCCAAACTGCAGAGTCCTCCATGATACAGTCAATCCACTGAGGCTCCCATCATCTCAACGGTCCGGATCAATGATCAATGAACCATTGGCTCACTCATGCAAGCTGAAAACACAAGTACAATGACATCAGCAGTTGATGACGCTTTATGTTAAAACACTAGTACTTAAAACCAGGTCTTCTTGCTCCAAAATCAGGCAATGTCAGTATGTTACTCCCCAAGTAGGCAGTAACGTAAATAAATAAACAAAAATCATAAAATATTTTTTTTTATAGCCACCCATTTGGGTTTTAAGTGTGGCCCACCTGAGTGAAACTGACCGGACCTGATGGACAGCTTGGATCCCAGACATTCATTTCATGTCGGCACGTGTGCTTGCGTGTAGATGGTCATGGCTACATGCATGCATGCATGGCAGTGGATGGTAGCATGGCATAGCCAACAAGCAGCATGGGCAGCACTTCTTCCATAGAAACTCTGACAACTCAGCAAAAGAGAGGAGAGATGCTTTGTACTCTGGCAGAGTACGATGGATGATACACGTGCGGTTAGAAATTACTGAGAAATCGTTAAGATTATTCAACCATTTGTTTCAGAGTTAGTTTAATTTGAGTAAATATATGTTATGTTAGCCATTTCCCCGAGCCTGAGTATGAAGTGTCATATATAGGCAGAGTATCAAACAATGGGATTCACCTCCAAAGAAAACTATCACTTTCGGAGGGATGGCCCACGTCGGCACAAAAACCAAGACACCACGCGTGTACATTTTACTGCTCTTATCTGGTTGTCCTGCCTATAGATTGCTGGACATTTATTGGACAGTTAAAACTGAATATATTCAATTGTCTAATTTAAAGACACAAGTGTCGAAAAATCAAAGGTTAGGATTATCCGACCAATCTGATTTTTAAATTGTAAATTATCAACAGTGGGTTCTACCATTTTAGCTTATTTAATTTGAGTTGCTATGTGCCACGTGGATTATTTTTACATGCCTGAGTATCAAGCGCTATAAGAGTATCAAATAACCCATTGCAAGAAAGGTGGGAGAGATGGGGACTTCTCCAAGGAAGGATGTGGGTGACTATCACTTTCAGGAGGCGTGGCTCCAGGCCAACACAAAAAACAAAACACTGCACGTGTGCATTGATTGGACAGTCAATGCTCTCATCGACTCCTCTTTATCTACCATTTAATGCATCCTGTCATCATATACTTGGGTGTGTCTGAAAATGAAACCGTCCGTCCAAATGCATGCATGCAGACTCTCTCTCATGGTAAAAGAGTAGGACTAAGGTTGGCCCACCTTAGTTAGCCCTAGCACTGGTCACTTAACCTATGGTCTTGCCCGTCTATTCTTTCCTTTTCGTATAAAGGTGGCATGTTGGATGATTTGAATAGGTCAATGAATTAAGCCATGTCATTCGAAATCAATTAAGAGTATGACCGACATTATAGTTAAATGATCAAAGGTTTGAAATAGGTTAAATCTAAGCATTTTCTCTATAGTACTATCAACCACAAGTTGTAAGTTCCATCATATAAGCAATTTAAGTCATTCAAATGTGATTTATATGCTAAACGAGTGCCTTTAAACTACGGATGGAGGGAGAAGAGCTTGCAAGTATTTTTAGATGGCATAGTCTTTCTTCTTGTTTTAATAAAGGTGGCCCATTTGATGACTGGATTGAGCCAATGATCTAGACCATGTCATACGCCATCGGCCTCAGGCCTTTCGATCGGATATTTGGTCTGGATTTCAAGCTTGGGCCACTGTCGGCCCAAATTTAGGAGCCCAGACATGGTCGAGCTGCTTGAACAGCCGGTCTACAGTAATGACAATCGCGGATTAAATAATTAACTTATTAAGCAAAAGGGCTTAAGGATCATTTGGAATGTATTGAAATATAAATCATGATTGCATGGGAGTCAAAGGTGATTCTAAATCTTTAATTGGATTTTACAGCTTGTAATTGAAATGTGCTAGAATCCAAAACTTGTGTTTGGATGCTTTTAATTGAAATATATTAAAATTCTTTTATATTATAGGAGCATAAATTTGATTAACTAAATCAATTTTAACATTCCAAATTAATGTAAATATTTTATATTTGATAGAATAATTATAATAAATTCATTGAAATATATATTTCGGTAAAAAAATGAGGAATATCCAAACATTAGGTGGGCCACAAACGTAGAGATCACAAACAAGCGACTCTCTAATGTTTTTCAACTAAATGGATAACGTTTGAACAATTTAGACGTTTTATTGGTGTGATTTTAGTGATGCAGCTGATATTTGAATCATTTGAGGCTATCATCAGCATGTGACCTCTAGCAACATCTTTGTTATACTTACAACTTTCCCATTTTTAAGAAGGGAATTATAAAAGGTATTTCATTCCAAGTACACTGGAATTGCAAAAAAAGAAAAAAAAAAAGTTAAATTTTAAAGCAGATGCCCAAGATTATATAAATCATGTACCTTCAATTCCATTTACCTCTAAATTCACGCCATCAAACAGTAGATTCCCCTTAAAACACTCAAATACAAGGTGCCAAACGGACTAAGACTAAACTTTTGTTAGCAAATTCCATCCACCCAATCCTTGACCTCATCTTTTCCAACCTTTCATTCTACAACTCACAAATCAGATGGTTAAGATCCTATTATTGAACTTTTCTAAGAAACATCAACAATCCAAATTGGGATCCAATAAATGGATGGCTTGGATTAATGAGTTGCCTTTACAAAAAAAAAAAATCCCATCCATCGATTCGGGAGACATTGATTGGATGCACAGGATTATCGTGTATATCTGTCTGAGTTTTTCACACTGACCCATGAAGAGTGGATTGAACAGCTGGTGATGGCCAAGATGCACCACACTGGCCCATGAAGAGTGGATTGAACAGCTGGTGATGGCCAAGATGCACTAATTGGAGTGCCCACGCGTCCAAATGCAACTAATGCAAGTGGTCCTCAACATTCTCAAGTTCAATCAATCAATGTACATTATCAAGAAAACCATAACAACCCTTAAGCTGGATATTACTCGGGATATAAATGGTTGCTGGTCGTTCAAGTTTCAACGGCTTGATCAGCATTAGCTATCAATTCATGATGGTTGATTAACATTGATGGCATCCATGGCCCCATTCACAACCATAGTAATGAACAAGATCGATAATTTGAAGATCAGCCCAATACTTCAACGGTCAAGATGCAATGCTGCAACGATGAGACCTTGGGCCGGTTTGTTTCGGAAGCGGATTGCGTAGTACTGGCCTACTGAGTAAACTCTGCGGGGCCCACCGTACTGTATGTTTCTTATCCAGGCCGTCAATCCATTTTACAAGATCATTTTATGGCATGAACCCAAAATTGAAGCATATCAAAAGCTCGAGTGGACCACACCACAGGAAAAACTGTGAATTGAATGCCTACCGTTAAAAACCTTTTTAGAGGCTACAGAAGTTTTGGATCAAGCTGATGTTTGAGTTTTCCCTTCATCCATGTCTGTGTCGCTCTATGAACAGGTTGGATGACACTGTGTGCTAGCTCTAGGAAGCTTTCAACGGTAAACGTCATTATTGCCACTCTTTCCTGTGGTGTGGCCCACTTGAGCTTTGAATGCGCTTTAACTTTAGTTTCATGCCCTAAATGAGCTGACAAAACGAATAGACGGCGTGGATAAGGCACATACATCATGGTGGGCCCCACAGAGTTTACTCGCTATGCTATAGGTTACTGAGTTACGCAATCCGCTTCCGTTTGTTTTCCTCTTACGTGGCGAAATTCCATAACATGTAATGAATCTTTGTGCCCATAAATGCCCAAATGACCATTTTGTGGGGCCACATGATGGGACCACGTGGCTCCACATTCCAAAGATCCACACAGTCCATCTCGCAGGGACCATCATGGATGGGTCATGGTAGAAAACAGGAGTGGATCGGACATCTCGCTCCATGATTTTTCTTCCCAGTTAAACGTGGATCATCCACTACTTTTGTTTTGAACCGTATGTCTGAATGCAACCAGCGGGACGGTGAGGATGGACCATTCAGATCGTTCGAACAAGAAGTACTCTAAGCCCCATCCAGCGACAGATGTTGGATGGACATGCATCGACCAGTCTCCACCGTTGATATACATTGACTCAACATTCTTATGACGCTGATGGCTTAGAAAAGTGATGGGATGGTCAGGACCATGTCTTCCGCAGCACACGCGTGCAACGAAACCGTGTCCGTCCGATTCTAAGCAAGCAAGTGACCCACCCATGATTTAATGAGTTTGGTTGTGATTGGCTGGACTTGAACTGGTGATGTGGTCCATACAATGATGGTTGCAGACATTTAGGGCGTGTGGTCCTATCCATCCCAATACGAGTTGCGTTGGCCAAAGAACACCCACGGATTTATGAGATGTGTGGACCATCATCTCTACCTGTTTTTGTCCGCACCTCTTTTATGGTTGGGGGATTGGTTTACATATGATGTGGGTGTGGGGCCCACCAGACCTATCCAACTCACATTGACCTGGTATGGGGTGTGCAATGCCAAGTTGTTCTGTCATTCAAACCGTAGGGAGATTATACGGTGGAGCCATCTCTGTATGGTGCAGTTGGCAGGGTGATGCATCAATAGGGGCCGTTGATCTAGTGTGGGTCTGATTTTGACCCTAATTCAGTTCTCAAGTCCCAACCCTCACCTAAGTAATGACAAATCTGGTTGTTGGCAATCTCTTGGCCTTTGGAATTTCATGAGAGATTTTCAAATTTTAATGCTTTTCTTAAGGTATTATTGAAAAAATCTGGCTGAAAATAAAATATCAAAATATATTTATCATAAATCAATAAATAATTTTAAAGATATAATTTTTTAATATGAAATGATTTATCTATTAAAAAATGATTTATCTAAATTGCTAACTGAATTCTGCTTGAAAATTAACTAGGAGATGCGAAACTCTCCCCTCTATTTGAATTACCTGTAAGTTTTTACAAACACAAAGGATACCAATAAAACCATACAAGCCAATCCACATAAGCACAACTACTTAACTTGAGAGAACAATTGATGTGGAAAACCCCTCTCAATCAAAAATGTAAAAATCAAGCTTTCATTCAAGCCAACACTTACTCAAGAATCACTAACTCATATACATATAGAAAAGAAACAAGATATCTTATTCTCTCAAAGAAATGAGGAATTCACTAATTTTCAATTTTAAGTTCTAGGGCTCTCTTTCTTTCCTTACACTTTTCTCCCTGCACCTCTCATAAAAGGAAAAATTAAGAACAAATGATCTATAAGAGACATACACTCACCCCACACACACATGTAGAGATATACATATGTGAACACTACTTAAGACCCCACTCTACACAATAAGTGGGCCACACACAAGGATGGACCATCACACCCAACAATATCTCCCTCCATCTCATGAGAGAGGCTCTATCCTGCCTAGGGATCAACCTAAAGAGCCCAATGTTCATCAAATATCAAGCCCCATAGGCTCAAGAAAATTCTAACTTGTCTTTAGCCTTTATCATCATATCTGATTGATATCTTTTTATGAGAACTTTCTTCAGCTCTGACAATTCTACCTTAAACGCATCTTGTTTCCAATGATACCGCAAGTCAATGTGTTTCAACTTGGAATGATATGTTCAATTATTAATTAAATATATAGTAATTTGATTACCACAATTAACTACAAAATTTTTTATTTAATACCCAAATCCTTAATGATATTTTTCATCTATAACATTTCTTAACATACTTTTGTAGCTACAATATATTCAACTTAAATAGTAGTAGAGAACGAAACACACTTCTACAACTTCAACTGTCATAAAACTACTCCCATGTGAATGTAAGCCTAAGGTGAACTTTCTTGAGACAATATCTCCTCCCACATTTGCATTTATGTATTTTTCAATCTCTAATTTACAATTTTCAAAGCATAATCACAATTGAGAAGTACCGCTAAGATACCTAAAAATCCACATCACTACCACCCAATACTCATTGCCAAGGTTGGTAAGAAATCTGTTCACGACGTTAATTGCATTTGTTATGTTTGGCCTAGTACAAACCATAGCACACATCATATTACCTACAACTAAAGCATAAGGAGTCTTCTCCATTTCCTTCCTCTCTTTCTCACTTGGAGGGCTTTAACTAAAACTCAACCTGAAATGTGTTGCAAGAAGTGTTCCAATCAAATTTGCATTCTTCATGTGAATCGATCCAACAACTTCTCAATATCCTACTATTATGACAATCATAGCTTCTTATGTCACGCCCCAAAATTCAGAACCCGAGTAAGACAACATTGATTCCAAGTTCTAGGGTATAAACTAAAATATTATACATTACAGTCACATTCAGTTCACTAATGCTCAAACCAAATGGTTATTTAATTATTTAACAATAATATCTTCAACTCAAAATTTTATAATAAATAAATTAATTCAAATTCTATTTAACTACTATTATCATCTCTCGATCATAAGTCTCTGCTTTATTTCATTATAATTGTCGAGATAAAATAAACTAAAAGTGAAATTTTAATAAAAATAATTATCTAAGTACTCTGTCTCTATCTCTCCTCTCTCTTCTCCTAAATGTGAAAGAATTATAGTATTGGGTGAGCTAAGAGCCTAATGAGATCATATTGACTATAGTTGAATCTCAAGAAATCCCCCATAAAAAATGACTCAAGAAAATATTATAATTAAATAAGATCTTAACATAACAATGTCATGAATAAATTTCATGCAATAGTGTTATGAATAGATCTCCATGCTATAATGTCATAAATGTAGTAAAAGTAAATAACATAATATTCTATTATGTTCAAATTTAATTTAATGGTGAGAGATATGCAACTAAATATTCTACCATAATCAGATTTAATTTAATATTATGAGATATGCGACTGAATATTTTGCTATGTTTAAATTTAATTTAATATTGTAAGATATACAGCTGAATATTATACCATACTCATATTCGATTTTATCCATTTTTCAATATCTCGTATGGCTTTGACAATAAAAGCTTTTTGGATCCTTACATGCTCATTATTCAGTTCATCGAGGAAAGCAATCCTTACATGCACACTGATGAACAATCCTTACATGTTCACCAATCCAATTTAGCGAAATGAGCAATCCTACATACCCGCCAATCAATGAACAAACCTGACATAGGGAAGGGTGTGATGAGGAAGATCATTGTCTACCTCAAGCGTACAAAATCTTGAATCCACAAGATTATTTTTTAATCCACAAGAAGAAAAAAAAGAAATTTAAAATTTTATTAATCAATAATGCTCAGACTTCTTATTACATCACTTATGCTTAATAATTTATGGCATGATTAGAAGTAAATTCTAAGAAGACTACATGTACTAAAACTCTAAAATGAAGTAGATATGTCCAACCTAAAACTTACTAAAATTAGTAAGTTTTTTTCCTAAAACTGTTGTTTTGGATTTGAAGAAAGTGTTTTCTCACGAAACATAGCGATACAACTCGCTTATAGAGATAAGTTGGCTCCGGATGATCTGTTCCAGTCAAAATTCATAGGTCGTGCATCTCGTAACAATACCCGGATAAAAAAATTATGGTCGATTTATGATTCGCACTTTGAACGACAATTTCTTTTGATTCAGAATGAATTTCTTCAATCCAAATGCGCCTAAGACCCACTTACGTCATGCCCTACATAAGATTGGGCCCAGATTTGATAGACTAGGTCTGTTTCCGTTTGGGCTTCTTTCGGTCCATCTATGCCAAGAATAAGTCTGCGGGTCACTTTAGGCTCAAATCTGACGGATTTGGTCTACTTTCGTTCAGGCTTCTTTCCATCCATCTGTATCAAAAATAAGTTTGTGACCCTCTCTATATCAAACCCGCACATATTCATCGAATCAATTTAACAAAATAAGCAATCCATACATTCCTGCCAATGGACAATCTATACATGTCTATTAAACCAATTTTCAATTTACTCTAATTCCATTTATTTCAAAATTTTCAAGTTTCAATTAGGCCATGATGTTGATATAATTAAGTAAAACAAATTTCAGGAATTCCATGACGATGATACAACCAAGAAAGCCAAATTCCAAACATTCCATGATTATAGTACAACCAGGCAAATGAAGTTCCAAGCACTCCATAAACATGATGCATATAGATTTTATGAATAGACAACTTTGACAAATAATCTCTACTCAATCATAATTTCAAAAGAGAGAATAACAACATAAGAGAATGATACATATGTAAGATTACATCTATAAGTGAAGAAAATACACAAGTGGTTAAGGTTTCAAAGATAACTTTAACAAAACCACATCAAAATATTAAACTTCAAGATAACTAAACAAAAAGGTTCGTACCTAAGGAAACCGACAATGTTAAACACGAATATAAACCTTAATAATCAACGCTAGAGTAGTAAAGAAAAGCCCCCTGATGTAGGACGTGCCACAGATGCATTTTTTTGTATAGCTGGATCAAAAGAAGTCCAAACAAAAGATAAAGTAGTCCATCTAATCCGATCCTAGTCCTACGTAGGGCATGACGTAATTGGGTCTTAGTTGCGTCCGATTCAAAGAAATTCATTCCAGATACAAAAAGTTACAATTAACCATAAATCGACCATAACTTTTGAACTAGGTACCGTTACAAGATACACGACCTATCGATTTTTATGTAGCAGGCTATTTGAGGTCAACCGACCCACATAAGGGGTTACGCTCATCTGTTTTACTTGAAAATGCACACTTCTTGTTCAAAATTGCATTTTTTAGAAAAAAATATTATTTTAATAATTCTAATTCTTGTCATATCTTCTTATTTTTAAAGTTTTAGGATCTACTTCTTTTTAAAAATTGCTTATACTAATATCAAGAATGCTTTAGTAAGATTTATTCGATGTTTCTATTTTTTATAAATTTAGTCTTTAGATTGAGTTTCTGCTATTTTAGATAATTTCGAATTAGGTATTTGGTTTTCTTTATTAATTTTGTAGTCAATAAATTATATAAACAATTATTCAATAAAATACCAAAAATTTCTCTTATTTTCTTCTAGATTCAAGAACTCTCCTTGTGGATTCAAGCTTTTAATCGCTTAAAGAAGACGGTGATCTTCCTCTTCATTTTTCACACTCTTCCCTACATTGGTATCATAGCGAGGCTTTTTCTCAGTTTGATGACATCTAACAATGGTTCGAGCATGTAACACCCCGGTTTTCGCAACCCGAGTTTTAAACCCATGTTCCGAAGTCCCGACTATTAACCTATGAAATTTTTTCTTTCCTTGTTTATGAGCACTCACAACAAAGGTAAATCAAGTCGTAAAATAAAGAAATATCCAATTTATCCAAGTGGTGCCCGTAAGACTTATACAAACCAAATTTCTCAAATGTACGTAAAATTATAGGAACAACTACATTAATTGTAAAAAAAAGAAAACTAATGCAGCTACATTTAGACTATGAGATCATCGAGCTTCTTCACCATAAGGTCCATACCAGCAAGCACATGTCCATCATCTAAACCACCTGCAATAACTGAGTATGTTTTGACAGCGATAATCGCTATCACAGTGAGGTAAAAACCTTCCAAGATTTACCAATAAACATAATAGGTAAACATGGATTATTAGGAATAATATATAATGCAAAAGGTAGAATCATAGAGTTTGAGGAGACAGTATTTAATCCAGACCTCTCAAATATAATCCAAGTTACATTTCAATTGTACACAAAGGAATATCACCTACTCATCGTGATTATAACACAAACGACTAAGGTGTTCGATTTTCAGTTTATTCTTGATTAATGCATGGATGCATGAAATGCTCATCAGACTTGGGGATGCACATCCAACTGGAACAGTAAAATGAAATTCCATCAATTGGAGTAAAACCCATACAAATATATCCATCAACGGTAGTCTAAGAGCCAGCGAAAGTACACTAAGTACGTGTTACCATAGCCATCCAAATTTGCCACTAAGGACGTGTTACCGACAATAACATGGCTCATCACCAATGTTACCCACAATGCACACAAAATCAACAGTAATGTGATTATCACCAACATTACCCACAAATGTCATGATATGCATAATTAGTCTTGTTTACAAATATCTAATTTAATACTCACGGTCACTATGGGGAGTTGTGCGTAACCCAGCATAGGCGACAGCTCGGGCATAGTGTCCTATACCACCATCCCCGGCTCATGAGGTGTCACTAAGAAGAATTATACAACATACTAATGGTTAAAATCTGATCTACAATGGGATCATAAACCTCTACACTAGTAGCCTGTTAAAATTCAACAATAGGACTTACCATCATCACTTTATACAAACAATTTCACAAAAGCCACATTGGGCAAAAAGTTCATTTAAAAATAAAACTAATAAGATCAATTCCAAAGCCATGTAGGCGCAATCAATTCACAAAAATGGTAAGCCTATAACAACATTCGATCCAATATATTTTTCAAAATGGGTCATTAATGAGGAGACAAATTCCATCATTCACGCCGATCACAACCAACCATATATTTACATATAATCAACAATGAAGAAGCAATTCACTTCAACCTCCAAGTGGCAATTAACTACACATCAATCCCAACTTTTAACATATCATTAATCATTTCAAACCCAAATCTCCAAATGGCCATCAAGCCACATATAAATTAAATACAATTTTCAAATTGCATCAATTCTCATCAAAATAGAAATAAACTACTCTATTTAATTTCGCATCAACACCACAAATTTTCAATTAAAATTAACTAAAGCATGTTAAGTCTATAGCATCTAAGATTGTAGCAATTTTCATCCACATGCCAACTAGATATCCAGAGATACTCTACATGTATCATCATATGAAATTTATTCCTTAATTAAACCAACGTAAATATTATACTAAGCAATTAGCAAAATCAAGAAATGCACCAAATATTGATAATGGAAAGCTTGAAGGGTAAAATCTCACCTTGAAATAAGATCCTCCTTAAAGAACTAAGAGAACGAAAATTTGGAAAAACTTTCAAACTCCTACAATAAATAACAATTACAATTAATAATTCTAACATCAAATCTAAATTGAAATTCAATCTAGGAAATTAGAAATGGACTTACCTTGAGGCAATTATCACCCATATTTAATTGAAAGCATAAATTTCAAGTTTGAGAAGGACAAGTTATCCTACAAAAATTCATGAGTGAATATGAATTAACTCTGATATTTCCTTTATCTAAGCTAAAGACATGGAGGCAAGGATATAAACGTACCTAGCTATAGACTTAACCCAACTTGACTGAATTTGAACACGAATGACTCAATCTATATGGAGAGATTCGAATTCTCAACTTTCAGCTACTGATTCTACATTAACAATATATATATATATATATATATATATATATATATATATATATATATATATATATATATATATATATATATATATATATATATATATATAATTAAACTAGAAGACAACATTTCCTAAACTTAATCCAGGTTCAGCTCTAATCCAAGCTAATCTGAATCAAAAGATAAACCTGAACTAACTGAAACTAGATGTTGAACACTAAGACCACTGTAAACAATGACCAAGCCCTCAAATTTAAATTCATCAAAACTCAACAGCCCTACTATGATAACTCAGCAAACTATACAAAGGTGACTCATCTATTATTTAGATACAACTTGATTTAGGAGGCTTTACAATCAAAAGTTCATAATTAAATAAAGATACTGACCTCAAACCGAGTTGGATCCAAGCCCAACTGAGATCAACAGATTAAGCTATTTAAACAGAACAGAATGTAGATACGAGTAAAACAACTCAAATTGACTCGATAAACTATAGTTAACTTAGTTAACAAATGCCTGAAATACAAAATGTCATATCTGACCTCAATTAAAAAGAACTTCTAGTTGTTGTTGATCAAACGACCCCAATCAATTCTAGCTCGACACAGTAGCTCGATTTGGTAAACTGGATCAACGAACAATGACACCTCATGAAGTTCAGACCACCAGATGATGGATCACACACAATCGATTCGACTCAGCAAATCAGCCTCAAGGAATAGCCAATGCCCAGTTACTTCTTCCTTTTATATTCTTCTTCTTCACTTTCCTTCTCTCTCTCTCTCTCTCTCTCTCTCTCTCTCTCTCTCTCTCTCATTCCTCCCTCTCTCTAATTCCTCCCTCTCTGACGAAAATCCAGCAAGGTTTGGATGATTTGGTCTCAACCAGATTGACCAGACACATCGAAACTCGACCCGACATAGACCGTGACTTGATCCACTACTCGATCAAGTTGCACGGTGCTACAATCGATTGATCCAGCTAATCAAACCACACTAAAACTAGGCCAAATCATATTTAAACCATTAAGGACTGAGTCGAACCACCTAGAGCCTTATTAGAAACTTGATGAGATGAACAGCGCCCCAACTCCTCGATCTTCTTCTTCTCTGCTCTTTCTTCCTTCCTTACGTTTCGAATCTCTCTCTCTCTCTCTCTCTCTCTCTCTCTCTCTAGACGCCTAGCAGTGAGTCTAGACACAACCCGGTTGCAAAAGGACTCAACTCAAGAGTTGAGCCTATTCTACAACTTGAACAGAACCTACTAGCATCATAAAAAACTCAAGGGCGAGTTCTCTCTCCATTCCTCCTTCTTTCTCTTTTCTAAATCCACGTCCAAAATTGGACATTAGACCCAACTAAACCACTAACTTAATAATAATAACAAATCATAATTGAGTAAACCTAAACGATGTAAGGAACTCCCATCTATCTACTCTTCTTCTTCATTCCTCTCTATCTTCTTCCTTCTCATCTTCCTTTGACTTCTTCTTCTAAAATGTGAGGCCCACATGATGGACGAATCGGATCTGACATTAATGGCTAGACGGGGAGCTGTCATTGAAGTCGCTCGCCAAGGAAGATGGAGTGGTCGTCAATGGCGGATCTTCATCCAACAAATCTTTCTTCGATCTGATTATTGTGTATTTAGATATCTTCAAGGAAGCTTGTACATGAAAGGTTTCAAAGCTTGGAGGAGGATTATTTGATGGTTTTAAGCTAAACAAAAATGATGAATTTTCTAGGGTTTTCATAAAAGATGGAAGGAAACCCGCTGTTATTCAATCTCTCTTATTTGTAGCATTACCCTAGCTATTTCAAATCACTGGATTAAAAGAATACAAGGTTTGGATTGATTTAGGGTGGACGATTTCTAGAAGCTACTTCTAACAAATAGCAGGAGAGAATGACATCAGGTTTCTAGCCAAAAACCCTAATCTTTAGTTGCAAAAGGAGGGCTAGGATTAATCTACATCCTACGACTGAAATAACAGGAGAAAAATCATCCTTGATTGCCAGCGAGACAAATGAAAATGGATTTTCAATTTCAGAACAAGCCCACGCACACCTCTGATTGTGCCCACTCTTGCATGAACACGTGTGCACAAGCGAAAGAAAGCCTAAGGGTTTTGGTCGTATACCCCTCTTGAACATAATTAGCAGTTTTGATCACCCTGAAAGGTGATGATGGTGACCCAAGATCGAATGAATGGACAAAATTTGCAAAAGATACGCATCAACTGCTTGTGTTTGACTATATGTACTGGCACGAGAGTATCAACATGTGGAACTTATTGGCGTCTAATCAAAATCATCTCCCTAAACAATGAATGATTTAGACCATTCATTTGATCAATGGTGGGCCACAAATGCATGCATGGACGCTTTCTGTTTGAACCGCATGCTGGCTGGAGAAAATTGAAAGAAGAAGAGGACATTTCCTCTTCGAGTTCAATTCAACGCCCACTGACCAGACTGGCAAGTCCAATGCACCGTGGGTGCACTCATACTGGCATACACACGTAGTGTGTGTGGGGTCCACAGTAATGATGTGATCAAATCCACTCTTACCATCTGATGCAGCTCGATCACGGTAGTCATGAGCTCAAAAATGAAGTTGATCCGATTATCATGCAGGCTACAACATACAAAATCATCTACAGTTAAAAGTCCTACTAGGGTTCAATCTAATGAATGATTAAGGTCATGCTCTAGGGAGATCAAATTTGTTGACAATGGGCCCCACATGGTCTTCTATTGTGAGTCATTCCCCACAAGAAAGTCGGCCAAGAGAACTCAGTTTAAATGGTATTTTGCATGAAGGGATGACGGCCATTGCAAATGTGTGAACAATTGGGCTTGGGTTTGATTATAGGGTAACCAAATATCTAAGTTCTGATGGCCCACTAGTTGTGTAGTTTGGATTGTTTCAAGATGCCTTCAACTTACTATTCTGTATTGGTTGGTTTAGATTTGTTTTGATTTAAAGATAAGGGTCAAAGGGCCCTAAAACCTTGATTTAAGTGGCCCACTGGACTTCTTGACATGTCACAGTGTGGACATGCGATCCATTCATCAGATTAATGGTTGGATTGTAATCTTATAGGTTGATGTGTAGGATTCTTCTTAGATGTCAATGGACTCCTAAAATGGCCTTAGACTTAAGGTGATGAAAGTCGTTAACGACAAATTCGTCTAAGATTGTTCATGGGTCACAAAGATAGTCTTTTTATAAATTATTAGATGATGGTGTATGATTTAAGTTATTTTTAGGGTCCTAAAATATCCGACCAGTTAAAACGAAATCTCATAGGATACTTGGGGTAGCGTACCTAGAAAATTAATCCGGAGCACCTCAAAAGGTACATCAAATGCACCTACAATTCAAGTCAGATCAAGATAAAAGAATGAGATCCAAAGGTCTATGTGCACCTATAAAATAGGTCTTGCACACCCAGAAATTCAGAAAAATTACAAGGTACGCCAGACCACACATTGGCCCAAAAATGACCTTTGGTGGGCCCCACATCGTATAATGACCAAACTAGTTTCAAAATAGGGTCATGAGCAGATAGGTGGACCATTAGAAAGAGTGCATGAACATTCATCATCAAGCGGGCCCCACAAATCAGAGATAAATAGCATTTAAGGTAAGAAATGCAATACAACGGCTGTCGACGCACCCAATAAATAGGTTCAGCGCACCCAGAAAATACATGATTTTCAGATTTATCATTTTTACTTCACAAAAGTCTGGCGCACCTAAAAAATAGGTCTGGCGCACCCAATGAATACAGCATTGCAAAACTCCATGAAACCCAAACCAAATTATCTAGTACACCTGATAAATAGTTCCGGCGCACCCAAAAAATACATGATTTTCAGACTTACCATTTTTACATTACAAAAATCTCGCGCATCTGAAAAATAGGTCCGACGCACCCAGAAAATACTTGATTTCAGCAAAATCCATTCAGAACATTTCAGGGTGCTCCAACTCCGGCGCACTCGAAAAATAGGCATTTTACAAACACCAATTTTAACTATTTTCATGTGCTCTAGACATTTTTTCGGTGCGTCAAACTAAAAATAAGTCATTTTCAGGGTGCGCTTGATGTGTCGCACGATGATTTGCTCACCCTCCAAGATTTTTGGGTATAAATACCCATCCGAACTATTCATTTGTACGCATGTACTGAGAGAGAGAGAGAGAGAGAGAAAGAGTTATTATCCTCTAAACATTCAAAAACCTCGCCAGAAACCCCGTCGGAATACTTTTTCGACCACCGAAATCCCTTTTTCAACCACCGGAATCCTTTTCTAACCGCCGGAATACTTTTTCGACCGCTGGAATACTTTTTCGATCATTGAAATCCCACGCTAGAAATCTACCTCCGACCACCGCAGGTCTGGCATAAAACTAACAAAACATGACATCTTTTGAAATTGCTCAAGTGCTCTAGCGCACTCATAAAATGGTCTAGAGCACCCGAAAAATCAACATTTTTCTACTTAACTATTTTCAAGGTGCTCCGACTCTAGCGCACCATAAAAATACTCTAGCGTACCCCAAAAATCAACACCAGATACTTCATATTTTCAGGGTGCTCCGAGTCTAGCGCACCCTAAAAATTAGAATTTTTCAGACTCTGTCCAGGGCTCGTCGAACTCAATTTTAAGTATTTTCAGGCCCTGTTTAAACCTATTTTGGGTAATTCGAGCGTTCCAAACACAATAAAATGGTCAAACGGTCATTTCAAAATCTCTAAATGAGCAGAATTGCATACTTTTGATGTTTGACCTGATTTAATACGATGAATGAAATAACTTCTCAAAAAGAAGTCGCCAACACCTAGAACTATACAAATGTATCATTATTCACATGTACTGTAAGATATGACTCGATTAGGGTCGAAAACTAGACAAAAGGGATTATATTTATCACAATAAACCATATCAAAGAGTTTCAATTCTCTACAAAGCAATTGCTATGAACTGCCATAACATAATAGTCGATGTCCTACCCATTCAAACGGCATCCGTCGGTTGGGCTATTCAGGTATATACAACTGTAGATTGGATTTTCCGAGGTCATCTGTCCAAACATGACATGCGCGGGCCCAGAGTCATCTATCTCAGTTATAAACCCTGATAGTCTCAGCCCGAATCAGCCAAAACATGGGACATAGACATCTGACTAATACAAAGATGGCTCAGTCCATAACAAAATATACAGGTCTCTACGACCACAAACTCTAAAACCATAGTCCCTGTTGACTAATCTTTTGCCTTTTAATCAAGGAGATCATCGATCATTCGATGTAATTAAAGGCTGTGCCAGACCACGGCCTGGAATGTACAAGATCTCAGAATCTCTAAAATAAAATTCGCCTTACAATATCTCTTCTTATGTACCTTTTGTGAATGCTTGTGATTATCTATAAATTTTTTCATTACTCAGAACCCCAGAGCAATAATGCACAAAAAATGTCCCTGCAGCATTTTCAGTTCTAACAGTTATGTATATTTCTTCATATATTAAACTAAATTAGATTAGATAGTAATACTCAATACTGAAAAGTACGAGGTGTTACAGAGAACAACCTTATAGACGGTGCTTTAGGGAAACAATCCTATGATAGTGAGCCATGCAAGGACTACAGGCGACGATCAACCGTTTGAGGAAAATCTTAAGGTAGACCCATGTTCGTAGTAATGAGCAAGATGAGATCAACGATGGAGCTCACGATCATTATGTTTGCAGTGCGACACTGGCTATGAATCGTAAGCCATCACCTGATAATTTTGAATCACAGGCCACCACTTTGATCGTGAGGAAGTTGTACATGCTGAAGGAGGAGATAAATCCACAACGGCATAAATATTTTTAAAATACTAAGTACACCATAAACAAAAACGTCAGTGATCTTATTATATAGATGCTGACAGCAATAAGAATATCGTGTTAACAACTATGGTGAAAAAACTGCAATTAAAGACAAAATCTCCCCTCTCCATACACGATTAAACACATCAAGAAGGTCAACAAAATAAAAGTAACTAAATGACGTTGTATTCCCTTCTCCCATGGTAAATATTATAAAGACAAAGTAATATGTGCCTTAGTCCATATGGAAGCTTGTCACGTGTTAGTTAGTCGACCACGGCAATACAATGTTTATGCCATGCATAGATGTTAAGATAATATTTTTATTTTTATTAAAGATAGTAGAAAGATTATCCTCACCCCTATGAAAATGGAAAACCAACCCAAAATTTCTGAAGTGGGAGGATATTCTCTTGTAACCGTACATAATTTTGTCAAAGAATCTAAGAAAACGGGAGATATCAACATATTAATGGTGAAGGAAAAATAAGTAGAACCCATAAACATTCTAAAGAAGTTGAAATCAATATTGCAGGAGTCCAAATGGATTATGCTTGATAAACTTCCCGACGAGTTGCCCCCTATGTGGGATATTGCTCTTACTGAGGCAGAGTTCTCCTTCAACAATATACAAAATCAATCCATCGGTAAGTGATCCACATTCGAGGTTGTGTATAGTCATATTTTCAAAAATACACTCAACCTTGACGCTTTGCCTAAGTTACCAAGTATCATTATTACAACAAAAGATATGCTGGATCGAATTATGACGATGCATGTCAAGGTCCAAAAGAAGTTATAGGAGTCCAACGCCAAGTAGAAGAAAGATGTTAATAAACATCAGCATCAGAAGGTATTTAAAGTGGGTGCTAGTTCACCTGTGCAATGAGAGATTTCCGACCGAGATGTATAACAAGTTAAGGAATAAGAAAATAAGCCTAGTTTCGATTCTCGAAAAAATTAATGATAACGCCTATATTGTTAATGTTTTCGAGAATATGAAGATATCTAGGAATATCAAGGACTTTCAATTTGCTAGACCTATATCAGTATCATGAGTTGAGTACATTGGATAACTTAAGGACATGTTCTTTCGAAATGAAGAAAAATTATAGAAGGTGTGCCACAGATGCGCTCAGTACATGGCTAGACCAAAAGAAGTCCAAACGAAAGAGAAAGTAGTCCACAAGATCTAAGCCCAATCCTAGGTAGGGTATGACAAGATGGGTCCCCAACCGCGTCTGATTCGAAGAAATTCATTTTAAATACGAAAAAATTATCATTCAAAGTATGAACCGTATGCATAAATTTGTCATAAATTTTTATCCAGGTATCGTTACTAGATACACGACCTATCTATCGTTATGTAGCTAGCATCCAAGGCCAACTGACACACAATGGGTCGCGTTCGTCCATTTTGCCAGAAAATATATACTTCATGTTCAAAACTACAATTTTCAGAGAACATTACTATTTTTAGTAATTCTGATTTTTATCATATTCCTTATTTTTAGAGTTTTATGATTTCTTTCTTTTTTTAAAAAATTTTGTAATAATGTCGAGAATGCTTCGGTAAGGTTTATTTAATGTTTATATTTTTTGACAAATTTAGTCTTTAAGTAGATTTTTTGTAATTTTGGATAATTTTAAATTAAAGCTTGGGTTTTCTTTATTAGTAGTGTAATCAAAAAATTATATCAATAGTTATTCAATAAAATACCCAAAAAAAATTTACTTTCTTTTAAATTTAAGAACTCTCCTTGTAAAGTCAAGGTTTTAATCACTTGAGGAAGACGGTGATCTTCCTCTTCTATACGGCAGCCTCCATCTCAAAAGGAAGATTCCCAAAGCAAAAGGGCTATGTCAAAAGTAAAATGGTTAACCTCAAATCAAAAGGGCTAACTACATTTATACAAAGAATCTAATTCAATAGAGAAGCAAAAAAGATCACTTATCTAGAATCTTAAATTCTGAATTTAAAGAATAAGAAACTAGAAATAATATTTTAAAAATAAAACTAAAAGGAATGAAAGAACTCTATGTATGAGAATCGCTCACCTAAAGAGGAAAATTCAAAAATTAAATTTTTTTCTCCCTCCCCCTTAAAACCAAAACTACAACGTTAATGGGCCAGCCTATACAAGAACCCACACTTGACATGCATTCTCCACCTACGCGATGGTTTCATGCTAAATCTTATTAGGTTACAACGCCACATAAACATCATTTCCCTTAAGTCTGATACTTTAAATAGAAAACATATACCGACATTATTTCTCCACACATGTGGAGCAAATATGGTTCCAAAATCCTTGTCATGAAAGGAAACTTTGTTTCATATGCTGGATGTGCTTAAGATGTTGGATGTGCTTAAGATGTTTAGATAATTTCAGGGCATGAGCCAAAAACTTAGGCAGATCCAAACTTCAGGTCAACCACACCATATGAAACAGTGGAAATTGAATGCTGGCTGTTGAAAACCTTTTGGGAGCCACAGAAGTTTTGGATCAAGATAAATTTCTGCTTTCCCTTTATCCTAGCCTGTGTGACCTTATCAACAGGTTGGATGGAAAATAAACATTACAGTGGGCCTAAGGAAGTTTTTAATTGTGGACAGTAAATCAACAATTTTTCCTGTGGTGTGGTCCACTTGTGTTTGGATCTGCTTCATTTTTTGGTTCATGCCATAAAAAGAGATGGGAAAATGGATGGACGATGTGGATAGAACACATACATCATGGTGAGGCCTGGAGAGCTTTGACACCAACTAACTGGGTGGTATTTTGGTAGCTAGGTAAACTACAGAAGTGGACTGCATACCGAGTAACTCAGTACCCCTAAGTGCACTGAGTAAACTCTGTGGGGTCCACTGTAATTTACGTATTTTATCTGCTTAGATCCATACCTTTGAGACAGTGGTAGACTGAGTGAAGATAACGTAGTTTCAACACTGGTCCTGGTATCGATTCCCATTGTGGGGGATGACAAACATTTGTCAATGTGGGTGTGTGTACTAATAGTGTGTAACACCCCGTACATTTCTGTACTTAGGTGTTACCATGAATACCTAACTTATTAGATCGTTCACCTATACTCTCGTTGAATTTAATCGTAGATCAAGCTAATTGACCATCAAATCGACAGAAATTCACAATTAGAACTTAAAATTTAGTAGTATGGGCCATAAATATTACTTGTAGTTAGAATGGTGGCTTGTTTAGGGCCTCCATAAGGCCGTAAAACAAGATAATTGGAGTGAATTTTACCCTCTTTTATCAATTAATAATAATGCTACCAACACTAATAATAATAATAATGGCAAAATATAATAAAGAAAATAATATTAATGATATTAATATTTCCATTACTTATGAAACATGGCATTTAATGTTAAACATGGGTAATAATCTTCATAGGGTGGACCACATCAGTCCATGAGACTTTATAACTGTTGAAAATTAAATTGGTGTCAATTCAACCACTAGATTATGTAAAACTTACATTATAGGACAAATTATGTAGTATGGCCCACTTAATGTAGGAATCTGCCCTATTTTTGGACTAAGACCCTAGCATAGTAGGTTTAATCGAATGGTCGGAGTGGATTTTATAAATCATCATTGGGGGTCCCACTGTGTGGTGTGTGAGTGCACCAAGAATGGTGCACTGGATATGCACCGTGTTGTGAATGGAAGTCAACAACACTGACTTGCTAGAAATGGAAAAAGGGAAATGCCCTTTCTTCTCTGCCAACGTTCCCGCTCACGGGATGTTTTAGACGGACGGTTTTAGTTGTATCGTGACCCACCTTCAAGCAACATTTTGGATGATCCAAGCCGTCCATCTTGTAGAGGATGTGATGAGGACCAAAACCTCGGTGGTCTGTATCAGTTTTAGAGATGGTTCGTATGCTCAGTTCAAGCTCAAAGTCGGGCTGTCCAAAGGAAAAGTGTGTTTCCAGCAACCTTGTAAATTCCAAACTACGATCGTTAAGGCCCACCTTTGGTCAATCCAAATCGTTCATTCTACTGAAGGTGATGTGTTCCTCCTAAATATGTTGGTTTCTTTTGAGGAGGGCCATCAGATGCGATCAGAATTGCAACCAAAGTAAGGTTTTATGCATTGAGTTCCAAAATCGGATGTGCCATGTTGGCAATCCGCGTGAGTGTTGTCTCCAACAATCTAAGCCATCTATTATATTCAGTCGAACTCAGCCTAGAGAGATCTCAGCCGTTGATTTTCTCTTTACATGGATTATGGTTTGAGAATATCCTCATATATAAATATAAATTTTCTCCTCTCTTTCTCTTTTCGGAAACCCTAGCTCCCAAATGCATAACATCATTTCAGAACACCCAAATCCTCTTTTGTAGCTTGCAAGGAAACCAGAGAAACCAGATCTGATCTCACCTTCTCCGATTTTCCGGTCGGGTGCAGCGGAGCTTGGTTGTCAATCGGGAGCTTTCCAACTGTCGATCCACCGTTGTATTGACACTGGAACTCCAATCTCTCCTTCCCCAAGATCATCTGGAGCATCCATTTGGAGGTCCATTCGTTCGTCAGTATTTGATCTGGTTTGGGTGGAGTCAGATTGAGTCTAACAAGCTTTTGATTACTATCAGATTCTGCGAAATTTTGGGGAAGTTCGGTGCACATTTTGATTTGCTACCTGCTCGGGTTGTGATCTGCTACCGAGTCAACTCAGTTTGATCTCTCAAGTTGCTGGTTATTTCTTCCAGTTTAATCAGCAAGTAAGTTTCCTAATCATTGTTTAGATTGTAGGGTTGTAGTAATCTGTTTGCGTTTCAACTTGAGTTAACTCCTTAGCAGTGGTGAGTTCTCTGACTCGGTTTGATTGAACTCAGTTAGTCATCAAGTTGTGTAGTTATTATCAGCCCTTATTACTCATGTTGGCCCTTGCGACCTGTGTGCAATGATGGCTTGTGAAATTCTAAGGTTTTGCTCTGCATATTGATGGTGCTGAGCTGCTGAGTTGAGATATTAGAGTTAACTCGGAGGTCATAACCATCTAATCCCTTGCTCATACATTTTTATTATGGTGGAATCAGACCTGATCCAGGGTTATTGGCTGGTTATTTCATAAGCTGAGTTATTCTACTTATAGCGGACCTTTGTGGAGATTCAGTCTTCACCGAGTCACTTTCTGGAGTTGTCGACTAGAAATTCTTTTCCCCTAAGTTTGGATTTCTCTTCTTCTTGTGCCGATTCGAATCGCTTGAGTGGTGCTCTAAGGTGTGTTAATTCACTTGCACGAAATTCTTTTATAATTCCATTCAATTAGAATTTTAATTTATTAATTAGATATTAATTTGGCATGTTTTAGGTATAGATCTCTCTATATAATTGGATTAGAGCCAGGTCGTTTGGCTTGCACCCGAGGTAATTCCGATTTGAGGAAATTGGGGATTTGTCTCAAATTTTCCTTCCCTTAGTCGGTTTAAGAAGGAATCTTACCCAATGTGAGGTTTCTCACCCTTCAAGCTTTCCATTTTTATTTACATGTTTCTCTACTTTCTTATTGCTTATGATAATTGTTTCTTTTATGTCTTATGTTAATAATTATATATCTCACTGTTTATTCCCATTTATATATTAGAATTGTGTAGTTTTTACTTAAATACATCTTGCTAATTGAATTATTTTGTTTATATGTTTTCTGTACTTCCATTCTTGCTTAAGATAATTGTTTCATTATAATAATTGTTTATAGAATTGTTACATTTCAATTGACCATTGATGATGCAACTAGAGAATATAATTGTTTCTATATAAATTGGATGGCATTCGAAAGTTTGGTTGTGAAATAATATTTCATATATTTTAGATGTTTGTTGCTTTTCCATTTGGAGTAATAGAGTGAAATTTACCTTGTGGTGTCCTTGATTGGATTTGGTGGCCATGTGGCTTTTGTTGGAAAGATTTCCTTGTTGGTGTCCATCAATGGACTTGTTTTTCAGGTGGCTTGGACGAAGAAGAGTATCCTTTTGTTGGACACTTTGGAACACACATGAAATAGTAACGTTAATTGTTTAATTGTAGAGAATCATAGAATTTGTACGATAGTATATTTTGTCGGACGTCTCATGGGCCGGGGATGGTGTTATGGGATGCTATGCCCGAGCCGTCGGCCTATGCTGGGTTACACACCCCCATAGTGACCGTGAGCTTTTAATTGCTTGCTTTGTAAATTGGACTAATAAAAGTTGGTTAATCATACATACATGGCATTTGCGGGTAATGTTGGTGACGAGCCACATTACTGTCGGTTTGATATGCATTGCATTACGGGTAACATTGGTGACGAGCCATATTACTGTCGGTTTGAAATTCGCCAGCTGGATGTACATCCCCAGGCTGAAGAACATGTGCATGCACACATTCATGTAAACAAGATTAAAGTTGGAATGCATGGATTGAATGTTATAATTTGTGGGTATTTATAATATGAGTAAATTGTTACATTTGATTGTTTTAAATGTCACTTCTTTTGGAATTGTATAAATTGCTTATTGTGCAATATATTATTTTCAGTTGGTCTTTACTTAACTGTTATCGTGCTTGGTAATTTTGGAGGGTTTTTACCTCACTATGATAGCATTTTAACGCTATTGAACCATAACAGTTGATGCATGTGTCTTTGGATGAGAAGTTGGAAGGTGGTGCAACTCAAGTCTACTGCAGTGTTTCTTTCCTTTGGTTTCCTTTGTAATTAATGTAATATGGAGACAATTGATTTGTATAAGCCCTATGGGCGCCACTTGTACAGTTTGATTTATATTGGACATCACATGTCTTGTTATGCTTCTATTGCGTTTTAAATTTAAAAGAAAAAAAATTATACTGTAAAGTGGATATTTGAATGTTTACACTTGGGTTTTCAGAACTCGGGCTCAATACCCGAGTAATGAATACCGGGGCATTACATAGTGGGATGTGTGTACTAACAAAAAAAAAATTTATTCATAAAATTATATAAACCTGGAGGAAGAGAACAAAAGTATCAACTTGATTCAAAACTTTTATGGCCCCAAAAAGTTTTCAATTGTAAAAGTTTAATCTCCATTATGTGGTCCACGTGTCTTGGATTTTCCTCTTTTGACGTCCATCCAAGAAGTATTCGCCGCATGAGTATATTATGCTCAGTAATGGGGGAGAGCCAGAAGACTATTCTTAGGCCCTACTTGACGAGCATAAGGGGAAATGGTTGAAAGCTATGCAAGAGAAGATGGAATCCTTGCATAAAAATCACACCTATGATATGGTGAAATTGCCTAAGGGCAAGAAAACTCTAAACAACAAGTGGGTGTTTAGAAAGAAAAATGGGCAGAAGAATTCACAAACGAGGTTCAAGGCCAGGCTAGTAATGAAAGGGTTTGGTCAGAGGAAAGGTATAGACTTCGAGGAGATATTCTCATCAGTTGTGAAAATGACATCCATACGGGTGTTGCTTGGGTTAGCGGCTAGCATGGATCTGGAGATAGAGCAGTTAGATGTTAAAACTGTCTTTTTCCATAGTGACCTGGAAGAAGAGATCTACATGCATCAACCAGAGGGGTTCAAAGTTAAGGGCAAAGAGCATATGGTGTGTAGGCTTATGAAGAGCTTATATGGGCTAAAACAAGCTCCTAGGCAATGGTACAAGAAGCTCGACTCGTTCATGTTAAAGCATAGATATGACAGAATGAAGTCGGACCACTGTGTGTTCATGCGCGGGTTCTCAAATGGTAATTTCTTAGTTCTGCTATTGTACGTTGATGACATACTCATCATGGGAAAAGAAATCAAGAAGATTGACAGGCTAAAACAGGAGTTGGGCAAGTCATTTACGATAAAAGACTTGGGCCCGATAAAACAGATCATAGGAATAGAAATAACCCGTGACAGAAGCAGCAGGAAGCTTTGGCTGTCACAAGAGCGGTATATTGAGAAAGTCCTAGAGTGGTTCAATATGAATGCAGCGAAGCCGGTCAGTACTCCACTAGATGGTCACTTCAAATTGAGTGACAAGCAGTGTCCCAAGACAAAGGCAGAAGTGGAAGAGATGCGGAAGATACCCTACCCGTCAGCAGTAGGAAGTTTGATGTATGTTATGGTGTGTACATGCCCAGACATAACATATGCGGTTGGTGTAGTCAACCGGTATCTTACAAATCCTAGCAAAGAACATTGGGCAGCGGTGAAGTGGATACTACAGTATCTGAGAGGCTCATCCAGGTTGAGCCTATGCCATGGTGACGAAAAACCTGTGTTAGAAGGTTACACAGATGCAAATATGGCAGGTGACATAAACTCCAGGAAGTCTACATCGGGGTTCATATTCACATTTGCAGGAGGAGCGGTCTCTTGGAAGAGCAAGTTACAGAAGGTCGTAGCATTGTCGACGACAGAGGCCGAGTACATTGCGGTCACAGAGGCATGTAAAGAGATGCTTTGGATGAAAAAGTTCCCACAGGAACTCAGCCTGAAGCAGGAGGAGCACGTGGTCTATTACAATAGCCAAAGTGTTATACACTTGAGTAAGAATCCAAGTCAGCACTCCAAGTCGAAGCACATAGAGTTTCGGTATCACTAGATCAGGGATACTTTGGAACAGAATGTGCTACAGGTTGAGAAAGTTCACACGGACAATAATGAGTCAGACATGATGACTAAGGCACTGCTCAATGGCAAGTTTGAGGTTTGTAGAAACCTGGCTGGCTTGAAGAAGACGAATTCCTCCTGAGTCAGAAAGGGAGAGATTTGATAGGGTTTTCCTCCTCAATACAAACGAGAGAGAGAGAGAGAGAGAGAGAGATGAGTGCAGCCTAGGTATGGTCGGGCGCCTGAACTAGTCCGGGCAGGTGACCGAAATTCACCCAGAAGAGGTAGATGTTGCTTGACTGTTTTAACAACAGTCGGGTGCCCGATGGTCAGGTGACCTGGGCGCTCGACCATGTTAGTCCGGGCACCCGAAATTCGAAATTTTCTCTATGTGCTCGTTAGACTTTTTTTGGCTTGGGAGGGCACTCGACGATCCACTGACCGGAGTCCAACCCTGCACGGACTGCTTATACACAGTTTTCTATTTGGGTTCTAATTCCTCCGGTTATCTACTTAAGGGGTTCCAAATCGGGATTAGTGTATCCCGTTAAGGTGTTTTCACATCCAAGGTGAGAGAGAAAAAAAAAGAGGAAGAGAGAAAGAAAAAAGAGAGAGAGGAAGCTTGTAGAAGGGAGATATTGCTTGAAGAGGTGATCTTCAGCGCAACAGTCATCTCAGCGCTTTTACGTCCTCGTGATCGGTGAGATCTCTCCGTTTTCATTATTCTCTTATTGTTTATCCACTCCTACGTTAATGAAGAAAGTTTGATCCAAGCGGCATGTGCTTGTGATCAGTTGTAATGGTTTTACTTCATAGTGAATTGCTGATCTGGACTAGGTCCCGTGGTTTTTACCTCTTTGAAGGTTTTTCACGTAAAAATCTTGTGTCGTGAGGTTGTTGATTTGCTCTTGATTATTACATTATCATAGCCCATAATTTTAGTGCATTAGGGGGTGAGATCCTAAGGTTTATGTAAAACGCACCGAACATGTTGGACTTAGAAATGAACTTTTACATCTATCTTTTTTTTCTTTTTTGGGGGTTAGTCACACTTCAATGTTAGCCACCCACCATGTTGGGAATCTATACCAAGACCTCAGTGTTTCAACGGAGTTATCTTCACTTATTCCACCATTGTCCCAAAGGTGTGTTTTCAGTAGTTAAAACTTATAAATTTAATGCATCTAGGTTGGAGTAGATCTTACATAAATATCATGGTGGGCCCCGCCAAATATCAAATCTCCACATACGGCTCCAAAATGTCCCGAGAGTCTTCCAAGAAAACATGGAATTACAAAGATGATGCTCTTGATTTTGATGGGGGCCACCATGATGTTTATGTAAGATTCACTTCTACCGGTAGATATTTCGTACAATAATAAGCCCAAAGAAAAAAAGAGTTCAGGCTGACCTATGATTATGGTGGGCCACACTAAAGGAAACAGTTGAGAGAGAGAGAGGTCCACCTTTGATTTTTACTAGGCCCACTATGATAAATATATGAAATCCAATCCAATCATTAGATTCAACACAAACATCTACGCCTGTATCTCAAAAATTATACTAATAGGTGATTCATGTGAGCCACACTAATGGGAATAGTTCGGTGAGTGAGTGTTGCTATTTACACTTTTCCCAATCACGTGGTCCACTTGAATCACAAATAGAGCTGATTTTCGAGCTCTTGGCCTAACACGATGTGACGCACCGGTGTTCAGGGTAGATTTTACATAAATATCATGGTGGGACCCACCCGAGCTACCCACCCATTTGTCTCATGGATGGAAGGTAGGAATATTGATAATTACATTGATTAATGAGGTAGCTTTTCTAAAAACCTTTTTGAAAAAGGTATTGGAATGTAAATTTTATACTATTTAGGGTGGTTTCTTGTAAAATTCCCTAGTATTTTTCTGGGTCACGAAAATCGTGTGTATGCTGGCACGTGTCGTCATCATCATGCTAGGCATGCTCCACTGATCACATGCTGCACGTGCTGGTGGGTCCAGCTGGTGCTATCAAATGCACACGGGGCAATAAATGACATGCTGGCTAGCAATTCGGATGTGCTCTGATCATTCAATTCCAAAAAAATGGGCCCCACAATACCGTGTTCCAGCTAATGGTATACGGATCTGTGGACGTGCTTTATTTGACAATTCAGTGGGGCCCACTTACATTAACAGTCACAAATCAAATACCTGAACATTTCTTTCTCATTGCTCATATCCTTGTCCTGAACTTAATCCTAACGATGGCTTTCCACCGTCCATCTATTGCCACGTGTGATGTTCTGAATCACCCGGTGAACAGTCTCCATTTATATGGCCCACAACAACTGTACAAATCAATGCCCTAGTTAATGGAAATGAAATCATCTGTCCTGACATAATTGATGATCTGGGCCGTCCAGAAGGCTTGTTGAGATTCTCCCAACAAGATCTGGGCTTGGGCTGCACATGGGCCTATTGAATTGGGCTCATAGTAAATGCGGGTCTGATCGGGTAGCCCCGGCCCAGGAAGGAGATTGATTTTTGGCCCATGCCCCACGCCCAGGACTAGTTTCATGTCCGTCAAACACGGGCTTGGATATTTCACACGTGTGCCACACAATGGGACGTGTAAACAGGGGCTGTAGTTGGGCGGGCTCATGCACGCCGCGGATTAGCAAACCTCAACCGAGGACGCGGATTGCGTCCTACGGGCCAGGACGGATTCAGTCCCGGCAGGGTCTCTGTGGGCCTACCGTGATGTATGTGTTTTATCCACACCGTCCATCCATTTTAAAGGATCATTTTAAGTCATGAATATGAAAATGATGCAGATCCAAGGGTCAAGTGGGGCACACCATAGAAATCAGTGGTGATAATGACGCCACCATTGAAACGTTCCTAGGGTCTACCGTGATGTTTATTTGCAATACAACCTGTTAATAAGTTCACACAGAGGAAGAGGAAAAAGCAAATATCAGGTTGATCCAAAGCGTCTGTGGTCCCCGAAAAGTTTTCAACGGTAGGCATTCAATCCCCACAGTTTCCTATAATGTGGCCCACTTGAGCGTTGGATCTACCTCCATGTTGGGCTCATGTCTTAAAATGTTCTTTTAAAACGGATGGACGGCGTGGATAAAACACTTATATCACTGTAGGCCCCACAGTTCAACAAGAGGAATGATGTATGCACGCGCCAAAAGCATGCCACAGTGACAACCATTGCGAGATCCACGCCTTTAAACAGGCCAGATCCACGGTGCGTGTGCCAACGGCTCAAAATCAGGATGGTCCTACCAGAGGGCCACATGTGCATGTTAAATGTACGGTGTTCTTATCAGGCTTGACTGATTGGTGGGCAAACCTTCTTTAAGCTAGAGCACATTCCCATGGGATCATCTGATGAACGGTTCAGATCTTGTACATATGACCCACTTTAGCACGTGCAGAGCACTTGCAGATGTGCGGCTTGGAGAAGCAATCATCGTTTAAAAATCTATACGGTCGTCTGTCGGTTCTTTTAAACAACTTCGTACGCGGTGCGTAGGAAATGGAAATTTCCAAATCCCGTTGAAACCATTCGAGAGTCCTTAACTCCTATGGTAGAGACCACATATTGCTGCATACGTGGGATAGAGGTCTGTGATCTGGACCATCCACACCAAGTGGTCCATGCCATGGATGGCCCATGTTTCAATATTTACGAAGATCAAATGATACTGATCATTTACTTGGTTGCTTTGAAATAAACGGTAGAAAGATAAATTGATCAGTCGCCATTCACAATAAGAGTGAGAAAAAGTTATGGCTAGGATCTTCCGATAGTGTAGTTCTAGAAAGGACCATCAAACGTGGACCCAACTCGCCAATCCCAACTCAAGCAACTTTCATACCACGTCTAGAAATCAAAATCAGCTAGTGAAAAGTAGTGGACCACCTCTCCATGTCTAGCCCAATCATGTCGTTTATATATACACACAGTACCTTGTGCCTTCAGAACTCGTGATAACTTTTGACACGTGACGTGAGCACAAGATCTGAATCATCTACATGATATGGCACTTCATGAAAGCCCTTAGGCCCTACTTTCACCCTAGTGAAAGAAAATAATTATCTTCCTTGATTTGCATCTCTTTACTGTGGGCCACCAAAGTTTTAGATTGGGTTGAAAGTTGAGCCTTGAAATTTCATAGTGTGCCACATTTGAATATATATATATAGTACACCAATGCACAAAAGTTTTTTCTCTTGTTGTTCCACATACCCACACCACAAATTAACTCACCCACCTACCCACACCACATGGGCACTGGATCCTATCATCTAAGTGTAATAGAGTTTGTCTACCGCTGTGCTCTGGAACCAAACCCAATGTCCAAAAGTTTATGATGAAACATGTGACTCATGTGGTGCACTTGATGATGTATGATGGTATATGATGGTGTTGTACCTTATTTCTGGTTGTTTATAGGGGAGCCAATTAGAAAGGGACACGTGTATTTCTACGAGGGTTGCATGGTGTATACAAGATCTATGGAGATACTCGAAGCAGATTTTACAATAATATAGCTAGCACTGATTGAACACTGCCACAACATCCACAAAACAAGGGTAGTCAAGTGAACATAGTCTAATCAACAGGAAGCCTAAGATGGTTTCCAGGACAGATGGCAAGTATAGAAGAAAGGATCTAGAAAGCTACATTGTACCGAAGCATTCATCATAACCGTTAAGACATGTATATGGTGAAGCTTATAAATAACAAAGAAAGCAACAAAGTAATGGGTCTTATATCAATCAAATCCATCTTTCAAATTACTCTATGTTTCTTAACATAATTTATCTTTTACATTCTTTAGTTATAACCACTCTTTTATGTTCTTTAGCATAATCAGCATTTTACATTCCTTAACGCAATCCGTAACTTGATCTTACATTAGGAGTAGTTGTAATCTCTAATTGTAATTCAAGTTTATGCTCCTACGCTAGACTTAGTTTAATATCAAACAAGTTCCCATTTAGAAAAGTATTCTGTAGTTATTTTTTACAGCCGACTGTAAGTATTTTCTTTTTTTTTATTTGTATTGAAAAGTCTTTTCGTACAGAAGGCAGAATTGTGACCCATCTTCAGAGGACGAATCCCACCCTTCGATAATTACCTGATTATCTTAGGGGGTGTTTGGGGCATGGTATTAGATGGGATTTGGTGGGATGGAATTGCATTTGGTTCCGTGCAAATTCCATGTGATGTTTGGGAAGGATGGGAGGCTTGGGATTAGGTGGGATGGAATTGCACTGGATCCCATATGGGATTTCCATGGGATTTCAAAATCCCACACACGTGGGCCCCACATTGATGCATGTGTTTTATCCATGTTGTCCATCCATATAAGTCCTTTATACATGACATTATGGTTATATACATGCTCAAGTGACGGACATCCATTGTGAATTTGGTCCTTTGATTGCAATTCCATGGTCCACCAAACAGGATTTTGCTTAATCCAATGGTTTTCCCATGGTAAGTATCTGGTCCCAAACATGGGAATGGATATGGAAATACCATGAGATTACCAAACATGTAATCATTGTGCAATAAATGAAGTTAATCCCACTTAATACCATCCCATCCCTTCTAATACCATGCGCCAAACACGCCCTTAAATAATATTGTGCAAGTGGCTGAATAGGCAACCAATCTTATTTGATCTTAATCATATACGATCAATTCTTACGTATCTACCTATCTTAACACTTGGGGTCTTAGTTGTTCGGTTTGAATCGAGCCACATAACCTATTTTGACACACCCACATTTGTCACATGACCAAATTTGAAACTGAGAGACAACAACAGATGTTTAAAAGTTTGTGATGGAACATGTGGCCCATATGGGCACCTAATAAAGTACAATGGCACACAAATCATATGCATTGTATGTCAACTTAACCCATTAGACAAATGCACACAAATTGTACAAAATGTTGAATGCATAGTACTTGAAAATAAACAGCTATACTCGTGATACATGAGGCACATGTGGCACATGTGTGTTATAAGAGAATGCTCCTTAACGTTCTACAAAAATGAAAAAAGCTAATTAATGACAAAATAAAATTAAATAAATAAATAAAAAGGTTAAGACAACCTATCTTTATTTTCAGTTTATTTTTTAATTTTGTGCAAATAAGTTGAAGAAAAACCACGAACAAATACTCACCCACCAATCTCTTGCTGCTACTAAATAGGTGTTATCTAAATAATAATTCAATTCATTGCGTACTCTCTACTATCCCAGCCGTTGTATAGCCGGCCAATAAATGGAAGCTAATTGGCATATTAGAATTATAGTGTCGGTGTGATTGGGACCATGGGGCCCACTTGATGAGTGGTTTGGATTTTGTCGACGTGTGCCGTTTCCTGTCCAGAGCAGAGGACAGTCGTTCTATTACCCTTCGTCAAATGACGAAAATACCCTCAAAATTTTAGGGTGGGAAAGCTGACCAGGGCCCACTTCAAAGGCCTGATTTGGAAATTTTCAAAAGCGAAGACTAATGGCATTGAGCCAGGCGGAGTTAATGCCACCCACGTGGGAATAATTTATATGGTCCCCGAACCGAGTACATGCACTGTATCCTGGTTTTTTTAAGTTCATACAAGTGGGGTCCATGTTCACTGATCCAGACCGTTGGTCTGATGGGTCCCACCAAGGACGAACTATGAAGAAAAAATTTATCGAGATTGGTGGATTCTAGATATTCAATTGGTGTAGCCTTTTTTCAGTTGAATGTAGACGATTGATATAGTTCTTCTATGGCCACCAATCGAAAGGGTTATAGGATTATACAGTCGAGGAGATTTTTGGGCCATAGCCCATCCACGGCGAATCCAGATCAATGGCCTGTGTAGCTTGCTTAAACACGGGCGTGGATTGGGGACCTAACTAGAGACGGATGGTCCTGCATATCAGGGGATTTGTGGGGCCCACTGTGATATAATTGTTTTATCCAATCCGTCCATCCATTTTAAAAGATCATTTTAGGTTATTAAATCAAAAATGAGTTAGATTAAAGGATCGAGTGGACCACACCACAGGAAGAAGTGGTGATAGTAACCCTCACCGTTGAAACCTTTCTAGGGCCCACCGTGATGTTTATTTGCAAGCATTCAATCCCCACTGTTCCTTGTGGTTCTCTTGATTATTTTATCTATCTATTTTTTGGGCTGATCATCTAAAATGATTTATCAAAATGGATGGACGGCGTGGATAAAGCATATATATCATGCTGGGCCCACAGAACCCCTGACAGGACCGTCCGTCTCTAGCTAGGTGTGTGTGGGTAGTACCCAATCCCCACCCCCTTAAACACGTCCCCACTGTCCAAACTAAAACCGGAGGACTCAGTACTATTCTCGGCCAAGGATCAAATAAATTCTGACAAAACTGCCGCCTACGACGAATCTTACAATTTCCTACGGATATTTCATTCACGATATTTTAATAGGTTTCACCATTATATCACGATATTTTAACTAGTAGAGGGAAAAGAATCCCAGCCGCATCTCCACATCAATTTTCTACCAATATGGAAAACATGTGAAAGATCGGGACCATTCATTTGGTGGACCACATCTATTAGATGTTATATACTAAAAAATAGGCCAGTTCAGTACTCATTAGGTGGGCTGCTCTGAATGAAACAAATGAACGGCCTTGGCAAGTTTTCAAGCGATTCATTTTTTTTACGCTGGCTTACTTAACAGGTAGACAGGCCCACCAAATGGTTGGCTTGGATCTTTCACGCGTATGCAAGTGTGGCACTTGGATTGACGTTTAGATGGACAGGTCTTAGGGACGGTTGGACCATAAGTTAATGCCCATACTACTAAGTGGATAACTTCCAATTTATCACGAGCATGAGAAATCCAACCCCTCCACTATGTTGACCCCACCAAAAGGATCATCTTGTGCAAAAATCAGCCCTTCCATTGATTAGATGCACCAAATTTATAGTTTATTATTTATTTGCTGCTACAGATTGTTTTCTAATGTGTGGCCCACCAAATAAGAAAATGGATCTGATGTTTATATAATTTTATCTTTGTAATGGGGCCAACCTATTGAAGTGATTTGATGTAACATTAATACAATAGGTTGGAAATTATCCACTGGGTGGACCGTAACTTACATCCAGCCGGTTGGACTGGAGACCTTAACTGAAATTGAGAGGAGGCATGTGTAGTTGCGATGCAACAAGGGCAATACTGGGAACCAAGGCGGGGCCCACAGTGATGTTTGTTAATAAATCCACCCCGTCCATCCGTTTTAAGAGCTAATTATAGGAAATGAAAACAAAAATGAACCGGATTCAATACTCAAGTGGGCCTCACTAAAGGAAAAGGTGGGTAGGTAAATTACTACCATTGAAACCTCCCTAGGTCCACAGTGATGTTTATATGAAATCCATTCCGTTCATAACGTTACTACTACTGGGATGAATTGTAAAGACAAATATTATCCTGATCCGAAACTCCTGTGGCTCCAGAAATATTTCAACTGTGGACGTTCAATCCTCACGTTTGCAGCCCACTTGAGTCTTGGATCCCGTTCATTTTTGTTTTCATGTCCTAAAATGAGCTCCCAAAACGGATGGACGGGGTGGATTTATCTAAAACATCACTGTGGGCCCCACCTTGGTTCCCAGCGCAGGAACTTCCTGCGCAAGGCTTTCGCAGGAAATCCGCGCCCACTTTTCTACACCTCTGCGTGTGGCGTCCACTATGGTTTATGCACGGAATCCAACTCGTTCGGAAAGTTAGAACCACGGAAGAAATTAAGACGCTCCCACATAAGGTTGATCTATCACATAGGCCACCACTTGAATGTGAAAGGTTTTGAGTGGATATCCACTAATTTCTAACGTGTGGCTCACTTAATGATTTTATAGACTTGATATTTGGGGAATTCCATCATCACATTGAGACTTGACAGGGAAATAAGTTTCACCATGCTAATAACTTTTACACCTGATGAGGCCGCACCAAGCTTTGTCCAAGCCCATATTTTTCAACATAAGCCTAAGCTTATTACCGCTCGATATTACAAATTGTACTCAGCATTTGAAGATATCTTTTACGGCCTTTTTCTTCGATGATACATCTTCCGTTATTAATGCAGTAGTATAGAACCATATGAATGTCTTTCGATAAATGAATTTACGAATGGCATGTAGCCCTAAGGCGCAATCAAGGCAACGTATGCGACGTGTTTATAAAAGACTGACCAAAGCAAGATCCAAATATGCTCAATAAAGCCGTCTCTCATAGTTCTTCCAAAATGAGAGACTTTTCCAAAAATATTCGAAGCTCTCACATCAATTACAAAGATTTCAAAAATTCAAAAATGGACCAATATCTGAGAGGATTGGAACCGATTAGTATCTGGTGGATCCAGTCCCATCAAACCCACAAATATTCAAGGGCACGATAGGAGAAGGGTGGATATAGTTCTAATCGACTTAGATTTAGATGCAATAACATCCTGAAGATCTAATCTACGAGGAGCATCTACGTAAAAGTGGAGATCTGATAAACAGTTTTAGATTTACAAAAACTCCCTATGGAAAGACTACAGGTCATAGTTGAAAGGATCCTGGACCATCAAGGAAACCTAGCAAGGGCTTCGTCGACTCCCAAAGCCTATAAAAGGAGAGTGCGATGAAAAGCTCGAAAGCCACACGTTAAACACTATCTATCTTCGCTGCATTTATCATTAGCATAGCCTAATTTAGCCTTAATCTTCGCATGGAACACTACTATCTAGCGCCACCACTAGAGTACCATAGTGACGCAGGGGAGGACGTGGTGTCGATCACTGTCTTCCTCACGAGATAACTACTCTAAATCCACAGAGCTCCCTGGACTCCTCAATAAAGCTTCCTCGAATCCACGAGGAAAAATCTTAAATCCATGAGACGTTTCTCGAATCCACAAGAAGAAAATCAAATAAATCAAAATTTAATTAAGTAATATTCAAGATCAACTACAATAAGTAAGTTTAAGAGACTATAAATAGATAAACTAAACCTTATAAATGCAATCAAAAAGTCCTAAGCAAATAGGAAAGAAATCAGAAAAAATGGTACAAGTTCGCACAAATCTATGAACCAATTGACCTGACCGAAGTTGGAAATCGGCTGGTCGAAGTTGGAGGTCAATCGACCGAATCAAGGCAAAAATCGTCTGGAGAGTTCAATAGGATAAATCTTTTGGCGACGGACCAAACCCATTTAATAATCGTCGAGAATTCATCAGGCAACCGAAATTTGCTGAACTTCTGCCACTTTTCCTTTATCTTTTTTCGGTCCATTTGTGATAGGAATGTGCTTGATCCACTCCCTTCATTAGGGTTCTTGCTCTACATTAAACCCCTCACTTCAAATAAACTTGTGTCCTCAAGTTTCACTTCAGACTTAGATCTCGACATGCGCTCAACTTTTCAATGAACTTGATTTGTGACATACACTCGAGTTCTTCAACAAGTTTGGGTCAAAATATGTATCGTTGACCTCTTCCTAGTACATGACAATAGAATCTTCTAATTTCTCTTCAGGTTGGGACTGGTTGGCAGATGAATTTTTCATATTGTTGAGAACAGGCTCAATCTAAGATAGGCTCATCTCCTGAATAAGGAAAAATTCGCCAAGAATTTTGGCGAGAATAATCGCCTCGTTTTCCTACCACACTGGCTTGATATATATCTTCAGGAATCGTTCATGGATCCTTACAAAATTGGCTCCATAATTTATGAGATGTCTACAGGCTCTTCCTCTTTGTCCATCACAACTGAAGCATTGATCTTCCCCACCCTCTCAAAACTTTAAACAATTTCTGAAACGATAGTGGACTGCATGTCACACCCATTTTCCAAGTCAGAGACCTTGCTCACCCCATCAGATTCATTGATGGGAATTTGGACAAGTATAAGAGACCACCCCTCCACCTAAAAAACTTTTAAGCAGGATCTTCGTGTCCACTGGAATCACACGTACACCACCGTGGAATTTGGTGTCATGTCGTGACTCCATCTCAACCAGATTGTCCTAATCATCATCGTCGTACTGAAAACGTGATAGCAGGCGTTGTTTCATCCGTAACCACCTGCAGATTGGCACCTTCATCTCTTGTGCCCGACAACGCTAAATGAATTCCCACTAAATCGTAATGTCGCCCTTCAGATGGTATGCCATGATTGGAACATTTCTCTCTTAAGGAATCTGCATGTAGTTGAAGAGGCGTTTGACTTTAAAGAGTCATTCATCGATGCGACTATGTCCATTGAAATTAACAAGATTGATCATCCTCCTGTAGGATCAATCTTTTCGATCCAACCCTTCGTAAAATCCAGCGGATTTTAGAAGCAGATCGTCAGCAACAACTCGATCTATTTTTTCATTATACTATTGAATCTAGCCTACAGCTCTTACATGCCTTGACGACTCTCCTTGCTAGTAAGTCTCAAGCGTCGTCCCAAAATTCGTCGCTTTGAGAGGATAGATCCCTAGCAGCACCGTCCATGAGATTGTTATCCAAACCTTTGTAAAGAGATATCAGCTCAAGGGGAGTCCTTGCTCTGATACCACTTGATGCAGGGGAGGACATGATAAGGTCGATCACCGTCTTCCTCACAGGATAACTACTCCCAATTCACATATCTCCCTAAACTCTTCAATCGGGCTTCCTCGAATCCACGAGGGAAAATCTTAAATCCACGAGACATTTTTCGAATCCATAATAAACGAGTTTAAGAGACTAAATAGAGAAACTAAACCCTAGAAAAGCAATCAAAGAGTCATAAGCAAAATAGGAAATAAATCAGAAAAATCGTGCAAGTTCATGCAAATCTGCGGAGCCAGTCGACCAGCTGAAGTTGGAAATCAGCCGATCGAAGTTGGACGTTGGCCAACCGAAACATGCAAAAATCGTCCAGAGAGTTCAAAATGATAAATCTTTTGGCGATGGACCAAATCTTTGTCAAGTAATTCATCGGAAATTCATTGGGCAACCGAAATTTGCTGAATTTCTTGATCTTTTTCTTGTCCATTTGTGATAAGAATGTGCTCGATCCACGCCCTTCATCAAGAGATTCTTGGTCTACATCATATGGAAATATTAGCATAATCATTCACAACCTTCCATTGTTGGATCTCGATCAACCTAGTTCTTAATTACTTGGAAATTAAATAATTTGGTCACATCTTGCTGACCATCCATCTAGATCGTATGTTCACATAAATGAATTAGGTATTTATCTCTTTTATTTTCTCTAGTTATTTAAACTTTGTCAGTTGTAATGAACATAATCTAAAAATTAATAAAATCGGCATTGTTCTGACCTTCTTTCATTGATTTATTCATCTTCATTTTTTTTAGAAATGCATTAACTATAATTATTAGTGAAAGAAAAGTTCTGAATATAAGATAAAAAGAATTCATCAAAAAAAACTAGCCACTACTGTTTCACATATCACCTGATCATTGTTGCAACCAGTGGTTGAGAGGGTGGCTGAATTTTTTAATCTAATCTTTATCAATCCATCTCAGTGCGAGCGTTCAATCAGACATTATGTCAAGCACAACTATGGAACACCCACACTTTCTAATGGCATATAAAACCAAATAAGGCCCGCATTTACATATGTGGCCAAGTGTTTGATTGAACTGTGCAAACAAGTACAAACACATGACCGAGCCAAAATAGTCCAGCCCACGGAATGATTATTCTAAGCCTGATCCCAAGTGGAAGGGTTGGCCTGGTATGAGTGCAGAAAGAGGTGAGAGAGTAGGGTGAGTAAATGAGGGTTTTTACAAATCGTGTGTTTTAGAAAATTGCTCTCGTAAACTCTAATAAGTCTGGCTACTTCCAAGTTGGTCCAGTTGATGAGCTGTTGTAAACGGTCCCAATCCAACTTAATTAAGAAACATACCTAAATTTTAAGACCAAGCCAAACCTTTAGACCTGATACTCCAGTCCAAGCCCAGCTGGAGGTGGGCCAACCCGGCGCATGGACGGCCTTAGATTGCTATTGACCTTTACACGCAGATAAACAAGAACGGCTAGAAAAAGCTAGCATTTTCTGCAAAGGTTTGCAGAGGATCTTCCTCCATATCTTTACCCACGAGAAGATAAGAATACTTTATTGAGATATTCTTCGAGAATTTTAATTTATCATGATAATCTCACGATAAATAGGCCAGAGGTCATGCCCATAACCATCCCTCCACATGACATGTGCTGCCCATGGTTCTTAATAAAATCCAAAGACGCTGTTAGTTCCAAATCACATGAGCCATGCCATCCCCCATCCCACAACACCGGTATGGGCCCCGCTCACATGGGCTGCCCCCCCATCCAATCTCCTCATCCAACGCTCCTCCTTCATTCTCCCACGTTCCCCAATACACATCTTGACCGTCCAATCCACCCTTCCATATGGGCGGCTGAGCTTTCACCCTTTTGTCGCCCATTAGACAGGCAATACTCTCAAAGTGTGTTAAAACATGTGACCGACAACTTAGCTGTCTGTGTCCAAAAAATCAAGTATTAAGAGAAAGAGTCGCCTAGATATTGTCCCACCTTCACCTTATATCCCTCTCTATAAAATAAAAAACTTCATGCGTCACAGCTCACCTCAAATACCTTTTCTGCAATTCTTTCGCATTCCGTTGAGAGAATCTTTATTTTTGCTGGTGAATTGACTGAGTTTCAAGAGATTAGATCACTTGTTTAGCTTTCAGGCCGCTTTAAAACAAATTGGTCCGGGCCGATCTTCAAAACAACGGTTGGATCTCATCAAAAATTGTGTTTTCGTGGCAATACCGCTTACGCGAACATCGTTGGTTGATTTGGGTGTGTGTGATTTGGTTGTGGGAAGGGAGAATGGAAGGCCCAACGACATTTGAGGCCGATCTTAACCTCAAGGCGACTGAGTTGAGATTAGGGTTGCCTGGGACGAATTCGTCCGAGAAGGAGACACCGTCGATCTCGAGGGGTAACAAACGGACACTCGCAGAGACGGTGGAGGAGTGTCGGTCGAAAACTAATCCTACGGTGGGCAATGATGGGGAGAGCGACCGAGAAGCTGCGCCTGTGGCCAAGTAAGTCATTTGAGTCATGATCCAGCTGTTTATTGAATAATATAAGATTAGTTAGTATGTAATTAGGGTTGAATTCAGTATTTGTTCTAGTTTTTTTTTTTTGTGATTGACTGATGGATGTGTGAAATGGTAGGGTGCAAGTAGTGGGGTGGCCACCCATCCGATCCTACCGGAAGAATAGCTTCCAAACGAAGAAGACGGAGGCCGAAACGGCTGGGATTTACGTGAAAGTTAGCATGGATGGAGCTCCTTACTTGAGGAAGATTGATCTTAATGTCTACAATGGGTATCCTGAGCTCCTCAAGGCCTTGGAGACCATGTTCAAATGTTTCATTACTGGTAAGGATTATATTCATGGTGATGGTGATGGTGATGGTGATGGTGATGGTGATGATGATCATGGTCATGGTGGTGATGTGATTATGATGATTGTGATCCTTTTTTTCAGGTGAATTCTCAAAGAGGGAAGGTTACAAAGGATCTGAATATGCATCCACATATGAAGATAAAGATGGGGACTGGATGTTGGTTGGAGATGTACCATGGAAGTAAGTCTCTCTCTCTCTCTCTCTCTCTCTCTCTCTCTCTCTCTCTCTCTCTCTCTCTAACAGCTATTCCTACGTGGTTTTGCAGTATGTTCATCTCTTCATGCAAGAGGTTGAGAATAATGAAAGGATCAGAAGCTAGAGGCTTGGGTTCATGTGTATAAACAACCCCAGCAACCCAAAAGAGATGGAGCCTGGAAATGAGATGAGAATATCTCATGAAAAGAAAATATTTTCAGCTTGGGTTCTCGAAGTTGGTGGTAAAAAAAAAGGCTTGGATTTGGGATTTGGACCTCTGAATTGCAAGTTCTGATCATGGTGACCCACCCAACAAAAAAAAATGACTTGGTTATTTACATGTATTCAAGAGTTTTTATTTTTATTTTTTTTAAGATCAATGGCTTGTTTTGAGCCTTTTGTGATGTTTCTTGTATTGTAATAATTTCATCAAACCAAAACTGCATATGAAGATGAGAGGTATTGTTTGTCATGTCTTGTATAAAGATAAAACTCACATGTGTACAATTGAAGAATTTTTCCTATGTTTTGGTATGTATGTATGTATTAGAATAGTCTATCTAGCCAAGAGAAAATGGTCTAGAAGTGCTTGTGTTTTGTTGAGATTGTTAGGGGAAAAGGAAAAAGAAAAAGAGAAGAAAATACATTTGGGTCTTACTTCTATTATTTGTGTATATTTTCACCAGTATAAGTAAGAATCCATTTTGCACAAGTGGAGACTATGGTCTATTGATTGAGACTGTCAATCTGATGGGTCACACTATGGATGGGAGATGCCCCTTAAAAAGGGGAGAAAATCCATTGCAATGTACAAAACATATCTATTCGGTTGTTTAGTTCTATCTTTTTCTTCTTATTATTCTTTATCTCTTCCCTTCAGCAGATCATTCAAGATAGTGAACTCATTATGTTATCCACCAATCTGCTAGGTTTTCAGTAAGATATCTGCAAGAAAAAAATTATCCTAGAAGTGGATTAACTACTGAAACCCCATCAAACCATCACAAGAGTTTATGTATAAAGAACAGGCAATCCCCTCTAGATTGGAATATTACAGTAAGCCAATATTCCATCTTTTTATGTTGCTATAGTTTCTATTAACCACTTTTGATGAAAGGATTATGAGCTTTAGTTGTCGGCCATTATAGAGAGAGGAATAATATCAATGGTTTGGATCACTACAACATGAGTCATATTAGCACATCAAGATATTCTTCACATAATGATGCATCGGAACCTTTAATTTTTCCTTTTAACTATTGGTTTTCGAATCCAATAAATGGAACAAACGATATGAACTAGGGTTTTGAAAGGGCCTTTAATTAACATTTAGTAAGATTGTAATTACCTTGTATCCTATGCTAGACGATTTGACTAAAGAAACGGGTAGTAATTACTACGTAGAATTCATTATTTTCTTTGCTAATCAAGTATAGTAAAACATCCTATTATGAAAAAGTATTCATTTTTCCTCTCTTTTTATGTCTTCTCTTATTTATCAAATAGGCCCTTAGTAATAAAATGTAGTAATGTTTATGAGAAAAAATAGATTTTTAAAATTTTCAGTACTTTGGTTTGTTTGTTAACAGATGAAATAGATGTGAGAAATTATGATGGTTGCACATTCAAAATAGATGTTCCTACCACAATACAAACTGTGAATGCCCTCTCACAGTGATGTAGAGGTGCCCTCACTTCCTCAATTTTCTCTCTCTATTTTGTTCTTCTGTATTCTGGTTTTGTTTGATGTAGGGTTGACTCAAATATAAACATATATTTTATTTGAAGTCACCACTAGCCTAAAGGAAGCTTGGAATTTACAGCCGGCTAAAAACTGTAAAATTGCTTAAAGGTCGAAGAATTGTAAGATTCTCCAACTGAAGTGACTCCTGCTGTTAGTCTACGACTATAGATTCTAAGTGAAAGCCTCAATTACGGAAAATGAAGAGGTTAGGCACCATTTTTTGCTCGCACAATGTGCGATCTCTATTTTACAAGATTTTTCAATTTTTAAGATAATTTAGAGGAATTCAACGTCATTGCATTTACTCAGTGCTTCGTGGAGTTTAAAACTTGGCGCAGCGTAGAAAAGGTGAGATCGATCGCCGTCTCTCTCACAAGATACCTACTTTGAATCCACGAAGCTTCCGAGAATCCTCAACCGGACTTCCTTGAATCCACATGGGAAAATCTCTGATATCCATGAGAAATGAAGAAAAACCAAAGTTTATTGAATAAAATCAAAGTAGAATGAATTAACGTCATTTCTAAACATGTTTAAATAAGCAACCAAACCCTAAACAAACCCTGAGTGCATAAGAAAAGAATCCTAGTTCGAAAAGGAAAGAAATCAGAAAATTTCGCTCAAATCTGCTTAATAGTTCATTTGTGGTCGGGCGTCCGTCAACTTCAAAAACAGTCCAACAAGAAAAATTCAAAAATCAGTTGAATTTTGAGCACCCGATCAAAGGGTGGTCGGGCACTTGATGACAAACAAAACTGTCCAAAGAGTTTAGGTAAAATTCGAATGAATTTCGAGCTCCCGATAATGGGTGGTCGGGCGTCCATGGTGGTCGGGCGCTTGGTGACGAACAAAATTGTCCAAAGAGTTTAGGTAAAATTCGGATGAATTTCGAACACCCGAAATGGGTGGTCAGGTGCCCGATAATAGGATGGTCGTCGGGTGTCCGAAATTAACCAGACTATTCAGATAACTCTCTAGACCATTCGGCCTATGGTCGAGCACCCGTTAAAAAGCGGTCAAGGCTCCTGATGGGGCTGAGATTGCTGAATCTTAGCTGGGACTTTGTTATTTCTCTTGGTCTCTTTTCAATGGTTCATTCTTATCATGTAGTCATTAGCGACCTTCTCTACATTAAAACTCTGAGCAGGCAAAAAAAAACGGCACCTAACCTTACCGTGTAGGGTTTAAGATCCCGAATAGGCAAAATAAAGTAAAAAGAGATGGTAAATGGGAGAAAGGATCGCAAAAATAAAATTAAAAATGTGAGTGTAAATTGATTTAAGATGTGAGAAGGAAAATGAAAGACCCAACACCCTTTTCTGCAAAAGGGATGATCGAATATCTCATATTTCAACCCTACTCTTTAACTTCAGTAGCTTTTTTTACTTGAAGTATATATGCTTTTAGTGAGGTATAGTGATGGTGCACTCAAAGTTTTTTTTAGAGCTAGCAATGGATTAAAATAAACTTGTAAATTACATTGGTGGCAATGCAACAACTACGATAGAGCTTTAGCTAGCCCCAGACATAAGCTTCAGTAAGTCCGGCCCCTCTCAGCTCTCTCTCTCTCTCATCTCTATTTCTCTCTCCGTCAGTTCATCTGGCAACAACCCCCTTAAATAAGCTCAGGATTTTATAAAAAAAAATATTTTTTTTTAATAATTTCAATTTTTATTGTGTCTCATTTATTTTAGAGTTTTAGGATTTCGTCTTTTTAGAAATTACTTTTAATCATACTATGACTCCTCCAATAAGTTTGATCTAGACTTTTTACTTTTGGCAAATTAGCCTTTATATGAGTTTTATTATTTTGAGTAAAGTTTCGAATTAGGGTTAGAATTTTACTATTTTGGATAATTTTGAAATAGGATTTTTTTTTCTTTTTTTGTGACGCAATCAAAAAATTATACACATTATACATTATTCGATAAAAAAATATTTCATTATTTCTTGTGAATTCAAGGTTTTAACTACTCGAAGAAGACAGTGATATTTCTCATTATTATTTCACAATATTCCTTACGTTACCCATCAATTAATATTACTATAAAAAGAGAACAATGTACAATGAATTCAAAACTGCCAAATACAGTATAATTAAAAATAAAAAATGCCCCCACAATAGCTCTCTAAGTTGGGAAACTATAAACCGCGGAATAAAGCTCTCCTTGCTTATCTTGGAACTATGTGGCTTACTCTCCTCATATGATTTGCAGTCCACATCAAGCTTGCTCTCTTTCGTGATATGGAATCTACGTCAATTCTCCTACTAAATAGGGATAGGGACTATTGGCCAACTTTAGTAAGTCCCTAATCAATATCCTGACCTAGAATAGGCAAGCTAGACTTTATTATGAGCTCCCAAAATTGTAAAAGAGGGAAGAATAGCAAAAGGTAGAAAGCATAGTTTTCAACTTTTGAAAGTCAAGGTTGTAAAAGCTTCAAAATCCTTTTAGTCTTGGTTACCTTTTACTGTATTGTCATTTTCATAAACTATATTTCATAGTTTAAAAGCTCAAATAACTCAACTGAAGAGTTGATTAGAGTTAAGTAACTCAGGCCAGTCTTTTCTTGGAGTTCTATTTATAGTACTAGTAAAATCCACATGGGAACTATTATCAAAGTGTAAGTGTAGCATGGATCTATGGATGTATGGAAATTGAGTGCATGCTGTGTATGCACGGTAATCTGGACCATCTAAATTTTAAACTTCATGATCGATGCGGCCTAGCTCAAAACTCACACTAATTGGATTATCCAAACCACATGAATTTAATGGTGAAATTTGAACCGTTGACCATTTTATTTTCACTATCATTGTCATTTTTATACTCATTTGATAGATGGTTAAGATTATTTGATCAGTGAAATATTTGTACTATGCAACATCTTAGAAAAGAATATCACAACGTGGTCTTCATCATCCCCAGGCTGAAAAATTAAATAAAAAATAAATTTACAAAAACCCCATTTATGGGTTTTACTGCTCTAGGCCTAGGCCTGTTTTAGAATAAAAAAGGTGGGCCACCTTAAATTTTTTTTAACCCATCAGATTGTATCCCAACATGTTTATAATCCTACTCGCACATCTATGAAATGAGAATTTGATCGTAACTAAGGCTGTTATCTCACTGTGCACCCACATGAATCCACTATGGATGGGCCAAGAAAGGTTGCTGAAGCACTAACAAAGATGATGCCTTTGCATAACATCAGAGGAGATTTTGTGTTAGCTGGGTAGTGTTGCTAGCTTTATGCTTAGTGGTCATCATATGGGCAATGAAAATAAACAACCTCTGATTTCGGTAGTTTTAAGCTTACTATGTGAATCTTCTCCGTTCATCAGGTGATAAACTTGATGCCAGTCCATAGGGCCAAATATTAGCCAGATCTACAACTTAGATGGTCCACACCACATGGAACAACGAGGTTGGAATGCCTACCATAGGTTGTGCAAATGTTGGGGCACAATGGTGTGTATCTTTCATCAAAACCGTACCATTCATCATCAGGAGTGACACAGAAGGATGTAGGGAAGATACTAGAATCAGCCTGTTTCAATACACACACGTACCACAACAAATGAGAACTTAAAGGTTGTAGTTGCAATTTTATGTTGTTACTAATTGTTCTGACCCATCTATATTTTTCTAACAGGCTAATCTTTGTTTGTACGGTGAATATAAGGGTTATCACCTGATGGACGGAGCAGATTTCACTATACAACATGGTGGCCACAAAGAACTCTAAATTTACATGTTATGTAGAAGATGGGTTGAACTGGTAATGTGGGTGCAGGGTTCATAATCTATAATTTTCTATGGGTATTTTGGGTGTTGAAAAGTTCTAAAACACTAACTTGTGATTTTATATAGTAGTAATACATTCAATATTAAAAATATGAAAATACATAAATATGTTCGTGTATCTCCCGATACATACTGGTATTGTCCATAAGCAATACAGCCGTATCGGCCTATCGGCCCAAAATAGCCCCATGCAAGGCAATATAGGATGATACGACCCACGTCAATAAGCCAAAACTCATTTTTAAACCATGAGAAAGACTATTGGATATGAAAAGTCCAATGCAGATTGCGCATGACCCAAAAATAACCATGATTGGATTATCAGTGTCATACAATTAAGATGATGCAAAATGGGTGAGTGGTGGTTATCATCCCAAGCCCTTGTGTTAACTTTGGTAGACCACCACTATCCAATGGTCCATTATGATCATAAGTGGACCACTTGGGCTCCATCTAGGGGTTGGCATTGTAAGTACCCAGCTGAAGCATAGCTCATTATATATACTGTAGATTACTAATGGGAGAATCCAATGGTAAAAGACCAATATATGAAGGTGTGTTTGGTTGCACCAAATTTCATGAAATGCCATAATTTAATTTGCACCAACTCAGACAGATTAATCATGAAATATCATGAAATGAAACAACTTAATCATGAAATATCATGAAATGTTTCATGATATTCGGTGTAACCAAACACACCCTAAGTAATAAGCAATATGAACTCTGTCCATGTGGGGCATAGACAGGAGGCTCAGACAAATCATGGACTCTGTACCCTGGTTTCCATACCATGGATAGGCCATAGGCCAAGAATCCATAAATCAGATGATCCTAGCCATATCTCCACAGGAGTTTTGCCTATTGAACAACGACCTTTGGTTGGAACCCTTTTAATGCTTATGTGATCATCATGTCTCATCCAATCAGTGGCTAAGATTATCCAACTGTTATGATGTTGGGGTAAATCTAACCCAAAGTAGAATCCAACAAAAGAGTGGTCTGGATCCGTGCACATGTATCACAGACACACATGTTGGGATCTGTAGAGCCTAATCATCAAAGGTGTACTGTTCATCTAGTCATCACTTTCATGGGTCGAGCACCACACTAAGCTCGGTAGGTTTGAGGGAGAGCAACACCACCTTACTTGGGGGTTGGAAGGCAATTTCATAATTTCACATAGAATTTTGTATAAACCCTAATTCATTTGGGGTAATATATATTCTGTCAAGAGAGAGAGAGAGAGGGAGAGAGGGGGGGAAAGATAGCCATCATTATGTCTGGCACACCTCATGCATCAAGCACTTGGATAGTCCAATCAATTGATCCAGACTATTCATTAGGTCTGGCACACCTCATGGCTACATCCGAAAGCAAAAGAAAAAAAAAAATCTGGCAGTTCAAACAATGCAATCAATTGCCTCTATAGCGAACGGTCCAGATCACTTAAGAGAAAACAGGCCAAATCAACAATTAGAGTAATGTAATTGTTGAAGGCCATCATGGATTTCTAATGGTTCTAAAGAATCACTTCTATTAGAGAACCCTAAACATCCCATCAATGAATTGAGAAACAGACGGCTATAAAAACAAAGGACTAGATATGGATGGATAAACTCATCTAATCAATGAGATTTTAACAGTGTAGCCCATGAAATATATGTAGAAATTAATAGACAGTCCGGATCGACAGACTGGTCTATACAAATGTCCCAATATAACTAGTAGTAGTATTATAACTGTGAGAGCATTGGATCGTTTATACAAGCTGTGAGAGGATGACAGAATTGGTCTTGGTACATGGTCACTCGAACCACCATTAACGTGTTGCACGGATGATGGATAAAGACTGTCCATTTGGTGAGAGATCTGCGTCGGATGGTCCCACAAAAAAATGATCAGGCAATGGCAGTTGTTGGATCTATGGCCTTTTAACTTAGGGTGAAAATCAAAAGATGGTCCATGATACAGATTGGATGAAAAAAGTCCATAAATTGTCTGTTTGATATTTCTGTAATGTGGCCCACCCATTATTAGGCCCTTGGATGGCCGGTCACAAATGGAACAGCCATGCGTACGGCAGCAACCCAAGACCCATTTATTGAGGCAGCTCTAAAACCTCATGGATTCATTCGTACATGTAAGCAGTACTTGTCTCTTTCATTGATATAATGTAGGCTATAAACCATAGTTTGCAAACGAGGACTGCTTCACTGAGTCACTCAGATGGAGAGAGAGAGAGAGAGAGAGAGAGAGAGAGAGAGAGAGAGAGAGGTGGGCCTATATGCAGGCGGATGTTACATGGATTAAAGGAATGCTGGCAACCAATCCTCACTGTTCCGTTTTCATGGCCCACTCGAGTTCTCAATCCACCTAATTTTTGGACCACTGTCCTTACAAGAGCCAGCGCAATAATATATAGAATGGATGTCACACCGTCATGGAATGGCCCCACAAGAGTCTTTGTCCCATGGTCTCCTTAATTACACACATCATCCGTCAAGAAGAGGAGAGGTCAATGCCAACTACACTCACTAAAGAAAAAAGTGGAGGCAACTGCAATATATGTTCTCCTTTTTGTGCAGTAAAATCTCAACCATTTTTATAATCTCACCATGCAGCTGCATTTTTATGACAAATTAAACCCTCTCTTAACCAATGCTGTGAAGACTAACTGCGAGCAGTGAAAACGTCCAAAACTATCAGCTTATATGTAGTAGAGATAAAATATTTTTTAAAAAATTACCTGTAGGTATGGCCAATAGATACCAGTTTCACCATTAACAAGATGGTTGATACAGGGCCGATGCAAGACTATACACATTAGTTCAATGGTGATAGATACAACAACGGAAATCTATTTCCAATCCTTGTCCTAAGTCAACACAATAATCAGATTTGATCCACAAACATGTAGTCACGATTAAACCAACACAAGCCTAGGTTTCCTCATCTAGTCATGGATTCACCTAGACTCTTTGAATCGAGCGAGTCCCTGATCAACTGCCCTAACTTGCAAGTTAAGGGGCTATTTAGATACAAGTTGTGTCCGACGTAAATTATTTGAAGTAGATAGCTTATCCATGATTTGTCAAACTCATTTATGCACAAGAACATAGAAAAATAAAGATAATTTCCAAATTTAACCGTTAGTAAACTTAATATATATTAGTAAAAAGGTGGAATAAATGTATGCATTAGTAGTAAATGTTGTGTCCTAATAACTGTCTTAAGCTCTCCACACGTGCTACATTTCATCTTTAATCCATGTCCTATGTATTTCAAAAACAAGGAAGAGAATAGCTGGCACAAGACAATATATGTCCTAGATAGACTATCTGAGACCAAATGACCTAGACGGCATGTGCCACAAACAACTCACAACCACACAGCCTGTGAGGGTGAAACTACATTATAACATTCAGTTGCTGGGACCATAAGATTCAAATAGTGAATGGACCACAAACAAAAAGCCACACTGGTTAGGCAATCCTACCATTGAACTGCCATGATTCAAAAGACAACATGTAGCTCTCACTATAAAATTGGTTGATAAAATGGTCATTTAGCAGACCGTTGGGATCGTCCAATCAGAACAATTTTTTTGTCATTGGTCACTCAGTGGTTAAGATTGTCCAACTAATGCAATCTTTAGGATATAGCCATCCTCATGGTAGCTGGATGGCCCACCAGATCAGCATTCTTGGTCAACGTACATTTTCTTCGCATAAATTGGACCAGAGCTCAGAGAAACTGTGAAGTGCACATCCCAAACAGCATTGAATGATGGCGCTCTCGATCAAGAACAGGCAATGCAGATTTTGCAAACATGGCTGATACATCCCTTCCCTCGCTACCGTTGAATGATGCAATTGGATTCTACTCCATACCCAAAATTCTTCATATCTTCAAGTAGCAAATCCAAGACGGCATGGATTTGATTATCATCAAAGCATGACATATCTCCCATGACAAACTCATGAACAACACAATCCAACTCTATCCAGCTAGAACCTCGATTTTTCCTCACTCCATGTTGTCTTATCATTGCTCTTACTCTAGCAACATCATCCCATCGTTTAGCAGCAGCATATACATTGGAAAGAAGAATGTAGTTACCTGAGTTATCCGGCTCGATTTTGAACAAGCGGCCCGCTGCAACTTCAGCCAGCTCAACATTGCAGTGAACTCTACAAGCAGCTAGCAAAGCTCCCCACACAGCCGAATGCGGCTCGATGGGCATATCTCTTATAAGTTTATGTGCCTCTTCAAGGTGCCCCGCACGGCTAAGAAGATCAACCATGCATGCGTAGTGTCTCTCTGATGGTTCAATACCAAAATCTTCGGTCATAAGTTTAAAGCACCTCTTGCCTTCATTGATGAGGCCCGCATGGCTACACGCACACAACACCCCGATAAAAGCTACCCCATCAGGTCTTATATTTGCTTGTAACATTTCATTGAGAAGGTTGATCGCATCTTGACACATACCATGATTTGCAAAAGCTGTGATCATAGCACTGTAACAAACCAAGTCCTTCCTATGAGCACCTTCAAACACTTGTAAGGCCTTTCCAACACTCCCACACTTTGCATACATGTCTATTAAACTAGCGACCAACCATGGATTGGACAACTGAGAATGTTCTACATATTCACGAATGATACCTTCGGCTGTGTCTAGAACTCCTACTTGCGAGCAAGTTGAGATAATTACTAAAATAAAAGTCTCAGTCCGGCTTTATGCCCGTTTCCTTGAATTGCTTGAACAGCTTCAAAGCATTACTAGGTTGTCCATGTTTAGCATAACCATTAATCATGGTAGACCAAGAGACCACATTCTTCTCAGGCATCTGATCAAATAAACACCTCGCGCGCTCAACATCTCCAGTTCTAATAAACCCATCTATCATCATAGTCCATGACACAACATTTTTGGCAGGCATTCTATCAAACATATCCCTTGCCAAATTCAATTCTCCGGCTTTACATAAGCCAGAAATCATCATATTCCATGATCCGATATCCGGTTTTGGCATTTCTTCAAAGACACGACAAGCAGCTTTAAGATCACCAGTGTTCATGTACCCAGCAATCAATACATTCCATGAGGCAGAGTCTCGAACAGGCATCTGCTCAAACAGAGCTTGTGCCGCCGTGATATTGCCAGCTGCCACATGCCCAGAAATCATTGCCGTCCAGGACACCACATTCCTCTCCGGCATCCTATCAAACAGCCCATGTGCGACATCAATTCTACCATTATTGCAATAACCAGAAATCATAGAATTCCAGGAAACAATGTCTCTGTAATACATTCCATCGAATACGCGGCGTGCAACATCGACTTCCCCACACCTCGAGTACAAGTTGAGCACTGAATTCTGCACCGTGGAATCAGACTCAAGCCCTGATTTCAAAACAAGCCCATGAACGGACTGCCCATCTCGCGTCCTCGATTGCCAGGCCAGGGCTTTAATGACCAATGAGAGGGTGAAATTCAGAGGTGGCACGGATTCCATCCGCATCCGGCGGAAAAGGCGAAGAGCATCTTCATGGAGACAGTTCTCAACGTGTGCACGAATCAGCCCCGTCCACAGGAAGGCGTTGGGTTGGGGAATTTGGTCGAACAGTTTGCGGGCATGATCGACAGCGCAGAGGCGACCATAGGATCGGAGGATTCTGTTGAGGACAACGTCGGAGGAAGCGATGGAGCCGTCGATCAGTAGACGGGCGTGGATGGATTTTAAGGATTTGAGGCTTCGGCAGCTGTGGAGAAGAGACGAGAGAGAGCCATTCATCTCTCATGGTGGGAGGGTCAATGTAGGTAGCAGCTTTTTCTTTTAAAAAGCTGTTAAAGATCGTTTTCTACTGCTTCTTCGCGCCCTTTTCCGTGATTCAAAACGCCGTTTTCTAGCAAACGCGGGTTGTATATACTGACAATGCAGTCGCTAGTGGACTGTGCTCTGTGGGCCCCACCATGATGTATGTGTTTTATGCACGCCGTCCATCCTTTTTTCCATATCATTTTAGATATGAGCACAAAAATGAGGCAGATCCTAATCTCAGTTGGACCACACCATAGGAAACAGTGGTGATTGAACGACCACCATTAAAAACTTCTTGGGGGCCACAAAAGTTTTGGATCAAGCTAATATTTGTGTCTTCCCTTCATCCAGGTACGTGTGACATACTCAACTGGTTGGATCGTAAATAAACATTACAGTGGGCCCTAGGAAGTCTCTAATGGTGGGCGTTCAATCACCACTGTTTTCCTGTGGTGTGGTCCACCTAAGATTTGGATCTGCCTCATTTTTTAGTCTCATGCCCTAAAATAATGATCCAAAATGGATGGACCGTATAGATAAAACACATACATCATGTTGGGGCCCACAGCACCATCCACCATTGACGTCGCTAGTGGCAGTATCAGTATGCAATCCCCGTCCTTGCTAGCAAGGCTCTCCCGCTGGAGACCCACCACTTCCCTCCCTCTGTGGAATGATCCATACCATTCATCTGTTTGCTCCTATCATGTATAGGTAAAAGCACCCAAGCTCTGTGGGGCCCACCATGTTGTGTATGAAAAATTATTTTGTGAAAATAGTGCAACATGATACATGAGTAAGATGAGTTCCTCTCCCAACATCCTCTCTCCCTCCACCCCATGGTCAATATGGACCAATCATTTTAATCTATAATCAGATGGCTAGGATCAACTCAACAGAAAAGAGATTTTTAGAGGGATTGTTAATCAAAGGCTGGCCAACATGATGGACGGTCCAGATAATTAATTAGACCTCTGATATTATAAATTTGTCATGTCTATTTTCCTAGGACACTAATCGGATGACTAGGGCATTAAATCAAGTTGAATTTTACAAGCGATCGCCGATCCCAAGGTAGGACCCACATGATGGGCAGCTCAAAATCATCGATTAGGGTTCTATTCCAATTAATATAGTACATGTGGGGCCGGCCCACTGTGGCCATTGCATTGTAACCACAACATTGGGCCCCAAGCTGGAGAGTTGGCGAGATCCCTGCCATCCATCACGTGGACCACACCATGGATATGCCCTGGCCCATCCTAAAATAAATGGATGTGTCATATCATGGAACTTATTTCCTAGGTAGACTAAGCAGGTTCACCTTGCCAGAGCCCCAACTGAGTCTGCCCAGCTAACCAAATGCTATGTAGGCCGACCATGCTGTCTGTGTGACATCTATTCTGTTCATCCATTCCGCCAGCTCATCTTAATTATGAGCTCCAAAACCACGCAAATTCAAAACTCAAGTAGGCCGCACCACAAGAAACACGGGTATTGAACCCCTAGCATTGAAACCTTTTTGGGTCCCACAGTAGTTCACATAAACTTACTGGGGATATGACAGGTATAGCACAAACGGAGAGGGAGGGGGAGACGGAGGGGGAGGAAGGGAGAAATTATTGGAAGAAAATGGTACGACTACGTGCACTATGGGCTACACAGAGAGCGGGAGAGGAGTTGGGATGGTGAGTGACTTATATCTAACCAATTTTTAAAGTGAAATGATCGGATATAGGACAAGTCAAGGAAAATCTCGTGGATGGCCAAGATCAAAAGAAGTTGGGATAGATATTCAATCCATCAGCCTAGCACACATCCTTCCAATGGCTACAACTTAGACAGTGTATAATGTCATTCAAAAGTTATCGACAAGCTTTACATGCTGCCTAATGCCAAAGTCCATTGGCCCCAAATGGTTTCCCAATATATAGATAGTCTTAGGGTTAGCTTTCAATTTTTAATTTAAATTTACTATTTTTAATAAATTAGTTTTTTATATTTTTAATATTTTTAAGGATATTTTAGGATTTGGAGTCCTAAAATAGATTGAAGTCATTATTTAACTCATGGAAAAGAGTCTCCATCAGTTTAAAAGTCATTGACTACTCTCAGTAAATAATTTATTTTAAAAAAGTTTTAACTATTTTTGAGGAGTTGTGAATTTAAAATTTAAGGCTTATCTTAGTCATATTGATGTCCTATTAATGGCTTATGGCTTCCTGAAACAACTTTATTCAAACTTTTTATCAATAATATCACTTTTATCCTCTTTTTTTACAGATTTCTATCCTCGTAAATTCAAGAGCTATTTTTGAGAAGATGGTGATGGCTTCTCTTATTCAAGCACCTGGTGTCAGAGCCGCACTGCAATGTTGCACGGGCTCTTTGATAGACACCTTGAGTGTCGGCTACGCACACTGAAAATAGGTAATGCAGGCTACTTATAGGGACGATTTCAAAGTAAGAAAATGATCTTAGAAAAAATGAAGTTACACCTAATTATAGAGTAATTATAGGGGTGAATTTGGCCAAACATAAAATATAACTACATTTTTCATTTCCAAAATATACCCTACCTTCCTTCAAAATGCCTCCGCAAATATTTGAAGGCCGCCACAAATATTTAAAGGTTTTCAGCCCTGCGGAAACAATTGCAGAGACAAAAACAAAAACAAAAAAACAAAAGCTGCTAACATCATATATATAGCATAAATGAAGGGATTAGATGGCATATCAACATCAATGTGGGCCCCAAGCAGGTTTCAATGGTGGGCATTTCCATCCCGACCGTCTCATATGGTGTGGCCCACTTGAGGTTTGGATCTGCCACATTTTTTACACTCACGTCCATTGCCCCATAGATATTGCAGTGGGCACCACAGAGCTTTTGGTTACATGGGCTTTGAAAAGGATAGGGTTTCCAAATCCAAAAGGGTCGCAAGGGAAATTTTTCAACAGCCTACCCTATTTTAAGGTAGTTCTAAGCTTAAAAAATGTTTAACACGGAAAGTGGCTACCAAATATCCTACTTTCAGATAATTTGATAGGGAGATGAACAGAAATGCACAAAGTGCACTTTCAGGCATCTACCAAACAGTCCAACAACAAGACCATAATGTACCATGTGAGCCAAGGACTAATCCATGATGGTACCAGATGAACAGTTCGGATTAGAAGCAATGAAACAGGCATCTCCAGTTAGCAACATGAATTTGTAAATGCAATGCATGACCAAGTATCCACACCAATCACAAAACAGTCGAGTATCATCCCAATTGACCCTGAAGTTGAACTTCCCTACCATAAACCCCGCTGCAAGCCATGTTATCAGACAACCCTTTCTTCATGTGCTTCGTACTTCAATTGAGACCCTGTCTTAGAATGATAGAAATGGTAGGGAATCTTGATGCAGTAGTTGCTCTCATGGAAGGAAATACATTTTACCTTGGAGCAGCTGCAAAAGGCAGCAATGTAAATAAATTACGATGATACATGACAGAAAATGGATCCTTCATTGATGAGTAAGAGAACAGGACCCAATGGTAAGGATGGAACTCCAATGGACAAAAAGCTTGTAATACATGGACAGCTGGTGCTAGAGCTCCATTTCATTCAAGCCTGTAATGGGGGAGAAAACACATCATTGAGGAGTTCAAATATTGGTATTACTGCTGCATAACCAAAAGCGAAGACTGAATATTTAGAAATAAAGCTCAAGGCATCAAAAGAACAGTCAGTATCTGATGTGGGCCGTGCCACAGGACAGCTTTATAGAGGGCAAAGATTGAGAGAAAGCAGGCTGTATCAGCTTAGATATGGCAAAAAACAGCATGATGCGTGCTATAGCTTTGAGGGCTATAACTTTGCAACCGGTTATCGGAATTGCTCATATAGTATGTGGAAAGCTATCAATGAGTACTACATTTTGGCCAATGCCAAAGCCCATTGGCCCCCCGAACCGTTTTGTAAAATTCAATCGTTTAGGGGGGGTTCAAATTAGGGTTTGGAATCCGAAATCATTATTTTAGTAAGTTACAATTTCATTATTTTTAGGGTGTTTTAGGATTTGTGAGTCTTAGCTTCTAAGTCCTTTTTTAGTCATCTGAGAGTTAGCTTTGACGTCTTTTACTATTTAGAAAGTTTACCAGTTCAGGAAAGACGTGAATCTAGGGCTTATAGGAGTCATATCAAGAGCTTTATAAACAAAATTAATCCATAATTATCAATTTTACTTCTTTTTTTCTTTTCTTTTTTTTTTCTTTTTTTTTTATGCCTTGTGGATTCAAGGTTCCTTGTGGAATCAAGTATTTAAAGGAAGAAGACAGCAATCTCTTCCCTCCCCTTTCCACCACACACCCACTACATAAGCATCTAATATTGAAATGCATGTGGCGGGCCCACCCCTATTTTTCCTTGGAGGGTTAAGAGAGTGTTGAGCAGACATGTATAGCACAAGCACCAATTCTCTACAGGTGGGCCTTTTGTGGGCAAAAGTTCATATATTTTATTATTATTATTTTCTTGGAACAGCATAGTTGCAACCCTAGCACGTGGCACTAACACATGTTTGTGAAGTACTATGAATGTGTACTTCACCCATTTTGATATGTTAGAGTAACATAGCCTGTGGCTACAAAGCTAAGGGAGACAATTTGTTACGTGAACAATTCCACATCTGACATGTGAAGCCATGTCAGCAAGGTTAGGAGTTACGGAGGGTTAGAGAAGTTATGGGAAGCTATGGATGGTTAGAGAAGTTATGGGAAGTGAAGGAGGTTATGGAAGGTCAGAGAAGCTATGGGAAGTAATGGATGGTTAGAGAAGTTATGGAAGTTGTAATTAGTATGCTTGTCTCTATTAGTTACAATAAATGCATAGAAAGTCTAGCTGTTGGCTTAATTCCAAATTCCCTTCTTTTTCCTCTATCCCTCCCTCTACGTTTTTCTCTTCTACCGTATCAAGTAGATTGCATTCTCCATACCATTCCTTCATTAACCCATGAAATTAACTATGGAAATTAACATACATAACATTTGGTATTAGAGGGAGGCTTTATGGCATACGAAACCAGGATATCCAAGCACGAAAATGACATCAAGACCCTTATGGAAAGGAGTGAACAACAAGATCAGTATATAAAGGAGGTCCTCCAAAAATTATCCATCCTAAACGTCAAGTATGATCAAATCGCCATCAACCAACATCAGAACCGTTCAAAGAGATCATACAATCATCAATTCAAAGTCAAAGAAGCTGGTGATTCCATGCATCCAGGAACATCAGAAGGCATTCAGACCCGACCCATTCAGCTTGATTTCCCTCATTTTAGCGGCAAAAATCCCAATGGATGGGTGTATCGTGCGAAGCAATTTTTTGCATATCATCAAATCAACCCAAATCAACACATGATCATTGCTTCCTTTCATTTGGGGGGAGAAGCGTTGCAGTGGTTCCAATGGATGGGAGAGGGCTCACAGGCCATTATCATGGTCCACATTTTCAGACAGCCTCATTAAGAGGTCTGGTCCAACTGAATTCAAAGACTATGCCAGTTCTCTCGCCAAATTAAGACAAACTTCCTCAGTAAGAGATTACCAATCTCAATTTGAGAAATTAGCCGATAGGATTGACGGTTTACAGGAATCTTTTTTAGTAAGTTGTTTTGTCAGTGGATTAAAAGATGAAATCCGGCTTGATGGACAAATGTTTAACCCAAAAATGTAATGATTGTTATCGGGTTAGCCTGATTGCGAGAAGAAAATATTGCAGCCCAGCATAAAGTAACTAGAGAAATTCTTCCTACACCAAATTTCTAACCCGGGATTTTGGGCCCAAAACCCTCAATCCCTCATATTAAGCGCCTCACCCAATGGAGGCAAAAGAACGAAGGGATAGTGAGTTATGCTTTAATTGCGATGAGAAATCTGTGCCCGATCATCGTTGCAAGACACAAAGGCTATTTTTATTGAAGGGCACATGGCCTGATGAGGATAAAGTCCAGGAGTCAGAGCCCTTACTAATGGAGTAAAAGGAATCGTCCATTGTAGCTGGCATGGAGGGCGATACAGTCATTGCACAACCTGAGATCTCCTTACCCGCCATTGCAGGAGCATCCCATCCCTAGACAATGCATGTGGAGGGCCATCTCAATCATAAACCCATCACAATTCTTAAGAACTCTGGGAGTGACACATAATTTTGTGGATCTCACAACTGTTAAACGAATTGGCATCTCAATCTCCTTGGAAAGCCAATTTCAAGTAATGATTGTAAATGGGGATTGCCTAGTCAATTAAGGAAGGTGTCCAGGTTTGAATCTTACCTTGCAAGGAGTCCCAGTCACCACAGATTTTCTTATCCTTCCACTGGGAGGATGAGACGTGGTTTTAGGCGCTCATTGGCTACGTACAATAGGTCCTATATTGTGGGATTTCTCTCATATGTAGATGAGTTTCAAAATACAAGGGGTGACTTATATGTTACAAGGGTCTCACAAAGATGATTTGGACATGTTGGACAACCAACAATTCGAAATGCATGTTCTTAAATCTGGGAAAGGGATCATGTTACATTTAGTTTGTCTTAAATCCATGCAAGTTAACAACCCAAAGTATACATGACTCCAAGATATAGTATCCGAGTTTTCAGATGTTTTTAAAGAATCCAAGCAGCTACCCCCAAAACGTAGCCATAACCATAAGATTCCATTGGTGGAGGGAAGTAGCTCGGTTTCTGTACGGCCCTATAGGTACCCCCATTACCAAAATATAAAAAAATGAAATTGAAAAATTAATTAAAGAGTCCTTGCATTCAAGCATTATCTGGCCAAGCACAAACCCGTATTCTTCTCCAGTTTTGATGGTGTGCAAGTCTGACGGCAGCTGGCAGCAATGTTCGAAGTATTGGTATCGCTCTAGGTTTCGATGGTCAGGGATATGAAAACAATATCGATATCGTCAATAATATCATCGATTAAGGGAAGTGAGAGGAAACATTAGGGAAACATGGGGAAAATTTTGGAATTTTTTAGTGAAACTTTAGGAGATGCTAAAATACACAGATTTGCATATTTAAGAATAAAAATTTGCAAAAAGAATACATACATAATAAGTTTTCATTTAATGGAGGCCTAAAAGCATGTGTTGTCATAAGAAATCAATCAAACCATCGCATCAATCCCATCTATTCATCTAACCATCCTACCTTCTATCCAAACATCCATCGATATTTAAGAATATCGACAACAAATGATATTTCATTGAGAAATCGCCAACAACTAGAAAGGAAAAGAAAGACCGTGGTCTTGATATTGCTCATGTTGCAATAATGATAATATCATGATATTAGCGTTGACAACTTCAACACTACATACAACCATGCGCCCATTAAAAATAAAAAATAAATTTGAAATGGAATTTTTTTTTAATAAACAAATTTTTGGCAATATTGATATATTAGCAACATCATCGAAATATCGCCTATACACTGACAATACAAACAACAACTGGAATTTACATCGTAAAAAATATTGGCGATATAAGTGACACCTGAAATTTACACAATTGAAAATATTGGCAATACACTAGCGATACTTAGCAATACATCGTCGATACCTGGAATTTCTGATACTACTAGTGTCGTCGATATCAGCTCCAATGTTATCAGTTTTGTCGAGCTGGAGATACGAATAATATCGGGGATATTTCGATAATATCGGGGATACTCTAAACATTTGCTTGCAGATGTATGTTGACTATCGAGCCCTAAACAGTGTTACTGTTAAAGACAAATTCCCCATTCCCATCATTGATGAGTTGCTTGATAAATTGCATAGGGCATCTATTTTTTCAAAATTAGATCTACATTTGAGATATCATCAGATCAAAGTAGAGGACGCTAACATCCACAAAATGGCATTCCGCACACATGAAGGGCATTATGAATTTATGGTGATGCCTTTCGGACTCATCAACACCCCATTTACTTTTCAGAGCCTGATGAATGACATATTTAAACCTTACCTCCGAAAATTTAGTATGGTCTTCTTTGATGATATACTTATCTACAGCAAATCAATGGGAGACCATCTCTCTCATCTCCGGACGATCCTATCCATACTTAGATCTCACAATTTATTTTTCAAAGAATCCAAGTGCCGGTTCGGTACACCAAAAGTGGATTACTTACATCATTACCAAAGATGGAGTTGTTGTGGATCCAAGAAAAAAAAATCCATGTGAAAGAATGGCCTAGGCCGTTGTCTCTCAATTCTATTAGAGGGTTTCTCAGCCTCACTGGATATTACCAGAAATTCATCTTCAACTACGAGACTATCACAGGCCCACTTATTGTGCTATTGAAGGACTCCTTCCATTGGAAGGACAAGACTGAGGAATCTTTTTTAAAAATTGAAAGAATCCTTATCGCTTCTAACTCTACCAGACTTCTCCAAACATTTTTTCCTAGAATGTGATGCTTCAGGAACGGGAATTGAGGTTGTTTTGATGCAAGATGGATGTCCATTTGCATTCTTCAGTCAAGAATTAAAAGGTACCAGTCCTCTCTACATATGAAAAGGAAATGTTCGTTATTGTCCAAGTTGTCCAAAAGTGGAGACCCTATCTGTTGAGTAGACCCTTATCTGAACAGACCAGAGGAGCCTTCAAAATCTCCTTGAAGAAGGGATCACTATGCCTACCCAACAAAAATGTCTCTCCAAATTTTTAGGATATGATTATCAGATTAAATACAAAACGGGGAGAGAAAATAAGGTAGGCAATGCACTTATCACGCCAACAAGGATAGAAAATATATGCTGCCATATCTACTCCAGCATCCTCTTGATGGAATGACCTCTGCAGTTCCTACCTTCAAGACATTTTTTATGAAGATCCAAAAACACTGGGATAAAGGAGACCTGGACCCACTTAAATATTTCAATAAAAACGGAATATTTTATTACATGGGGCGTGCCCTTCCGAGACCAAAATCTACTTTAATTCCAAAGGTGTTGAAGGAACTCATGACACTCCTACTAGACATTCGGGGTATCACAAGACTTTCAAGAACTAAATCTATTGAGAGCCCAAATACGACAATTCATCAAGGAGTGTGCCACTTGTCAACAGCACAAATACAAATGCATTACTCCGACGGGACTTACAGCCATTGGATTCAATTTATCACATCTGGACAGATTTTAAATGGACTTCATCGACAAGTTTCCATCATCCCACGGTAAAACCATACCTACTTGTTGTAGTCGATCACCTTTCCAAATATGCCCATTTTATTGCACCACATCACCCTTATACGGCATCCGACATGGCGCAGTTATTTGTTGAAAATGTTGTTAAATTACACAGGTTACCCTCATCAATGATAGGTGCTAGAGACCCCACCTTCACTAGCCGTTTCTAGCAAGTACTTTTCAAATTGCAGGGTACCCAATTGCGAATTGGGAAAGAACTCCAGCTATCACCCTTAAACCGATGGACAATTAGAGGTGGTCAATCAAACGCTAGAAACTTACCTATGATGCTTCACCAGTGACTAACCATCTGGATGGTTAAAGTGGTTACCATGGGCTAAGTATTGTTATAATACTACAGTCTTACCATGGTTAAGAGGCCAGAAGCCTCGTTCTCTATTTTCCTAGGTTTAGGTGATTGATGAAGAACTATGTTCCCACAATGAGATTCTCAAAAATTTTAAATATAACCTCTTCATTGCACAAGAAAGGATGAAAAAGATTATCGACGCCCATTGGACGGATTGTGAGTTCCAAGTTGAAGATTGAGTCTATTTATGTCTGCAACCTTATCGCCGGTCCTCGGTGACAGTTCGTAAATCCCTAAAACTTTCAGCAAGATATAATGGGCTGTTTGAAGTCCTACAGTGCATGGGACCCATTGCCTAAAATTAGCCCTGCTGCTCACATCTCCTTCTTGAAAAAGAAACTCAACTAGCATATCCAAGTCCAACCTATTCTCCCTTCTCTCAACGAATCTGATATCATGCAACCTCAACCTCAGGTGATATTGGACCGTCGAATGGTCAAGAGAGGCAATCGAGCAGTCTCATAAGTGCTCACTCAATGGGAAGTGTCACAACCGAAGGATGCCACATGGATTTCTTACTCCACCTTATCTGAAAATTTTCCTAACTTTACCCTTGAGGACAAGGTTACGCAAAGGGGGGAACAGTGTTACATGAACAATCCCACATCTAACATGTGAAGGCCACCACAGCAAGGTTAGCCATGTCGGTAAGGTGAGAAGTTATGGAGGTTATGGAAAGTTAGATAAGTCATGGAAAGTTATGGAGGGTTAGAGAAGTTATAGAGGTCATGGAAGGTTGGAGAAGTTATGGAAGGTTAGAGAAGTTGTGGAAGTTGTAATTAGTTTTGTATCTCTCTATTTAATTACAATGAATGCATGGAAAAGTGTAGTTGTTGACTTAATTCCAAGTTCACTTTTTCCTCTCTCTCTCTCTCTCTCTCTCTCTCTCTCTCTCTCTCTCTCTCTCTCTCTCTCTCTCTCTCTACATTTTTCTCTTCTTCCATATCAGGAAGATTGCAATCTCTCTGAAATTCTCCATACCATTACTTCATTAATACGTGAAATTGACTCCAAAAATTAACAAGCATACAGGAATTCATCTATTCAAAAGAGGGGTCAATGAACAAAATATTGAAAGATTTAACTTGCAACAAAAAACAATTCCTGATTCATCAATTCTCTACCAGACAAATTAAATTTCCTTGGTCATCTTTCAAGTCACAATTCTAATTAGCCAAGAATGAGAAAATCAACCCCGTCGTCATCTAAGCCTTATCCCAACTAATTGGCGTCGATTACATGAATCTTGTTTTGCCATTCCATTCTATCAAGGATCACATCCTTAGTTGTGAAACCATAGGGCATTAAGTCTTTTCTCATGAATTATTTGACTCAATATATAAAAAACGGTCATTTTGGGGTACTTCTTGGGCAGCAACCTTAACTAATTCCTTGTTTCCACCCCTATTGTTACTAAAATTGCATTTGATATACTCTACAATTTAAGGTGTCATAATGGTAACGATGGCCGTAACGGCCACCACCGTTACCATTACTATATGGCCCGTGATGGCTGTTACGATCAGTGTTGTCAAAATCCTACAATTTACAATTTTACGATGTACAATTTAAGTCAAATCTTAAGCAAAACGATTTGAATCCCATCTTGAATCCCTTTTTAATATGAATCCTACAATTCTATGACTTTGTATCCTACGATTTACAATTCAAATTATACTTGTTCTCTTCTATTTTAATCTTCATTTGCTTTCATATTATGTTTTTAAATTGATAGGGGCTTTAAGAATTGTTTAGAAGAGGTAAATTATTTTATAAAAGATTAAATGATATATAAATTCTCTTCAATGTTAAATCATGGAGCTTCTTTTATAATTTCTTACTTTACTGGTTGAAACACCAAATTGATGTATGACTTATCTAGAATGTTTTTATTCATGGTTACGATCATGTTGGCTTATCTGTATTGTGGAATTATGGTTAAAAATCAAAATATCTTCTTTCATCGGTCTATAGAATCAAATGCCGCTTTTCCAACATGATTCTACATTCACGAAAGGTAAAGTAGAACATAAATTATTAAAGGATCCCTGTATGTTTTTTAATAGAATTTTTTTTGAAAAACAAAAAAATAAAGGAAAGATCATAATCCTTTAACACTATCATGGCATGGTATTACTTGGTGAATATTAATGGCAAAAGGATGATTGATGAGTTTTAAATTTTTTCTGATTGATTCATATTTTTCATAGTTTTTCAATTTTTTTAAAAAATTATAAAAAAAAAAAAATTACAATTTATGATACGATTTGCAATTCGATATGATTCAATTAAGATTTATGATACGATAATGATTTTGACAATATTGGTTACGGTCTCTTTTTTTCTTTAAAAAAAAAACTATATTGGCGGCCGATACGGGTCATTTTTACATAACGGCCATTATGGCCACTACAACCCCATAACACATAACGGTTGGCAACATTATGGCTGCTATGGGGCGGTCAATACGACCTCATAGAGGCCATTACGGAAAAACATTAGTCCAATCATGCATAACGCTTCAACGATAGATTAAAAATGTATCTACAAGCAATCACATGCTCAGACTACCCTACCTGTTTTTTCTTCTTTGGTCTCCTTTTTCTTCGTGGCTTGTGAGCGTCAGAGTTGGAACTCAGATTACTATGGCCTGTCCGGGGATTAGATGATCCCCAACTCTTCGAAGAATTTCCACTCCTGCTATGTGATGTGTTGCTAGAGGTGGAGAACTCGACCTTCTCAATGGATTGGTTCTTACTTGATGAGTGTGCAAACCTTGTTTGAGCACGGCCAGCAGTTCTGGATGAAATAGCCAATGGACGAGGTGGAGGCATTAGAACTCGAGCAGACACCTGCCTCTGCAGAAAAAGAAGAAAAGGATAAGTTGGGTTGGGGCTATGACTGATACGCTAGTGTACTTCTTCAACAAGCACCAAAATTCCCTAGTGTACTTCTTCAACGAGCACCAAAATTCCCAAGCCATACAACAAGACCTGATTCTTCTCATCACTAGACATGCCAGATGCTGCTTTTCCAGAAGTACTTGAAGCCTGTTCTCTGCAGAATAGACAGCAGTAAATTCTCCCGTGTTAGTAGAGATGGCAAAAGAAAGATCAGACTATTCCACAAATGAAAAACTAAAAAAGAAGAAGAAGAAACTTCAGACAAATGACACACATGCATGAAAATAAGTAATCTTGCAGTACACAACCATTTTCTTTTAGGAAAAGAGAAGCGGCCGTGCACTGCAGGGATGCTTGTTTAATTTTAGGGCTTTGGACATATAAACCCCTGCCTTTTGGCCTACACCCAAATTCCCCCACCTTTCAAGGGTTCCTAAATAAACACTATGTTTTCAAGCTAGTCTCTAATAAACCCCTCAGTAGTATTTCTGCCATGCTAGTTTGATGGAAAGGATAAAAAGCAACCCTTAGCAACAGGCAAAAGTATTTAAAGATTATTTCCAACCTCATGAATAGATCAACGTATTTATACATGCTCGCATGTGCATGTGTACGGCTTTACATGCGCGTGGCACTAGCAAAGGGAGTAGTTAACAGGTGTGAAGACATGGAATGATGGTTGGTAGCAACTATGATAAAAGGTGTAATGACCCATTAGTAACACTAGCTCGTTAACGGCAGGGATTTTCTTTTTCTTTTTTTACTAACATTTTAAAAGATAGGAGTTTATTCATAGTAAAGATTTGCGTATAGGCCAAAAGGATGGGTTTATCTGTCAAAAACCCTTCATTTTAATATATTAGTTACTAATTAGAAATTAGAGTTGCAGAAATACTAGCCTAAAGTTAATTTAAAGAACAGTAATATTGTTGGAGTTGTGGTTGCTGATGTCCGTTTTAAAGTATGATTGGAGAATAATCTGTAGCTGACCCAAATTAGTTGGTATAATGCTTAGATGATAATGATTGGAATAAGCTGTAAATGTGAAAGCATTCGTCTTGGTCTTCCCCTCAGGGCTATTCCACCCGGTGCAATGCACCAGCTAGTTCCCAGAGGGTAAAATGAACGGGCTTGATGTTAGGATAAAATCAGTAAGTGAACTTCTGCAAAATCAAGGAGAATTCTTATTTTGAAATCAGACTACAAATAGCTGGGAAAGGACTATGACGACAATGGCAATGATGATGACTTGGAGTTCAGAGAGATAAAGAAGGAAATTGCAGAAGTAAACAAGGACAGTGGGTATAAATATCGATAGCATCGGCGGATACTGTTGACATCGCATTCAGGCAGGGAGCTGAGCAACTCCTCCATATCATCCAACATATCACAATGCATCGGTGATATATCGATAAGTGCAATATTTTGACGTTATTGCCGATATAAAATTGGCCGATATCATTGACACATGCAATATGTGTCAATGATATTGGCAGTGCATCAGCATTCTTGCAAATATGTGTCAATGATATTGGCAGTGCATCAGCGTTCTTGCAAAAAAAAAAAAATTTAAATCACAAAAAATTCAAAAATAAAAATAAAAAACCATTTTCTTAAAAAAAAAATGGGGGGTTACATTCCTAAAAGGATTTTCAACCAAACTTTTTTATTTGTTTAGAGAGAGGAGAATTGTGGTAGGAAAATCAAGATAAGAGAGTGTGCAGTACCATAACCCAATCAGTGAATTTTTGTTAATTTAATTTTTTTTCTTGTTTAAATTGCTTACAAGGGGCAGGATAATGTTATCAATCCATGATTTTGCATGTTTTGCATACTCAATCATTGATTTTTACCTCCAATTTTGGGGAAAATGGGGGAATTTAAGGAAAATTTAAAAATTTCTCGGATTTCACCCATTTAACTTGCAATTAGTGTGTGGAAAGAACATGTGAGAGTGCTTGTAGGCTGACCCACAGATTGACAAAGGTTTTTCGAATTTTTGAAAGAAAAAAATTTAAATTATGTAAAATCAAAATCAAAATAATAAATATAAAAATCAATAATATTTATATACTTCATATAATTTATTAACACATTAAATGTATTAATTACTTGCACTAAATCTATCATACAATGTAAGGTGCATTTATTTAAAAAATATATATAAGGTTATTTTGTTTTATAATTTAAAAAATTATATTTGAAAATGAATGAATGAATGTAGTTGATGTTAAGATCAACATACATTCATCAACACAAATTTTATGAGCAAATATTGGTTGGTCAGTGTAATTTAAAAAAAAAAAAAAAAAATTATTTGTCAATATTTTAATTCCAAATATTTGAGATGATATTATTTATTATTCTTAATATTCTTTTTGCCTAACATGGTTGTGCAGGTAAAAAACGTTTGGAAAGGGAGGCGGCTTGACACTGTTTACCAAGACGAGACCCTACTTCACAACAACTAACATGGATCCAAATGCAACTATTGCAGGCACATGTAAAAGAGTGGTGGGGTGTCTCGTTTAAAGGAACACCTAGCGGGGGGTAGTGGGACGTCTATACCACTCACGTGTTCCGAAGGAGGTGAGAACACATGAAGAAGTTGATGTGGAAAGGGGTGAGAAGAAGAGAAATTGAGAATGAGTTTAGGGAGGAGTTAGCACGTTTGGAGTGAGGTCTTAGGGTAATAGAAGAGAGACGAAAATGAGGACCCTGAGCATATCCGAGTTGTTGAGGAGTAGTGGGGTAGGGACCAGATGAGGCGATGGGAAGTATACCCACTTTCGAGAGGTCTATGCAGAAGGCTAGTGGGGGAGTAGAGTGAGGAACAATAGTCAAGGGGGTGATGGTGGTAGTAAGGGAGGTTGGGGCTAAGTACACATTGTAGTAGTGTGTGAATGTGAAATGCATCTTCATATCTGGATGTATAAGGAAGAGGAGAAGGGGGGGGGGGGGGGGGGGAGCAGAAGCAGTTGAAGGATTTATGGAGTGGAGAGGATGTGAGAAAGAGGGTAGGAAAATTTATGGCCAAGTTTTTCATATATAACCATGTACTAGTTAAGGTGGTTGCCAGCCCGCACTTCAAGAATATGATTATCGACATGCAACATAGGAGCGAGGGTGTGGTGCTACCAACGCCAAATGAGATTATGGGGCCTTACCTAGATGATGAAGTTGCTGGCATGCATCATTATATTGACAAGTTGAGACCATCATGGGAAACTTATGTCCCACTAATGTAGCTGACGAAATTCTCCGTTATGGTCTATTGTAGAGGGAACCATATTCCTAAAGTCCATTAATGTGTTAAATGAAATTAAGAATGCAAATTACATATATGGGCTAATGAAGGAGGTGCGGAGTAAGAATGTAGTGCAAATTGTCATAGACAATGAGAGCGAATCGTAAAGGCAGGAAAGGAATTGATGAAGAAGTACGACTTGTATTGGACCTCGTGAACAACCCATTGTATTGATTTGATGCTTGAACAACAGGGGACAAGTTGTAGTCAAGAGTATGATTATTGATGCTTGCAATTACAAATTTAATCTAGAATCAGACCTGGCTATTAGCTGAGATGCGTGCGAGGCATCACGGTGATGTAACGGCCTAGGACGACACAGTTTGCCACTAATTTGATCGCCTTAAAAAGCCTCTGAAAACACAAGCAGGGATTTAGAGAGCTCTTTACTTCTAGAGAGTATGCGGATTGAAATCAGAGCGGCACTATGCTGACGATGATGATTGAGAGGATTATCACAAGCAATTCTTTCTGGACATTGTACATGGTGTGGTGGGTATTCTGGAGCCCATTTGCAAAAAGTGCTAAGGATTGTGGATAACAAAAACATTCAATTGGTTTCATGTACATATACATGCAGTGTGTGAAAGATTCCTTAAGGCTAATGCGTATAAATGGGTATAAATGGACACATGCAATCATTGATGACCGATGGGATAGGACTCTCGAGCACCACTCAAGGCTAGTAAGTAATTGGATTTAATTTTTTTTATATGTTTCATACTTTATTAGTTGGTTGCATAGTATGGACCTATATGGTTATTTTCTTAAACACTAATAAATATGTACACCATGATGGATTTCAGCATACTTCCTAAACCCCATGTACCACTACAGTCATCGACTCAGTGAGGATGACAGCTTAAAAGATGACAATACACGAGGTATAGGAGAAGCTATTCCCCAATTCTCCAGTAAAAACTCATTTTAGGAACAAAGTAAACTATTGCATTTAATTCTCATATTAAGTTTTTTCCAATCCACCACACATTATACTAACAAATACTAACAAATACTCATATGCATGGGCATATTTGGGTGTGAAGCCGCGAGAGAGTTTAGGAATACGATGATGCCATGTGAGTTGTTGCATGCAGGCTTATAGTTAAAAGTTACTTTTTATATTTTAAAATCACATATGGAACCAACAAACGGCCATGATCAATTTGCAAGCAAGTGGTGGGCCATGTACGAGAGTGATTGCGAGAACTTGCAGCAATTAGCTATCCACTTACTCGCACAAACAGGGCCATCAACACTATGATGTAACCCATTAAGAGTAATTCATCGAATTGGTTAGATATAAAATAATAGCATCCCCTTCATATGATCCCACTATGTATATATCTACATACATATAGATACATCGACTTTCTATTTCAGATATTCGCTGATCTATTTTAAAACAAAAACAGCTATACCCAGATATAATATACATGCATTTATCCATATATCATGGATCACATGATAGAAATTGAAACCCGTTTTCACTCATTCACACGAATAAGCAGAATAAGCTGGATTACAAGATGTTCCAGAAGCTGGTACTCTGCCACTATAACATGAAGCTTGGAGAGGCTGACACGAGCAAAAGGTGCAAGAAGAGCATAAGATGACCCGCTAGATCTCATGATGATCAATCATAATGCGTTTTATGAAGGAGATGCAGATGACCCACTATACATGTGGGTTAAGTCAACTAACATGGATTGAGTAGATGGCTAACCAGTTCTGAGGATAGCAGAGGAGCCAACATAAAAAGGCATTGACATTGACATTGTTGTAGATGAGAAGAGATCTCCCCCAAAGCGTTTAACCCATTGTCAAGCAACCAGGCATCGGGATCTTATGGGACACATGGTGGCCACACTCTCTCTGACACCAACAACGACACAGAGCGACAAAGGTGGCGGTAATGTGAGTAGAAGAGGATTAGATGATTAGGATGGAAGAAGAGGAAAGAAGAAAGGAAGAAGAGGAGAGAGAGTGAGAGAGAGTTTGAGGGTAAATCTTGTGATGGAGTCTCGATCAAGAGAAGAGGTACTTGAAGCAGCAGCAGGTGTATCATTGAGAAGACAAACGCCTCTTCGCTCATGCCCCCACCAATCACTCTCTTCGTCTGTAGGTCCTGAAAAAGACAATGAGAAGGGTAAAAGGTAATCGAACAATTCAACAATTTAGTAAGAAAGCTAACAGATAATAAGTTTAATGGAAAACGAGGTACATGTAAGACTGAGGACAATGGCAAGGAAGGGGAAAGGGAGATGGAACCAATCCCAGAAATGGGGGAATGTGTTCCATCTGCGACTGTAACATATTGAGAGTGGGAGGAAGGAGAATAAGAGGAAAAGAGATGTGACTTACCAGTCATGTGAGAGGAAGCTCCAGAGTCTATGACCCAGGAGGTGGTAGAAGAAGACGCTAGAAGAGCGGTACCTGACTGGGCCGAAGCTGCATGAGAAGGCTCAGGAACATCACGTATATGAAGCCGCATCAGGGCATCATAAGCTGCTCGAGAAATAATAAATGACTTTTCAGAAGAAGGCTGCTCAGCTGCCAGGGTGGAAGGTTGTCCCTCAGGAGCAACAGTAGCTGTAATAGAGGCAACAACACACGTAGGACGACCATGGAGCTGCCAACAATAATCAATAGTGTGATTAGTTCCGCCACAATGCGAACAAATGCGGGAACTATCACGTCCTCGTCCACGTCCACCATGACCTCGAAGATGACGACCAACACATCCCCGATCTCCCTCTCGGCCTCTGCCACGACCACCATAACCAAAAGTGCGCCTGAACTCAAGGATGGTGCACGAGATCTAGGAAAAATGGAAGATGGATCGCCAGCAAGGTGTGTTGAACGCTCTGGTGGTACAAAAGGATGTGAAGGAAGAGCTGATATAGTAGCGCGCTGACACATGGCATAGACTGTTGTTAACAGAGGAAGGGGATCATTAACAACCACTTGATCCTGAACACTGACGTAGACGGAGTTCAACCCTGCGAGGAACTGCATAACACGAGTGCCATCCCGTTGCTTGCGAGCATGCTCATGATCGTCTAGACATTTCGAAGGAAGAGGTTGATACAAATCCAGCTCATCCCACATGCCTCGAAGTGTTGAATAGTAATCTTTTAATGATCTTGAGTCTTGCTGGAACCGACCAATTTCTTGAATAAGCTGAAATACCCGCGAAAAAATTTTAGACTCGGAGTACATGTCATGAAGGGAGTCCCAAATGCCTTTAGCCGATGACAAAAACATCACGGAGTGGCTAACCGAAGAATCCATACTGTTCAACAACCATACAATGACTTGATAGTTCTCCTTTGTCCAAGTCTTGTAGGTGTCTTCTATAGAGCTTGGGAGATCATCTAGAATATATGACAAGTCGACAACTTCTCACGGGCCCCCAAGAACACTTTTACAGAATGTGCCCATTGAAGATAGTTATCACCATTCAACTTAATCGAGGTGATTTGGAGTGAGTTGGGTTCAAGCGAACCCATGCCAAGATGAGATTGCCCTTTGTCCTCCATAAGAATGAGGGGTCCAAGTAAAATGTACTTCAACAAAATCTCTAATAAGCAATCCTTTGAGGAGATGAGAGACTAACCCCAATCAACCAGAAAACTCTGAAAATACCACCCGAAGTACTCAAATCTGACGCAAACAACCCAAAAATGACATGGTCGCACCTCTATTTGGGGTTAAAACCCACTCAAATCTTAATATCAGCCAAAAACTCCTCCAATATTAGCTTGAGTGAGAGATATCAGTCCATCTAGAGGAAAGAAACAAGAGAAAAGCTTACCGATTTGAGAAAAATCGACGAAAAACCAATTCGGGGCCCGATTTTCAAATTTCACTATTTCAACCAAATCACCATCAAGAAGGCTCTAAAAAATTCTCAAAAAATCATGACAAATATTCTAAAATAGAGATCTATCAAACCCCTAAACTTTCAGCTCAAACAGTGTCCATTTGACCGTATATTGCTGACGTCAGTCGTACGGCCGCTGACGTCAGCAATCTGACGTGTCGCCTCTCAACTCCTTTGATGCGGAATAGTTTGATCTTTGCTCTGATACCAAGTAGAAGAGGATTAGATGATTAGGATGGAAGAAGAGGAGAGAAGAAAGGTAAGAAGAGGAGAGAGAGTGAGAGAGAGTTTGAGGGTGAATCTTGTGTAAGTGTGCCACACGCTCACCACACAAAGCTTTATTAGAATAAGCATATAGTACACTGTAGGAGAAGAGAAAAGATGTGTACATGCACTTACCATCAAAGAGCCACATACTAACATACATATATACTAATATTCTCTAGAATGTGGTGATGGTGATGATGATAGTGGTGGCACCAGGGTTGACGATGACAATGATATCAATAACAAGAGTCAACGAGGTTCATTGGGAAGAAAAGCATGCCACCCAAGATGAAGACCATGGTTCTCATCCTGTCCCAACACGGACTTCTCAATTGAAGAAGATGTATGATCGTTGGAAGAAAAAACAACTGAGTGGTGCTAAGGAGAAGTCTTTAGCACGGAGCATGGGGTCCATGGATGTCAGTGGTGGGCAGAGCAACTCTAATTTTGTGCCAGAATATGGATATGGATTATATGGTTATAGACCTCATGGGTACATGAGCGACTCCAGCAGTTACGGTATACAAATGTAGTCATTCGACTACTACAAATACAGCAAGAGTATGCTTATGCATACGGACACGGATATCTAGAGTACAACTATGGGCCAATGTATCCAAGAGTTACATATATACTCATCCCATATCCAGCTCCAAATCTACATCAGCCAGAGACAGTGACAATTGCACAGTACACACTGATGGGTGTACTAATCCAATTCAGAGATGATAAGTATCAGTGATACATGAGAGTATCTTAATTGGTATGATTCTACTATGACCTAAGCATAGTATTGCCAATTCGTGGAAGAGCAATACTATGGGCACCTCCGTGGAAATGGAGATGATGACTTTTGAGTTGTCACGTACTTTATGTGATTCTAAGGAAAAATCACACAAGTGTAATGCGGGCACAAGTATATTTTTACTTATTTTTTGGCTTTTGAAGATGTTGGTTGTGTTTTCAACGTGTCTTCTATGATTAATAAATTGTATGTATTGATTTTGATATAATTGCATACTTCTATCAAACAGTGCATAGTTTAGGACCCTATACAAAGGAAACTTATTGCGTATTTATTTTTTGTGATCTTTTGAGTTCTAAGTGTGTAATAATGTCTTTTTTAATCTTTAAAAAAATAATGTCCTTTTTAACATCACCTGAAGTTTCATTTAATCGTTCAATCAGTTTCCCAATGTTTCCCAAACTATGTGATACATGTGCCTGTCGAAAAAGAAAAAGAAAAAAATTCTGCGATACATGCAATATGTCTCATGCAATACTGATATGTTTCTGTATCCCAAGGATGCATTACATGCCTCGATACCGATACTTAAATCACTGAACAAGGAAATATACATCGAGCCTGAATTTCTCCTGGAAAAATTCTCGCCCTATTTTTGCATCCTTAGAATAATGCAATTAACGGCACAGAATAAACCGCAATTCTTGTAAAGGAAAACAATTATAACAGGCCAAGTAGAAGCATCTATTTCATACTTAAACCAATACAAATGTCAAATAACCCTTCTTATGTAAAGACAGCAAACCTTGTGCTTTTATCTGTCCATTCGTCGTCTGCATCCGCTTCATCACTTGAACTTCCACTCATGAAGAAATCATCCTCACTCATGTCTAAAATGCCATCATCCTCACTTCCTGTTTCTGTTAAGGCAACATGACAAACACAAAATATCAGATCCACAAGTGTCGACAAGAAATGTCCTGATTTACAGCAATCAGAACTGAAAATTCAGACAAGCGAAAACACATCATGGTAGAAGAAATTGGTCTGTACATGTATCCCATGCTAACGTACATGACAGATTGATAGCAGTCATATGTTGGCTGTAGAAGCATCAGAAGGCATTGGATTTATTGGGTGGTCCCTAACAGCAATGTCACATCTTTTAAGAATATGAGGTTACTTTTTTTAAGAATTAAGGCAAAGAAACTACCTTCCAAATCCTTCCCACTAGCTGCTGCAGCCATGATATTGTCTTTGATCTGTTTGCGTAATCTGTTTCTCCTATCAACCATTTCTGAACTGTCGCCTCCCATGAACAAAGAAACATATTTCTCAGTCTTGGGGAAGAACTGCAGTTCAAAGAACACCGTCAATAGCTTTGTTTGTGCCATTTTCTGAAGTACTCACAACTCGTGTCAACCAATGAACCCAAAATGTCCAATCACATAATCAAATTTATGAAGCAGGTATTTGGTAAGTAAATACTTGAATCAAGCATTGATCAATCAAGACAATATATAATCTGCACATGAACTAAGTGATTATGCACTTTCCCTTAATAGAAGGCAAGGAACATTTCAAATGAAGCTTCCTCCAGCACCTAATCACATCAATGCAGCGGAACAAGTCGTATTTCTATCTCCCTACCCAAGCAGAGTTTTCTCCAAAGATACCTTCCAGTAACAGCACCAAGCCATTCATGCCTAAACCTGAACCATGGAATTGCAATCAAAGGTAGTTCCTGGCAGAGGCAACAGGCGCCAACTCAATCTTAACTTGCAAAGTCCAACATGAAAGTTTCCAAACATCTGTATGATCTCTTCGATCCATATACAAAGCTGCCACTTAAGCCCTTGAGTTTTAAAAAGAAACAACAGGCACCTCAAGATAAGTCTTGCATAGAGCAGCTGTAGACAAGGTCCTTCCATGATCCGCCCACCTCAGAAAAAAGAAGATCGTACCTTCTGCAATCCCACTATCCAAATATTGTCCGAGCATGCATGTTTGGATAAGAGGAATCGGAGGCATGGAAATAGAAAAAACTGATGATAATTTAGAGATTATTTCCATCAACACTGTTGAAAAAGCGATTCCACTTTTTTTGTGTCCAGTTTGGATAGCTAGTGGAATTCTCATATTCATTGGACAACAGTCACCTCATTTCTTGAGTCAGACAATCCGGACCAAGGTATTCAACAACGGTGGCTATAAGGGCCAGCCTTGTGCCGTTACGATACTGGCCATAACAGCCCGCAATAGCCGATACAGCCCTGTAACAGTCAAAATTGTTTTAAGGGAAGAAAATGGATGTATTGGCCCGTCAAGGGCCATTTTGCCACAATGACCATTACAACCCCGTATTGTGTCACAGCTCCAACCATTACCATTACATAACAGCTGTTAGGTAACCACTTTTTAATACCATGATCCTGATGGTAGATAAGGATAATGATTACTGTGGAATCCATCTATCCAAACAGCCATTGCTGTCTTGTCAAGGGGAATCCAGTTTCTTTTCCCTTTGGATGATGTTTCCAAAAACGCCCTAAAAAGATAATGGGAATTCCTTCTCCCATGAGTGAAAATATCTTCTCCCACAGCCATCTAATGAGTAAAAAGCTTCAGCAATACGCTATTTGATGTCTAAGGAGTGCCCTTCCCACTAGGGGAATGCACATAAAATTTCACAGCATCTTTTCATTTCTCTTCCACAGTCCAACAGGAAGAGTGCCTAGAGTTGCACATTGTGAAGCCAACACGAAAGCTAGCTTGATTTGGTTGAAGCCTGAAATTCTGTCAAGAAAGCCAAAGCAAGCTTGATCTGGTTGTAGCCCAAAAACCCATCCCACTGGCAGCAACAGTCACCTTCAACAAGAGGAAGGACTGCATGAAGATGATTTGATCGGGGGGACGCCTGATGCTAGGTTTGCTAGCTCAAGCCCCTTTGGATTCAGGCTATTGAATCTAGTACCGGGTTCTTAGCTCTAGCTTTCCAATATCTTGAACTCTCAAGCAAGAGAACATCATGGTTTTTGGCTGTGGTAAATCCTAAGGGTCCACAAGGGATGTTGCTTGGGCTACACTGAACTACTTCACCCATGCTTCATCTGAGGGTTACGGCAGGAATGGAAGGAGAAAAGGATCAAGTATCTGGCATTCCTATCAAGGTGGGGAAAGGGCAATTATGACCTCAGGATCAGGAGAATTTCACCTGATTGCTGCTCTCCAATTGCAAAGAATGTCCAAACCATTCACCCTTGAAGCTCATTCACAAGAAGCCCCAGCTAACAAGAAGAAAAATCTTCCGTTTACTTGGGAAAGAAAGGGTTGTGGTTGGGAAATTGACCAAATTATAGCTTTTACAGGCTACTAATGATCGGACCAAAAAATGAATGAGATGTGAATGCAATAATTCTTCATATGACTTATACAAACCAGTCCTAGCTTATATGCCAAATTGCCAATAATAAAGCCATTCCATTTCTTGCTTAGTAATTAAATACCAGAAGAAAGGTCTAATTGATTTTTTTATACAAGACAATGCCTTTGGGAAAATAAATACTTTGTGGAGAAGGCGTGCAAGTTCACTAATGTCATTTGATCTTCCTTGAGTAAGAGGAAAGTATGACCCATTAGAATTTATTTGAGAGCACTAGTCTTGTTCCAAAGTAATAAAAACAATAACAATAATAATAAATGAGAAATGATCTAGTGCTCTCATAGCACTATTAAGTTATAGTGCTCTTAGTTACTTTGTGACAATTGTACAGTCCAAAACACTGATCCAGACCATTCATTATGTCCAGTCCACATTCCATGGGCTGACATGCAAACATCTCATCAATCTGACAAGAACTGACCATTTGATCAATGGCCTTTAGGATGGACAATCAAGATTGTTTGCAAGAAAATAGGTCCAATCATCCCATCCTTCTCCAGCAAGCAACGGCTAGCCGAAAAGCCAGCTTCAAAGGCAGCAAGAGCAATCAACGGCGAAAAGCCCAGCAAACGGAGGAGCAAGTGAAGGCAGCAAGAAAACGGCTGCTGCTACAAAGCCGTTGCGTGCTAGCGCGCTCAGTAGTTTTGAAGCTGGGCTATTCCTTTGAGCTTTCTCCCCCTCAAAAAAGTTCGGAGGTCAATTTGATCCATCTATTTGTTAGGGTCCATCATGGACTGCTTATGATTCTAAAGAATCTATTTTCTTAGGCAATCATAACCATCCCATCCACGGCTTGGACATGGGATGGCTAGAGAAAATAAGGCCAAATCAAGGATGGATTGGATCATCTGATCAATGTTATTTTTTAATAGTAGTCCATGAAATGTGTTTTGAAGTTAATAGACAGATAGATCGATTGGACTGTCCGAGTGAAAGGATGCAGCTAGAAGCACTGTAACTCACAGTGCTCTGAAAGCACCGGAGCATTCCTCGTAATAGACAGCTATTTGAGTTAGCTGAGCATGTATTAAGATTTCATATTGATAATGATAATGTGTTCAGTGAGATAAGTTCTTCAATAACTCAGATAGAAAGGAAGGACAAGGATGATGATGAACAAAACCTCTAGATTCAACAACTAGATGGAAAATGTATTGCTTATATTAAAACAAATATCTTCTTTTCTTTTCTTTTTCTTTTTTCTTTTTCTTTTTTTTTTTTTTTTTTTTTTGTGAGAGAGAGAGAGATGAATACCATCTAAAAAATGATAGCACCGATTGCCAAAAATAAAATAAAAAATCTACATATAGCTTACCCTGACATATTCAAGATCTTCCTTCAATTTGGAAAGCTGGTCAGCAATGTCTCTTTCAGAGATGTGATCAGATGACGTGCGCTGCAGTTTCTCCAAACGCCTTATTCTCCTCTCGATCTTTCTTCTCTCTATTTTAAATAAACATCATGCTCAAGCATTAGGAGAAACTGAAAAACAATGATGAAAACAAAAACATGTTCATGACAATAACGAATAAAACTGAGAGTTGTGGTGGAATAACATACCAAAAAACTTTATCTTTCGGTTTCGCAGAAATATTTTACGTTCTACTGCCAAACGAGTATGCAACTCTTGCTGCTTCTTAAGTTCTTCCAATTTATCCTCCTGAGCCTTCCTGACTTCAAGGGGAAGGTTCTTGAAGCAATCAAGAAGTTAGAATATGCACTGCAATCCCAGGAACAAGAAGAATAGGTGCCAATTTTTCAATAAGCACCATGAACATAGCCTCAGAATTAATAAAAACAAAACAATTTATTCTAGTGTGGAAGCTTGGTGCTCAGAGATTTGCATGTACAACCATATAATGGACACGGTTCTTTTCAGGAAAGGAGTCCATTGAGAGAGAGAGAGAGAGAGAGAGAGAGAGAGAGAGAGAGCGCAATTGTATTCAACAATGAGGATGTAAACCAGTGAAACTGATGGAACAAGATACTCAAGAGAACAGTATCCTGCCAATAACCAATATTCGTTGTTCTTAAAAATTCTGCTGCTTCAGACCAGTTTTTTCTTTTTTTTCTTTTTTAAAGACTGCTAAAAAATCAGTTGTTAAGGCATTATTGGACTTATCACTTGTGCAACATGAGGATGGAATTGTCAAACAAACATATATTGCAGTAAATTCCTTCAGAGTTTTACTAATTCCAGATTCCCGTTAGAACTTCAATTGTTAAGGCAATGCGTATCTGGCCCAATAGATAAGTGTCATGGAATAGTTTCACTGACAAAGTCATACAAGGTCCATTAATGCCTGATTCTTTTATGCATACATAATCTGATATAAGAGAGAAGAGAAAGGGGAAACGAGAGAGTTGAGAGAAAGGGAATGGAAAAGAACAAGTCTTCAGGTTGAGCATACCTAAACCCTTGCTTTATTCACTTGAGTCATAAGAACCAAAAACCCATAAATGGCCCCCACTTAATACAATTTAACATGTACAGCAATATTGCAGTATCAAATATGCCAAGGGGCTACAAGATGAAGAAAAGGGAGCATGTGGGCCATACAATTGTATGGCCCAACTTACAATCATCTAGGCGGACCATACAATTGAATGGCCCATATTTATCACTATTAATACTCCCAAATTTATCACTATTAACACTCCCCCTCATGCTAGAGCATACACAACATTGATGCATAGCGTATGAAAAATACGTTTATATTGATTTAGGCCAAGAGCTTTAGTGAATTTCACCATAAACAACCTGATCTTAAGACTTGATAAACAACATAAAAATTTCACCACTAGAGATCTCATGTATGAAGTGACAATCAACCTCAATATGCCTGGTTCTCCCGTGAAAGATTGGGTTGTTTGCAATATGTAGACACTTGATTATCAGAAAACAACTACATTGATGTATCACCACAAACCCATTTCCTGTAAAAGCTTCTTTAACCACGCTAACTCACATGTGGTGTGGGCCATCACTCGATACTTAGCTTTAGCAGTAGACCAGGTGATGAAACTCAGTTTCTTGCTCTTCCAGGTAACTAAATTACCTCCCACAAATGTGCATCATCCGGTTGTAGATTGTCTATTAGTAGGAGACGCTGCCCGACTTGTATCAGAATATCCTACAATGGGAAGATGATTATATTTTTTATATAAGATTCCCTATTCTAGTGCTCGTTTGAGGTGTCGAAGAATCTGCACAATGCATCCATACGTGGAACTCTACGAGAACTCATGAACTTACCAACCACATTCACAACATATGTTATATTTGTCCTGTTGATAGTCAAGTAGATAAGTTTCTCAATTAGAATTCTATACCTGGCAAGGTCTTCAAACACACTACCTTAATCACTAACTTAGCTTTGATTTGGATCTATTGGTGTATCAATTACTTTAGCACTAAGGAGAGCCGTTTCTGCAAGAAAATCCATGACAGATTATTTGAGATTGGTTGACACCTTCATTTGATCTAGCAACCTCTATGCCAATGAAACAAATCTTTCATTAAAAAGTAAACTTGAATATATTGCTCAAGGTCCTCAGCCCTCTACTAGTGTTGCTTTGACCGCAACAGCATCCAGACATACGACTAACACAATCAACTCAGAAATACCTTTGCACACGAAAACTAAATGATTAACTCAGCTTCGCTGTAATCCATATTCCAACGCTACTTTGCTAAACTTGTAAAACCATGCACCTGGAGACTACTTCAATCCATATATCGCCTTCCTTAGCTTACCCAACTTATCTGGCTCCCCTTGAACAACAAACTCAAGTGGTTACCTCATATATATCTCTTTTGTTATACATCCATGTAGAAGCGCATTTTTTAAATCAAGCCAAAACAATGCCTGCCATGATTAACAACAACAAATATTATAACACGAATAAAGTTGAGCTTTGCAACTGAGGAGAAAGCGTATAATACACACCAAGAGTCTTTAAGTATAACCCTTAGCAACCAAACAAGCTTTCAACCTTTCCACGGTATTATCAAGCTGAAATTTAATAGTGCGCACACATCAACACTGGACAACATACTTATCCGTCAGAAGATTTGTTAGCTCCCAAGTGTTATTACAGAGAAGGGAAGCCATCTCTTCCAACATTGTCTGATCCCACCCTCTATTACACAGAGGTTCTTGATATGAGTATGACTTAGGAACTACATGAGAAGAAAGAAACAACACAAATCTACAAAATGTTGGAGCTCTCATTGCTGGTCCCCAGCCCGAATAAGGGAGGAGGGTTGCATCAGCTTGGCAGCTGGCATCAAACTTATGCCATGACTTCCAGCATGAATCCGAACAATAGGCAGAAAAGGATTCATGTAGCCGACCCAGTTAGTAGGGATTTGGCTTAGATGATGATGATGTTTCATCCACGATGGGGGCTGTCAGATCAATGGATTGGATAAACCAACCATGGCCCCCACAAGTATTGATTAGGTACCAAACAGGGAAGCTCCTTCTGCGTAACAAACAGCAAACCGGCTTCTCTTGTCATTTGTTTGATCTTATGGCATTCTTTTAATATATTTAATAATAAAAGCAATACGGTCATTTCCTATCAGATTAGCTTGGACTGACTAGTTGATTAGATTGTTCGATTGATTGAGGTTTCACCCTAGTCTCTATCTTCCTCTATTTTTCTAACAATCTACAACTAAAATCGGCAAGTTGGATTACTTGAACATCGCCCTCCACTTGTCAGAATTGAAAACAGAATATCCGCCGCAAACACGTGGGCCACATATCATACAATTCCTCTTCTGCATATGCATTAGCGATGAGCTACAACATTGTCATAAACGAATCCCGTGTATATCACTTCAACTGCCACAAAACCACGGACTAATCGGAAACTTGCAGTATATACTCGAGAAAGAGAGAAATTCCATCCAATCAACTGCAACCTCGAAACCATGACCAGAAATTGATAAAATCTAAGAAAAAATACCAACGAATTTTGAACATTTCCAATACCTTGCGAAGTATTCGCTCCGTGGATCGGATCTGGTTCTTGAGAGAAACGGTTTTGGGCTTCTTCTTCTTTTTATCTACCCCTCCACCTGGCCCCTTCGATCGACGGCTGACGGGCCTCCTCTCGGCGACCCGGCGCTTGCCGTAGCCACCGTGGGCCATCTTATTCGAATCTACGGCGCGGATATCTCTCTGCCGCGCTGAATTTGAGGTCCGAACAGGGAAGATTCTTTTAGGGCAACGCTCTCCTTTCCCCCGCTTCTGGTTCGGGATTTTCTGCAGCTCGGACGAGGGTTTTGGATGAAAATAGAAAGGAAGAGAATCCGGGGTTTTATAGAGAAATGTCAAGAGACTCGCGCGAAGAGAAGTGGCGGGACGCGCCGTAATGAGGTAGGTGGGCCACCAATGGAAAGGTTTGCTTGGAAGGTTTGCTTGAATAGATCCGATGCATTGTAACGTGATAAGTTGGGACCTTACCCTTTCAATCTGGATGACCGAAGGACGATCCAAGCCGTTTATACGACGGGTTTCAACTTGTATGTGTTGGAAAAAAAAAAATTCTCAAAATTGGATTATTTTAACCGTTTAAAATTTAGATCTTTAGCCTTGCAAACGGACGGTCACCATGAACTTTTTTGTGATCTGTGGTTTCAAAACTTGGATTTGATACATCTCCTGGCATCGCCCCATGCAAAGGAAGCCCCATCACATGAATGACTTGGCTAATTGAAAAGGAAAAAACACAATTCAAATATATTAAAGTCGAAGTACATCATATTGCAACCCACGGGTGATATGATGGAGCACGGCAACCATGCTGACCCAGTAGGGGTGTCAATGGGCCGGGCTCAGGCTTGAAAATCAGAATTTTGAATAAGCCCAGCCCGGATAATTTAAAATCTGGGCCAAGACCTACCTCAGGCCCAGCCCATTGACAACCTACCCACATGCTATGTAGGGCATGCAGTGCTAGATTATGTGATGTGGCTTATTTGTCCAGCACTTGGGACATGGTTTATGATGGTTGACAATGCAGGTGGTATTATTGCCCATGTGCACGGGGTGAAGACATGAATGTGGGTGTTTAAGAATGGATGGTTGCACGTGTAGAATATTTGTCACAAAATGTATATACATGTACCGGATGTTATCCTTTTATATAAATGTATATATGGCTAGTGAGATTAAATGGTACTAAATGGGATGAAATTTGAAAAAGACAATCTTTATATGCTGCGGTAGATGGTATGTTAATGCTGTTAGATTTTCAAAGTCAACCCCATGTTTGGATTATATAAGATCATTGGTATTCTCAGCAATACATCATCCGTTTGGAAGAATGTTGGCTCAAACTAGGAATTATCTTTCTATCATGACCTCCAGCAAGTTGTGAGTCCCATTATGATGTATGTGTTATGTTAATATCATCCATCTACTTTGCAAGAGCATTTTAGGGCTTGAGCCCAAAAATGAGGCAGATCTAAAGCTCGGGTGGACCACACCATAGAAATCATTGGTACAATGACAACCACCATTGAAACCTTCTTAGGGCCCACTACCATTTCTATTTGTCATCCAACATGTTCATGAGGTCCACGTACCTGTATGAAGGAGAAACACAATTATCAAGTTGATCCAAAACTTCTGTGATCCCCAAAAACTTTTCAATGGTAGGCGTTCAATCCCCACTAATTTTTGTGGTGTAGGCCTGCTTGAACACTAGATTTGCTTGATGTTTAGGTCCATGTCCTAAACTGATCTTGAAAAATGGATGGATGGTGTGGATATAGCCCAGACATCATGGTGGGAGCCACATCATGATTAACTCCATAAAGGTTTCAATGGTGCATGCTTTCATTCCCATTTTTTTGTGTTGCATGGCCCACCTGAGTTTTGGATTTGCCTTATTTTTGGGCTCTTATAAGATTATGGTTTTTTAAAATAAATGGACGGAGTGGATTTGTCACGAACATCACTTTAGGCTCCACACAACAACGGGCACAGGTCACAGCACTTCGCGCCCAATTTTGACTCTCTTCCTCTCGAATCCATCGAGAGTTTAGTTGCATACAAGAGTAGATCCCGAGCATTGAAGTTGGATTTGGAGAATCCTTCTCAACCCGACTGTAGACACCCCACCTTCGGCTACAAGATTGGTAGAGATAGCTAAATGAATGGAGGACCATACACCCAAATCTCATGTCCAAACTCAGCCAAACTCACCCTTGTAAGCCCCAATTCATAGCCCAACTCAAGCCTGAACCCAGTCAACGCACCCCTAAACATCAGCCTGAAAAACCCCCATAAGAAAAACCAGTAAAAAAATCCCCAAAAAAAGTCAAACTCGGCGAGTCAACCCGCTGAGTCAAATCACCGAGTCAACCGCTGAGTCAACCCATCGAGTCAACTCACCATGTCAACCCATCTCTTAAACCCAGTCAACTCACCGAGTTCCAGACCGCAGCCTCGAAGCAGGTCCGTACTGCCCGCTGAATCCCAGGAAAGGCCGTATAGGCAGCCCCCTAAGGGCCGCCCAAACTTATTTACGGGTTCTACCACTTCCCGCTGTTATAAATACTCCCCTCCCCTTCTCATTTGACAAGCTATCTAGCCAGAGTGCAATCCGTCCATTCCGAGTCCATCTCCATCCATTTAGCCTGTCTTTCCACCAAGGAGAGCCCGAGTGAGAAGAGCCTAGCCTTGGTCCAGCCCAGCCTGACCCTGGTCTAAGTCTCCCAAGCCATCCAAGTCTTGATCCAGTCACTCGAAGCAAACCCTTGCGACACATCCGTCCATCCAACTACTCTATCATCAGCATCATCTCATTCGCATCTAGCATAAGTGCAACATTTACTTTTCTTCCAACCCCCCTGCTTCACTACAAGCACTTTGATTATTCAAACACACAGCATGCATCCCTCATAAAGCACCTGTTAGTTCGAGCGTATGCTCTGGGCTTGCCTGTTAATGAAAACCTGCCCATCAGAAACTCTCACTGTTCAGACCTACATTCATGTATATATCACTACAAGCACTTTGATTATTCAAACACACGGCATGCATACCTCATAAAGCACCTGTCAGTTCGAGCGTATGCTCTGGGCTTGCCTGTTAATGGAAACCTACCCATCAGAAACTCTTACTGTTCAAACCTGCATTCATGCATCATGTCATCTATGAGAATGTACGAGGATTAAATCAGACTTTCAAGTATTAGTTCGATTCTGTGAAGTAGAGACCGTACTTCGGTACAGGCAGTGTGTAGGGTGCCTAACCTCTTCTCACCCTGTAACCGTGATCCCTTACTTGGAATCTCTGGCCGCAGATCAAAAAGAGTCATTTTAGAGGAAGGGATCTTCGGATTCCCTTCTCTAATGTTTCTACGGGGTCTAGCTGACTGTAAATTCGAAGTAACTGACTAGTGGCGACTCTGGTCTTATACAAACTCATTTAAACACATCTAGCTTAACACAACAACCAAACAAAGCCCTCGAGAACAAGGCAAGCCAGTGGCACAAACGACGATTCGCACGCACGCACCTCTTCTTCTTTTCCGGAAGGGAAGGGAGAACGTACGGGAGCGCGGAAAGGCAAGGGTCCACAGAATGGCGACTCCACTGGGGGTATGCTAGTCCCACTAGTCGTGATCCAACTTGAAAAATGGAATTCCTCCTATACTTGAAAGTCATTAATCCTCATACAATCTCATTTGCATGGCATTCTATCAAAAAAAAAAATAGAAAATTCCAAAACCTAAAAAAAAAAGTAGAGCATACTTCCCCACCATTACTCCTCCAAACCAAATCACCCTGCCACGTCTAAAATAAAACCTACATGGCTCTCCAATTCCCTACCCTCGAAATACCTGAGGCTTGCTCTCCACAGTTAAGCCTAACAGAATCTATGCCAATTCCTGGCATACAAGAGCTACAACAAAGCATGAAGGCCACGCAGGAAATGCTTCTTTGATTCACACAAGCCCAGGTTTAGCAGCCAGCAATCAAGCTGGTCCAGTTCAACCACCTCAATAACCATCAAAGGCACTCCCGACCTCCAGTTCATTCCAACCACAACCGCCAGGGATCACTCAGGACTTTCGATACCCTCCTAACAGGGGCCTTCAATCAGAACAACCCTCAACCTCAGGGTATTTCTTCCAATATCCTCCTACAAATGAGAGCCATTTTCAATCACATCCACAACCAGAACTCCGAGCCAATTCCAACATCCTATCCCTAATGGGAGTTCCAACCAATTTCAATATTCTCCTGTGACTGGGATTTCTTTGCAGTCTCCCTTCTCAGCCCTAGTCCAACGAAAGTCCCTATAATGGGAGTAATTATCAGGCCCAACTTCCTTCAAGCAAGAATCATATGAGTATCAATAATACCAATTATTACGAAATGGGGGAAGCTCAGGCTTGGCAAGGGGCAAGATCTCCTTCATCTGGTCCCTCTGAAATCGAACAACTCCGAGAACAGATGCGAGAGATGAAGAGAAAGTTGTAGAAGCAGCAATGGGTGGATCTTCCATCCACTAAGTTCAGGGACCTTTGTTCATTTCCCGATGCAATGGTACCTCAAGGCTTTCAATTACCAAAATTTAAAAGATATGATGGGACAGGGTGTCCTATAGACCACTTGAGATCATTTTGTGGTGAGCTAGATGCTGTAGCAAGTAACGACGGAGCGTTGATCCGTCTGTTTCAAAAGTCCCTGAAAGACGATGCCCTAGACTGGTACACATCATTGGACTGTCATCGCATCAAGACTTGGGAGCAGCTTTCCCAGGCTTTCGTCGACAGGTTCGCATACAATCTTAACATGGCACCCAGGAGAGCGGACCTCGCAGCTCTCAGACAAAGAAGTGACGAAACATTATCAGCTTACGTTGGACGATGGCGGGCCATGGCCGCTAGAATGAAGACTCCCATTGACGACGACAAGCAAATCTCCATGATCGTCCACTCGGCAAATCCAAGTATCTCTGGATACCTTGTCTCACATCCATATGCGAACTTCACCCAACTCATTTGCGCCGGGGAACAAGTCGAAGCCGGAATAAGGGCTGGGATGATATCCCCTTGGTGGCCTTATCAAGCCTCTCTTATACAACTGACAGTGAAAGAAGAGCCTACTGAATACGAGAATGATAACGGAAGTGTCCTCATCCCTCATCCAATAGAAGAAGACGACCTTGTCACCTCTACCGAAGGTACACTATTCCTCCCTCAACACGAACAACCGCAGCAACAGCAACAGTCAAGATGGAACTCACAGTTCCCTAATCAAGGTTGGCAAGGGGCACCCCTAACCAGTCCAGTTTCAGAACCCCTCATCCTGCAAGGGGCATCTCCATTCGATCCAGTCTCCGCAATGCAAGGGGCACCTCCTGCATATCCAGCTTTCATCAGCCAAGAAGAGCCTCCTCTCCAGTTTATCCGTGTCATCGACTCTAATTCAGAGTTCAAACATCTCATCCTGCAAGGGGCACCCTCAACTATTTTGATCCCAGAGCCCATCATCATACAAGGGGCACCTTCGGTCGATTCATTCTTCGCACCCATTTCTAACCATGGGCACATTCAGTCCATCTCAGTCAACCAAGGGGACAATCTCCCTAACGCAGCATCAGCAAACCAGGGGCACAACCTGCCCATCTCAGTAATAGTCAGTCAGGGGCACAGCTTGCCCACTCCAGCTTACCAGGGGCACAACCTGCCCATCTCAACAATAGTCAGTCAGGGGCACAGCTTGCCCACTTCAGCTTACCAGGGGCAAAGCCTACCCATCTCTCCATCAAGCAATCAGGGGCACAACTTGCCCACCGCACCTGTCTATTCGGCTTCTACTTCAGCCATCATCCTTTAAGAAGAAGACCCTTCCTTGGATAGCATGCCACATGCCCTAACAGAGTTGGGGCCCAGCTTCAATTATGTGGCCACTATCGAGGAGGTCGAAGGGGAGATTGATGTCCAGGTGTTGATCGGTCCAAAAATATCAACCATCACTCTTCAGGTCTTGGACATCTCAGCTTCATTCCATCTCCTTCCTGATCGGACCTGGTTTCACAAAATCGGTGGCATCTCTTCAAATCTTCACCAAAGGGTCAAGCACATCTTCGGAGATAGGGCGGTCATCATCATTACCGATCTTGGACAATTTCCAATGGTAGAAGCATCCAACCTTCGAGAGCCTACCATCCCAACCATGGACGTACAATGCTCTAATGGGGAGGTCTCATACCATCACAATGCAAATTACTTCCCTCGCAGCATGTCCCATGGATCGAACTACGTCTTCCTCCCTGCCGAGAGCCAAACCTTCTACTATCAGCTCGAATATCAAGACTTGACCCAAATCATGGGAGTTCAAGAGAATGTGGGTAGAGAAAGACTGCGATATCGGCCTACTCGGATTAGGAAACCAAAGCACGAAAGTATCAGAAGAAGACGGGGCCTTCAAGGAGAAGGCAAGTCTCTGCATCTGCACACCAATCCAGTTCATCAATGCAAGGATTATCTATCATGATGATGGGTTGGATTCCACCTTCGATGATCATGCGAGCAGATTGAGTCTGATAGAGTTGCCCAAAGAAGACTCAAGCAAGGGGCAGAAATTTCCCTCGATCGACTGGACTGCCGTCCTGGTCCCACCTCAACCTAGATGAACCCGAAGAGCTGCAATACACTGGGGATGAGCCAGGAGAAATCGCATCTGATACCGACTCAGAGCCCAATTTCAGATCTATCATGATGTTTGGGCACAACTGATGAGGTTTGGCCTATTGATCCCTCTAGCCCTACCTCCTGAGGGGAAGGAGTGCAGGGCAGTAATAGGTTTGTAGTCCCTATGACGGCCAATAAAAGCCTACAGTGCTCGGCTCCCCTGGCTGAATTAGGTAACCCCTGGTTCGCATCGCCGTCTTGTTCGGGTCCTTTACGAAAAAAAAATCCAAAAAAAAAATTAGAAGATTCAAAAACTCAAAACACCAAATATTTCAAAATTTCCAAAAAAAAGAAATCCAGATATTCACAAAATTCCAAAAAACTAGAAAATCTTTCAAAAAAAATCTTTCAAAAATCAATAAAGTGCTAAGTCTTTCTGTCAAAGCACTTGAGTATGAAGTTGACTCATAAAATTTCGATCTATAGTTGAACTTCAAACTCAAGGGTTTGGACAAAGCCAAATAATGTGGAAAATGATGAGCTGACTCCCAAACTAAGAGGGTCTCCTCGAAAGATCGAACCAAAAGCCAATGTCATCTTAAAAAAAATTTAAACTATAAACTTAGGATCTCCTGAGACCCATAAGGAAGTGTGCATTGAGAATCCTTGTCCACGAAAAATAAGCAGAGAATGATCGAAGTTTTGAAGTCATGACTTCCCAATCTTGCGTCCTATGAAGACTTATCCAGACTTGATCAAAAACTCATTAAGCCTATCAAGAAGATGCTGCTAAGACTATGCTTGCACTCCATGCTGGAGTGTGCGACTTGACGAATGATCGAAGAAACCTCACGACTCGATGAAGACAGATTGTTGCCAACATGTCAGAAAGTACTTCAAGTGTCAGCAACATGCACATCGGATCCACGTGTGTGCTCCGAAACTCTACAACCATGATAACGCTCCAGCTATTCCCTGTACGAGGTATCTACATCAGCAGAAAGATCGACTCGGCATCATCTAGCGGTCATGCGCATATACTTGTGGCAATCGATTACAGCACAAAGTGGATAGAGGTAATATTCTGATCTTGCACGATAATTCTCATGAAGAATGACATCATTAATTGTTAAGGGTTCCCACATGCTATTAACATTGGCAATGGGACGTCCTTCGAAATTCAAGGATGGAGGAGTTTATCGAGAAGCTTAAAATCAGAAGACAGGACCTACGAGTTCGAGTTAAAATCATGTTACCGTAAGTGTTGATGAAGAATGAAGCCAAAGAAAGAAAAGTCATATCGAGTTTTCAACAAGCACTGCTGCATCTATCAGACTCAAGGGGCAAGCCCCAAGAATTAGAGAAGTTCTTCTGGGAGGCACCGTTCGACTCACCAACCTGAGGGGCAAGGATCTTCCAGAGCCAATCAACGCCGACAACGTGAAAATCTCTCACAGGTAAGCCAATCCAACCTCATCAAGAGTTACATTAGTAGAGCTAAAGTCAAGAGGTCAAGGCTTAGACCTCTGAGAATCCCTTCCTATCGACCAATAAGTGTTCCAAATAAAGGGTTCAAAAGCCAAAGAAAAGAAGAAGAAAAAAAAGAATAGAGCAAAAAAATACATATATAGGGGCACTACCCCCCAAGAAAAAAAAGAAAAAAAAATGAAAGAAAGAAAAAAAAATCGACTCAAAAGAAACACATCTATCTATCCATCCACCTCAGAAGGGTCTGTAGCTAAGGTCGACAGCTCTGCCATTATAACTTAAGATAAAGGCCGAAAGGTTACCATCAGGCCGGCAACGACAGATTCCTGACCACTGGTCGCCGCAATTATCCAAAAAAAAAGAGAGAAGAAAAAAGAAAAAGAAAAAAGAAAAGAGATGTATGCTTAAACAAAAAGGGCGAAGTGAAAACTCGAAAGGGCGCTCCGAGTAAAAACAGCGGGCACACAGCGGACTTGGTGAAAACCCAAAAGGACGTCGATGGTAAAAACAGCATAGCTGCCAAGGGGCAGGCAAGATCAAATACCCGGGACGTGGTGAAAACCCGAAAGGGCGCCACGGGCAAGCCGGACGCAGCGAAAATCCGAAAGGTGCATTGCGGATAATAATGGCTAAGAAAAAAAAGAAAAGAAAAAGCAGGTACATGAGAGATCCAAGTGACATGAAGATTCAATGAAAGTAAGGAATGCAGCTATGAGTCGAGAATTCTTTTAAGATCTGCCCAAATTCTAGGGGGAGGATACCATTGCGCACTATCTTAAGGGGACCAAGACCCTTGGTGAATAATTACGAAAATCGAGTATGACATCAGGCTGAGTCAAATATTCTGATTCCTATATCTAAAAGCATAAATCCAAATCATGCATAGACAGACAAGCACTTGTCACAAATTTTCATTTCATGCATGATTTGCATACATATATTTTCCAAAAAAAAAAATCATTTTTCCTTATTCATATATATGCAAAAAAAAAAAAAAAAAAAAAACTTACAGGGCTTTCAAAATAAACATCATCCAGTCAACTAATGGGGTACCTTCCGTGAGTGCCTTTCTCCTAGTCATCTTCCCTAAAAGGTAAGTATCCCTCCCTCTGTTTCCATACTTCAACACTTTTGCTAAAGTGCTTTCTCTCCTCACAGGTACCAGAAGGAAGTTCAAGATCAACCCATCAATGTCCATCATGACCCCACCATCACCATCGATCACATCATCCATGCAGGCCCACGTCCAGAGGATGTGTAGCCTCACCTATGGCCCATCTCCCCATCCCATCCATACCATCCAATCCTATCATGGTCAATGCCTCATTCAAGTCAAAATTTTCAGCAATCCCACCATTAATGGGGGCATTCAAAGCTTCCCCAACAACCACCCTTAATCCACCATCAATGGCCCCATTTAAACCTCTATCTACATCATCAATCAAGAACATCTCACCATCATTAAAGCCTCCACCATCTTTTGAAGTATGGGACCCACTAGGATCAGCCTTCATCACCCCCAAGCCATCATCAATGGCTGCCCAAGAGAGGACCAAAAGAGAAAAAGACAAAAATGAAAAGAAAGGTGAAGACGAGAGAAGGATACATGGCCGGGATCAAAGATTCAGAGATAGAGAATGTTGAGACAGCAACAGGAAGCAACCATGGAATGTCCTGAACTGGGACCAGCCCAGACCGCACAAGAGAGGAGGTCTGAGTGGCCCCCTGAGGGCCGCCCGTACGGACGGTCACCTTCTCTCTCCGCGGGATTGGCTCCACAGTCGCTGGTAGGTGAGACTGACAATCCACGTCAGCAGATGGCACCCTGAGGGCCGCCCAAGGCTCCAATCAACTCCAGATTCCATTTGATGCTGATCTGAATCATCTGGAGGGTACCTCACTTATCCAATCATGAAGTACTGTGGCCAAAATGGGTCTGATCAAGTCAAAGAAAAGAAAAATTAATCAAGAGGGGCCCACAAGCAATCTGAGCCACTCAAAGACTAGATTATCATGATCCAAACCATGGAAAAGCTCACATGGGTCATCAAATAGCAACATCAAAGGTCTGATTGCCAAGAAAGAAGGTCAGAGTCCAGGATCTGATCATTGACTGGGCCCATATGGCTGAAAAGAGCAATCTGAGCCGTTCAAGTCACCATCCGCACCATGGAAAGCATTCTTAGCCTCACAATACATCAAGAAAAGGTGCTCCAAAGCAAAGCTGAAGTCTGAAAAGGGCCCACAGGGCCAAATCAAGCAATTCGGACCACTCAAATCACAATTAGCCCCATCAGAAGCCAAACAAAGCAAGGTAAGTATGCCCAACCCCAAAAACTTGGTCCGGATCAAGATCCCGAGGGATTTTTAATAAAAAACGGGCATCGATCTCGACCATCAAAATCAGAATCGATGACTCAGAACACTTTTCAAAATCACAAAAACATATTACCAATCTTGCTCTTAAGTTTGGGTCCGAAGACCTTAAACTACGTCGGGATCAAGATCCCGAGGGATTTTCAATAAAAATCGGCATCGGTCTTGATCGTTCGAATCAAGATCCGATGACACCGGACATTTTTCTAAAAATATATATATATATATATATATATATATATATATATATATATATATATATATATATATATATATATATATATATATGTCTATGCGTTTCCAGCCCTCGCTTGTAAAGTTCGGGTCTGAAGACCTTAAACTACGTTGAGATCAAGATCCCGAGGGACTTTTTAAATAAAAACCGGTAGCAGTCTGGATCGGTCGAATCAAGATCCGCTGACACCGGACATTTTTTGAAAAATAAAAAAATGTGTTTGCCCTATTCTGTACAGTTTTGTGGTCCGAAGACCTTAAACTACGTCGGGATCAACATCTCGAGAGACTTTTTAATAAAAACTGTCATTCGATCTCAACCGATCAAGGAAGGGGTTAGATGGATCAGATCTTTTCAAAATCACAAAAAGAATGCATTTTCAGCCTGTACATATTTTTGGTCCGAAGACCTAAAACTACATTGGGATTAATTTCTCGGGGGACCTTTTCCTGCTTTCAACAAAAAACCGGCATCGGCCTCGACCGCTCGGATCAAGGTTCGATAACCCAGATCATTTCAAAAATACCAAAAAAAATTTAAGCTTTTCATAAAAAAATAGTATCAATCTTGATCACTCGAGTTGAAGTCTGGAACTTTTTCAATACAAAAAAAAAGATTTCCACCATCAATTTTAACCGCGCAAATTCATCCTCAGCGGTCCGAAGACCTAAAACTACACTGGGATTAACTTCTTGGGGGCTTTCTTTCCCAACCTGTTCCGGACATGGCTGACACTTGATCGTACGGGTGTTCAGAGTCTTTTAAACAGGTAAGGGCTGAGGCGGGCAGAACCCCGCGACCCTGTTCGTGTTGAACGCACCGTAATAGACAACCTTGATTTAGAAGTCGCTGTTAAATCTTACGGATGTTCCCTATTCTTAAAACTCATGAAGGGGAATTAAGGCAGTTGGGAGGTGAAGCGCACCCTCACGAAATTGTGAGCAACATAAGGCCCTAAACTGGATTGACAAAGGGAAATGTGAGGATGTGGCTCATTCTGTAGCTGAAGGAGTCCGTCAGATGACACGTGATCTATGTGCATTGCACATGAGGAACAGGTAACTTTGTGGGTGTGTTGACTGAAAACCCTCAGAATTCTCCTCATCCGAAGATGTAAAACTACGGACACTTAACTGTAGTGAGATTCGTCTTGCTCGCTGACGTAAAATGGATCGGGTGCCTTACCAGTGTAGAAGCTGAAAATGGATGAAAATTCTATACCTTTCCCTGTGTTTCAGAAAAATCAGAAAATACCAAAACATTTGCAAGTCATCTTTCAAAAATCATAAAAATATTTCTCTTGCTTTCAAACAAAATATTCCAAAAAATGAAATATTTCCCTTGCTTTCAATAATACCGATCTTTACTCGGACAAAATATTTTCAAAATCACAAAAATATTTTCCTTATTTTCAATAACCGATCTCCATCCTGACTACTCAGGTAAAGATTCGGACCACATATTTGCAAAAAAATCACAAAAATTGTCACTATCCTCAGTACTACATTTCAGGAATCTCGAACTCCGCTCACTCATTTCGCAGTTTGGGATGACGGATCCGATCGCTCGTAAATTGGAATCTTGACCAAAATTGGTGACTAAGCACCGTCCCAATCACATCTATGCCCAGAAGAACATCTTGAAGTCGGATAACATCCTCGTACATTCTCATTAGTAAAGAAACAGCATCTTGGGACGATGGACCTGATCGACCACGGGTTGGGATCTTGACCAACCCGCTGACCAAAGATCCGCATTGAAAAGAAAATCCCCAGGGGAGCACAACCCTGCGAGCAATAAGCTTAAAATTCTCTACACCCTCAGCAAAAGCAAAATCAACGAATGAAAGAGAATGAGCCAAATCATGCATCCATCATCAAATATGCATCTCCATGCATTGCATCAATCATCATGTTTATCTGCTTTCAAAATAGAAAGTTGGTTAGCCGAAAGACCCCATAGGTATCCCTAGTGGAGGCGAGTGCAAGCCAGATTTCCTTTTCAAAAAGACAAAAAATATATTATATATTCCTATTTGTAAATAAAAACCCCACGAAGTATCACTCCCCATAGTGGGTATCTTTTCAAAAATCCAAAAACATGTTTTCCCATTTGCAAATAAAAACCCCACGGAATATCACTCACCAGAGTGGGTATCTTTTCAAAATCCAAAAATATTTTCCCAGTAGAGCGTCCGGTCTCCAAAACACCGAGAGATCTTCCATATCTCTGGGTAGGAGCCGACGCAAAAAAAAAAAAAAAGATCCGATGCCTCGCGGTTTTTCCGGAGACCATCGGATCCAATGCACTCAAAGTATGATCGAATTGAACTCCAGTGTCAGTGCGGTCGTACCACATGCCAAGATACGAAAAAGATGAAAGCCAAAAGGCTCGGTTAAAGAAACCATTTGAACAGGTGGAAACGATGAATTGTAACCCAAGTATTAAAATCAGCAGATCAGGTGGAAAGAGTTCACCCACACATACCTAAGCATGGATGCCTGAAGTACCTTGACTGATTCCAAGTCGGCGTAGTGGACTCCCGTAAGACTACATGATGCAGGGCAGTTAACCACTTTGACAGTCAAGCGAAACAAGTACTCCTGGAGTGATCCGGGAAAACATCATACAATCAATCACAGGGTCAGTATCCTCGTAAGACTACGACGCAGAGGCTCTGCTATACCTTTCCGATGTTAGTACCGATCGGGAATGGAAGGGTTGCGATTGGGTACCCAGGTTGCAGCACACTGCAGGGACAATCGCAACGTTTTCTCCAAACTCCCGCTGTATGTGCGAGTTATCAATCTCTAAACAATCAACTGACTCAGATACAAAGGAAAATAAAGATTCCAGACCATAATCTAGGAAAGAATGAATTGCAAACCAAGTATCAAAACCAGCAGATCGGGTGGAAAGAGTTCACCCGCACATACCTAGGCGTGGATGCCTGAAGTACTTTGACTGATTCCAAGTCGGCGTAGTGGACTCCCGTAAGACTACATGACGCAGGGCAGCTAACCACTTTGACAGTCAAGCGAAACAAGTACTCCTGGAGTGATCCGGGAAAACATCATACAATCAATCACAGGGTCAGTATCCTCGTAAGACTACGACGCAGAGGCGCTGCTGTACCTTTTCGATGTTAGTACCGATCGGGAATGGAAGGGTTGCGATTGGGTGCCCAGGTTACAGCGCATTGCAGGGACAATCGCAACATTTTCTCCAAACTCCCGCGGTATGTGCGAGTGATCAATTTCCAGACGATCAACTGGCACAGATGCAAAGGCAAGCAAAGATTTCAGACCATGATCTATGAATGACCGAGTCAGAAGTGGGGTGTCCTGCTTTGGCATTCGGTTGCACGCAACCTCTGCCAAAGAGGGGCATCTGTAGACACCCCACCTTCGGCTACAAGATTGGTAGAGATAGCTGAATGAATGGAGGACCATACACCCAAATCCCATGTCCAAACTCACCCTTGTAAGCCCCAATTCATAGCCCAGCTTAAGCCTGAACCCAGTCAACTCACCCCTAAACATCAGCCTGAAAAAACCCCCCATAAGAAAAACCAGTAAAAAAATTCCAAAAAAAAGTCAAACTCGGCGAGTCAACCCGCTTAGTCAAATCACCGAGTCAACCCGTTGAGTCAACTCACTGTGTCTACCCATCTCTTAAACCCAGTCAACTCACCGAGTTCCAGACCGCAGCCTCGGAGCAGGTCCATACTGCCCGTTGAATCCCAAGAAAGGTCGCACTGGCGGCCCCCTTAAGGGCCGTCCAAACTTATTTACGGGTTCTGCCACTCCACTGCTGCTATAAATACCCCCTCTCCCTTCTCATTTGACAAGCCATCTAGCCAAAGTGCAATCCGTCCATTCTGAGTCCCTCTCCATCCATTTAGCCCGTCTTTCCTACCAAGGAGAGCCCGAGTGAGAAGAGCTTAGCCTTGGTCCAACCCAGCCTGACCCCGGTCTAAGTCTCCCAAGCCATCCAAGTCTTAATCCAGCCACTCGAAGCAAACCTTTGCGACACCTCCGTCCATCCAACTACTCTATCATCAGCATCATCTCATTCGCATCTAGCATAAGTGTAACATTTACTTTTCTTCCAACCCCCCTGCTTCACTACAAGCACTTTGATTATTCAAACACACATCATGCATCCCGCATAAAGCACCTGTCAGTTCGAGCAGTATGCTCTGGGCTTGCCTATTAATGGAAACCTGCCCTTTAGAAACTCTTACTGTTCAGACCTGCATTCATGTACATATCACTACAAGCACTTTGATTATTTAAACACACGGCATGCATCCCGCATAAAGCACCTGTCAGTTCAAGCGTATGCTCTGGGCTTGCCTGTTAATGGAAACCTACCCATCAGAAACTCTTACTGTTCAGACCTGCATTCATGCATCATGTCATCTATGAGAATGTACGAGGATTAAATCAGACTTTCAAGTATTAGTTCGATTCTGTGAAGTAGAGACCGTACTTCGGTACGGGCAGTGTGTGGGGTGCCTAACCTCTTCCCACCCTGTAACCGTAATCCCTTACCTCGAATCTCTGGCCGCAGATCAAAAGGAGTCATTTTAGAGGGAGGGATCTTCAGATTCCCTTCTCTAATGTTTCTATGGGGTCCTAGCTGACTGTAGATTCGAAGTAACTGGCTAGTGGCGACTCTGATCTTATACAAACTCATTTAAACACATCCAGCTTAACACGATAACCACACAAAGCCTTCTTTTCCGGAAGGGAAGGAGAGGACGTACAGGAGCGCAGAACGACAATGGTCCACACCAACGTTGTATTGGGCGGGGTTTCCAATGCCCTGACCTTCTCCTACGAATGAAGTCCTAAACAAAGGATAGGGTTAGAAATGTGAGATTCACAATTCAATCCTTTATGATATATTTTAATACAATTGTCCGTAGTACACCCCACCTTTTGCTACAATGTTGATTGAGACAGCTAGATGGATGGAGGTCCATACCCCTAAACTCCATGTCCAAAACCAGCCAAACGCATCCTTGTAAGCCCCAACCCATAGCCCAACTCAAGCCTGAACCTAGTCAACTCACCCCTAAACATCAGCCCAGAAAACCATCCATAAAAAAAACCAGCCCGAAAATCCAAAAAAAAAGTCAACATTTTCGAGTCAACCCGTTGAGTCAAATCACTGTGTCAACCCACTGAGTCAGTCCAGCCCTCACACATAGTCAACTCACTTTGTCAAAACCCATCTTTCAAACCCAGTTGGCTCACCTAGTTCTGAGCTGCAGCTTTGGAGCAGCTCCGAACTCAGACCTCCGACCATTTTATGCTTCAGGTTCGGAGCAAGTACACTCCAAAGCTGAAGCAAGATGACCGTACGAGCGGCCAGTCTGATGGCCGCCCATCCCTATTTACGAGAGCTGTCACTCTCCACGGCTATAAATACCCCTTTCCTTCTCATTTCCAGCATCCATCAGCTTCGAGTCCTTCTCTATGAGAAACGACTCATTTCCACCCCTTTTAGCCCATTTCCTCCACCAAGGAGAGCTCGAGTGAGAAGAGTCTAGCCCTGGTCCAGCCCAACCTGACCCTTTTTTAAGTCTCTCAAGCTACACAAGTCTTGATCTAACCACTCGAAGCCAACCCTTGCGATACCTTCGTCCATCCGGCTACTCTCATATCAGCATCATCTCATTCGCATCTAACATAAGTGCAACATTTACTATTCTTCTAACCACCCTGCTTCTCATTCCACTACAATCACTTGATTAGGTCTTAGCGTATGCTTTGAAGTTTGTCGGTTTGCCTTAAAATTCATTCATCATAAACTTTGACCGATCAAACACACAGCATGCATCTCGCATAAAACACCTGTCAGTTCGAGCATATAGCTTTGGGCTTAGCATGTTAATGGAAACCTGCCCATTAGAAACTCTTACTGTTCAAACCTACATTCATGCATCATATCATTCATGAGAATGTGCGAGGAATAAATTAGACTTTCAAGTATTAGTTCGATTCTGTGAAGTAAAGACCATACCTCAGTATGGGCAGAGTGGGTGCCTAACACCTTCCCACCCTGTGACTGTGATCCCTTACCTCGAATCTCTTACCGCAGATAAAAAAGAGTCATTTTAAATGAAGGAATCTTCGAATTCTCTTCTCTAACATTTCTACTGGGGTCTAGCCAACTGTAGATTCGAAGTAACTAGCTAGTGGCGACTTTGGTCTTATACGAACTCATCCAACCAGTTTAACACGACAACCGAAAAAGCCCTCGAGAAAGAGGCGAGCCAGTGGCACAACGGCGATTCGCACATACCCCTTTTCGAAAGGGAGGGTCGGGTGCGCGGAAAGGCAAGCATCCACAGAATATCGACTCTACTGGGGACAGTGTTAGTTCCACTAGTTGTGATCCAACTTGAAAAACAGGATATCTCTTATACTTGAAAGTCAATAGCCCTTATACAATCTCATTTGCATAGCATTTCATCCATAACCCCCCCCCCCCCCCCCCCCCCCCCAAAAAAAAAAAAAAAAAAAATCCAGAACAAAAAAAGAAAAGAAAAGTAGAGCATACTTCCTCACCATTACTCCTCCAAACCAAATCACTCTGCCACGTCCAATACAAAACCATCATGGCTCTCTCATTCCCTACCCTCGAAATACCCGAGACTTCCTTTCCGCAGTTAAACCTGATAGAATTCATGCCAATTCTTGGTATCCAAGAGCTACAACAAAGTATAAAAGCCATGTAGGAAACGCTTCTTTGGTTCACACAAGCTCGGGTTTCAACAATCAATACCCAGGCTGGCCTAGCACAACAATAGCAACCACCATCTCTTCTAGCCTTCAGTTCATCACAACCACAGTTGTCAGGGTTCACGTAGGACTTTGGATACCCTCCTAACGGGAGCCATCAGTCAAAACAACCCTCGATGTCAGGGCATTTTTTTTAGTACCCTCCTACAAATTGGAGCCATTTTCACTCACATTCCACAACCAGAACTCTCATCCAATTCCAACATCCTTTCCCTAATGAGAGTTGCAGTCAATTTCAACATGCTCATGTGGTCGAGATTTCTCTGTAATCTCATTTTCCAGCCTCAGTTCAACAAAGTCCCTATAATGAGAGTAATTACCAAGCCCAACCTCCTTCAAGCAGGAATCATAGGAACATCAATGACACCAATTATTACGAAAGGGGGCCAGCTCAGGCCTGGCAAGGGCAAGATCTCCCTCATTTGGTCAATCCGAAATAGAGCAACTCCGTGAGCAGATGCAAGAGATGAAGAGGAAGTTACAAAAGCAACAGGGGGTGGATCTTCCATCTACAAAGTTCAGGGACCTTTGTTCATTTCCCGACGCAGTGGTACCTCAAGGCTTTCAGGTACCAAAATTTAAAAGATATGATGGGACAGGGTATCCTATAGACCACTTGAGAACATTCTGTGGTGAGTTAGATGCTGTGGCAGGCAATGATGGAGCGTTGATCCGTCTATTTCAGAAGTCCCTGAAAGGTGATTCGTTAGATTGGTACACGTCGCTGGACTACCATTGAATCATGACTTGGGAACAACTTTCTCAAGCATTCGTCGATCGTTTTGCATACAATCTTAACTTAGCACCCAGAAGGGCGGATCTTTTTGCTTTAAGGCAGAGGAGTGATGAGTCATTATCAACTTACATTGGACGATGGCGGGCAATGGCCACCAAAATGAAGACACACATCGATGATGACGAGCAAATCTCCATGATCATCCACTCAACAACTTTGAGTATCTCTGGATAGCTTGTCTCACATCCATATGCAAACTTCACCCAACTCATCCGCGTCGAGGAACAAGTCAAAGCTGGAATAAGGGTTGGAATGATCTCCCCTTGGTGGCCTCATTAGGCCTCTCCGATACAACCGATAGTAGAAGGAGAGCTTGTTCGACACGATAATGAAAACGACAATGTTCCCATCTCCCATCCAATAGAAGAAGAGGATCTTGTCGCCTTTACCGAAGGTGCACTATTCATCCCCCAGTATGGACAACCACAATAGCAACATCAACAACTGAGATGGGACCCATGGTGCCCTAATTTATGTTGGCAAGAGGCACCCCTGACCAGTTCAATTTCAGAACCCCTCATCCTACAAGAGGCATCTCCAGTTGGTCCAGTCTTCGCAATGCAAGGGGCACCTCCTGCCTATCCAGTTTTCATCAACCAAGAAAAGCATCATCTCCAGTTTATTCATGCCATCAACTTTCATTCGAAGTTCGAGCCTCTCATCCTGTAAGGGGCACCCCCGGCTATTTTAATTCCAGAGCCTCTCATCCTGCAAGGTGCATGTAACACCCCAAGATTTCGGCTCCCGTGTACATCACGACGGCCGAATTCCCAAGGTTATTTGGAATGTGTGAGGGTTATACCCCTGATATAATTTTCACACAAACATGCACATTTCATACTATTTAGAAAACCATGAGCAAGACGGTGAAACCAAACTTATATATTATTTCATTAACTAAACTAAATCATCAAACCATGTAACCATCATTCAATCAAACACCATGTTCATAACTATGTCCTCCCATTGGGACTTATTACAATTTCAAATACTAAATAAATGCTAGAACTATGAATGACTATGCGGTCTCGTCTTCCACCATCTGCTCCCACGAGCCATCATAATCGCCTCCTTGAGGCTCAGGCTCCTGAGGATCGTTACCTACATGTTCTAAATTATTTCCACAAAACACCGTCAAAAGCGGCATAGTGAAGAACTACTTTAATGTTAGAAACAATAATCGCATAAAAATCATAACAAAACATCCATTACTCTTTCTTAATGCAATGCATGATAATGCATGACCCAGCGTAGGAATCCTTAGACATGCCGCCAGGGGTTTTGGGACACGCAAGCCATAATTTTGCCCGACCACGTGAGAAACGGGACGCTCATAGCCCAAATCCTCACGTGACAGTGTATGGGAGAAGTAGGACGCTCTAGCCTATTCTCAATTCCATACACCCACATGGAGCCATGTGCATGCATGAATTAGCCATTCTTTATTATTATTATCAATTTACACCAAGCCACTTATCGTCTAACCAACCTTTGGTACCACCACATCCTTCCTTATGGTTCATCACTCATAAAAATAGTCGTAACCGACGCATCACATCCCAGGATGGCGGCCCGTACTGCTAAGCTTCATAACAACCATACTCAACTATCGTCTTATGAAGATCCTTAACAATTTTAGGAATAATAATAATAATAGTACATATAATAATAATAGTAGTAATAAATGGATTTAACAACCACTTAATCGGGCGATCTTGATACCACCACCACAGATCAGGGTGGCCACTTAACCGGACAAGCTAAAAGCATCGTCTCAGGTTAGGGCAACCTCTTAACCGGGTGTTCCGATATTCATCACCACAGATCAGGGTCCATTCATATATATAAAAGGAATATAGCAATATAAGAATCTCCGTTAGACAATCACAACTATTCTTTATACAGTATAGAAAGAAAGGTGGTCCCTTTAAAGATGGTTACACAAATCTCATATGTGCAACAAACATAATTCTATTTCTTACTAGTTCTCTAAGTCCAATGAATATCCTCATCACCATGAGATGGAAAAAATATCTAAAAGCATTCATATATAGCTAACTAAGGAGAGAATAAATAAACACATGTAAACAAAAACACATAAGAATTATCAACCTACAAACATGAAATTATTAATCCAATCTTAAAGGAGTTCTCACCTTATGATCTTCGACTTATTAGAGATATAAGATGATGAAATAATAGCAAGATGGTACTCCTTCTCTCTCTTACCTCCCTCTCTCTCTCTCTCTCTCTCTCTCTCTCTCTCTCTCTCTCTCTCTCTTTCTCTTTCTCTCTCTTTCTCTCTCTCCCTCTCTCAAATTCGTGGGTGGGGGTCACCTTTGGCTAAGAGAGGCCCTATATATAGAGGTAGGGTTAGAATTAGGGTTTGGAGGTGCGTAGTAGAAATATGGAGAGTGATGTGCACGCGAGGTCTTGTGTAACAACCTCTCGAGGTGGGTTTCTCAAATTTTAATATTCGGATGATCTTTAATCAATTCCAATCCGTTTATCTTATCAAGCTCGAAGAGTAGAGTCAGAATACGTAAATTTCTTGATGATCCACATTCTAGATTGGCCGATCCTTAAAAATGGCCTAACGGGTGTTAAAATGGGCTATAGATCAATTAACGGTCTACGCTTGATGATTAGGGCCTCAAATTTTGAAAAATATGTAGTCATGATAGGCAAACAATTGTACAAAGTTTAGTGGTTGATTGATGGTGAGGAATGCCTAGATCTGAAATTCTAACTTTTGGCGAAAAATGAAGGGGCTGGCTTTGTAGTTCAACAGGTGTAGGATTATAGATCGGGGTCCAAATTTTGTGTAAACTCGTAGTCATATGAGTATAATGGGTGGTCCAAATTTGAGAAGCGATTGATGGTGAGAAGTGGGTAAATTGAAATGTTCAAATTTGAGAAGAGTCGGTAACTCGTTAATTTCTAGAACGGGATAACTTCGCACGTAAAATATTCGACTACGACTAACCATCTACTTTCCTCACTCGATGGACATAAAAATCAAGGGTTAAGGGCTGATTTGACAATTGGACCACTGCTACTATGATTTAAGGGCTAAAATTTGATGTGTATGGTTAATATGTGTCCAAAAAGCTCAAATCCAGGATTTTGCGTGAAAGTGATCGTCAGAAACTATAATACTTAAAAATGGCATCTTAACTTAAGTTTAACTAATGGCATTTTCGTATTTTTTACAAATATTCGAGTTTAACGAAATCTAACTCTTCTACATTGTTAATGAGGTCATTCTAAGCAACTTTAATAAAGGGTACTCCATATGATCTCCTACGGATGTCCCATTATTTGAATTTTAATATCAATGGCCGGTATTTAATATAAAAAAATAGAAATAAATTTCAGAAAATTTTAAAATAATTACGATAAATTTAGGGGCGTTACATGCACCCCCAGTTATTTCAATCCTAGAGACCATCAACATGCAAGGGGCACCTCCAGTCGGTTCATTCTCCGTGTCATTGCTCAACCAAGGGCACAACCTGCCCATTCCAGCCAACCAAGGGCACAGTCTGCCCATTATAGTCAACCAAGGGGACAACCTCCCCATTGCAGCATCACTCAGCTAAGGGCATAACCTGCCCATTTCTCAAACAAACAACCAGGGGCACAACTTGCCCACAGGCACCTGCTGTTGAGCTCTTAATTGTGCATATTCTAACCCCAATTCATCACTCATTTTGTAAGGTTTCATGATTTAAAGACTAATCTAATGCATGATTTCATGATTGTAGGAATGAGAGGGATCCCCGCCCAATTGAAGACTAAAAAGACTTCTTTAAGAGCCTTGGATGAAGACCTAAGATGGGCCAAAGAAAGAAGAAAGCAGAGAGAGAAGAAAGAAAGAAGGAAATGAAGAAGAATAGGCCAAGACCGGTCCAGACTGGTCGGCCAAGAGCGCCACGACCGGTCTAGACCTGTCAGCTAACTCCTCCCAGCCCTCTGGACACTGAAAACAATAGGGCCGATCAGGTCGCGACCAGTCGGCCAAAGGCCAGCCCACTCCAGCAAGCTCCCTTGACACATCACAGACCAGTCCGACCGGTCCAGATCGATCGGACCACATGCAAAAACAGAAGTTTCTATTTTGGGCGCCGATTTTCTCTGCGTACTGCATACTCTTACTGCAAATTCTAGATGATTCCGATGCTGCGGAGCCTACCCACTATAAAAGGATACCTAAGGATCGTTCCTAGGGCATCCTATAACAGAATAAGCACGGTGGGAGGCGGTGGAAAGTGGATTTCGAAGTTCCACAACTCCTCCTAGTTTGTTTACTATTTTTATGTTTTCCTTAGTTTGTTTCATGTTTCCTTGGATCATGAACGGCTAAACCTTAGGGCTAAGAGGTAAAGCTTGTAGTGAATCTAAGATGTTTCAATTCGTTTAAGTTGGTTTTAAGATTGGATTTCATGTTTATGAACAATAGTTTGAAGTTTAATTCAAGTTCTAAGTAGTTTTTCTTAGTCTTATGATGACTTATAGATGTTTGGAAGAAGTGCTTAAGTTTTTAATTGTTGTGTACTAATCTAGACCTGTATGATCTGAGGAATCGAAATACGCTCTAGATTCATGATCTTCATGTGGGAACTTCCTACTAAAGTTCTACTTTTCTAAAAATTCTGTACTATGTGGGACTGTATATGTGATTTGAATAAGTTCAAATCATAATCTAGTTTTGTCTTGTGTCAGGATTTAATGATGGTTATGATTGTGATCTTAGCCTATTGGAATTGAGACTGACCTATGCAATTGAGTATGCTCGTCCTAGCTTGCATTGAGTGAACCATATATGTTGATCTTACATATGACAGATGGATTGGTTTAACTGTTCTATCATCCAGCTAGATAGATCTTAATTTCAATTCTAGTTGAGAAAGTGAGAATCCACAGCAAATTGAGCATCAAGGATTGCTACAAGTGGATCCTTGAACCCCTAGTGCTTTTTTATTAATTGATTACTTCAATTTAGTTCAAAATTGCTATTTACATCAATCTTCTCAAAATCTGGTTTTAGCTTTCCAATAGAAACTATTGGAAGTATTTGTGAATTCCTACATAAGTCCCTGTGGATCGACCTCGGTCTTATCGAAATTATTACTACATCGCAACCCTACACTTGGGGAAGCGAACAAGTTTTTGACGCCGTTGCCGGTGACTTTGACGGTTTTTCATAAAATTTCTGAAAATAGTATCTATTTAGGATTTTTAGGATTCTAGTACTAACTTAGTTTGTTTTGTTTGATTTTTCTTTTGCAGGGATTTCTAGGAAGCTGAAGAAGACATAAGGATCTCAAGTGCCAAGTCAGGTTCTATCGTTCTAACCTTACTCTTCTTCTTCTCCTATTCATTCCTATCATGTTCATCTCTTGTAGAGTGGGTGGAGACTCCTTTTTGGATCTCTGATAGGTAGGCCTTGTGCCACCTGGATTCCTATTGGTTGGCTCTGCCATCTTAGATCTCCTTGTGCTCAGAGATTTCTCTTCTCACCTCTACTTCTTTCTTCTTTTTCTGCACTTTTCTCTAAAGATTCAAAGAGTGGGTGAGGAGTTCTCTGAACCCCTATTGACCAGGAGAAATCGGTCTCTATCCTTGCTTCTAGCACAGCCATTGCAAGACACCTTGTGCTTCGGTCTTACATAAGAGTAAAGAAAGGAAGGAAGAATTCTTCTTTCTTTTTGTTTCATTCTTTTAGGATTTTGCATGCCACATTGGGCTCGGGATTCCAATAACCGACTCATTAGTGAAGGAGGAGTAGTAGAAGGAATTGACAGAGAACCACGTGCTAGGAGACACTTACCTTCTCTAATTTTGTCTGAAAATATGGATATAAATTAACCTAATCCGATGGCCAATCCTAATCTGGGCCAAAAACCAAACCGAAAAGGGAGAGAATGTGGTTGAGAATGTTCCCGACCAAGAACATTACGTAATTACTTGCAACCAGCAAGAGCGAGCACTCCCTCATGCATAGTCTTTCCACAAAAAGTAGGGAATGTAGATTTGAAACAGGGAGTGATCCTAACTCCTCCCAAAATTCCATGGATTAGACAGTAAAAGTGCCTATCAGCACCTTAAGGAATTTGATGAGGTAATAACCACCATGCACTTTGCAAATGTAACTGATGATGTGGTTAGGCTTAAATTATTTCCTTTCACCCTTAAAGATAAAGCTAAAGGTTGGCTACATGCATTAAGGCCAAGATCAATTGGTGCATGGACTGATATGCATAGGGAATTTATTAAAAAATTCTTCCCTACTCACAAAACGAACATGTTGAGGCGCCTTATCATGAACTTTGCCCAAAAGGAAGATGAGACCTTCTTCCAATGTTGGGAGAGGTTTAAGGACTTGTTAAATGCATGCCCACATCATGGCTATAAAATTTAGCGAGTTATAAGCTTTTTCTATGAAGGACTGACTTCACCCATGCGCCAATTCGTAGAGATGATGTGTAATGGGGAGTTCATGAATAAGGAAGCCGATGAAGCATGGGACTATTTGGAGGAATTAGCTGAGAATGCACAATCTTAGGATACATCTAAATCAACAAATTCCAAGACTAGCCAACAAAGGGAAAAAGTAGGAATTTATGTCCTATCAGAAGAGGATAGCATAAGTGCACGAGTGGCTAGCCTCATAAGAAAAGTTGAGGCCATGGAATTAAAGAAAGGAGAGACGATCAACTCTAATGACGTTGAAATTGTTTGTGGAATTTGTGCCGAAAATTAACATATAACACAAGATTGTCCCATAATCTCAGCGGTTCAAGACATCTTACAAGAACAATCAAATGCCATAAACAATTATCAATGGCAATTTGGTGCTCCAAACTCAAACACGTTTAATGCTAGTTGGAAGAACCATCCCAACTTCAGTTGGAGGAATGGACCCACTGCGAATGCAAACAATATCCCTCAAGCTCAACCTATACTAGGTCCATCTCTAGTCATTACTCCAAAAGTTACGCTGGAGGAGATGTTGGGTGCATTTGCATCGGTTCAAACTGAGTATAACAAGACTAATTCTCTAAAAATAGATGGGTTTATGCAAGAGCAATTGAAATTCAATTAAAATTCAACTCAAGCCATCAATGAATTGAAAACCTCAATGGCTAGAGTTGAATCTCACCTCAGTGTTAGGGAGAAAGGCACACTTCCTGTCCAACCTCTTCCTAACCCAAGAACCCAATTTGAGATACAAGACGCGGGCTCATCCCCCCAACATACGGAGCATGTTCAAGCTATCACCACTTTGAGAAGTGGGAAAATAGTTGATAAATCTAATCCGGTGAAGGCCTCAAAGCCTAAGGATCCGGAAAATTCCAAAGAGGATGATAGCTCAAACAACACTCCACAAGAGAAAGAACCGGAAAGGCAATACAAGCCGGTTGCCCCGTTTCCCCAAAGGTTGATTTCACCCAAACCTTTAGACAAAAACCTGAAAATTTTAGAGGTTTTCAAGCAGGTGAAGATCAACATCCCATTGTTGGATGCCATAAAGCAAATACCGTCCTATGCCAAATTTCTAAAGGAATTGTGCACAGTCAAAAGGAAACACAATGTTCACAACAAAGTACTTTTGACCGAGAATTTGAGTGCTATTATCAAACAAGAGGTGCCCCAAAAATACAAGGATCCGAGTAGTCCAACCATCTCATGCATCATAGGAGACTACCAGATTAAACAAGCATTACTCGATTTGGGGGCAAGTGTGAACCTCATTCCATACTCGGTTTACGAACAACTTGGGTTAGGTGAATTGAAACCCACCAAAACCACACTCCTAACTTGCTAATAGATCCATTCGTATACCGAGAGGAGTGATTGAGGATGTTTTAGTCCAAGTTGATAAATTCTACTACCCAGTAGACTTTATTGTCTTGAATACACATCCCGCGATAGGTACCGGTGCTCAAATTCTCGTCATACTTGGCCGCCCTTTTCTAGCTACTTCCAATGCGATTATCAATTGTAGAAACGGGCTTGTACAAATGTCCTTTGGAAATATAACTCTTGAGCTTAATATATTTGATTTATGCAAACAACCACGGGAGGTTGATGATGAGATCCACGAGATAAATATGATTGAATCATTCGTGGAAGATACATTCCCCTTGTCATTATATTCCGACGCTTTGGAGGCATGTGTGGCCCACTCTCATGAGATAAATGATAACACAATACGAGAGATGGATGCCATGTTAGATGTGATGCTGGTACTTGATAACAAAAGATGGAGGGCCCTATTTGAGCCTTTACCCGTAAATGAGAACAAAGCCCTCCCATCCAATATCAAGGCACCAACACTCGACCTAAAACCATTACCGAGTGAATTGAAATATGTCTATATAGGTCGAGATGAGACATATCCGGTGGTGATTTCTTCCCACTTGGATGAGAAACAAGAGAGTAGGCTAATGGCCACTCTATTAGAGCACAAGAGTGCCATTGGGTGGTCGATTGTGGATCTCAAAGGCATAGACCAACTGATTTGTATTCATTGCATACACTTTGAGGAGAATGCGAAGACATCTAGGCAACCACAAAGACGACTCAATCCAAACATGAAGGATGTGGTTAGGGCCGAAGTGGTAAAACTATTGGATATAGGTATTATCTAACCAATATCCGATAGTCAATGGGTGAGTCCAACTCAAGTGGTGCCTAATAAATCCAGAATAACCATCGTAGCCAATGCCAATAATGAACTCGTACCAACCAGAGTCACTACCGGTTGGAGAATGTGCATTGACTACAGGAAGCTAAACACTGTCACGAGGAAAGACCACTTTCTCCTACCGTTTGTTGATCAAATTTTAGAAAGGTTGGTGGGTCATTCCCATTTTTGCTTCCTTGACGGCTATTTAGGGTACAACCAAATGGAGATCGCCCGTGAAGACCAAGAAAAGACTACATTCACATGTCCATTCAGCACTTTCGCTTATCGACGGATGCTGTTTGGACTATATAATGCCCCTGCCACCTTTCAGCATTGTATGATGAGTATTTTTTTCTGATATGGTGGGGACAATTCTCGAAGTCTTCATGGACGATTTTTCAGTATTTGGTTTTAGCTTTGATGAGTGCTTTGTGCACTTAAAATCTGTGTTGAAAAGATGTGAAGAGAAGAACCTTGTGTTGAATTGGAAGAAGTGTCACTTTATGGTTCAAAAGGGAATTGTACTTGGTCACATCGTTTCACAAAATGGAATCGAGGTGGACAAAGCGAAAATCGATCTTATCTCTAACCTTCCACCACCCAAGAGCATACGAGATGTGCGGTTCTTTTTGGGACACGCAGGATTTTATAGAAGGTTCATAAAGGACTTTAGTTCACTCTCTCGTCCTTTATGCAACCTACTTCAAAGGGAGAATTCTTTTGAGTGGAATGGAGATTGTCAACATGCCTTTACCACACTCAAAGGTATGTTCACATGTGCTCCCATAATGCAACCACTTGATTGGAGCCTTCCTTTTGAAATTATGTGCGACGCAAGCGACTATGCTATTGGGGCCGTGCTAGGCCAAAGAAAAGAAAAGAAGCCATGTGTTATCTACTATGCAAGTAGAACCTTAAACTCTGCCCAAGCAAACTACACTACAACAGAAAAAGAACTTTTGGCCGTAGTTTTTGCTTTGGACAAGTTTAGGTCCTACTTGATTGGATCCAAGATCATCATATTCACTGACCATGCCGCGCTTAAGTACCTTCTCTCTAAGAAGGATGTTAAACCACGGTTGTTAAGATGGATCCTTCTACTCCAAGAATCTGATATAGAGATACGTGATAAGAAAGGAGTAGAAAATGTAGTGGCTGACCATCTCTCTCGACTTGTTCTCATCGATTCCCCTGAAACAACCTCGATCAATGACATGTTCCCTGCTGAACAACTTTTTACAGTCTCCCAATTGCCATAGTATGCAGACATTGCTAACTATCTTGCTACAGGTACGATTCCTACACATTGGAAAAAGCAAGATAAGGATAAATTCTTCACTGAGGTGCAAAAATTCTTATGGGACGACCCATACTTATTCAAGTATTGTCCTGATCAAATCATAAGGAGATGTGTGCCGGATGATGAACAACAAAGTATCATCTCCTTTTGTCATTCTCAGGCATGTGGTGGCCAGTTTTTGGCTAAGAAGACCACAACCAAAATTCTGCAATGTGGGTTTTATTGGCCCACTATGTTCAAGGACACACATGCGTTTTGCAAAACATGTGAACCCTGTCAGAAATTGGGAGGAATCTCCCGTAGAAATATGATGCCACTCAATCCCATCTTAATAATCAAAATTTTCTATTGTTGGGGCATTGATTTCATGGGTCCATTCCCATCTTCTTTTGGAAACATATATATCCTGCTTGCCGTTGACTATGTGTCCAAATGAGTCGAGGCGATCCCATGCCGGAATAATGACCATAAAACAGTCATTCGTTTCTTAAAAGAGAATATTCTTTCTCGATTTGGAACACCTCGAGTCATCATAAGTGATGGAGGATCTCACTTCTGTAATCGCCCATTTGAAACCTTAATAAAGAAATATGGCGTCACACATAAAGTGAGCACTCCCTATCACCCACAAGCTAGTGAACAAGCTGAGATCTCCAATAGGGAGATTAAACACATTTTAGAGAAAAAGGTGAACCCCGATCACAAGAATTGGTCGCTTCGACTCACCGATCCGCTTTGGGCTTACCGTACCGCTTTTAAGACACCTATTGGAATGTCTCCCTATAGACTTGTCTATGGGAAGGCTTGTCACTTGCCTGTGGAGTTGGAACATAGGGCATATTGGGCAATTAAGAAAATGAATTTTGATTCTGACAAGGCGAGCTTGTTGCGCAAACTATAATTGAATGAACTTGCAGAAGTCCGGAACGAAGCATATGAGAATGCGAGAATTTACAAGGACAAGACGAAGGTGTTCTATGATAAGAACATTTTTCGTAAGACATTCACGATCAATAAAAAAGTCCTTCTGTATAATTATCACCTACATTTATTTCTGGGGAAGTTGCAATCTCGATGGACTGGTCCCTACATTGTGCAAACTGTCTACCCATATGGGACCGTCGAGTTGTTAAATCCAAGGAACGGCAACATCTTTAAGGCAAATGGTCAGCGATTAAAGCCGTTCTTTGAGAAGTTTCCTTCAGAAGGTATGTCCATACCTCTGACTGATCCTGTGTATCAGGATGATTGATCTCCTAGTCTGATGGAGGTATAGAGTAGTTAGGATTAGGATTTTGTTCCTTTTGTTTACTTTATCATAGGTTTGTTAGAAGGAGGAAGAATTTCACTTTTCACTCTCTCAGGTACTATCATTCCTCACTCCCTTTTATTTTAGAATTGCTCTTATGTTTTGCTCCTTGCACATCTTTTACATTGAGGACAATGCAAGATTTGGTTGGGGGGTGTAGGATCACTTGGATGAATCCAGTGTTTTGTAACATTTCAAGCAATTATGTAGAAATTTTTTGATTTTTCTAAAATTCAAAACTCTTTTGAAAAACCTTGTTTCTATGCGTTCAAGATGATATGAGCATAAGAGGAGGAGATATGAAGTGTATGATGTTGTAAGCTTTGAACTTCTCTTAATGTAATGGTTTTATATGTGAATTTCCCTATTTATGTGAGTGATAAAAAATTTAAACACTTTTACACCTAGTTCACATTACATGATTTTCATGGGTCGAAAGGATTATGTGATTTATGGATTAGCTAGACTTTGATTTAAGGTGTTGAGAAACCAAGCCGGGGTACTTTGTCCAGCCTTGTCCATGGGAAAAAAATGAAAGATGTGGATTTCTAAAAATCTTATCTAATTTAAAAAGGAAAAGGAAAAGGAAAAGGAAGGATGAAATCGGGAATGATGGAAAAATGGTGGAACATTTCGATTAGGGCTACCTATTACCAACCGGGGGATGGTCTACCCGTAACCAAAGCCGGAAATGGGATGTAGTGTGAAAGCCGTCGGAAGGACAGTAAGGCAAATTTCTGTCATTGGCTTGTTGTTGCTCTTTATACCTTGAGATCTATAGTCTAGTTGATCTGTGAAGAAGATAATCCTGGAAACTCATGGGATGAACTTTCACAATGCACACTAGGTTAAATTTGTTCAAGTTCATCTATTTATCAACCAATCAGTGGAAATTTCATATGGACACTTATTATGTTTTAAGAGTTTATGATTTCAACCTCTATCACCTAATTTTTCTGAATTTTATACTTGTGTATCTTGGGAGGTATAGAAGCATAGTTTCTGAAGGAGAGTTGGGTTTTGGAAAATTGAACTTGTTTCACGCATGTTTTGCTCGGGACTAGCAAAATGCTGGTTGGGGGGGGTGTTGAGCTCTTAATTGTGCATATTCTAACCCCAATTCATCACTCATTATGTAAGGTTTTCATGATTTAAAGACTAATCTAATGCATGATTTCATGATTGTAGGAATGAGAGAGACCCCGCCCAATTGAAGACTAAAAAGACTTCTTTAAAAGCCTTGGATGAAGACCCAAGATGGGCCGAAGAAAGAAGAAAGCAGAGAGAGAAGAAAGAAAGAAGGAAATGAAGAAGAATAGGCCAAGACCGGTCGGCCAAGAGGGCCACGACCGGTCTAGACCGGTTGGCCAAGTCCTCCCAGCCCTCTCGACACTGAAAACAATAGGACCGACCGGTCAGCCAAAGGCCAGCCCACTCCAGCGAGCTCCCTGGACACATCACAAACCAGTCCGACCAGTCCAGACCAGTCGGCCACATGCAAAAACAGAAGTTTCTATTTTGGGCGCCGATTTTCTCTGCGCACTGCGTACTCTTACGCAAATTCTAGATGATTCTGACGTTGCGGAGCCTGCCTACTATAAAAGGACACCTAGGGATCGTTCCTAGGGCATCTTATAACAGAATAAGCATGGTGGGAGGCGGCGGATGTGGATTTTGGAGTTCCACAACTCCTCCTAGTTTGTTTACTGTTTTTATGTTTTCCTTAGTTTGTTTCATGTTTCCTTGGAACATGAACGGCTAAACCTCTTAGCTAGGGCTAAGAGGTGAAGCTTGTAGTGAATCTAAGATGTTTCAATTCGTTTAAGTTGGTTTTAAGATTGGATTTCATGTTTATGAACAATGGTTTGAAGTTTAATTCAAGTTCTAAGTAGTTTTTCTTAGTCTTATGATGACTCATAGATGTTTGGAAGAAGTGCTTAAGTTTTTAATTGTACTAATCTAGACCTGTATGATCCGAGGAATCGGAATATGCTTTAGATTCATGATCTTCATGTGGGAACTTCCTACCAAAGTTCTACTTTTCTGGAAATTCTGTACTATGTGGGATTGTGTATGTGATTTGAATAAGTTTAAATCATAATCTAGTTTTGTCTTATGACAGGATTTAATGATGGTTATGATTGTGATCTTAGCCTATTGGAATTGGGACTGACCTATGCAATTGAGTATGCTCGTCCTAGCTGGCATTGAGTGAACCATATATTTTGATCTTACATATGACAGATGGATTGGTTTAACTGTTCTATCATCCAGCTAGATAGATCTTAATTTTGATTCTAGTTGAGAAAGTGAGAAACCACAGCGAATTGAGCATCAAGGATTGCTACAAGTGGATCCTTAAACCCCTAGTGTTTTTTTATTAATTGATTACTTCAGTTTAGTTCAAAATTGCTATTTACATCAATCTTCTCAAAATCTGGTTTTTAGCTTTCCAATAGAAACTATTGGAAGTATTTGTGAATTCCTACATAAGTCCCCGTGGATCGACCTCGGTCTTACCGAGATTATTACTACATTGCAACCCTACACTTGGGGAAGTGAACATCTGCCTATTCGGCTTCTACTTCAGCCATCATTCCTCTAAGAAGAAAATCCTTCATTGGACAGCATGCCACATGCCCTAGCAGAGTCAGGGCTCGGCTTCAATTATTTGGCCACTATCAATGAGGTCGAAGGGGAGATTGATGTCTAGGTTCTGATCGGTCTAAAAACATCAACCATCGCTCTTCAGGTCTTGTACATCTCAGCTTCATTACATCTCCTTTCCGATCGGACATGGTTTCACAGAATCAGTGTCATCTCTTCAAATCTTCACCAAAGGGTCAAGCACATCTTCAAAGATAGGGCGATCACCATCATCACCCATCTCAAACAAATTCTCATGATAGAAGCATCCAACCTTCGAGGGCCACCATCCCAGCCATGAAGGTATAACGCTCTAATGGGGAGGTCTCATACCAAAATCTCGAGTTTCACAATGCAAATTACTTCCCTCGCGCATGTCCCATTGGATCAAGCTACATCTTCCTACCTGCAAAGCGTCAAACCTTCTACTATTAGCTCGAATATCAGGACTCGACCCAAATCATGGGAGTTCAAGAGAATATTGATAGAGGAAGACTGCGATATCAGCCTACTCTGATTAATAAACCAAAGCACCGAAGTATTAGAAGAAGACAAGGTCATCAAGAAGAAGGCAATCCCTGCATTTGCACACCAATCCAGTTTATCAATGCAGGGATTATCTACCCTGATGATGGGCTGGATTCCACCTTCGATGATCAAACAAGCAGATTAAGTCTGATAGAGTTGCCCAAAGGAGACCCAAGCAAGGGGCAGAAATTTCACTCGATGGACTGGACCGCAGTCATGGTCCCACCTCAGTTAGATGAACCTGAAGAGCTGTAATACAGCGGGGATGAGCCAGGAGAAATCGCATCCGACACTGACTCGGAGCCCAACTCCAGATCTATCATGACATTTGGGTTCGATGATGAGGATTGGCCTACTGATCCTTCTGGCCATGCCTCCTGAGGGAAGGAGTGCAGGGCAGTAACAGGTTTGTAGCCCCATGACGGCACAATAAAAGCCGATAGTTACTCGGCTCCCCGGGCCGAATCAGGCAACCCCTAATTCGCATTACCGTCTTGCTCGGGTCCTTAACAAAAAAAAAAAAAATTTAAATCAAAAGATCCAAAAGCCAAAAACACTAAATATTTTAAATTTTAAAAAAAAAAATCAAAATTTCACAAAGTCCAAAAAGTTCAAAAAATTCAAATATTCCCAAAAGCTAGAAAATCTTTCAAAGCCAAAAAAAAATCAGAAATCTTTTTTTCAATAACATGTCAAGTCTGTCTGTCAAAGCACTTGAGTATGAAGTTGACTCATATGATTCCGATCTAGAGTTAGACTTCAAACTCAAGGGTCTGGATAGAGCTAATGATGAGGAAAATGATGAGCTGACTCCCAAACTAGGAGGGTCTCCTTGAAAGTTCGAACCAAAAGTCCATGTTATCTCGAAAAATTTCAAATTTGTAAACCTATGATCACTTGAGACCCTTAAGGAAATGCATATTGAGAATCCTTGTCCCTGGAAGATAAACAGAGAATGATCGAATTTTTAAAGTCATGACTTCCCAATCTTGCATCCTATGAAGACTTGCCCAAACTCAATCAAAGGCTTATCAACAAAGCTTAAAATCAAGCCTATCAAGAAGATGCTGCCAAGACTATGCTTGCATTCCTTGCTAGAGTATGCGACTTAACGAATGATCGGAGAAACCTCGTGGCTCGATGAAGACTAATTGCTGCCAGCATGTCAGAAAGCAATTTAAGTGTCAGTAACATGCACACTGGATCCATGTGTGTGCTTCAGCACTCTACAACCTGACGATGCTTCAAGCTATTCCCTGTACGAGGTATCCACATCAATAGAAAGATCGACTTGGCATCATTTAGCGGCCATACGCATATACTTGTGGTAGTCGATTACTACACAAAGTGGATGAAGGTAACAATCTGATCTCACACAATAATTCTCATGAAGAATGACATCATCAGTTGTTAAGGGTTCCCACATGCTATCGACATTGGCAATGGGACGCCCTTTGAAATCTAAGGATGAAAGACTTCCTCGAGAAACTTAAAATCAGAAGACAAATCTACAAGCTCATGTTAAAATCCCATCAACATGAGTGCTGACAGAGAATGAAGCCGAAGAAAAAAAAGTCATATTGTGATTACAACAAGTACTGCCGCATCTATCAGACTCAGGGGGTAAGGCCCAAGGATCGGAGAAGCTCTTCCGGGAGGCATCCTTCCAACTCACCAATATGAGGGATGGATCTTCCCGAACCAATTAACGCTGACAACGTGAAAATCTCTCACAGGTAAGCCAATCCAACCTTATCAAGAGTTACATTAGTAGACCTAAAGTCAAGAGGTCAGGGCTTAGACCTCTGAGAAATCCTTCCCGTCCACCAATAAGTGTTCCAAATAAAGGGCTCAAAAGCCTAAGAAAAAGGGAATAGAGCAAAATAAAAGGGAAAAGAAAGAAAAAAAGAAAAATATGGGTTAAAAAAGGGCACGCAACCCAAGAAAAAAGAAAGGTTAACCCAAGAAACACATCCATCCATCCTATCCACCTCAGAAGGGTCTGTAGCTAAGGCCGACAGCTCTGCCATTGTGACTTAAGATAAGGGTCGAAAGGCTACCATCGGTTGGCAATGACGGATTCTCGACCTCTGGCCGCCTCATTTATGAAAAAACAAGACAAAAAAAAGATGTGCCTAAACAAAAAGACAGAGTGAAAACCCGAAACAACACTCTGAGTAAAAATAGTGGGCACATAACGGACTTAGTGAAAACCCGAAAGGGCGCTAAGGGTAAAAACAGCACAACTGCCAAGGGGTAGGCAAGATCAAACACCCGAACGTGGTGAAAACCTGAAAAAGCACCACGGGCAAAAATGATGAGTAAGCCGGACGTAGTGAAAACCTGAAAGGGCATTGCGGGTATTAGTGGCTAAAAAATATAACAGGTTCATGAAAGATTCGAGTGACATGAGGATTTAATGGAAGCAAGGATGACAGCCATGAATCAAGAATTCTTTTAAGCTCTGCCCAAACTCTAGGGGAATGATACCATTACGCACTAGTTTAAGGGGATCAGGACCCTTGGTGAATAATTAAGAAAATCGAGTATAACATTAGGCTGAGTCAAATATTCTAATTCCTACATCTAAAAGTAAAATTTCAAATCATGTACAGACAGACAGACATTTGGCACAAATTCTAATTTCATGCATGATTTGCATACATATATTTAAAAAAAATCATTTCTCCTTATTCATATATATGGAAAAAAAATCATAAAAGGCTTTCAAAATAAACATCATTCAAACCTCAGGTCAACTCACAGAGTGCCTCCTGCAAACGCTTTTTACCTGGTCATTCCTCCCAAAAGGTAAGTATCTCTCCTCCTCTTCCAATACTTCAATCCTTTCGCTAAAGTGCTTTCCCTCCTCATAGGTGTTGAAGGTCCATCAACCACAAAGTAGCATCATCTGCTGGTACGAGACAAGATGCAAAGATGGGCAGTCGACGCGCCATGGCAATTAGGATCATTGTATCAATCAAGAGTACACCACAAGCTAAATGTAGCGAGGTAAGTATGCATTTTCAATAAAACCGGTCTCGATCTCAAACATTTATATGAGATCCGGGTCATTCCAGAAAAATAAAAATATATATACTTCAAAAATCCCCAAAAAAAGTTGTGGTCGAAGACCTTAAACTATGTTGGGATCAAGTCGTGGGTGATTCTCAATAAAATCGGCGTCAATTTCGACCATTCGGGGCGAGATATGATGACCCGAATCTTTTCTAAAAAACACCAAAAAAAATGTACTTCATCACCTGTACAAAGTTTGGGTCTGAAGACCTTAAACTATGTCGGGATCAAGATCCTGAGGGATTTTTAATAAAAACTGGCATCGATCTTAACCATCAAAATTAAGATCGATGATTCAGAATATTTTTCAAAATCACGAAAAAAAATTCAGTCTTATTCCCAAGTTTTGGGTCCGAATACCTTAAACTACGCTTGAAATCAACATCCCGAGAGATTTTTAATAAAAACCGACATCGATCCCAACCGCTCGAGCCAAGATCTGATGACCTAGATCATTTCGAGAAAATACAAAATGATGTGTTTCCATCATCCGTACAAAGTTTTGGGTCCTAAAAACCTTAAACTACGTCAGGATCAACATCCCGAGAGATTTTTAATAAAAACCGGCATCGATCCCAACCGCTCGAGCTAAGATCTGATGACCTAGATCATTTCGAGAAAATCACAAAAAGATGTGTTTCCATCATCTGTACGAAGTTTTTGTCCGAAGACCTTAAACTATACTGGGATTAACTTCTCGGGGGACTTTCTTGCTTCAAAAAAAAAAAAAACGGCATCAATCCCGGCCCTTCGAGTCAAGGTTCGATGACCCGGATCATTTCAAAAATACCAAAAATATTTTAAGCTTTCCATAAAAGCCAACACCAATCTCGACCTCTCAAGTTAAGGTCTGAAACTTTCTAAAAAACAAACAAAAAAATTCAACTTTGATTGCAACTGCATAAATCAATCCCCAGTGATTCAAAGACCTTAAACTACACTGGGATTAATTTCTCGGGGGCTTTCTTTCCTAAATTGTTCCAGACATGACTGACATTTGATCGTACGGGTGTCCGGAGTTCTCTAAGCAGGTAAGGGTTGAGGCGGGCAGAGCCCCGCAATCCTGTTCGTGTTGAACGCACCGTGATAAACAACCTTGATTTGGAAGTCGTTGTTAGATCTGACAGATGTTCCTTATTCCTAAAACTCATGAAGGGGATTAAGGCAATTGGGAGGTGCAGCGCACCCTCACAGAATTGAGAGCAGCATAAGACCCCAAACTGGATTAATAAAGGAAAATATGAGGATGTGGCTCGTTTTGTGGCCAAAAGAGTTCGTCGGACGATACGTGGTCTATGCGCATTGCACATGAGGAACAGACAACTTTGTGGGTGTGTTAACTGAAAACCCTCAATCCCTTCATCCGAAGAGGTAAAACTATGGCACTTAACTGTGTGAGACTCATCTTGCTCGCTAATGTAAAATGGATCGGGCGCCTTACCAATAGGAGAAGCTGGAAATGGATGAAAATCTGACAAAACACCAAAACATTGCAAAATTAGCCTTCACAATCACAAGAATATTTCCTTTATTTTCAATAACACCGATCTTCATCCTGACCACTCAGGAAGAGATTCGGATAAGATATTTACAAAACCACATAAACATTTCTACTGTTTTCAATAACATCAATCTTCATCCTGACCACTCAGGAAGAGATTTAGATCAGATATTTACAAAAACCACAAAAACATTTCTACTATTTTCAATAACACCAATCTCCATCCCAATCACTCAGGTAAAGATTTAGATCAATACTTGTAAAAAAACACAAAAATTGTCACTATCTCCAGCAAAGCACTTCAGGAGTCTCAAACTCCGCTCATCCACTTCACAGTATTGGGATGATGGATTCGATCATCCATAAATTGGAATCTTGACCAAAACTATACAACCAGACACCATCTCAATCACATCCATTCCTCAGAAGAGTATCTTGAGGTTGCCACCCAAAACCTCCTTTCATCCATTCCCAGCAACAAAATGTTGTGACGATAGACTTGATCGACCACGGGTCAGGATCTTGACCAACCCGCTAACCAAACATCCACTTAAAAAAGAAAATCTCCAGGGAAACAAAATCCTACAAGTAATAAGCTAAGTTCTCTACATCCCCAGCAAAAGCCAAATCATTGAAGTGAAAAAGAACGAGTCAAACCATGCATCCACATACATCAGCATCCATCACATCAATCATCATGTTTATCTGCTTTCAAAATAAAAGTCGGTTCACCAAAGATCCCACAGGCATCCTTAGTGAAGGCAAGTGCAAATCAGATTTCCTTTTCAAAATCATAACTATATATATATATCCCTATTTGCAAATAAAAACCCCACAGAATATAACTCCCCAGAGTGGGTATCTTTTCAAAAATCCAAAAATATTTTCTTAGTAGAACGTTCGGTCTCCAAGATACTAAGAGATCTTCCATATCTCTGGGTAGGAGCTGATGCAAAAATCAAATAAGATTTGACATCTCGCGATTTGCCAGAAGACCTGTCGAATCTAATGCACTCAAAGTACGGTCAGCTTGAACTCCAGTGTCAGGACAGTCGTACCAAATGCCAGATACGAAAAGATGAAAATCAAAAGACTCGGTCAAAGAAACCATCCGAATGGTGGAAACGATGAATTGTAACCCAAGTATCAAAACCAGAAGATTGGGTGGAAAAAGTTCACCCACACATACCTAGGTGTGGATGCCTGAAGTACCTTGACTGAGTCCAAGTTGGAGTAGTGGATTACCTGTAAGGCCGCTTAGACGCAGGGCAGCTAACCACTTTGACAGTCAAGCAAAACAAGTACTCCTGGAGTGATCCGAAAAAGCAACGAACAATCAATCACAAGGTCAGTAACATCGTAAGACTATAATAGACGCAGAGGCTCTGCTGCACATTTTCGATGTTAGTATCGATTAGGAATGGAAGGGTTGCGATTGGGTACCCAAGTTACAGCTCATGCAGGGACAATCGCAACGTTTTCTCCAAACTCCTGCGGTATGTGCGAGTTATCTATTTTCAGACAATCAACTGACACATATACAAAGGCAAGCAAAGATTTTAGGTCCATGATTTATGAATGACCGGGTCAGAAGTGGGATGTCCACTCGCTTTGACATTCGGTTGCACTGCAACCTCTACCAAAGAGGGGCATCTATAGACACCCCACCTTCGGCTATAATGTTAATTGAGACGGCTAGATGGATGGAGGTCCACACCCTTAAACTCCATGTCCAAAACCAGCCAAACCCATCCTTGTAAGCCATAATCCATAGCCTAACTCAAGCCCGAACCCAATCAACTCACCCCTCAACATCATCCCGGAAAACCATATATAGAAAAAAAATCAGCCCAAAAATCCCCAAAAAGTCAACCTTTTCGAGTCAACTCGCTCAGTCAAATAACCGAGTCAACCCACTGAGTCAGTGCAACCCTCACACCCAGTCGACTCACCTTGTCAAAACCCATCTTTCAAACCCAGTTGACTTACCTAGTTTCAAGCTGCAGCTTCAGAGCAGCTCCAAACCCGGACCTTCAACCATTTTCTGCTTCAGGCTCGGAGCAAGTACACTCCGAAGCTGAAGCAAGATGACCATACGAGCAGCCATCTGATGGTTGCCCGTCCCTATTTACAAGAGTTGCCACTCTCCACAGCTATAAATACCCCCTCCCTTTCTCATTTCTAGCATTCATCAGCTTCGAGTCCTTTGTGAAAAGTGACTCATCTCCACCCCTTTTAGCCCATTTCCTCCACCAAGGAGAGCCCGAGTGAGAAGAGTCTAGCTCTGGTCCAGCCCAACCTGACCCTGGTTCAAGTCTCTCAAGATACCCAAGTCCTGATCTAGCCACTCGAAGCCAACCCTCGCAATACCTCCGTCCATCCAGCGATTCTCATATCAGTATCATCTCATTCGCATCTAGCATAAGTGCAACATTTACTATTCTTCTAACTCCCCTGCTTATCATTCCACTACAATCACTTGATCAGGCCTTAGCGTATGCTCTGGAGTTTGCTAGTTTGCCCGGAATTCATTCATCAGAAACTCTGACCGATCAAACATACAGTATGCATCTCGCATAAAGCACCTGTCAGTTCGAGCGTATGCTCTGGGTTTGCTTGTTAATGAAACCTGCTTATCAGAAACTCTTACTGTTCAGACCTACATTCATGCATCATATCATTCATGAGAATGTATGAGGAATAAATTAAGACTTTTAAGTATTAGTTCGATTCTGTGAAGTAAAGACTGTACCTCAGTACGGGCAAAGTGGGTGCCTAACACCTTCCCACCCTGTAACCATGATCCCTTAACTTGAATATCTGACCAGAGATAAAAAAGAGTCATTTTAGAAGAAGGAATCTTTAGATTCTCTTCTCTAACGTTTTTACGAGGTCTAGCCGACTGTAGATTCGAAGTAACTAGCTAGTCGCGACTCTGGTCTTATACGAACTCATCCAAACATATCTAGTTTAGCACGACAACCGAAAGGCCATCGAGAAAGAGGTGAGCCAGTGGCATAATGGTGATTCGTGCATACCCCTTTTCGAAAGGGAGGGTTGGGAGCGCAGAAAGACGAGCGTCCACACTGTCCAAACATGTTGGAAGAAACTTCAAACTGCTTTTTTTTGGGTGTCTAACCAGTCGGATAGACTGGTCCGACCGATCTGACCAGTCTGAGTTTGGACAGTGGAGGCAGCAAAGGTCCCTGGATTGTCATGACCGGCCATGGACATTGGGGGCCGACCTGTCACGACAGGCTGGCTATGTACACGTTTTCTTACGTAAATACGCAGATTTGCATAAGTAATTTCTAATTTTGGTTTGTTGCCTATATAAACGGGTTATAACCGAGATTAGGAGTAATCCTAAGGTGTCCAAGGTTTCCTAAGTGTATTAGGGAGGGGAGAGTGTTTTGAGAGAGAGAGAGAGGGAGAGCTTGCGTTTTCTCGAGGTTTTCCTTGCTTGTGGGCTGTCAATCTCTGTAATCTTCTAAATCATAGTGGATCGCTTTGTGTCATGGTTTTTTACCCAGTTGCGGGGTTTTTCTACGTAAAATCGGATTGTCTCTTGTAGGTTAAATGGTCGTGTGATTGGTTACGTTGTGTTTCTCATTTGATCGCAATATTCTGTTGTGTGTGTTCGACTTTTACTTCCGCTGTCAGCATTTTATTCCCAATAAGTGGTATCAGAGATAAAGTTGGGGTAGGAGCAAAATTCAGGATTTGAGACGAGAACATGAGATCAAGCATGAGGTTCGAAGTAGAGAAGTTATTTGGCAAAAATAACTTCAAACTATGGAAGGTGAAGATTGAATCCTCCTAGTTCAGTAAGGGCTTGACGAAGCTCTTGGAAAACGATCCGAGGCTATGAAAGAGGATAAGTGGACGAAGCTTAATAACAAGGCTAAAACCTCGATCATGTTGTGCCTTACGGATGATGTCCTCTATAATGTCATGAATGAGAAGATTGTGGCTGATACGATTGTGAAGTTAGAGAAGGTCTACGCTAATAAATCTCTAGAGAACTAGATGTATCTGTTGATGCAGTTGTTCACCTTGAGGATGACGGAGGGGGCGGATGTGGAGGACCACTTAAGCACGTTCAATTGGCTGGTTTGCAAGTTGGTGGAGATATATGAGTCGATGAAGGAAGAATATAAAGCATGCATCCTATTGAATTCTCTTCCAAATTTATATGAGTCATTCAGGGACTCTTTGTGAGCAAGGAGGGAGACCATAAACATTAAGACCATTATCTCATCGAAGACGATAAGAAAGAAAAGTGGTGACGTGGGTTCTCATTCTTTCTTAGAGGCACTGATTATGAGGAGGCAAAATTCTGAGCATGGTGGGTGATATTCTAAATCGGGGTCTAAAGCCAATGGCAAAGGGAAAGCCAATGTGTGGTGCTGAAATTGTGGTCAGGAAGGTCACATGAGAGGGGATTGTCAGAATCCCAAGTTGAAGCAAGAGAAGTATGAAAATTCTTCTAGAGAGGGAGCTAATACCGTAGAGGGCGGTAGCGATCTCTGTGAAGTTATGACTGTATCTAGCAAGGGATCTCACGGTAGAGAGTAGATCCTAAATTCAGGTGCTTCATGTCACGTTTGTCCTGACCGAAGTTCATTCATGACATACAAGGAGTATGATGGTGGATCGGTGTTTGTGGGCAATGGCTACTCTCACAAGGTAATGGGTATTAGTACGGTACGTATTAGGATGTTTGATGGGATCGAATGAGTCCTAAAAGATGCAAGGCATGTCCACAAGATGAAGAAGAATGTGATCTCTCTTGATGCACTTGATGCGAAAGGGTACGTGTTCATCGGCCTACGATTGTTGTTGTAAAGTGATGAAGGGGGCACTCGTATGGATGAAAGCACGGAGGTGTGGCCATCTTTACAAGTTGATCGAGAGCACAGTTTTACGGTAGAGTTGCAGGGATTGGTATCGAGATCCACAGGTTGCTATTTGCTCGTATGTGGCAAGTGCCCAAGGGCCACATGAGAAGAGCGGAAAAGGAAGTGAAAGTGCAAAGATATGGTTGATTGAGGCACAATAAGCGGTGAAGCTATGTTGAAGTTGATATGATGAAGAAAGCAATGATGGTTTGATTCGACTGTTTGAAGCCTCAATGGAGATTGTTGGAAGAGACTTCAAATTGTTGTTTTTTTGTGTCTGACCGGTCGGACTGGTCTGAGTTTGGACAGTGGAGGCAGCAAGATGCCTGAACTGTCATTACCGGTCATGACCGATCGGACAGTGGTTTCTAATTGGTGTAAGTAGTTTCTAATTTTGGTTTGTTGCCTATATAAATAGGTTGTAACTGAGATTATGAGTAATCCTAAGGTGTCCAAAGTTTCTTAAGTGTATAGGGAGAGGGGAGAGTGTTTAGAGAGAGGGAGAGAGAGCTTGGGTTTTCTACGGCTTTTCCTTGTTTGTGGGCTATCAATCTCTGTAATCTTTTGAATCATAGTGGATGGTTTTGTGCCGTGGTTTTTTACCTGTTGAGGGGTTTTTCCATGTAAAATCGGATTGTCTCTTGTGGTTGAAAGCTTGTGTGATTGGTTACGTTGTATCTCTCATTTGATCGCAATATTTTGCCGTGTGTGTTCGGTTTTTGCTTCCGCTGCCGGCGTTTTATTCCCATCAAAATAGGCCCTTAGCATGTATTGTCATGCCCCAAAATTCGGAACCCGAGTACAACAACCCAAAGCCCGAGTTCCAGGGTGTGAATTGAAAATTCGAGCATAGATTCTTTGATATTCCATTCCACACATCGCGCAACTAAAATAAATCCCAAATATAAAGTTTCTTTTCCACTAATGTCTTATTACATTGAATTTTATAAATAAATCGACTACGGTTGGCGCTTGAATAACACGTGACCATCTAACTATTCTGCTCCATCTACGTCTTTTTCTTCCTGAAGACCTGCAAGAACTGTGGTGATTTTGGTGAGCTAAAAGCCCAGTGAGGTCATTTCCATCACAGGTAATATTCTAGTTAATAAGAGATAGGATGCGAATAATCAACGGATAGAATTGTATGAAATATACGAGGATGAGATTATGATTGATACACTTTATGATTTATTATAAATGGAATATGATTATCATGATGTCATGTATGTTATGATACGTGTGAGAGCAATAAACGTCTAGGAACTCGCTGCCACTGAACATTAGGAATCTATCGCAAATTAACCATGCTCACCTAATCGGTACAGCGAGGCGGCAAATAAACCATGCACGCCAGTGGGCAAATCAACATGCACCACTCATCCAACCGAGTAAATCAACCTTGCTCATTAAGTGAAACGACCAGAACTCGCTGCCACTGAACATTAGGAACCTATCGCAAATCAACCATGCTCACCTAACCGGTATAGCGAGGCGGAAAATCAACCATGCACGCCAGGAGTCAAATCAACCATGCTCATGTTCTGTCGTAGTATATAAAAGATGTATATGAATGTCATGAGTTATGGAAGCACTTCTTCAAGCATACGATGCATATCAAACTCAATTCCAATCACACCATGCATGTGTTTACCTTCATTCAAGTGATTCTTTATCTAAACATTTAGTTTGTTGTAAATTAAAGAAACTGAGAAGATGGTCGTGTAAGGTAACCTATGTCAAGTTTGTCTAACATCTTGATATGCAAAACTAGAGAGGATAATTTGGGAAAAACATCAAGAATGAACAATTATGAGACGATATTTAAGAACAAATATTGGATTTGGGTCCCATACCTAAGATCCCCTTACAAATGACAGGGAAGAATAAAGACAATATTAAAAGACTTTATTAAGGAAGCGAGTTGGAAAACGGATTCCTTACCCAAAATCCAATTGTTAAACAACAGAAAAAGGACATAAGACTTGGAATATAACAATAAGAGAATCAAGGAAAATCAACCAGAAAATCGTGAGATGAATCACTCACAGATTAATGATTCCTAGGTTTCAAATAATTTCCAGCTTGAATCTAAGTTGACTCAGCGAGTCGACTCGGTGTAGAGAAGAAATCTCTTCTTCTTTCTTTTTCTTTCTTCTTTCTTTCTCCTTCCTTCTTCTTTCTTCTTTCTTTCTTTCTTCTTCTTCTTTGCTGGAAGTTCTCCCAGCAACAGGAACAACAACAGTGGGTGGGTCCCCCACTGGTTAGAGAGACCACACGACCTCTCTCTCCTCTCTCTCTAATGGCTCTCTCTCTCCTCTCTGACGGCTCTCTCTCTCTCTCATTGCTCGATCTGATGAAGAGGTAGGGAACATTCAGGGGGTTTTATCACTCCTTGAAGTCAGTGGATAGGGAGGACGTTGAGAAGGGACGGTCTCGGTTTGATGTGGCTTGCGTCTTACACAAGGAAAAGGGGATGTCGTTTCGAACAGCTGCTAAAGACTTGCATGGATTCTCAGTTGGAGTCGGAAATCCACGTAGTGGGGAATGGACGGTCTGGATTAATGCCATATAACAAGGAGTCGGAGGTTTGGACGGTCAGTCGTTTACGGAAGTCTTACGGACGCTATTTGAGTTGGAGAAGGAAACAATTGCTTTCCGGAGATGCTTAGCACATGGAACCCATTGGGGATCTAGGTGGGGTCCACACCAGAATCTGGAAAAGATCTTAGCAGTCTATGCAATGGAGATCCGAAGATCTTGAAGTTCTAAAATCTGAACGGTAGTTTGAGGAGGGTTGGTTACTCGGTTGATGGAAGAAAAATTCAAGATGAGTTCTGTCATGATGAAGAGAAAATAGTTGGACGGCTTGGATTTTCAAGATGGGGTCCACTGATGGACGGCGTTGAACGTCCGGACGGACAGCGAATGCCGCTGTCACAGAGTCGAAGGAGTCTTCTCACTCCTCCGCTCGATCCGCACGGTCAAACGCGTGACACACGCTGGCCATGTACATGGGTCCCACGATGATGAATGGGACAAATTCAGTCCATTCATCAGGTAGGCCACAAAATTTTAGGGCATGACACAAAAATGAGGCAGATCTGAGGTTAGATGGCCCACTTATGGCCCAATTTCTGATTAGGGTATTTGTAGGATGATCGGAGGGCTGAAATTTGACGTGTACGGTTAAAATATGCCCCTAAACTATTATATAAATTTTTGTGTGAAAGTGATCGCCAGAAATCACAAAACTTAAAAATGGCCGTTTAACTTAAGTTTAACTAATGGCATTTTCGTAATTATTGTAAATTTGTGAGTTTTGTGAAATCTAATACTTTTATACTATTCTAGGGTTTATTCTAGGCAACTTTAATAAAAGGACCATACCCTAAATCCCTACGAATTATTTAATATTAATTTATCAATATTAAAGTTATTTAATTTATTAAATAATTAACTAACTTATAATTTAAATTATTCTAAAATCCTTGAGTGCTATAAACATGCCTGAGGAGGTTCATTGGGTTGAAAAATCAATGATCTAAGCATATGTCTGGTGATAGATGAGATGTACGGATCAGATTTATGGACAGACATGTGTACAGTGCGATGTAAAGATTGAACGGCGAGTTTACGTTGATCGCGTAGTTCAAAATCAAAGTGGATGGTTAGATATTCGTGTCTAGAAACGATAGATCATTCTAACGGTCCATCTATTGACTTAACTAAGTACATTAAGTTTTCAGAGTCTTAAAAGTGTCAGGATATGTATAAAAGTGTATACCTGTGTGTATGTGTGCGAACAACTAGGCCTAAAATTTGATTTCTCGCGTGTGAACACGCACTTGTGTATCTACTCGTGTGCCTAAATTTTTGGGGTATTACATGTATAGTCCATCGACCACTTGAACAATGATGTATTATCATGTTGTATGTGTTATCATTGTTTTTCTCTTTCTGCATGTAAAAGAGTGCTTAAAAACTGCATACATGTCAGTGCAGGATATCATGTGTAGTACATGACTTTACATGCATCCAAATCATCCTTGGGCTAAGTAGCATAAAAAAATTCTCCTTGAGTTCCTTTTTCTTTTTTAGGAAGATGGCCCACTAGTAGAACAATATGGTATCTATGTATAAGTGACAAAGAAATGAACCAATCAAGCCCCTTCATCTAGTTTGCCATACCTTAGATAGCTTTTCTAAATACACAGACATCTAATTATCATATGCATTTAAAAAGTGACTTTAAAAGCAAGGATATAAAATAAAAATAGTTAAATGGACAAACATTTATTAAGTGAATTTGAATGATTGTGATGAATGGGAGCGACTCCACGTGGTTTTCAAAACATAAGCTATTCATGATAGAGCCTATTATATGGACGACTTAGATCAATAAATGTCCTAGCCACATGCACTATAGAGAGATGATTCTACCATAATTTGATTCTACATGCTATATTGTATCGACAAGAGCGCTTTTCAATGAGACACACACTAATTGGTGCTCTGCTTTATTGTGGTTCAACCGACTCTACTGTGTCCTTTCTCATGTAATAGATGGGAGTACAGCTTAGGTTGGGTCAACCTAAACCTAATTAAAGGTTAGGTTGGGCTTGGGTTAAAAATCTTCAGGTGGAAACCCCTTAAGTCGAGACTTTAAGCAACTCGATTCAACCCGAATTCAGTATCATATATATTATATATATTACATATAAATGTCATTTACCTCTATTTACTTTGTTAGTGCACTTTTCTGTGGCATACTAGTGCACCTTGTTTGTCAATCACTTAGGTCAGTGGGTCTAGTGTCGGTTGAGCTTAATGAAGACAAAGACCGAAGACTCAAGTGGCCCTGCTGCATCAAGGAAGAAGAAACAGGTAAAAGTGATGCCTTGATGTGCCTTAACCTTGACCAAAACATAAACCCCAACCTCTTTGATGACCTTGACCATCTTAGGAATACACTTAGTCGTCATAGATTGGCTTTAGGTGTCCCAAAAGATCATCCTAACATTGGCCATTGAGTGGGGTTGTGATGAAGTTGGGTCAGCAAATAAACTGGCTGAACCCTGGCCTGTCCGACCGGTCTTGATCGGTCGGTCCAGTCCAGTCGACCGGTCAAGACCGGTCGGATAGGCTCCTAGTCCAAACAGCAACCCACTATGTGTGTAGGCCATTGGGGCCGACCGGTCTTGACCGGTTGGACAGTTCCCCCTCTAGACAGCAACATCCACTGTCCTCAACGGCCTTTGGCCGACCGGTCGGGGACCGATCGGGACAGGTCGGTAGAGCCGTTTTTTTTGCCCATTTGAGCACCTTTTATAAAGGGGCTTGGCTTATTTTAAGGGGTAATCAAAGGGATTTCGAGAGGAGTGAAGCCACCATTGTTGGAGACCATTTGAGGCTCATTCCTAACCTATGCAAAGGCATCTTCATTGTGCTTTAACACAAGCTTAGAGCATTCCAAGCTCATGAAGAAGATGACCTTCATCCCCTCTTGATCTCTAAACTTTGGACCTTCCTTGATAGGCATATTTTTGTCCAAAACTATAAGATGAGATCGTTGTAGGAGAGAATCTCTAGGCAACCCATTCCCATTAGTTGTAGAGTTCTCAAACCTACCCTCCTATCACCTTAGGCATCTCAAAGGCATCACAAGCAAGGCGATTGATCCAGTGTAGCTGAGGCACTGGTGACGCAATAGGCAACATGATCGTGGGAGCAAGGGAAGCTGATTGAAGCAAGGAGAGCGAAATCAAGCAACCCAAACCGGCACTGAACAAGGACTCATCCGACAAGTAAGGTTGTCTTTATTGAGGGTCCATCTACTAAATTTCCTTTGGGAGTTAAGTGTAGAGTTTGTTAGTCAAACTTGATCTAGGGACGTTGGCCGTTCCCTGGCCTGTTTGTCTGCCTAAAGACTAGGGTTGTTTGGCACTCCTTGGCCCGTTAGCCAGGCCTAAACAAAGTCTTCAAGGGGGAGCCTCCAACACGGGAGTGAACGTGCGTCGGGTTGAGAGTTAGCCTGTGTCTAAAACTCTGATTATGGTTGAGAGGTGAATCGGTAAAACCTCAGTGTAAAGGTTGAGAGGTGAATCTCAATTAAAACCTCCGATAGTGAATGCCGGTGTGCTTAAAGGAGTTGAGTACTTGAATCGGGAGTGGAGTAGACCCAAAGTCGAACCACTATACATGCTTGTGTTTGTGATTATTTTGAGCACATTGATATCTTAGCATTATAAGTTTAATTGTTTAATTATGAATGTTTGATAGGAATGTATGCTAGGCACTAGATAGGCACATCCACACACAAGATGCACTTTCACTAATTGTGTAGACTTGAGCTTATTGATCCATTCTCATAAGTCTACATAGGTTGCATAGGTTAGGAGCTTGATTAGTTAAATCAACTGTTTACCTATGCATGCTTAGACTAGGTTGTTTATTGCTTAATCATATGCTAGTCTTGTGATTGGACCCACTTAGGCTTGAAAGCTGAAGTGTTCTTACTTACTTAGTTTAATTTGTTAAATTGTGTAAGTAAGCGACAAGAATTTCAAAAGGTCCTAATCACCACCCCCATAGGCCTTAGCCATAATTCTAGTTGCTCTTTAAGCTTTCGCACATACGAAGGTATTGTGTTAGACTACCGACGTACTTTCATACCTCTAGTTCCCTCCATTTACATCCATCTACTGTCCATTAAAATTGCCCCATACATAAGTTATGACTAACGAAAATGATATAAATGAAAAATCATGGCTTGCATGGGAATGGAGTTCGTGATTGGAACCAATCATGTTGTGTATTTGTGTTCACAATCTCCACATGCGAGGCACACATTGAGTGCAACTGTATGGCACACGAATTGCCTAGATAAGTTTGTGAGACTTAAAGTCACCACAAGCCAATATAGACCTTAGAATCTATGATCAACTTGACCTACAAAATTGCTTTGGATTGGAGAATCGGAGATCCCCCAACCAAGATGATTCCTGAATAAGGTATATGACCTGGTATTATAAGCAAGGACGTTGGTGATAGAGAAGGAAGGGGTTAGGGACCATTTTCTGCCCACACATTCGTGTATCATTTGCTTTGTGGCATTTTAGGATCTTTGGAGATTTTGGGGATTTTGAATGACCTTATACTAATTGACTAGCTAGTTGCGAACAATATCATAAATCAACTTGTAAACCACTACTCAACTCGAATTAACACTAGAGAGATTGTGATGTCTCACTTTGGTTGGATTTGAAGAGATAGCAGTTGCAAATGATAAAATGGGATAAATATAATGCACTGGGAAGTAAAAAAGAAATAAAAATGTTCAAGTGATGCCTAATTTCTAATACATCAGGATTAGAGAGTTTGGCAAAGTATGGAGCATACAATCAAGAGTTAAACTATAAACAGAGGATGGATGGAAGGAACGATGTGCAAATATAAAGACAAAAAATAAAATGGACAGTCGGATGATCACTCATGCATGTGGAGACATGGGAGGAGGAAAAGAGAGCTATAATGCTCTTCATAAGAGAAAATGATCATAGATCTTGGATCCCAACCCTATTCCGTTGATCTTGAACTATAGAGATGGCTTGGATGCTTGTATAGACTAAGTTGAAAGGGCTCAGATGAATGGGCACTTTTCTCTACTCTCACTCTCGCTCTTATTCTCAATCTTCTCTCACTATATTCACACGCTCTCAAGCATGAGAAGTTGTTGAAACGAGAGGGTTGGCCTTCATTTGTAAAGGATGACCTGATTTTTTGGTAATAAGTAACAACTTGAATGGCAAACTTGAGTGATTTCACGGGTTTGGAAACATGTGGTATCTTAGGGCCCCACCCACCCTCTGAAGTGGTAAAATGGCAATTCTATGGGTGGCAATATCATTGTTGCCCAACCACCAAATCTTTTTTACAGTTGTCCTAGAGATCTTTGTAAATATGCGTGGATTATCATTGCCCATGGACAACAACGATTTAGAGTTTGTCTTCCAAAATTTCCTGTGAAGTTCAACGGCTATGTGGGACCTTAGGCCTTAGTATGAATTTGGTTTTTGGGTTGGATGGATAATCTTGTGGATAAATGGGCTCCTAATTGGGCTACCAAGTTGTTGGTTTCCTAAGGGCTTGTTTGGTACATCGGGCTTAGGAGGGATCAAGTGGGATGAAATTGCATTTAGTTCCATGCAAATTTCATTGGACATTTGGAGACACAACAAGGAATGGGATTATGTGGAAAGGAATTGCATTTGGTTACATGCGGGATTTCTGGTGGGTTATGAAATCTACTACATTTGTGGACCCCACATCGATGCATGTGTTTTGTCCATGCAATCTGTCCATATGCATCATTTATGCATGACATTTGAGTTATATAGTATGCAAGGGATCAACATTAGTTATGAATTTGGTTCGCTGATTACAAATCCACCGTCCACTAGACAGGGTTTTGCTTAATACGATGTCTTTGTTTGAGGAGGAATCCGATCTCAAACATGGGATTGGATGATCAAATACTCTGTATTTTCAGACATGCAATCATTGTGCAATAATGATGTTAATCCCATCTAATGCAAATTCATACCATTAAATCCCACAGGCCAAACACGGCTTGAGGGTTTTAAGCTTCTTAGCCATTTGTTTCGGTTTAAGATAGATGCATGGTTTGTTAGGATAAAGTGTTCATGGGACCTTATGTTGTATAGAGTTGTATGAGGTTCATAATCATAATTGTCCATGCATGAAAAATATGGTTCGTAATTGGGAAGAGCCTAGGGGAGAGTGGTCGATGCTTTTCGGACAATATCTTTGTAAAGTAATGAGCTTCTTTTTAATCCACTATTTTAATTTTATTTAATAATATTAATTGGTGATTGCAGGCGTTACCTTGTTAACATTATTTTGGCACTTACTTGTATTACCTTGAGGGTCTATCTAGCAAGTGTTGCAGTATTGCATGGATAATGTTATCCGGATATAACTACTTTTACAATGATTGTGTTATCATGATAACACATATTTGGTATAATATTGACTATTGGTATATGCCTCTATTGATAATGCTACATGTTGTCTAGATGACACAGTTTGCCATATTGTATGTAATGAAAAAAAGTGCTTTAAATTTATTTTTAAAATGTTTAAATTAATCATATTAATATTTATTCAGCGAAGTTTTATTAATTTGCTAGTAATATCAAAAAAATAAAAAAACAATAGTTCAAAATTTTAGACTATGCATTAAAATATTGATAATTAATTAATTAATCATTTAACCTATATACATATATGTGTGTGTAACCCCCCACGCATCACACACACACACACACACACACACACACACACACAATCCCCCATGCACACACACACACACATATCATTGATATGAAGAGGAAAAGTTCAAAATTTTATACAATATAAAAAATACTAATAATTCATTAATGAATCATTTAGCTTGTATACATGCGCATACATACACATGTCAATGTGATGCCCCAAATTTCATAGCCTGAGTTTTAGTACTTTTGCTTTGAAATCCCTAGTGTTAGCTTAGGGAAAGTACACATGGTTACATATTGTATATTCAACATTATTCACATTTATTTGGTATGCATAAAACAAAAGTAAGATAAATTGAAATTTGAGAATCCATTTCCCACCACCACAACAATCCAAAAGTGTCCTCCCAGCCAGGGACTTGTTACAAACCAAATTATTTCCTACTAAACTGTAATGCAATTAACTACTAATTAAGCTTGAAAAGCTTCATCACCTCCACAGGCTCCCCGCTCAAATCTCTGGGTAAAACATCATGCTCCTCTAGTTCTCCATCGTCTATTGGTGCATACTCGAATACACATAAAAAGAATGAGTTTCGATTTCAGTGAAAACTTTCCATCAAGATTTTCACATCCACCATCACGGTATAGTACAGTTTTCAAAATAAATAAAACAATTACAATAATCATATGACAATGTGAATCTTGACTAATGCATGAATCCATAAATGCACATCAACCTGGAGATGCACATTCAGTTGATGATGTGAGTAAAACTCATGATGCAAAAAGAAATGTCATATGATGTCCCAAAATCACTAAGGACGTACATTGGCGTTGTCTGGTAAGTCATTAAATGACCCGGTATCACATGGAACATGCGTCGGCATCATGACCCGACATCACCAAGGACGTACATTCACATTATGATTTAGCATCCCAAGTGAACATATGTCAGAAAAAAATGCCATGAATGCATGATTAGCCGAGCTTTTATTAATCCAGTTTATATACAACCAATTATGAAAACTTCTTTATATTTAATGGTCATTCAACTCATCAAAACATGATCAATTAATTATCCATGTAAATACAGTCCCGCATGGACATCAATAAAAGGGCAAACCCATGATGCAAGTGAATGGCCATAAAATAATATAAAATCACAAGGAACATATATTAACATCATGACTCAATATCACTAAGGACATACATCGGCATTATGATCCGCCATCTTAGGTGACATGCATTGGGATAGTTGTTTTCTAATCAGGGATTCAATTGAATAGGTATTTTAGAGGATATAGACATGGATTTATCTATAGGTTTGTATCTCATCTCTAGAAAATGAGATAGAGGATGAACACCTTCATAATGGAGCCTAGAATGCTCATTAGAGTGATTAATCACAAAAAGGGTGTCACGACTCTCTTTGGTTTGGAGTCTAAGTGATGAATAAATAGTGGAGAATCACCTAGGCTCTAATTGCACTAAAAGGCCATCATTTTGTCTAAAAATCGAAACTCATTTTATAGAGAAAAAGTTTCCAACAACTACAAAATGAATAGTTCGATTTGATCGATCGAGTCTTCGATTGGATCAAAGGCCCATTCGTTAGGATCGAACCGACGTTAAATTCGATCGAATAATTCTAGGTTAAGGTGATTTGCTTGGATGGACTGTTTTGCACTTCTTCGATTGAATCAAGTTGGCCATTGGATCGAAGGCCCCTTCGTTGGGATCAATTTAGCCTTCGATTTGATCGAATAATTCCAGGTTAAGGCAATTTGCTTGTTGGGTTGTTTTACTAAACGGATCTTTGATTAGTTAGAATTCCATTGACGGACTTTCAATTTGATCGAGATCTACTCGAAACTGCTCATTTTGGGTTGTATATTTATTAGCAGCTCAGAACCTCTACAGTCTATCTAATCATGATCAAATCAAGATCCTAAAGCTATGTGATGATCAAGCAAATGCTTACCTATTTAACAATGGATTATCTAGAGGCTAAGGTTATTTTAGACCTAAAGGGGTCTAAGGTTAGGGTCATCAAGGCACCTCAATTTATCTGTTTCTTAACTGCTTGATGCTTCATGTCTTCATGAGTCTTTGGTCTTCAACTTCTAAGGGCTCAACCGATTCACTGACACACATGATTAACAAACAAGTACACTTACATGCTCTATGCCGGGCTGGGCTGAAAAATAGAGTTTCAAGGCCTAATAACTAAATGAGCTTCACTTGAATTTAAGTGCATGAGGAAGATGTTCACATGTAACATTGCATATTGACTTTCACATATAACCCTTTATTTTTTACCTGCGCATGACTTCCCTACAACATGCAGCAAATATCTAAATAACCCATTTGTTAGGTGGGCCACATATAATCAAACTATTAGATGTTTATCAATTTATACCATGTGACGTGCCTAATGAGCAGGCCATCTTGGCTTTCATCCTAAATGCCTTGCCCTGCGGGCCACCTTTTGAACTGGATAGGATGTTCTACAAAAAAATCATGCGGGGATACTACTCAGGTAATCCACACACGCTTGTTTCAATACAAGCCATTGGTGTTTTCTAACCATGTTACTTTTTGTTACTTCATATGAAGAAGCGGAGCGTTTCCAAGAGGTGTATTGCAATTAGTAGCAACAAAAATTAAAATCTTAATATGACAACGAAGTTTTATATAGGTTTATAAATGGGTCAGCGGACCCGATGGAGTACCTGGACCCGACCCAGACTCGACCCGTTTGCTAAATGGTATGGGTCCGGGTCCAAGGATAGACCCATTTGTCAAATGGGTCTAGGTCTGGGTTCCTTTCATTTAGACCCGACCCAACCCAACCCGAACCCTATTAGTAAATGGGCGGGTCTGGTCTACCTTACATGAGACCCGCCCAGACCGGGACTCGCCTAGAGCCATATCCTTCCCACTTCCTTATATACTCTACTGGCGTTCCCACTTCCCTATATATTAAGCAACTAACTACGTTTCCGCTTCAAAATAAAATACAAACTAGTTTGAAAATAAGATAAACCTCCCTGATTTTTTATCTGGCCCACCATGTTATTTATTTGAGATCCACTCCAGCCAATAGAGGTATAATCATTAGTTAATCCCAGGGCAAAAACATTAGGCTGACTTGAGATTTAGGTGGGCCACCTCAAAGGAAATAATTGGGAAAGAGAGGTCCACCCTTTATTTTTAATCGGTCAACTGTGATTATATGAAATTCACTCCATTCATTAGATGTCACACAAAATCTTAAGCCCTTTCTAAAAAAATCAGGCCCATATGTGATTCAGGTGGGCTAAATTAATGGAAAGAGTTTAGAAGGTAAGCTTTGTCCTATATAGTTCTTTTGATGGTGTGGTCCATTTTAAACACTGATGAAGCTGATTTTAGGGCCCTCATTCTAGCATGTGGTGCCTCACCTTGTGATTGGTGTGGATTTCACATAATCATGATGGGGCCCGCACAAGTAGTGAACCATTTTCCCTCTCATAAAATTAGTATCAAAGTGACGAACCAGTGGCCGTGACTCTTCCTCTCCTCTTTATTTTCTATATCCCTCTCCCGATGTATCTTATCTATTTAAGAAAGATAAGAAGTTTGTTACTATTCTAATCCATACAGATACAATCTCAGCAAGGTTTTTCATTTTTTATACTATTTTATTTTATTTATTTCTTTCTTTTTCAATCTTCATATTGCAAAGTATACAAATATATTTTTTTTGTAGGATCTGGATGTGTTTTTTGCTGCAACATTATTGACTTTGTGTTCTTCTTCATCTCTACCTATCTGTTGTTGCAATTGTTGGGCCATCAGGTACATATTTAAGCCTTTCTTTTGGGAATCGTCCATTTATTTTATATTATATATAGCCCAGAGAAAAATTTTGCTACACCCACGGCTTGCATACACTACGTATGCACAAATTCCTAGCCGTGGGTGAGGTACGTATCTCACAAGGGTTTTGGCAAGTAAAGGAAAGAGGGGTTTTTTGTAAGTAAAGGAATACGTATCTATGCCATGCAAGATGTCGGGTGCACCGGTTAGATCAGACCAATACGATTATGAGGTGGGGCCACATTTGTACGCTGGATAAAAGAGTTGGTCGGTCTGATCTAAACCGTCCTTTATTTTTGTACACAGTGGTTTGCCTGAAGATTGAATGACCTTTTTCATGATGAGGCCCACATCTCTCATGGCTGAGATGCGCTACACACTTAAGACGTTGGTACATGGATCAGACTTAATGCTAACTTACAGTTGGTTGTATATATGACATCACTCGTTTTAATTTTTGAAAATCATTTATCAGAATGTTAGGGTTCATTGTTCTGTAATCTTGACCATTGAAATGATGTTTTCCATCGTGTATATGATCATCATTGATTGAAGAATCCCAACCGTCTATTACCATTAGTAGATTTTGTATCAATTTGCAAGCAACCAACGCCAATTTTTGGCGGAAGCGTAGTAAAGGATGGACGGGGTGGATTTCTCACAAACATCACAATGTGCCCCACCTAGGCTCCAGCGTACTAACTTGCTGTCAAAGGCTTCCGCAAAAACCCCTTTCCTCTTTATTCATAGAGATTCTTGGGGGGGGGGGGGGGGGGGGGAGAGAGAGAGAGAGAGAGAGAGAGAGGAGGGAATGCAGATTAGCTATTGAAGTGCTCATGTTCTGTGTGCCCAACATGATGAATAGGTCTATCCACACCATCCATATATTTGGAGAGATTAGTTTAGGGTCTGACCCAAAGAATAAGGCAGATCCAAAGCTCAAGTGGACCCACCACAGAAAATAGTGGGACAGTGACATCCACTGTTGAAAATTTCCTAGGCCCACCATGATTTTTATTGGAGATCCTGTTCATAAATCCACACAGACATGGAGGGAGGGAAAACACAAATATCAGCTTGATCGAAAACTTATATGGCCCCTAAGAAGTTTTCAACAGTGGATGTCACTGTCCCCACTGTTTTCTGTGGTGGGGCTCACTTGAGATCTAGATTTGCCTCATTCTTTGAGTCATGCCTTAGAATGATCTCTTCAAGTGAATGGACGGCGTCAATACAACAGATACATCATACGGAGGCCCACATAACATGGTGACATTGCTAGCTAATCCGCATCCGAAACGGAAGCGGATTAGGTGAGACCCCTGATCCACCTACGTGGGTGGGACCCTGACTATGGGGCTCACAGTGATATGTATGTCTTAAATCCACACCGTCCAACCATTTTGAAAACTCATTTTAGAGTATGATACCAAAAATGAAGCTAACTGAAATGTTAGATGGACCACACCACAGAAACAGTCGTGGTTGAATCTCTACCATTGAAAACTTCATGGATTTTCAATGGACTCCACCGGAATGTTTATTTTCCATCCAACTGTTGATAAGGTCACAAAAACATAGATGAAGAGACCACATAAATTTTGCTACACCCACAGTTTGCTTACGCTGCATACACGGCAATCCCAGCCATGGGTGGGATCTGAATCTCCCGGGGCATGGAAGGCGGAGAGGGCCAGTCTCTCTCCTCTCCCCTCTCGCTCCTCCGAGAATCTATCTAGCCTACAAGAACTGAAAGTCGGTTTCATGCGAAAGCCTTTGGAGGCAGGCTTTTGGACGCTGGAACCCAGGTGGGTCCCACGTCTGATGTTTGTGAGAAATCCACCCCGTCCATCCATTTTGTGAGCTCATTTTAGGACATGAGATAAAAAATAGGCTACATCTGTGAACCTAGTGGGCCGCACTAAAGGTAAAGGTGGGTAGGGAAATTCTTATTATTGAAATATCCCTGTGTCCACAGTGATGTTTATATGCCTTCCATACTGTTTATAATGTCATTCCTACTGGAGGAACTGAAAACACAAATATTAGCATGATTCAAAACTTCTGCGAGCCAATGAATATTCAATTGTGGACGTTCAATCCTCATGTTTTCGGCCCACTCAAGTCTTGGATCACACTCGTATTTTGTCACCCGTTCTAAAATGAGATCACAAAACAGATAAATGGGGTGGATCTCTCACAAACATCATGGTGAGCCCCACATAAGCTTCCATCGCAACTCGGTGTGAAAGGCTTTTCGAGGCCTCTGTAAGCTGCAGTGTTGTTCAAATGAGCCCATCGCAACTTGTTCAAGTGGGCCCATTGTTCAGTGATCCAAATCATCGATGAGGAGGGCCCCACCTTAGATGGCCACACAAAAATATCCTAATTGGAATACCACACAATAGAATATTTGAACTTTTATTGGTTGAATATGAATTATTGTCTTTTTTTTCTTAACTATCTATATTGTACTTCTATATTGCTGGACAGTTGAGTAAAAAATTGAAGCACATGAAAATCAAGTGGAGGAAAATTGTGGGAATAATGATTTCCACCGTTGAAACCTTACTAAGGCCGATGTTTATTTGTCATTAGACCTGTTCATAATATCACACAAATATGGATGAAGATTAAAAAAACAAAATCAAAAAATCAGCTTGATCCAAAACTTTTGTGGCCCTTTAGAATTTTTCAATGGTAAATGTTCAATTCACACTTTTCCTGTGGTGTAATCCACTTGAACTTAGGATATGCTTCATTTTTTGTATCAAGCCCTAAAATTATCTGGTAAAATGGATGGATGGGGTGGATAAAATATATAAATCACAATGGGCCCTCAGAGTTTGACTTACTGACAACACAATCCGCTTCCTTCCCTGTCCACCTTTACCTTTAGTGTGGCCTACTTGGTTCACGGATGCAGCCCTTTTTTTGTCTCACCTCCTAAAATGGGCCCGCGAAATGGATGGACGGGGTGGATTTCTCACAAGCATTAGACTTGGGACTCACCTAGTGGAAATATAATATCTGTTATAACTTTTCATTGGTAGTACACCCCATAGAAATTTCATGTGTTTGCTAGTCAGATCGTGTTGCACTTGAGCTTTGGATCTGCCTTGTTTTTTGGCTTTTATGGTGTGGATCTGAAAATTTTTATGGACGCCGTGGAACTAAGAAATAAATCATCAAGGCCCGCGTAAATCTCACATGTAAATAAATTCTCCTGCTAGCTGGAGAGAGGAGAAAACCGAAACAATTTAAAATTTGAAAATTCCGTAGGCCCCATCATAATGTATGTATTATATCTACACCGTCCATTCATTTTTTTCATACCCTTTAGGGCATGAGACAGAAAATGAGGTAGATCTAAATCTAAAGTGGGGCAAATATTATTTCACATTCAACCTGTTGATTAGGTCATAGAGATATGGATGAAAGGAAAAAATAAATATTAGCTTGATTCAAAACTTTTATGGCCACCAAGAAGTTTTTAACAGTGGAAGTTCAATCAACACTGTGTAATCACTTGGGTTTTGGATCTAACTCATTTTTTGGCTCATACCATAAAAGGATATGAAAAAATGGATGGACGGAATGTATTTGTCTTATGATGGGATGCGCTAATTGGACAAATTGAATGTTATATGCATGCCTTGTGTGTACATTATTTTCATATTCACTTTTCATTTTTACATTTTCATTTTTAATCAGTAATAATCTTAAAGCATTTTATTTAATGCAGCAATATAACATGTCTAATGTAAAGGAACACGAACAACTTGATCCCATGGAATGTAGGGACTTTACACTTTCTTCACATACAGTAACAGCTACTAGTTCGAATTAAAAACATAAAAAGTTGACATCAGTAGTTTGGAACGACTTCACGCGATTATGCAAGGATGGATTGGTTATAGCTAGATGCAACCATTGCAACCAAATACTCTCTACTTGTAGTAGTAGTGAAACAAGTCACCTTACTAAATGTTAAAAAAAGGTGTATCATGATAGAAAACAACAACTTATAGGATCGGCTATAAGTAATCAAGGTGGTCTTGAGCTTAGTACACACAAGTTTGATCAAGAACGCAGTCGTAAAACTCTTACAAAAGTATATACTGTGCTTGGATATTCATTTAGGGATATCAAGAATTATTATTTTAGGTCATTTTTGGCTGAGTTGCAACCCAAATTCAAACCTATGTTGAGGAATACAGTTAAAAATAATTGCATTATAGTATATCAATAAGAAAAGATGAAGTTGATGAAATCTTTTGCTGAGATGCGCCGGCATATGAGCCTGACAACGGATGTGTGGACCTCAAACCAAACACTGGGATATATAAGTCTTACTGCACATTATATAGATATGGACTGGAAGCTGAAAAAAAGGCTTATTAGTTTCAAGATGGTTCCACCTCCTTATACTGGCATTGCTCTTAGCGATGCTATTTTGTCTTATTTGAGCGAATGGGGAATCGGCAACAAGTTGCTTTCAATAACTTTGGATAATTGTAGTGCTAACAATGTTGTTGTTAGTAAACTACTTAAGCAATTCAAGATAACTCTTCCACTTGAGGGGGAGTTTTTCCATGTAAGTTGTTGCGCACATATTCTCAATTTGATTGTGAAAGAGGGGTTGGAAGTTATAAATGGTCCACTATGTAAAATTCATGAAGTCATTAAGTATGTGAATAGATCACAAGCTCGTTTGGAGAGTTTTAAAGAAATTATTAAGCAATTAAAGATCTCAAGCAATAAAGGATTACGTTTTGATGTACATACTAGGTGGAATTTTACATATCTGATGTTAGAATCTGCCTTAGTGTACAAGGATGTGTTCTTTCATTTGGAGGAGCGTGATTCAAATTTTAAAGGAGTACCAAGCGAAAGTGAATGGGAATTGGCAAAAGTTGTTTGTGAATCTTTAAATGTATATTACGAAGTTTCAATTCTTTCTCTAGTTCTAAATACCCAATTGCGAATGTATACTTTGAGGGTGTTTGGATGAACCAAATGCAATTGATGGGTGACGTTAAAAGTCATGATGACTTTATCAAATGCATGGCCCAGAAAATGGTCATGAAGTTTGAAAAATATTGGAGTGAGGATTCTTTGGTGTTGGCGATTGTAGTAATCTTTGATCTACGATATAAAATGCATTGGGTAAACTACTGTTTTCAGAAGCTTTATGGATTTAGTGGTTCCGCTGAACCATATATGCAGAGAATTCACGGTGGTTTTCAAAGATTATTTGATGCATATAACATCTCCAATGATATGAAAGAGATGAATGTTAGTTCATTTAGCATTACAATTTCATCATAGAGCAGAAGTTCTCGATATGACTCTGCAAAATATACTTATGATTTTGATTCGTTTGTCAGTGATGTTGCTACAAGTTATCAAATTAAGTCTGAGTTGGATAGTTATTTAGAAGAGATGGTATTCTCTTTTTCTCTCTCTTTATAAATTATATGAGTAAAAAAATTTATTCTTCTCTTTATAATAATGTTTTAATGGATGAACAATTACATCCTCAAAGTGACGACTTGGACGTTTTAAGCTTTCGGAAGATGAATGCTTCCAAACATCCCACATTATCTAGGATGACTTGTGACATATTGTCTATTCCTATATCAACCATTGCATCAGAGTCGGCATTTAATGCTAGTGAGAGAATTATTGATGATTTTCGTAGTTCTTTAGCCCCAGACACTGTAGAGGCTTTAACTTGTTTGCAAGATTGGCTTCGCGTTGCAATTCTTGAAGGTAAATTTGATTCTTATTGCTTTATATTTATTTTATAAACTTAATATGGAAAAGTGTTTCCTAAATTTCTATTAACTAGGTTGTCTGTCATGTGTAAAATTTATAGATCTGAAAGAGGAGTTGCATATAGTAGAAGTGGATGACGATTCTAATGAGTTGGAGGATTGGTCTAGAATTGAATCCTAAGGTACATCTTGTTTAATTTTTCAAATTATTAATTTTGTTTCTATAATTTCAACATTTACAAACATTCTATTTGAATGATATTTAAAATAACTTCAGGTTTTTGAAAAAAAATTGCTTCAAAATTCAAGATTTAACCTATATAAAAGTGGATTCATGAAGACTATGCACTATGACTAAAGTGGAGAAGTGAAGATATTCGTTTTTGGATGAGTCTGCATGAAAAGCATTACCTTTAGGACATAGTTATTGATTAATATATTGCCACCTATGGAATAGGTGAAATAAATTTAATACCGATTATATTTTATTTATGTAGTTGGATGGATATATGAGGTGTTTGAAAATAGCATTTTAGTTCTATTGGTCAATTTATTTCTCTTTCTTCACAAATCACATTTTTTGCTAACATTTACAAAATCTTCAAATATGATGCCAGATACATGAAAGCTGGTGCACATGTGGGTAAATATTTATTTTTTAGGCTAAAGAAAGAACTACACTTCTCATGCATCAACAACCTGTTGGACCCATTGGACCCATTTCTAAACAGGTTTGGTTTAGGGTCTGGATCTCCCTTAAGCAAGCCCGTTAAACCCGACCCATTTATAAATGGGTCTGGGTGGATCTCCCTCTACCAGACCCAGACCCATTTATAAATGAGTCTGATGGGTTGACTCGGACCTGACCTGGACCCGCCCATTTAGTAAAAAGGTCCTGGGTCTAAAATTTGGACCCAGACCTGTTTAGTAAATGGGCGGGTCTGGTTTTGGCTAAACCCGCCCCGAATCCGACCATTTACAGCCCTAGTTTTATATACTATTGATCATATATCATAATATTCAATTTGGCTACTTGCCTCTTACATCCACCACCCCCCATGGAGATAAGCCTTGTGAAGGAGCCTGAAGGTATCAACAAGGTACATTGCCCTTGCATAATGCTTCAAAAGTAATGAACTTAACCACCCATTCCTAAAATCACCATCATTCCTAAAATCACCATCGCATTTTTTCCTCGTGAATCGTTAGCAATTGTTATTTCCATTATGGGTTGTCCTATTTCGATTGTATTATTCAAATCTCAATTTAAAATTGTGGAAATAAGCAATATCCATCTTTAGATTATGAAGGAGGCGGAAAATTCAAATAAGTTGGAGTGTATCTATATTTACTCCTTTTTAAATCTCTTGTATCTTGATGGGCTCTTGAACTTACATAATTTCATAGGTTTTTCTTCCTCTAGGAAATAAATAAGTCATACTATGTGGATTGAGATTTTTTTTTATTGTTTTTGTTAGCTAGTGCTCGTAGATAGCAATGTGATTAGACATTAGCAAAGGCGGACCATCTGAACGAATGCAATATGTTTGTAATGGAAATGTCTTTGAATATTTTATTTTAGGGCTATTAACGGGCCGAACTTGCCTAAATTAATTTTTAAATAGGTCAAGGCCTGCCCAAGTAGTTCAAAATCAAGGCCGAGGCTAACCCTAAGCCTCGACATTGGTAGTCCTAGGTGATGGCCACATGACATCTGTCTATAAGAATCTCAAGTAGATCAAAGTTAAAAAGAAATTTACTATTCGACGCTAGAAACTAAACATAATTTTCTACGTTTGGGTAATAAGTATGTTGTTTACCGAACATACTTATTCGGTGATAGAATGAGTTGTTTGATAAAACTTATTTTAACACTTATCATTGAATTTTGAAAATTTAAATGATTTTTACTAATTTAGATTGTTTGGAAAATTCAACTTATTGAGTGATTAAATTAATTTTTATTGAAAATACAAATCCCTTTTAGCTCCCCTCCCTTTACTTGATGATGAAAGTGGTGGTACATTAAAAATTATTTTCACTTTTGATTAAATATCCCTTGTTTCACAATTACAATCTAGTATTTTTAAGTTTTCAACACTCAAATGAATTTTCAAAGCTTATTTTTCAATTTATCAAACAATACCTATGTAGTAACCAAGATAAAATACTCGAGGTATAAGTAGCTTATGCAAAGTAACTTACAATCCAAATGACTCTCGAGGATTGTTGGAAATTTGCCTGAATTTAACAAATAGCTCATTCGTAAATGGGGCATTGAGTTACAAGTCATTTAATGGAGGGGTCTATCTTAGAGGAAACTTTCTAGCTCCATGTCTCATTAAAAAAAAGAAGAAAAAAAGAAGAAAAAAGAGAGAGTTGGTGTATTAAAAGAATCGTTGATGGTTCGATTACATGCATGGCATAAACAGCTTGGTGTTTAGACCGGCCTAACTTATGATCCCTTATGGTCTAGGCTGGCTTGATGGGCTTTCAGGCCTGGCTTGCCTTAGGATGAGCTTGAGATGGAGTATTAGGCCATGGGCTAGGTTCAGGCTTAAAGTTCAAGCCCATTTCTTAAGCAGGTCGACCTTAAACTTGTTGGTATCGGACACCTCAAATCTCCATGTACAAAGGCCACAGATCGGTCGTCCGACCAGTTGGCCATGGTGGATTTTAAGACAGCAACTTTTTGGACGTTTTTGGGCATTGTCGACAGGTCGGCCGACCGGTCGGCAAGGGTCATCGACAGGTTTCCCTTTTGAGTAGGGTTTCTTGCGCGATTTTGCGTAAGGAGTTTCTAATCTCAGTTTTCTCCTATTTAAGGAGTGTATTACGGGATTAGTAGTATCATAGACGTGAATGAGGATTGAGAGATGTTCTAGGTGAGAGAAAGAACTTGAGAAGAGGGTTTTCTTCTTGGGAAAGCTTGTGATTTCTTTTGTGGGTTTGTGATCCAGGGTTTTGGGTTCCATCTCTTGTAACTTATGATATTATAGTGGATTGGTGTTGCTTTGTGCCATGGTTTTTTACCCGTGAGGGGCTTTTCCGCGTAAAATTGGATTGTCTATATGTGGTTGGTTGCATGCATGTGTGATTGTATTGTGTTGCTTGTTTGATTCTATTTGTTGCAGTGTGTTTGGCTTTGCTTCTGCTACCGGCCCTTATCCCAACAACCGGTATCAGAGCGATCGTTGGGGTGTAGCAAAATTCGAATATGAGACGAGAGCATGGCATCGAGCATAAGATTCAACATAGAGAAGTATTAAAAAAAAATAATTTTGAATTTTGGAAGGTGAAGATGAAATGTTTTCTAGTTCAGCAAAGATTGCAAGATGCACTCCTTAGAAAGCGACCGGAGGCTATAAAAGAAGAAGAGTGGAAGAAGATCGATGAAAAAGCCAATGTTTCAATCCAATTGTGCATGACAGATGAGGTCCTATATAACGTCATGAAAGATAAAACTACGGCTGAAACATGGGCGAAGTTGAGAATATCTACGCGAAGAAATCTTTGAAAAATCACATATATTTGAAGCTTCAGTTGTATAATTTGAGGATGGCGGAGGGAGCCGATGTTAAGAGCCACATCAACAATTTCAATAGGCTTATTTGCAAGTTAATGGATATAGATGGATTGATGAAGGATGAGGATCAAGCAGTTTATCATGTTGAATTCTCTTCAAGAATCATATGAGTCGCTTAAGGACTCGTTGTGAGCGAGGTAGGGAGACCATTGGCGTGGAAACCGTTATCTCCGTCCTTCAGGCAAAGGCGACGAGAAAGAAAAGCGACGGCTTGGGTCCCTCTATGGACGAAACACTAGTTATGAGGGAGAGGAATTCTGAGCGGGGTGGAGGATCTTTGTCATCGATATCTAAATCAAAAGGTAAGTAAAAGAACAAGGTGAGATGTTGGAATTATGGGGAAGAAGGGCACGTGAAGAGGGATTGTTCGAATCCCGGGAAAAGGCAGGAGAAATCTGAAGATTCTTCTAGGGAGAGAGCTAATACCGTAGAGGACGGTTGTGATGTTCGTGATGTATTAACTATATCCGGCATAGGGTCTCTTGGTGGAGAGTGGTTCTTGGATTCAAGTGCATCATGTCACGTATGTCCTGACCGGAGTTCATTCATAACAAATAAAGAGTATGATGGTGGATTGGTGGTCGTGGGTGAATGGCTATGCTCATAAGGTGGTGGGTATTGTGCGCATTAGGATATTCGACGGGGTCGAACGAATCCTTGAAAGTGTGAAGCATATCCCTGAGATGGAAAGGAATGTGATCTCTCGGTGCACTTGAGGCGAAAGAGTACATGTTTATCGGCTATGATTGGTATTGTAAAGTGGTAAAGGGAGCACTTGTAATGATAAAGACATAGAGGTGCGACAATCTTTACAAGGTGATCGGGAGAATAATTCATGGTGGAGATGCGGGATCGGCAGTGGGATCCACGGTTGCTCGAATGTGGCAAGAGCCAAAGGGTCACATGAGAAGAGCGATAAGGCACGTGAAGGTGCAATGATAAAGTTGATGGGGCACGAGAAGCGACGTGACTATGATGATGACGAAGTAGAGGTGGAGGATAATGCGTGTCAAAGTGTTGCATGAAGATTTGAGTCGTGGTGGAGATTGTTGGAATCAGACGCCTCAAATCTCTATGTAGAGAGGCCATCAATCGGTCATCTGACAGGTCAGGTCACAGTGGATTTCAAGACAACAACTTTCTGGACGTTTTTGGGCATTGTCGAGTGGTCGGCAGGAGTCATCGATAGTCGATAGGTTTCCTTTTTTAGATGGGTTTCTTGCGCGGTTTTGCATAAGGAGTTTCTAATCTCGGTTTTCTCCTACTTAAGGAGTGTATTACGGGATGTTGGGGCTCAAATTCATACTAATAATAAAAACAACATACGACGGTCCAACTACGATGATTCAGATCAATTCCAAGATCGAGAAACACCCAGAAAACACCATCGGACGCTAGTGTAGCCCTAACTTGCGCAAGTCATGACCGAAACCTACAAATGTCATTTCACAGTAGAATTAGACATGCGTATTGCCGTCGAATGATCCGGAATGCCCGAAAACCCTTAACTAGTAAGTTTGAATGTCATGCGATGCGTATTATTACCTATGCACCCCAAAATGTGTTTTACCCCTGTGAGAAGCTGACCGAAAGGGCCCGAAAACCAACAAATCTCATTTCAGAGCGGAACTAGACATGCGTATTACCGCCAAATGATATGGAATGCCCAAAAACCCTTAACTAGCAAGTTTAAATGTCATGCAGTACGTATTTTTTGTGTGCGCTTCCCAGAGCAGAATTCTTATATGAAGAGTCGACCCGGAGGGTCCAAACTAGCAAACAACTATCGAAATTAGCAGCAGGTTGATCATCCGTACCCCACCTCATTTATTTGATAACCTGACGAGAGACTTAAAGTGCTCTGGCGTCAATGACTTTGGCCTCCGAAAAGGTACCCATCTTTTAGAGCGGACAGTCGGAGCCTGAAATATGAAAATAATGTAAGTTTGGGAACATGCGGAGCCTATATGCGGAGAGCACATGCGGAGGCATTTCTTCCCGTAAAACTTTCGGAAAAGTTCAAGTTGGAGACATGCGCTCACATCCTCACCACATGCACCTGGGAGCTTGACTCTCATTCCTCCAAATGCCAAAATTCTAAAAATTGCTAAGGATGGGCACATGCACACACCATGGGGGCACACGCGCCAACACTAGAAGCACATACGCCCACACTCTAACCACATGTGCCCACCATGGGGGCACACGCGCCCACACCAGAAGCACATGCGCCCACACTCTAACCACATGCGCCCGAAAACCCTCCTCCAAATGCATGAGCTCGTAATTTTTCATTTTTTGTAGACCCGGGACTCGATTAACCTACTATAAATAACACACTCAATTGATGACAGAGAGAATCCATCTGCAGAGAGATGACAGAGCGACACAAGGTAACATGTCCTTGCTTCGAATTCCCTCGTCGGAAAGGGTTTTCATCGCCGAAAATGGATTTCTCCCACCAGAGCAAAGTTTGGAAAGAGAGAAGAAGAAACATAAGAAAAATGGTTGAGGCATAGGACATGCGCTCACCACCTCTACCACATGCACCCACCATCTTGGGGGGGGGGGGGGGGGGGGGGGGGGGGGGGGTGCATGTCACTCTGCCACATGCGCCCACCTCTCTCTCCCTTCCTCTCTCTCCTCACTCTCTCTCAACATGCGCCTGGGGGAGGGGCAACATTCGCCCAGATGTCCTTGGCCAAGCCAAGTACTCTGTGGTGTGGCCCGCTTTGGATGTGGTCTGCCTCATCAGTGCAGTATGCCTCTTGGACACACATCGACATCCTATCCATCCCTCAGACCGGATTTCCCAACCGTCGATGTTAAGTGGACCAAATCAACAATTTAATAAAAAAACGACCAACACTTAGTCATTTTCACAATACCGAAAACACCTCTTTAAAAGCATAAAGTGACCGATATTCACTGAAACTAAGCGAAATTTGTTTGACATCAAGAGGGAGACTTAGTTTCTCCATGATAATAATGCATTACATCGACGTTATTTATTATCCTAATCGCTGAATACTCTAATTAAGTAATAAACAGGCTCAGTATTTAGTCATTTTCAGCCCTGGAAAGTGTCCTGTTAGCTTAAAGATCGACTGATGCCAAGTAAAATTAGGCGTAATCTTACTGATATCAAGCCGGATTTAACATCCTCCTGTCATAAGGCAACTAAATCAAGCACTTGTGGGACACTAATCCTCACCGTTTATTAATTATCGACATAAACAGGCATATATCAGCCCCGATACTTAGCCATTTTCAAGCACCAGAAAATGTGCAATCCAGCTTATCGAATTTGAACTTCTTAAAGAAATGTGGTTTGACACAGCTCATCCAAGTGACCCAATCTCTCGAAACATCGATCATTAACAACGATATGGTTGAATTAAAGACATGCATGAAGCAGATTAACCAAATCAAGTGAATAATTCACCTGATGTACTAAATATCAAGCATAGTGCAATCCTCTATGGAGCATGCAATAAAGATCAAATATATTTACTTTGTGCTCCTAATATCCATTATATGAACCCTATTCATCCCAGATCGATGTATGAAACTAAATTAAAGGGACTATGTTTATTATCGAAAATCGTAATCAAAGAGTTTCAAAACATCTAAAATACTTAATTATGAACTATTATCGCTAAAACAAGTTGATGTACTTTCCATCCAAAGCGAGGTCCGTCAGTTGAGCAGCTTAAGTAGTTGCGGTGTGTCTTCCTGTGATCACCCGTCCGCAGTGACAGCCAGTGGCACTGTGTTGTACCACCCGACAGTCATAATGTGTCTTCATGTGGTCACCCGTCCGTACCAACAGTCACTGGCACTATGTTGTACCATTTGGTAGCTATGATGTGTCTTCCTGTGGTCACCTGTCCACAGTGACGGTCACTGGCGTTGTGTCGTACCATTTAGTAGCCATGATGTATCTTCCTATAGTCACCCGTTTGTAGCGAAGGTTAATGACATTGTGTTGTATCATATGGCAGTCGTAATATACCTTCTGGTGGTCACCCGTCAGCAACGACGATCAATGGCACCGTGTTGTATCATATGGTAGCCGTAATATGCCTTCCGGTGGTCACCCATCTGCAGCGATGGCCAATGGCATTGTGTCGAGCATGGCAACCATGGTGTGTCTTCTTGCTGTCACCTGTCCGCAGCGACGGTTACTGGCAATGTGTTGCACTACATGGGAATCGTGGCATGTCTTCCTACGGTCACCCATCCTCAGTGATGGTCAACGACACTGTGATACATAACTCGATTAAAGTCCTGGCTGTTTCTTAACTAGGAACATTCGAAAAAATATGGGACAAGCATTTAACTTGTTTAAGCGATGGCTCAGTCCATAAGAAACCCGAAACTTGATCCCTATGATCGTGAACTCAAATACCATAGTCCCTGATGATTTAAATTACCTGCTCGATCTATCCGAGTTTCCTACCGAACATTCCATCTATTGTACAACTATCATTCATAGTGGAACTTTTATCAGTTTGTGCTGTAGTTTTCTCCTGTAAGGATTTTTACGTAAAAATCTCCAAGTTGTTTGTGGTATTTTACTTACATATATGCTCTTCTAATGCTTTATTTAATTTATCTATGGTGCATGCATACATTTACTTTTGCCTTTTAATCAACGGTGATCCTCCATTGATGTAATTAAGGGGCCTTACCTCGCTGGTATACTCTGTGGAGTTTCAACAAGAGGTCTTGATCTCCAAGCCCATTAGGGTGAAATTCCCACTACTGACAACACCAGTGGGTGCGTTGCATGACTGACTGGGTGGGTGTGTTGTGCGATTGATTGGGTGGGTGGGTTGCATGACTGACTAAAAAATAAATAAAAAATTAAGTGCTCGTAACTCAGTATCACAGCCTGGAATGTAAAAGATTTCGGAATCTCTGGAATAAAATTCGTCTTTCGATGCTTTCTCACGTGTACTTTGTGAATGCCTATGATTGTTTATGAATGTCTCTATTACTCAGAACCCCAGAACAACGAAATACCAGAAAACTGCCTTGCACATTTTTTTGTTCTAACGCGGGATTGGTAGTATCCTATACGTGAAAGGGGATTGTAAGAGGTTCTATGTGAGAGAAAGAGCTTAAGAAAAGGGTTTTCTTATTGGGAAAGCTTGGAATTTCTCTTGTGGGTTTGTAATCTGGGGTTTTGGGTTCCATCTCTTGTAACTTTTGATATTATAGTAGATTGATATCGCTTTGTGTCGTAGTTTTTTTACCTGTGAGAGGTTTTTCCACGTAAAATCGGATTGTCTATGTGTGGTTGATTGCATGCATGCGTGATTGCATTGTGTTGCTTGTTTGATTCTATTTGTTGCTATGTGTTTGCCTTTGCTTCCTCTGCCGGCCCTTATCCCAACAAAACTTAGTTGTTTAAAAGCCCATCAGCCTAACCCAACTCATTAACATTTTCAAATTTCAAACTATAAATCGAGATTTTTTCCTCTTCTAAATTTCAAAATTAAAAATTTCCACTCACTTTCCCTAAAATCTATCCCAGTTCTCTCTCTTTGTTTGTCGAAATGGAAAGAGGCAAGGTAGAGCTTGAGCATTGAAGGAGCAAAATTATACACAACTTGAGCTATGTAAGATTATTTGATTTCAAATCTAGAATGAGGAGTCAAATAGAAATGTATTTTAGTTAATTTATCATTACTATTTTTTATTTATTTTGCATGTGTTTGTGTTTGTTTGATGGTTTTGATTTAGATCTTAAATGTGAAATTGAGGAGAGAGAAAAATTAAATTAATGGAGAGAAGAGCTGAAATCTCAAAGTTCTTTTGTTTTTTATGTTGTCTCGTCTTGGTTTATTTAATTTGGTCTTGGAGGTAATATTGATATGGTTGATTCATGTTTACTCCGTTTCCTTCTTTGTTTTTAATTTGTTAGGCCTTTTGATTTGTTTGATTCTCTTATATATCTTCTTTTCATGGATGTAATGAAATCCAAATTTCTTGATTTCTCTCTAAATGGGGTGAGCTCCGCACTATTTGGGTCTGTCATGGGCCCAGTCAAGCTTGGGCATATGTGGAAGAATACGAGCAGGGCAGGGCCCCGCCCTAGCTAACCGAGAGCGGGTTAGGTGAGAGATTAGAGTTGTACACGAGTCAGGTCAACTTGGTTAGCTCGCTTGATTCGGCTCGATTTAAAAGAGGGCTTCGATCCAAGATGAGCCCTTTTTCCCCTGCTAGAAATGAATTTCGTGCCAAGCGCGAGATGGGCCTCACTCGATTCACCTCGTTTGTAGCTCAATTCGGCTCGGCTTGATTTATATATATATATATATATATATATATATATATATATATATTAAAAATCTAAAAAAGTAAAAACTCTAATTCATTTATTCCTATTCCTTTGCTTGATCGCCCCCCTCGCCCCAATTCCTACCCTGCCCTTGTTTGGCAGACGAGTCTAGCCGGGAATCCCCCCCCCTCTTCTCTCTCGCTTCTCTTATCTCTCTCTTCTCTCTCCCTCTCCCGACTGACTGGCCACTGTCCCCCCCCCCCCCCCCAACTCTCTCTCTCTCTCTCTCTCTCTCTCTCTCTCTCTCTCTCTCACTCTCTCTCTCATTCTATATACATATTTTTAAGCTTAACCCTCAGCTCGAATTCAACTCAAAAAGCTCGAGCTTGAATTGGCTTGATTCGGCTCAAAAGCTTGGTCGAGCCAGCTCGAACACGAAATTCCATCTTGATGGCCAAGCCGAGCCGAACACGAGCCAAGGTGGTCAATGGTAGAGCCTAGCTCGAACATGGCTGAGCTCGACTGGGCTCGTGTACAACTCTACTCAAGATAGTGTGGCCCTTACCGCAGGCCTGCCTTGATGATGTATTATATATCCATAATGTGTGTACATTTTTACAAATCAATTTAGGGCATTATCCAAAAAATGAAGCAGATCCAACCATCAGGTGGACCATACTATATGAAACAGTGGTCATTGACCGTCCTAGCATTAAAAAGTTCTTAGGGCGCACCTTAATGTTTCCATAGTTTCCATAGTGTTTATTTACCATCAAATATGTGTTAGTACACTTTATTTTGTCAATTGACGTGTTGGTTGGTCGCGTCTTGTCGTGTGAGCCCCGGTCGAAGATTTGAAGATCAAAGACTTGAAGACTATGCTTCTTCCATTGCTCAAGCTCAATCTGAAACAAGATCTCAGGTAAGTTGCATATAGATCGACCATAGGAAACCCAAAGCATCAAAGAATGGCGTAATGACGCACCTATCCTATGCCATTCCCTCTCGACCCTTGCGCAAGTTGATCAGACTTGTGGTCCATGGCTGGTGCAAAACGTAATTGAAGATATGTCCAAACATTGGAACCCATGCACCTTATCACTTCATGCTTGAAAGTGATCCACTGCTGTGTTGAAGAACTTGATCCAGCAACCTTGTTGTAATGAAACCATCTAGACAGCTGATCGGTCTTGACCGGTCGGCCACGGCCATCAACACAGTCAGCATCCTTGCTGTGATAACCTCAACTGGACAGCCGACCGGTCTTGACCGATCGGCCAGAAGCTTTGGACCTGTCCAGCTGCTGTGCTACATGAAGGCTGCCAAGACAGCCGACCGGTCTTGACCGGTCGGCCAGGTGCATCAAAAGAAGTCAGAGACCTGCTGGATGAAATTCAGCTGGACTGCCGACCGGTCTTGACCAGTCAGCCAGTTATTCAAATCAATCTAGCAGCTGTGCTGCATTTTCCAGAAGCGTAGCCGACCAGTCTTGACCGGTCGGCCTGCATGTGTAAATCATTCCAGCAAGCGCAGCCGACCGGTCGGCCTGCATACTTCATACAGTCCAGCAAGGTTTTCTGACCGGTCTTGACCGGTCGGGCAGACCCAGATTTGGCCCAGTGTTTTGAATTGCGATCGGTCCGTCCGACCGGTTGAGACCTCTCTCTGACAGGTCGGACGTGACCGTTTTAGATCCGTTGGGGCCATCATTTGGGGCTCTATATAGCCATGACTTATGGTCTTTCATGGTATGCATTCAACACCCTTCAAGAGCTAAGAGAGAGAGAGAGCTAAGAGAGAGAGAGAGCTTTTACTCACATCCTCCTACCCTCTTTGCTCTTAACTCCCTTGAGTTCATCATTCAAACCTAGCCATTAATGGCTTATCAATGAATATTCAAAGCTCGGTTTGAAGTATGAACTCAAGATCTTCATTCATGGCTGACCTACCTTCGAAATACCTTTATGAGGTCGTTCATAGCCATTGAATGCTTGAAGTTTGGTAGTTCCCTCATTACCATTGCATTGAATAGGCAAGATGAACTTGACCAACTTTCTCCCAACTACCCGGCATCATCATAAACTCATCATTTGCCTCAGTAGCTGATCTTGGGAGCACAAAGAGAAGCTGAAGCATGTGGAGCTGAAGCTACTTATCAAAGGCATTGAATCGGGGCTCAATCGTCTAGGTATGTCTAGTATTTGAGAGTCCATTTATTGAATCATTATTCCCTAGATTGGAAAACTCCGGCGGGAGTGTACGTGACCGTCCTTGGATTAGGATTGGTGAGAGTTTGAAATCCAAACTCGTCAAGTCCCTGGATTAGGCCATCGGCGGATGGTAAACGTGGTCCTAGATCAAAGGATGTCAAGGTTGATGGTTAACCTGATTTAAAACCAAGACTATAGTGAAATCCGGTGGTCTCATAGGTTGAGATCGTGAACCGGGAGTGGAGTAGGAAAACCGAACCACTATAAATCGTTGTGCATTGTGAGTTTGAATGATTTCTATGTGTTGAATGGCTTAGTCAATCATGAATGCTAACTGTTTGATGAAATGCTTATGATAGTCATTGCTTACAAATTCATCATATAATTGCCTTGAATGTTATTGTGATAATCTTGGTTGTTAAGATTAACCTGATTAGTTTTAATTGTAATTGGAAATTCAAAAAAGTCCTATTCACCCCCCTCCAGGACATTAGGCATATCTCCGAGTATCTCCTCAAGCGGTAAAACCGCAATTTCAATATGTTGAGAAGGTCCTATAAGCCTGGATGAAGGGGAAAAACAAACATGAGCTCAATCCAAAACCTTTGTGGCCCACTACTGCTCAATCAACACTGTTCCCTATGGTATGGTCCGCCAGATAATTGAATCTGTTTCATTTTTCGGATAATGTCATAAAATGATATGGAAAAACGGATGAACGGTGTGGATACATAATGCACACATCAAGGTGGGCCCCACAGTAACATCACGGTAAGGGCGCACAGTCTTGGGTGAGGCCGTGGTCTCGCCTAATCCGCTCCCTAACTAACCTTGCTTGTGAGCCCTCAAATGCATCACACGACTTCCAGGTTAGCACGTGTGATGCAGTTTGCGGTGCGTGTGGGTGAGCAGCCCACCTACGCAGCCCGGGGTTGCGCACTGCGCACCACTATTCGAGTCCTTAAAAACCAGTCCGCAGCACACGCGCTCTCTCTCACCGCGCGCTCTCTTGTCATATCATCGGCATCATCAGCCATGCTCGCGCCAGCAGCTCGCCTCGCGGCCAAACGCTTGCTCGGAATCCGCCACATTTTCCGTCAACCTCTTCCTCCTCAGGTCTCTCTCTCTCTCTCTCTCTCTCTCTCTCTCTCTCTCTCTCTCTCCATTTGAAACCCCCAATCATCTGAAATCTCGCCCTCACTCTCTCTATCCAATACAGGCCGTCGGATCCTCCACTTCTCGATCCTTCTCCACTGCCCTAAACTACGTGAGTCCAAACCCTCTCTCTCTGTCTCTGTCTGATTTCAGTCCCCTCACCCTTCCCTGAATTTCGATCTCTGTTCACAGCATATCGACTCTCCCGACAACAATCCCAACATCCCGTGGGATTTCACCGATGCCAACAAAGAAAGGGTAACTTAACCTTCTGCTGCATTCTTTTTTTATTCTTCCTCAATTTCTATTGATTTCTTATATTTGGATCTGATTCGGCTTCAAATTTCACATGATGGCACATTTGTTATAGATCAGGAATGCGTTACTGATTTCAATATATTCTCTATTTGATTTGAGCTATGTTGATTCTTACGGAATTATGTATGTCACTGTCGCTTTGATCTCTGCCTCTTTCTCTTCCTCTTCCTCTCTTAATATTTAAACTGCCCACACATGCTGTGGAATATAGCAATGGTGCCGTAAGGTTTTCCTAGAAAAATGATACATTCGGAATCAGGCATTGCAGAATTTCACTATTTGCGAACTATGGGATGGATGTTGGTATGCACCCATTTGTACCATGATACTCACTTTGACTTCTTAGTGAGACGTAGATTCTCTCATTTTGATTTCTTAGCGAGATGTGGACTCTGGTAGTAGAAGAAGAAGATAAGGGTCAACAGAAAAGGGGATCTTGGCAAGATCCAATGGCTGCTGCATTAGAAAGAGGGAACTTCAAACTTCAAAGTTGTGACAAAATGGTTCAGGGAGTCACGAGAGTGTGCAAACTGTGAATCATTGGAGAGGGCAAGAGAAGATGGAACACTGATTGTGGTGTCTTGCTGTTCATACAAATGGTAGGTGCCTCGAGAGAGGGAGACTTGTCAAAGTCTTAGCTGAGATACAGATGGCAACTTGACAGATGCCTTGTTTCCGGCTATGCCTTATGGAGTGAGTTTCTCATGTGTTGTCCTTAGTTCACACGGAGGACATCTATGGTGACATGTTTCTCTCTCAACTGCTATTGAGTTGCAATTATCGAGTAATGTGGAGGGTAGTATTGTCTTTTCTTATTTTGATGGAGAGTATGGTTTTTGCAAATGTGATTCTAGGAGAGTGTGAAGGGGTGAGTGGGACACTCCTACTTGGATAGTCTTCAAAAGCGATGGAGGAGCAAAAGATGGAAGATGGCCTTGACTCATCAGAGGTGAGGCACAAGCCCAAACAACAACCGGATGAGGGAAAAAAATGAAAGAGATACACTCCAGGTGGTTGAGTGTGGATCCCCTGAAGCAGTGCAGCAAGCAACATGTCTAAATAGTTCAACCTATCCAAACAGTAGCTGTAGAAGATTTCAGCAGTTGGGCCGATCAAACTCGAGCACTTTGAAGAAGACTCGACAGTCTAGGAAGTTGGTTAACCTAGCAAAGAGAGTCCTGCTAATTTATGTAGGGGATGATGCTGTGATATTCAAAGTGCAGAACGGTGGTTCAAAGGTCAGATCTTTTCTCTGGGTAAGTAGGTGGGTCTTTTGTTTGGAGAGAAAAAGGATAATTTTAGAGATCTTTTCATTTTTTTGAAGAAAGAGATGTGCTGAACCCTGTGCAGGAAACGCCAATTTCGAAGCCAAAGAGATAGGCAGGTAAAAGGGAGCTTCTCCATTTAAACTCTTCAGTGAACGACGACAAAATAACCCATTGAGAACCAGCTCATGGGGAAGAAGTGAGGGAGGAAGAAAAGGGGGTAAAGGAGCTTCAGTATTTTGCCAATGAAGATAATCTCATGGAACATTAGGGGCCTGGGGAGCTAGGCAAAGAAGGACTAGGTGTACACTCACAAGTAATGAACACATGTACACGACTACACTTAGAAAGAATATTTGAGTAGAAAGGGAGAAATAACTTTATTAATATTGGAACCTCTTCTCTCACAAACTTAGAGAAATGTGGAATGACCTACTTCTGACAGTATCCCCTTTATAGACCTAAAAGATACAAGATAAAGTCCATACAAATCTTTAATTAAAGTTCCCCCCAACTATTTGATTGATTTTATAATTAATCTAATTGATTTCATATCAATCTAATCTAATACAAGATAAAATCCCGACAAATCTTTAATTACAACTATTTGATTCATTTTCTTATTAATCTAATTGATTTCAAATCAATCTAATCAACCTAATATGGCAACAAGTCTAAAAATACTCCAAAGGCAAATCTAGGAAGTAATTCTTAAAATCTTTAATCATGTATTCAAATCAGCCCCCATATATTTCACAAATAGTAAATTGTAGTCCTTGTCATTTAGGCCCAAAATCTAGTAATAAAAACCCATAATTCAGCAAAAAGTTGAAGTAGATTGGGGAAGAAATCAGTAGGAGACTAGGAGTGGAAGAGACAATATTGAAAGAGATAGAAAAGATGGCTAGGGCAACAATTGTGTGTGATACTCCACACAACTCTAAAATAAAAGCACAAATGGTACTCCGGCCGAGTATATAAGGCAGACAAAAAAAAAAAAAAAAAATTACGAAGCATACAAATATTCTCAATAGTACTCAATTCTCCCCCTCGAGTTGGAGCATAAATCTCAATCATGCCCAACTTGTTGACCAGACGATACAATGTCCTGACCAAGAGATTTAGTGAACATATCGGCTAACTACTCCCCAAACGAATGAATGGGGTTTCAATTGCTTTTACTACCACCTTTTCACGGATGAAATGACAATCTATCTTAAAGCGTTTAGTGCGTTCATGAAACACAAAATTGTTAGCAATATGAATGATGGCTAGATTATCACGGTACAAAGGAATGGCATCAGAAGAAAGATAACCAAGTTCTTGTAACAAAGTGTGGAGCAGTGGAGCTACATGAGTTCACAGTGCAATAGGTAGGTAAATTTTTTATTTGAACAGTGCAATAGCGGGGTGCAATAGCTAGATTTCATGAAGACTCCCAGCACAATTAGCATCAGAGTAGCCAAGGAGATGAAGATGACCATGCCAATGAAATCGTAAGCCCCAACCAGGAGTCATCTTCAAATAACGACGGATCCAATACATGACAGAAATATGAGTTGTATGAGGAGCATACATGAACTGGTTGGCGACGCTCACCGCAAAGGACAGGTCGGGCCGAGTAATGGTCAAATAAACGAGATGACGACTAACTAACTGACAATACATGCTGGGATCAGATAATAGGTCTCCATCATTAAGACCAAGTTTATAAGCAACATTTATAAGACTAGCAATGGGTTGACACCCAGGCATGCCAGTCTCAGATAAGAGATCGAGAGCATATTTCTGCTGCGAGAGAACAATGCTAGATTGGGGTCTAGCAACTTCAATACTAAGAAAGTTGTACCTTAATCTTTGATAGCAAGTCGCATTCGAAGAAAGGATTTGACAGCAGTAATGGCTGCAGAATCATCACTAGCCAAGACATAATCATCTATATAAACGATTAGCACCATAATCCCAGTAGTGTGGTGACATATGAAAAGAGAATGATCCGAGTGGCTACGAACAAAACCAAATTCTAACAATGTATTGCTAAACTTGTTGGACTAGGCCCGGGGTGATTGTTTAAGACCATAGATAGCCTTCTTGAGGCGACAAACCCGATGTAAGCCACTGATCGGGGAAAAGCCTAGTGATGGATCCATATAAACTTCCTCAGCAAGATCACCATGAAGGAAGGCATTCTTCACGTCCAACTAGAACAACGGCTAGGATAGATTTGCAACCAAAGAGATGATAATAAGTTTAGTCACTGGAGAGGTCTCGAAGTAGTTTACACCAGTGTTCGCAGTATCGGTATCGCGTTACGTTTCACACCCTTGGGATGCAGATACATATCGCGTATTGCTAGGGATATATCGGTTGTATCGGGTAATGTATCGCACTTTTTGTGAAAGATGGGGAAACATTGGGAAATTGATTGAATTTTTCAATGTAACTTCAGGGATTGTTAAAATGGACCTTAACACCTACATTTAAGTCATAATATGTAAAAAAAAAAGAGTCCTCATAATGGAGTTCCTTTGTAAAAGGATCTTAAGCTATGCGCTGTCTGATTGAACCGATGCAACTATTGTTTAAATTGATTCCATAAGACATATAAATGTGAGAAGACATTAATGAAAACAAATCCAATTCATTGACAAAGTAAAATAAGCAAGAGAGTCGAGAAATATACCTATGGATGATGCAACTGACTGGGTATCCTCCAAATGCAATTTTGACTATCCTAGTTCAACGTAATACAAGTTACCCTATATGGCTAGATCTATATAGAGACTCAACAAAACCTAGAAAATGGCTAACTAGACTCAACAAAATATGACCCCTTCATAGAGTTGGTACGTGGGTCGAGCTACGATATTTTTTTTTAGGGAGGAGAAACTAGAAGAAAATCAAATAAAAAATCATTTTTTTCCAAAAAATGGGGAACTCTTGTGCGGCTGGATGATAACTGGACAATATCGTCCAGGTATGGTCGATAATTTGTGATATCGGCCGATATTTTGCTGATATCTCGTTCGATATCAATATATTGCACAATATTATGGATATTGGTCAATAATATCGTCGATATGCAGGAACTGGTGGATTTTTTAGTGTCTCCAGGGCAGTTTCGTGTTGCTGACCTGCGATATCGATATATCAGCCGATATTATTGATATTGCAAACACTGGTTTACACCATAGGTTTGAGTGTAGCCTCTGGTGACTAACCGACCTTTATATCTATTAATTGATCAATCTGGAAGGTAGTTAATAGTATAGACCCAACGACACCCAACTGTCTGCTTCCCTTTAGGTAAGGGCGTTAGGTATCATTTTTCTCAAGAGCTTACATCTCTTCCATCATAGCTTGCCTCTAGTCTGGACTACTGAGGGCCTTCTTGAGATTGCGAGGAATAGAAGAAGAGGAGACCGAGGCAACAAAGGACCTAAAGTAGGTGACAAGCACTGAAAAGAAACATAGCGATGAATAGGATGGTGAGTACATGACTAACTAGGCTTGCGTAAAGCAATTGGAAGGTCATCGAAAGATGATGAGATGGTACCTGGATCTCCATCAGAAGTGGATGGAATGATGGGAGGCTAATTCATGGGGGATTTCTTCCTTCGATGGTACACAAGTAATGGTTTGAGAGGATAAGAGGAATGGGAATCTTCATCAAATGAGGGGATTAGAAGAGGTATAGGTCGGTGTAACGGGGTCTCCCCTTGATTGATAAGGTGATTATGTAGTGAACGCCCTTCAGATGAGAAATATGGAACATCCTCAAAGAATGTGACATTTGTTGACACATGCTTTTTGTGAGTCTACCTAACATACCTTTTTTTATATAGGAGCTGTTAATATTCGAAATAGATCTATCTGGAATTGGTTGTCCCCCTGGCGATGGCCGGGCGAGCCCCGGTTCAATCTTGCCGGTTCCACCTAGACATGGCTCAATAGAAGGGTAAGGTAAAGTGTTCTTAAAACAAAACTATCAGTGCAATAGCTTCGGAGCGCGGTCTTTTGTTAGGTCCTCTACGAACAAGCCTTCCCTTTTTGCCAGAGCTTCAAGGGTGTTGCCACTTTCCCCAATCAGATGTTTGGATGTGAGCTATACTCCGCGAGGAGCCACACGGGCGTATGGCCTTGCCTTGCCATTTGACCTCTCTTCCCGTGTGACTAGGAATGCTCAGTGACAACCTCTCAATTGTCACCGCCTGGCCTCTCTTGCTACCACGGTAGCACCTAGTGTGGTCAGCACCCATCGTGTTCGGGCAACGAAGCTTACACTCATTCACATTGGTTCATCCTGCTATGCCGCGAGCCTTTTGCTCTTCTAACGTCAAATGTGGCTGTCTCTTGGGAGAACGATCTCTCGTCAAATTGAGAAATCAAAACCTCGAGTTGAGCATTTCTTGATATGGAATCAATTTATCGTCTCTTGTTTTCCAGTTTTTGTTAGTTTGACTTATGACTAGCTTGGAATCTCCGTTCACATCGAGGCGCTTCGCTTTAAGGAAGTGGTTATAACATTTATACCCCTTCTGGGAGTGTGGATATCCAAAACAAAAACACATTTTTTAGACCGAGGACTTGTCATTATTGCCATCAAGTTTATGAACAAAACATGTACAATAAAAAACTTTGGGAGATAAGGAAAAGGCTTTGTCATGAGAATGTAAAATTTTAAAGGAAGATTTATTCTGTAGAATTCTAGATGGGATGCGATTAATAAGAAAGACAAAAATAAGGCATCATTCCAAAAATGTTTTATGAACATGCATACCAAGGAGAAGTGCACGTGTAATTCGAGAAGGTGACGATTCGTCCTTTCGTCAATACCATTTTGTTGAGGAATGCGATGATAAGAAGTCTGAGATAGAATACCACGATCCTGCAAGAAAGTTGAGAAGCCCTTCAACATAAATTCACCTCCATTCTCAGAGCGAAGAACTTTAATGGGGCATTGGAATTGAGTAGCAATTTCATTATAAAAGGTCTTGAACATATAAAAAAACTTTATGTTTGAATTTCATTATATAAATCTATGTCATGCGCGAATAGTCATCAGTGAAAGACACAATATTTGTACCCTAAGACAAAATCAAAAGGTGTAGGGCCTCAACATCAGAGTGAATCAATTAAAAAAGGGCCTAGGCTTCCTAGGTGGAAACACAGTTCTATGGTTCTTTGAGAACTCACAAGTGTCATAGCATAAAGGTTTAATGGCAGTAATAGAAGTAAAAACAAGTTGTAGTCTTGATAAAGATGGATGCCCTAAACGATAATGTCATCTAGATATAGACTCTCTATCTAATGATAAATCACTTATAAGACTAGGAGGGGTATCATCAAGGAAGTCCTTCCACGTTCACCACCCTTAACAATTGTTCGCTTGGTCTGGAGATCCTAAAAGACACAATGGGTAGGAAAGAATATTATGGAGCATTGTAATGATTTAGTAAGGGAACTATCTAACAACAAATTCGGGGGAAGAGAGGAACATGGGGAACATGAGATAACTGAATGTTAGGAGAGATGGTAATGGATCCAATCCCAAATATGGTAGAATGGTTACCATCGGCAAGTGTAACAAAACTAGGCTGATCAGTAGGTTCATAGGATTGAAAAAGATGAAGCTTATTAGTCATATCATATGAGATATGGCTCCAGAGTTGATGACCTAGGAGGGAGATGAGGAGGACACATGGAGTGCAATATCTGACTGGGCTAAGCTTGCACTAGAAGAAGAGAGCGGATCACAAGAATGGTGGTGCATCAATGCATCGTATGCCTCTCGAAATATGGTAACCGAGTCTCATGAAGCAGTCATCCCATGATGCTTAGCTGAAGGTACTTGAGTCTTCGTAGAATCTGATGATATGTCATCGGTTATATAAGCTCCCGCCCATGAAGGATGCCCAATGATAGCCCAACATTTATCAATCATATTATTAGTGCCACTGCAATGAGCACAAATACGAGGGGAACCATCATGACTACGTCCACATCCATAAAAAATACAGTTATGTCCACATCCACCAAAAACACGGTTACCATGACTGCATCTGTCAAGAGCTCATCCCTTGCCTCGACTTTCATAGCCATAGCCAGGAACACTCGGGGTGCTCCAACTTAAAGCCCGATAACTATAACCAAAAGCAATAGCAATAGGCGCAACAGAAGAAGGACGATCACTAGTTATGAATGCAAATCTATCAGTAACAATAGGTGCAATAGAAGATGAGATAGTAACTCTTTGAACAAGAGAATAAACAACTGACAAAAAGGGGAAGGGCTGCATGGCTATGATATGACCATGAACATTGATATTTTGAATTGAGGCCAGATTGAAATTGCATGATCCGAGTCTCTTTACGTTGTTGTTGGATGAGTTCATGATCTTGATTACAATGAGATGGGAGAGGGTGGTACATATCCAGCTCATCCCACATACTACGTAAGATATTGAAGTACTCTTCCTGGCTTCTAGATTCTTGTTGAAACTTACATGTCTGAAATCAACTTGTACACCCTGGATATGTTGCGATCTTTAGAATACATGTCTCGAATAGTATCCCATATCTTCTGAGTTGATGTTAAAAACATAATAGAATTGCTAATGGTACTTTCCATACTGTTTAGAAGCAAAGCCATGACCTTGTAATTTTTCTTTGTCTAGATTTTAAGTCCTTCATCTGTCGAATTTGGAGGATCATCCAAGATATAAAAAAGTTGCTTCCTTCTTCCCAAAAAGAGCTTGACGGATTTCGCCCATCGCAAGTAATTGTTCCCATTCAACTTGATTGTTGTAATCAACAAGGTGTGAGAATCGGAAGGTCCCCATAAGAGCTCTAGTAGTGAGCTTGTCTTCCATGCTAGGTCGAAGAAAGGGAAATGCTAGGTCGAAAAGAGGGGCAAACATATGGACAACACATGAATTCTCCAAACCACATGCAAATGGTAGATATATCTAACTTTCAGTGTATAGCTGAGGGCCTACATAGTCCAGATATAAGAAACTTCCACAACAAACCTAAGGCTGAGAGGAATAGGAAGAAACATGTCCAAAAGATGTTTGACAACAACCCCCCACAAACAGAGGTTATTTTACATGAAAAACCCTAAAAAAGGTAACACCATACCATAAAAACCCCTAAAAACCATGAACAATCCAATATTTGAGCAAATAACTCCTATGGGTGGTCAATACTAGTTAAACTGACCAACCTCATGTTGGCCTTCCTAAGAAAAAATCATTCGACTAAAAGGAATCTCCAAAAAAAATCAAATGAACCATTTTTGAAAAATACCTTGGAGAGCTCGAAACTCACCTTAAACGTGCTTAGAAAATTCCACAATAATCACTGTAGACCTTCTAAAATCAACATCTATAAACCATACCCTTCACTTACCCACATAGTTGTACGGATAGTACACATGCTGGCGTTAGCAAAATGCAATGGCTGGAAACAAAACAACAAGTTGAATCCTTGCTCTGATACCAAGTTGAAGTAGATTGGAGAAGAAAGAAATCAGTATGAGTGGAAGAGAAAGTGTAGAAAGAGAGAAAAGAGGAAAAGATGGCTAGGGCAACAGTTTTGTGTAATACTCCACACAACTCTCATAACATTAAAATAAAATCACAAATGGTGCTCCAACAGAGTATGTTGCATAGTATATCGGTATACAATAACACTCAATAAAATGCGTTTTTTTTGTATACAATCACTTGCACCCATCAACAATGACACAAAGATCTACTCCTATTTTACATTGATGAATTCAATGCACCATCCTTTTTCATGATTTGCTAGAATATTTTTATACAAGGAGAAAGAGGTGAGAATGATGTACAAACCAAATAGAAACATCGTGTAATCAACATGGAGTTCCCATATAAACAAGGTCTTGTTCAACTGTCCATAGCAAGCGGGTCATCATCTCAATGACTAGTGAAAATTAGAGCCTAACTTGAAGAAACCAATTCTCCAATATGCATACCACATTTGTAACGCAAATTTAATCGCCAAAGAGCCATCAAATATGAAGAGTATATTCCAAATTGAATAAAAAGGACCTTGGATAGATTCATATTAAAATTTCTAGCTTATGTTAGGCCATATTCATAACATCTAAACATCTCTCTAATATCCAAGTTTCTAAGCCGAAAACAGATACATCCTGGTCTCACAACCCTTAGATGGGTCCCAAATAGTCTCAAAAGTTGACCAGTTAAGGGTTAGGCCATCCAAGGGATATTGATCAAAAGAGCTGGCAAATCCCACTATCCATGTTGAAGATCTTGACCATGTCAATGGTCCAGATTAGCCCGTGTGATGATCTGTATTAGATCTAGTGTCTGATGACAGATCTGGACCCAAATTAGTGGTTTGATTGGACTGTGGGCTCCACAAGTCCATAGGATTTACTATTTAGTTAGTTGTTAGAGTTAGCATGACTTGTTGATGAGGAGATTAGAGCACTATTAACTATTAAGAGTTTACAAGAGGAGGATGAGATCATCACCAGTTTCCCTCTGGATGGATGACCACTACATGGGCCCGAATGAGCTGAGTGGACCATTTTGAAGACCCCACATGCATTTGATGCATCTTCGAAAACCCTACACTAGGAAGATGCATGTAGGCTGGATTCTTGAGGAGTTTGGACCGTTGGATCGAGTGCATGCGTCGATCGGACCTTTGGATTGCGCATATCGGGCCGTTTGACCATGGCCCGCCTTGATCATGAACACTTTAGGACTTAGATGTCGTAGTTTTTATTAGGATTTAGTTTAGTTACAGTTTGAACATTTGTATGATCTTTATATTATGTTTTTTTTTTTTTTTTTCTTTCTAGTTTAGAGTTTTTTTTTTTTTAAGAAATCTTTCTTGAGAGTGCCTTTTTGTAAATTTCTGCACTTGAGACTATAAAAGAGAAGAGGGGGGTGTGGAGCCCTAATGCCTTTATTTTGAAAAAAAAACTGTGTTTTTTCTCTTCTTCGTGTGATTTGAAGAATACTCCATGTGATTTGGAGCTTGGGTGTGGTGTAATTCCATTCCCATTCAATAGAGGTGCGAGGCTTCCATCTATCATCTCCTTGTCTATTCATTTCTATCCAAAAAAGAGATTTTCTCAAAAAACTTCATCTTTCTTCTTCCCTTCCCATCCAAAATCACCAAAATCATCATTTTCTTCAACTTTTCACCATCCAACTTCAACTCCAACCAAACCCAACCATTGAGGACTCAAAAAACCCTAGCCAACGACCCTCAATCCCTTGATTTCTCATTGCTTCCCCCATTAAAACCCCTTTATTCCCCATCCCTAACCCTACCCTAAACCCTAGATCCCCAATTTCTAAAAATTCTAATTCCAAAATCCTCAATTCCCATGAACCTTAATTTTTCAAATTTCAGATTTTCCCCTTCCTAACCCTAATCCTATAACCTACAAGTCAGCCCTTTGAGTGTGGAACGTGCCTATGCTAAATTGGAAGTTTTATCCTTCCATCGAGCCTAGTTTTAAACTTTTAATTGATTTATGCGATTTCTTAGCATGCGGGCATGTGATTTAGGTTGAATAAGATTTTATTTCCCATTATTTACTCTTAATTACATGGTGGGTTAACATCTTTTTTTAATTGAATTATTTTATGGACTCTTTCATAATTTCCATGTTGCATGCTAGCATTAAATCAATATATCCTGCATCAAATTTGGTATCAGAGCCATAGGTTTAGCATAGATTATTTGTGTCGCACGCACCTAGGTTAGAGTCAATTCTAAGTTGGAACTACATCTAGGGTTATTAGAGCTTCCATTGCATATAGAATCTAGGAACATATTGCTGATTTTTTTCTTTCTAGTTTGGAGTGTCCCATTGCTGAATTTTCAGTTAACGTTTTCCGATAATACCATTGCTGAATTTCAGCTTGGTAATCTCAGGTTGTCACCTTGCTGAATTTTCAATTAGTAATTTTCAGATTACACTCTTGCTGAATTTTCAGTTTGGTAATCTCAGATTGTCCTTTTGCTGGATTTTCAGGGTAGTATTTTCATGTTAACGGCTTGCTGAATTTTCAGACCAGTGTCTCTAGTGTGTTCAATTTGGCGTCTTGGTTAGTCATTGTCTTTGTCATTACATCACATTAGGATCCAGGTTTTCCTTTAGTGTTTACCCTAGTTTATGCCCACTGCACGGGGTGTGGTTTTGATCTACACCCCACCATGAATCTAGAGCTAATTGCTGAGGCCCTTAATGTTATCAACAACTGTCTGACGGCCATTGAAGCGCATAATAAGATCACTGCTACTCAATTGACTGCGACCATTGCGCGTGTCAATCAACTTGAAGCCTCCCTTCAGTCGAACCCTAACACTGGGGAAGCCGGCCAATTTCAAGTGGGAAGTGAAGTTGAAGGCGTTGGGACTGTGTCACTTGTAGTCGTTAAACGCACCTTTAGGCCAGATTGTAGAAACTAATGATTGGCGCAGTAATTCAATTTTCCACACCTATGCCAAGTGTTGCGGTAAAAACTATAAGGTGATCATTGATAGTGGCAGTTGCACTAATTTGATCTCTGCTAGCCTTGTGGACTGCTTAGGTATGCTAGTCGTTCTTCACCCTCGGCTCTATCGAGTCTCATGGGTTGATGCGTCTTCGAGTTTTTTAGCGTTGTCCCATTCTCATCCAGTTTGGTTCCTATACGGACACGCTCACGCTGTGGTGTGATGTTTTGCCTATGGATATAGGCCACATCATTTTGGACAGGCCTTGGTTGTATAACAGAGACGCAATACTATTTGGTTGCCCTAATACGTGTTCGTTTATGTATGAAGGCTAAATGATTATCTTGAAGCCTCTCCCGCCCAAAAGTACCTCATAAAAGAAGGACAACGTCAATAACTGTGATCCTGAAGATGTGGGGAAATTCCAGTTTGAATCTCTTCATATAGTTAATGCTAAAGAGTCTGAAAGGGAGATTAAAATTGATTTGATGGTGTATGCCCATGTGGCAAGTGAGATCATTCCTAGGGTTATCGTTGGGATGCCACTTGAGCTTACACTTGAGGGTAGTGTAGAGTTACCACCTAAGGTGAGTTTGGTATTGGAGGAGTCTAGTGTTGTTATTTAACAGAACATTCCAGATGAGCTTACACCCGAGCGGGACATTCACGCGCTAACTCTACCAAACCTTCGTCATGATCAAATAAGTCCCAGGGAGAAAGCTGGTATGGAAAGACAAGTAGATGACCCGAGGACCCTTATATATTGCACACCCATGTCAGTGTTCCATAGGCCTTCAGAGTCCACACATGCATTTACACGAGATATGTATGACTTGCATGTGGAGATCAGAAAAAAGAATCAATATAAGTACAAAATGATTGCTGACTCACATCATAGGTTTAAAGAGTTTGCCATGGGTGATGAAGTCATGATTATCATACATCTAGAAAAGTTTTCGCAGGGAACCATAAAAAAAATTACAAGCTTGTAGCGCTGGATTGTATAAAATCTTGAAAAGACTGGGTCCGAATGCTTACTTGATAGATCTTTCACCTAACATGGGTATCAGTTCCACATTTAATGTGGAAGATCTTGTACCGTTTCACGGACATTTCCCTAACTCTCACATGACCTTTGATGATGATGCCCTTGACCTGTCCTATGACCCTTAGCTTATACTCGACTATTCTTCCCAACATCTACCTCTTCTGCCATACACATCTACCAAGAGAGAGAAAATAGAGGATATCTGGGATGAGCGAGTAGTTTTCACATGACATGGAGGTTATCAGGAGTACCTCGTCAAGCGAAAGGGCTGGCCAAAGTCAGACAGTATGTGGATCATAGAGATAGAGTTTCAATGACTCGGCCACGGCATTCTGGAGTGTTATCGGAGTTTTATTTCGCCAGAGGCTAATCTTTTCAGTCGAGGAGAGTTGATGAGGACATCAGAGCACTTTGAGAGTTTACCATAAGAGGAGGAGATCATTACCAGTTTCCCTCTGGATAGACGACTACTTCGTGGGCCTGAGTGGACCGTTTTGAAGACCCTACATGCATTTGATGTATATTCGAAGACCTTACACTAGGAAGATGCATGTGAGCCAAGGTGTCCCGTAGCGGTATCGGTGGGCGTAACGGTGCCCACCGTTTCTGATACGGATACGGGCCGTATCGGCCGATACGCCCCCCGTAACGGTCCAAATTTTTTTTTTTGCCAAAAAATTCTAAAAATATATATATTAAATCCAGAAAATTCCAAACATCCCAAATATGCATTCATTTATAATTTTGAACATGTTTATGGTGGTGAAGCGGTCTACACTTTGGTGAAAAAGCTGTATCAGGCTGTCTGATGAATTTATGAAGCTGATAGCCTGGAATTAACTGCAAAACTTATAAATTCAAATTTCTAACTGTCTATTATAAGTAACACATATTATCCAGCCTTTAAACCAGATTTTTTTTTTCAAAAAAATGATTTTCCCTAATTTTTAAAATTATTCCGAAATTAATCTGAAATTAAAAAAATACAAAAAAAATAGCAAACCATGTGCATAATCTGTAAAATGCACATGATTATATTCTATTATAAGTAACACATGTTATCCAACCTTTAAACCAGAATTTTTTTTGAAAAAAATGATTTTCCCTAATTTTTTAAATTATTCCGAAATTAATCTGAAATTAAAAAAATACAAAAAAAAAGCAAATCATGTGCATAATCTGTAAACTGCACATGATTGTGTCCTACTATAAGTAACACATGTTATCCAACCATTAAACCAGAAAAAAAAAGTCCACATAATGGAGTTCCTTTGTAAAAGGATCCTAAGCTATGCACTATCTGACTGAATTGATGCAACTATTGTTTAAATTGATTCCATAATATATACAAATGTAACAAGACATTAATGTAAACACAACCAATGCATTGACAAAGTAAAACAAGCGAGTTGAGAAATATTCTAGTTTTGATTGAATGAGTATCCTCCAAATGCAGTTTTGACTATTGAACTTCAACGCAATGCAAGCTATCCTATATGGCCTAGATCTATATGAGGATTCAATAAAATCTAGAAAATAGCTAACTGGAATCAACAAACTATGACCCCTACGCAGAGTCGGAACGCGGGTCGAGCTGCGCGGTCAGCTCACCGGGGGTGTAGGGGGCGGCGCGCCCCTACCCGGGGTTCGGGGCAGAGCGCCCAAAAGCCCAACGGTTTTTTTTTTAGGGAGGAGAAACTAGAAGAAAATCGGAAAAAAAGTCTTTTTTGTACAAAATGGGGACTCTTGTGCGTCTAACCGATATAGTAAAATAGTAGAAAATTGAGAAAATCGTGCGATATCAAGGAATCTGCTCTTTTTTTTTTGTTATTACTAAGTCGATATTTATTGGCGAGCAACGATACCGATAATATCGGCCGATCTGCAAACACTGGTTTTTAGCAAAAGAATAGATTAGAAAAGAAATTGGAGAAGAAAAGTGTGAAAAAATAAAAAAACATCAGATTTATATAAATAAAAAAAACTAGCCGTTTTCCGACCGTTACGGGGGGCGTAACGGCCGTTATGGGTCAAAATTTTGGGGGTCCCTGTTTTGGACCCCGTATAGCGTAACGACTGACGCCGTTTCCGTTACGTATCGGCCGATACGGCCGATACGTAACCGTTTTGGCACACCTTGATTGAGCTGCATATTTGAGGAGTTTGGACTGTTGGATCGAGTGTACATGTCGATCGGACCTTTGGATTGGGCATATCGAGCCATTTGACCACTCTTGATCACGACCCGCCTCCATCATGGACACTTTAGGACTTAGATGTCTTATTTTTTATTAGGATTTAATTTATTTACAGTTGGACTTTTGTATGAGCTTTGTATTATGTTTTTTCTAGTTTAGGGTTTTTTTTAAGAAATCTTTTTTGAGTGTGCCTTTTTGTAAATTTCTGCACTTGAGACTATAAAAGAGAAGAAAAAGGGGTGTGGAGCTCGAATGCCTTTATTTTGAAAAAAAAAAACTGTGTTTTTTCTCTTCTTCATGTGATTTGAAGAATACTCCATGTGATTTAGAGCTTGGGTGTGGTGTGATTCCATTCCCATTCTACGGAGGTGCGATGCTTCATCTATCATCTTCCTTCTCTCTTCCTTTCTATCCAAAAAGAGGTATTTTCTCAAAAAAACTTTATCTTTCTTCTTCCCTTCACATACAAAACCATCCAGATCATATTTTTCTCAACTTTTCATCATCCAACTTCAATCCCAACCGAACCCAACTATTGAGGACTTAAAAAACTCTAGCCAACGACCCTCAATCCCTTGATTTTACCTTGCTTCCCCCATCAAAACCCCTTGATTCCCTATCCCTATCCCTATCCCTACCCTAAACCTTAGATCCCCAATTTCCTATTTCCTCCAAATTTAAAAAACCCTAATTCCAAAATTCCCAATTCTTATGAATTTTAATTTTCCAAATTTTAGATTTTCCCCTTCCTAACCTTAATCCTAGAACCTACAAGTCAGTTCGTTGAGTGTGGAATATGCCTATGTTAAATTGGAAGTTCTATCCTTCCATCGGGCCTAGTTTTAATTGATTTATGTGATTTCTTAGCATATGGGCATGTGATTTAGGTTAAATCAGATTTTATTTTCTATTATTTACTCTTAATTACATGGTGGGTTAACATCTTTTGAATTACTTTATAGATTCTTTCATAATTTCCACGTTGCATGCTAGCATTAAATCATGTGTCCTGCATCGCTTGTTGCACAATTTTTGCATCAGTATTTTTTGCACTTATTTTATGAGCCACTTTTTTGTTATTAAACGATGTTTTAATGATGTGAAATTGGCCATGTGTGAAAGCCTATTTAGTTAGCTTTCAAATGAGGTCAGGATTATGCAATTCTAATATGATTTTATGGGTTGCACCAAAAGTGTGTATGGTTGTGATGGGATTCAGTGGTATTTTGGTCATTTTTAATATTTTATTGAAATAGATGGTTAGGATTAAAAGTAATGGATGGTTTAGACTATATTAGGGTTTCTTTTCCTTTGAGGAAAAAGTATATAAATATGTAAAGAATCTTATATGAATGGCTGATGGTATGTTTGAATAAAATAAGTATTTCTTTTTGGTTTCAAGCTTGTATTGCTTTCTCTTGGAATGTGTTGCATTTATATAGCGTTAGTTGCTTCAATTCGATCATTTGTTCCTGGATTTTTATCACAGGATACTGTGCTTACATCTATTTCAGTCTCTTGTCTATTTTAAGAGGATTTTATGGTAAATCGTGAAGCTTAAGTACATAGCTAATTCAAAAATCATCCTTTTCGACTAGGTTGTGTCAATGACACATATTACTCAACTTACTATCATATGAGGACATATTTCCATATTGGAAATAAACTAAACCAATCTTTAGACTAATAAAACTGGGCAATTAAAAACTATGACTGGACTAACAACTAATCCAACCATAGTTTGTTTCTAACTCTAGGATCCACCATGGAAACCTTTTTTGAATCATGCACCAGCCAATTTGACTCTTGGTGGACCCCAGATGATGACAACATTAACAGGGCTCTAATTGTGGGTGAAAAGTTGCTGTCACTGAAGTTGTCACTCTGCCCTTTCTTCCTAGGATTTTAGGGCTAGCTTGGGAATGGGCAGTGTTTTCTCTTTGGTTTTAACAAAAGAAAAAAAAGCTAAAGTGGCTCAAAAGAGCCTTTGGCGATGGATGTTCGCCATCTCCAGCATCTCCGCTGTACATGTTGGACTGTTTAGGCCCACTGGAATGATTATAGCTTAAAACTTCCATTCACTTGGTAGTCCTTGTCATTAGGGGTGTCAATGGGCCGGGTTAAGCTCTGTCCAATCCTGGCTCGCATTTTTTGAACCAAGTCCAAACCCGGCTCGGGCCCGTGATGGGCTTAAATGATTGAGCCCGAGCCCAACCCGGGATGCATAAACAGGGCCTGACCCGAGCCCGGAAAAGGATTGAAAATAAATGGATATTTTGTGTGCCCCACACCTTTGGCTTATGCCATCTGATTTATGCATTTTGTGGGCCCCACAGTCGAGAGAGAGAGAGAGAGATGAACCTGCTACAATGGCGAAGACACGCTGCTACAACGACGACGGGAGAGGTTGGAGGTAGAAGAGGTGGGTTGGAGGTGGAAGAGAGGCATATCCCATTTCTGATGGAGGCGGAGGAGGTGGGTTGAAGGTGGAAGAGAGACATATCTCATCTGTGATGGAGGTGGAGAGGAATATTCCATATGTGGGTTGGAGATGGGAGAGATTGAGACGAAAGGCTGGACTATTTTTTTTTTAAGGATTTTGAAAATGTTTTAAATTCAAAGTTGGGATTGCCGGCTAAGGTGGGCCCCACAATGGTGTTTATGTGAAATCCGTCCCGACCACCTAGTGTGTCACCTCAAGTTAGGTCAAGGTCCCAAAAATTAACCCCATTCATGCTCCAGGTGGACCACACGATCGGAAACAGTGCATAAGTAACACTTACCCTCCTAACTATATTCCCTTGGTCTAGCCCACCTAAAAAATGGACTGACCTGCTGTTTGGGCCACAAGCCCCTAAGCTTCGGTGTGGTATTTAATGGATGGAGTGGATTTTACACAATACTCACGGTAGACCTTGTAAATATCAAGCGTGGACATCTCTCTCCGAACTGATCCCTTGGTGTGGCCCATCCAAATAACTAGTCGGCCTGATTTTTTTGGCAGTAGGCATAACTTAGTATTTTAAATTTAATGGTGGGAGTGGATTTTATCTTCCTAATTAAGTTGGTCCCCATAACAAATAAAGGACGAGCATCCTTCTCCCATTGGGCAGTGCTTTTGGGAAAAAAAAAAGAGTTGGCTAATTCTTTTATGGAGCCAACCTTAATCTTTATGTAAGATCTGCTGCGACCATTGGATGTGTAATCCAAAGTTAGGGAAAGGACGAAAAGTTTTGGCTGATTCATGATTTAGGTGGGCCCCACCAAAGAAACAGTTGTAAGAGACGTCAACCCTTGATTCCCATAGGGATCACCATGATGCTGATATATAATCCTCTTTAACCATTAGATTCCACACCAATATTTAGTCACATGACCCAACAATCAGGCCCATCCATGATTCATGTTGGCCACACCAAGGGAAAAAGTTTGAAAGGTGATCATTGTTTTGTAAATTGTTTCTAGTTGTGTGGCCCATTTGAATTACTAATGAGGCTGATTTTTGGTACATGGGCCTAACATTGTGTGACACACCTAATGGTTGGAGTAGATTTCACAGTGTTTTAAATAGCGAATGGCGTGTAGCATAGCGTTCACCCCTTTGAAGCGTGAGGCGTAAGCTACATAGCATGTAGCGTAAGCTATACACAACTACTAGATTTTTAATCAAGGTGCTTGGTTGCACCAATGTCATGATATTCCATACCAAATTAGACTGATTCATAATGAAAGTTAATAAAATTTCATTGTTTTTTGTGCAACAAAATGGAACCTGAAGTAATAGGAAAGAGCAATGATTAAGTATAAAGGTAAAGAAAGAGCAATGAAATTGATTTAATACTGTTTTCTATTCAATTTACTCAAAGCATTAAAAAGGTTTAACTAATTTTTATTGGAAATGAAAAAATGTAGCAAATCATTGAAAACATCATGCGAGCTACATAGCGTGTAGCATTTTTACTTAGCATGTAGCGTATGCAATTTATGCTGTAGCGTGGGCTACATGGAACTTAAGCTATTTTCATGAGCTATGTAGCGTTAAGGCCATGCTACGCTACGTAGCGTAAGCTACACGCTACATAGCGTAGCTATTTAAAACATTGGATTTCAGACCAACACCTTGGTGGAGCCCACCCAAAGAAGCTGCCTTCTATAAGAAAAATGATATACAAAGGTTCATCTTGGGACGGCTGCTCTGGCAACGTGCGTACAAAGGAAACTTTCCTAGGATCCTTGCCTTTTATCTTCTAGACCACCCACCATGATGTTGTGAGATCTCTCCAACCATTAGATGTGCAATATTAAGTTATGGCTATGGCCAAAAAGTCAGCCTGACTAATGATTCAGATGGGCCACACCAAGGGAAATAATTGGGAGAGATGTCCACCTTGATATTTATAGGGCCCACCCTGATGAGTATATAAAATCCACTCCATTCATTAGATACCACACTAAGACTTAAGCCTGAGGCCCAAATATCAGGTTCATCCATTATCCAGGTGGGCCATACGAAGGAAAATATTTTGGAGAGTGAGTGATTCATGTATACTATTTCTAATCATATGGTCTACTTTAAACACTGACAAGGGTGGTTTTTGGAGCCTAGGCCTAACATGAGGTGACACAGGTGATGGTCAAGGTGGATTTCATATAAACACCACGATCGGACCCACTTGAGCCGGCAACACTTTCCAATAACTCTCCCTCTTCCATTTCCCTCTCAACAGTGAAAGGTATAATATGAAAATTTGAAATTTGAAATTAACTAAACTTTGCGGGCCGGGTTTTCGGGCTTTTGGAGATCTTAGTCCAAGCCCGGCCCGACCTTACAAATTAAATTTAAATCATGATAACACTATGCCTATAAAGCTCCATTTAGTATTCCTTTTTTGGCTAGATATACTCGGGTCGGGATATAACTGGGTCCATGGGCGCCACATTAACTTCTCTTATGTGTTTTTCTGGAGGATTCCCTGCCAAATCCAATAAATTGGAGCAGCTTATAACAAATCTCCGATCTTTCTGATTTTGGGAGTCTATGCAAAATGATAGAAGAAAAGCTGGTGTGGCACTGTCGGCCTTATCTATTATCCAACCCAGATATATTTGGATTTTCTTTGTAGAAGAAGGGGCACTCTCCAGTGGTGCCAGTACCACCATAAGCTATGTGGTACCGGGAAGATGTGGGCCCATATAATGCATGCATAGAATCTGACCCCGTCCATCATATGATTCAGCGCACGTTAACCCCAAGGCTCTAAAATCTGGATGACACGTGAATCAGGTGGGTCACAACACGGAACAAGTTGGGACTTGGGAGGGAACGTCAACACTTGATTTGCATGGAGGACTCACCGAGTTGTGCATATAGTATTCAGGCCATTCAGACCCTTCATCTGGTCTGATGAAGGGTTAGGATGAAAAATGGGCTGTTTTGAAATTCAAGTGGGCGTCCCTGTTTAAATAAAGGTCAGGCATCTCCTCTCACATTGTTTCCTGTGTTGTGGTCCACTTGAGTGTTTGATAAGGCCGTTTTTGGTCACTTGTGAGTAATATGAGGTGATGTGTTTGATGGATGGATTGGATAGCCTACATTCATCATGTGGGTCCAATGTTGTCAAATGGCATAAGCGATCCCATCTGACACAAGGGGACTGTCCGCATATGCAATTGCACAGCCCCCAAAACTTTTTTTTTTTGAAAAAATGAAAAAATCTGAGAAATCAATAGAAAATGGAAAAAAAAAATTATGGAAAATCTGTATAAATACCACAAGGGCAGGGATTTTTTTTTTATTTTAAATTTTTTAATTTTTTATTTTTATAGTTTTATTATCAATTTCATTGAAAATTTGTTATATTTATTACATCTATTAGACTATTAGGCTACAAGAAATCAACTAATAAGTAATCAAATGAATGCATATTTATGGGAGTAAGAGGGTAATAGAGTATAAGGGTAAGGAAAATAGGGGGGTGGCAGTGCTTATTTGTAGGCAAAAAGGGAGAGAAATTGAAGCAAAAAAAAAAAAAAAAAAAAAAAAGAAAAAGAAAAAAAGAAAAGAAAAGAAAAGAAAAGAAAAGAAGTCCCAACTGCTGGGGCATTATGCTATCGCATACCGAGTATGCGATGGCATAATCACATAATGATGGCTTATGGTCACAGACTTCTCTGTGCGATTGCATAAAGCCCAACAGTCCAAAAACTGCATATTCCACTATGGCACATGCAATCCATGCCGCAGCGCTTGGGATGATTTTAGGCGCGGCATATTCCCTTCTCCAAATGGCATATGCAATGACATAATCGCTTATGACAACACTGCGTGGGTCCCACATCTGCCTAGTACCACCATATGCTTACGGTGGTTTCCTGTGCTAGTTGACCTAGCCCATTTGAAGAATAAAAAATCTGTTCAGAGGGAGGGATGGAGCCACATCAACTTCTCTTATGTGGTTCTTAAGAGTGTGTCACATACATTCTCAATCCTTCATGAAGAGCCATGGCCTTTGCTGCAATCAGCTCTTTTCTATTAGCCATGCTGGGGAAAGCTTTGGTAACCATGCGTTTCTTATCTTTAAACATGCCCACAAATACCTCAAAGGCCTTGGGATACCAACAGATGAACCAAGGTAGTTTTTCAAAAAAAAAAAAAAAAAAAAAGCCAACAGGTGAAGATAGCTTCTTACCTCCATTTGAGTTGATGCTTAAGATCTAATATGTAAAAAGAACACACCCAAACACAATCTAGCTATCCAATTGTGGTCATAAAATTTTTTAATGTGTTTATGTGGCTTCACACCAGCCCATGTGTGTCCTGCCTTTCCAGTGATCGTTGGGTCTTGTCTTTATATGACCCTGACCCCGTTTTTGTATACATCAAGATGTTATAGATATATACGTTGGTGCAAAGGTCTTGAAGCATTGAGGTGTCCTCTAGGAACGACACACTTCACCTTTAACAACTATTTAGATTGTGAAACCCCGACCTTCACAAAAAACCTGAATGGCTGAATTCTTGTGAGGTTGAGGGATTATGGATCTACCATGTGGGTCTCATTCAATCATTCAGTCATGTTTCTTCACATGAATCTACAATGGGGTCATGTGACCTGTGGATGGCTCAAAGTGGGAGTGGGAGTTGGGAATCACTTGTTTTTCAAAAGTTAAAGTTCAAAGCATATGGGAATCGTCTATATCATATATACAATTATAATAAAAGTTCTCTATGCCCATATGTATAGGAGAGCCACACATGCTACCCGATTAGCTATATGTGTGTTTGAGATATCATTGAACATGCCACAGTGCTAGAAACAAATGGATGGCTTGGAAAAAAAAAACTTGGTTGACTATTTTATGCATACACTGAATTCTGTAGTTTGACTGATGAGTGGACAGTCTGGAATTTTGGTTAAGGGAATCTGTATGGTAGGACCCATCCGATGGATGCACTGTATCTTGCTCACATGTGCCACTTTACCAGATCGTGTGGTGTGTACATGGGCTCCCTAGTACACATGGGCTTAGCAAACCTCTATGGAAAAGTATATATTTTGAAATTAATAAATTGTATTTCTAATTATTAAAAGATACACCTTTATAGAAAGTTCTATTTTCTTAGAATCTTTGTAAAGAGATGGTTGATCTTAAGATTCTTAAAATGAAGGTTATGTGAATTGTCATCCTTTTTCAGTGATAAAACGGTAATCCCCTCATGCATATTGGGTATGAAGAGCAATATACCCTATCCGAGAGACATGTAAATAGGGAATAAAAGCAAGATATCCCATTTGGGAAACTACAAAGAGTTGCTCATTGGTTGAGAGGAAAGTTAGATGGCAGGTTGTTTAGCTTGGCGATGTGTTGAGGTTGGAGCTGTGTGTTAGGAATTCATTGTCCCTTTTTTCTTCTGGTTTTTAACAAAACTGCCATTCATAGAAAAAGTGAAATAAAATAAATAGATTTACTGAGAGGTAGATGGGTTTCATTGCCTCTAGAGTGGAGCTGATATTTTACCTAACATATGATGTAATTTTTACTGCCATTTGCTCAAACAATGCTTGTTGTGTTAAATGGTGAAAATATCACAATCAGTTGTGTCGAATAATCTAATCAGCAGTGGATAGATATTGACCAATGCTAAAACTGAAGGGGAACACTTGATCTCAAATGTTGATACTGGTAATTTCTTTTTTCCTGAAAAATGTGAACTTGTAAGAGAGATACATTGTGAGTATATATGCATTAGGAAGCCCATTTGTTATGCTTCACTATGTTAAAATTATGTCAAGGGGAGTCCAACTTAATCAGTTGGGTGCTTCACACATCCCCTTGTTTGTTATGTTCCCCGCCTCACATGAATGACTAAGGTCACAACCCATGAATATGGAATTAATGGAGCCACAAACTGCATCTGATCTTTGTGGATAGAAAATCACATTACTGTTAGTTGAAGAACTTGAAATCTTATTCTATGGGAAAAATTTACTGTTGCATGCACCTTGATGACATGAATGGTGCTATTTATAATAATTAGGATTTTCTATTCACAAATATAGGAATATATTGCCTTCTTACTCTGTTTAATGTGGTAGTTGCTGTAGAGATATTTCCCATTTGTTAGTAGACTCAACTTTGATGTGAGATTGACAATAACTTGTATATGTCTAGGTAAAAGAGATATTGTCCCACTATCCGTCTAACTACAAGCAATCAGCAGTAATTCCTCTACTGGATCTTGCACAGCAACAGCACGGAGGGTGGCTAACCGTTTCGTCAATGAATACTGTATGTAGTTCATCAATTGTCCATCACTGGTATTCATTTCTATGCAGCAGTTATCTGCCAGAATAATTTGAAATGGAGAATTCATTTTGTCTGTGATATGTTAAGAATGAGAATGTCAATTTTTTTTCATGCATTAATATAGTCATAGTGAGTGGTGGAATCATATTTTGAGATGGGTTTGAGCCCGTAGCTCAGTGGCAGACATGGCGTGTTTCAACATTTGATGTCTTGGGTTCAAGTCCAACACCAATAAAAAGAAAAAAGAAAAAGAAGAAAGAAACATAGGGAGGGATTATTTTGTTACATACGATCATGCCTCTTTACAATGTTTCTTCGGAACTTAACACCTGTGTTTTAGGGTTGTTTATTTATTTATTGGATGTTGTGCTTCGTAGTTCTCTTGCTGAGGTTTTCATTCATTGGAGTGGGTGAGGATTTTAGAGTGTGGTAGTTGTCTCCTCTGAGCAATCTTCTCTCAAAAACCTTTTGTTTCTTAGCTGCTCCCCAGTTGATTGGGCCATTCGACTGGATGGCTACTGGCAAGAAGATCCTAAGGCTTGCCTCCATCATTGTGAACAGTCTCCCAAGTATATATTTTTCCCGTGCTTGCGCTGGCCTTGAGAGAGAAGTTGCAGAGGGTGCTGTGCGGAAGTGAGGCTGGTTACAAAATACCAATTTGGGCAAAGCACCCAGCTCTCAGCGGATTTATTATCAAGATGGTGGGTTACTGCTGTTTCTGTTACTCGGGCTAGGCTGCAGGAGATGAGTCTCCTCTCTGGTTGACTTGCAGATTATAGGCTAACAGATAGACTAAAGAAACTGTTGCTGGAAAGATGCAGGCTTAACAGAGTACGCTGATGCAAAATGCAAGTTGGTTGGCCAAAAGGAGCAGGCTAGAATGTAGACCTGTTGGCCAATATAGAAAGCAAAATAGAAATGGAGAGAGGTGAAGTTTGCTGTAAAATGAGCAGGGCCTCGCCTTTCGTGCGAGAGGATAAGCTGCTGAAGAGCCAAACATCCTGCTATTTATAACCAGAGAGGGCCTGTTGGTGCTGGGCGAATCTCAGTGAACCACTTAACTGCCAGGATGTTTGGATCAAACAACTGGGATGCTAACACTTTTCATGATGGGGTTGTCCCCTTCTAGATGACAGACAAACTGGTATGCCAGTTGGACCAATGAGAGATTAGATCCTCCTAAGCAAATGCATGCCTGCTGGTATACACAAGGTGAGGCTTGAAAGGGACCACTCTAATGGATGGAAGCTTCCAAGAGAATGTTGTAACAAACATGTGGTCTATGCTCTACTAGTTAGCATGCAAAGTGGTGAGCAACATTAGACTGCTGAAAAGAACTGATGTTATTTACTCCATTCGGAAAATGCTCGGTGCTCTTCTTTCAACCACTTTGAGTTGAGGGTCTTTGGAGAAAGGATTGCGCCAGGTCTTGAAAGGCAATTTCTACCCTGTTGGGCTTGTGCCCTTGGTCTCAAAACAGTGACATTGGCCCTGTTGTAGTTTCAGGGTTGTCGGATCTAGAGAGTAAAAACCAAATAACAGTGCGACTCGGTTGGGTAGAAGAATAATGGCTGTCAGGTTTGGAGAGTAGCAGTTTTGGCCTATAAAAAATGTGCACCAGGTCTTGAAAGGCAATTTCTACCCTGTTGGGCTTGTGCCCTTGGTCTCAAAACAGTGACATTGGCCCTGTTGTAGTTTCAGGGTTGTCGGATCTAGAGAGTAAAAACCAAATAACAGTGTGAATCGGTTGGGTAGAAGAATGATGGCTGTCAGGTTTAGAGAGTAGCAGTTTTGGCCTATAAAAAATGTGCACCAGGTCTGGAGAGCTGTAAAATCAGCCCTGTCAGAGGGTTAGGTTTGCTGGATCCATTGTTTTAAATAGTAGTAGTGTGTTGCGTAGCCTTTTCGCTACACGATACTTCTATTTCTTAATTTTAAAATAGAAAAAAATATGATAAATAGTAAGAAAAAAAGGCCTAAAAGGTGGTTTTTTTTTTTTCAAGTATAAGTTTGTTCAAACAAGTTATTTATTATCATTTATCAAAAGCCAATCCACATATAAACCAAATCAAATCATTAGCATATTAACAACTTTCTAAGCAAACCACTTTAATTAATAATGTTTGATTGAAACCGCAAGTCATAAGTATGAAAAGAAATTAAAATCCCACAGGTTGAGAGTATTGAATACAAAATACAATTATCATTTAAAAAAAATGCAGTGTATGTCATGCTACAAACCGAGCCATAGGCCCAAAAGAGTGCAGCTAGGATGGCCAGAAGAAGAGTGGCAGGTCTGGAGAGTGAAAACGTTACCTACTCTAGAAGGTGCTTTAATCGAAGGGTTCAAAGTCAAGGATGTCGTATATGGAGAGGTGCAACCCAACAATAATGCAAACTAACCAGGGTGGCCACATTGAGAGTGCAAGGATGCCAACAATAGTGTGCCCAAAGTGGGTGGAAAGATGCTGGTTGGATCTGTAGAGTAGAAACCTCATTTGGGTAGTTGGACATTGGCACAAGGGGTGGGTGGTAGGATGTACTCATTTGTTTTGGAATCATCGTCTTCTTGCAAGATTCTTGGTTAGAATCTAAAGTTGAGTAGGGGTCCTTTTAAGGGAACGGGTAGAATCTTGTGGCATCTTCACCAAACTACACCTTGTGTTGGGGTTTGGAAAGAGAGACCTACAAAATGAACACTTTCATTTTATGGGTGTATACATTGAGCATCCTTTTGCTGTGTTACATTATTAGTAATAGTGAAGGAAACGTGTGGAAACATTTAAGTAGTTGTGTCCTCTTATTGGTGTTTGGAAGTTAAATTTTGCTGACTCCTCTTTTGGGAAAGGGTTATTGTGGCATTGACAGTATCCATAGAGATGATGAGGGCAGCATGCAGAGGGTGTTCCTGGTCTCGCTGGGTGGTGGTAGGTAAATGAGACGGAGCCGTGGAGGTTCATGCTTTTAGATAAGGGTGAAGGATCTTCAATAAAAACTGGGTGCTTCTATTGTTGTTGGATTGGCTGTGAGATATGTCCAAAGGCCGCCATGTGAAGACATGGCTGTTTCCACCTTTCCAACCACATTTGTCAGAGTTCCGTGAGCATCTTCTGGTGCATCTTACATGAACTAATGTGGAAAAAGCACCATCAGGTTGGTATAATGGTTGGTTCAAAAAGAAATAGCATGTTCTGCTCCTTATTCAAGAATGATGTTAACTCATTCACTTATTTCTTTTGCAAAACCCTGCGATCCATGATCATGGTTTTAAGACATGTCTGAGTTGGGCGTGACTCAGATGAGTCGACTTGGATTTGGCGCTACCCGATTCCATTCAATAACACGAGTTGCTCCACGGAGTCGCCCCCAACTCGGGTGAGTTGGGTTGATATTCCCCCTGACTTGTGGCAAGTTGCGACTCAACTCGAGACCGAATGAATAGATCCCAGTCTAGAAACCATGTCCACGATATTGGAGATTTTCTTGTTAAATCGAACCACTTCAGATGACTTTTGCATGGAAAATTACTCTGAATTTTATTGCCACTTTTTTTTGTCCATTTTCTAACAATCTCTGCTTATTTTGTGTTCATTTGGATGCTGTGTAATTTAAGTTACTATGACCCATCCAGGTAGCTAAAATTATAGAAGTTGCCCCCATTCGTGTATACGAGGTTGCCACATTTTATTCAATGTTTAACCGAACAAAGGTGTGCACTTCCATTTTTCTCTTTTGATCCTTCCCTTTGTGCTTAGTTGTATTTGTTGGTATGATGAATTTGGTTGCTTTAAGCTGCAAGTAAAGGATGCTGTGCATTTTTATTTATGCATGCATGTACATGCATATGTTGGCTTTTTTTTTTTTTTTATTCAATTTGTCCGTGGGCTGGCCAGGTAGGTAAGTATCACCTATTGGTTTGTGGAACGACACCTTGTATGATACGTGGTTCGCGTGAAATAGAAGAAGCTTTACTAAAGCACCTGGGAGTGAAGCGCAATGGTGAGTCATTTTTATGCAGCGGACTCCCTTTTCTCTCTGTCGAAATGCATTACTACAGTCATCTTTGACTTCCACAACTTCTCAATGGGTGTAACCAGAAAATAGAAGATGAACTTTGATTGTGTACCAACTCCTGTGTTATTTCTCATGTACAGAGGTAACAAAGGACGGGTTGTTCTCTGTTGGGGAGATGGAATGCATGGTAAGAACTTTTCACTACCATTATCATGACGCCTTTTCTTTGTATAGAAATTAAAAAAACCACTTCCTTTTGAGTCTGAAGCGAGCCAGCTTTTCCAATTCTACTGTTCAGCTTGGTCCATTTGCCCAGATGACACTGAAAATGGGTTTTTTTCCTAAAGGGTATTTGCTTTAAATGTTTTCCAGACGCGGTTTGGCTAGTGACCGTGCCACTAGCCAGGTGGCTAGTGGTCGGTGCTCTGTGGGTCCCGTCATGATGTATGTATTTTATCCATGCCGTCCATCCATTTTTCCAGATCATTTTAGGGCATGTTACAAAAAATGAGGCAGATCTAAATCTCAGGTGGACCACACCACAGGAAAACAGTAGAGATGGAATGTCCACCATTAAAAACATCCTAGGGCTCACTGTAATGTTTATTTGACATCCAACCTGTTGATTATGTCATACAGACCTGGATGAAGGGAAAAAACAAATATCAGATTGATCCAAAACTTTTATGGGCCCCAAGAAGTTTTTAATGGTGGACGCTCAATCACCACTGTTTTCTGTGATGTGGTCCACTTGATATTTGGATCTACCTCATTTTCGTCTCATACCATAAAATGATATGGAAATATGCATGGACAGCGTGGATGAAACACATACATCATGGTGAGGCCCACAGAGCACCGACCACTAGCCAATGGCTAGTGGCAGGGTCACTAGCCAATACGCGTCCATGTTTTCAAATGGTGTGTTTGGATGTAGTGCCAAACTGCAGTAGGTGAGGCTCCATATCCAACATGGTAGGCTTGCATTTGGTGCGTGGAAAAAAGGACCAGCATTTAGCTGATTGCATTTTCTTTTTCTGCCCCAAGATGCAAGTGGGACAATGTACTAACATAGACCAGCTGTAATTTGGAGTTAAGCCTCTCATGTTGGCCCTGTGAACTCGAAAGTTCCCAGTACTCAATGACCAATCTAGCCAGTTTGGCACAGATAGGGCGAAAAACAACGTATGCACTTTAACCTTATTTTTATTTTTTATTTTTTTTGGTGCAGGGATCTTGTGTAAATGCTCCTATGATTACTGTGGCTGACTACTCCAAGGGTTCAGAAGGATACACTTATAACTACTATGTTGGTCCTCAAATCTCATTTCATTTTGTTCCAAATTTGGGAATTCCAGTCCTCTCTGGTGATCGCTTTCACTGAACATAACTCATTTCTTCCATGCAATACAGGAAGATGTGACTCCGAAGAGAGTAATCGAGATCGTAGAGATGCTGAGAAAGGGAGAGGCCCCTCCGGTAGGTTGGCTGAGCAAGTCTGGTCAACCTCAGTTTATTTCTCATCACATGCGTTGTTTCTATCACAGTTCACAACTCAAAACTCAGATGAGTCAATTCAAATTGGCGAGATTTCGAGCCCCATCTTTAGGAAACTCAATTATGGCACTGGCTTGGTGCTGACTAGTGGAGACTTGGGCCAAATCACTTGCCCTATGAAGTCAGTTTTGAGTTAAAAAAAAAACCTAATATAAGGAAACATGGAAGTCAAACCAACGACCTCTATTTATCATGCGCATACTCTCCACCCGCCAGCTAAGCATGACTTTCTTATTTTGAATTTTTTAATACCTGTACCATATGCAATTACCATATGCAATTATTTAAGTATTTATTACAATATCTAAAGTTTAATTTATATTTATCGACTATCGAGTAGAGTCGGGTTGAGTATCCGAGTGGACCAACCTGGATGAATATCAAGTTGTCTTTTTTAAACTACGGTTTTAATCTAACTGTCAGCGACTCCTTTTTCTATATTTCAGGTTGGCACACAGAATCCACGGCGTATAATGAGCGGCCCTGAAGGAGGGAACACCACTTTGCTGGGGGAGCAGAAGCCGCCTCCATGCCGTGACCTTGATGCCTGCTAGAGCTTGGCCGGCAGGAAATGCATCTCCAATAATCCGAAACTTGGAATATTGCTTGGCTTTGCTTCCCTGTTCTGGAAGCTCTGGTATTGTTTGTGCTGGACCCTTGCTTTTGGTTCCCTACCAGCATGGCTTTAGGTAGAGAGATTAATTTAAATTATGTGCATTTTTCTTTTGGTGACCCAAGTTTGGGAATTCCTTGGGAGGAAATCAGCCATGGAAAATATGTTGAAATTTATGGAAAATTCGTGAAATAAAGTGGAGGGATTGTGTACACATCACCTGCGAAGATGTTGGCGGACACAGGTTTCTGCCATTTTGAAAAATTCCTATTTCGAATTGCATTTGTTGCCCAGGAAAGTTGAGTGAAACTAATAGATGGTCCAGAACGATCGTGTCAGGGCACGCTAACACCGTCAATGTGCGCCTACTTAACTTTGGACCTTTCAGTTTCCAGTCCATCTTTCAAAGATGTACTGGGCGAATAAGCCCTTGGGGTGGCATTGATATCCTGTCCCAAGAATTGGGCCGGCCCCTCATCAAAGGTGGGGTAGGCAATTGCATCAAATTTGGATGGTTGGCCATCTCTTCTTTGGTTGCCCATCTGTGTTCATATGTTGTGGCTCATTTTTTGAGTGCACCAATCTAATTCCTGCACCTGGGTTGTCCATATTAGGGCCCATCTAGTAAATGATTTGGATATTGCACCCTGTTCACATGTTTGAAAGTTTCTGTGCATGTGTCACTTGCATTGAACATCTGAGCCATATGAAAGACAGGCCACCCTATAAGGATAGCCTGGGGCGAAAGTCAGACCAATACATCACTAGATGGCTCACACCCGAACATTGCATGAGACTACTGGTTACCATTGATTTCGAATGAGGAGCCTGTCTTATGAGTGGAGAATTTGTTGTCCAGCTATACTTAGCAAATGTTTGATGGTAGTGACACAAAACCACATAAAGAAAATATTTAAAACAGAAACCAGGCAAACAACCGGATAAAAAAAAAAAAGAAAAAGAAAAAAAGAAGGAATTCTTTTTGTTTCAAAAAGGTATAAAGAAAATGGTATCCAAGATCTAAATCTGATTTTCCCTTTTTCGCTTAATAAAGATCAAGATAAAATGAATGTTCAATCTCTTTCTGTCAAGCAAAGTTATACTTTTTTACCTCTCAATGACTAATGATCTAGTGAGACACAAATTCTTTAGTTCATATCCTTGTGAGGGGATCTCGGTTGCGTCGTTTGTTAAAAAGGAGCTTTCTCCTTCACTAAAACAATAGAAATCAGAAATACAATACTTATTACTCTCTTTCATTGCAAAAGAAATCTTTCACCACACAAGAAATCTCAGGAGATGTATATTCTCTCACTTGAAGACTACTTTCTCTAATAATGCAAACAAGTGAAGACCACTTTCTCTAATAATGCAAACAAATAAAAAACGCTTCGAGTAATGGTTGCCTAAATGTCACCAAGCGCTAGGTAACACAAAGCTTTAGAAAAGTTTTGCACCAAACAAACTTCTTTTTTTATAATGGGCTTTATTAGCATATCCATTATTTTGTTGTTAGTGCAATTTTTTTGCAATGGCACTGTACTTTCAGAGATAACCTCTTAAATATAATGATACTGAACATCTATGCGTTTGGACATTGCATAGTAGATTTTATTTTGAGCCAAATGTAAAGTATTTTAGCTATCACAAGTTCTAGATAGAGCAATCGTCAATTGTAATGCTGACTTCCAACTAATCAAACCACCTGTAAGGGTGAAAATATACCCCATAATAGACTCTCTCTTGCCTAAATCACCCACAAAATCAACATCCACATTTTAGCCACATTGCCCTTTTTTTTTTAATTCTATTTCTATCAAATAATAATGTAGCATCTTGAATGTTCTTCAAGTAGGGTAGAATCAATTTCATAGCCTACTAGTGTTATCTTTCATGGATTTGTCTATACTTGCTCACTGTACTAATTGTATGTGAAATATTTGGCTGTGTTCATACCATGGCATACATCATCCTACCAACTACATTAGAGTACATAACCTAAAACATGCCGTTCCTCTTATCATTTGTGCTTGGTAACTAAGTTGCTGAATACTTGAAATGAGCAGCAAGAGGAATTGTAATTGACTTAGAATTCTCTATGCTAAAACCCTCTGAATATACTTGCTTTGTGATAAACACAACTAGTTGCCTTTCTGAATCTTTGCATTTCTATGCTAAGAATTTTCTTCCTAGCACCCAAATCTTTTATCTCAAACTCCTCGCTAAATTGAGACTTCAACACATTAATTTCAAACATCTTTTACAGTTATCAACATGTTAACAACATATATCACTAACTATATGAAAGAATCATTAGGAAGCTTTTAAAAAAAAAAAAAAAAACATCAATCATACCTGTTTCTCATCCAACCCTATCCGCCCAAAAACATGTCAAAACGTTTGTATCATTGCCTTGGGGATTGCTTCAAGAAAGCCTTTTACCAATTTGCATACATGATCTTCCTTATCCTTTATTAAAGGTTTATTTGGCATCTCTAATCTAATATAATAAGAGCTTTTCAAATAAGAATTATTCTAATAAGCTCCTTTTGTTGTAGCTCTTATTTTAATAAGCTTGTTTGGTAAATAATATTTAAAAAAAAAAAGCTCTTATTGGAAATAAGCATATTTCGTAAAACATTCATATAAGAGTGTTTTTTAGTAGTTGATGTAATTTTTAAAGATTACAACAACTCCATTATAAGAGCAATCTAGATGATTGTTTTGGTGGATCTCATCATAGATTGACCATATCTCAAATGACAAAAGAATAGATGGCTACAATCTTCATGTTTTAAGACATTTGGGCCGTTCATTATGTTGGACATTCGATGTGGATCGCCCTTCATATGGAGCCCACCTTTGATGTTAATGGAGCCCTTGGTATACCAATAAGTTGGTATACCAAAAAGTACCATATCATATTCAAAATTTTCTCTTATATATGTAGTAGTCTTTTCATGAGAGGGTATTCTAAAGTTATTTTTACAAGCTTGTATTTGTGAGTTGAGTGATTCCTTTCTTGTTGGGTGAGTGATTCCACATTCCCTTGGGTCAGTGAGTCCTCAAGCAATCCCTTGTTGGGTGAGTGATTCCCTAACCCCTTGGGTGAGTGAGTCCCCAAGCTATCTCTTTTTCTTATTCTCATTTGGCCTATGTACTCTTGATCCAAATAATAGCAATAAAGTCATTTTTTTTCATTCTCTTTATTATATTTCTTTGGGTCTACATCAAGTGGTATCGGAGCTACACCAAGGTGGTATCAGAGCAATTTCGATTCTTGGATCGGGCTTGATTTCTTATGGTATGAGGAAGAGCAAATCGAGATGAAGCAATGGCTTCAATTCAAGATATCCGTCTTTGCGAAGAAATTGAAGAATTGAGGCATGCCAATAACAATCTACAACGCATGATGGAAGATGTTTTAAGAAGACTTCCCGCACAAGCCTCCATAAGTATTTTAATTTATGATGAAGATGTCCATGAAGTGTTCTATGGAATAATCAAAACAAATGAAGGTAACAAAGACTATATGAAATTTGATGATGAAAAGCTAATTTATGATGAAAATGTCTATGAAGTGTTTGATGAAATGGTTGAACCAAATGAAGGTAATGAAAATAACATGAAATTTGATGATGATAAACCGATTTATGATGAAGATGCCTATGACATGTTTAATGAAATGACTGAACCAAATGAAGGTGGAGAAAATGAAGGCCACATGGAATTTGATGATGATGAGTTGATTTATAACAAAGATGCTCATAAAGTGTTTGATAAAATGACCGAATCAAATGAAGAAGGGAACAAAGACTATATGGAATTTAATGATGACGAGCTAACTTATGACAAAGATGCTTATGAAATACTTGATGAAATTACCAAACCGAATGAAGGTAAAAGTCTTGTTGCTTGTAAAGTTCTGGCCACTTCGTAAGTACCCGAAAACCACTGGCTACATGTTTTGCATGAAGATAAGTTATATGTCAACCTTAAGAAATACTTATTCATGGTTAACAATATAGTCTTTTTGGGATATGTTGTTTCATCTCAAGGCATCAAAGTAGATAAAGAGAGTCAAAGCAAGTGTTGAGTGGCCAACTCAAAGTCGGTTATCAAAGTACGATGTTTCCATAAGCCTAGCAACATTCTACCAACGATCCATGAGTACAGGGCAATGATTATACTAAATATCTCGTTCAATGGAAGAACGAGCCTTTCGATATGAAGATATTTGGGTTAATGATGAGGAATTATGAGATCTCGACAAATGAATGTGGAAAAGATTTACCAAGCCGAACTCAAGGACGAGTTCTTTCATACAGCCCTTGATATACCAAGAATTTAATGCACCAAAAGTACCATATCATACTCAAAATTTTCTCTTATATATGTAGCAGTCTTTTCATGAGAAAGGGTATTCTAGAGTTATTTTTTCAAGTTGACATTTGTGAGTGGAATGATTCCTCTCTTGTTGGGTGAGTGATTCCTCATCCCCTTGGGTGAGTGAGTCCCCAAGCAATCCCTTGTTGGGTGAGTGAATCCCTAACCCCTTGGGTGAGTCCCTAAGCTATCTCTTTTTCTTATTCTCATTTAGCCTAGGTACTCTCGATCTAAATTATAGCACCAAAGTTCTTTTTTCCTTTTCTTTATTATATTTCGTTGGTTCTACATCAAGTGGTATCAGAGTTGCATTAGATGTAGACTGTCCATCGTGTGAGTGAAACCATCAAAGTGGGTCGTCCATCATGCAAGGCCCTTCTTGAATGTGGACCATTCATCATTAGGGGTTGACCTTTGACGTGGACCATCCATTATATGGGACCCACCTCCATGTAGGTCATCCATCATGTGGATTCCACATTTAATTTGTCCATCATGTGGGCCCTGACTTCAAAGTGGGTTGTCTATCACGTGGAGCCCACTTTTGATTTCCACCATCCATTTTGTGGGGAGCACCTTCTACGTGGATCATCCATCATGTTGGGCCACTTTGGATAGGGATCGTTCATCATGCGAGACCTTGGTGTGGATCGTCCATTAGGTGGGGGCCACTAGATGTGGACTGTCCATCATGAGTGGCCACACTTTGATGTGGGCCATCCATCATGTGAGGCCCACTCCGTCCATTATGTGGGCCACCTTGATGTGGACCATCCATATGTGGGGCCCCACCTTCAATACAGATTATTCATCATGTGGGCCCACCTTTGATGTCATCTTTCCATCACATGGACCCACCTTTGATGTCCATCATCCATCATGTGGACCATCCATCAAGTGGGGCCCACTTAACATGGATGGTCTATCATGCTGGGCCACACTTTGATGTGGGTTATCCATCATGTAGGGCCCACCTTTGATGTGCATAGTGCATTCACCTTGATGTTGACCATTCATCATGTGGAGGGCACCTTCAAGATGGGTCGTTCATCATGTGGGCCCACATTTGATGTCTATCATCCATCATGTGGGTCCTACCTTTGCTATGGATCTCCCTCATGTGGGACCCACTTGGTGTGGATAGTCCATCTTGCAGGGCCATATTTTGATGTGGGTCATCCATCATGTGGGACCTACTTTTGATGTTCACCACCCATCGTGTGGGTCCCACCTTTGCTATGGATCTTCCCTCATGTGGGACCCACTTGGTGTGGATAGTCCATCTTGCAGGGCCACATTTTGATGTGGGTCATCCATCATGTGGGACCTACTTTTGATGTTCACCATCCATCATGTGGGTCCCACCTTTGCTATGGATCTTCCCTCATGTGGGACCCACTTGGTGTGGATAGTCCATCTTGCAGGGCCACATTTTGATGTGGGCTAGCCATCATGTGGGACTTACTTTTGATGTTCACCATCCATCATGTGGGTCCCACCTTTGCTGTTGACCATTCATCATGTGGGGCCCAACCTTCAATATGGGTCATTCATCATGTGAGCCCACCTTTGATGCCAACCTTCCATCATGTGGTCCCACCTTCAATGTCCACCATCCATCACGTGGGTCCCACCTTTTATGTGGATCGTCCATTGGGTGGGGCCTGCTTGATGTGGATTGTCTATCATGTGGGGCCTACCTTTGATGTGACCTTGGTTTATGTGGGCCCACCTTAATGTGGACCATTCATCACGTGGAGCCCCACTTTTAATATGGGTTGTTCATCATGTGGGCCTACCTTATTGTAAAGAGAATAGAAGAGGATAAGATGGGAAGTACTTAAAAAGTTTAAGGTTAAACCTACATAAAAATTAGCCAAAAATGTTTACATGCTTAAGCCAAATAATCTCTTAACGAAAAAGTGATCTCCCCATCACTTATCTTTCAAGAGCTTTTTTGCCAGTTTCTAAAAAAAATAAGTGGTAAAATTAGAGCTTTACCAAACAGTTCATTTTCAAAATAAGAGCTTATTTTATTTACAATGAGAAAATAAGCTCTTAATTAGTAGAGATGTCAAACGACACCTACTTTGGTTAATGTGTATAGATTTGCTCTTCTAACTCTCTATGTAAGAACACTATTTTAACATGAAATTGTTCTAGTTCAAAATTAAATAATACAACAATGGCTAATAAAATCCGAATAAAAAAGTGTTTTACAACAGGTGAGAAGATTTTATTGAAGTCAATACTTTCCTTTCGCGCATAACCCTTTACCATCAATCTTGCGTCGTACACCACATCTCCATAATTAAGGGAAGGTTCCTTCTTCTGATAACCCAATTGCAACCAATAGATTTTTCCCCTTAGGCGGCTCAACAAGATCTAATATCTGATTTTTATGAAGAGATTTTGTCACCTCTTTCGTAGTAGCTTTCCACTTGTTAGATCCGTCGGATGATGAATTGTAGATCCACCCACAACGGAAGGTGGGGAAAGATCTGTCAGATCTTAGTTGATGCATCTCACGTCGTTGGAAAATATGTTTGCTCTCTTCACCGGTGAAATGATAGATTTACTAGAAACCTTCCCTCCCTATTGGAATTCCACACTGTAAATCGTATGGATGAGAAATTCCTTGTGTCCAAACTCTCTTAGTCCTTTTTAAATAAGGAGATGGATTAAGATAGTTCTTAAAACCACATTAATGTGGGCTGGTTGTTACCAGCCATCAACCAGCCATTAAATCCCCTTTAGTCACATGTTAAACATGGGTGGGACCCACTAGGATGTTACGTCCTTCATCTCCCATTCGGACAAGTCGGGTGTCAACCCAACTATTGACTGTATCATAAAAGGCGAAAGAAGTTTTCATACTACGAATGCAGTGTGCAACCGGTGAAGTGTATAACCTTAGGAGAAAGTAATTATACCAAGCTTCCATTTAACTGGCATAATACATCTCATTTTCTGCAACATTAACCTGCTTGGTTACACCATACTGGATATAAACCAACCTCTTGAGGATTCTCTCAACTCGAGTGAATTTTCAGTACTTGTTCGCAACCATGAGTTCGAACGTGCCGAGGAACACGTTGGCCGGCCATGAACTCATCTCGCTCGCGCACATGAACTTGTAAGGTGCAAAACTAGACAACCTTCCTGAAGCACTCATACCTATCCATCATGGCTTGATCATTTTCCCAGACTCGCTACATTATACCATTTTCTACATGGTCTTTGAAAACAAGCTAGAGCAGCAACATTAGGCTTTCACTTCAAGGCATAGCCCACAGTCATAAGGGCACAAGGGTCACCGACGCATTGATTTTCTCACATGGAGGAGAAACTTAATTAGATTTATTCTCCATCTACTGTAGGTGTTTATGGTCGTCTCTAGCACATGCCATATGAAAGTATGTTACGATAGAGTTTCTAAAAGGAATACATCAACCTCCACACCATATGAATCTTAACCCAGCTCCCATTCGGGCGCTTAGTCTGAGCCACTTAGCTCAGTCGCTCTCACGAGTGCCTAGATGAAGTCTCACGTCCGGCTTATTCAGGCTGCATGACTTAGTGGGAATAGTCATATTTGATCTTATGTGGACCTCATCTCGAACCCAGTTTGAGGCGACGTGCTTATAATCAATTATATATATTACATCTCATCATGCTCGCATGGAATGCGCTAGGGCAGTCGTCGTGTGAGATACACAACCTTTGACTGGTGACGTATTTCAATCCACGTCTCACACAGAAGAACGCGGCGAATGTGTGTGCCATCAATGTGTTCGTCAACAAACACAAATAAAGGAATACATATAGGTTTAGATATAAATAATCTGATAAAGAAAAAGAATCGAAGTGTCATTGTCACAAAATCACATCCTAGGGAAACTCAGACTCCTAATGTGAATATGAAAAGCGTCTCGGGCGATTGACTTAGTAAACGGATTAATGACCATCTCACAAGTAGGTACATGCACTAGGATCACTTTCTTCTTTGTTATTGTATCTCGAGCATAGTGGTGGAAAATCTGGATGTGCTTCGATTTTTCATGATATTTGGGGTCCTTCGTATAAGCAATAGCCACTATGCTCACAATGCAATCGAACGGGGTCATAAGCATTCGTTACACATTTCAAATGTCGAAGGAACCTCTTTAACCATATAGCTTCCTGAATGACACAACCCGCAATATATTCCGACTCCATGGTAGAAAGCGCGATACATGGTTGCTTTTTATTACTCCATGAGATGACCTTGCCACCGAGTAAGAACACATATCTAGAAGTAGATTTGCGCTCGTCCAAATTGCAACCCCAGTCTGCATCACAGTATACTCGTAAATGGAGATCTGTTCCTAGTAGCATAGCATGTAATCTGCAATCCCGCGCAAGTATCAGAGTATTCTTTTAATAACCCTTCAATGAGACACTCTTGGGTTACTCTGATAGCCACTCACCAACCATACTGCAAAACAGATGTTCGGTCAAGTACACATCATAGTGTACATCAGACTACCAACAACACTTGCGTATGGAATACGCATCATATCAGCTCTCTCTGCATCTGTTTTAGGGTGAAGATTGAGAGTAAGTCCATGACTCTTCTCGACAAGAGTGTTTATGGGTTTGCAACCTTGCATTCGGAAGCACTTAAGCACCTTCTTGATATAAGTCTCTTGAGAGAGACTAAGAAGTCTTCTAGAGTGATCCCTATGGATCTTGATTCCGAGCACAAAGGATGCTTCACCCATATCCTTCATTTCAAAGTTGGAGGATAACCACTTCTTGGTGGCGACTATCATCTCCTTGTCATTTCCGGCTAATAGAATGTCATTAACATACAGAGATAGAATTAGAAAACTCTGCTCAGATCGTCTGACGTACACATAGTGGTCTTCCTCGATCTTCATAAACCCATACGAGTTGATAACTCGATGGAATCTTAGATGCCACTGCCTAAATAATTGCTTTAGGCCATATATAGAATTTTTAAGGCGGCAAACTTCGTGCTGTTGTCCTTTAAACTTGAAGCTTGTAAGTTGATACATGCATATCTCCTCATCTAAGTCTCCATTTAGAAATATTATTTTGACATCCATTTGATAAAGTTCAAAATCCGAATGTGCGATAATAGCCAGAATGATGCGGATTGAGGCAAGTCTCACCACTAGGGAGAACATCTCCTTATAATCTATTGTCTCAATTTGTGTGTAGCCCTTAGCTACAAGTTGAGCCTTGAACTTGTCTATTGCTCCATCTGCATTTCGCTTAACTTTCAGGACCCATATGGCCCTGACAGTCTTGCATCTAGGTGGAAGATCTACGAGTTCCCAGACTAAGTTCTTCTCCATAGAACGGATCTCATCTTCGTACTTGTTATCCACTCTTTCGCAGTAGGAGATGACAACACCTCTTGGTATGAGCTAGGCTCATCGTCATCTAAGGAAGCAACCATAAACGATTCCCCCTCAATCTCAAAATGGCGATGGGGTTTTGATCCACGAGTGCTCCTCCTTAGTTCAGGCTCGTGGTCTAAGTCAGTCTCGGGCTCATATGATATACTCTCACTAGGTAAAAGATCCATCCCACTGTCCTCGGCGATTGCTGGATTAACTGGACCGACAAGTGAGTGATTAATATCCCTACCATCATTGAGTGATGGATGGGTAGCTGGGACTGAGTTAGGTTCTGAGTCTACGATCTCAAAGAATTCATGAATGTCCTAAGACTTCTTCCTGCTCGAAAAATCGTCCTTGAAAAAATCGACATCTCACAACTCCATTTCAATAATTCCGTTGTTTTCTTGTTCATGGATCATAACATAACCCTCGGAGTACTCAGGATATTGAATAAAAATGCACTTAAGGATCTCTGATCTAATTTTTCAGTCTTCTGAGATGGAATGTGAACAAAGTTGGCTAATCCTAAGGGCGCAGTTACCTAAATCAGGTTTTCTGTCGCACCACAACTCATAGGGGGTCGAAGGAATGGACTTAGAAGGTACTCGATTGAGGATGCAAGCTACAGTCAGTAGTGCATCCCCTTAGAATTTAAGAGGAATGTTTGTTTGTGCCATTATCGATCTCACCATGTCATGTAATGTTTTGTTCCTCTTCTCTGCAACACCATTTAGTTGCGGAGTAAATGGAGTAGTCGGTTGCCTGCGGATGCCCTTTTCTTCACAGAGCCTTGAAAATTGCTCAGACAAATACTCATGTTTATGGTCTATCCATAGAATTTTAATCATTTTCTCAAATTAGTTCTCAACTTCAGGCATATATTTTTTGAAGCATTCTAATGCTTCAAATCTATGCAATAACAAGTAAACATGACCGTATCACATGTAATCGTCTATAAATGTGATGAAATAGGATCGTCCGTGGCTGATCTTGACATTTAGGGGTCCGTAGATGTCAGAGTGAACTAACTCTAAGGGAGTTGATGCATGTACCACCTTTTTAAATGGTTTTCTTGTTGACTTTCAAGTCAGACATTGTTCACAGGCAGGAAGAACAACATTTGTGAGTGGGCCTAAGAGGCCTTCTCTTACAAGTCTACACATTGTTTCCTAACCTATGACCTAATCTATCATGCCAAATATGTGGGTTAGTGTTGCTGAAGTAAACAAAGTATATGCATCATAATCATATGAATAATCAGAATCAAGCATAAATAAACCATCATTAATATAACTGCATCGAAAATAAGAAGAATCTAAAAAGATGTCCACCACATCGAAATGGAAAGTAAAAGAAAAACCAAGTCTAGCTAATGAAATCATGGAAAGAAAATTGCGCCTAATACCAGGCATATGGAGTATGTCATTGAGGAGTAGGGTGTGTTCCATCTGCAAGTGGAGTTGGATTATCCACAAGTGGAGTTGAAATGATCCAACTCCCAATACATCCTCTGAGAAACCATTTACCATGTAGATTCTTTGGCTTCCAGCTAGGTACTTTCGGTACTCCACGAACCCCATCTGATCCCGAGCTATGTGTGAGATTGTGTCGGATAGTCTATCATGACACCGACAAGCTTTATGTGCGGAAGGTTATAGAACGGAGCTTAGAACTATGGCTAAGTCCTAGAGGGGGAGGTGATTAGGACCATTTTTAAAATCCTTTTAAAAACCTCATGTCTAATTAAACTAAATTAGCAATTATAAACTGATTAAACGAGAACACTTAACTTCCAAGCTTAAGTGAGTCCAATCACAATGGCTAGCAAAGATAAGCAATTAAACTAACTAGCCTAAGCATATAAATTATAAGAGATATAGCTATCAAGCTACTAATCTATATGCATTATATAGACTACAAGGATACAATAATCAAGCACCTAGTCTAGAAGTGAAACTACAACAAGTGTATGAGAATCTACCTATCATGCATAACATACATTCTATTCAAGCATTCATATAATTAACAATTAAAGACAATACAAGAATAACAATGTGCTCAAATGACAATCTCAAACACAAGCATGTATAGTGGTTCAGTTTTCTTACTCCACTCCCAGTTACCGTACTCACTCTTTGAGTACACCAGATTTCATTAGGGAGTTTAAATTAGGTTCCTCCTAACCCAGGTGTTTTAAATTGGTTCCACCCTATCGGGGAGTCTGACAAGGTTCCTCCTAACCTATAATGGAGATTTTACTGGTTCATCTCCCAACTAAGATATTTACGGGTTCCATCTAATCCAAAAGTTTGATTTGGTTCTTCTTAAACCTTCGATTCCAATCCAAGAACCTAGCGTACACTCCCGTCGGAGGCTCCCCTTGGAGACTTGTTCGAGTTTGATTCCAAACTTTCACACTCAATCCTCCACAAAGAAACAGTGCAACTAGACTCTTACAATGACAACTTACTTGTCGGATTGAGCCCCTTGTTCAACGCCGCTTGGGTTGCTCGATCTCCGCTCTCTTGTGCTTCAATCAACTCCCACTTGCTCCCCCGATCATATTATCGATGTGTTGCCAATGCTTCGGTTCCAATGATCAGCTACCTTACATGTGATGCTCTAAAGAGATGCCTAAGGTGCTAGGAAGTGGTAGTGAATTCTCTACAACTTAGTAGGATTTGGTTGCCTAGAGGAATTCCACATAATTAAATCTTTAGAGAGGTTTAAACTAAGGATATACCTATGGTGTAAGTGTAGAGAGCAAGTTCATCTTCATATGAGCTTTGAATGCTCCATCTTGTGATGAATCACATGGAAGATGACTTGGATATGGTAGGATTAGAGCCTAGTAATGTGGGAAATGTGGGTGGGTTCGAATGCTCTCAAATCTCTCTCTTAACCCCTCAAGAACCGAGCTCCGTTTATATAGAAAAATTTAAACGATCAGAAAATGGCAGCCAACGGCTCACTAGCGACCAGTCGCACCTCAACTGCGACCGATCGCACGAGGTCATCGACTAGTCTCTTGAAGAGCATCGACCAGTCTAATTAAGGCCAGGGACGTGTTTGCTTACTGTCCCAACTTAGCCAGGTGCGACTAGTCTCACCATTGCTAGCAATAGGTCGCACGAACCAATCAATCGGTCTAATTTGGCCTAGGTTTGATGTTTGTTTGCTGACCCATTTTGGCCTCTGGTTGATCGGTCACGCCTACCTTGCGACCGGTCCTTAATTACTGTTTATGCAAGTTTGTTTACAGCAGCTAGCACATCTTTTATTAGCCTAACTTATCATATTTTTCTAATAGTTCTAATACTAACAAAGATGACTAAGGGTTTTCCTAAGTGGTAGAGTCATCTAGAGATTTGGTTTTGGTTTAGGTTCAAGGGTTTTGGCTCATCAAGGCATCTCTGATTACCTGTTCCTTCTTCCTTGATGGAGTTGTCCTTTTATGTCTTCGGTCTTCATCTTCTTTAGGCCCAACCAACACCTAGACATTAGGAACTATGTAATTAACAAATAAGGTGAACTAGTATGCCACAGAAAAGTGCACTAACAATGTGCTGGGTTGCTCCTGAATCTATAATCTAGTTATGGTCAGTTGTATGAGCAATCAAAACCTCAGTGCAGACAAAAGCAAAAGTCTTTGTTTTAGTGAGTTTGTACCTTCTTCGGCTTAGAACATTCTCGAACGAAGTGACTGAGATTCCTACAGTTGTAGCACTCTGCCTTTGACTTGTCCTTTTGACCGTCTCTTTTCCCCCACTTACGTTTACCACCATGCCGCTTCTGGGCATATGCTTCTCCTTCCTGATTGTTCCCTTGGGAGGCTTTGCCCTTGCATTTGTGTTTGGGTTTCTTACCCTTGTGCTTGTTGGGCTCTGCCAAGAATGCGACATCATTCTTACACATAGACTGACTTTCAGCTTTCAATTGCAGATGATGCGACAATTGAGTGAAGGTTTTGATGCTCCCATTGTGCGTCATCATGAGCTTCATTTTCTCGCAGGAATTCTTAAGAGAGCGCAGGATAGCTAGGATCTATTGCTCATCTATAAGCATATTTCCCACGGCCTTTAGGTCGCAAATCATTCTCGACATTTTCCTAAGATACTCTTCCATTGAAATGTTGGGAGCCATCTTGTATGTGTCAAATTTGAGAGTCAAGGCTCTCAATCGTGTGGCAATGGTGCTAGCGTAAGCAAGTGTCAGAGCATTCCACATTTTCGAGCGATGGAGTACCCACGAACTCACCAAGGTCATTATGCAGGTTGTTAAGCATAGTAAAGCATGCGCGTTGATCTCTCTTTAGCCAGTTCTGGTATTCTTCTTCGTGGCGCTGGTGATGAGTGGTATTGCCTTCTTCAGGAGGGCCCATACATGTGGTAAGTGTTTTTAGAACACCTTGCTCATCTAATAGATACTAAATTTTGCGATGTCAGATATCATAATTGTTGCCATAAGTTTCTCGCGCTTGTTGAGGCTAGCAACAGTGTTTTTGGATGTCATTATCACTACATATATAGATGATTTGTAGTATTGCATTCTAGGAAAAAAAAACACCACACATTCATGGCCCGTAACATCGGTAAATGTTATCACTTTGATCCGTCGTGCATTATTAGATCGAAAGATTGGGCAAAAGCATGCAATCATCTCCTCAAATGTTCGATAGATTAAAGTTTTATATCCTTGATTTACCTGCTCTTGATGAGGAGCCTTAAAGTGTCCACTCATCTCCCACTATATATTAGAAGTGTGGATTGGCATTATGTATGGTACACCAAATGTCATCTCGGGGATCGGTCTATGACTAGACCTTAGTAGCACGTGATGCACATGGACAAAGAAAAAGGAAAACTTCTATGCAAGTACTCTGGTTGATACATGTAGACATGCACTTCCATTATAGGACTGATCACTTATAAGTATTGTACTGTGACTTATGATATTGTATCATCTATCTCATCAACATGCCTTGTCTTATAGGAAATCAGTACCATCAAAACAATAACTTAGAGAATGAAGATGGCCACTCTAAAAGGAAATATATGCCAATCCGCTCAGTAGGTGGACCAAGCCTATTGGTGGATTCATACCGCCGATTAGTTATTGATTCTAACAGTGCAACCCGCCTTATGAGGATTCTGACATGATGTTCGTGCTAGGTGATCTTTATGATGAGCCCATTATTTTAGTAGTGCTGATGTCATACAAAACATAAAAATGGTATAGGCACACGTGTTCGAGATCAAGCTCATGGCACAGATATCTAAAGTCATGGTACATGTGTTTTGTGCACTTTAGGCCACAGTCATTAGTCTCAACGTTAAAATCAAGGCATATGTGTTTCTGTACACGTATCTAAGATCATGGCACGTGTATCTGTTTCGTACACTTACGTGTTTTGTATGTGTGTTTCTGTACACATGCCCTGAGCTTTAATCTCAACCTTAAAGCCCATGACACCCATGTATCACGTGTTTCTATACATGTGCCTACATAGCTGAACGGTCACCATTGATAAAAGAATGTTCAATGGCTTAATTCAACTCCGTGGATAGATATGCTTAAGATTATTCTTTCAGCATACCAGATAGTGGATGATTTTATTCATCTGCTCTAAAAAATAATGGCCAAAATTATTCTCGTAGTATGCATTGATTGAATTTATAAGCACAGCATGCTAATTAGATTTATAACCTCATAGCATGCATAGTTACATTGGTAGCATGCACTGACTATATGTACATGTTGCATAGTTATAAATTAAAACAGGACAATTTAGTCCATGGATCACCACACATGGGCCCTACTTTAGGGTCTTGGTGCATCAGTACTATAAGACAAATGGCAGGTGCATGGGACACCTGACAGACATCATCAGGTAAACCACCCATTTGTGTTAAATGCACACATTTTCTGTTCATCAAATCCGTCTATCCTCTTTAATTAGGTTTGTGTGAAATTCACATCTTATTATTTTTTTATCGTTTTAAAAAAATGGAGAAAAGCAACGAAGGCACACCTCTCTAGCTTTGATACCAATGTTAGATTCGTCAGATGACAAATCATCGATACACCCATAGCGGAAGGTGGTGGAAGATTTATCGGATCTTACCGGATGTGTCTCACGTTGCTGAAAAATGGGTTTACTATTTTCACTGGTGAAATGATAGATTTACTAGAAACCTTCCCTCCCTATTGGAATTCTACACCGTGAATCGTATGGATGGAAAATTCCTTTCGTCCAAACTCTCTCAGCCCTCTTTAAATAAGGAGATGAATTATGACAATTCTTAAAACTACATTAATGTGGTTTAATTGGTACCAACCATTGAATCCCCTTCAGTCATATGTTAAACATGGGTGGGGCCCACTAGGACGTTACATCCTTCACCACTTATTAAAATCTTTATCATCCAACGCTTTATGAAATGTAGACAGATCTCCATACTCTGTTAACAAAGCATACGCAATCATATAAGGCATCACCTTGAGCTTTCGACCTTTTTGGATTTTTCAATTCTTAGATGTCTATAACTCTCTCCCCATACCTTTAAAAAAAACTTCTCCCAATTTTCACATTTAGCTTGTCGATTTGATTTATCTATTGATTTTTCTGCATCCTCTAATGAAGTATTACTGTCAAATTGATCATTGACGTCAAACTCCGGCTGAATGTTATCTTACCTATTTGATTTTGATTGTATTACTTTTACCATAGAAGACTCATCAAATCGAACATCCTTATAATGAATTTAGGCTTTTCAGGACCGGGATACTATAATTTGTAACATTTACTGCTTACCACATAATTGAGAAAGGTACATTTCTTTGTCCACGGTTCTAACTTATCATTATTCACATGAACATATGTACAACAACAAAATATACACTAATTAGAGTACTTACGAGGATGATTAGACCATACCTCTTCTGGAGCTTTCAACTCTATTGCGGTGCAGGTGACTTGTGGACAAGAAAAATGTTGTATTTACTACCTCTGCTCCAAAATAATTTAATAAGCCAGTGTTGCTTAACATATTGTATGCCCTTTCTAACAATGTCATGTTCATCTGTTCTGCAACACCATTCTATTGTGGTGTATTTAATGTAATGAAGTGATGCGCAATATCCTCATCTTTGTTGAATTTTGTGAACTCAACTCACTAGAATCTTCTACCATTTTTTATCCTTAAGCGCATCACTTTCCTTCATATTTGTTTTTCAACTAATGCTTTACATCGCTTAAAAGTGGCAAATACCTCTGACTTATGCTTCAAATTGTACACCCACACTTTTCTGGAGTAATCATCAATGAAAGAAATAAAATGATTTGATTCTCCATTTGAAAGGACTTTAGGACCCCAAACATCTGAGTGTACATAATTTAAAATACCCTTGGTACGATGAATTTTAACTTTGAAAACTATACTATTTTAAAAAACATAGTGCTTATAAAAGTCCAACTTGTAAGAATTTGTATTCCTGAGCAAGTTCCTTTTATATAACTCTGCTAAATCACATTGGTCTATATTACCTGACGTGGTCACTGCTGCTCTACTTAAAACTATACTCTCCTAAAGTTCATAAAAGTTACTGACTTTTTTTTTCTTTTATCATAATCGAGGCCCCCTTTTGTAACTTTCATGATATCACATTCTGTTGTTACCTTACAGTTATTAGAGTCAAGTGTACTCAAAGATATTCGATTTTCCTTCATATTTAGAACATATTGCATGCATTGGATTTTTAGCAAACATTTTAATTTTGACTATCACAATTTCAATAGTCTTGCAAGTAACATTATTTCGTATAAGAATTGTTCAGCCATTAAACAACCTCTAATTGATAAATTAACTCTTATTAGGACACATGTGACAGGAACAACCAGAATTACGAATCCACACATTCTGAAAATTATCATCTTTTGGGGCCACCAATAAACCAACATTACCACTCATATAGTAAGAACCTTCTACTACACCCGTTGTATTTTAAGATTTTTCTTTCTTTTTCTCTCTCTTTAAGTTTATTACAATATTCTTTATGTGCCCCATCTTCTTGTAATAATAACCTTTACATTTTTCTTTCTAGATCTAAACATGTTACCCTGATTTCATGATTCATTTTCTATATCTCCGCCTTTAGCCACCAAACCTTCAGTGTGTGCTTTTTCATCTGACTTTATTTCAAGCTCCTCAGATGGAAGAAAAATATCTCATCATTTACCATTATGGTCTCCTCCCATAAATCAAAGTCATAATAAGATAACGATATGATAGAAAGTAAGGCCTTGTCCTCTTCATCAATATTCAATAGTTGACAAATAATGTTATTGAACTAATTCAAATGGTCATTGACAGACTTACATTCTTTCATATCCAATGTATATTATTGTTGCTTTAGATATAGGTTGTTGGTTAGGGACATTGTCACGTAGAGACCTTTCAATTTTTTAAAAAGTTTTTTCATATAATTCTCGTTTATGACGTTATAAAGTACTTTATCTGTAAGACTCAAACTGATTGTGTTAACAGCCCTTGGGTATAAATTTTCTCACCAGTCGTGAGTTATGTCATATTTTTCAATCTTCCTTTCAAGAACATGTGTAATCCTTACTGAATTAGTAGATCATGTACTTTAACCTGCCACAAGTTAAAATCATTTTAACGTCTCGAAATTTCAGAGGTTGAGTACAAACTCGACCTCCAATATCCCGGGAGTCACCCATGCATATGCAGATGCATGTTATGAAAGCTTTTGATCCACTGTGGCATCAAATCATAATGGTAAGTCAAGCTAAACAATAAATAAAGATATAAACTTGATTAAGTGAGATAAGATCTAAAATAGAAATTGTTATATCTCATCAAAATGAGTCCACTCAACCGGTGGCCTCAACACGTAAGTCTAAAATGTACAACATAATATCGACATTGGTCGCAACTATGGCTTCCCAAAGAACCACATCGGCTCTCCCCTAAGCTTGGTCATTAGCATATTGGGAATATGGTCCATCGTCTTCTACGTCCCTGTACTCCACTAGCACGTCCACTTCGAGGGTACCTGTGTCAATGAGGTATTCTGTTTGTTGTTTTAATACACCGTCTCAAGTGGGAGTAAGTGATTAACTCAGTGGTTCCATTGCCCTAAGTTACACATATTATTAAACATAGTTAAGCATAGGTAATGACATCATACAAGTCATTAAGAAGTCTCTATTCTAGCTATTTAAATGTATGAATGAATGAAAAGCAGATGCATACCCTGATCTCCAATCTTTCAATGCCACAACAGATAGTGAGTGACTCGTCACCACATCACCCGCACAGACCGAATCGATAGTGAGGGGCTCGTCACCCCATCACTCACACAATATTCGCATGCCATGAGAGTAACCATGTATGATTAAGCTGAATATTTATTAGTCTAATTCAACCAGCAAATTGGTGAAGCCAATGTACCGCCGTTGTATCACAAGTTTAACTGGAGCCATCTGGCTCCTTGCGTTGTGTCGCCAATCATCACTAGTAACCCTCGATCCAACTTTGGGTACTCACTAATACATGGTCAAGTAATGGATCGTCAGCCACTCACAATCAAGCCGAAAGGGTTCGTCACCCATTCCACTATAACATGGTAGGCTTATCACCTCCATTGGTGCTCAATGGTCATTAGAAGAGTGACACAGGGAGGGCGTGACTAGGACAATCATCGTCTGCCTAATCGAATAAATAACTTGAGTCCACAAGGCCTTCGGGAATCCTCAACCGGACTTCCTTGAATCCACTAGGGAAAGTAAGAGAAAATAGAAAATAAATCCAAGAAAATTCGTAATAATAGATTGAATAAGAATTAATGTGACTAAAATGTTTTAACTAGGAAACTAAACCCTAGGTAGAAGTTTTAGACTTCAACTCAAACTAAAACACCTGGGAAACATGACTTACTATAAATACTAAACTTACTATTTATAGAAGTCTCTCAATTTACTAAAACTCATGGTTTTCAATCAAAAATAAAAAAAAATTTCAAACGGGCCTAACCACATTGTTCTACTAATTATTCTAAACCATTTTCATGTTGGGCACTACCTCTAAAACCCTATGGATTAAAAGATATGGTCGAAACAAAACTTACTATAAATAGTAAAATTGAAATAAAACTAAGCTAATGACCGTAGATCTGGTCGAATAACGCAATTCTGGCATGGGTAACCAGACATAGCGGGTTGGTTGGCTTTACTAGCTCGAGCTACCCCAAAATCATATATTATATGTCCAAAAAATCATTCCAGATTGCGAGATACAACCGTTTTACGGTCCTAGTGGTCCGGATCATTTCTGACCACGACCGGTCTTCTTTGGTCCATCTGGGCCATGAAATAGTTAACGACCCACTCTACATCAGTCCCCTTCACTTTGAAAGAACTCGACCCTGAGTTCTCGTCTAGCATTGGATCATGATACCCGTACAGATCCACCACATTGAAAGTCCTTGATATCTCCATGTGATCCGAGAGATCAACAATGTAGGCATTGTCATTGATCTTGCGGATAATCGGTACTAGTCTAATCTTCTTGTGCTTTAACTTGTTGTAGGTTTTGGTAAAAAATCACTCTTTATGTAGATGGACCATCACCTAATCACCAACTTCAAACATCTTGAGACGTCGATGCTTGTCGGTGTCTTCCTTGTACTTGTCATTTGAAGCCTATAACTTGTTCCGAACGTCCTTATGAATATCCATGTTTCGGTCCGCCACGTGATCATCTACAATACTCATACTTAGAATTTTGGGCGGTGGGGCTAAATTAAGTGTGTGGTGTGGCACTCACCCATAGATAATCTGGAACGGAGATTTCCTTGTCGAGCGGTTTACTATGTTGTTGAATGCGAACTTCCGCTTAAGCCAGGGCCATGTCCCATTATTTTGACTTGTCTCCTGAAATACAATGGATGAGATTCCTTAATGTGCGATTCACGACCTCAGTCTGCCCATCTGTCTACAGATGGTAGGCACTACTTAATTGGAGTTGCGTGTCAAACCGATTCCACAAGGCTCGCCAAAAGTGGCTAACGAACTTTGTGTCCCAGTCTGAAGTGATTGTTTTAGGAATCCTATGTAGTCGTACAATCTCCTTGAAGAACAAAGTTGTCACGTGTATTGCATCAAATGTCTTCTTATAGGGAATGAAGTGTGTCATCTTGGAAAATCGATCTACCGCCATGAACACGGAATCCATGTCGTGTTGTATTTGTGGGAGACCCAGTACGAAGTCCATGGATAAATCCTCCCAAGGGCCATCAGACATGAGCAATGGAGTGTAGAGACCCGTATTCTAAGATTGCTCCTTGGAGATTTGACAAATGTAGTATCGTTGCATCGCTTTTCCCAACATTTCAATATACATACATACATACATATATAGAGAGAGATGCTCACCTGCGCACGCATCTTCGCACATGTGTCATGGACACAAAACTCAAACGGTCCACGTAATGCGGCATCGCATGAAACTCCAAGTCCTAAATTTTAGCTTGATCCAAAACTCTGGTGGGACATAGCAAAGGGGAACAAGTTTCCTCCCTTGATTTGTCTCTCCCTTTGCTATGGCCCTCCAGAGTTTTAGATCAGGCTAAATTTTGGGCCCTAGGGGGGATTCATAGGGTGTTGCATCATATGTACATTTGCAGATATTGAAATTAGATTGATTATTAGATGACCTCAACATATGACGGATATACTCGATTGAGATTCTGATACATTCGTTTTATTTTGTCAGATAATTTTTTATGTTATATACTTTGTTTTATTCTACGTTAAACATGGAATGGTTGGATGGATTGTGGATAAATTAAGTTTATTATGAACACTTTCTTCGATGGGTGATTGTTTTATTTTGATACTTTATGACTTGTTGAATGGTTTGAATGTGGATTGGGATTGGAATGAATATGAATTTGGATTAGATTGAAATGAATGTCTATCAGTTTTTATTGGAATGACTGTATGTGGACTTGGATTAGATTGGAATGATTGTATGTGAATTTGGATTGGATTGGAATGAATGTTATCAGATTTCAGGCTCAGCCAAACGCCCTAAGGCACTAATAAATGATTTTTTTTTTTTTAATTTTTACGTGAATTTGACGGCTCTGACCGTCGTAATCAATACCATATACGGCGGCCTAGAGCCGTCGTTTATAATAAACGACGATCATGACTGCCGAATTATATGTCGTAGGTTACGGAAATGACGGCTTTTAACCGTCATTAATTTAATTAAACGGCTGCCATAGGCCACCGAAATTTGTGGAACCGACTTAAAAAACGACTAGCATTACTCGGCGGCTTAGTGTTCCGTTGAATATATTTCGTCGAGCATAGGCTGTCGAAAATGTTTTTCGGTGGCAAAAACTTCGGCGTACAAAAACGTTGCCTTGGGCTGTAAAAATATAAAAAAAACGACGGTTCTGGGCCGTTGTTTTGGGACCCTTTTCACGTAGTGTATACCATTTAAATTTTGTGCCCATGACACGTGTGCAAAGGTGTGCATGATTTCTCACTTAAAAAGGTGCATAGGTGAGCATCTCTCTCTATGTATATTATAAACACATGATCAATGTATGTTACTATTCACCCATTAGTTGGGCAAGGTTGGTCATATTTTTAACTTTATACTCCATTCTTAAAACCAAATATTGTTGTGCTTGTTGGTTATGTTGGTATAACCCAAGTCGATTATCATTAGACGGGTTGGGTTACGTTAGAGCATTTCACAAAATAACAAGATTTTTTTGCCCAACCTTTCTTTTAAATTACATGAAGGGCTTGTGCAGCCTAGATTGCATATACACATGACATGAGATGAGTTCTCAAAATGTTCTCACAAGTTCTCATGAGAACCAGTTCCTATAAAGCATCTCTACACATACACACTTATCATCTATTAATTTGTTTTGGATTCTAATCCTTGGAAATCAATGTAACGCCCTGAGATTTCGACTCTTGTGGATACCGTGAAGAGTCGAGTTCCCAGGTGTTAAGTAGAATGCGCCAAGGATAACATTATCTGCATTCCATCAATCATTTATATATTTAATACTTTGTGGCATTCAAGCATAGTGACAGAAAATAAATTATCTTATTCCATTGATTTCTAAACTAAGTTGCCAACAAAATGTCTTTAACATACCAAATCAAATATTCAATCATTGTCTTCACCTGGAAGACTCATTAAAATTTCATGATAAAGTAAATAAATTATCCTAAAAAACTCAATGTAAAAGGAATATTCATCTAAGCCATCCTGGCTTCGTCATCCGTCATCTGTTGCCACGAACCATCATACTCCTCTCTTTGGAGCTTGGATTCAACTATGAGATCTTCACCTGCATTATCTGAGATGTGTTTGGATAGCGTTAATCGCTACCATAGTGAGGTATATCCATGGTGTACATTTACTCTCTCTCTCTCTCTCTCTCTCTCTCTCTCTCTCTCTCTCTCTGCTTAGACGTCTAAGGGTTGAAATAGAGGGCTAGATGTGTGATGTTCGAGAGGGAATAAGGAGAAAAAGGTGTGCGCCTCCTCTTATAATGGGTGGACGTCCACACTTTTTGATCTCACTAGGACATCTTCAAAACATTATTAATGGATGATCTCTAATGATTTCTAATCCATTCACCGTGTTGGGTACGAAGAGTAGAGCCAGGATATATAATTTTTATGGTGATCTGAAATGTAGATTGGCTAATATTGAAAAATGGCCTGGCAAGTGCTAAAACGGACTTGATCTCAATTAATGGTCCACGCTTGATGATTAGGGCCTAAAATTAGGAGAAATGTGTACTCATGATAGAAAAATGATTGGACAAATTTTGGTGGTTGATTGATGGTGGGAAATGCCTAAATCTAAAATTCCACCTTTAATGGATAAATGAAGGGAGTGGCTCCAGCGTTCGATGATGTAGGATTATAAATCAAGGTCCAAATTTTATATAGACTTATAGTCACATGAGGATAATAGGGGGTCTAAATTTGAGAAGCGATTGGCCGTGGGAAGTGAGTTAATTGAAAGGTCCATATTTGGGAAGAGTTGGTAACTCGGTTAATTCCTAAAATGGAATAACTTAGCGAGCAAAAAAGATGCTTATCAAGGTAGGGCACTCAAATCACACCATTGGTCCATGATAAGGACGATTCATGTCACTCACATGAAGGAGAATATTCGACTACGACTACCCATCCACTGTCCCCACCTGATGGACACTAAAATCAAGGGTTAAGGGGCTAATTTGACAATTGAGTCACTTATACTATGATCTAAGGGCTAAAACTTGACTTGTATGGTTAATTTATAATGAATAGGTATGAGATAAAATTTTCAAGTCAAACGGATAATGAGAACCGTGTGATTTATAAATCAAGGGTCTAGGTTGATATGAGTCATTCACATTTTAGGCACTCAAAATTTCATATCTATACACCTTAGATAATTATTCAAATCCTAATTTAAAAATTTATCACTAAGACGATCAATTTGATATGGTTACTTTCCCGACTACATTCCTTGATCAACGGCTACGGATGCTCCTAGGTTAAGATCTCTACGATTGCGGGGCCTACTTGAAAATCTATCTATATGAGATTGTTATACACCTAAAATTATGCTTACCTTCCAAACATATTTGAAAATTACCCATCTAATTGATCAGAAATGGCAAATTAGGAGATTTAAGGGCATTATCGTAATTATCAGAAAAATGCTAGTTTTGCAAAATCTAATCATTCTATGTCGTTCATGGCATTATTTTAAGTAATTTTTGTAAAGGTTCGCCTATCAAAACTCTCACGGATGATCCGTTGTTTTCAAATCAAAGTAAATGCTCGATATTTAAATAAAATTTCAAATAAATTCTGAAAATCCGGAGCGTTGCAATCCCCCCCTAAAAACAAACTTTGTCTTGAAAGTTTCCTAAGCAGCGTCGTCAAAAGTTGAGGATATTCTCCATTCTCTTCTCCTTTGTTTGGATGTGTCTCCTGCCTTATCATGCCGCTCGACTCAGACACCCTTCCGGGTCTTCAGTTATCTTAACCTATCCGGGTTAGTCACGATCTCGGTCATCACATTCCAACCCCCCTTAAAATAAGCTTTCCGTCCTCGAGGTTGATTTTTCTTAAGCTCCCCAATTTCTATCGTGACATGCTTCCATTGCACACTCTGATTTCTAGATGGTTCTGTATATATCAACGGGTCTCTTAAATCAATCAATCATCTATTGCCCTACTATTTCTTAGGTTTGGGGTGCTCCTATAGTCAAGTATCTAGGAGGATAATTAGGGTTAGATAATTACCAAGGATGTTTGATCGATAATGAGATGATTGACCAAGAGTTTAGAGAATAGATTCGGGTTTGATTAGGTAGGCATGATCAAATGGTCACATGAAGGGGTGGATACACGATCGGGTAGATAAGCGAATGAAATATCTTCGATGGTCCTTTAATAGCTAAGGGTGCGATGGAAAGATGAGTTTAGGGATACTGTTGTTTAACTCATGTTAAGGTCTAGGCGGCTCAGTTTATATGCCCTACAGTTGTCTATATATCTATTTCACTCTAGTCATCACAGAAGAAAACACACGTACACTCATATTAAGAGAATGCACAATTATCCCCAAGCTAAGTCACAGGTGCGGTTCGTATAATGTCGATCTCTCAGACGAACGATTCAAGTAGATTCAGGTCTGATACTTAGATCTTCTACTCACATTGAGCATTGAGTTCATTAATATCCATTCGAAATTCTGAGCATCAACCATTGAGATTCGAACGTGGATCCAATCGCTTACATAATGTATCAGGTACGATTCCGCCCTTCCGTGTGGTCGATTTATTTTAACATCGTGGGATCCATTATGTATTCTCTCAAAATGTGTAAAAAGTAAATATTAACAAAGATCACCCAAAATAAAATCCATCAATAAAACACATCAAAACTTTACGAGGTCTTATTTACTGTCATCGCTAAACATGTCAATGGTCTATGTGGGGTTGGTAAGTGACAATATATGATTGTGATATCTTACCTAAGGTAACTGAGTGGGAACTAGGGTCCAAAGAGACATGTGGGTAAACATAAGGGTAAAACTTCTATAGGGCACAAGCCTACAAACTAAGTATAATCAAGGGGGTTCTGGGGGTTCCAAGGCTAAGGTACTAAGGTAGTGCCGATTCTGGAATACAGGACTTATAAGTGCTCTTGGAATTCTTTCTCTTAACTCAAGTGTCGATTTCTCTTGAAATTTGAAAGATAGGCTGTAGGTTAGGTTTGGAATATCCCTAATTTTTCTCGAATTAAAATTCCTATTATAACACACGTTTCTTCCCTAATCAAGTCCAAAAAATGCAGCAGGTCAGTAGGATTTTGTGCAGAATTTTCGCTACTTGTCAGGAATTTTCTTAATTTATTTATCCATCAAATTGATCTAAAATTTTATGGGGGTTTTGGGGTGTAAATTAGGAGTCTTTAGATTTTTTATTTTTATTTTTTAATTTATACAGTTTGGACACATGTTTTATAATGGTGGTACATAAGCTAGGTTAGAGAATCTGTCATGTCTCGAAAAATTCAAAATAAATTCGTTAGCTCTAGGGTTTTGAGGGAACTAACTCACACGACTCATCGAGTCACTGATCTAATTATGGGGAATAGATTAGAGCCCCAAGATAGAAAAAAAAAACGAGACTTCTTTTCCCGAAACCTAGAGTTCATGTTTCTATGGTCAATAAAGACCCTAACAATCTTCAAAGGGCCTAAGTGTGGGTTTCTACGTTCGCACATCACATACAACTATGAAGGGACGTACTTAGATATTTTTTCACTAATTTTTGAGGACTTAAGACCTAAGGTGAGTTTATTATGCAATGGGTTGGGCTCCACGCCCCAAGGTCACGTTTGCTCTTTGATACCATCTGTAACACCCCGAGACTTTGACTCTCATGGATACCATGAAGAGTCAAGTTCCCATGTGTTAACTAGAACACGCTAAGGACAACATCATCTGCATTCCATCAATCATCCATACATTTACTACTTTGTGGCATTCAAGCATAGTAACGGAAAATAAATTATCTTATTTCATGGATTTCTAAACTAAGTTACCAATAAAATGTCCTTAACATATCAAATCAAATATTCGATCATTGTCTTCACCTGAAAGACTTAGTACATTTTCATGATAAAGTAAATAAATTATCCTAAGAAACTCAATGTAAAAGGAATCTTCATCTAAGCCATTGTAGCTTCGTCATCCACTATATGTTGCCATGAACCATCATACTCCTTTCCTTGGAGCTTGGGTTCGACTATGAAATCTTCACCTACATGATCTAGAATGTGTTTGGATGGCATTAATTGCTACCATAGTGAGGTATATCCCTCCAAGATAAACATGATAATAATAACCAAATAGAGACAACACAAGTATGATAAAAATAATGATCAACCAAAACATACAAGATAAAATCTTTTTAATGCATTGCATGATATGTATGTTTTGACTAAGACACTCTGGCTCGAATCATAATACGTGAAGTAGGACACCCTCATTACACTTCACGCGCGCTAACCACTAGTCACTAGTCACTAGAGGTAAATAACCCAACTAATGGAAGCAGGAAACCCCCAATATACTTCCACTAGATAGCGAATGGCAAGAAGTGGGATACCCCTAATACACTTCCTCCGTTACACCCATAGGGGTTGGCCCACCAAGTTAAGCCCTAGTGAATGCATGAATTTATTTCTCTTTAGATTAAGTAAATCCGTATCTAACCATATTAAAGGAACTCATTGGTTATTATGAGGAGTTTCAAGCAACCCAGCGTAGGCTGACAGCTCAGGCTTAGTGTCTATATCACTAACTCCGGCTCATGAGACGACATTTACAAGTAATTTCCACTCCTTACCCAATCCATGGTTTAATTCCATCATTCCTTGGATCCATCACAGGTAGCGTATCAATATGAGGATCCCTTTGGCACTTATCCAACAATGCGCACATGGAAATGTCAAAACTTAATAACATGGCATATTCATTCAACAATACACATACGGTGATGCCAATACTTAATACCCATCAATTAGGCACATTCATCCAACAATGCATATGGTAATGCCAACTCTTAACACGTAACAATAAGGCATACTCATTGAATAATATCCACATGGTAATGCCAACACAACAAGGTCCCGTACGAACTCCATCTCTTTACATCAAATGGTTATATCAGTATGAGGTTAAGGGGTGTGCATTAATGTAACATCTAGATACATAATCTTATACAAATATTACATAGATCATCTAAAACATCATCAACTCATGTAAACCATGATTTCAAAGTAATTTATACATGATTCTCACATAAGCATAATATTACATATATTTTCTCATATTAACATCCATACAAGCATCACAAAGGCACTATATTGGAAATCAACAATAAACTTATGTAAAAGATCATATTAAATCATATTTAAATTAACAAACACAAGTTAATCACAAACAACACTGCAAACATAACTATTAACACATGAAAATCCTAGAGAAGTATATTATTATTGTATTTGGCTTGAAGGGATATCCTCACCTTAGCTTACGATGAACTAGAAGAGAATAATCTAGAAGATGAGGGGAATGATCATCAAAGGGGTCCACGCTTTGCTAAAATTCCACACATGTACATGTGCCAGGTTGGGCGTCAATGGAGGGTGGACATCTACTCTCTCTCTCTCTCGCTCTCTCTCTCTCTCTCTCTCTCTCTCTCCTTGAACGTCTAAGGGCTAGAATAGAGGGCTATATGTGTGATGTTTAGAAGGGAATAAGGAGAAAAAGGTGTGCTCATCCTTTTATAATGGGGTGGACGTCCACACTTTCCAATCTCACAAGGATATCTTTAAAATATGATTAATGGTTTATCTTTAATGATTTCTAATCCATTCACCGTGTTGGGTATGAAGAGTAGAGCCGAGATATATAATTTTCATGGTGATTTGAAATCTAGATTGGCTGATCTTGAAAAATAGTCCAGCGAGTGCTAAAATGAACTGGATCTCAATTAACGGCCCACGCTTGATGATTAGAGCCTAAAATTGGAAGAAATGTGTAATCATGATAGAAAAACGATTGGACAAATTTTGGTAATTGATTGATGGTGGGAAATACCTAAATATGAATTTCCACCTTTAACGGATAAATGAAGGGAATGGCTCCAACGTTCGACGTTGTAGGATTATAGATCGGGGTTTAAATTTTGTGTAAACTCGTAATCACATAAGGACAATAGGTGATCTAAATTTGAGAAGCGATTGACGATGAGATGTGGGTTAATTGAAAGGTCCAGATTTGGGAAGAGTTGATAACTCAATTAATTCCTAAAACGGGATAGCTTAGCGAGTAAGAAAAAACTTATTAAGGTGGGGTACTCAAATCACATTATTGGTACATGATAAGGACGATGTAAGTCACTCACATGAAGCAGATTTTTTACTACGACTACTCATCCTCTTTCCTCACTTGATGGACACTAAAATAAAGGTTTAAGGGGCTGATTTTACAATTGGACCACTTATACTATGATCTAAGGGTTGAAACTTGACTTATATGATTAATTTATGATGAATAGGCATGAGATAAAATTTTAAGTCAAACGGATCATGGGAACCATGTGATTTATAAATTAAGGGTCTAGGTAGATATGAGTCATTCACATTGTGGGCACTCGGGATTTCATATCTATACACCTCAGATAATTACTAAAATTCTAGGTTAAGAATTTATCACTAAGATGATAAATGGGCATAGCATCACAATTTATGCTTACCTTCTGCACAAATTCGAAAACTATCTATCCGATTGATTAGAAATCGTGAATTTGGAGATCCAAGGGCATTATCATAATTATCAAAAAATATGAGCTTTGCGAAATACAATAATTTTATGTCGTTCATAGCATCATTTTAAGCAATTTTTGTAAAGGTTCGTCTATCAAAACTCTCATGGATGATCCGTTGTTTTTAAATTAAAGTAAATGCTTGATATTTAATTAAAATAAAGAGTTATTGCCAGTACAGGTACCTATCTTTTGGGCCATAGATGGATTAGTACCTACTTTTAAACTTATTCCAAATTAGTACGTAAGGTTTGTAATATACGGACATCTTACTACTTTGTTGACATTGACTGACGGAGGAGTAACGTAGACATCCATTTTGTCACAAAAAGACACATTTACCCCTACTTATATAGAATGATGATGGTGCTTGCTGTACAGACAGCTCATCCAGAGGACGCTGTTGTCTAGTGTTGGCAAGGGCGGAAGCCCTTTTGGGTGGTAATAAGGGCCCCACCATGATATATGTGTTTCATCCATCCGTCCATCTATTTTGTCAGATCATTTTCGGGCCAAGGCCCGAAAATCAGTCGGATTCGAGTCTCAAGTGGAACACACCACATGGGACGGTGAGGTCAAGTTGCTGCCGTTTTTAGTAGCTGTTTGATGGCCACTCAGTGGGCCCCACCATGATGTATATGTTAGATCCACACAATTCATCTGTTTCTCCAGTTTATTTTAGATCGTGGGTCTGAAATTGAAGAAGATCAAGATTTCAAATGGGCCATACCAACGAGAATAATTTCCACCGTTGAAACCTTCTTAGGCCCACTGTGATTTTTTATGCTGTCTATTATGTCTAAACCAGATCTCTTTGGGCAGGCCATGAGCTGGCCAATTCGATGGACATATTATATTTTCCATGTTGACCCCACCTTGCTGGGAAAGCACAATAATAACAATAAAAAGGGTCGCTGGAACAGACAGCGTCCAGAGGATGCTGCTGCCTGTAGACACCCTTACTGGGCATGATCTGGGGGCCCACCATGATGTTTATGTTTTATCCATGTCGTGTGGACCCATTACATGACAAGCAGGGCCAACTAGTGGGGCCCACCTCATGGATGGATTGGATCCAACATTCTGCGATTAAATAATTCTAACCATCTAATAAGGTGGGGCCCAAAGTGATGTTTTTTGATAAATCCACCCCGTCCATCCACTTTGAGAGCTCATTTTAGGACACGAGAACAAAAATGAACCGGATCCAAAACTCAAGTGGGCCTCACTAAAGGAAAAGGTGGGTAGGTAAATTACTATCGTTGAAAACCTCCCTGGGGTCCACAGTGATGTTTATATGACATCTATATCGTTAATAACGTCACTATTACTGGGATGAACTGGAAACACAAATATTATCCTGATTCGAAACTCCCTGTGGCTCCACAAATATTTCAACTGTGGACGTTTAATCCTCACATTTTCGGCCCATTCAAGTCTTGGATCTGGTTCATTTTTGTTCTCATGTCTTAAAATGAGCTCCCAAAATGGATGGACGGGATGGATTTATTAAAAAACATCACTTTGGGCCCCACCTTGGTTCCCTAGCTCAGGAGCTTCCTATGCAAGGCTTTTGCAGGAAATCCGCGCCCAAGAGGTGGAGGGGGAGCGGTTTGGGTGGATCCCTAGATCCACTGAGGTCGGTGGATCCCCAACTGTGGGGCCACTTTGATATATGTACCTTACATCTACACCGTCCATGCATTTTGAAAGCTCATTTTAAAGCATTATCCAAAAAATGAAGCAGATCCAAATCTTACGTGGACCACACCACATGAAATAGTAGTGATTGAATCCACACCATTAAAAACTTCATGGAGGCCACTCGAATGTTTATTTTCCACCCAACCTGTTTAAAAGGTCACAGAGACCTGGATGAAGATACCAAACAAATATCAGCTTGACCCAAAACTTTTTATGACCCACGAGAAGCTTCTAATGGTTGAGTACCATTGTTTACTGTATTATGGTCCACTTGAGATTTGGATCTACTTCATTTTTTAAATCATACTCTAAAATGAGTTTAAAAATGAATGGACGGCGTGGATGCAATACATACACATCACACAGTGGACGGCACAGTAAGGGATCCACCTACCTCGGTGGATCTGGGGATCCAGCAAAGCCGTGCCCAAGGAGAGGGGTTAGGCGAGTTGTATTTTAGTGGTTGTAAATTTGTGGGGGCCACCTTGCTGATCTATTGTATATACACACCGTCTATCCGTTTTTCTATATTAAACTCAGGGGATGAGCCTAAAAATGAAGCAGATCCAAATCTCCAGTGAACCACGGTATACAAAACAGTGGAGATTGGCTCAATGAAGGTTTAAATGGTGCCCATTTGAGATATTACTATTCATGCAGTGTGGCCCACTTGATTAAGTTTTTTCCATTTCTTAGAATCTTTTAATGAACAGAAATGGATAAACGGAGTGAATTTGTCTAAGTCATCTCTGTGGGCCCCACATAGCTTCGATGACAGGCTGAGATTACACACATGTATCCGTCTGTTTGCAACTAAAAGGAGGGATAATATCATCTTTTTAGAAATACCTGTATTGCTTTGTATCATATAAACAAGGAAGATAGACGGTGGGTACCAATATGACTAACGTTTGCAATCCTTAGTTACTGATTTAGAATAAGTTTAAAAGTAGGTACTAATCCGTCTATGGCCCAAAAGATAGGTACCTATACGGCAATAACTCTAAAATAAAATTAAAATAAAATTTTCAATAAATTTTAAAAATTCAGGGCGTTACACTCAAATTAGAGATTATAGATCGTTAGACCTCATTTGAAAGTCCATAAGCAAAAAATAAGGATAAATTGAACAATTGATTAATGAACTTCTAAATTTGTTTGAATTCAAACCGTTTATTATTTTCTATTACATATTACTACCAATTAGTGTTCTCCATAGTCCACCACCATGTTAAGATATCAACTCATCTCATCTCTTGGTTAATGACCAAGAGATTTGATTATTCTATGATATCTTAAATAGGTTAAAAGGTGACTATGGTGATCTCAACCCTCATTCCTTGAAGTGGAAAAATGATCTCATTGTATGCATGATGAATGGTCCACCCATGGTATAAACATGCAATGGACATGACAAATCTAAATATTTATATTTCTTTTTTGCTACACATGACAGGCAATTATAAACACTATCTAAAAAGTAGAGGTGAAATGTCCTATTAAAAGGAAAGAAAATGATGAAATGACATTAACAATCATGAAAAACTAGAACACTATCCATATCATCCCTTCAAAACAACTCTCAAATTGTTTTCTTCTCTAGGATTTACTTAAATACATTTTACTTTGTAACCTTTGAATTTGGGCCATCTTTCAATGATTTAAGGCCTATTTGTTTTGGTAAAAATATCAGGTAAACAAGTGGTAAAAGCATTATAATTATTCATGCAGACTGTTTAGAAAGAGTGGGACTTGCACATAGAAAATCTTACAAAACTCACACTTATCTCATTACTAAAACTTTATGAGCCTCACTAGCATTATATCCACACCATCCATTTATTTTTTTCAGATCATTTTAGGGTATGAGCTACAAAATGGGTGTGATCTAAAGCTCAAGTGGACCACACAACAAAAAAACAATGAGTTCAACAGTGGTGTCATTATTCTCACTGCTTCCTGTGGTGTAATCCACTTGATATTTGGACTTGTCTCATTTTTGGGCTCATGCCCATAAATGTTATGGTAAAATGAATAGATGGCATTGATAAAACATAGACATCATTGAGGCCCACGTGGTTGTACCTCTTTTTTTAGTTTGGACCTACTTAAAAGGTGTTGACGTCTACATCTTACTTTGACAATTTTTTAAAATTTATAGGTAAATAATAAATACTTAATTCACTTAAATTAAAGTAAATATTGTTGATCGAGTGCCTTTAATCCTAGTGCTAGAGAAGACATTTTGATTTGATCGATGGATGTGTCAATCGGATTGAAGAATCCGTGGAATTAATTCTGAATTCTAAATTGCTCACTGGAATGTTTTGGATGTTGTCGATTTGATCGATGATGTGTCGATACCTGTTGATTTGATCAATAGTTAGATTATCAAGATAGCGTAAGTGCGGATTTTGTTTCCTAATCTTGTACGGGAGTATTTAAATACACTTTCTTATTGCAATTAGGGTAAGTAGAACATGTAGAGCTGGAGCCAAAATGAATTCTAGGGCTTTAAAGGGAAAAGTTAGGGTTTTCTACTCTAAGTTGTTCCATCTCTTATAACTTTCTGTTCATACACTACAAGAAATTCCATTTTTACCGACGAATTATTTCGTCGGTAATCCCTAAAATTTCATCGGGAAATCTTTTTCCCGACGAAATTTTTCGCGGCTAACATCGTCGCAGAAAGGCCGTCGGAAAAGGTTTTTGCCGACGAAAATTTTTTTCGTAGGTAATAAGAAAACCATTACAGATGAAAAACTTCGTCGGAAAAACATATGAATTTTTGTCGAAAAAAAGTGATACGTAGGTGAAAAAACTTTTACCGATGAAATTGTCTGTCGATAAAGGTTTTGCCGACGAAATATTTGGTCGGTAAAGATTTTAACAAGTTTACTACCGACAAAATATTTCGTCGGTAAAAGTTTTTCAGGTTTATTACCGACGAAAAATTTCATCGATAAAAGTTTTCAAAGTTTATTACCCACGAAAAATTTCGTCGGTAAAAAACTTTTCCATGTTTTTTACCTATGAACAATTTCGTCAGTAATAGTATTTCCTGTCCCGGTTCCATTTGTTTTCAAAATTCAGAAAAATTCCTGATATACACCTGTAAAGAAACCTATATATTTTTCTCCTATTCACATCCACATACATACGAATAAACAGAAACTACACCATCCATACACAAATAATCCATTCCACATCCACAAACAAACAATATTCATCCACACACAAATACATATAATTTAAAAGTCGTATATTAAAAAAAATAATCACGAAGATGAAGGCAGAGGTGGTGGGGCATCGGTGCCAAAGCGTGCAGCGAGAGCCTGAAACATCTCCTGCATCCGTCGCTCATGCTCCTGCAGCTCCTGCCGCACCTCCTCGATCCTCCTCTCCTGCTCCTCCCGTCGCCTCTCCTCCTCCTCCTGTCGCCTCTCCTCCTCCTCCCTACGCCTCTGCTCCTCCTCTCTCTGCCTCTCCAGCTGCTCTCGAATCTCATCAACGACGACCCGTACCTGCTGAACCTCTCTCTCTGTAATATCAGCTCGGCGTTGAGCGCTCTCACCAGCTACGGATTGGCTGGAGCCACCTCTAGTTTGTGCCATGAGCTTGGCACCATGGCCAAGCCCACGCACATATCCAAAACGGGTGCCAAGCACCTCGCTCAGGATTTCTGGCTCACTCCGCTAACTACCATCGGGAGTGGGCTGACTGCGTATGGTGTACATCGCTGCCTGTAATGAAAACATATGAAATTTCATAAAAAAAATGACATGAATGACATTATTATTAATCAATGCACAATTAAATTTTACAAAGTAAAGATTTTTACCCAATGCTCACTGGCTCTAGGATGAACCCAAGATCTTGTCGCCTGCCGACAGTGAGTCCCTCTGTAGAGGTCTACTGGTCTAGGCTCCTGGCCGGTGACGGAATCTCGCTGCGCAATCAAAAGGAAAAAACACTTATAATAAATGCCAATCAAAATAATATATTAACTTAATAATCATCAATAATTTCTTACCATGTCGTAACGATGTCGTACAAATGACTTTGAACCAGCTACGTGGTTCACTTGTAACTTTTTCCTGTTCGCAGAATTTATTCTACTCCTCTTCTGAACACATTATACAAAATACATTTCTATTAATTGCGAATTTAATTGTCACCTTAAGATATCGTACATGTAAATATTACCTAAAAAGCCTCCGACGAAAATCTCTCGCAGAGTATCCGCCAGTCGTCTGTAGTAACTTGTGGCGATGCGGACAGTACGGCCTCATCGTGCGTCCTGCACCGCTTGTACCGCTGGTGTAACTCTCCGCGGTACTCCTTGAACCGCTCTTTAATCATATCGTCAACGGCATGAGAAATGTAGGGAGCATTCAAATCGAAGTCAAATTTATCCTGCAGTTTCGTAAATAATAAATTAAGGCAATAAACTTATTAACAATAGGACTTAACCTGTAAATGAACTTTCACAAAAGAAAATTTCAATTTACTAAACTTTACCTGAAGGCGCTGACGGATGAGCTGTCGCACATCATCTGTCACGTCAGTCCAACGGGGGGTGGTGGCGGGGATCAGAGATCGGCATAGGACACCGACCTCAGACGTAAACAGTCTGGCACTGTCCCAACAGGTCTAAGGCAGTCCTGTGGGAACTCTACCGCCACCCTACCCTCACGCGTAAGTCGCTCTAAAACTAACCCACGCGTGGGTCCACGTCCTCGTCGGCTGGTAGAAGATGTCGTTGCGAAAAGATATATGTAAGTAACAATATAAACAGAAATCACTAAATAAATGTCTAGACTTACATGCAGTGCCCGGTGTATGCTGAACCGAAGGATCAGATGACTGTGATGCACCATGCGACGTCGATGCTATCTGCGTCGCATCACGGGTGGAAGGGGTAGATCCAGTGCGCGAACGACCTGATCTCATACCTGGTGCCATAACTGAATATATCTGAAATACAAACTTATAAATTTAAACAATGTCAATGCAAGTTTATGAACATCATTGTAGAGTGAATTTGTACTTATGCTTAGAGAGATGATAAAAATATTATTAGACCATTACACTATAATGCAAACAGAATATAATAAAACCGTAAACAGCATATAAAAGTTGAAAAATTCATTACACATTGTCATTCTATATTAAATACATATATTTCATTGTAATACAAATCAACTTCGGATCAACTATCTGAAATACTCCCTGCGTAAGTTATCGTACGCTGCAGATGTATATGTCAAGCTGTATGAAGCACTCGACATTGTTACAGCCAACATGCCAGTCACAATAGGAGAAATCTGATCTCTCGGGACTCCATTCAGATGTGCAAGTGATAATGTCGCATCTTCCATACGAAGTTTCCCGCGGTTATATTCCTCAATCAGGTCCGAAATTTCTTTGAGATTGTATAATCTTTCATCTGAGTCATCGTCTTCCTCCCTACATTTCTCGACCAGACCGGGTATCTCTCTGGCCCTACCAGAAGAATATAGGGCCAGAAAGTCCATCTGCAACAGCTGATGAAGTATGCTGCGTGCTTCCGCTACGCTCCAGTTTGTGGAGGACATGATCAGAAAGTGACTTAACTGTACATGTAGATTATAAACAAGTCAATTTAGAAAAAAATCATGACTTGTAAAACATATATACATGTAATAATCAAATTAATCGAATTGAAAATGACATGTAAATCTTGTATACATATAATAATCGTCATCTGAATCATTATCGCTTAGGACTCTTTCTTCTTCACCATCACTATCGCTGATCAGAATTTCCTCTTCATCATCTGCAACGTTGTCATCGATGAAAGCGCTATCATCTCTAACAATGTCATTTATGATTGAGGCATCAACATGATCAGGTGGCACATCATCTCTATTCAATTGTACCACATCAATATCAACATTTGGATCATTCCCTCTATCCCAAGATGGCATGTCTTCTTGATATGCTTGTTCAACTAACGACGTTCCATTACTCCCTTCATCGTTATCTTCAAAGTCTAGTTCGGGAATGTCAAATATGTTCCTGGGCTTTATTTTTTGCACCACGTGCTAAGAGCCGCCTAACTTGGTGTCAGTAAGGTAGAATACTTGTTCAGCTTGGCCGCCTATGATAAATGAGTCATCTTTAAACCACTTTCGAGATAAATTTACGCTCGTGAAGTAGTTATCAGTCTGTATTCCCAACTTTTTATTTCCAATGTCCCACCAATCGCATTTAAATAAGTACACCCGCTTTCTCATACAATAACTCAGCTCAATAATATCCGTCAAAACGCCATAAAAATTAATTTCTACCTCCTCATGTGTTCCCTTCACAACCACTCCACTATTTTGTGTGGTCCTATATTTCTCACGCTCCTCAATGTGGAACCGAATCCCTTTTACAATACAACATGTATATCTAGATACACGTCTATCAGGGCCACAAGCTAGTGAGTAGAGCGCATCAGACGCATCCGCAGAGTTGCTAGCACGCAACATCTTCATCTATCATCACGTACAGAATATAAATGTACGTTTAGGCATTTGAAATTACGTGTAAATATTGTACAATACAACAATATTATAAGTGTGGTGAGATAAAAAGTAAATTAATCTTACACGTTTTGCAAACCATTTTGGAAACAAATCCTGATGCATTCGATCATAATTTGTAGAGTATTGGGACTTCATCTCCTCGATGTGTTCGCTATACACAATTGGCACGTCGTCAGTAAGAAATTTTGGGATTAAAACTGTCTGTAGATATATAATTATGTACGAAGACTTACTCCAAGTACGACTCTATTTCTTCACAGTTATGCAACACATACCACCGCGCCTTCGCCTGATCCCGAAGGTCCATATCTTGAAACGTCGGCGATCCTAAAGGACGAACGTTATGTGCGAATACAAATATAAGTCCTTGTTCATGCTCCTGCCCTTCATCGGTATTCCGATCTTCTCGGTTGAATCTAGTCTCTATGCCACGAAGATACATGGAGCAAAATGTCAGGCACTCATTATCAATGTACGCCTCAGCAATGGATCCCTCTGGATGTGCCTTATTCCTCACATATTATTTTAATGTGTGAAGGTATCTGTACACAAAATCAATATGTTTAGGACATGAAAACATGGATATACGTAGTTCATGGAATGAATAAAAATTTATGATCATTGTTCTATCACCTTTCGATCGGATACATCCAACGATATTGCACTGGGCCTGCAAGCTTCGCTTCGTGCGATAAGTGAATCGCTAGGTGTACCATGACATCGAAAAACGCAGGTGGAAATATTCTTTCAAGTTTGCAAAGGATTACGACAATATCCTTCTCCAGTCGTTTAGTACCCTCTACATTCAAAGATTTCGAACACAAATCCTTAAAGAATATCCCCAACTCAATCAGCGCAGCACTGACATCCTTGTTAAGGAATCCACGAATCGCAGCCGGTAGTAGACATTGCAGAAGGACGTGACAGTCATGACTTTTCATTCCTGTTACCTTACAGTCCGTAATGTTTATGCGCTGAGAGATATTCGATGCATACCCATTGGGAAACTTTACCTTGTTCAACCATTCACATAAACATTTTTTCTCTAGTTTTGTCAATGTGTAGCAGGCTGCTGGTATAGTATATAAATTTCCATGTGGTTGCAAGTGCAACTCTTTCCTTAAACCCATTGCTTGTAGATCCAATCGAGCCTTAAAACTGTCTTTTGTTTTCTTCTGTCTGTTCATCAATGTTCCAAAGACATTGTCACATATATTCTTCTCAATATGCATGACATCCAAGTTGTGTCGTAATTTCAGATGACTCCAATAAGGCAACTAAAAAAATGCTCTTCTTCCTCCAGTTGTACTCCAATATTGTACGTTTTCTCTTCTTCAAGTGCGGTGCCTTACCAAATCTAACTTCTTCAATGTTACTCAGTTGTTGTAACACATCTTCTGCAGATAGTTCTTTCGGTGGTGGCCTATGATCTTGTTTGCCATCAAAGATTATCGTCTTCCTGCGCCAACTATGATCCCTCGGAAGGAAGCGACGATGGCCCATATAACACGTTTTTTTACCATACTTCAATGACAATGAACAAGTCTCAGTACTACATGTAGGACAAGCCAACTTTCCCTTCGTGCTCCACCCAGACAAATTCCCATATGCAGGGAAGTCATTTATTGTCCACAAGACCGCTGCATGCAATCAAAACATCTGTTCTGCAAAAGTATCATATGTCTGGACACCTTGACTCCACAACTCATTTAACTCATCTACTAACGGTCGCAGATACATATCAATGTCATTCCCCGGTGACTTGGGTCCAGGAATAAGCAACGACATCATAAAAAATGATTCCTTCATACACAACCAAGGAGGTAAATTGTAGGGCATAAGTATTACTGGCCACATACTATACGAGCTACTCATATTACCAAATGGATTAAAACCATCACTTGCAAGACCTAGCCGAACATTGCGAGAATCCTCTGCAAACCAGTCATATTGCTTATCAAAATATTGTCAGGCTTTAGAGTCAGCGGGATGCCTCAATGTATTATTATCATGAACGCGTTTCTCCTAATGCCACCTCATATCTTCAGCCGTCTTGCTCGACGTAAACAATCTTTGTAATCTGGGTTTCAATCGAAAGTACCTTAACACCTTTTGTGGAATTTTCTTACGCTTAGCTTCGTCATATTTCCACCTAGACTCTCTACATTGTGGACACTCTTCAACATTTTCATGTTCTTTCCAATACAATACACAATCATTTATACATGCATGTATGAGAATGTAACCAAGACCCAAGTCTCGCATTAAGGATTTTGCCTCGTAATGAGACTTAGGCAATGTCTAACCTTCAGGTAATATTTCTTTCAAGAAGCCAAGTAACATGTCGAACGATTTGTTACTCCAATGATTTATTGTCTTTAAATGAAGTAACCTTGTAAGGAAATTCAACTTGGAGAAGTTCCGACACCCCGGATAGAGTGGACGTTGCGCATCCCTCAACAACCTACTAAACTTTTCTGATTCGGCATCACCCATAGGAGGAATATCTTGGCTAGTACTTGTCGCTGCAAAATCAGTATCGGCAATTGTTCCCCTTAACACATCCCCAATGATATCTTGCATATCGTCAACATCTTTATCCTCCTCATTAGGCACAATTAGATCATCAAGGACTTCAGTGGCCTCAACTCTTTGGTGGAAGTCTTCACTATGATGAATCCACCAAGTGTAACCCTGGTCAATCCCAACTATGAACAAATCATCTTCCACTTTGTCTAATGTCTTGTGAACCATGTTCTTGCATTTTCGGCATGGACACCTAATTCTATTACCTGAATCTGCCCGATATCTCGCAAATTCCATGAACTCCTTAACACCTTCTTTATACTCTGGGCCAAACCGATTCTTAGCTTGTATCCAACTCTTATCCATATCTACAATGCAAAGATTAGAGTCAGGTTTAGTTTAGGTGATTTGAGTTTAGGATTAGGTTTAGTCATAGGTTGAGATTTTCGGGTTCGGGATCAGGTTTAGGGTTAGGTTTTCAAGTTTGGGTCTAAGTTTAGGTTAGGTGAATGGATTTTGAAATAAGTGTAGGTTTAGTTTATGTGATTTGAGTTTAGGATTAAGTTTAGGCATACGTTGAGATTTTCGGGTTCAGGATCAGGGTTTCGGGTTAGATTTTCATGTTTGGGTCTAAGTTTAGGTTAGGTGAATGGATTTAGGAATAGGTGTAGGTTTAGTTTAGGTGATTTGAGTTTAGGATTAGGTTTAGTCATAGGTTGAGATTTTCGAGTTCGGGATCGAGTTTAGGGTTAGATTTTCGTGTTTGGGTCTAAGTTTAGGTTAGGTGAATGGATTTAGGAATAGGTGTAGGTTTAGTTTAGGTGATTTGAGTTTAGGATTAGGTTTAGTCATAGGTTGAGATTTTCAGGGTTCGGGATCGGGTTTAGGGTTAGGTTTTCGAGTTTGGGTCTAGGTTTAGGTTAGGTGAATTGATTTAGGAATAGGTGTAGGTTTAGTTTAGGTGATTTGAGTTTAGGATTAGGTTTAGTCATAGGTTTAGATTTTCGGGTTCGGTATCGGGTTTCGGGTTAGATTTTCGTGTTTGGGTCTAAGTTTAGGTTAGGTGAATGGATTTAGGAATAAGTGTAGGTTTAGTTTAGGTAATTTGAGTTTAGAATTAAGTTTAGGCATAGGTTAAGATTTTCGGGTTCAGGATCGGGTTTCGGGTTAGATTTTCGTGTTTGGGTCTAAGTTTAGGTTAGGTGAATGGATTTAGGAATAGGTGTAGGTTTAGTTTAGGTGATTTGAGTTTAGGATTAGGTTTAGTACATAGGTTTAGATTTTCGGGTTCGGTATCGGATTTCGGGTTAGGTCTTCGTGTTTGGGTCTAAGTTTAGTTTAGGTGAATGAATTTAGGAATAGGTCTAGGTTTAGTTTTGGTAACATGAGTTTATGATTAGGTTTAGGCATAGGTGTAGGATTTCGAGTTCGGGATCGGGTTTAAGGTTAGGTTTTCGAGTTTGGGTTTAGGTTTAGGTGAGAGTTGTGGATTTAGGAATAGGTGTAGGTTTAGTTTAGGTGATTTGAGTTTAGGATTAGGTTTAGTCATAGGTTGAGATTTTCGGGTTCGGGATCGGGTTTAGGGTTAGGTTTTCGAGTTTGGGTCTAGGTTTAGTTTAGGTGAATTGATTTAGGAATAGGTGTAGGTTTAGTTTAGGTGATTTGAGTTTAGGATTAGGTTTAGTCATAGGTTTAGATTTTCGGGTTCGGTATCGGGTTTCGGGTTAGATTTTCGTGTTTGGGTCTAAGTTTAGGTTAGGTGAATGGATTTAGGAATAAGTGTAGGTTTAGTTTAGGTGAGTTGAGTTTAGGATTAGGTTTAGTCATAGGTTTAGATTTTCGGGTTCGGTATTGGGTTTCGGATTAGATTTTCGTGTTTGGGTCTAAGTTTAGGTTAGGTGAATGGATTTAGGAATAGGTGTAGGTTTAGTTTAGGTGACATGAGTTTAGGATTAAGTTTAGGCATAGGTTGAGATTTTCGGGTTCGGGATCGGGTTTCGGATTAGGTCTTCGTGTTTGGGTCTAAGTTTAGTTTAGGTGAATGAATTTAGGAATAGGTTTAGGTTTAGTTTAGGTAACATGAGTTTAGGATTAGGTTTAGGCATAGGTGTAGGATTTCGGGTTCGGGATCAGGTTTAAGGTTAGGTTTTCGAGTTTGGGTTTAGGTTTAGGTGAGAGTTGTGGATTTAGGAATAGGTGTAGGTTTATTTAGGTGACATGAGTTTAAGATTAGGTTTAGGCATAGGTTGGGATTTTCGGGTTCGGGATCGGGTTTCGGGTTAGGTCTTCGTGTTTGGGTCTAAGTTTAGTTTAGGTGAATGAATTTAGGAATAGGTCTAGGTTTAGTTTAGGTAACATGAGTTTAGGATTAGGTTTAGGCATAGGTGTAGGATTTCGGGTTCGGGATCGGGTTTAAGGTTAGGTTTTCGAGTTTGGGTTTAGGTTTAGGTGAGAGTCGTGGATTTAGGAATAGGCGTAGGTTTAGTTTAGGTGACATGAGTTTAGAATTAGGTTTAGGCATAAGTTAAGATTTTCGGGTTCGGGATTGGGTTTCGAGTTAGGTCTTCGTGTTTGGGTCTAAGTTTAGGTGAGAGTTGTGGATTTAGGAATAGGTGTAGGTTTAGGTTAGGTGACATGAGTTTAGGATTAGGTTTAGGCATTGATTGAGATTTTTAGGGTTCGGGATTGGGTTTTGGGTTAGGTTTGCGTGTTTGGGTCTAAGTTTAGGTTAGGTGAATGGATTTAAGAATAGGTGTAGGTTTAGTTTAGGTGATTTGAGTTTAGGATTAGGTTTAGGCATTGGTTGACATTTTTGGGTTCGGGATTGGGTTTTGGGTTAGGTTTGCGTGCTTGGGTCTGAGTTTAGGTTAGGTGAATGGATTTAGGTTTAGGTTTAGCCGTAGCTTATAGGTTTTAGTTTTAGGTTTATGGTTTCGGGTTTAGGGTGTAGGTCTTGGAGACTCAACCAACTCACGGATAGCTTCGACGCACATCCGGGTCTGCTCCACACAAAGCGTGCCTATCCAAATGGCCAGGCCACCCATATTGCTGTCCATAGGAAATGGACAGCTCATCATGGTCATAACAGGCGGTTCCCACCTTCCACCCGGGCCCCAGCTCAAACCTCCGAATAGCTCGCGACGTCCATTCCATGTCTGCTCTGCTCACAATTTCGAGGTAATACATAAACACTGGCCTATCCAAATGGCCATGCCACACATATTACTGTCCATAGGAATGGACATCTTCAATCATGGTCATAACAAACACTGTTCCATCCTTCAGGACCCTGCTCAAACACACGGATAGCGTCCACACACATCCGGGTCGCCTCCAGTAATTTCGCGCTAAATACTAACACGGGCCTGTCAAATGCCAGGCCACCCATATGTTGTCCATATAAATGGACAGTTTTCTTCCCATGTCACAACAGCGGTTCCGCACCTTCCAGGGACCCCCGCTCAACACCCGGATAGCTCCGACGCACATCCGGGTCTGCTCCATTAATTTCGAGCTAATACATAAACACGGGCCTGTCCAAATGGCCAGGCCACCCATATTGCCGTCCATAGGAAATGGACAGCTTCAGCATCGTCACAACAGCGGTTCCCACCTTCCAGGGATCCCCACTCAACACCCGGATAGCTCCGACGCACATCCGGGTCTGCTCCATTAATTTCGAGATAATACATAAACACGGGCCTGTCCAAATAGCCAGGCCACCCATATTGCTGTTCATAGGAACAGTATAGCTTTAGCATGGTCATAACAGCGGTTCTCACCTTCCAGGGACCCCCGCTCAACATCAACATCAATCAACTACTCTTAATCACAAGTATCATGTTCGTCATCTAATTTGCCACTAAATGATAATATAATAAAATCAGTCGCCCATCCAAGGATGGATAGATTGAAATGCTATCATTATTTCCATTTACATGCCTAAGCCTAAATTTCGACAGCATCTCCCCCTATCTCTCCAGATATAGGGGGATTAAATTGACAATGGAATTAAATATAAGAAACATATCCAGAGAGAATAAGAGAGTTACCGCACGAAACTAATGACAGAGCATGTAAATGACAAACAACGATAACATTCCAATCTATCCAACCTTGGACTGTCCAACAGGACAATTTGGCAGATTTCTATACCTCCAAAACACACTTTATCTATGCTCGGCAATATAGAAATCTCCAAATGGGCTATCTAATTATATTATACTACCATTTGTGGACAAAAAATAATTATTAATAATAAGCCAAATACATCCACAACATACATATCCACATAAATCAACCACGGATAGCTCCGACGCACATCCGGGTTTGCTCCATCAATTCCAGATACACAAGCGCATGAAAATGGCAGAATCATCAACACCATGAATCAAGTTTAATCAAATACCTAATGATTATTTTGTGAACAAATAAGTATGGGGCCCACCATGGGAATCGGATTGCGTGCGGAGTGTAGAGTAAACTCAGTTGGGCCCACCTAGAATGTATGTGATTTTTCTATTCCGTCCTTATGTTTTTCCACCTCATTTTAGTGGTTGAGCCCAAAATTTAAGCATATCCAACTCTCAAGTGGACCATGCCATGGGAAACAGTGGGAATAATGATTTCCACCATTCCCAGGCCCTACAGTGATCTTTATTTATCATCCAACCTGTTCATAAGATCACATGGATATGGATGAGGGAAAACACAAATATCAGCTTCATCCAAAACTTCTATGTCCTCCAAGAATTTTTCAATGATAGACATTCAGTTCACACTTGTGGTGTGGTCCACTTTAGATTACCTAAAATTTCCTGCTAAGATGGATGGACGGAGTGGATAATACGTAAATCATAGTGGGCCCCACAGAGTTTACTCCACACAAATATATGCTTGATCCAAAACAGTGGACAGTGAGGGTGGGCCCCACAGGCAGTGGACAGCAACGGTGGGCCCCACATTTATTGTATTTCAATTTTTTTTTAATTTGTAAATCACAAATTTGGGATTTAAATTTTAAATTCCGAAATCACTAATTATGGGATTTTAATTTCGAATCCCTAATTAGGGGATTTTAATTTCGAAATTCCTAATTAGGGATTTACTAAATCAATGGGCCCCACCAAATAGTGGACAGCTAAGGCGGACCCCACACACATGCAATGGACAGCGATAGCGACGGTGGGACCCACATGCAATGGACAGCAACGGTGGGACCCACATGCACTGGACAACGATGGTGCATGGGACCCACATGCTTTGGATTTTGGCAGTGGGCCCCACAATGAACAACAAGGAGAGAGAGAGAGAGAGAGAGAGAGAGAGAGGGAAATGGAGGAAGAAGGAAGGGGGAGACGGTTACCGGAGGAGGCGGCGGCGTACAGTGGCTGGTGGAGGCGTGTGCCTACCGGCGTCGGTGCTCGGCTGGGGGGAGGTGGTCAGCTGAGGCAGGGTGGCCGCCGGTGACGGTGACGGTCGGTGGCTGGCACTGAGGGAGAGATGATCAGAAGGGTGGGCCGCGCGCGAGAGAGAGAGAGAGAGAGAGAGCGAGAGAGTGAGAGAGCGACGAAGAGAAAAGAGGGCCGATCGGGTAACTAAAATAACAGATTTTTACCGACGAAAATTTTCGTCTTTAAAAGTAATTTTAAAAACTTTTACTGACGAAAATTTCGTCGGTAAAAGTCATTTTGAAAACTTTTACCGACGAACATTTTCGTCGGTAAAAGTCATCTCTTTTACTTGGCGGGAATCACACATTACACATTATTACCGACAGGCAACAGTCGTCGGGAAAAGTTTCACTTTTACCGACGAAAAGTTTCGTCGGTAAAAGTAAAATTTTCTGTTTTAATTTTTAGCGACAGGTATCTTCGTCGGCAATAAACTTTTTACCGACGAAATTATAATTTCGTCGGTAAAAGTGTATGACGGGAAGCTGGAGTGATTTTTACCGACGATTTCTCTATTTCGTCGAGAAAAATGATTTTTCCCAACGAAAATAATTTCGTCGGTAATACTTTCGTCGGTAAAAAGCCTGTTCTCTTATAGTGATAGTGGATTGATTGTCGCTTTGTGTCGCGGTTTTTTTTCACAAGGGATTTTTCAAGTAAAATCTTTGTGATCTTTGTGTTTGCTTGGATTTTTTTATTCTCTATTGCTTATTTGATTTCGTCCAAGGTTACTTTTTCTCCCAACAATACAACATATTGAACTGGCTTTAAATTGTTTGCATGAAAAGTCTTGCTTTATAAGGTGGAAAGCCAACAGATAAGAGCCCTCAATTAAATCATTTTAGCTCTTTGATCATTTAACTCTTTTTAGATGAATGACCACTGTTGTCGCACAAATCTGGACAACGGATGAGGTCGGTTGAGGCTGACCTTGTAGCCTTTCACCCTCTCCTTCTTTCAGGGTGTGGGACATTGGAAACCCTCTTGGGTTTGCTGGAGCTGTAAGAGAAGGACAGAGTCAGTAGGAGGGAGGTGTCGCGGTGCTGCTAGGAACTCTCCAATGCCTAAGTCATGTTTTGGATTTGACAGAGTAGGGGCTTGAAGGCTAAGATATTTTCGTACCTTGAAGGTGGAGATCCCCATCCTATTTATAGGACGTGGGGGAAGTTTCTTGAGAGTTGGATGCTGCTAAGCTACGTCGGTACTCCTAGTTTAGTAGGATTCTTCCTCTTGTCGTGTCGGAGAAGTCTCACCAGGAATAGAAATAGATCTCAGAATATCCGGATCTATTCGGATATCTTGGACCGACTCTGAAAGGTGGTCGGTCAGTCTTGCCTGATGAGCTCGACATTTGAGCTCCCTCACTTAGGGTCCGTTTCAGACTATGGAGTCTCCTACTGGGTGGAGTGTTATTAGTGAGCCCTTGCTCCTCAACCTTAGCCAACGACCATGCTATTGTCCAGCTCTGCTCTTCACAGTTGTTGAAGACGCTTGTGGTCGTTGTCATATGACCTCGGCTTGTTTCATTCCGAGGTCTTATACTTTGCACCCTTTGGCTTATGGGCTTCTTATTCCTCGTGGGCCAGCTCAGAATATCCCTATAACAGTTGCCCCCTACTCCTCAAGGCCGAGCTTGTTAGAGGTCGGTAGTAAGGTTATGTGGACGCTTGCCTTTTCGCGCTCCCGACCCTCCCCTCCAAAAAAGAGGGATGTGCGTGTGAATCGCCGTTGTGCCACTAGTTTGCCTCGTTCTCGAGGGCTTTTTTTCGGTTGTTATGTTAAACTGGATATGTTTGAATGGGTTCGTATAAGACCAAAGTCGCCACTAGCCAGTTACTTTGAATCTGCAGTCGGCTAGACCTCGTAGAAAATGTTAGAGAAGGGAATCCGAAGATTCCTTCCTCTAAAATGACTCCTTTTGATCTGCGGCCTAGAGATTTGAGGTAAGGGATCATGGTTACAGGGTGGGAAGATGTTAAGCACCCCACTTCTGCCCGTACTGAAGTACGGTCTCTATTTCACAGAATCGACCTAATACTTGAAGGTCTGCTTTAATCCTCGTATATTCTCATGAATGATATAATGCATGAATGTAGGTTTGAACAATAAGAGTTTCTGATGGGCAGGTTTCCATTAACAGGCAAGCCCAGAGCATACGCTCGAACTGACAGGTGCTTTATGCGAGATGCATGCTGTGTGTTTGATCAATCAAAGTTTTACAGTGGGATGATAAGCAGGGGGGTTGGAAGAATAATGAATGTTGCAATTATGCTAGATGCAAATGAGATGATGCTGATAAAAGAGTAGCTGCATGGACGGAGGTATCACAAGGATTTGCTTCGAGTGGCTAGATAAGGACTTGGGTAGCTTGGGAGACTTGGACCAGGGTCAAGTTGGGCTGGACCAGGGCTAGGCTCTTCTCACTCGGGCTCTCCTTGGTGGAGGAATGGGCTAAAGGGATGAAGCTGTGGCTCAGAACCAGGTGAGTTGACTGGGTTTGAAAGATGGATTGACACGGTAAGTTGACTGGGTGCAAGGGCTGGACTGACTCAATGAGTTGTACTCGATGATTTGACTCAGCGGGTTGACTCACCAAGTTTGACTTTTTTAAGAATTTTTTACTTGTTTTTCTTATGGGGGGTTTTTCAGGCTGATAGTTTAGAGGTGAGTCGACTACGTTCAGGCTTGAACTGGGCTATGGATTCGGGCTTACAATGGTGAGTTTGGCTGGGTTTGAACATGGAATTTAGGGGTATGGTCCTCTATTCATTCAGCTATTTCTACCAACATTATAGCCGAAGGTGCGGTGTCTACTAATGCCCCTCTTTAGCAGAGATTGCGTGTAACCGAATGTCAAAGCGAGTGGACACCCCACTTCTGCTCCGGTCATTCATAGATCGTGGTCTGAAATCTTTGCTTGCCTTTGTATCTGAGTCAGTTGATTATCTAAAAATTGATAACTCGCACATACCACGGGAGTTTGGAGAAAATGTTGTGATTGTCCCCTGCATGAGCTGCAACCTTGGTATCCAATCGCAACCCTTCCGTTCCTGATCGGTTCTAACATCGGAAAGGTATAGTAAAGCCTCTGCATCCGTTATAGTCTTACGAGGTTACCGACCCTGTGATTGATTGTTCGTTGCCTTCTCGGATCACTCCAGGAGTACTTGTTTCGCTTGACTGTCAAAGTGGTTAACTGCCCTGCGTCCATGTAGTCTTACGGGAGATCCACTATGCCGACTTGGACTCAATCAAGGTACTTCAGGCATCCACGCTTAGGTATGTGCGGGTGAACTTCTTCCACCCAATCTGCTGGTTTTGATACTTGGGTTACAATTCATCGTTTCCACTGTTTAGATGGTTTCTTTGACCAAGCCTTTTGACCTTCACCTTTTCGTATCTTGGCATTTGGTATGACCGCACTGACACTGGAGTTCAGTTCGACCATACTTTGAGTGCATTGGATCCGATGGTCTCCTGAGGAAACCGCGAGACATCGAATCTTATTTAATTTTTGCGTCAGCTCCTACCGAGAGATATAGAAGATCTCTTAGTGCTTTTAGAGGCTGAACGCTCTATTGGGAAAATATTTTTTGGATTTTTGAAAGGATACCCACTCTAGGGAGTGATACTCTATGAGGTTTTTATTTGCAAATAGGAATATATATAATATTTTTTGTCTTTTCAAAAAGAAAATCTGGCTTGCATGTGCCTCCACTAGGGATGGCTGTGGGGTCTTTGGCTAGCCGACTTTTATTTTGAAAGTAGGTAAACATGATGATTGATGTGATGGATGCTGATGCATGGGGAATGCATATTTGATGATGGATGCATGATTTGGCTCATTCTCTTTCAGTTCGATGAGTTTGCTTTCGCTGGGGATGCGGAGAACTTTGAGCTTATTGCTTGTAGGGTTGTGCTTCCCAGAAGTTTTTTTTTCAATGCGGATGTTTGGTCAGCGGGTTAGTCAAGATCCCGACCCGTGGTCGATCAGGTCCATCAGTCCCAATATGTTGTTTCTTTACTGATGGGGATGGATGAAGGAGGTTGTCAGTTGTAACCTCAAGATGTTCTTCTGGGGGATGAGTGTGATTGGGATAGTGTTTGGTTGCCAGTTTTGGTCAAGATTCCAATTTGTGAGCAATCGGCTCCGTCATCCCAAACTGTGAAGTGAGTGAGCGAAGTTCGAGACTCCTGAAGTGCTGTGCTGGGAATAGTGATAATTTTTGTAATTTTTTACAAATATTTAGTCCGAATCTTTACCTGAGTAGTTAGGATAAAGATCGATTATTGAAAATAAACAAAATATTTTTGTGATTTTGAAAATATTTGGTCCGAGTAAAGATCGATGTTTATTGAAAACAAGGGAAGTATTTTTTTTATTTTTGAAAGATGATTTTGCAATGTTTTGGTATTTTTTTCGATTTTTCTGAAATGCAGGGAAAGGTATGGGATTTTCATCCACTTCCAGCTTTTACTGCTGGTAAGGCACCCGATCCATTTTACATCAGCGAGCAAGACGAATCTCAGACAGTTAAGTGTCGTAGTTTTACATCTTCAGATGAGGAAATTTTGAGGGTTTTTATTTAACACACCCACAAAGTTGCCTGTTCCTCATGTGTAATGCACATAGACCACGTATCGTCCAACGGACTCATTCGGCCACAAAATGAGCCACATCCTCACATTTCCCTTTGTCAATCCAGTTTGGGGTCTTATGCTGCTCACAATTCCGTGATGGTGCACTTCACCTCCCTAACTGCCTTAATCCCCTTCATGAGTTTTAGGAATAGGGAACATCCGTCAGATTCAACAGCGACTTCCAAATCAAGGTTGTCTATTACGGTGCGTTCAACACGAACAGGATTGCGGGGTTCTGCTCGCCTTAGCCCTTACCTGATTAGAAGATTCCGGATACTCGTACGATCAAGTGTTAGCCATGTCCGGGACAGGTTGGGAAAGAAAGTCCCCGAGAAGTTAATCCTAGCGTAGTTTTAGGTCTTCGGACCGCTGGGGATAGATTTGCGCAGTTAAAGTTGATGGTGAATTTTTTTTGTTTTGAGAAAGTTCCAGACTTTAATTCGAGTGATCGAGATTGATACTGATTTTTATGAAAAGCTTAAAATCTTTTTGGTATTTTTAGAATGGTTCAGGGTCATCAAACCTTAACTCAAAGGGTCAAGATTGATGTTAGTTTTTTGTTGAAAGCAAGAAAAAGTCCCGAGAAATTAATCCCAGTGTAGTTTAAGGTCTTCGGACCCAAAATTATGTACATGCTGAAAATACATTCTTTTTATAATTTTTTGAAAAGATCCGGATTATCGAACCTTGATCCGAGCGGTCGAGGTCGATGCAGATTTTTTGTTGAAAGCAAGAAAAGTCCCCCGAGAAATTAATCCCAATGTAGTTTAAGGTCTTCGGACCCAAAATTATGTATAAGCGAGGTTGGAAATGTATATTTTTTTGTGTTTTTTATAAAAAAAAAATTAGGGTTATCAGATCTTGATCCAAGCGGTTGGGATTGATGCTGGTTTGTATTGGAAATCCCTCAGGATGTTGATCCCGATGTAGTTTAGGGTCTTCGGACCACGACTTTGTACAAGCGACGCAAGAAGTGTGTGTGTGTGTGTGTGTGTGTGTGTGTGTGTTTAGAAAAATGTCCGGAGTCGTCGGATCTTGATTCGAACGATCAAGACCGATGCCGGTTTTTATTAAAAGTCTCTCGGGATGTTGATCCCGACGTAGTTTAAGGTCTTCGGACCACGACTTTGTACAAGCGACGCAAGAAATGTCTATATTTTTTTCATTTTTAGAAAAATGTCCGGAGTCGTCGGATCTTGATTCGAACGATCAAGACCAATGCCAATTTTTATTAAAAGTCTCTTGGGATATTGATCCCGACGTAGTTTAAGGTCTTCGGACCACGACTTTGTACAAGCGACACAAGAAATGTATATATTTTTTGTTTTTAGAAAAATGTTCGGAGTCGTCGGATCTTGATTCGAACGATCAAGACCGATGCCGGTTTTTATTAAAAGTCTCTCAGGGATGTTGATCCGGACGTAGTTTAAGGTCTTCGGACCACGACTTTGTGATGGGAGGTAGACAGAGATCAGGGTTGAAAATTCTTGGTGTTTTCTGAAAATGATTCAGATCATCCGGCCATGACTTTGGATGGTTGAGATCACTGTTTGACCAAGTCAATTCTTTTTCTTTTTCTTGAAAATCTCATGGAGCTTTTTCCACATCATCAAGCTAATTTCTCCCCAATTTCTCACAAGATGAGCTTTTAATGAGATTCCTTTCGTTTTCTCGTTCTTCTCTTCATCACTTCATTCTTACATGGAGGTACAAGATTCACTTGCAACTACTCTTCCCAAGGGAAAGTTCTTCCCAAGGGGAGAGAGAAGAGAGGTCGTTTCAACTTGATGAGAGGACGGCTGGCCCCCTAAGTGCAACCCAAGCCTCCTCTGCCCACTAGTTTTTCCAGTGGGCTGGGTAATGGGGTGCCCTCCCCTTTTCTATATAACATGGGGTGCCCTTGGCACTTCCAACATACAATCTCTCTCTTTTCTTTCTCACACTCTCTCTTTCTTCAAGTTTTTCTTCCTTTTGGTGGCCCTTTTGCTTTTTTTAAGTGGTGAGGCTTTGGTGGAGTTTTGGGACAGCAAGGTGGTCCTCCTTTTGTGAGTGGTGAAGGTATGGACCACTCCTTTTCTTTCCTTTCATTATTTTCTTTTTCATTTTCTCTTCTCATGTTCTCTTTCTTTTCTTCATGTAGATACTTCAAGGGAGTTGAGGTGGGCCCAAGTCTTTTGGCCTTTTCTACTTTTCCACTCTCTTCTCAAGGTGATGCATGGAGAGGGACATTGCAAGCTTCAGTTTCATCTTTCTTTTCATCTTTCATATTCCCTTCATGTGTATGTAAAGGGTAATTTTGCCATGTCCATCAAGTGTGCATGGTAAAATATCTATTTTCTCTCATGGGAGTTGGGCCCCTTTTTATGTGTATCAAATGGGCTTAAAGTGAAGTCATGGCTCTTGGTGTATTTGATGGGCCCAATACTTCATTTTGGGCCCCCTTATACTCTCTTTTCCTTTTCATATTTTCCTTAGATGCTTTCTGTTCTTTTTCATCTTCTTTTCAAGGTTTGGGCCCATGAGATTGGTAGGGCCCACCTCAAGTTTTGGGCTCACAATGCTCACTTTGAATGGCCCCTTCTTTCTTCACATGTGTATGATGAAAGTGACTAGCCCATTCTTCACTTGGATCTCAAGTGGGCTAGATTTCTTAGTTGGGCCTTTATTGGCAAATAGCCCAAACCTTCCACCATCTCTTGATTATGATGTATACACAAAGTGTGGTGGGCTCTTTGGAATTCCTCCACATAGATGGGCTTTTGGGCCCTCATTGAAACTTGTGAATTTCTTTTAGTCATGTGTGCACCACAACACTTTGTGTATGTAGGATTCTTTCCCTTCATGCCTTTTCTTTGGATGGATGGAGGACTTGGGTTACTTGATCATTTACAAGTCCCATGAGTGAGTTGTTTCAACAATCTCACTAAGTTCAAATGGTCTTCTCATGTTGTAGGAAAGTGGTTCTCAAGAGTTTCCTTTAATGTCACCACCCTCAAATGGATGACCCTTCTTCAAGTGAGCTATCCAAGCAATCATAGCTCCTTGAACTTCTCTTGGGGTGTTTGGTGTGTCACCCACCATCCTTCTCAAGGATGAGTGATTTTTTTCAATTTGTGGGAAAGAATGATACCCATAAGTTGCCCAAATTTGTCCCATGCTTCGGGAAATTTTGGATTTTGATTTTCAAGTGCGCTATGTATATCATTCTTAATCACTTTCATGGTGGTGGATGACTCATCAAGCCATGCTCTCTTGTGCTCAAATGGTCTTCTTTTTGGTAAAGAAATTAGTGCACATAGTTGCCCAAACTTGTCCTTGCATGGATATTTCTAACTTTGATTCTTCATGTGGGCTATGTGCATCATTTTTTTTTATCATTGGCTTCTTTGACTCATATGTTTGTGGGTAGACCATCATATTGTATTCTCATAGTTAAAACATTTATCAAGATGATGCACATAGGTTGCCCATGATTGACCCATGAATGGGTTCTTATGGTTTTTCAAGTGGGCTATGTGCTCCTTTCAATCCATTGAGGAGGTGCATTTGAGTTGCTCTTGGGGACCAATTTCCTTCCTAATCCCCGTTTGTCCATGTACATGTGTAAAAAGATGGGAACATTTTAAATGAGGCTCATTGCTTTAATATGGAAAGTGAACCAAACCTTGGTCACACATGGACTTTGAAGAGGGATTTTTCATATGAAGCTCGATTCTTATCCCACTTTGATCTCATGGCACTTGAGTGCATTTGTTGTCCAAAATGTGTCCTTGGATGGTGGATTTTTCTCATCTAAGGCATGGCATGCAACGCTCTTTATGGTGGGCCTTGCTTTCTTTAATGGGCCCAACACATATCCTAGGTGACACATGGATTTGGACATGGGATTTCTGCATTTGAATGTAAGTCCAAATCCATGGGTTTCCTGGATAATGATTTGGATTTTAACGGGTAAAGAATAGGAGCTTACCTTACCAAGCTTGTAGGATTTGATGGCAGACGGCACGAGGGGGCGTAGAGCGGTTAATGAGGATAACCCTGCCTTCATTGTTCGTCGCAGGGACCATATGTGTTCTCTAGCCAAGGAGCACCAACCTCTGCTTTCCATAAAAGGTCGGGGCACTCAAGACCTCTGGGATAACTGGCTGGAACAACCGCAGCCAAAGCTTGAGCACGTTTTGGCCAACACTCCTTTCGCAGGCCTTCTTACATTACGTTTCCACAACAATAATGCCAACTGCATGCTACTTACAGCCCTTTGTGAGAGGTGGAGGGATGAGACCCACACCTTTCAACTTCCCTGTGGCGAATGGGGGATAACTCCTCTGGATATATATATATATATATATATATATATATATATATATATATATATATATATATATATATATATATATATATATATATATAGGTTTTCCATTCCATGGGGCAGTTGTTCCCCATGCGGGCTCTCTTGCTCCTATTACCCCCAGTGACTAGATACAGCTTGTGGGAGCCATCCCACCCGAGAGCGAGTTTCAGAGTAGCCAAGTGAAACTGTGGTGGTTTCACAACACCTTCGCTGCTGTCATTCCTACTATCGAGTTGGAGGCCCTTTATAAAGCATGGGCTATGATTACTTACACCTTCGGTTCATTCCTTTTCTGTCATGCGAATGAGAGGATTGATCCTAGATTTCTTCGCTTGACTGAGGATCTTCACCATTTATATAATTGGAATGGGGCCATATTGACTCGCATCTACCAGGGCTTGGATAAGACCTCTCGGAGTAGCAGGTCTTTTACAGGTTTTTGGCCCGTCGTGGAGGTATTCTCTTTAACCTCCCTTGGAGGTGTTTGTCTTCTTTCTTCATCTGATCATTGTGTTTGCCCTTGTCCAAACCTGTTTCTATGATCATTTTGCTCACCTGTCGCCGAGGATACGGGATGATGTTGAACCATCCTTGTATCGCTTTATGCATGGCGCCAGCAAAACCATTAGGGAAATCCTCGAGTGTCTGGGGATAATTAGTGTGCTGACATAGATGGATTAACTATCGAGGACGTAAGTATCTTGCTTTCCTCATCCGTCGTGCTGTTCTGCAGCTGACTGTGGTGATTTTCTTTTTTGTAGTTTGCTTGGATGCCATACGCCTGCTTTCCCCTTTACTATACTCTTCAACACTTGGAGGCGTATGATTCTTCGTGCCTCCGGATCATGCTCTCTGATGCTGAATCATTTCAATGGTACCTGGGTGAGAGATTGCTCCGACAAATCACCGGTGTGGCCCGGGTTCCTTGTTCTGCACCCCCTCCGGCTGCTCAGATTTCGGCTGATGCTATGGCCGATGTTCTCGAGAGTCAGCCTGGATTTCGCTTTACGATCCTAGATCGTGACTATGACGAGTGGTATTTGCTGTATGGACAGGAACCTCTTCTTCCTTCATTATACGTTCCAGGGGGTCACCGCAGGTATGCTGGAGGATCAGTGACAGCTCCTCTGATGGACCTTCACCGTCGGGAGCGGGATGAGAGGAGGGATGATGATGATTATGTTGGTGATCTGTAGTCTGCTTCTCTGAGGATGTATTCAGCTCGCCGATGTATGGCCTACTTGTTATTTTGAGGGCCCCTTTTTTTACTTTTCTTTTGTATCAAAATCTTCCAAATGAAATACAATCCCTATTTTGCCTCAAATTTCTTGATGATGCTTGGTTGCTTTGATTTTTAACTCATTCTTTGATGCTTTGTGGAAGATACAATTCTCAACTGTATGGATGATGACTTGGGCAGTTCAGATTGCTCTTTTTAGCCATGTGGGCCCACTTGATCAGATCCTGGACTCTGATCTTCTTTCTTGACGATCAAATCCTTTATCTTGTTATTTTATGACTCATGTAAGCTTTTCCATGGTTTGGATAATGATGATCTAATCTTGAAATGGCTCAATTGCCTATGGGCGCCTCTTGATCAACTTTTATTTTCTTTGGCTTGGTCAGACCTATTTTGGTCGTAGGTCTTCATGATTGGACAGGTGGAGCACCTTCTAGGTGGTTCAGATCAGATTCGGACAAAATTCGAAGTTGATTGGAGCTTTGGGCTGCCCTCAGGGTGCCAACTGATGACGTGGACTGACAGACCTCTCCTCATGTGCGGTCTGGGTTGACTTTGGTTCGGACATTCTCCTCTTCTCACTGCTCCTGTCCCCACATTCCCTGTACTGGAGAGTTCGATTCCAGCCATGAATCTCCTTTTCTCTGTCCTTTCTCTTCATCTTGTCCTCTTCATCTTGTCCTTTCTCAAGTAACCCTTGATGATGATTTGGGGGCCATTGAGGGAGAGGTTGGTGGGTCCCATGTTTCAAAAAATGAGGGGAGCTTTAATGATTGTTAGATGCTTTTGATTGATGGTGTAAATGGAGCTTTGAATGAGGCCATTGATGCTGGATTAAGGGTGGTTGTCGGGGAAGCTTTGAATGCCCCCATTAATGGTGGGATTGTTGAAAATTCTGACTTGAATGGGGCATTGACCATGGGAGAAATGGATGGTATGGATGGGATAGGGAGATGGGCCATAGATGAGGATATACGTCCCTTGAGTGTGGGCCGCATGGATGATGTGATTGATGGTGATGATGGGGTTATGATGGACATAGATGGGCTGATCTCATGTTTAGACGGTATGGATGGTTCAGATGATACCTTTGACTGGACAGAGTGGTGGTTGGATTCCTATCTTTATGTTGGAGAGAACTGTAGGTCCAGATCTGACCGTAGATTCTTCGATTGGGGTCGCCGAGGCCCTTCTTAACGGCTCAGATGCATTTTTCAGCGATCATATTGGTCAGGATGCCACGATGTGCGGCGTGATCTTTGCTGATAGCCTTCTTGATGGAGAGTACCGACCTTCTTCTGATTGTCGACCCTTTACGCATTCAGTTCACGAGGTGGGCAAGTCTTCTCATGCTGCTGAGGTCATGACAGTTTCAGATAGCGATGCGACTATATCAGACATAGTCGCTACTGGGGATATGTCACGGACTGTCGAGTCCGCAGGGGTCCCAGCTTTTCCTTCTCCTTCGCCCGTTGATCTTCCTATCCTTGATGAGCTGTCATCGATTCCTAGGCCTTTTATTCTGGAGGGGATTCATGTGAGGACTTGCCAGTTGCTTCCTCGTCCTTCTTGTTCGCCACGACTGCTTGCTTAACTCGACAGATTGTCAGCTTATGAGATTCGAGAGTTGGAGTCCTATGGCTTTGGCGGTCTGATCCATATGACTAGTGTTGACATTGATTGGAGGGTGCTCGGGGCGGCACTGATTGACTGGGTCCCTCCATTGAACTTATTTGTGTTTAACGATATGGAGATGGGACCTTCTTTGGAGGAGCTCGCGCGCTTGACAGGTCTTCCCTGGGATTATGCTCAGTATTTCTCACTGAAGACTTTATCGAAGACTGTCATTTCGCAAAACTGGTTTGGGATTCCGTATCTTATTCAGCCTGCAGCTGTCGATCAGGATGCTGTGGTCTTTTCTTTAGACTCGCTGTATGATCTTTTCTCGGGTCCTCAAAGTGTGGCAAGGTCTCTACTTTCTCGAAATACGCTAATGTTCTGTCTGGTAGCTGAGGTGCTATTCTCGGGATGGCGCAGATCTCCAACACCTTTGCTATTCGAGGTAATGAGCCAAGTTGTTCGACAGCAGGGGATCATTTTTCTTATCCTGGCTGAGCTGTTTAATGCGTTGAATGACTGTGCCCTAGGCCGCATGTAATACGCCGAAAATTTGGGCGCACGAGTAAGCTCACGTGTGCGTGTTCATACGAGAGAAATTAAATTTTAGGCCATATTATTCACACGCATACACACATGTATACACTTTTGTACGTATTCCGACACTTTTAGGCCTCTGAAAAACTTAGTGTACTTAGTTAAGTCAATAAACTAACTGCTAAAATGATCTGTCATTGCTAGATTGAAATATCTAGTCGTTCGCTTCGATTTCGAAATGCGCGATCAACGTAAACACGTTGTATGATCTTCACATCGTCTTGTACACATCTCTGTCCATAAATCTGATCCATAAATCTCTCCATCAATAGGCATATGCTTAGATCATTGATTTTCCAACCCAATGAACCTCCTCAGGCGTGTTTATAACACTCTAGGATTTTAGAATCATTTAAATTATAATTTAATAAATTAAATAACTTTAATATTAATAAATTAATATTAAATAATTCGTAGGGAATTCTAGTATGATTCCTTTATTAAAGTTGCTCAGAATAAACCCTAAAATAGTGTATAAGTGTTATATTTCACAAAACTCGTAAATTTACAATAATTACGAAAATGCCATCAGTCAAACTTAAGTTACACCACCATTTTTAAGTATAATAATTTCTGACATTCACTGTCATGCAAAACTTAATATATGAGTTTTATAGCACACTTTAGCTGTACATGTCAAATTTTAGCCGTCCGATCATCCTACAAATGCCTTAATCAAAAATTGAGCCATAAGTGGCCCACCTTAACTCGGATCCGTCCCATTTTTCACGTCAATGGCTAAATATATATTTCTGACCTGTTGAATGGATAGGGTGGTCCCAATCCACCTAAAATGGACCCCACTTGTGAGGGTAACGGTAGGATAGGTGTATACGTGCGACGCACGTAAAATAAAATAAAAAAAGGAAGAAGCCTTCTTCCTTCCTTGTCGTTTCAGCGAACGCTGTAACAGCGTCCATTGTTGCCAATTGATGAAGCTCACACCGTCCATTTTTTGGACCCCCCTCGCTGATCCAAGCCTCTTCTCCTCCTCATAAACTTATTCATTTCAAACCTTGATCGTAACAGTTGATCGTGCGACCCACTTCAATTAATCGTTTAAAACCAAGAACGCTCAGATCCACATCATCCACATCTCTGCCTTGAATGGACGTTTGAGATCTACGTTAACAGTGTCGTGTGGGCCCCAGCTACCGTCCTATCGGCCCTTGTTCAATCAGACTCATGAAACTGAATCCCACTCCAACACAAAAGCCAAACCTTCTTCCGCACTCCCACACCTAACCGACGTTAGGTCTATATATGACCCCTCTCTGCTTCATTCAAAACCCATAGAGAGAGAGAGAGAGAACGGCTTAAGAGAGAGAGAATGAGAGAGAGAGAGAGAGAACGACTAAGAGAGAGAGAGAGAGAGGGAGCGAGAGAGAGAGAGAGAGAGAATAAGAGAGAGAAGGTCGGCCTCAATTTACTGTTGGAGTGTGCTCCAAGACAAGAAGAAAGAAAGAACGAAGAAAGAAGGAAGAAGAAGGGAAGAAGACAAAATTTTCTGCCGAGCTAACTCGCGAGTTAACTCGCTGAGCCAACTCGAATTCGAATTTGTTTTCCCTTAGACTTGAAGGATTTCATATCCGGTGAGTGATTTATCTTATGTATATTTCTTTTGATATACTTTCCTTGGTCCTCTTCGTAGTTTTATCCTCAAATTTGAATTCTTCTTTCTTTACAAGCTCATGTGGCTGATTCTGTCTCTCCATACTCTGTTCTAATTAGTTTTTTTTCATGCTTATTTATTTATTTATTTATTTATTTAATTAGTTATTCATGATTATAAAATCCTAGGTAAATAGTTTATATCTCCTAATCCCTTCTTATTTAAGTCTTGTAATTCTTCCTTAATTGAGTTTTTAAATTCCATATATATGATGTTGCCCTCACATTCCTTGGTAAACAATAAACCATGGTTTAAACGAAGAAACACCTTAATGGAGATAACTCATGCACATGTCAAAATTCCACAACAATTCAACTTAGGATTTCATACATGTGATGTCGCCAACATGCACCCCTAGATATATGTAGTATTCTTAAGATTCCATGTGACATTATTCTTAAACTTCTTATCGACAACAATTTAAGTTTAGATAATGTACAATACATAACTCTTGGAACAACCTTAGTTATTTGTCAACACTAAACCTTACGCGATGACCTTATCAAATTCCTCGATTGACAATAACTAAATCAAGATAAAGAATTACTTGAATAACACATGCATGGGGTGATTGGACTTGAGTTTGATATGCATTGTATGCTTGAAGAAGTGCTTTCATAACTCATGACATGCACATGCATTTATACACTGCGACAGAACAGGAGCATGGTTGATTTGACTCCTGGTGTGCATGGTTGATTTGCCGCCTCGCTGTACCGGTTAGGTGAGCATGGTTGATTTGTGACAGGTTCCTGATGTTCAGTGGCAGCGAGTTCTGATCGTTTCACTTATTGAGCATGGTTGATTTGCTCGGTTGGATCAGTGGTGCATGATTGATTTGCCCACTGGCGTGCATGGTTGATTTGCTGCCCTCGCTATACCGATTAGGTGAGCATGGTTGATTTGCGACAGGTGCCTAATGTTCAGTGGCAGCGAGTTCCTAGACGTTTATTGCTCTCACACGTATTATAACATACATGACATCATGATAATCATGTTCCATTTATAGTAAATCATAAACTGTATCAATCATAACCTCATTCTCATATATTTCATATAATTTTATCCGTTGATGATTCGCATCCTATCTCTTATTAACTGGAATATTACCTGTGATGGAAATGACCTTACTGGGCTTTTAGCTCACCAAAATCACCATAGTTCTTGCAGGTTTTCAGGAAGAATAATACATAGGCAAATGAGAGTATTCAGGGGGTCTCATCATTCTCGAGCATCAATCGTGCTAGATTTATTTTAATTTTGTAAAAATTTAATGTAATAAGACATTAGTGGAAAATAGATTTTATATTTGGGGATTTATTTTAGATATATAATGTGTGGGATGGAATCTCAAGGAATCTATGCTCGAATTTTAAATTCACACCCTAGAACTCGAGCTTTGGGTTGTTGTACTCGAGTCTTGAATTTCGGGACGTGACACCACACCCGTGTCATTCACGGTTGCTGTGCATTTCTCCAGGTAACCTTTTTGTACTTTCTTTTTCTTTTCTTGTCTTTTGAGAACTGCTTTGCTTTAGTTACATCTCTTTACTTTCTCACGATCAGATATGGCTATGGGAGCGTCTTTCGCTAACTGTTCCTGTATCATTTTTCGGCACTCGTTGCGCTGACCTCATGCGACATATCATGGAGTTTTTTCTGCATACAGCTAGGATGAGCGAGCCCTTGTATCGCAAGATGTTTGCTGAGCTGCGTGACTGGAATGTTCGTTGGGAATCATCTTGGCTTTCACTTCCTCCAGTACTTTGTGATGCTCATCGCCTTCCTCTGATGCTGGTAGGCTTTCGATCTTACTTTTCTTATCACCCTATCCAGATCCTGCAGCAGTTCGGGTATGAGCAGGATGTTCCTTCTTTTGCTTTCTCGAGTATCAGGCGTCGAGCACTTCCGGCCAGATCATCTGACTTTAGGACTCGGATTGATGGGTCCTAGGCGAGTCACCTGACTGCTGATTTGCTTAGTTTTAAGCTGCAGGACTTTTCCGATGGCGACTGTCCCATACCAGCATTGGATTGCTGAGCAGTCTCTGTATCGGAGCATTCCTTGCTGGCACTTGATCGCTGATGAGGATGAGCAGGTTGTTCTTAGGGATGCTGGTTCTTCATCTGGTTCATATGAGCCCTTTAAGGAGCACCCATTTATCGATCCCGACTTTCTCTTGACCACTCATGGCCACTTGTTGTCTGAGATTTCTGCACTCCGGTATCATTGTGAGATGATGTCGAGGAGATTGGTCACTAATCAGAGGTTGTCTGATGAGGAGACGGTGATCCGTAGCCTTGAGCGAGATGAAGTGCATTACCTGCGTATAGAGGTGAGCTGGTTGAGAGCGAGGCTATTTCATTATGAGTCAGAGGACTTACCTGACATGGCTGAGGAGGAGGGCAGAGATTGATTTTATGCTTTTTAGGGCTGTGCCGGCTGTCTGTATGTCTCTTTTTATATAGTACATGACTGGTGATGATGCAATTTTTTTTTGTTGCATTTTTGAAAGAGATGATATGATATATATAAAAGAAATATGATGCATTAATGGAAAGAAAAAAGAAAAACTTTTTTGAGAACTTATTGTGCCATGAGTTGTCTTGTGAGTGTGTGTCTGAATTTTGTCGGGACATAAGAATCATAATTGAGGCTCGGCCGATGCTTTGACTGACGTCTTGAGATTGAATTGTGTGAGATCTCTTTGGTTCCCTAGAGGCGTAGGCAATGGAAACTATCACTTCCTGAAAGTTTTTTCAGAGTTTGTAGAGTTCTTTGTTCATGACTGTACTTCTTCTTGTTCTTGAACTACAACTGCTTGAGTTGATCTAGACCATCTGGTTTCTTGGTACCTGCACTTTTTTTTTCTATTCGAGCCATTTTTGCCTGCAGCGCTCTTTTGAGTTTTCACCACAGCCGGCCTTTTCCCGTTATTTTTGCCCATGGCGCCCTTTCGGGTTTTCACCACGTCCCGGTCATTTGATCTTGCCTGCCCCTTGGCAGCTATGCTGTTTTTACCCTCGGTGCCCTTTCAGGTTTTCTCCAAGTCTGTTGTATGCCCACTGTTTTTACTCGGAGCGCCCTTTCAGATTTTCACTCTACCCTCTTTGTTTAGGCACATATTTGCTCTCTTTTTTTGAATTTTGGATAACTGCAGCAACTAGAGGTTAGGAATCTGTCGTTGCCGGCAGATGGTAGCCTTTCAGCCCTTATCCTGAGTTATGATGATAGAGCTGTCGGTCTTAGCTATAAACCCTTATGAGATGGATGGATGGGTGACTGTGTTTCCTTTTGGGTTGATTTTTCTCAGGTGTTTTGTTTTGGCTTCTCATTTTCTTTCTTTTTTATTTTTTTCTTTGTATTCCTTTCTTTTTTCTTTTTCTTCTCTTTTTTCTTTTGAATCCCTTTATTTGAAACACTTATTGGTGGACGGAAATGATTTCTCAGAAGTTTTAGCTTTGACCTTTGGACTTCAGCTCCACTAATGTAACTTTTGATAAGGTCAGAATGACTTACCTGTGAAAGATCTTCACTTTGTTGGCGTTGATTGGCTCAGGAAGATCCACCCCTCTCATGCTGGTGAGTCTAAGGGCGCCTCTAGGAAGTACTTCTCTGATGATCAGCGGTCCATCCCATGAGGGTTTAAACTTTCCTCTGGGATCCGGAAGGTGCGATGGTAAAATCTTCTTCATGACCATGTCGCCTACCTTGAAACTTCTTTTTCGGACTCTCTTGTTGTAGGCCCTAGCGATCCTTTTCTGATAACACTAGGAATGACTTAGTGCACGCATGCGTTTCTCATCTGCTAAATATAACTGATCGAATATGGCCCATTGTCATTCTCCTTCTTCAATTCCGCTTTCCAGTAACACCCGTAGTGACGGTATTTCCACCTCGACAGGTAGAATTGCTTCCATTCCGTAAGTAAGCTCGAAAGGAGTAACGCCTGTAGTAGACCGTACAAACGTTCGATAGGCCCTAAAGTGCATATGAGAGCATATATGACCAATCTTGATAAGTCAAGACCATCTTCTCGAGTATCCTGATGATTGTCTTATTTGCAGGCTTCTACCCCACCATTCATCTGAGGACGGTAAGGGCTCAATCGATGACGTTGAATCTTGAACTTGCTAAAGAAGTCATCCATTTTCTTGTTGACGAATGGGGTCCCATTATCTGTGATGATGGTATTAGGGATTCCATACCAGCATATGATGTTGGTTTTCATGAATTTGATCACCTGGGATGCTGCAATCGTGGTGTAGGAGGCTGCTTCTACCCACTTGGTGAAGTAGTCGACTGCCACAAGTATATACTCATGACCGTTTGATGCTTTGGGACTAATCTTCCCAATGATATCGAGTCCCCACATAGAGAAGGGCCAAGGAGTTGTCAGGTTGTACATTTGATGAGGGGGCATGAATTGGATTCACATACTCCTGACACTTGAACCATTTTCTGACCTGCTGGCAGCAGTCTGTCTCCATGGTGAGCCAATAGTAGCCGAGTCGTAGAATCTTCTTTGCCATCATGTGCCCATTCATGTGTGGGCCACAGATTCCTTCGTGTATTTCTTTCATAATCTTTGCAGCTTCTGTTTCGTCGACGCATCGAAGGAGGACTTGATTGTAGGATCGCATGTAAAGAACTTCGCCACTAATGGTAAACTAGCCAGCCAAACGCTGGATGGTTTGGCAATTTGTTGCTGTTGCTGCCTCTGGATATTCCTGGGTTTCGAGATATTGTTTGATGTCAGCATACCAAGGTTTGTCAGGGGCAGCTCGACTTCTTCTACTTGCAGGCAGAAAGCAGGTTCATCTTAGGTTTTGACTGTGAGCTCCCATTCTGAAGCTCCTTTTGGGATCTCGAGCATTGATGCAAGTGTAGCAAGAGCATCTACAAACTGATTCTTGGCCCTAGGCATGTATGAGAAGGTGACTTCTTTGAATTCTTCGACTAGATTTTCAAGGTACACATGATATGATATCAACTTCTCGTCCTTGGTTTTCCATTTGCCATTGGTCTGATTGATGATAAGCTGTGAGTCTCCAAATACTCATAGCTTCTTAACGCCCAAGATTATGGCTTCCCTTAGACCAACGATGTATGCTTTATACTCTGCCATGTTGATGGTGCACTCGAATGCTATGCACCTTGAGATAGGAATAGGGACATCGTCTGAAGAGTAGAGGATTGCTCCGATACCACTTCCTTTAGAATTTGCTACGCCGTCGAAGAATAATGTCCACTCATCTTTCTTCTTCTTTTGTTCACCTTCGATGAGCAAGAGATCTTCATTAAGGAAGAATGTCTCGAACGGTTGATAATCGAGGAGAGAGTGAGCGGCAAGATGATCGGTGAGGGCCTGGCCCTTGATTGCCTTCTAAGTGACGTAGGTGATGTCGAATTCAGACAAGAGTAGCTGCCATTAGCTATCCTTCCAGTGAGTGCTGGTTTCTCAAACAGGTATTTGAGCGAATCCATGTGAGCTAGGAGGAGAATAGGGAACGCAATCATGTATTGACGGAGTCGCTGAGTTGCCCAGACTAGGACGAGGCAAGTCTTCTCGATCGGGGAATACCTGGTCTCGTAGTCGGTAAACTTTCGGCTCAAATAGTATATTGCTTATTCCTTCTTACCGGTCTCGTCGTGCTGGCCGAGAACACAGCCACTGGCCTCTGCTGCTACCGAGATGTATAATAATAGTGGTCGTCTGGGAGTGGGCGACACTAGAATTGGAGGATTCATGAGATATTTCTTAATGCAGTCGAAGGCGACTTGGCAATCGTCATTCCATTCTTTTGGAACGTTCTTCCGAATGAGCTTTAATATGAGTTCACAGATAGGTGTGAGTTGTGCGATGAAGCGACTGATGTATTGAATTCTACCGAGAAAACCACAGATTTCTTTCTCTGTTCTAGGAGGGGGCATCTCAATGATTGCTCTGGTTTTAGTTTCGTCGACCCTGATGCCATCCTCGTTCACCATAAAGCCAAGGAGTTTGCCTCTCATTGCACCAACGACACATTTCTGAGCGTTGAGACGGAGCTTATACTTTTCTAATCTGTTGAATAACTTCTTCAGATCTTCAAAGTGTCCTTCAATTATGCGAGATTTGACGTCATATCATCCACATATACTTCAAGCTCTTTGTTCATCATGTCGTGGAATAATGCTGTCATTGCTCGCTGATATGTTGCTCCTACGTTCTTCAGACAGAACGGCATTACCTTGTAATAGAAGGTTCTCCAGGGAGTGATAAATGATGTCTTCTCGCGATCTTCGACGGCCATCTTGATCTGATTGTAACCTGAGAATCCATCCATGAATGAGAAGATCCTGTACCCTGCAGTGTTGTCAACCAGAGTGTCGATATGTGGCAAAGGGAAGCCATCTTTAAGACTTGGCTTTGTTGAGATCTCAGAAGTCGATGCACATTCGAACCTTACCATCCTTCTTCGGTACTGGTATGATGTTGGCGAGCCATTCAGGGTAGTTGGAGACTACCAAGAATCCCGCATTGTACTGTTTGATGACTTCATCTCGAACTTTCAGAGCCCATTCTGGCTTATTCTTCAAAGTTTCTGCTTTACTGGCTTCATATCTGGCTTGGTTGGCAGATGGTGTACAACGAGCTCTTCATCGAGCCCCGGCATGTCTTCATATGAGAACGCGAAGTTGAACAATCTTGGAGCTAGGAACTCTATCATTCTTTGCTTCATCTCTGGTGGCAGTGATTTTCCAATGCATACTTCCCTAGGGATCTTGGGTGTCCCCAAGTTTACTACCTCAAAATCGTCGGCTACAACATTGGCTTTAGATTCGAACTTTTTGAAGAGATCCTCTAGTTCGGGAGCCGGTTCATCATCTTTGTCATCCCGAGCTTCAGTCCAGACCCATGAGCTCGAAGTCTAATTGGATGTCAAAATCATATGATTTGACTTCAAACTCATGCGACTCTTTAGGCAAACTTGACACATTATTGAATGCAGGAAAAGAAATATTTTTTGGTTTTGAGAATTTTCTGGAATTGAAATGGTAGATGTTTTTGGCTTTTGAAAGTTTTTTATTTTTTTTGTTTTTGAGAATCACAGGGACCCTGAACAGGCAGGGCATTGCAGACCATGATTGATCCTAGCTTGTCCCAGGGTACCGCTCGCTTCTTAAATCAGTACTTTTTTTTAAGTTAAAGCCCTCAAATGACTCTCTGGCTTATTCAAAAGTTAAGGGAACAGATGACCATTCGAGACCCCACACTCTTTCCCCTGGAGAGGTGGGAGTTGATGATTTGGGCGAAGAATCACAGTCTGGCCCAATAACCATGATTTCTCGCTGGTTGAGTTCGAGATCTGAGTCATACTCAGTCCCTCCCGGATCACTTACCTCGCATTATAGTTCGTCTAGTTCCACAGCGGACACAAGTTCATAATCTGGACATCGGACTAATCCAGGGCCGGCCATTTCCCTTTCTTGGTCCAATGGATGGGCTGCTTCTGCCCCTGGCTGATGGTTGATGATGTTGATTTTACAGAGATGGCCGGGTCGTGCCCCTTGTTGATTGATGCTGAGATGGGCAAGTTATGCCCCTGGTTGGCTGGAATTGAAGTGGGCAGGTTGTGCCCCTGGTTGACTGGAATTGAAGTGGGCAGGTTGTGCCCCTGGTTGAGAGCAGGTATCAGAGTACCCTGGTCCTGAAGTTGTTGTATTTGTTTTTCTTCTTTGTCTTCATCCTCTCCTTCTTCTTCTGGAGGCTTAGATGGTTCGAGAATCCAGTCCCATCGAATGGGGGACCACATGGCCCAAGCTAGGCTCAATAGGAGGCCTTTGTGTAGTGTAGTTGGTTGATTTCTTCTTGGATCTCTGCAAGGCTCTCCTGGCCTGATGAATTGAATGGGTGAACACCGACATTTCTTTTTTCCTTTTGTCCATGACGACTGACTTGTACCCGAGTCCCCATTTACGTTGATTATATACCAGCGGCATCTTTCTGAACTTGAAATGATTCTTCATCCGATACTTGAGGCTCAGACGTTCTGCTGGTGAAAAGACACGATCCACACTTATCGATTCTGGATTGGCGATAGCGTTCACAGTCTCGAATTCGAAACTATGAAACGGGACGTCTTCTTCAGAGTGTTGGATGTCGATGACAGGGATATCTAGTTCAGTGGCAGCAACATTGGAAGGAATGATGAGCTCCTTCTCTACATGGACAAAGATTACTTGATTTCCACAAATATACTTCACCCGTTGATGCAAAGTTGATGGCACAGCTCCGAGCTTATGCAGTCAAGGTCGTCTGAGCAACATGTTAAAAGAGACCGATATATCCAGGATTTGGAATGTGATGGTGAAGATTTCTGGACCTATCTGTACCTCTATGTCAACCTCTCCTTTTACTGATTGGAGGGTGTTATCGAATGCTCTGACATACATGGTGCTGGGTCGGAATGAGGAGGGATTGATTCCCAGGCGTTCCGAAGTCTTGAGCGGGCAGACATTTAAGCTTGAGTCATTATCGATAAGGACTAGCGGGACATAAAGGTCTTTATATCATAAGGCTTTATTGAGGGATCGCCCATGGTCGCGCCATTCTGGTGACAACTCATTATTCAGTGAAGGTGATGGCGTGCGGAGCCAGGAGCTGTCCGATCATCAATGCTATCATTTCAGGTGCTGTATCAGAGGAGACATGGGCATCGCTTAGGGTTTTGGCGAACATTTCTCGGTGTATGCGAGATGTGCAGAGTAGCTCCCATATCAAGATTTGGGCAGGGATTTACTTGAGTTGAGTCGCCACATCATATGCAGTTTCATTTTTATTACCGAGACCTGAGAGGGCGCTTTTCGAATCTCCTTTGTTTTGATTATCTCCTCGGATGCAACGCCCATTGGGATTCATGTTTCCTACCTCTGCACATTCTGGATAGTGCCACGGGACTTCTTTATAATTTTCCTCTCCTTTGCTTTCTAAGACCACTGGTTCTTGCAACAATGCTGGTGTGGGTACCAGATCTTCCTCATATGGAGCTTTTGCCTTAAGGACTACATTGTTGCCTGTGCTGAAGGGATAATATCGAGGTTTGTCTTCATAGATCACATAAGGTCATGGTCCTGACTTGACTGTTCCTGGAGTAGGAGGTTCCTATGGAATGAACATCGGTCCTCTGATATGGCGAGGGGTTTCTCTGTTCGGCCCAGCTGTTGTAGTGTAATTGACACACCTTTGGGATGTCTTTGTGGCTTGGGGACAGAACTTGCTCCTTGCAATATGACTAGCTTGACTGGAGGAGCCCCTTCCAAGACAATGGGCTCTTGCTGCTGATGAGTATAATCCCTCCATTGCGGATTAGATTGTTCCTGAGCTGAAATTGCCCCTTGCAAAACTAACATGTTCGTATGCGGGCTCAATGTATGACTGTACTCCTTCTAGGATGACCGGCTCCCAACATGAATGGCTGTAGGGTGCCCCTTGTAAGGGGACAAGCCCTTGAACAACTGGTGCATCATATTGAGGTGCTCTTTCGAGTACTAATGGCTCGAAGACTGAAGGAGGAAAGGGGTTTGCCCCTTGCAAGATCGGAGGAGAATTTGTTGGCCCATAAGTGTAAGTATGAATGGACTGGATAGGGGAGAAAAAATGATCAAGACGCTCTCCTTCTTCTATGCTGTTGACGGTAGGGCCACGAGATAAACTGGGGTCCGTCGGATGCTGAGGCAGGGGATTCTGAAGGATGTTGGTAGGAGCTGCTGGAGGAGTTCTAGGGACTGAGATGACGATCTTGCAGTCGTCAATCAAATTTTGTATGACATTCTTCAGAGTCATGCATCGATCAGTGGTGTGGCCACACCCTTGATGGTAGGCATAATATTCATCTTCTCGGTAGTTCGGAGGCAGAGGATTTGGAGGAGGACCTGGTTGCCATTAGAGTGAGTAACTACTTTTGTACCAGCATAGCCATGACTTGACTGAGTGGCTGAGTGAGAGGAGTGAATTTCCTGAGCTCCTTGTAATTTTGCCTATTCTGATACAAGTATTGGCTGTTCCCCCTAAACTGTTGCTAGTTGTCGAGGTGGTTGTGGCTGTGGTTGAGGATTTAGTTGCGGTAGGGGTGGCTGTGGCTAATACCTCTGAGGTTGATGCTGAGCTTGATTCTGCCGATACGGTTGACGTCCCTATGGGGGAGTATATTGGTTGCCTTGAGTAGTGGTGATGATGTTGTTTACCTCTGTGGGGCGAGGAGGAGAATCGCTGAGGTTTCTATTCCCATATCCAATGGGTCTTCCTTCCACTCTGTTCTGTTTGATTAGAGTGGCCTGATGAGGCCATGGGGAGGTTGTACTTGAGCGGATTCCTGCTTCGACTTGTTCTCCAACACAGATCAACTGTGAGAAATTCGCATATGGATGCGAGATGAGATATTCAGATATGCCAGGATATGTTGAATGAACAATCATGGAGATTTGTTCTTCGTCGTCGATAGGTGTCCGCATTCTGGCTGCCATAGCTCGCCAGCGTCTCACATAAGCTGATAACGTTTCATCACTCCTCTGCCTGAGAGCTGTGAGGTCGGCTCTCCTAGGTGCCATGTTGAGATTGTATGCGAATCTGTCGATGAAAGCTTAGGAGAGCTGCTCCCAAGTCTTGATGCGATGGCAGTCCAATGATGTGTACTAGTCTAGGGCATCGCTCTTCAGAGATTTTTGGAACAAGCGACTGAGGGCTCCTTCATTTCCTGAGATTGTACTCAGCTCTCCATAAAAAGCCTTGAGATGTGCTATGAGACAGCCGCTGCAATCAGTACCTTTTAAATTTTGTACCTCAAAGTTTTGAGGTATCTGAGCATCTGGAAAAGGACACAAGTCTCTGAACTTGGTCGAAGGTAGATCGATTCTCTGTTGTCGCTGAAGTTGATTTTGCAAGATCTGGAACTGCTCCCGCAACTCAGTCCAGTCCTGCATGATCTACTCGAACGATTGGTGCTTCTCAAAGTAAGGCACGTTCTTCTTCGGCATAGTGGTCGATGTCTTCGACCCTATGGGCTTGCTAAAAAGCAACCGTGGGTTGCTGAAATTGATTCAATGATTTAACTGGATTCTGACGAACTTGTGCTTGAAATGATTGTAATTGAGTTGGAGACTGTACTGAAGGTTGAACTGGAATTTGCTAGAAATTAACTGGAGATTGCTGGATCGAAGATTGCTGAAAATTAACTTAGAGCTTGATGAATTAAAGATTGCTGGAAATTAACTGGAATCCCATTGGTGGAGATGTGCTGGAATTGAAAAGTGCTCCTGTTTGTAGGAGGCTGAGATGTTGGTAAGTGACCCCCTTGTTAGGGTATTCGCCACTGTCTGCTGATTAATGTAGGCTTGACACTGACCCCCATTGTGGGCATTCGCCAGTGCTGTCCTTGCTGCTGGAAATTGAATTGAAATCCCATCGGCGGGGATGTGCTGAAATTGAGTAAAGGTCCTATCGAAGGGGACATGCTGAGAAAGGAAAGGGGTCCCATCGACGGGGACTATGCTGGAATCTACTGAGATTGTTGCTTGCAATATTGACTGGAAGTTGACTAGGAAGTTCCTGCGACAGGAATGCTCTGAGACGGTCTTGTCGTTGCAGGAAGGTATTAAGGAGGATGCCCCATAACGAAGGGCTGAGATGGCTGTTGTCAGTAGTCTTGGGCAGACTCCGATGGTTATGTTTTATTTGAACTAGAGGCCGGAGGGACCCGACATGGCTGCTGAGATTGCTGAATTGGGCCAATTCGATTATTGATTGCTGCGGTAGCTTATGCTTTCATGAATTGCAAGAGCATTTCTTGCATTGCTCTCATTCCTTGTGCCAATTCTTGTATGACTTGGCGTATTCTCACTTGGCTGTTGCGCTGGAGGTTGCGCTTCAGCCATAGTCGAGGGCAGGGAAGAGGTGAGCTTCCTCTTCGTGGTCGGACATGGCTTGCTGAGCTCGAGTGCAGGATTATGCTGCGGAAGGGAAGTTGTTTCCAAAGACGTTGAGCCTAAGGAGGCGCAATAGTGAGGAATATGCTCTACTCTTTTTTTTCTTTGAGTTTTGAGATTTTATATTTTTTTTTGCTTTTGGATGGAATGCTATGCAAATGAGATTATATGAGGACTAATGACTTTTAAGTATAGGAGGGATTCCATTTTTCAAGTTGGATCACGACTAGTGGGACTAGCATCTCCCTAGTGGAGTCGTCATTCTGTGGATGCTCGCCTTTCCCTTCGAAAAGAGAGGGATGTGCAGGGTGAATCATCGTTGTGCCATTGGCTCGCCTCATTCTCGAGGACTTTTTTTCAGGTTGTCGTGTTAAACTGGATATGTTTGAATGGGTTCGTATAAGACCAGAGTCCTTACTAGCCAGTTACTTTGAATCTAGCAGTCGGCTATACCCTGTAGAAACGTTAGAGAAGGGAATCCGAAGATTCCTTCATTTAAAATGACTCCTTTTGATCTGCGGCCCGAGATTCGAGGTAAGGGATCACGGTTACAGGTGGGAAGATGTTAAGCACCCCACTCTGCCCGTAATGAAATACAATCTTTACTTCACAGAATCGAACTAATACTTGAAAGTCTGCTTTAATCCTCGTATATTCTCATGAAAGATATGATGCATGAATGTAGGTTTGAACAGTAAGAGTTTCTGATGTGCAGGTTTTTATTAACAGGCAAGCCCAGAGCATACGCTCGAACTAATAGGTGCTTTATGTGAGATGCATGCTGTGTGTTTGATCAATCAAAGTGTTTGCAGTGGGATGATAAGCAGGGGGTTGGAAGAATAATAAATGTTGCAATTATGCTAGATGCAAATGAGATGATGCTGATAAAAGAGTAGCTGGATGGACGGAGGTATCACAAGGATTTGCTTCGAGTGGCTATATCAAGACTTGGGTAGCTTGGGAGACTTGGACTAGGGTCAAGCTGGGCTGGACCAGGGCTAGGCTCTTCTCACTCGAGCTCTCCTTGGTGGAGGAGTGGGCTAAAGGGATGGAGCTGAACTCGAAATTTCTGAACGTTGACGGATTTTTTCTAGATGTTGAAACAGGAGAAGAGGGGGGGGGGGGGGGGGGGGGGATTGTATTTATAAGCTGCGGGCGCCCCCTAGGGGCCGCCCGTACGAACTTGCTGCTCCAGTTTCGGAGCATACAGCCCCCGAATCTGAAGCAACAAAGCCCGAGGTTCGAGCTTCGGAGCTACTCCGAAGCTATGGCTCGGAACCAGGTGAGTTGACTGGGTTTGAAAGATGGATTAACACGGTGAGTTGATTGGGTACAAGGGTTGGACTGACTCAGTGAGTTGACTCGATGATTTGACTCAGCAGGTTGACTCACCAAGTCTGACTTTTTAAAGAATTTTTTAGTGGTTTTTCTTATGGGGGGGGGTTTCAGGCTGATGTTTAGGGGTGAGTCGACTGGGTTTAGGCTTGAGCTGGGCTATAGATTGGGGCTTACAAGGGTGAGTTTGGCTGGGTTTGGACATGGAATTTGAGGGTATGGTCCTCCATTCATTCAGCTATTTCTACCAACATTGTAGCCGAATGTGGGGTGTCTACAGGCTAATAGGATGACCTGGCCTCATAGTTGCGTGGAAACTTTGGGATATCAATTTTCATCCGTATTTACCAGCTGTCGGGCGGGATACGAGGAATTAACAACGAGATCCGAGAAATGATTTGGCGGGTTTGAATTTCGAAGCGTCACCGTGATTACTGTACAATGCAGCTGTCATCTCTGAGCTCGGACGAATCGTCGATTGACACATGGTGGCGGCCATGTCAGGTGATTAGGTGTTTGTAGGCTCGCCCTTTCCTGTAGCGACACATGGCGATAGTTCAGTTTGACGAAGCGCATGCCTGGTACGGACGAACCCGGAGCCGACACGTGGACTGGGCAGGTGCTTGAGGCATCACACCTTTATTCGAGGCAATCTCGTGGTGACATTTGCCATTGTACACGGCGTGGGTCTTGCCTATAAATACCCACGCCTCACAACCATTTTCTACCTTTTATTCATTTTTGCTTTCTAACTCTGTCATTTTCGTCCGAGCTATGCTGACCTCTCTCCCTTCTAATCATTTGAGTAGTCTGAGCTTTCAAGGTCCTTCACTTTCTGCCTCTAACGTTATCGTGTCAGATCTTCTGGTACGTGTTGCTTTTCAGTTCCTTTTTCTTCCTCTGTAATTTTTTCTTGTACTTGCACGATGTCGGGCATAAATGATTCAAACTCAGCTACAAGGTCAGATCGTCACTACCCAGAGTTTAGTGGGCCCTCTCGTGACTCCAGGGTGGAGAGATCGTCCGAGGAGTCTGAGATTGGGCAGGAGGGGCAAAACCCTAGGGTTGAGTCCCGACTATGGAGCTAACCCTCGAGGGCGAGGAAGAGGCCCCAAGGTTTGTAGAAGTCAGGGAGGTAGAGGTTGAGGTCGAGGTCCCGAGCCTTGACCTCCTTTAATACGAGGTTGATGCCTGCGTGTCAAGAGTGACCAAGTCTGATCTGGCTCACTCTAGGACCCTTTACCAGATCCCTAGGTCGGTAGGTCTTAGGGTACCTCGTGTAGATGAACTTCCGAGCCGACCTCCTAAGAGAGAGGTTGCTCTCTATCTAATCTTTTTTTGCTTTTGGTTTTCATTTACCTCTTCATCCTATGGTGAGAGAGGTCCTTGGTCGTCTTTGTCTGGCTCTAGGTCAGTTGAATCTCAACTCTTGGAAGACGATCTATGGATGTTACATTTTGTGGTAGCTAGTCAAGAATGAGGAGCTCATGACAGACAAGCTATTTCACATGTTCCGGGCTAAGGGGAGCCCTGCTTGTTACAGGTATTACCTTACAGCGTGGCCGAGCCTGGGCGACGCTATCATCACCGGTCTTCTGACCTCCACCAAAGGTTGGAAGGACAAGTGGTTTTATGCCTCTGGGGAGTGGGAGGCGTCATAGGGCGAGCTGGAGCCCTTGGGCCACCGGGTTCATACTAAATTTTTCCTGCTAGGTCAAGTCATATTCCGAGCTTCCTTACTTTGCTTGTTGTTTCCTTTTCTTTTTATTCATTGCTGACATGTGCTCGCGCTTGTCTTGCAACTCTCCTGAAGCATCAGTCGGGCATCACCAACCCACAACTCCACCAGATCAGGGTGGCACGGGAACGTCCTATTGAAGATCGAGGTTACAAGAAGCTCATAACCCCCGAGCTCCTTAAACGATTTGGTCTAATCCTGGGAGGTAAGCCTCGTGAGTTTATAGATTTTGTTGCTTTTCACGTTGGTATTCTGACTTCTTGATTTTCGTGTAAAGATGGCTCCCTAGAAGAAGAGGCTCCCTGCTGACCTTAATCAACGGATTGTGGAGGCACCACCACTAAATAAAAAAGTGGGAGGCCGAGGTCCGACAAGAGGCCTCAGTAGCAACAGTGGATCTCTCTCCACCAGTCCTTCGTTTGTGGGACTGGTCAACTTACTAGCTCAGGAGCCCAGACTTCTGAGGGGACTTCTATGATAGCGGTTGCTGTTCTTGTTGTCCAGAAGTAGGCGGTCGTCGAGTTAGACTACTTGCCCGCTAAGGTTAACCCTTCGCGGAGAGCCTACCCCCCTCGGGTGAAAGGCACCCCGAGGAGCAGTACCGGGGCCGAGGAGGCTTCGAGGAGGAGCACTAGGGCAGGGATGTTGTCGCTGTCAGAGCGCTTCCCATCATGACATAGGTCCACCACACTGCCTAGAGTTGTACACGAGTCGAGTCGAGCCGAGCTCTGCCCTCTTCGAGCTAGGCTTGACCAATGACCACCCTGGCTTGTGCTTAACTCGACTTGGCCTTCGAGTTGGACTATAATGAACAAGCTGCTCAATTGAGCTTTTGAGCCGAGTTCGACCTATAGCTTTTCGAGCTGAATTCGAGCCAAGTGTTAAGCTTGGAAAAAATGTACTATTTTCACAAACTTATATTATATATATTTAATTGAGTCAAGCCGAATCGAGCTTGGCTTAAAAATCCTTTCGAGCTTGGAAAAATGGCTCGGCTTGGTTCAAACCCAACTTTCAAACCGACCCGAATCGAGCTGGTTCGAGCCAAGCCAAGTCGAGCGAGCTAACTGAGCTAGCTTAGCTCGTGTTCAACTTTAACCCTGCCTATGGATATGGACGTCATCATGGAGATGGAGCCCAATGGACTCATTGGGATAATAATTGACATCGGACTAGTGAGTTTTTCATCGTCCTTTCATAGCACTTCTTGCCTTTTTTGTGTTTGTGCCTTACTGACTTCTGCTATTTTTCTTTGTAGGAGGCCGCATCTAGAATAATGGTCTACCACCTTATGGCCGACCTGAAGAAGAGGGCTATAGATGCTGAGCACGCCTTTGCAAGACCTAAGGAAGAGGACTGTGGAGGCCAAGCGCGCCTTTGCACTAGCGAAGGTTGAGTTCAAGGTGAAGGTCAAGGAGTCCTTGGATGATGCTACGAAGAAAGTCCAGGAGGACTAGCAGGCTGAGTAGGCCGGGAAGGAGTCCTTGTCTAAAGCCCTGAAGAGGGCTTAATATGACCACCAGGCTGAGCTTGGCTGGGCGTTGGACTAGTTGGAGCTGGAGCGGGCGGCAAGGGCCCATGTTAAGGCCAAAATTCAAGCCTGGGAGTCAGCAACCTTGAAGGCTTACAAGGCTTCCAAAGAGTTTGAGGAGTTGAAGGAGAAGATTTATAACATCGGTTATGCAGACTGTCGAGCTGAGGTTCGGGCATTGTACCCTAACCTCAACCTCGACAGGCTTGATGCCAGTGACGAGGAGGATGCTCCCAAGGAGGCTGTTGAAGGGGGGACTGCTGAGGTTATCACTGAGGGCTTCCCAGCCCAAGAGAGTGGCTCGGCTTCTTAGGCTTTCTTCAAATTTTCTTTGTTTTTTGTACTTGGCCCAGTCCTCAGCCTTTGTAAAAATAACTTTATTTTGGGATGAATGGAGCATATTTTACCTTCACTTCTTTTTGCATGTATTTGTCTGCCGTAACATTATTGTATGCCTATTGCCCCCACTTCTGTGGGCGAACACTTGTATTTAATCGGACGAGTTGAGGTGTCTTACTTGGCAATCTTGTGGTTGTTGCCCCCCCCCCCCCCCCCCCCCCCCGATGACCGAGCTTCTCGATCATGGGAGTGAGTTAAGCTTGCCAATTGCTAAGGTCGGTGTACTAGGGTGGCCTTGTAGGCTCGACTCAGTTGGAGAGTGCCGTATTTAGCGACCTCTCCTTGGCTTTGTCCGAGCAGGACGGTTAGCCATTGGGTTTTTTTTATCGATGTTGTGCGATCAAGTTAACATGCTCAGCTTTAGGGGGCCATCTTGGGCTCTCCTAGCTTGGATTTTGTTGTTTGATGAGGACAACATGCCACTGAGTCTATAACAGTGGAGGATAGTTGCTAGGCCTTTCCCTCCTCTGTTCTTTAGCCTCTGCGGTCGTCATTTAGAGACAATAGAATATCCGAGAAAAAGTCCACTTCTTATTCACTGTAAAAAAATGATTACAAGTGGTAGGTATCGTAGTGCTCATCGAGAAATGAGCGCCCGTAATGGTTGTAGAATATCGTCAAGGTTGACCAGTTCTTTACTGGTAGTAGAACTTGAGGAATTCGGCATTCCATGGATGAAGCAAAGCTTTCCCTTGTAGGTCCTCTAGTCGATACGTCCCTGGTCGGACGATGTTGGTGACCCTATACATTCCTTCCCAGCTCTATCCCAAGGCTCCCGAGCTGCGATCTTTTGTATTGTCGAAAACTTCTCAAAGGACAAGGTCTCCTTTCTAAAGTTTCTGTGCTTAACTCTGGAGTTGTAGTACCTCGCCACTCTTTGCTGGTAAGTGGCGACCTTTACCTGGGCAGTCTCTTTGAGCTCTTCGAGGAAGTCGAGATTGATCAACATCCGAGATTCATTTTCCTTTGGTCAGAATGATTCTATTTTGTAGGAGGGAATCCCGACCTCCGCCGGGATCATCGCTTTTGCCTCGAAGGCCAAGGAGAAGGGTGTGTCTCCAGTGGTAGATCGAGCCATTGTCCTGTATGCCTATAGGACATGTGGTAGCTCGTCGGCCCATGCCCCCTTACATTTTTTCAAGCTTGGTCTTTAGGTGGCCTTTGATGATCTTGTTCACAGCCTGAACTTGGCCGTTGGCTTGAGGGTGTCGAGGAGAGGCAAAGGCGTTCTTGATATCGAGCCCTTCACATAGTCCTCGAAACTTTACATTGTCAATTCGCTGACCATTGTCTGTGATGATGGTGTGCGGGATGCCAAAGTGGCAGAAAATGGACTTCCAAATGAAGTCATTCGTTTTCTGCTCGGTGATCTGAGCTAGGGGCTCAGCTTCGGCCCACTTTGTGAATTAGTCGCCGGCTACAATTGCATGTATGGTCTGCTCCTTACCCACGGGTAGAGCGTGTATGATGTTGACTCCTCATCGAGCAAATGACCAAGTGTTGCTTATGGGGGTGAGTTGCTTTGGCGGTTGCCGAGGTATGGTGACAAATATCTAGCTCTTGTCACACTTTTTGAAAAATTCTTTGGCATCCTCTTCAATGGAGGGCCAATAATATCCTTGTTGGAGTATCTTTTGGGCTAGAGCTCATCCTCCCAAGTGGTTGCTGCAAATGCCCTCGTGGATCTCTTGCAGGATGTTATGCTTTTTTCGGCTGGGAGAGCTCACCCCGCCATAGGTATCGGATGATCAGGTCCATCCAGCTTGATTGTTGTTACTATAAGCCTGATATATGAAATATTTAAGTCTAAAAGAACGAATGAAAGCTAGGTGGGGCCACTATGATGTTTGTGAGAAATCATCCCATTCATCCATTTTGCCAGATCATGTTATGACAGAGCCAAAAAAAGAGATCCGAAACCCAAGTGGGCCATTCAACAGGAAAAGGTGAGCAGGGAAATGCCAACAGCTAAAACCTCCCTTGGTCCACTTTGATGTTCATGTGCCATCCATACCATTCATAAGGTCATTTCTGCTCAAGATGAATTGAAAACACAAAAATATCAACCAGATCTAAAACTTCAGTGGCCCGTGAATGTTGCAAAGGTGTTGTACGTTCAATCCTTAACTTTCCAGTCGTGCAGCACACTTGAGTTTTTGGATTTGCCTCATTTTTTCCGCCCATGCCGTAGGATGATCCTGGCAAAACGGATGAACGGGGTGGATTTCTTACAAACGTCACGGTGGGCCCCACCTAAGCTTCCTTTCGCAAGCAACCCCTTTTCACAACACTCTGAAAGAAACAAAAAGGGAAGGGAGGAGGAAAAAAGGAAACGGGCATCATATTTCCTGCAACAAACCCTGCTCTTGAAATCGCTGGATTCTCATTCTCCAAACCAACGTACATCTCCCTCTGCACCGTCCATCTGGTGGGCCATACCCTCGATCGGTCACGGTTCAAGAAAGCACAAAGGTGCGTTTCCCTAAAATGTTTCATGATGATTGGACCTACTCAAAGTGTATTTTATGCTATTGATCAGATTGATAAGATCGGCCGACAGATGTGATTTTGCATCTCTCTCTCTCTCTCTCTCTCTCTCTCTCTATCCATGGCCTTTAGATCCAATGGCAGAAACCTCTCCTTCCATCTCCTCACCAGTGACAGTTCTGGCGATGACGCAACCTTCCTCCACCGTTCGATCCTTGAATCGGTCAATGAAGACCCCGCATCACCCGATCCTCCACCTCTATCAAATCACAAACGCCGACGCCGGCGGAACAAAGGATCGAAGAAGAAGCTCAGCCCGCTTCCATCTTCTGTAGATCGTAATGGCTCTGACGTGGATGGATTTGAATCTCATTGCAATGGACAGAGCATCTGCAGTCCTCTTATTTCAGGATCTGGAACGGTCCTCGAGACAGTGGTTGCAACTGTTGGGCCGGATGATGATTTCCAGTACTTGCATGCAGAGCGTCGGATTTCAGGGGTTGAATTAAGGCAGAGGGCTGTGAATGGGACTATTTCTGAAGAATCCGGGAAGGAAGAGAGTGGTGTGGGGCCGGGTTCGACTGGCCTGCAGCAGAGGCCTGAACAAAATGGGAATGTTGGGAAGTTGGAAACTGCAGAGTCGTTGGACTGGAATCGAGTGATGGCGGAGAATTCAAATGGTAAGTCTCCATCTAGTTCTCTATCCTCTCCACATACACACTCACGCATGTATCTTGCTATCGGCCTTTTCTTTTCTTTTGGGATTTCATCTGCATTAGTTGTTGATTGATTAGTTGTATTATACAGTGTTCAGCCAGAATTACCAACAACTTTTTTTGGCTAGAATTTTGTCTGAGGGCCGTGGTTTAGTGATCTGCATTGCTCATCTGTTGGTCCCTAGGTGGATGGGCATTGGACCGTAAATCTCCCCTGTTGAACTTCTTTCTTGATGGCTGTTGACTATATTTTACTTCTGTCTGTGTATGGCCAATTGTCAGTTGGTGATGCTTGGTGTTTTTTTTTTTGGTGGTGGTGGGGGGAGGGTTCTCTTTGTGTCATTACCCATTTGCAGTACAGTCTGCTATATGAATGATGCAGATCACTGAAAGCTGGGCCACTGTACAGAATTCTGGCCTAAATAAAAGAACCCGGTAATTCAGGCTGGGCTTTGTATATTTTGTCAATTGATTAACCAATTGCATGCATGGAGGACCAATGAATATTTGATTAGTTCCGTCTTCCTTCAACTTTGACTTTCCAAATTAGTTATTCAGTTACGAAATAAATGAAATGTGAAATTATTGTGTAATTTACTTTGCTTCGAATGATGAATTCCCTAAAGGGTCTGTTTGGATATGTGAAAAGCATGGGAAAGGAAATTGTACTTCTTGAGAAACCTTGTTTCCAGGAAAGTGTGAGAAAGGAAACATTTTTTATTATGTTTGTATATCAACAACATTTTCTCGAGAAAATTGAGATTTGTTTTCAAATCATATGTTTTGCAAAATAAAATTCTGTTGAGAGATTCTTTTGGTATCATGTGTCCAGAGGTGGGATGTATGGAATTAACAATTAATATTTCCTTTGTAGTATGGAAATATTCATCTAAGGGGCGAGGGGCATCTGATGAATGATTTAGATGGAACATGCTAGACATATAAACCCATGTTCATCTAATCACTATAATTTCTTGTGTTGTGGCCAACCTAAATTGTGGATCTGGCTGATTTTTTGTCCCAAGGCCTAACATTGAGGGACAATCCCGATGGACGGAGTGGATTTGACAAAGAGAACATGGTGGCCCCATGTGAAACTTAGTTAAAGAAACTTATCTTGCCCCTATTTTCAGAAAAAAAGGGATCTAGACTTGGAACGTGAGTTATTTCATACTCTCACAGGCTTGATATATAGGAACTTAGAAATTGTGTGCGTTGAACTGATTAACTCAATTTAAGCCGACTAGACTGTGGAAGCCATTCTCTCCAAGTCATAGTGCAAAAGTCGGATTTGCTGAATAATCCTAACCTTTGATTTGTGGACATTTGTCTGTTCCTATTGAATATTTTTTGTTTTTAACTATCCGATAGATTTCCACCTATCCATTAGGAAGATGATCCAATAAGGGTAATACTAGGTTCATGACATGTCTAAACTGGAACCAATAATTTGTACAATTTATTTTAACTTACTATATTTCTTGCATGAAAATTCTAAATGCATGTGTGTCATCTACTATACTTTGCCAGAGTATCAAAGCTCTTTTCAATGACAAAGTTGGATGCGGATTGCCTATTGACTGCTGCCTGTAGTAGCATCTCCACTGGTCGGTGCTTTGTGGGCCCCACCACAATGTATGTGTTTTATCCACGCCATCCATCCATTTTGCCAGATCATTTTATGGCATGAGCCCAAAAATGATGCATATCCAAATCATAGATGGACCATACCACATGAAGCAGTGGAGATTGAATGCCTATCATTGAAAACTTATTGGGGGCCAAAGAAGCTTTGGATCAAGCTGATATTCGTGTTTTCCCTTCATCCAGGTCCTGTGTGACGTTATCAATAAGTTGGATGACAAATAAACATTATAGTGGGTCCCTAGGAAGTTTTTAATGATGTGCGTTCAATCACCACTGTTTTCTTGTGATGTGGTCCACTTGAGATTTGGATCTGCCTCATTTTTTGGGCTTATGCCCTAAAATGATCTGAAAAAAAAAATGGATGGTTGGCATGGATAAAATACATATATCATGGTGGGGCCCATAGAGCACCGAATGTAGTGAGGTACTTTAGCAGGCAGTTCGTGTCCAACAGAGTTTTTGAGACGAGAAAACATGGGAAAGGAAACTAGCGCATCTGGCTGATGGGAAGGATCTGCCCAAGCATAGGCACCTTCAATCTAAGCACGAGAACTCAATCACATAGAAGAGAACAATTCTAGAAATTTGATTCAATTCAAAGGTGCCTTGATACTACTAATCCCAGGTCCTTATATAGTCATTTGAAATGTACATATAGGGAAAACACATAATGTCACTAACAACCAATGACTTATCACAAATATGGAAAAAAGACAAGAGATAAGAATGCATTAAATTTTTTTGACTAATGGATTATTCATAGCTAGCTGATTGATTTTGCTAGCTAATTATCCCAATAATCTAGCTAACTAAATAGGAGGCTTGGGCTTCCTTATTGATGGACCAACTGTTGGGCTTGGGCTTAATCGGCCTGTGCCTGGCCCATGGATCATGGGCCCAGATCATCCCGCATCACAAACATCCTTTCCGAAGGGGCTGGGTTAGAAAATAAAAGGTTGAATTTTAGGAAAAATTAACTACATAGGAAATTGGTTTTCCCTTCCTTTCTCATGGTTCCAATAAAAGGTTGAATTTTAGGAAAAATTAACTACATAGGAAATTGGTTTTCCCTTCCTTTCTCATGGTTCCAATAAAAGGTTGAATTTTAGGAAAAATTAACTACATAGGAAATTGGTTTTCCCTTCCTTTCTCATGGTTCCGGTGTTTACAAACAGCATAAAGAGAGTTTCTCAAGAAACCATGTTTCCTTTCCTACCATTTCACTGAATCCAAACAGGCCCTAAATGAATACCATGGAATTCACAAGGGATTTACTTGTCTACATATCCTTCCATTCGATCATTTAGGCCACTACTTCACCTTGCATGAAATCTTTATGAATGGAGGAATAAAGAAAATTTTCTACTCAAATTTGAATTTACCAAATCACTTAATCATTAACACTTCATCAATTGAAAATTTACACCAGATGGATAGTATGTCCTCTTGCGTCTATTGCTTTAGTGTCATTATTCATAATAATGGATTTGGCATGTGCAATGCATGTGGTGGAGAGATAGGAGGTAGTTTGCAAGATATGGGAGACATGGGTGGAGCATTGCCTTTTCGATGAGGGGTTTGCTGCAATACGTATCTCGAGGTACTATTTTTACATTGGGATACCCAAAAAAAAAATCTCAGATTGGATTACTTTATCAATTAACTATATCCTTTGAATACGGACCATCTCCTTGAAAGGTTCATTTGTGGGCCATTCATAGGGTCTTTCAATCTTGAAGATTGTTTAGATTATCAACATCCACTGTGGCCCATCATACAAGCTGGGAGGACCATTGCAAAATGCCACGTATCGAAGGGCTACAGTCCTGAAGGAAAAAAAAGAAGCAATAAGTTGGGATGTATTTATGAGGGTGTACCTTATGTAAATGGGAAGATGAAGATGTAGGGTTTATTTAAATTGAAAGATCTAGGGCTCGGGAATTTGTATGGTGATCTGATGGGCTGATGTAGGTTTTGGGTTCTAGATCTTAGGGGATCTAGGATTCTGGGGTTAAGAGTAAGGTTGTGGCTTGGGTTTGGACGTAGGGAGCGTGTTGGGGGTGAATGGGTGCTTAGCACCTAAACCAAGATCTATGGCAACACATTACTCCAATGTTAACACATGCAAGGTGAAGAAAGTTTTCTTCGTACTCGAAGCTAAAGAGTCATACAACCCCATAGGGGTTATTGATAGCCTATAGCTAAAACCCTAGTGAAAGGGAAGAAAAAAGTATCACTACTTAAATCACTAGTCACAATGAGCCCTTAAGTGAGGGCAATTTAGACTTTTTACATTTATTCAAAGACATAAATTAAAGACTAAACAAACATATGCTTCCCCTCATTTGGGCTCCATGTAGGATCATATGTTTGACTATGTCAGCCCTATTTGTGTGATCGGCGATCCACTTACATCATCCATCCTTTATCCCCTCTTTTTATTGGGAAAGTAAGGAAAGATTAATCTTCTAAGATGGGAGGAGGTGTGTAAACCTATTAAAGAAGGGGAAGCAGGAATAAAGTTGATTGTGCTTATGAACAAAGTCGTAGGAATATGTCGATGGGAGCACGTCTAATGCTCATTAAATCGGCCTTCTCCAACATGCCTATTTATTTCCTCTCCCTCTTCAGATGTCCTCAAAAAGTGATTGATAAATTAGAGAACTCAGAAGAGATTTCCTTTGGAAAGGGGCTGCAAATGATAAAAAGTTTAATCTTTTAAGATGGGAATAGGTGTGTAAACTTATTAAAGAAGGCGGAGTAGGAATAAAGTTGATTGTGCTTATGAACAAAGCATTACTTGGAAAATGGATTTGGAGATTCTCTACGGAGGAGAATAGTATGTGGAGAAAGTTGATAGCGGCTAAGTATGGAACTCAGGATGGGGGTTGGTTTGTTAGAAGGTTGTCCATATATAAAGCATCCCATGTGTGGAAATCGATTGCGGCCATGCAACATCTCCTCCCCCCAGACCTTGCTTTTTACCTTGGAAAGGGATCACGTATTCGCTTTTGGATTGATGTTTGGTGTGGTGACGTTGCCCTTCAGGACTTATTTCCAAGACTAGCTCGGTGAGCGCCAGATCGTTTTGTCTATGTAGCGGACTGTTACTTGATTGTTGAAGGGAAAGTGTTGTGGACTCCGCCATGTTGTAGGAACTTACATGAGGCGGAAATCTTAGATTTTGCTCGTCTCCTAGATTCTCCTAAATTCTTATGTGCCGGCGACTCATGAAGATGACAAGTTGTTATGGTTTTTTTTTTTTTTGAAGCAGTACAAGATGTTATGGTTGAAGCATCCTTCGGGCATTTTTTCGGTCAGGTCGTTCTTCTCCTTCATTGATGTGCAACCTTTTTCGGTGGGTCCTTCTCATCCTTTTCACCATTGGTTTTACGGGGTGCCTCCTCGAGTAGCGACCTTCATTTGGTTAGTCGGGAGAAAGCGAATCCTTACGATCGACAATCTTCGGCGTAGAGCAATGATTCTGCCAAATGTTTGTCTCTTGTGTATGGCAAATGAGGAAACGATTGATCACATCTTCATCCATTGCCGTTTTGTTAATAACATGTGGTCGTTTTTCTTCAAGTCAATGGGAATTGCCTGGGTCATGCCGAAGTCTATGAAGGACCTTCTTTGGGTATGGCATGGAGGTGGGAAGGGTATCCACGCAAAGGTGGAGTGGAGGTTGCTTATTATGGTTGTTTTTTGGGTGACCTGGAAGACAAGAAATGATAGATGTTTTAGAAGTGTTTTGGAGAATGAGGACAAGGTCATCGCTAGAGTGAAAAATCTCATTTCGGAGTGGGTTGCGTATGCTTAGGGTGTGGTGGCCTTGTTTGCCTTGGGCTCTGTTTCTTTTGTTCTTGCTGGTGGCTGTTTTCCTTTCGAGGTGTATTCTTTTCTCGCGTTTTGCGAGCTTCTAATAAAGTTTCCTGTTACTTCTAAAAAAAAAAAAAGAAGGAAAGATTTGGGGAGGATGCCATATCACGCCATATCACCCTTATCACGCCCCCCTTTACGAGTATGCTCATGTATATCATGCCACTATTTTAGGTTCTAGTAGTTGTAGGAAATTATAATATCTTTGAAGATATTTTCTACACAGGCATGCACGCACAGGATGCATGGGAGAATATTTAGGTAAGGTCAACCTTACTGCAAATTGTGGTAAGGCAGAACAAAGTGGACCCCACTGTGATGTGTGTCGAACATCCACCTTGTCCATCGGATGTGCCCCCCTCCTACTAGGCCCGTTACCCAAAATCCAACTTGATCCATGACTTAGGTTGGCCACAACACAAGAAACACCTAAGAGTGGATGTCCACCATAGGTTTGTGGGGCCTACCAAGATGTGGTTTAAGCATTTGACCTGTTATTTTGTGCATCTCACATAGGTGAATGGGTTGCCTAATGTCAGGCCATTATGAGATTCAAGTGGGCGTAAGCCGCGTCACTAAGAGGCATGATATATATATATATATATATATATATATATATATATATATATATATTTATTTATTTATTTATTTATTTATTTATTTATTATTTATATTTATTGCACAATTTTAGATGGTGTGCCCCACATGAGTTCCAAATATGGCTGATTTTTGGGACATCCCATTGTTTGTAAGAGACTCACTGATTGGATAGTTCGGATACCATATGTACATTGCGGTGGGCACTTTGCTTGCTCTTACACAAGTAGGGTTGACCTTACTCGAACATTATATATATATATATATATATATATATATATATATATATATATATATATAGAGAGAGAGAGAGAGAGAGAGAGAGAGAGAGAGAGAGAGAGAGAGAGAGAGAGAGAGAGAGCTGCGGAAATCCTCGGTCCCCGATATCTCAGGTTCCACATTATGCGATGCATGTGTAATGAGTGGTTAAGTGCATATGTTAGTAAATATGACAATTTGAAATTTAATTGACATCCTAGCTAGAAGCAACAGTAAGAACAATTATGTCCAAAAAAGAGAAGTAACATCATATATATATAATGCAAAGATTCGTAACAAGTTCAACTCACTAGATGGGACCCGCTAAGGGCCCCACACCTCTCATCTCCAAAGTTACAAGAGCTATACAAGAGCGTCGCCCGACACTATCTCCCAAAAGCTAACAAATGAATAATCCCAACGCCTGCTCTACAGCTGGTCGCCCGAGAACTGAAAGTATGGGTTCTCTGGATCGCACTCCTCCACGTATGCTATCGCCGCGACCGCCTCCTATACACCTGTGTCACCCGGGTCGTCTGGTGGTGTTTTGGAATACCGTCCCAGAAAGGGAGTGAGTGACCAACTCAGTGGTAACATTTCTTATAAGTTACTCATGAGCAAATGTAACAATCATAGATAATGAGATGTAATATATATAACAATTTAGGGCAGTACATCACATCACCAAACAGGGTTATATAAATGCATGGGTGTATGCCCAATCTCCATTATGCCACAACACAGTGAGTGTCACCACCACATCACCCGCACAAACTGAGTCACCAGTGAATGAGGCACCACCCCAATCACCCGCCCATCATGAATGCCATGTCGAACCATGCATGCTTAGTCAAGCCATTAGTTATTCTGTATTAGCATCCAGTCGGTTGGCGAAGCCACCGCACCCCCACTATGTATATCCGGCCAATTGGGGACCGGCTGGCTCCCCAGTGGGCGAGTTCATATCATCGCCAGTAATCCCCATTGATTCTAGCTTGAGCTAATAGCTCAAGCGCCCAATTCGGATCGTGACTCGTCAGTCACGCCCGACTCGGGCGGGGGAAGGTTTGGTCAGACCATCTCCCCTATAGTAAGGTGGTAGGTTCTTCGCCTCCACGGGTGCTCAAGGGTCACTACGGGGAGGCACCACCTCAGCGTAGGTCGACAGCACCGTTCGCCATATAGTTTTTCAGTGGGCCCAAAACACTGGGAGTGTTGGTGCGAGGATTTAGAATAAGGCGTTAATTCATGTAGTAGGCCTATCTCGGGTTCTGAACCGGCGATCACCAACCGGGGGAGAGACGGGGGGGACCGACCTTAGGCACAACGACCTACATGGTTCCAAACCACGGTCAAGCTCCCGAATTCAACCACAATTGGCGACCCTCGATCCCACAGGAGCAGCTGACCTGTGCAGCTGCCCAAATTTAGTCCGACTCTTGGTTTAGGTGATATAACACACACACACACACACACACACATAATTACATTGATCATTCTACACCTTTCTTATTCATCCATGAGACGTGTATCACACAGTATTGAGCATATCAGCAATTATACTAAATTTTCCAATTAATGCAGCAAAACAACCTCAAAGCACTTGGACCACCAAAATCCTCTAGATAATAATGATATAATTCCTGATTTATGCTAAAATCTAGAATGCTAGAATAAGCATGCACAAAGTAAGCAATCATGGTAAATAAACAACATACGTGAAGGGAAATTCCTACTAGAAACAACTAAATAACAGAAATCCCTAAATATTCTACCATCTCCTAAAATAACTACTTAGATTCTAGGCATTATCCATGTCTCCTCGCATTTGTTGCATGGCAACTCAAAAGTAAATGCTATGCACCTCATTTTGTTGTGATATCTTGAAATTCCTACAGTGAGATGGTTGTATGTTAGGGAATTGAGAAGATGAAAGTAGAAATTAAGGGATTAAGAGAGCATTGGCCTAGGCTTACCACGTTTAGCACTTCAAAAGAGTTCTTAACACAAGAGGTGGGGCTATGGTGTTTTGGGGGATGGCTAAAGACTAGTAGAGTGGCATGCAAGAGCCTTTCTTACACAATTCTCCTTCTTCAAGCACCCTTTCTCTCCCTCTCACCCCTCTTTCTCAGAAAATGACTGAAGAAATGAGAGAGAGGGCTAAGAAATAGGCTTATAAGAGTTGGGTTAATTGGGACATATAGCCCCAATGCTTTAAGTTAACATGAAAGTGACCTTTTGGGCCCTGTTTTGATCATGTGGGGCCCACTTGACCCCTCTGGGCTGATCCAGCCCATGGGATGTCCTCACTAAGTCGAGATCCTTGCCTCAGTGCAATTTGGGGCCGATCAGGTGTGACATTTGCCGGATTTGGGGCGATGACCGTTTAACGGTCACTGACCATCGATCGGGGCCCCTATTATGGGATCATGTGCTGGGTTATATTTAGAGTCCATGGTCCACTCTCCATGACCAAGCAAGGGTCCATGAGGTCCACACAAGAAAAGTGGGTTTGGTTATGATTGCCCAATATAGGCCTAGTGCAAGTATACTTGCACTCTCAAGTGTACTTGCTGGTCATCCCAGTTATATGGTTTCTGACGTCGATCTTGACTGTAACACCCTATCTAAGAACGTTAAGCCTAGTATAGGGATAGTTCCCGCCAAGTCTTGGGTCTGGTGGTCTTGGAACAGTGGCAAGAGTAGGCTTTTACGTACGCCACTAAGTTTCTAATTTCATGAAACTATAGTTCTTCTAAGCTAAGTGGGGTCGATTATTCGCCCTAAGGTCATGTGAGTTTACCGGACTCGTGTGCGTGCTCGAGTCCTAAGTAGGGCGATTTTACGGGGCGTTACAATCTACCCCCCTAAGAAAAATAATTTCGTCCTCGAAATTTATACCTTTTCAGGTTCCTCGAAGAGGTGAGGATAGTTCTTCCGCATGTCGCTTCTATTTCCCATGTGGCTTCTTGTTCCGAATGGTGAGCCCAAAGCACCTTAACCAATGGAATTGCCTTGCTACGGAGCACGTGTTCTTTCCTGTCCACGATACGGGTAGGCTGAAGCACGTATGTAGCATCTTCTCAGAGTTCGACCTGTTCTCATTTTATAATGTGCGATGGGTCCGGCACATATTTCTTCAGCATCGAGACATGGAACATATTCTGCACCCCAACTAATGAAGTCGGTAGCGCGAGCCGGTATGCTACAGCGCCAATGCGATTTAATATTTGAAACGGGCCGATATATCGCGGTGCCAACTTGTCCCTCTTGCCAAATCTTAGAACTCCTTTTATCTACGAAAATTTCAGAAATACGTGGGCTCCTTCGAATTCCAGAGGTCGGCGTCGCTTATCTGCATAGCTTTTCTGACGGCTTTGGGCTGTTTGTAAACGTCTTCGGATAACGTCAATTTTCTGGGACGTTTGTTGTACGAGCTCCAGGCCAAGCATTTTTCTCTCCCCAATTTCTGTCCAGCAATGCGGAGCTCTACAAGGGCGTCCGTATAGTGCCTCATACGGGGCCATGCCGATACTGGCCTGATAGCTATTGTTGTAGGTGAATTCTGCATAAGGGAGGCATTCATCCCAGCTATCCTTAAAATCCAAGGCACACGCCCTAAGCATGTCCTCCAATATTTGGTTTACCCGTTCGGTCTGGCCATCCGTTTGCGGGTGGAAAGCCGTGCTGTAAGTTAGCTTCGCACCCATGGCTTGTTGGATTCGAGCCCAGAAAATTGAGGTAAATCGAGTGTCTCGGTCCGACACGATCTCACGAGGCACCCCATGCAACCTCACTATTTCTTTAATGTATAGTTTCGACAATTCTTCGGTGTTGGACGAGGAGCGAACGGGCAAGAAGTGGGCAGATTTAGTCAATCTGTCCACTATGACCCATATAGCGTCATGACCCTTCCTAGTCCTTGACAACCCCGAGATGAAATCCATTAAAATGAAGTCCCACTTTCATTCGGCAATGGGCATGTTGTAATAGGCCGGGAGTTCGCCGATGCTCTGCCTTTGACTTGTTGGCAAGTGAAACACCGAGACACGTATTCTGCGATTTCATGCTTCATATTGTCCCACCAGTAACTCCTCTTCATGTCTTGCTACATCTTGGTGCTCCTTGGGTGCATTGCAAGTTTAGATTTATGAGCCAGGTCCATAATTTCATCCTTCAGCCTTTGTTGGTTTGGGACGCATAGACGGCCTTGGAAGCGTAGGCCCCCATCACTCCTAATATGCCATTTCCGCAAAACTTCCGCTTTCCACCAATTCCTTCTTTCTGCACAACATTCCGTCCTGGTCTTGGGCTGCCAGAATTTTATAATATATTTCAGGTTCCACGCGGAGGTGGGCGATCATTGTGTAGGGCTCTTCCACTGTGAGTTTCTGCTCGAAGTCTCGCATAAACTCGACTATATTCCGTTCTTCTACCATAAGAGGGGCTGCGAATTCCATTGTTCTCTTGCGACTCAATGCGTCAGCAACCAGGTTTGCCTTACCTGGGTGGTAGGACACTTCAAAATGAAAGTCCTTAAGCGTTTCCATCCAACGCCTTTGTCTTAGGTTCAGGTTACGCTGGGAAAAAATGTATTTCAGGCTCTTGTGATCGCAGAATAATTCGAATTCTTCCCCATACAGATAATGCATCCATAGTTTTAGTGCAAAAATGATCTTAGCTAGTTCTAAGTCATGTGTGGGGTAATTGTCCTCATGCTTTCGCAATTAGCGGGATGCATAGGCAATCACTCTGTCCTTCTGCATCAGTACACATCCCAGTCTGACACGAGAAGTGTCTGTATACACCGTATATTTGACGCCTTGCTTGGGCAGGATTAGGACAAGGGCGGATGTGAGCCTATCCTTAAGTTCTTGGAACCCGGCTTCTGCTTTTTCGTTCCATTCGAATTTGATATCCTTGCAGGTAAGTTGGGTCAGCGGCCTCGCAATTTTAGAAAAATCCTTGCACTTCACTTCCTCTTCCCAAAAGGCGCATTTTCGGAAACTGGCATACAACCGATGCAGCTTCAAGGTTTCTAACACGGCCTTCAAATGTTGTTGGTGCTCCTCGCGACTTTTAGAATATACGAGGATGTCGTCAATGAATACGATAACACATTGGTATAGGAATGGCCTAAAGACACGGTTCATCAGGTCCATGAACACTGCCCGGGCGTTCGTGAGGCCAAAGGGCATCACCAAGAATTCGTAGTGCCCATTGCTCGTCTTGAATGCGGTCTTGGGTATGTCCTCCTCCCGAACGCATAGTTGATGGTATCCCGACTGTAAGTCTATTTTTGAGAAGTATTGGGCACCTTGGAGCTGATCGAACAAATCATCTATTCTTGGAAGGGGGTATCTGTTCTTAACGGTCACTTTATTTAACCTTTGGTAGTCTATGCATAAACGTTTACTCCTGTCCTTCTTTGGTACGAGTAAGATTGGGGCTCCCCATGGAGATACGCTAGGTCGGGTGAATCCAAAGCCCAGGAGATCGGCTATCTGGGTCCTCAACTCCTCAATTTCACATGGAGGCATACGATATGCGGGATAATGCAAGTGGCGCGGTGCTTGGCACTAAATTTATGGTGAATTCTATTTCTCATCGTGGTGGAAGGCTCGGTATCATCCAAAATACCTTAGGGAAGTCTTTTACAGGTGGGCGTACTATCAATCTTCATTTGATCACTGCTATTTATTTCTCGCATAGCATACAATTCAGCACGGTACCTGAAGCTGACTCTGATGGGGATCGTAATGGGATCCTCCCCGGGTAAGTGAATCGTCATCCTTCTAGTTTCGCAATCCAATTCTGCCACCATAGAGATCAGCTAGTCCATGCCGATGATGATATCGTAGTGGTACAAGCTAAGGACCGTCAAGTCCACTCGGACTTCCTTGTTTCCTATGATGATGGGGCATTGTAGACAGGCTTTGGTGTCAGAGAATACTCCTGAAGTCCGTCGCGATGGCCTGCATGGGCGTTTCGATAGTTTTTAATCCTAGTCGTTTGACCAGAGAGTACGACATGCAGGAGGTAGTTGCACCGGTATCAATCAAACAATAAACCGGAGTGTCAAGAACACGAGCAGTACCTTCGAAAGCACAAGGCATGTAATCGGGTGTCTCGACCTCTTCGGTGATCAGTGCGTTCACCCGGGCTTGCTGGAATCTATTAGCCCCCGTTGTGACTGGTGTTGAATAAGGACGGTTGGCCTGATATGCGAGTCGGCCTACCGATGTAGGTTGTCTGATGGTGCCTGAAGTCGTCGGGTTGGAACAGTTTTGAGGATGGGTTGTCGGCGTTGAGGGCTTCAAATTGTGATCCTTGATCTTAGCGTAATAGTAAGCCTCGGTGTGGCCATTTTTCTTACAGTATGTGCAACTCCGGTTTAGATTTTGAGTGGGAGGAGGTGGTAATGCACGCAGCGGAGTGGGCTCAAACCTAACCTTCTTAGTAGCAGGAGCATACCCGGAGGACTCTGGACTCTCTCTCTGACTAATCTGTAGGCGAGCACGAGAAAGACAAATAGCATCCTGCTGACTCAAGTGCCTTGGCAAAGGCCGCTGGATATGTTGTGATTCAAAGCAACACATTTTGGTGCGGACGTCGGGCTGCAACCCCTCCAAAAAGTGACATAGTTTCGAACCTTCATTTGCAGCTATGGCCGGTGCATACCTCAATAGTTCCGAAAATCGGATCTCATATTCTCCGACGCTCATGTTACCCTGTTGCAACCTGTGGAATTGGGCCTCCTGTGCATGTCGATAGGTGATCAGAAAATATTTCTCATAGAAGCGGTCCTTGAATCCTCGCCACGTCCACACGTGGTCCCTTGGAACCATGCTTCTGACATTCTTCATCCACACATCCGCGTCTTTTCTAAGGAAAAAGCGACGAGATCCACTTGTTCAGCTTCAGAACAATGGAAGGGCTCAGTCATATTGACCATGCGATCTAGCTAGTGTTCGGCCTCCGTCGGGTTGTGGGATCTTGAAAAGGTCGGGGGGCGTATATTTTGGAAACGCTCGAAGATGCCCTCTCTATGTACCGGACTGGCCCTCGCTGGTGATGGCTGCGGCGGGGGTGTTACCCTGGATGGTGCTTGGGTCATGGGCTAGTGAGATCGCATAACTACCAGAATTTTGGGCAATCACTCCCATGATGGAAGTAAGAGTCTGCTGCTGCCAGTGTTTGCATTATCTCCGATATTATCAAAATATCCTCGATATTATCTCTATTTCTAGCTCAGTGACACCGATAATACTGGTAGCGATACCGATAACACTGATAGTATTAAAAATTCTTGATATCGGTGATGTATCACTAAATATTGCCAATGTATCGATATCGTCAATATTTTCAATTGTGTAAATTCCAGGCGTCGTTTGTATTGTCAATACATTGATCCCCTCTGTGTATCGCCAATATTTTTTACTGTGTAAATTCCAAGTGTCACTTGTATCGTCAATTTATTTGCAGTATTTCGATAATATCACCAATGTATTGATAACATCACCAAAAATCTATATATTTAAAAAATTCCCATTTCATATTTTTTATGGGTGCATGGTTGTATGTAGCACTCAATTTGTTGATGATAACATTGATAATATCACAATATTATCATTATCGCAACATGACAATAACGAGACCACAATCTTTAGCTTCTTTTTTAGTTGTTAACGATTTGTTTGGATATTTCATGTGTTATTCTGAAATATCAATGGATGTTTGAATGGAAGTTCAGATTTTGGATGGATGAGATGATTGGACTGACTTCTTACTGTAGCACATGCTTTTAGGCCCCCATTAAATAGAAACCTATTATGTATGCATTCTTTTTGCAAATTTTTTATTCCTAAATATATAACTATGTGTATTTTATCAACTCCTGAGGTTTCATTGAAAAATTCCACTATTTTTCCCATTTTCCCCGCATTTCCGGTTATCAACGATATTATCGGCGATATCGATATTGTTTCCGTATCCCCGACTAGCGAAACTTGTAGCGATACCGAAACTTCGAACACTGGCTGCTGCTGCTGTAGTGCAAAAAGCAGTTGTTGTATGGCATCTTGGTTGGATGGGGCTTGCTGTATTGAAGGTGGGGGGCTCGGATTTTGAAAGTTGAGCCATGGGGGTTTTTCAGGGTGTTGCATCATGTGGACGGCTCGAATTTTGAGGACACATCACGTGTGATGGGTCGTAAAAAATCTCTCACGAGTTCTCGTGAGAGATGGTTTGCAGGTGAACATTCCTCTCTGGAAAAAGGTTCTATGAGGTCAACCTCATGGGAGCTTCCCACGAGGTTGAGCTTTGTGGGCCCCACCCTTGTGTGTATTGGACATCCATACCTTGCTTTTGGTGGCTCGCCTCTAGATTATAAGATGTTCTAAAACTCTGCTATATTTGGAACTTAGGTGGGCTGCATCATCTGAAACCATGTGAAATCATGCCTAAAACATCTAAAAGCACTTGTGTATCTAGATATATATGTGTGCGTGCATGCGTGTGGTGGGAGAAATGATCTCGTGGAGTGAGATATAATGCACATAGCATCAAAACCGTAGTATTTAATCCAATAATTGCTAAAAAAATCAGGTTATTTAATCAGGATTTTATGCTTTTCTAGAGTTAATGTTTAGACCTCGTTTAGAAAACTACATTACCCGCCCTCAAAAAATAAAAAATAATAAGAACTCATCTCTCTCATGTTTCCAATGGAAGCTGGTTCCTCTCTAAATCCTTGTTCAACAGGCTTGTTCTATAAGTGTTGCATGTGTGGCCCACAAGTTCAGTACATGACATCCAACTTGTCCAATAGGGTCACCCCACCTTAAAAGTTGTACGCTCCAAAAAACAGGTTGATGCAACCATCATGTGGGTGACCACTTGTATTTGGAGATTTTTGGAAGGTTGTTCATTGTTTTCTTTTCTATGGTGTGGCCCACCTAATGATTATGTAGACTTGATTTTTAGGGCATCCTATCATTATGGTGGGGATCACATAATGCACTGGTTCAATGGCATGTGTACAAAATGGTAGGCCCCAGCCCTGAAACAATGGAAAACCATAAAAAACCTCCAAATTCACGTGGCTCACATGGTGGTTGGATCAACCTAAATTTTGGGGGCATCTGACTTTCATGGTGGGGCGACCATGATGGACAGGTTGGATGTTAAACACACATCTTGTGGGCCCCACATGCAACACTTGTAAAATACGCTTGTTATACAAGGACTTGCTAGGGAGCTGGTCTCTTCCTATGTCTCGTTTTCATTTTGCCAAATTGGACTGGAATCCTCTCCAACATTCGTTTAGGCATTGGTAAGACAAATAATTTTTGTGGGCCCCACATGCAACACTTGTAAAATACGCTTGTTATACAAGGACTTGCTAGGGAGCTGGTCTCTTCCTATGTCTCGTTTTCATGTTGCCAAATTGGACTGGAATCCTCTCCAACATTTGTTTAGGCATTGGTAAGACGAATAATTTTTGTGGGCCCAACATGCAACACTTGTAAAATATGCTTGTTGTACAAGGACTTGCTAGGGAGCTGGTCTCTTCCTATGTCTCGTTTTCATGTTTCCAAATTGGACTGGAATCCTCTCCAACATTTGTTTAGGCATTGGTAAGACATAATTTTTGTGGGCCCCACCATGTTCTATTTATGACATCCAACCTGTCCATCAAGGTCTCCCCACCATGAAAGTTGGATGCCCTGAAATTCAGGCAGATCTAACCACCATGTGGGCCACCATATGAATTTGGTGGTTTTGGATGGTTATACATTGTTTCTGTGGAGAGGCCTAGCATGTCGTGTATATGCATCTAACCCCTACATTATGTGATCCCCACCATGATGATGGGGTGCCCCGAAATCAGGCATATATGATCATTAGGCTGGCTGCACCATAGAAAACGATGGACAAGCTTTCAAATACCTCCAAATTCAAGTGGTCGCCCCCATGATGGTTGGATTGGCCTATTTTTGGAGCATACAACTTTCATGAGGGCGGCGAAGGGCCAGGTTTGGGCTGGACCACCCAACACTTAAGACCTAAGGCCTGAGCCCGGTATGGGCCTAGCATAGTAGGTACAAGCCTGACCTGGAAAAATTTGGTGGGCCCCTCGCGTGACCTGATCCAACCTGAAAATTGATAAAATCCCTATTTATCAAGTGGGCCAAACATGCACAAAGAAATAAACGTTTTAGAGGAATGAAACCAATGGTCCACATTTAAGATGGATGGTTGCCTAAGGATTAGAATGGCATATTTGGAGGACATAACAGAGGTACATATAAAGTTGAGTTGGGCTGGGCTGGGTCTACTCGGGTCGAGCTAAAGTGACTTGAACCCATGCCTGACCCAAAAATTGATTGGGCAATGCATGTGAGGCCCAAGCCTGGCCCATTGGCCAAGCTATTAGGTTGAAGCCTGGCCACTTGTCAGGATAGGCTCGTTGGGTTAGGCGGGCTACTTGATCCATCACTTCATGGTAGGGTGACCCCTATTGGACAGGTTGGATGCGATGTATAGGGGTTGTTGGGCCTCACACGTAGAACTTATAGAAGGAGCCTACCTGTTGTACAATGATTTGCAGAGAAACGTGAGAGAGGTGTGTTTTAATGGAGGGAGGGGTTAATGCATTTAATATAGTTGTCAAAATAAGGATTAAACATTTAATTATTCTAGAAAAGCATAATCCTTAATTAATAGTCCTCTCTTAGTTTATTTTTAAGCAACCTTTGAATTAATCCTACAATTTTGATGTTATGTGCATTTTAAAGCACTCGCTTCTCTAGTCATTTCCTACACACACATGCGCGTGTGCATGCATGCGTGTGTGCACTAGTAAAATGCACATGAATTGCACATAGGAGGCTTTTAAATTGTTGAATCTTTTTTAGTATTATCAATTTGAGACCATTCATTTTCCTGGCCATTGATCGGATGGTGAGAATCACCTAAAAAATTGATTCTTGAGAGTTACTTAAAAAAAAAAAAAAAAACCTCCACACACCAAGCAATGGGGGAACAGGGCACACATTTATGGGGTCCAAGCAATTTATTGGGTCATTCCCATGTGGATACCATTGTAGGCTTGTTCATCAAATGGACTACTATATTAGAAGATTATCCATGTTTTCTTATCTATCCATTTACTTCACAAAATTTAGCAACCACTAGTTCATGGACCTGCGGGTTTTGATAGAATGAGGCTCTGCGTCATACCCATCATGATGGGGAGTTTCCCAACCTTTTGGTGGCACACATTTTGGAGATTTGGGCCATTCATCAGGTAGTGTAAGCTGTTGACATGCCCTTGACCAAAATTGATATTGGTCTGCTGATGAAGCAAATCACAATTGCATGGTACAAGAAGCAGTTGGAAATCCTACAGTCCATGTTCAACATACACATGTGACTCACTCGATTTGCGTACTACCCTGACTTCAGTAAATGTCATGTTTCAGAGCATGCTACTTAATGAAATGTCCAGATCAATCACACACGCCTGATAAAGTGGTTGGTACCAGCTCACATGGTAGATTTGATGTGGGCCTGCAATCTATCTAAACCCATGGATTGGTTGAGAAGGGTATCAACACGGTTGGACCCATATGGATGGCTTAGTTTCGGCACATGTCTGATATGATGGCACATGGATCGATACTCTTGCATGGGTTAGCGTAATTGGATTTTCATTCTAGCAATATGCACTTGCCATTAACGTGGGAAGAGGGGCAGGAAGACGTATCAGACTCTGAGTGAGATGAAGAGATCCTTCCCAACATGGATGCAATGCGTCACACATGTGAGAAAGATCTAGCATACATGTAACATAAAATCCAAACCATTGCACAACAGATGCATCATGCTCCAAAATTCTATCAGCTTAGAGGATCCTAGTAAAATTTGGCTTTTCTCAGTAGAACATGGATCATGTCATATTTCTCTTTTTAACCATCTATTTATAGCCTACAAATCGAAGGGTTTAGGTTTGTTTTACCAAGATCTCTTGGGTATGGTATGTACATAATAGCACGCAACAATCCAATAATTAAGATTCCTAATCATATGTCCCACTTGCAACAACTTAAATCCTGACTACACATCAAACTGTGTCCAGACCCTTGATTGAGAAAGCAAGCTTGAATAGTTGTTATTACCAAGGGTGGACCTCAAGCTAAAGAATAGAGGGGTTAAGAACTTTTCTGCGAATAGGATTTAACTCTGTGAGAAAGACGCTTGCTAGCTCATATGAACTCCTCATGTAGCACTCATGTACGAATATCCAGACCATCTAAATTGTGTGGCACATTGTGATGGAGAGCATATCTCTATAATTACCCTGGTGAAACAATCCTGAAAATCTAATTTAAGGCTACTAAATAGATAGTTACAAGCATAATAGTGAGTGGTCCAAATTTCTAGGGCAAAATAAGATAGTTATTATCATCTTCTCTTTTCGGTGTAATTTTTGAGTTATGCTCTATCAACTCGTTCAGCCATTTGGATGGTCTAGAATGTCATGCAACAATGCTGTGAATGTTGAAGAGTCACCATATTAAATGGTGGTTACCTATTGCAATAGTCTAGCCCATTTAAATGGTGGTTACCTATTGCACTATGTGTGTTCACATGTAGTGGCATGTAGATGGGTGCCATGTTCACATGTTGGGTTAGCCTTGAAGGTATGTTTACAAATGGACTGAAATCCTATACTACACCTGTTGTATGGAGCACATACCACACCCGAACTCTGTGGGCCCACCATGATATTTGTTGCCATCTGTGTCATAACATCAGATCAGCCCCTTTATTTTATTCCCTGGGCCAAAAATCATCCCTATCCACAACTCTGGTGGGCCACACCAAAAAGAATAATGGGAAGGGGAAACCAACCATAGGTTTTGCATGGGACTGCCATGATGTGTGTATTACATCCAACCTGTTAATCAGGTGTGCTTCACCATGGGAACTTGATACTACAAAAATCAGTCTTGAACAAAAACCCAGGTGTGCTACCCCTTGTGAACTTAGATGTTTTACACGTTATATTACATTTTTCTAGTTATGTCGCCAACCTTTAGTTTTGGATCTGCTAATTCTTGAGATGTATGGTTAAATATAGAAGGTGCACCTCATGGACAGAGTGATGTTACATGCATAACCATGTGGGGTCCACATAGCTCCGATGTTGCACACATATAACAGCTGTTGTAGAGGTTCTGCTCCGTCGTAATGAACAGATGTGTAGCAGTAAATCTTGCCTAGAAAATAGGTGCTATGCTCAGTCCACATGTCTGTAAGGCACCCATCTTCATGCTAAAATGTGTGCCATCAAGGCTTGCGTATACCAGATCTAAGCCATCCATCAGGTGAGTCCAAGTGTGAAGATACCTTGGCCAGAAAATCAGGCCATTCCCCTTGTTGTACCGCTCGCCTGTTTCCAAAATTGTGACTTGTGAACCATTTGAAGGGTGGACCAGCCTGATTTTTGGCTTAGATCATGCACGTTGAAGACTCAATTTGATGTACGGCTTGGATCTGTACTTCCAGATGCAACAAGGGTATTTTGGTCATGAAGAGTCTAGATCTAGATGGATATTGTGATCATCCACACTTCCTAAAATTGCAACGGGTTTTTGTGCCTTTAATACGAGTACAAATAAGAGTAAGGGCGGCACTAGTGTACCTTTCACACCGAGAGTGACATGGGTGGAACTTTCATGAGATCCACTTCTTCCATCAGTTAATCTAAACTCTGTTAATCTAAACGCTGCCCCATGTTCACCTTGGAACCCACAAATCATGACCACCTAGAACTCTGTTACCTGATGGCTATACGAAAACCCAGTTGTCAGTTAATCTAAACCCAGTCTGTAGTCAGGTAACATTTGTTGGTAGCCTAGCTATTCTAGGCTATAAATTAAAAAAAAAAAAGGGGGACGTGGAACTGGCTACGTAATGGCCATTTGGCCATTAATATAGGAACCCTCAATGGATGTGTTTTCCAGTTGGGGAGCCAGTAATTAAGTTACATGGTAAATCTAGTTTCTTGCGTATTTATTAATGATTCCAGTTGGGGAGCCAGTAATTAAGTTACATGGAAATCTAGTTTCTTATGTATTTATTAATGAAATTTTGATGACTTCTGGTAGCAAGTGTATAATTTTTTTTTTGAAGAGTGCAAGCATATAAATCTTGGGCATAGCAAAAAAAAAAAAAGGTGTACTGTAGCTAAGAGAACAATAGTTGGGCACTCCGTTTTTTTTTCATGGGGGAAATACAGGCGAGTGGAGTTTGGGCTATCAAGAAAACCTTCATTAGTTTCAAATAAATATGATTCTATTTCCTAAAGCTTGATCAGGTGTCTATGACATGTGGCATTATATGGATTCTATTGCTTGCAGATTTGCCTTAATTATAGTGTCCGAGATATTTGAAGTGACATGTTGGTGTGGGAGATTATTGAAGAAAATAGCTTCTCTAGTGCTTGGGGCTGTTATTTAAGATCTGACACTTGGAGCTTGTACAGTTATTTGCAATGGATCATTGGGCCTGAGTCCATGCAATAAGGCTAATAGGGCCCATCACATTTTTACTATTATAAATAAGAGTAGAGGGCTAGGGTTTCAATATACCCAAAGCATCTTATGTTCTGGCTATCTCTCTCACCCGTTTCTCTCATTGTTTCTCTCTTCCATCTTTCATTTCCTTCTTTCTTCTTCTCATTGTAGCTTCTCATAGGCCCTCAAGATTAGCACCATGGAGCCATTTAACATGGTATCAAAGCCAAAATTCTCATACTTTTCTTCTTTTTCTTTTAAGGGCCTGTTTGGATTTGCGGAAAGGGTGGGAAAGGAAATTATATTTCCCGAGAAACCTTATTTCCAAGAAAGGGTGGTAAAGGAAATACTATTTCTCATGTTTGTTTATCAACAATATTTTCTCGAGAAAATTGAGGTATTTTTTTCAAATCATATGTTTGACAAAATAAAATTCTCTGGAGAAATTCTTTTGGATGTAACTTCTTGTCTCAAAATATTTAGGATATAATTTGAGCCCCACTCTGAGGGCACTTGATCAACGACTTAGGTATGTTCATCATGTCCGTGTAGTTTCTTGTGGACAGGCCCACTTAAGTTGTGGATTGGACTGATTTTTTGTCCCAATGCCTAAAATTGAGGGATGATCCTGATGTATGTAGTGCATTTGACATAGGATGTGGCAATGACCCTTCCATTCCATGTCCTACTAGTTGGTGTTGGAAAAGATTTGAGGGCCGCACCATGATGTGTGTGTTTTATCCACATCGTCCATCCATTTTTCCAACTCATTTTAGGACATTGGTACAAAAATGAAGCATATCCAAACCTCAGGTGGACCATACTATGGGAAACAATGGTGGTTGAATGCCCACCATTAAAAACTTTCTAGGGCCCACCTAATTGTTTAGTTGCCATCCAACTTGTTGATTAGGTCACATAGGCCTATACGAAGGGAAAACACAAATATCAGCTTGATCCAAAACTTCGGTGGCCCCAAAGAAGTTTTTAACGGAGGCATTCAATCACCACAGTTTACTATAGTGTGGTCCACTCGATATTTTTATCTACATCATTTTTGGGCTCATGCCTTGAAATAATCTTTCGAAATTGATACACTGCGTGGATAAAAAATATACATCATGGTAGACCCCACAAAGTTCCTGACAGGACCATCCGTCTCTAGCCATGTGCTGGTGGGGTAGCACCTAATCCGCGTCTCATGGCCCCGGCCTCACCCACAATGGTGTTGCCTTTACCGTGGTGCCCACCTTGATGTTATTCTATATCCACACCATCCATATGTTTTTAAGATCATTTTAGAGCACGATCCCAAATATGAAACAGATCAAAATCTCAGGTGGACCATACCATAGGAAACAGTGGTGATTGATCATTAAAAACTTCTCTTAGGCCACAAAAGTTTTGCATCATGGAGATATTTGTTTTTTATTTTTATCTTCATCCAAGATTGTGTGACCTTATCAACAGTTTGGATGGAAAATATATATTATTGAAACATTACGGTGGGCCTTAGGAATTTTTTAATGGTGGGGCATTTGATCACCACTATTTCTTATAGTATGGTCCACCCGAGACTTGGATCTACTTCATTTTTGGGTTTATGCATTAAAATGATCTGAAAAAATGAATGGACGGCGTGGATATAGGATACATACATCAAAGTGGGCCCATGGGAAGGGCTACTTCGTCTTGGGTGAGACGGTGGACACACTTCATCCGTGCGGGGAGAAAACCTTATTTCTCAAGGTTCTGGGAGTGAAATTTTTCAGAGAAATATTGGAGAAATTTTCCTGCTTCGGAACGTCGATTTCCCACTGTTTCCTACCTATTCGGCTTCCCAAACAGCAAGAAAAAGGGTTTCATGAGAAACCCTCTTTCTTTTCCTTCGATTTCATCGTATCCAAATAGGGCATAAGGTTTCTTATTCTTCTTCTACAGTTTCTTCTTTTCTCTTCAAATTTTTTTTACTCTCGCTCTCACAGGCTCGCCCATCTCTCTCATTGTTTCTCTCTTCCATCTTTCTTTTCCTTCTTTCTTCTTCTCATTGTAGCTTCTCATAGCCCCTTAAGATTAGCACCATGTAGCCATTTAACATGGTATCAAAGCCAAAATTCTCATACTTCTTCTTCTTCTAGGGTTTATTCTTTTCTCGTCAAACTTTTTTTTCTTGTTGAACAGTTACATGGTGGTAATTTTGAGGGCTTATGAGAAGCTACAATGAGGAGATAGGAGAAAAAAGATGGAAGAGAGAAACAATGAGAGAGAGAGCAAGAACATGAGATGCTTAGGGTAGATTGAAATTCTAGTCCTCTACTCTTATTTATAATAGTAAAACGTAAATGGGTCCTATGGGCCTCATTGTATTGACTTGGGCCCAGTGGGCCTTATTTAATTATCAACCTTTTAACACTTCCCTTCAAGCTAGAGCATCCTAATGAGGCCCAACTTGGAACAAGGGCTAATATAATTAAACTTAAGAAAGATAAGTTTTTCTCTAACATCTTCCCTCAAAACACAAGGTGCTTTGAAAAGATGAACTTGAGTTTGGAGAGGCACATAAAAGATGTCTTAAAAGCAGAAAAAAGTAGCGTGGCTGCGACGATGAGTAGTGCTGGCTGTGATGAGAGATGTGTGAGCGAATGAGAAGTGCAGGCAATAAGACGACCAATAACTTCAGACGAACAGGCACTTCTGCAACTTCAGTGATGTGAGCCACCAGAACAACTATCTGACACAAACGAGTCTGGATTAACTATCCAGCTCAACCAATGCTGGGCCAACTGCCCAACACAATCATAAGTTCGGAACAAATAAAAATGGACCAACTGTCTTAATATAAACAAACGAGTCTAGATCAACTATCCAACTCAACCAAGGCTGGGCTTATTGCCCTACTCAATATAAGTCCGGACAACTTCCAGAACAAATAAGAATGGACCAACTATCCAATATAAACAAACGAGTCTTCATTATTATTAATCTATTGTCTACAGTGGAATGGTGCAGCTGGTTATGATGCATACTCCTGGGATAAAACCTGGGTTCTACTCCTAGCAAGGATCTGTTGCTCGAATAGCTCAACAGGTTATGGATGCCTACTCTTGGGCCCCCCGATGTGGGGCCCAACCATTAAATTATTATTATTATTATTGTATTAAGTAAATAGTCTTTTAACTACCTCTAGGAGGCAGTAAGTGGTCGTAGGCTCATAGCCTGTTTGTATATTTGAGTCAAGCCTATTTTAGTAGCTTATACTTCAAATCTAGTTGACCACGCACCACAGAACTTAATGACACTGCTTTGCGATCGAAAGCTGGCCATGATGTTTGGGAAACTTTTAGTACTTCCATTCGCCTTTTGACATTCATTTCTGCACTGCTAGCGCTTGAAATATATTACTTTAGCATTTAATTGATTGCTACGCAGATCTGTTATCAGTGGAGAAGATGCCATTGAAATATTTTATTGGAGAAATTTATGGAGGAAATTCCCTGCGGAGCACAACATCTGTTGGAAATGAGAAAAAACGACAAAGAGTTTATAATACTATGTTCCATGTGCCATGGAGGTGTGAGCTGGTAATAACTTATCTCCTTTTCAACAGCGTAGTATGTGTATCTTAGTTTTGAATGCATTTCCCATTACATATCATCTATAACACAAGATTCACCTCCTCTCTTTAGATGCAGGACAAGAATTGTTTGTCTATATTACCTGTTGTTTCATCAGAAACTTCAAGAACTTGTTAGTGATTAAGTGCATTTGCTCAGCTGATGTAGGATTGAGCCTCATGCCTAGGCAGTTAATACATAAGGGTTGTTATGATAGTTATGCAGAAACCCCTATTGGGCTCCTGGTCATGCCATCAGAAATCATCACAGTATGTCTACAAGGAAAACATTTCCAAAATAAATGGATGAAAATGAAACATGTTTCCTAATTCTATGAAACACTTTTACTGAAAATGACACACCTACTTTGAGCAAACAAGTTTCACATCGCAGCATTGTATGTATATATACAATTTTCTTTATTTAATTAATTTTTTTAAGAGGTATACTTTATGGTAAATATATTCAATTGAATGCATATGAAGTTCATGATATATTTGTACACCCGTGTTCTAATCTTTAGAATTTACAAAGAGGAGATGAGAGGTCAGTGGGAGTTGGAGCTTTGGGCATTGCTGGGGTTGGTAAAGAACGAAAAAACAGACAAAAAGGAAAAAAAAAGGAAGAATGAAAGAGTGTATTAGATGAGGACCTCCAGAGGACATGCATCTTTTGAAATTATTGGAGTGGAACTGGTGTCTACATTGAACTCTTCATTGCAACATTGTTTTTCTGTGGCAGTTTTTTCTATCGCTATATTATCCTGTGCAAAGGAGTGTCTGATATTTGTATAATTCTTGCAGCTTATTGATGTTGGATTTTTTGTCTGTTTGGATTCGTTTCTGTCGTTGCTAACTATCATGCCAGCAAGGATTGTGATGACCCTTTGGAGATTTCTGAACATCAGGTGAAACCTCAATCTTTCAATAGTTCTTGGTTTCATGCAATTAATCATTCTTCAATGAAGTCTGCATGGGGATAAGATTAGTTCATATATTGATAAAGGTTAATGGTGTGTAATAATATTGTCATTTACTGATTCAGCTTTCTGTAAGGGGCTGTTTGTTTTTCAGGAATTACCTGTAAATTCCTGTTTGGAACGCAATAATGCTAAAACTGGGAAACAAGGAAGGACAATAGGCGTAAAATCTGTGGGGCCCACCTGTATGTATGCTTCTGATCTATGCCATCCATCCATTTTACCTGTTCATTTTAGGGCATGAGCCTAAAAATGAGGCAGATCCAAAGCTCAAGTGGACCACTCCACTGGAAACGGGAATTTAACCCCTACCTTTGAAAACTTCTTGGGGGCCACAAAAGGTTTTGGTTCAAGCTGATATTTGTGTTTACCCTTCATCCATGTCTATGTGACCTTATTAACAGGTTGGATGACTGATACACATCCCTGTGGGCCCCAAGCTCATTTCAAATTTCAATGGTGGACGTCATTATCCCCCTGTTTCCTGTGGTGGGGTCCACTTGAGCTTATAATCTGCCTCATATTTGGGCTCATGCCCCAAAATGAGTTGGTAAAACAGATGGACGGCATGGATCAGACACATACATCACAGTGGGCACACATATTTAATGGGATGAGATCTCTGTTAGAATACATGCATGCAATCATGGTTTTCAGGGGGTAATTACAAAGACTATTTACCTCTCTTTCAAACGTGGGTGAGAGTTAATCATTACTCATTTACAATGTAAAAGGAAAAACAAACAGCCCCTAAATATCATTTGGATGTGTGCCTTATTTGGATAGCTTCGTGCATTTTCTTCCAGCCATCAGCAGCAATGAAGTAGCTACTGAACAAATAAATGTAGAAATGAGTGTTGTTGGCTGTGTGCCTTTTCCTAGCCTTGTGTGCTGTCACCATGACATGTTTGCAATAGTTTCACCAAGCAGGCTTTTGAGTTGGAAGAATTCTAGAATTTTACTTTCAGGAAAGAAAAAAATCACATTTTATGTGGATGTTCTAGCTTTATGGTCTACCATAAAAAGCATGGATCAATGTTACCTAAATTGTCAACATCCCTACGTTTTCTGTTCCAAATTTGGCACTCTGGATTATGAGACATTTGAATCCAGATTGCTATTTTGCTGAGCCAAAACTATGGTTCTATATTCCTAGTGTAGATAAACTTGTAATGTCATTCTACATGCAGAACATAGAGATTTGTAAGGGGATATAAGCCTTACTCCAACCTAAGCAAACAAGCTATCGACCACAAACAAAAAGAGGTGCAAGCTGCTGTGCTCTAGAGAAAATTATAAACTCAAGAGAAGCGAAGATTTGGAAGGCCTGTGTGGTCCCAAAAAACTGCGAGATTTGTATGTGAGAGTTTGAGATCAATCCACGAGAGCAAATAGGTTATGCAAGATTTGTAGAGACAGGCCACAGTGGAGAAGCAGAGCACGATCACGACCAACAGATTGCAACCCAGATTAGGAGACGGTGTTGGCATACGAGCAGGGGAACGGTGTTGGGGACGGGGTTGGGTGAGGCAGGCCAGTGATACACGGCTGGCTTTGGAAGAGGTTCTAGTAGAGAAACAGAATTTACCATGAACAGTTCTAAGAACTGCTAGCTCTATGTTGCCTTGTGCCGTTGCGCGTATTTAAAAGATGTGCATCTTTTCCTTGTTTATTTCTCGGGGCCAATCAATAGACTAGCAGTGGATCGCAACTCAGCAGGGCCGGGCTGGGCCGAAGCATGTCCAAGTCCAGCTCATGAGAACCAGCCAGGGGCATGTCCAAGTCCAGCTAATGAGACCTAAGACTTGGCCCTGGACCTAAGACTCAGGTTGTCTTCTCCTATACTTCCTCTTCCTCTTCTTCTTCCTCTTCTTCTTCCTCCTCCTCCTCCTCCTCCTCTTCTTCCTTGTCCTCTTCTGTCTTCCTCTTCTTCTTCGTCTTTTTCTTCCTCCTCTGCTTCTCATTTTTCTTATTCTTCTTCCTCTCCTTCCTCTCCTTCCTCTTCCTCTTCCTCTCCCTCTCCTCCCCTTCTTCTTCTGCCAAGGCCAGCCCTGCCTGGTAGAAATCCGATCACCAGCCCCTGTTTCTTCAATATCTGGCCACTATGATCTGATTACCTGATTACTTGGTAGTTGGCAGTCTGTGAGAAGTTGAAGAATGCCTGTTTCTTTACTCTCCAGTATCTGTGATTAGATTACCTGATCACCTGTTTCTGCATTCTCTCTGGTTAGTTTGCTTCTGTTTCCATGAGGGTGCAATGTAAAATTAAATTCCTGTCCTGGCTATGTTCCAGATTCCTCGTTCTCGATCCTACAAACACTTTTCATTTAGTTTTATATATGGCTTTGCCACCATGCTATCTGATGTATTTGAGAATCAGTTGGAGTAAATTAATTACCAATAATCTTTCAAAATGCACGTGCAGGAATAAAATGAGAAGATAATTACCCCCTGAACCAAAAAAGAAGAAGAAAGAAAAGGATCTGATGCCTTTTAAATAGAATTCATCTTAGGAATTTTCAATACAAATAAATAATCATAACTTTCCTGGCATAAGAGCTATGCCCATACATAAAGGCGTGTATAGTCCCCCTTACAATTTCTTAAGTATTTCCTGGTTCTTTGCAATTTGGATTTTCTAAAATCAATAAAGATGAAATAACGACTAGTTGTAAGACCTTTTGGATTACTAAAAATACCATGATCATGTGTATACGGCTGTATGCAGAGCTAGCAGCCAGTTGAGAGTTTTCTTCTACAATGTAGGTGTAACTAGGAAATAATTCTAATTGGTTATGCTGTGTATAAAACATTGGGGCTGAATACACTGCAGTATGGTTGTGTATACAGCTCTGTACAACAGTACAGTCGTATATATGTTGCTTTATGCACAGTCATATGGTGTATCCTTCATACAACACCATATGCATGCAATTTTGTATTATGTTAACTGTTCTGAGTAGATGGGCCACTGCAATCTGGTGCAATCCACTTTTGGTCACCTCACCCGAGGCCTGGAGTGTGACTGCATCACTTTCCTTAATTGACTTAGAAAATGTTTCAAGTTGACCTAACAATGTTTGTGGCAGGCAGTTCCAGAGGCCATGTGCAGCAGAATTGTCTGATTTTGGCTGTTTCGTCATATTGGCTTGTGGAGTGGCCCTTTTACAGTTAATAGGTGGAGTATTTTAAGCTGTTGGTCTGTATTAAAATTGTCTCATCTTCTCCATTACCCATTGACCTCTTATAGAAATCAACTAGGTATCCGATGGCAGGGAAATTCACTGGTCTGGTTTAATTTACTGACAAAAGTTCTTTGGATTCCTTTTTGCATCAGATATCAGCCTGATATATCACTTTATTCGTGGACAAGGAACGATCAAACTCTATGTAGTGTATAATGTCTTAGAGGTGAGAAACTTGATTCTGTGACTTCGTCAATTTGTGTTTGCTGATTGACATTGAACATTGGTGATGGCACTAGGCATTTGTTTGAACTGATCTTGGTTCCTCCATGACAGATATTTGATAAGCTCTGTCAATCATTTGGTGGAGATGTTTTGCAAGTTCTGTTCAATTCTGCAGAGGGAGTTGCAAGTTGTCCGCCAGAAAATTTGACATTTGAGCTGATGAGATTTCTACTTGATCAAACAATAGCTATCATTGCATTTAATATCCTTGTCCTAGCACATGGCAGTGTTCTTTATTGAGGTTAGCTGGAGAGGCTTCGGAGCCTCTTTGGAGACGGAGACTTGTTTCTCGCTAGCATCTCTTACTTGAAGTTCACCTAAACCCATTGGAACTGTTAATTTAGTGAGCTGCTGCATGAAGGGGCTACAGCTGAAATACTGCAGCGATTGGACCATATTATTTATTGCATTAGGGGCCTGGAAATGGATTGTTAAGAAAAACTTGAGCCAAAATAACAAAATATATACTTTCAATGGGCAGATTTGCACCAATCAGACGACTCAAATTCAAATCATCATATTTTTAAGCTATGGGCTCCCTGCATGGTGACCCACCTGATCAACAGTTTTGATTGTACTGGACATCTAACATTTGCCACATGTACCCTGGAGAAGGCAGAGATAAGCAAGCATTCATCTCCAAGAGGCTCATGATTCTATATGGAAAACCTCATGTTTCTGTTGTCATTTAATTAATTTGCTTGATTTCCTTAGCTTGCCATACGTTTGCATTCAATCGTCTTGTTAGCTCAGGGAATTACTCTATCTACTTGCATTGTCTCACATAATAATGGTCTTCTGGCTATGCTGGTGTCAAATAATTTTTCTGAGATCAAAAGCAATGTTTTTAAACGTGTCAGCAAGGAAAACCTTCACAGTATGGTTTACTCTGGTAAGTCCGCTATCTCTTCATTTTCTCATTCTTTGTAATTTAAAGATAGATATAGGAGTATTCTACTGTTTCTCATCCCTTGAAGATTTTGGATGTTAATTGATGTCATCATCATCATCTAAGCCTCATCCCAACTATTTGTGGTCGGCTACATAAATCTTATTCCAGCATTCCACTCTTTCAAGGGCCATAACTTTTTTTTTTTCTTTTTTGAAAGATGATGAATTTTTATTAAAAAAAAAAACACAAAAAACAAACAAAAACGAGGGAGCAAGGGCACCGAGACAGCGGCCATAACTTCAGTCAGGCTTTTACCAAATCTTTTCTTACCGACTCCACTCATGTCGTCCTTTTGGGCCTTCTCCTTGCTCTTTAGAGCCTTCAACCTGCACCGACCCACTCCTTGTAGCCGGCACAGTTCTGTCTCTGTTGCACATGAACAAACCATCTAAGTTTACTTTGTCTCATCTTATTACCTATTGATGCCACTCCGAAGTTCCCTCAAATGCATTCATTTCTAACTCTTATGTTTCCTCATCTTGCTGCTCATCCATATGAACACCCTCATTTCGGCTACACTCATCTTATGAAGAAGTTTTTCCTTAACCGCCCAACATACTATCCCATAAAGTATGGCTGGTCTTATAGCTATTGTATAAAATTCCCCCCTTTAGTTTTAAGTGGTACACGATAATCACATAAAACTCTAGAGACACATATCCATTTCTCCCACCCCACTCGCATTTTATGGGCAACATCCTTCTCAATCTCTCCACTAGTGAATTATTGGCCCAAGATATTGAGAGTGGTCATTTTGGTAAACTTCTTGGTCAACTATCTTAAGTAGTTTTAGTCCCATTAGTTTTAAATCCTTCAGATTCTAAAGCACTTCTCCATAAATCTAGTCATTAGGATTGTATTTTACTATATACACCCATGATGCAGGACATAATGATCTAACCTAATATGATGCCATGAAATTAAAAGACAGATTAACTAGAGCAATGGAACGACAAAATAAAGCTAATTTACCAAAATTCAGAAATTTCAGATTCATGACATGTCTAAATTCAAGCCTATGACAATCTTGCAATGCGAATCTCATAAATTACTAATTAATTGGGACCTATGGGAGATAGAACTCCCATATTAAGCATAGGGTTAAATTTGAATTCAATAGAAATCATGTGTCTTGTAAGAGTTTTAATTGTTAGGGTTGTTGAAGGCTAGTGAATGTGGAAAATGAGTTTGGGGTATCTAGGCTTAGAGGAATTAGGGTTTGGAACATTAGGGTTGAGGTTTTGAGATGTTTCGGGTTAGGATTTTAGATTTTGGGTTTAAGGGATTTATGATTTAGGGTTTTTAGAATTGGGAGTATGGGTTTCAGGTTATGGGAATTATGGATTTATGATTTGGCCAAGGGATTTTTAGATTGGATATCCAAGGTTTTGATAATCAAAGGGTGGAGAATTAGGATTTTGAAAATTAGGGTTTGTGGATTAGGGTTAGGATTTGGATGGGTTAAAGGTTTGATTGAATGTTGGTTCTAGGGAGACAAGAAAAATCAAAGAAGAGAGATTGAGGAAAGTAGAGAAATAGAAGAAAAGAGAAGAAGGAAGATAATATCTTGATGAGAAGAGAAAAGTAGAAAAAGATAATTAGGGAATCGCTCCTCGTGGCTTCACACCACCATTCTAATCATATGATGAAATTTCGCTCAATCTCAAAGCAAAAGGAGAGAATTCTCTTTCATTCATAACATGCATTATGTCTAGGGTTGGGGCATCCAACCCTTTATAGTATCAGAAAAGACCTTTTATAAGAAGGCGTTCTCAGATAAAATTCTCAACATAAAGACGCTTAATAAATTAAAAGTTATTCCTAACTCCCTAATCTCAACACAAATATGAATTATACAAAAAATAACGAAACACGTAAATAAGCTAAGCAACTAAACTATTTCATGGCCTATGGGGGTCCACGATCAAGATGTCTGATGATGATGATCCAACGGTTCGATCATTGTGTCCACTCGATCCAACGGTCCGATGTATCCATCAAGCTCTTATATGCAGCCCACGTGCATCTTCCCTGGTGTGGGGTCCTCAAAGATGCACGGACATGCATGCTGGGTCTTCGACGTGGCTAGGAATGTGAATTGGGCCAAGTGTACCCCATGTAATGGCTGTCTAGTCATAAGGAGATTGACTCAGCCCTCCTCTAGTATAGTGCTCGGATGTCCTCATCAACCCATCTTCACTCAACTTAATGCTTGCGAGCAAGTAATTCGTCTAATGTCTAAGTTTGGTTATGATAGAATGCAACCATCTCTTCTTCTATTGCTCATTTCCATCCATCACAACGCAGAGCCTCTTCGAAAGAACGACGAATAGAAAGTTGACTATTGTTGGATTCAATTCGGGTGTCCCTAAATGCTTCTATGATGGCACTTTGAGCATCCTGATTCCCGACTTACAATTTGTGGATGATAGCATTATCTTTTGTGAAGCCTCAACTCTCCAAGGGGAAGCATTAAAACCATTTTGAGTTGGAATCAAGTAGAACAGGGTTAGGTGCTTTCTTCTCTCTTGGTTTGTAAATCAGCCTCACTCCTTGTGAATTACCTTGGCTTACCTCTTAGTTACATTGGAATTGGCATTCGAGGTCCTTAGTTACATTGGAATGGGCATTCGAGAATAAGTTGGCGATGTGGAAGAGGTTCTATCTCTTGCTCGGCTTGTATTACTCTAATGAAGTCCCCATCCTCTCTAAGTCACATCTCCTTTTTCAAAATCCCCGCCAAGTGGCGAATAAATTAGAAAAGATTCAAGTAGACATTTTGTGAGAGGTTTGCAATCATGATCATGAATTTCGTCAAGATAGGAAGATGTTAAAAAAGGCAAAGGAAGAAGGTTCGATTGACATTGGTAGAATTAAGGAAGCGAATTGGCGCTTGTAGCAAAGTGGTGATGGAGATTCAACAAAATGCTCCTTAGAGAAGGTTATTACTAAGAAATATGGGAGTACTGAGATGGGTTGGTCTCCAGGTGTGCTGATAAGGGGGAATATGTCTTTCATTTGGAAAGCCATTCCAAAATCTGATGATATAATAAAAAGGGAGTTGGCCAAATTTTCTTAAGGGGAGTGAGATCCCCGCCCTCGCTAATAGGTTCCTTGGTGTCATAGATCGGACATTTGTAGGAGACTAATTAGGGACTTGTCAATTTGTACTCTTCTTATACACCAGGGGATATGTATTAAGTATAGTGTTAGGGTTGGCCCTAGCCCAATACTAATTCCTTTAGCCTTGGCCTAGCCTGGACCGAGCCCTAATTAGGATAAAAAGGCCTTGGCCCTAGCCTTGCCAGTTCTAGTTGGTAAAGAGTCAAGTGATCAAGAATCTAAAATAGGATTGTTTTGAGATTTTTTTTTATCCATCCACAATAAATTCTACATATAAACAGTTTTTGATATTTGAATCATGACCTGAGATCCAATTAGTCGTTAAATTACACATGTATGTTAAATGGGAAACATTTACAAGTGTCTTTAAACCATTAAAACAATGGTAGCAAACTTATTGATTGGATCAAGCCAACGAACCAAACCAGTCTAGGCCATTCATTATTGTCCCTAGTCTAGCTTTGCTCGAGCATCGGGCCTAGATTTTAGGCTCTGGCCTGGTCCTTGGGCCATGTTTAAAGGCCCAAGCCTAGGTCCAATAAGGTAGATTCGTCCAGGCAGTGGGCCGGGCAGCCCGGCCCATTGCCATCCCTATATAATGTATTTTAGAGAATTCTAGGTCTCCAGATATCAGAATGAATTATTGTAAACATTTTTTCTGAACGATGTTTAACAATAGGGGATGAAGTTCTATCATGTTTACTCAACTAACATGTTTCACATCTAGAGGGGACATCACCCATTTTATTCATTTGAGAAACAAAAAATTGTAAAGTTCTAGCAGACACATGTCCTAGTCTGCATGCCAAATAGCAACAAACTCTTTCTTTGACTCTAAACTACATGACTTAGAAACAAACGAACGAGATGTAGTGGAAGCACCAGCAATAGAAAGCTCCCCCTGATGCAGAAAGTAGAGATCACTACGTTCATACCCTACACCAATAGTCCTCTTCGTACTCGAGTCTTGAAAAACACAAGAAGATGGAAAGAAAGTCACATTGCAATTTAAAAGTCTAGTAAGATGACTAACAAATATCAAATTTGCATTGAACTTAGGAATGTACAAAATATTAGACAAGGTGAGGGAAGGAGAAACTAAAACAGAGCCAACAAATTCAACCGGGGTAGAATTCTCATCAGTGAGATGAGCTAAACAACTACAAGAAGTGGTGGAAGGGAGAAGGCAACTGTGCGTATTGGTCATATGATCAGATTGCCTAGAATCTATAATCCAGGTGGCAGGAGTAGAGGAAGCATAGAGTGCAGTACCTGTTGTAACAACGAAAGAAGTGGTAGATGGTTGTGTGGCGAAGAAGATGCAGGTGTGACTGACTAAGACTGAAGTGATTGAAAACGCTAAAGCTCCATCACAGTTTCCCTAGTCTTAGTAACGGACTCGGTATGAATGGAGATGTTTGTAGGAAGAGTGCCACAGGTATTAGATGCATTTCCATTGTCATCACAAGTTGCGACGTGAGCAGTAGGGCGCCCATGTAGCTTGAAACATTGTTCTCGGGTATGTCCTGAACGATTGTAAAACGTACATAAAAATCTTCCACGACCTCTGTCACGTCCTCTAGTTGAGGACCCTTAGGTATTCAAACCACCACTCATGTTGCCAGGTGGAACAATAGTAGAGATAAAGGTTGTCCTCTCCCGTGTCATGTTTGGAGTTGACATAACTTGCCTGTGGGCTCCCTCTGAATGAACTAACAGAGTTTGCCACCTGGAGCTTAGGAAAGTGATTTGTGGCGACAAATTAAGTCCTCAATGCCTCATACTCATTGTTCAATCCGGCTAGGAACTTGTAAGTCTTGGCTTCATCTTCCCGAGACTTCACAATTTCAGCACTACGACCAATGTTGTCGGATCGCATGCATATACGATCATGTGTCGTCGCATATGCTTGTGCGCATATGCGATCGCACAATCGCATATTTGTTTTAATTTTTTTCGAAAAATTAAAAAAAAAATCAGAAAATAGGAGAAATTAAGAAAAAGTGAAAAAAAAATATAAAAAAGTAGGGGAAACTTTCATAAGTTAATAGATAACTAATTTTACATGTTTAAAATACATTTGAGTGAAATAAAATCAATTAAATAATGAATTAAACATCATGTCATCAACAATATATTTAACAAATAACAATTAAATTAACACTTAGTAAGTACTAACTGAGAACTAAGAGGTAACAAAAGTAACTAAACAAAATAGAGACTTGAAACTTGAAACTTGAAAGAAGTTGGAGCTTGGGCCTTGGAGACTTGGAACTTGAAAGTACTTGAAAGATGGATAATGAAATTATGTAAAAGAGAATGAGAGAATTGAGACTTTGAAAGTTTGAAAGTGTATGAGAGTAGAAAGAGAGTTTAAGTGCATTTAGAATGCAAATAGGGGGTATGAAGGCTAGATTTTGAAAAAAATAATAAGCAGAAAACGTTAAAAAAAGCGGTCAGATTTATGACCGTTGGGCAAATATGCCATTGCATATGCTATATGTGATCGCATATTGTCGCATATTTAATATACGCGATCGTATATTTGCATAGATCGCATATGCCATGACTGCATATGCGATCTGTCAAAAAATATGCACATATGTGATCGTATGTTCGCATGTGCGACTGCACATTACAACATTGACTAAGATTATCTGGGAGTTCACTGAGAGGTTGCAAATGACTTAGTTCTTCCCAACGGCTCTTCAAGGCCCCAAAGTACTCAGTAATGGATAGACGCTTTTGCGTGAGTGAATACAGCTTTGTATTTAACTGGAAAACGCAAGTCTTATTCGAGACTGTTCGATAAGTATCATTGAGGGATTTCCATAAATTAGCTACAGTTTCAAAGAAGAAATACCCAAAAGCAATGCTGGGTTCCATTGAATTAAGCAACTAGCCCATAACTATGGCGTTGGATGACTCCTATGTATCAGATGAAGATGAAGGTCGTTTTGCCATTCTAGTGAGATATCCAAGCTTCTCCTTGCCAATTATATACATCCGGACAGCCCGAGACTAAAGAAGAAAGTTACTTTCATTAAATTTGGTAGAAGTAATTGAAAGAGGTCTCTCAAGGCCATGTCCAATCAGCTTAAAATCCATAAATATGGAGAAAAAAGGAAAGCGAGGAGAAATACCAACAACAGCTGGAAACGAAGATTAAAGAGTGTAGGGGCATATACTGTACACCTGGTGTATGTGCTGGGCGTAAAAAACCCCAACAAACTGTACAGCTGGCCCCCATTTTGATTAAAAAAACCCATCTACGCTGTTTGATCCCCCACAAAACTGATTTCTTTATGTATGGCAGTAGAAAACGATCCATATGCAACTGATTTTGCAAATAAAAAACCACTGATTCGAAAGAAATCTAGAAAATGGGTCAATTTGGCGATTTTTCTGAAAAATACCAGAAAAATCATAAAAAATCTGAATCTTCTTCAAAAAATTCTAGAAAAATGACCATAAATCTCCTTACATGATTCTACACCATGAGTTAATCCCGACACAAACCGAGCTGTACGGACGTTGGGTTGTTGACATCAGCCGTACGGACACTAATGTTAGCACGCGGCTTCCTCAAAAACTTGTCAAATCCTCCCCCCCCCTCCCTTGCTTTGAAGAGAATGAGCATATTGATATTAGTCATGTACAGGTTGGACCGATCAAGTCTTTGATACCATGAAGAGAATGAGAAACCAAGAAGAAGAATGTAAGAGAAGATGGAAAAAGAGAGAGAAAATGTGTGTTCTCCCCTTGAATCTTATTCCACATATATGTGCCCCTTATTACATCATAACAACCCACAAATGCCATATTTGCAAATAAGTCGAAACATACTTTATTACAGAAAAGACCCTACTTCACTAATATTCCAACACTATCATGGAAAACTAGGTTAGAGTTGATATGAATTACAACAGGAGGTAAAGGTGGGCTTGATGAGATCACTGGAGCAGTGCTTGGTGGTAGGAGCAAGGAGAGGTTTGGAAATAGGAGTTGGCCCAATGCATTCCATAGACATCCATATCAATTTGAAATGGAATGAAGGTGTCGGAACAAGTATATGGCGATAATGCTAGGGACTTTTTTGGAGCAAAGAAACAAAGTAAGCCAAGGCACTTGCATGATAATGATTTGGATATATATGCAATGAATTTGATTCATGTCAACAAAATTTTTCAAAAAGAAAAACTTGACCAGGAATTTAGAGAACCCCATAGATATAGGCACTTGACCTAATGATGTAGCTTGTCTCACTGACATCACTGTAGCTTATGTTTGTAGCTTTTCTGAACCACAGCTGGCTCTTTTTCTTTTCTCATTTCCTTTTTGTTTTCCCTTCTCTTTTTGTATGTTGTAGCCTTTTCTCCTGGTTTCACCATGCCTACTATGCTATATTGTTAATGACCAGACACGGTGGAGAGGTTCCACATCACAGCATTCGTCTTATTCGTGCTAGCCCAAAATATTTTGGAGGCTGAAGGGCCCTGGTTTGGGAGTTTCCTTTTTGTAAGTTTGTTGCATTTCTGAACATGGTTTTCTTTCTACAGAATGATTCAATTTCCAATCCAACACTTGAGAAGTGCAGATACTGATTGCTTGTATGTTTGTTCCACCTTAGAATGCCCTCATGGTTTACATGTGTGAAACGTTTGTTGACGTAATCAAGCATTCATTCCTTGCAAAATTCAATGAAATGAAGCCTGTAGCATATTCTGAGTTTCTGGAAGCCCTCTGCAAACAGGTAATCTGCTGACCTATCTCCATTTGGTTTTTTACCAACACCTTGAGCAATCGAGTATTTGATAACAGCTGTGGGGGGATTCGATAGCCTTCACCTTGTCGGTGAGGTTTGCTGACCTTCACTAGGACTTCTCAATGATGGTGCTCGATTCGTGCCATCCATTAAACGGCCACCTCTTATATAAAACCCCCTGAAAACTTAGTTGCATGCATCTTCTACCGAGGTGCTGCTCCCAGTTCAAATCACACTTTGGACTCACACACTGTCTCCTGCTTCCTAGTTTATACTTGCTAACATTTAGAAACAAAAGTGACACTTTTTGCAAGTCGCAACTATAGCTCAAAACCCGTATTGATTGGATGATCTGTAACCATGCAAGGCGTCTCCTACAAATTACAATACCCATTAATTGGATGCTCAATACAACTTTAGTAGCAGTTAAGTTTCTCTACCATCCCATTAATGGATATTGTAGATGACCCTCTGGATGTCCAGGTCATCCAATCGACTTGGTTTTTGCACAGTGGTCTATGCGAGAGATAGCCACTCTAATGGATGGCCTGAATCGATGAGCACTGTCAGCAATGTGTCAGTGAAGGTTTACACACTTCACCCACGGTTGAGGTTCAGAAAGTGCATCTGCAGAGATGATCTTGAAACCCGAGCCTTCGTTAGATTCATATGCACCGGACCACAATTTTCCTTGAAACCTGAGAGGAAATTAATACTATTTAACATTCAATCATTTGCTCGGCCCAAAAAACTGTACATATAGGGTCCATATTTTGATGATCAGGACTGTTCATATGGTGGGCCTGTTGGTGGATGTTAGATGCCCCAAATAGCATCATTTGATGACCCTATGTGTCCAATTGGGGCTTTGAAATATGAGGCATTAGCTGTAATTTTCTGTTTTTCGCTGATTATTAGGATCATCTGATAGTGGAGAAATTAGGCCCATCCCCTAATGGGGGTGTCCACCAGTTGCTGGGCAGAGCAGATAAAAATGCCTGTTCTTTTGATTTTGCATCTTTTAATACCTTTCTCCAAAAACCTGATAGAAGTTTTGTGATTCCGTGGTTGGAAAAAAAATCACCATTTCACAATGGCATTCCTGTGTCTTGTTATAAAGAAGAAGACCATCAATTGGTCATGTAAACCATTTATCATCCTGTTGATTCATTTAGTTTTGCTGTTGGTTTTCCCCATTTGCAGACTCTGGGTACTCAGTCAGAGGATAGCCAGACAACCCTAACTTTCATTCCTCTAGCACCGGCATGTGTGGTATGCACTGTTGAAAATCTTTCGAAGTGTTTTAAATCTGTTAAATGAGGACGTATCATCGGGGGCCTTGGCTATACACATCTATCCAGTGTGTATCTGTAGTGCATCAGCACCGATCTATTGTGCCCCAGGATTCTCAAATTAGAGCTTGGGATGACGGTACACTGATTAGGATCTTGAGGCATGATGGATGGTAGCTGTGACTATACACACTGAATATGGTGTATAATCTACCCATCTTGATCTTCTCCATGGTTCTGTACTAGCTTGAGGTGTGTGACTTTATGCTCACTTGGCTTAGGTCATCCGAGTGCTAGCTCCAATATATGCGGCCCACCTTCCTTATGGCCCGCTTCCTTGGAGACTCTTCTGGATCTTTATCTTGTCAGGCATGACATATGTCATGCTTGTAACCCTTAAGATAATGGTGGGTTTGGGCCTACGTCGACATGCCATGTGGTACATTGATAGGTGCTTAAAGAGAAGACAACATCTACACTTGGACTAGAGCAGCAGCTTCTTTGGTGCGCCACCTGCTAGATGTCATTGCAGGTCCTGGGTCATAGCTTGGGCCAGTTTTGTATAACCTACACTAGAGAGCGATGGAGCATTTGTATATGAGAGACTCTTGAGAATGCATCCTTTGCGACCTGGCGGTGGGGGTTTGCAAATTTACTTTCCATTTAGAAGAAGAAAGGTATTGATTATGGCAGCGTGCGGTAATTGTATACATCGAGGTCGGTCATACATGAACATGCTCGTAATAATGCAATTTTCTTTTCTTGACTGATAATAACAGCCAGATGGATAAGGGTTTTTTTGCGTTTTTTCTTTTTTTTTTTTGTTTGTTTGTCAAGTGTGAGTGTGAAATGCAAATCAAAGACAATTTGGTGATGAATTAGAAAGATTTGTTGGTGCAGATGCCCCACGGACAGACCATTCAGTCAATGGGCCATAACCCCAAAATTGCTACTGGATGATCCTCGCTGTGATTATGGATAGAAGTGGGCCACATTGGATCATCAGTTGGGTTTTCATGGCCCACCATGTAAAGCTCATAGTAACCCTCCCGAGGGAGGATGCTAACCTTGCAAGCATTTTCAAAATCTCGGCGATTTTGTACCACTGGTTCACTGAGTAGGTAAGCTGCATTTATATAAAAACAAGGGATGGGTAAGGGCCTTTGGTACATACATGATGAGCGGCTTGGATCCCACGCATCAGATAATACATATTTATCCCACGCATCACATAATACATATTTATTTGGGTTTCCGGGCTTGGAGAGTTATTTGATACTCTGGCAGAGTGTGATGCTTGATCGGCGGCACTGAGAAATTGTATGACCGAGTGTCTTACATTAACTCAAAATGAGCTTGGTTAATCGATTGTGAACACTGATTCGTGGACATTTGTTTTACTGAATCAGGACTCTTGATTACATTTCATTTCAACCGTCCAATAAATGTCCACCAATCTTCTAGTCATGTCATAAAATCAGTGCAATGTTTGGTTTATGGTTCATCTAAATTGGGGATCGCGATTTGGACGGTTCGATTTGAGTTACTTGTATGCCAAGTGTAAATTTCCTTGTTGCCTGTGTATCAACTATGATGCTCTACCAGTATCAAAGCTTTTCTGGGAGTGGATTGCCTTTGAACCCCCCCCCCCCCCCCCAAGAAATGTCCTAGATAAATCCACTCCGTCCATCTGTTTCGCAAGGCCATAATAAGACAGGAGTATAAAAATCAGGCAGATCCAAAACTCACGTGAAAGTGGGTCAGGTATTTGCATCAAAATTCGATGGTTTGGATCTGCATGTTTTGGCCCATTTGTTGAGTGGACCAATTGATTCATGCAGTTGGGAACTGCATGTTTGGAGTCCATCCAGTGGATGGTTTGGATCTTGCATCCGGTTCACATGTGTGAAAGTTTCGACAAATGTTTCACTTGTATTGAACATCTAGATCATGTGAAAGATAGGCTGCCCCACAAGGTTAACCGGGGCAAAATCGGACAATACATTCACTAGATGGCCCACATTTTTACATTGTGATTGATTTTGACGGTGTAGCCTGCCTTATGTGTGGAGCATCATGGTTCTTGCGGATTGCGTCCTGCCCCTGCATGCACAGACTCTGTCCAGGCAGGGGCTTTGTGGGGCCCACCGTGATGCATGGGTTTGATCCATGCTGTCCATCATTTTTTGCAGATCACTTTAGGATATGAGCCTAAAAATGAGGCAAATCCAAGACTCAAGTGGACCACACCACAGGAAGCAGCGATGATGATGACACCCACTGTTGAAACCTTTTCTTGGGCCCCTCGTGATGTTTATTTGCCATCCATCCTGTTCATAAGGTCACACAGACTTGGATGAAGGGAAAACACTTGCCAGCAATCAAAACTTCTGCGGCTCCCTGTAAGTTTTTAATGGTGGCTGTTCCATCCTCATAGTGTGGTCCACTTGAGCCTTGGATCTGCCTCATTTTTTTGTCTCATACCTAGGGCTGTACATTGAGCCGAGTCGAGTTGAGGTAGGCCAAGCTTGGCTTGACTCGGATGTGCTCTCCTCGAGTTAGAGCTCGAGCTCGAGCTCGAGCTCACCCTCGAGCTTACCATTGGAGCTTGCCTTGTTTGCTAAAACTTTTGAGGCGAGCCAGTGGATCCAGTCGAGGCGAGCTTACCTTGAGTGGATCGAGTCGAGGCGAGCTTACCTTGAGTCGAGTTGAGCTTGCTCTCACCTCAATTTATTATATTTGTTTACTACAAAATACAAATTAAATGTCAACAACATTAAGATCGAGAGGTTACATATATATTACGGGAGAATAGTATTTCTACAAGTGGGAACCCACCATTAAAATGACCTAGCTTTGATCGGTTTTTTCTTTGGCCAAGTCACATATGCATTGAATGCAGACCACTAGTAATATTTTATGAACCATAATTAACACAGTACATGCATAGCTCACCACGTGAATGGACTACCCTAATTATTGTGTGGACCATCTTCATGATGAGGTCCAGCTGATTCTTGGATCAGATACACCACCTCCCTCGTAAAATTGCAATCAATAGCTGCATATGGTGTTTGGTCTAATCATAGCCCTTGTTTTCTAGATATGTATGGTGTGTGGTCTCACCGTAGCACTTCTGTTTGTGTAGCGTGTAAAACACACAAACACTGTGTGCTCACCATGTTTTGTACTTGAAATTACTCAATCCATCAGATATACTCAACAAGGAATGTTCTTACCTGAACAAAATAGTAGGATTAAGAAACCCCCCAACGTGTGAGGGTTTTATATGTCCTAAGCTTGGACCCCAATGTGTGTGTGGGGGAGGGGGAGAGGGAACCAAGAAATAAGAAGATTAAGGGTTTTGTTTTTTATAACAAATATCTATATGAAACGAGTCGAGCTCGAGCTCGAGCCGAGTCGAGCTTGAATCGAGTCGAGTCGAGTGACCCAATGGTCGAACTTGACTCGATTTCTAACTCGAGCTCCTAAATGAAGCTTGGCTTGACTTGTTCTACTGAGTCGAGGTGAGCTTTTTCGAGTCGAGTCGATTGAGTTTCTCGAGCTGACTCAGCTCATGACCAGCCCTACTCTACCTAAAATGATCTGGAGAAATGGATGGATGTTGTGGCTAAAGCCCATACATCGAGGTGGGTCCCAGAGCCCCTGCCTGGACCGAGTCTGTCCAGGTGGGGACAGGACGTAATCGGCTTCCTTTCTGTTCAAGGTGATCTCTGGAGTGGTCCACCTCTTGTACAGCTTGGAGGTTCTGCGCATTTCTCAAAATAGAGTCATTTCACACTTTCATTGATAGATCATGATGCGCCATGGATTGAACCATCCGGATTGTGAGACCCACTGTAGAATGCACGGTCCCAAAATGTGATTTATTACACAATCCTGACCATTGATCAGTCGCCATCCATGTATTGAATTTAGGCTATTGATTGTTCTCCATTTATAACCGTCCATTAGATGTACGCCAAGCAGCCAGTTAGGATCACAGGTTCAGCCAACTTTGGGTTATTGATAGACCACAATTTGGACGGGTTTACTCAGTGGTGGTTAGAGCCGAGTTTAATCACTTGGATTGACTCAGATCGACTCAGTAAAACTCTCTTCGAACAGAAAGTCTTCGTGTTCGAACACATAGGGTCTGTTTGAAAAAAAAAATGAGTTGGTTTCAATCGCCACCCTATTCGACTCGAATATTGACCGACTCGACTTGACTCGTTCGTTAGACTTAGTTATATATATATATATATATATATATATATATATATATATATATATATATATATATATATATGAGAGAGAGAGAGAGAGAGAGAGAGAGAGAGAGAACAAGTTGGATGACAAATAAACACGACTGTGGGCCCTACGAAGGTTTCAATGGTGGACATCATTCTCCTCACTGTTTCTTGTGGCGTGGTCCACTTGAGCTTTGTATCTGTCTCATTCTTTGTTTAATGCCTCAAAATGAGTTGTACAAATGGATGGGCTGAGTGGATAAAATAAATACATCATGGTGGGACCTACTGAGCTTTGACACAAGCTTGCTGGTTGTTGTTCATGTCGCTAGCCAACTCGCATCCGTAGATTGGGTACTACCAGTCTACCCCCACCAGGACCTATCTAGAGATGGACGGTCTTGTCAGTGCTTTGTGGGGCCCATTGTGATATATTTGCTTATCCAAGCCGTCCGTCCATTTTTTAAAGATCATTTATGGAATTATCCAAAAAATAAAGTGGATCGAAGGCTCGAGTGGACCACACCACAGGAAACAGTGGGGATGTTAACTTTCTATGTTATGGTTTTTTATTTAGTTAGTTAAAAAGTTCTAAACCTTGTGATTTTTCATTTGCTATATGTAATTTGTGAACAAATCGATATTCACTATTCAGTAGTAGAAAAATATTTTCAAGCGAAAAAAATCAAAATTGTTCTTACTTATTCAAACTCAAAAAATTGTCCGAAGTCCATATGTTCGAACATGGCTGGGCCAGACCAAACCGATTTTGAACAAAGCCAACTTGTTCAACAATCCGATCTGGTCCATGTTCGACTCAAATCTAATCGTTGCCCACCTCTAGTGGTGGTACGTGTATGCCAAGTGTACAGTTTCTTTGTGAAGTTGGGTTTTATCAATATTTTCGTTTGTGGTTATTTTGAACAAGCTAATGCTGTAAATATTGTCAGCAGGTTAAGCTTAGAGTTTTTTTTTTTTTTGATTAACAATCTACCGACCATGGCGTGGCCCATCATATAAACGGTTTGGGTCATTGAAAATGCCCTATCTAAAGTCCTGCCGTGTCCCACTAAAACACGTGAGGGTGTACTCTTACCAAACCTCTAGATGCAGCCACCTGCCTTAGGACCCAATATCACTGTTGACAGAGACTGCATGAGCCAAGAATCTTTAAGGTCCGACCAATGGCTCTTTTGGTCGGACTGGAACTCCGTAGTAACCCTTCCAGTGCCATCGTCGGAAAACCTCCATGGCCCACCAAGATGTATTTATTTTATCCACACCATCCATCCATTTTACCAGATCATTTTCATTGTAAGGCATGAGTAAAAAATGAAATCGATAATAGAAAATCTAAACATTTATATGCGAGGCATAACTTAGTCAAGCAATTAATCTAGAATGAAATTATTGTATTGACTTTGTAGTGTTAAAAAAAATCTAGTTGATTTACTAATTAAAGTGCTAGTCAAAGAATTGGTGATGAATATTGAAGGGAATGGTTTTGAGTCCCATCTAAATAAATTACTGGCAATAGAAACTCAACGGATGTGGTTGAAGATTCCAAGAAATAGATTCAAGGGGTCATAATAAGTTACTTTAAGTAATTTGATATTGGCACTGCATATGAATAAATTGAGAACCACATTCATATGATATAACGTGTCATGACTTATAGTGATGGAGGTTGAACTATATATTTAATGAGTTTCATAGTTATAATATAGAAGGATGCCTACCTACAGGTATATCCCTGATAGACTCACCTATATGTGTAGAAGTGAAGCCACTTCTTATGAGAAATGTGATATTCTATAGATCACTCATTAGCTTAAGAAATTAAAATTGCTCCAAAATATTTTATGTGTGATGTGTTTGAATTGTTATTGTGAGAGGGTTAGTTTAAAACTTTATGTTAGTGCTATCTGACAAGCCAAACATGTTTACACTAGGTAAGGTTAAAATTTTTAAATGCAATTATTGATGCATTTCGTTTAATTGAATTGTCTAATTAATTTTCTTTTTATCTATCTTCACCATTTTTCTTATTTTTTTAAATTATGATGAATTGTTAAAAAAAAAGGACTTAAAAATAAGAGATAATTGCTTTTCCTTTGTCTTCTAATTTTAGTTTTTCTATTTATTTCTTACTGTTGGGTATAGTCCCACATTAAAAAAGAGTTGAAAAAAAACTTTTATATTAGAATCATGCACTTATTGTATGTATTAAGAACTAAGAGTATGTCATGGGTGTAATCTCTCATACACGCATGTGGACCGTGGCTATGGTGTGTCTTTGACTTAGCCACTTTTATTTTTTTTTTATGTAATGGTGACGTCATGCACATATACGCATGAGTAGAGATCCGTCATGTAGCGACAAATAATTAATAAAAATGACATGTGCTGACTTGTTATTAATGCACATTCCGCATGCATCTAGAATCTCAATGGCTATCTCTTATATCTTTATAAAGACATTTTGTTTTTCATTACATTATACGAAAAATTATCTCTCTTTTGTATCTCTGGTTTCTTTGAGTTTTATCTCTACATTCTTTTTGGACAAATTAAATAGAGCATTTTGGATTTGTTGAATCAAGTGTGCTCCTGATCGAAGCCATTCATCTTAGAGGAGAGCTGTTATATCTCAGGGGCAGAGTTACTGAGACCCAATACATCGAATATCTTCCTTATGGGGACAAATCTATCTCTAAGATAGTGGCTGTAACGTCTCTCAACTCTTCAGATAATTCCTTTATCATTTCTTGTTTGTGATATTTAGATTTTTTTTTTCTCTCAAGTGATTGTTAATAAAAAAAAGAATTATATAAAAAGTTTAACGCATAAAATTGCGCTTGAGTATTTCTCAAAATAGGGTTGTTTTATACTTTTATATATAGATCATGGTGAGCCATGTATTAAACCGTTCTAATAATGTGACCCACTGTAGAATGAGTAATCCCAAAATGCGATTTATTAAACAATCCTAACCATCGATTAGGCGTCATTGATGTATTGTGATCCTTGCAATAGAAGATTTGAGTTGCTTATGATGCAAGAATAAAATCTTCGTCATCTTCTTTTATAGTTCTCGTTAACCTCCTTGTGTTAACATATATCAAATTTGTATCTAAATCGATGACATGCTCATTTGAGTCTTCTATATGCACCTAATCAAAATAGAATATCGTTTCTCTGAAGTCATTGTTGTCTAACTCAAGTATTTATTTGATGATGTCATAATAATTAACTTCTTCATCTACAAGATTTTTATCCCAAACACTTTTATGAAACTAGTTACTATAGCTGTCACTGAGACACCAGATTTCTATGTTGATAAGTTCATTTCATATGTTGCTGTATAAATAACACATCTATTTGCCGTACATACCTTATATGAAATAATATCAATGTTTAGCTCGTCAGCAAACCTTTTTATGATTGAGGGATCGATTTTGTTTTGTAATTGTTATCTAACCCATGTAAGCAAACTTTCCTTTATGTTTTAGCCACATCGAATCTGTGCCTTCACTACAGATAAGACAACTATATTTACTTGTGGTCCTGCATTTCAACAAATGACTATATGCTGAAAATCATATATAGCCCATAACAAAATTGCTTTCATGGTAAACTTACTCTTAGTGGTAGATTCATATATTTCGATTCCGATATACTATAGATCATTCAATTAAGCAATTAAAAGGCTGCAAGTAGATATCAATGTCATGTCCTAGACCATTTTTTAATCAATAGTGTTAACACCATAAACTCCTTATGCATGCATAAAGACAATGGTAGATTGTACAGAACAATCATAACAGGCCAACAACTTTGTGAATTGTTTTTGTTCTTGAAAGGATTGAATCCATCCGTTGTAAGTCCTGGCCGAGCATTATATGGCTCAATGCTATTCTTCTCATTTACAATCCATTACTCTCCAACAGATAGAATCCATTGGATGACGCATTAACAACTGCTTTCTATATTTAATCATAGTTTTCTATATTTATTCGCATTAGCATACTATTTCATATTCTCCGCAATCTACGGTATACTATACATTCGTTTCAATTTTGGTGTTAGAAGAAAGATTTTAGAATTATGCATGATAAACGTTTGCTCATCGGCTTTCTTCATTAATCAGTTTTCATCTGCTCTCACCACACTTAGGACAACTATCCTTCTATTCATTCTCTCTCCAGTATATTATGCAATCATTAGGACATGCTTGGATATTCTCACACTCTGTCCATAAAGACCTGATCATCTTCTTCGTAATATAAGCGTTTTTTTTAGTGCCCTCATTTGGCAATACCATTTTAATTATTTGTAACAACTCATCAAAGTTCTTATAAAACCACTGATGTCTAGTCTTCATGCTCCACAATTCAGTTGTAACTGATAGTTTTGTATTATCTACTCGACACGACGGATATAGATATGTTGTATCGCATCTTCTATAATCTTCTTGTACTAAATATTATTTATTGAAACGTCCGAATCTTTGTGTTCATTTTCATAATCATTTTTTCCTTAGGAAAATATCCAAATGCATCATTAACTATATTGATCATCATTGGAAATGTATTTTCGTTACAATTATTTGCAGATGTATTGACCTTAATAGTTAAACAACTTTCGCCCCACTGTTCTTCATGGAAGATATATGTCGTGTAAGATGTATCTATACTGTCACAGATTAAATGATCCAGAATGTTTGTTAATTTTTCCTCGGTCCTACCACATCACGACATTTGACACAACGACAATAATAATGGTCATCAACCCTCAAACTCTGACTATTTTCTATCAAGTATGTAATGAATGCCAATACACCTTTGAGCTATTCATCCAACACCCTAGGTTTCATCATTCACTCTTTACATGGAATCGCAAGAGTTGAAGATATCATTTACGAGTCGAGAGATAAAGTCCTGAAAAATTCAAGTAAATTGTAAAATGTGATACATCAACTAATAACTTAACTTGCTAGTATTTGTCATGCACTATAATGTTTTATAATGGAGTAGGATCTGAAGAGTTATAAGTTGGACATAATGAAATCTTATGAAATGTTTTAAAGAGTGTCGCAACAACTTTATCTAATTGATTAAATTAGTTAGTCATTCAAGACTGGATAGATTATAATGCATTCGTTACCTATTTAAATGCATATGTTGAAATTTCGACATCATCTCTTTTTATCTCTCAAAATATATTGATCTTACATTTGATTTTCACGTCAAATATCCACACTAAGTGAGGATATTTGACAATAAAAATAAATGAAAGAAATGTATCTAGAGAGAAATAGAGAGATGAAGCACAGAACATGCATTTGTATTTAAATCAGTAAATTCAAAGCATTCCATTCTATCTAACTTTAAATTGTAAAAACTGGCAAATTTAAGAATTTCTATGCCACAAAATATACACTATATCTATACTTGACTACATAGAAATCTCCAAATCGGTAACTGATTATCCTATATTAAAACAAATCCATACTTAATGGTGACTATCATTCATAATCCAATGAACTCATAAAAGAATGTGCATAAATTGGACACATTATTTAATAAGAAGGTTCATGACAATCAAGTAACTTCACAAGAACATATTTGTTTCAATCAGATATACCTCTTAATAGAAATGATTTGTAACAGTTAAGTAAATCAATCCTAGAAAATATAGTTCAAACAAAAATGTTGGTAAAATAAAATTTTACAGCGGTCAGTAACTCCACCATAATAATTTTAATTCAAAAGAAAAATGTTGTGATTGTGTAGATGTATATTATACTTGTTTGTAGTTATATTATAACAAATCACATAGTTCAGTTATAACAAATTACAATATTTAGTTATCGAACAAATAATAAATTTCAATTATAGCACAAATTACAATAGATTTCAGTTATAGAAAATTATAAAGTTTAGATATAGAAAATCATAGAGTTCAGTTGTAGAAAATTACAAATTTTAGTTATAGGAAGAGAAACATTGTGATTGCGCAGATCTATATTATCACTACCTCTAGTTTTATTACAACAAATCACATAGTTCAGTTATAACAAATTACAGTGTTCAATTATAGAATAAATCACAAATTCCAATTATAGCACAAATCATAATGGCATCCATATATATATATATATATATATATATATATATATATATATATATATATATATATATATATATATATATAAACAAAATTTAGATATAGAAAATTACAAAGTTCAGTTATAGAAAATTATAGATTTCAGTTATAGGAAATCATATAGTTCAATTATAGCAAATTATAGTATCCAGTTATAAAATAAATCAAAATTTTTAGTAATAGCACAAATCACAGTAGAGTTCAGTTATAATAAATCATAGAGTTCAGTTATAGAAAATCATAGAGTTCAATTATGAAAAATCGCATAGTTCAGTTAAGAAACTGCATAGTGCAGTTATAGTAAATTACTGTGTTCAATTATGGAAAAAATGACAAATTTTAGTTATACCACAAATCATAATAGAGTTCAATTATTAAAAAATCATAAAGTTCAGTTATAAAGTTTGATTATAACACAACCAAAAAGTTCAATTATAATACAATCATAAAGTTTAGTTTTAATCCTATAATCAAAATAAGCCCTAAATGCAATTCTATAACATTTAATCCTACAGTCCAAGCAGGCCTTAAATGCAATTCCATATGATCTAATCCCACGGTACAAATAGTCCTTAAATACAATTCCATACCATTTAATCTTGCAATCCAAACGGTCTCTAAATGGGCCACTGAGCGATCCAAATGGAGTGGATAAAATGCATGCTTTATAGTGGGGCCTAGAGGGCTTTTTCAGTGGCCCACTAAGCTGGACTAGGGATTGAAATCACTTATTAGAGATTTCAACTTCAAAGAGTAGAAGAAGAGAAGAGAGAAATATACCTTTATATTCTCGCACTAGCAGGCATTGCTCCTACTCACCTAGCAACTGGAGAGAGAGAGAGAGAGAGAGAGAGAGAGAGAGAAAATAGGAGAAAGGGCATTGTCTATTACATTTTAGTCCCTAATTACTAAATTCGATGGCTCGGGGCTATAAAATTTAGTGCATTTTTTTGTCAAATTTCGAGCTTTTTCATGTAATGTTCTCCATTTATAACTGTCCATTAGATGTTCACCAATAGCAAATTAAGATCATAGGTTCAGCCAACTTTGGCTATGATCCATCAATAGTTGTACCATAATTTGGATGGGTTTACTTTGTGGCACGTGTGTGCCATGTGTACAGTTTATTCGTGAAGTTGGGTTTTATCAATATTTTCATTGGTGGTTATTTTAGTAAGCTAATGCTTTAAATATTGTCAGCAAGTTATTTGAAAATATTTCTAGCTTAGAGTTATTTTATTTATTTATTTATTTATTTTATTAAGAGTTGTCAGCAAGGTTAGAGTTATTCATATGATGTGGCCCATCATACAAACGATTTGGGTCATTGAAAAAGACCTTGGCTAAAGTCCCGCCGTATCCTATTAAAACACGTGAGGTGGTACTCTTACCTAACCTCTTGATGCAGCCACCAAATATTATTGTCTACTGAGACTACATGAGCCAGGAATCTTTAAGGTCCGACCAATGGCTCTTTTGGCCAGACTCTGATTGGGTACCTCTCCAGTGACAACCTTGGTGCGGGAAAAGCTCCATGGGCCCCACCATGTTGTATTTGTTTTATCCACTTCGTCCATCCATTTTGCCGTATCATTTTTATTTTAGGGAGGAGCCGAAAAATGAGACAGATCAAAAGCTCAAGTGGACCACACCACAGGAAGCAGTGGGAATAATGATGCCCACCGTTGAAACCTTCTTAGGGCCCACCTTGATGTTTATTTGCAGTCCAACCTATTCATAAAGTTACATAAACCTGGATGAAGGGAAAACACAATAATGTGTGTGACCAGCTATCAACATGATGATTTGCAATTTAAAGCTAGGGTTTAGAGCTAGTTCGAATGAGCCAACGCTGTGATGGTCCAAACTCAACGCATTGGTGTTTCGACCCGGGTCTGACCTGGTGGGTCTAACTCCAGACTCTTTCTTTGTTTAAAAACTCGTCTGAGTCAATTCAGGTCAGCCTCAAAATGAGCCAATTTCATTAATAACTCAGTCCAATAGAGGAATCCGGCCGATTGACTCAGTTGGATCGACCCAATTGTGCATGGCTTGGGCCAAGTTGACGTCATCACACAAAAATACTAAGCAGGATTTGAACCCACTGAATGGCACATGAAATAAATTGCTTACCTCTAATGCATGCATGTATCGTCTCTAAAATTGTAGATAGATATAGAAAAAGCCCGTCCTCTGGGGCCCACCTTGGATCATCAGTTGGGTTTTGATGGTCCACCTTGCAAACAAAAAGTTTTAGAGCCGCTACAAACAGTGTGACCAAGTGAGCTTAAGCCACTCCGGAACTGTACCCCGGGTGGAACTAGATACACAACATATAGGAGTGGCAGGTAGGCAAAACGGTCGAGCCAAATACGGTACCCGGGTTTTTGCCTCGGCTAGGTTTAGAGTCCACCTGATGTGGTGTACTTTGTCACCACTAACTTACGAGTGGCAATTTTTGAAGTACACCCGGTGTTTTCGACTATAGATACAAAAGAACGAAGTAGATCAGAAACACTAAGTAGTTGTTCAACTTACCGTTTATTTATAATATCACCCGGGGTACTTAAAAAATTATCACCGGCAAGTTAGTGGTTACAACGGACACATCGGGTGGAATCTGAACCTAGACGAAGTATAACCCGAGCATGGCATTTTACTCGACCATTTTGGTTACCTGCCGCATCTATATGTATTGTATATGTAGTTCCCTACCCATTCCCGGTAACTAGGTGTAAAATGCATGATGTGACCTAGATGATGGGTGCACCAGCCTAATAATTGGGCCTGAGCATCTAAACGATGTTAGATTCATGATGAACGGCTTGGATCCATCATGTCACATGCTGGCATGTGCAAGAGAGGTGTGGTAGATTCAATGGATCTATATTTATTTAGGTTTTCAGGCATGGAAATTTATTTGATACTCTTGCAGAGCGTGATTCTTGATATGCATGCACTAAGAACCTGTATTAATTAGTGTCGTACATTTTAACTAAAAATGAGAGTGGTTGATCGATTGTAGGCTCTGATTTGTGGACATTTGTTTGCTCAATCAGGACTCTTGATTATATTTCATTTCAACAATCCAATAAATGTCCACCAATCTTCTAGTTAGTTCATGAAATCACTGTAATGTTTGGTTTGTGATTCATCTGGATTGGGGATCGAAATTTAGACGGTTCAATTTGAGTTACTTGTAAGCTACGTGTACAATTCCTTGGTGCCTGTGTATCAACTATGATGCTCTACCAGTGTCAAAGCTTTTCTAATTTCTATTCAATACGATCGATCGATCAATCTCGTTCTCGGAAATTTCTCGGCTTGGAAATTTCTCGGGAGATTTTTATATTTTGACTTTTCTCTTTGTTATGAGAATCTCCCTGAAAATAAAATATTTATTGTAAAATAAATTTTCAAAAATATGAAATATAATTGTAGAATGAATTAGTTTAACTTCTAAGTGTTTTGTCGTTAAAAAAAGAAGAAGATAATTCGCTATAAAATCCTGAGAAATTAAGAAGTTTGGAGATTTAAAATATCATGAATATCCTGATAATAACGGTTGATAAAATTTCGTGAGAATTTTGGAGTCTTGGCCACGTCTGTCAGTGTAGGGATGTGAATCGATGCACGGACTTGCGGGTACCCGATAGACCCAACCCGATTTTAATGGGTCGGTTCCCATCTTTTGGACCCAATTAAAAATGGAGTCATTCAGGTAGGTACACGCGATGGACCCAATTAAAGTTGAGTTAGTTGCATCTGGTTGGCTCAATGTTGGCTCCAACTGGTTTTTCATAATACAAATTTAAATATTTAATATGTATAGATGATTTTAGCAATAGAATTAAGTTTCCTAAGCCATAAGCGTGTTAAGTGTTGGGAGAAAGATCACTTCTTGATAAGATGCACAACAATATCGGAAATTTTTTTTTTTTGTAAAAAATGCAAACCACATTACAGAGATTTAGATAGTTCTCTTTCAATATGTTCATAGGCTCAAAGGCAAAAAAATAAAAAATAAGAATTAAAAAAAAATATGAAAGATCAGTTCTCAATAAAATGACAACTCTCTCTATCATGGTAGAATATATATTACCCCCTGAATGAATTAGGGTTTACACAAAACTCCATGTGAAATTACAAAATTTCCCTTCAAACAAGGCTCTTGGACTCCAAGGAAAGGGACACTACCCTAAGATCCCAAGCGAGCTTAGTGCCGAGCTCAACCAGTGAATGTGTTAGCTAGATGAGTAGTATGCCTCTGATGATTATGCTCCATAGATCTTGACATGTAAGAGCCTGTTAGTGCACTTTTTTGTGGTATATTAGTGTATCTTATTTGTCAATCACGTGAGTCCACGTGTTGTAATGTCGGTTGAGCCTTGGCAAGCTAAAGACCAAAGATTCAAGTGGACAAGAAGCATCAAGGAAGAAGAATAGATAAATGAGATGCCTTGGTGACCCTAATCCTTTAGACCAAAACACCCATAACCTCTTAGATGACTTGGACCAACTAGGAAAACCCGTAGTCATCTTCATTATCCTTAGATCACATAGAAAAACATGATAAATTAGGCTAATTAAATAGGCGGAAGTTGCTGTAATAAATCAGGCACAAACAACAATTTTCGATAGACCTCCGATATATTGAAAGTCTATTCGATAGACCTTCGATATATCGAAAGGTCTATTCGATATATCGAATCAAGTGTCCGACAAATGCAAACACTCTCTGAACAGTTTGATCGATCAATCGAATTGATCATTTAATATATCGGAATGAGTGTTTCGATATATCAAAACCCTTTTCGATAGATCAATAATTTTGTCAAGAAACTTGCTAATTCTCTTGACAGATTCTCCGATATATTGAACAGGTATTTCGATATATTGAAGATACATTTTGATTAATTGAAACCCCAATTCAATATATTGAAATGGTCGTTTTCTTCCCGTTTTATAACCGTTGTAGATTTTCTTTAAATATAGGAGAGATGGTCTTTGGGCTTTGAGAGAGGGATTTTGAGGAGATAGAAGTTACCATTATTGCTTACCTTTAAGAGCTCTATTCCTAACCCAAATAAGTGATCTTCCTTATGATTCGTCACAAGTATGAAGCATTCAAAGCTCATGATGAAGATGCACTTGTCCCTCTTTTGATTTCTAAAGATTGGATTGTTCTTGATAGTGATATTCCTATCCAATACTCTATGATGAGATTCTTGTAGGTGAGACTCTCTAAGCAACCCATTCCCATTAGGTGTAGAGATCTCAAACCTACCTCCCATCCACCTTAGTCATCTCAAGAAGAGCATATGTAAGAGGATTGATTGTTGGAGCTGAAGCATTGACAAAGCATCAATAACAACATCGGGGGAGTATATGGGTAGTTGATTGAAGCACGAGAGAGTGGAGACAAGCAACTCGAAGCGGCGCAACAAAGGGGCACAATCCGACAAGTAAGTTGTTAATTGTAAGAGTCCATTCCACTCTCTTTCTATGGGAAATTGAGTGTAGAGTTTGTCTTCAAAATTGATAAATTCGGTTGTAGGACCTAGAACTAGTTGTATAGTCGAATTGAGTCTCCAATTGGGGAGCCTCCGGCGGGAGTAATCGCTAGGTTCGGTTGTAGAACATTGGCTCGGTTGTAGAGCCTAAAACCATTGAGGTTCAATTGTAGGACCTTGACTCATGAGTGGAGTCTAAATTAAGGTTCGGTTGTAGGACATTGGCTTAGTTGTAGAGCCTAAACAAGTCTCTAAGGGGAGCCACCAATACGGGTGTGTACGTGTAGGTTAGAAGGAACCTGTAAACTTTCCGGTTGGGTGGATTCGATTTAAAACACCTTGATTGGGAGGAACCAGATTTAAACTCCTTAATGAATGCCGATGTGCTCAAAAGGGTTGAGTACTTGAACCTGGAGTGGAGTAGACTCAAAGTCGAACCACTATACATCGTTGTATTTGTGATTGTATTTGAACACATTTCTTATTATGATTGTGTCTAATTGTTTAATTATGAATGCTTAATTAAGAATGTATGCTAGGCTTTTGATAGGCACATCCACACACACATGATGTACTTTCACTCATTGAGTAGACTTGAGCTTATATGATATACTATCATATAGTATACTTGAGTTGCATAGATTAGGTGCTTGATTAGTTTAATCATACGTTAATCTACGCATGCTTAGATTAGGATGTTAATTGTTTTAATCATATGCTAGTCTATTGATTGGACCCACTTAGGCTTGGAAGTCGAAGTGTTCTTGCTTACTAGTTTAATTTGATAAAACTGTTAAGTAGGCGAAAAGAATTTCAAAAGTTCATAATCACCCCCCCCTACGACTTCGTCATAATTGTAGTTGCTCTCTAAGCTTCTGCACATGTATACGTTGGTGTCGTGTTAGACCACCCGACGTAATTTCAGAGCCTTTTCCAAACAGAAGTATAGAGTTTAGGAAAGAGAGGGAGAGGGATAATAGAGATTTGTGGTGCGGCGGGAGAGGGTGCGATGCGAGAGAGAGAGAGAGAGAGAGAGAGAGAGAGAGAGAGAGAGACGATGTTGTTTATGTTTTTTTTATACCTATTATCCTACGAGCCAATCCAAATCAGGCCGATCCGAGCTTCGGGTTGGGCTGGTACTGTAAGGTATTGGGTTCGACCCGTTTATTAAACGGGTCGCGTTAGGGTAGCTCGTCGCTGACTCAAACTCCACTTTAAATCGGGCCTAATCGGGCTTTTTCAATACGAGTCGGGCTGAACTTCTCAGCTGGCCTGATTTGTGTCCATCTGTAGTAGAAATGATACATGTGTGTGATCTAATCCATCTTTCGAGTTCAAAATGCAACTCGAAAATGAGATTAAAAGAGTCGGTGGATACCCAACAGAAACTAAAACCCAAACAAATTCAGGTCTAGGTATTACCCAAAGCTAAAGAGACTGAAAACCCAACAAGACCTAAACCTGATTAGCCTGGGTACAGGTACTGTTTTGGGGATATTCCGACCAAGCCGGGCCTTGGCCCACGAACCACGAGGAAGCCCATTCCCCACAGCTTGGCCCACAGACCATCCTGCAGCTCGCACCTTGCTTAGGCTGACCATCTAGGATCGACATACAATAGGTCGGCTGCCTAGGCTCAACCCCGATAGACTGACCACCCAAGCTCAGCCCTGACAAGCCGACCACCCAGGCTCAGCCCCGACAGGCTGACAACCCAGAGTCGGTCTATGATATTTACAGGAGGTCTAAATACTCCCGAATCTATTGTCTTCTTCAGAAAATCTCCCCGATATGTTCGTGAGAAAAAATCTTTCCTTCAACGAGACTCTACCAATGTATCTAACAGGATCCGTCTCTCTAAACCGCCTCCAAACCTTTATAAATATAGTTTTGATTTACACATTAAAGGAAATGAAAAACCCTAATATTTTTTATTCTTAAACTTGACTTAGGCATTTGAGAGTTTTCCGTCGCACAACAGCACTTCCCCTTGCCTTCGCTCTATTTCCTTGTGGATCCAACGGACAAAAAGAGCCCTGGCGCACAAATGGAAGGTCGGGTGGCGAATCCTAGCCATCCAGATCTGTTATCCATGATCGTGCGACAACAGGTACTATAGGACCCTAACTGAAGATAGCCCCAATAACAAAGAGAAAAAAATCCAAGCGTACTGCAAATAGTATACATCGAGACTTCTCCATTAGAATCGGGTTCATCTTTCAATAATAGCCCTTTGATCATTTGATTCTTTTCCTTTGAAGATGGACGGTCTCACAAACTTTAATCAATCAACGGTTGAACCACTGAATCTTGTCGGTTAGTTTTTTTTTTTTTTTTTTTTTTTTAATTTTATTTAAATCCTCCATCCAACCACAGCGAAGCCCATCACATACCACCAAGGGTTCAAATATTCCAAGCTTAAGAGTTGTTATTTTTTTTAGGATCCACCGTACGTTGTGAGGCCCACCATATAAACGGTTTGGGTCACTGAAAAAGACCCAAGCTAAAGTCCTGCCATGTGCAGCCCTTGGGACCAGATATCACTGGCGACTGAGACTGCATCAGCCAGGAAATCTTTAAAGATCCCACCGACGGCTCTTTTGGCAGGACTCGGATTCGGTATGACCCCTCTAGCACCCACCTCAGTGCTGGAAAATCTCTGTGGCCCCGACATGATGTATGATTTTCATCCACACCGTTCATCCATTTTTCCAAGATCATTTTAAGCTAATCCCTGCAATGAGGCAGATCCAAAGCTCAAGCAGACCACGCTAAAGGAAGCAGTGGGATAATGACATCCACCGTTGAAATCTTTCTAAATCTCACCGACGATGTTTATTCGCCATCTAATCTGTTCATAAAGTCACGTAAACCTGGATAAAGGAAAGCACAAGTATCATTGGTCCATAACTTCTGCTGCTCTCAAGAAGTTTTTAATGGTAGGATTTCAATCCCCACTCTGTGGTCCACTTGGGTTTTCGATCTGCCTCATTTTTCAGATGATGCCCTAAAATCATATGGAAAAATGTATGAACGGCGTGGATAAAACACATACATTAGCACACGCGTCTCGGTACTGGAGGTGTCACTACCGAATCCCAGACCCTTTGGCGGTTTTAGGCCGCTGACAATTTCTAGCAGGATCGGGCGCGGATTAGGTACTTCCCCCGCCTGTACGGAGCTCGAGACAGGCTAGGTCTCTGAGGGCCACCGTGATGTATGGATTGTATCCACACCGTCCATGCATTTTTTCATGTCATTTTAGAACATAGTACAAAAAATTAGGCACATTTAAATTTTACGTGGGCCACACCAAAGTAAGCAGCGGTGCTAATGAGTTTTACAGTTGAAACCTTCCTAGGGCCCACCGTGATGTCTATTTTCCATCCAATCTGTTCATAAGATCATAGAGACCTGGATGAAGGTAAAGCACAAATATCAGCTTGATCCAAAACTTTCTGTAGGACCTAAGAAGTTTTCAACGGCCAGACTTTAATCTTCATTTCATTGTCCAATTGACTTTGGATCTGCCCCGTTTTTGGGCTCATAACCTGAAATGAGATGGAAAACGGAATGGACGGTGTGGATACAATCCATACATCACGGTGGCCTCATAGCCCTAGCCTGTCTCGAGCTCGGGACAGGCGGGGGAAGTACCTAATCCGCGCCCAGCAGGATCGGGATTCAACGAGGGCCCCTCACGTGAGGGAGCAGAACACGTGTCAGAGATCCACAGAACAGGTGTTAGGAGACAGTGAACGTGCCATGTCCCAAAGATCAGGTTAGCACGCCTATCAAGTGAGAAACACGTATACGTTTCATTTGGACCGTTGCATTTGGACTGGTGGTCCTTTTCAACCGCACATTATCATATGCGTTTGACCCACCTGATCGGATTACCAACCTTATTTTTGGTCCATGGCATGTTCATGGTCTATCTTACCTAATGAATGGCCCGGACCTCTGATATTCATTCTGCCCACTCAGGCCCTCGTTGAAGGACGCAGATTGGGCCACCATGATTTATCCGCACAGTCGATTCATTTTGCCATATCATTTAGTACATGATCCCAAAAATAAGACAGATCCAAGGCTCAAATGGACAACAAAGTGGGGATTAAATACCCACAGTTGAAAAACTCTTGGGGCTACAGAAGTTTTCGATCAAGCTGATATACGTGGATAAAACTTGAGCCTTGATTGGGCTCATGCCCTAAAATGATATGGAAAAATGGACGGACAGTGGTAGTACCCCATCCACGTCCCTCACTGAATCACAACCTTACTTCAACTATTAAAGGATGGAACACTCTCCACCGTCCAGGCCATATACATTTTGATCAAAACCAAGATTGTTAGTAATGGGTGGTAATGGGCTAGGTTTGCTGGCCTCGTCCTGACCCCAAAGGGCCATGGCTTGGCTTGGGCCACTAAACTTTCCAAGGGATGAGCTCAGGCTTGAAATTTATGCCTGGCGTTCGGAACAACCTCAACCGTGTTCAATGATGAATAGCCCGGCCCAACTGGCCTGACTTATGTTGTCATCCGGTGTGCACTGTAGTGTATAGGTACTAGTGACATAGATGATAAACTTGAGACTAGACAACCCATCAGCGCACCAAAAGCCACAGCTGATGGGGAATGACCCAGTTTATCTATCCCTATATGCAGCCCCTTCCAAGCAAATCTAGGCGAGACCTTCCCATGGGTAACTCCCACATCCCATGGTCCCTGAATCACACAGTTCTACAATGGGCCCCACCTTGTGAGCCACTCTACCATCCTTGGAGTTGCACCAAGATGCCCCCACATTTAAAATCCATATATTAGAGCATAAGATAATATGAGGAACTTTGATACTTTGGCAACATTGTAAATGATATGCTATCACTTGTAGATTATAGTCTTAGTTTAGATGGTAAACAGTACATTAATACACTTATTTAAGTTTATACATATGGTGGATAGTTGGGTGGGGCATGCGCTTCCTTGATGAACGAATGATCTTCTTCAATGCGTGGGCCACTGAAAAAACTTGATAACTTTTGAATAGCTCGATGGTTCATAAGCATGCATTCACCAATTGTAAACTAATTATATCCGTAGCATAGCACGTATACCTTATCATTAACTTATAGGGTGGCCGTGTCCTAGCCCTAACCTCGGGCTGGCCCTAGTGAGGCCGAGGCCAGGTTAACCTAAGCTCTAGGCCTAGGCCGAGGCCAACCTAGGCCGGCCCTAGCAGTGTCCATTCCCAACCCTATTTATTTATGGACTTTCTGGACCTTGGGAGGCAGGCACAACAAATGGATGGAGGTTTAGTGGTGGGGTGGTGTAGTATGGACGTCGTGTTCTCTGCTTGGCCTGTACGAACCGATCACTGGGTTTGTGATCGATTACATCTTGCTTAGCGACTAATAAAGTACCGGGTCTACCTCGTTTTTCTTCTCGCCAGGCCCAGCTTTCACTATGCCTGGCAATCCTGGCATTTAGCCAGCATAAAGTGTTAGGCCTTACTCAATGCCTTGCATATTATATAGTTAAACACCATCGAGCTCGATGAAATCGGTTGGTTGGTGGCCCAACGGGTACGGCCTTAGTGCTCTTAGCTGGTATAGCTGCTAGTAATCCGATCAAATAAAAGTTAAAATGATAAATATCATTCAAAATTAAGCTAGTATTGAAACGTAGACATTCCAAAATCTCAATCACGGGTTGTACTTTTCCCGAATCTTATAAAGCATCTTGTTACACCAACTCCGGCAAACTATTGAAAGATTAAAACCGGCTTTCGGTTCTCAAAATCATCCTAACTTGCTGAAGATATTTATCATTCAAATGATAAATATCATTCAATGCAAAAGATCCTCAAATTCAACCTCAACCTCAGACTATGAAACATATCCCAAATCAAAGGATTAATATACGTAACATTAAAATAAAAATAAAAGTTAGTAGTTATTTCATTAATAAGCCTTAAATAAAGGAGAAAATAGAAAATAAAGAAGAGCACCTGAGCTCTTTGATCCACTAGCTGGATGGTGTAGGAGGGACGCAGTGATCGGTAGTTTCGAGGTACTCGGGGTGGTACTATACACAAAATAGGTACGGTAGGTAGGTAAAAAGTTCGGTTTTTTACACCGTCTAGGTTTTAGAGTCCACCTAGTGTGGTGTCCATTGTCACCCCTAACTTGTGTCGCAACTTTCGAAAAACCCCGGTGTCCAAAACCTAGTTCGACTATAAACACAAAAGGGAAGTAGGTCAAGAAACACTGGAATAGTTGACCAACCTACCGTTTGTTGTAATGTCACCACCCTAGGAAGTTTTTAATGGCGGGCATTCAATCAATACTGTTTTCCTGTGGTGTGGTCCACCTGTGATTTGGATCTGCCTCATTTTTAGGCTCATGACCTAAAATAAGATGGCAAAATGGATGGACGGTGTGGACAAAACACATACATCATTGTGGGGTCTACAGCTTTGACACCTCACTAACGAAACGGCGTCCACAGAACCCTGCACGCCTTACCTAAAAACTAACCAATTGGGATCTCTCTCTCTCTCTCTCTCTCTCTCTCTTGTCTCTCTCCGCAATGATTCAACTATTCAATGAATGAATGATCAAAAGGATTCCAAAAAGAAACTCAAAGCAGCTTTAAGAATGACAATGCCTCCCACCCACACAAAACCACTGCACAAGCAATCCCTCTTTGACTCCAGCATCACTTTCCGTAAACATCCATCTCACCAACCATTTATTCACTTTCCCTTCTCCCTCCTTTTTCTATTATAAATGTCCCTGTCTATTCCAATCCATCCCTCTTTTGGTGGGCCCCACCATTCCTCCACCACCATTTAAAAAACACACAACCCACTGTCCCCACCACCAAACAAATCCTGTCTTGGTAACCCACCACTACCTCCCACAGAGAGAGAGAGAGAGAGAGAGAGAGTGTGCTAATAAGAGCTTTGACAAAACCTCCCCTCCACTAAAAATTATGAGGAATATCTCCAACTTTTTTTTTTCCTAGGCATGACATTACAGCATGTTTGACAAAAGATAAAACAAAAGGAAATAAAAACAAAAGGGGCGAAAGCGAAATATGGCATCTGACTTTGATTGCAACTGAAGGGAAGAGTGGGAAGGAGAAGAAATCCTAAAAACCCAGCCCAGTCAGAGGTACAACTGGGGCAGGGCGGGATCGGAATGTGGGGCCCGACCGCTTTGAAGGAGTTGTCGATGGGCACGTGCAGAGTCACGTCGTCTTTTCCCGGCCTATGACGGGGCGTTCGGCTCGGGCTTGATGATCGTGGGAGCGTCCGGTTGGTGCGTGTGGTAGATAGCTGCAGCGAGCGAGATGGGCATGATGCACAGCGCCTTCGACTGCAGGAACTGCATGGCCGCCCCAACGTCCTCTTCCATGAGCTTCGCTACTTCCCGCTCCGTTCCATCACTCGACCACTTCTCCCATGCTTGCTGATTGCCCCCGTCTTCGCTCGCCTCCCCCTTGGTTACAAAATACATAAAGAACAAACACAAAAAATCATGCATGCGCAACCATTGCAAGCACCAACACAGAACAAAAGATAATGAAATAGATGACTAACACCAACCTCTAAAAATATATACTATGTTCACACACATGCATCTGTAGCTAATTTCACGGGCGTGTGTGTGTGTGTCCACAGTTTTTTTTTTTTTTTTAATTTTTAATTTTTTATTTATCCACACACACACCCCTTTTTCGAAAATGGGTGAATGCAAAAATAATAATAATAATAATAATAATAATAATAATAAAAGCATACATAAATAATTACCTCAATGGAAGGCAATGGCATATCGGCCACAAGCTGTGCCACTGCACCAGCTCCGCCCAGTCTGCTCATGCTCAGAACCTGTTAATTTAGCCAACAAATGAAATAAAAACAGTAATTTAAATTAGAAAATACAAAGATATAAATCTGGACTTCCTAAATCCAGAACCCCTTTTTTTCATATAGCAGGTCGGAAACTCAAAACAGCAGTGGCCGAGGAGATGTAGGGCTCCCTATGCTGCTGGGTTAAAGTGCTTAACCTTACAACTCTTTCTTTCTACAAATTCCCCTACAATGACTTACCATGAATGCATTGTTGATGCAGATGACTGCTTCTTTGGGAGATAGAAGCAGGAGAAAAATCAGCATGTCGGACTAAGATAAAAACATGAGTCAAGATATGACTTGGGCTGGGTATTGGTGTTGATGGGGCATTAGAATATGAATTCAACAATAGAGTACAAGGATGCATGGGAAATGAGGACCATGTACGACATGTTCAAAGGTGTTTAATATGCCAGTAGGTACAAGTTTGGTAGAGGTTTGGTATGAAAGTTGGTAATAGGTTGATATGGATTGGTAAGGGTTGTTTATGGTGGTTCTTTGATCAGAGATGCTTTTAACTAGTATTGTGAGGGGATTTCATAGATCATGATTTTTAAGAGTATCCAGACAGCCATATCTGATGATATACAAACATTTGTGTGAGGAAAATGATAATTAAAGCCCCTGTTTTTGACACATGCGTCGTGCATGCCGATATGTAAATTCATTAATGCCGTAAAAAGGTAACTATCCAGATCGTGTTGTATCCGATAGTCCAATTTCAATGGTAAAAATTCATGTCCACATGGTGTTGTGCTGCATTAATTACAGCACTAATTGGAATGATTGGCACAAATTTTATGCAAAGAGAAAAGTGAGGTGCATTTCGGAAGTAAGAGGCGTAAACAGTCTTCCTTTGTAAGTTGGTATTCATTTCGGTGCAATCATTTAAAAGGCTTCAATTTAGATTAGGATGGTATTGGCCAAAAACAAATAAAAAAAAAGGGGGAAGATAATTCTAGGTTGGAAACCCAGAGGTGTCGCAGGAATTGATACGCCTCAATATCACCATTAAACTAAGAGTTTGAATTACCCTTCTGAAACATGGCATGATCGATGTTGCTGAGGCCATATCCACTACAAAGCTTAGTAGGTTACGCTTAAACTACAATCTTGATGTGTGGGGCACACTGATGTTTGCATGGCATCAAATCGGTCTATCATGTGCACCCCCTCATGTTCTTCTTGGCACCCAAACTCAGGACGATCTAAAATTCAGATGGGCCTCACTGCAGGGAACAGTTCGATGGGGACGCCCACCATTAAAGCCTGCCAGATTGTTTGTAGGGCCCACCATGTTCTGTGAATGTCATCAAATCCATTCAGCAGATGCGCCTTACCAAGATGAATGGACACCCCAAAAATCAGGGCACCTCCTAGATTGTGTGTGGGGCCCACCATGTTCTGTGAATGCCATCAAATCCATTTAGAAGATGCATCGCACCAGGATGAATGGACAACCCAAAAAATCAGGCCACTAGAGGTTTTAGGCATGATTTTACAATGCGTAAGTTTTGGATGGGCCTGAATTTTGGGATCGAAGGAGAACATGAGGGGGCTCACATGATGGATGGATAGGATGTCATGCACACATCAAGGTGGGCCCCACACGTGCATTGTAGTAGATTAAGCTTAACTTAAAAAGCTTTGTGGTGGATTTGGCCTGTTACTTGAAATTAAGTAAACAATTACACGAGTCATTTACCTTCACCTGGAGCCTTAAGAACTTCACATAATCCACAATTTCATCAAGCATGGCTGCTCTATCTGTCTACAAAAACAAATGCAAAATAATAGTTCTGAAATGGGGAAAGAAAACAACATTTTTTTCCTACAAAATCAAAGTGGCCCATGATCAGGAGATGACAGAAATAAGGTTGGCATAACGCAAGTAAAAATTCTCAAAATCTCAAATGATATCAACCACAGAAACTTTGGGAACAAAATCACTTACACATACTACACGGGGAAAGATTGTCGGCACATACATCTCCCACCATCCACAGATGGTGTGCAGGAATCCCAACATGTATTTCAAAATGAAAGTTTCAGAATACCTTTTTGAGATACGTATTTGGTTTCCCTCACCATCCCTGGACAGTCAGAGATATGCATGCACTGACTGCTGGTGCACGTGGTGTCCACCGGAGTCAGGCCCTTACTACACATGGATTAGCAAAGGTGTGCTTTGTCAAGTCCCGGACACATAAGCGAGCTTAAAAAGTGCTGTTTTTCTAACAAAAATGGAAAAACCTTCAGAATTGCTACAGTGAATGAAGTCTCTCAGTTCAAAGTGTAAAACGGGCAGAACCATGCTTCTTGTAACAAGAGACTTAGCCTTTGAAGGATGGCAGCGTGCTCAAATTGATGGAAAAAACACATGATCTTCCCAAAGATATTTTCTTGGAATGGAAGGAGAGGACCAGCTCCTGTACTGCACAGTGCAGCAGCACAGACTGCCCTACTGTCCCGTTCTTTTCTGTGTAAGAATGAAGTATAGATACAAAGCACAAAAAAATATAACTGCCAGTCTGCTGGATGAATCACAAGGTCTGGGCAGAGAAGGTGAAACATTTTTTGGAAAAGCTTGGTGGCCATGTCTGGCTGTGAATTCTGAATTGCAGCAAAAAGCATATGAAATTTAGATGAGGCTACCCACAATCTTGAATGAGTCAATATCCTCCCTCATTTCTAATAGGAATAGGTTACCCATGCACTGAGACAGCTCCTACATTTCAAAGCAAATCAGTTGCATTTCCAAACTGAGAACCTTTTCGAACTCTGAAAAGGAAACATCCTAGTCTTATGAATGCAGCAGAAGAGATTTGTGGAGGAATGACTCATCTCCTCATTTTTTTAACCTACCAAGGAACAAATATCCATGTTCAAGCCAACTAGAACAATTTATGTTTGACTTCAAAATGTTTCCATGAAATTAGCACTTGGGTTCTACCTAGCCAATGTTCTTGGTCACCAGCCGCAGGTTAAAATTCAATAGCCTTAATATTTGCAGGATTACTCAGCAACCTGATCCGACAAGGACATTATTTAATTTCCTCCAAGGAGTGAACCACTTGCTTGCGCAGGCTACCAGAAGCAAAGGTCTTGTATACTCAGCTTAGCAAGGTTTGAAGTATCGTCTGAAACCAGACGTATCACCCGATACCTATCAGTATCACCGATGAACGATAGGGCTATATCAGCCCGATATTGGGGTGATATGGGGCCATATCAGTGGTGAATGAGACGATACCCAATACATTCTAACCTTGCAGCTTAGTGATGGAATATAGTTAGCCCTTTGTGCCTTCACATATCTTCTTAGGAGTTGTATTGGCCAACATTTTCCCAAGAAAAGGGAACTCTTCCCTGATTGATTTTTTTTATTTTTATTATTATAATAAACCAAGTTTGCAGGCCTAGTCTTGCTGTTTAATCTATCCTTCTGACTGCTCGTATTGAATTATTGGCTCAATAGGCTCAATTGGAGCATTTATCAAACTGGCACTATCTTCTACATCTGCACCTATGAAAACATCTCCTCTCACTTTGTTGTTTTTTTTAATTAATGGATGCACCAATACAGCTGAAAGAGGAGTTCAACTTGAAAATTTGCATCTGCAAAAGCTCCATGCACACACCCAAGTATAACTACGTGGTTCTGGGAAATTAGCAAAATACTCTCTCAAAGTTTAGTCAAACTAGGCAATTAGTGGATAGCCTAGAAGCAGACAAAAATGGCTGTAGATCATCTTTTTTTAAAAGGGAAAAATACACATAGAAAGGGACGACTATAATCCTCTCACAGCAGGTGCCATGCATGGTCCCACTTAAAAAGGTGATGGGGTCCATTGTGCAATGTTTCAGCTGCCATTCAAAATATCAGTATCAGATAGAGTCACATCTTCCAGAAAGTAACCAGGTTTGCTGACTGAATTCCATCTGATGAAACATTTGGGAAGATAAATATCCACATCTTTGGGGTCAAGCACTAAATGAATGAGGAGGATGAAAATGCTACATGGGGCCCTGATACCTTGCATGGGTACTTTGTCAGGACTCAGTAGATAGTTTGGAGGAATTAGAAATTAATAGCCACCGAATTTCCTTCATATGTGAGGTACTAAATGAATCAGGGGGATGAAAGCGCTAAATGGGGCCCTCATACCTTGCACGGTTGCTTTCTCAGGACTCAGGTGGATAGTTTGGAGGAATTAGAAATTAATAGCCACCAAATTTCCTTCATATGTGAGGTACCTTCTTTGGGAATCTGGATGTATTTTAATATAGGGGGCTTTAGCGTAAGTGGCTACCAACAAACTCCATGAAATTATCAACAATTGACTTGGGGAGTTCCCTCTATAACGTGGACCCTTAGGGCAAGACACATGCAGTGACTGTAGATGATTGAAGCCTCAAGGCAGATATCAGGAGCTTCTCTTAGACGCTTTTTATGCACCAACCTATTCTGGTAGAGGGGGATTACGCCAACACAACTGGCTGGGTTAGATTCAAGCAAGAGTTCCCAAAGATAGGCCAGCATTTGGATAAAATTTCAAACTACTATTTAAACCTAGGGTGGTTATGAAAGGTGGGTCCGCATTCCACACAGCTGCCAGCACTGTGGCAGTGATACGATTAGAAGTGGGACTCAACACATGGACTGGCCAAGCAGGCTTTACTTTGGTGTTTTTGGCATGTCAAGTGCTTCCCATCCATTGCTTATCTTTTATTACTTCATTAATTTTGAAAAGCCAAGTTTTGTTGTATGAAAAGCTGGAAGCCTTGGTTTTCTAGTGGGCTCCAGGAAAAACGGTGAAATGTTTTACTCATTCATTGATGAAATACAATTTTATTTCCCAAAAAGTAACTACCTATGTCAAGAAGGGAAAGAAATCTAAGCCTAGAATTTGTGAAAGAAAATATGTTCCCATGTTGTGGGCCAAGAGGGCCTTGTTTGATAAATATGAATCCATAGGAGAAGAAGGAGAAGAAAAGGTTTTCCTTTTACAAGATATTTTTCCATGTTTGATATGCAAAGAAAACCATGGATTCCATGGTATAATCATTACAATTTTTCATTTCTATAATTCTCAACCAGAAAATTCAAAGTTACAGTTGAGATGAATTAAAGATTTCCACTTGTAAATCAAACATACCATGGAAAATGGAATCCATTGGAATTCATTTCTCAATAGTACCTTTGGAAATGATCACTAAATAATGATTACAAATTCCTTTCTTTTGCCATGAATTGGGCATGTGTGTGTGTATAAAGAACATTGCATAAAAAGAATAAATGTGTGCAGTGTTAGAACAATCACCTTGTTGGAACTGGGAACCAGTTCCTGCAAAGCCTTCATCCTTTCTGCTATTCTTTCCCGACGCAGCTACAATCACAGAATAAAATGCAGTGAATAGTTGGAACATAAGATGGAATGGATAGAGCTGTAGCAAAATGTGACCCTGGTTGCCTGTGTAACTACAAAAGTGTAGCCTTTGAGATTATTGAAGCATTAGCTTCTAGTCATCTCAAGCTGAATAAGATGTCAATTTCAAGATAAAACTCCTTATATGTGGGATGTTCCTTGATTCAATTATCTACTTTTGACAACTAAAGTTGATATTTCGTATTGTAACAGAATGGTCCTCTTCTAGATAGTTAAATGCTCCCATCATTTGGAGTAAAATTGCATCAAATACGAAGGAAAGTGGTAACAGATTCAGTTATGGAAGCACTTAACTACTGTTTTGAAATGTTAGCAAGTACAAACAGCTATGATGCAGGAGCAATGGAACATGCATGTGTTTTGGTCTGAAGCAGGAGTGGCACTTGGGAAGAAGGTTCATACAAATTTGTTTTAAAACCCAATCAAGTACTACAGCACAGACAAGCACAACATTAGTCAAAGCTGTTATTATGATTATTTTTTTTATTGTCATTTTCACCCCTCTTTATTCAAATCCCCATAATAAAAATAAAAAAATAAAAAAAAGTTTATTAAAAAAAATCCAACAGTATGCAGAAATTTCTTATGTTCAAAATACTAGATTGAAAATTCACACTGGGTTTCTGGTCCACTTGGATGCATAATCTCATCAAGTTCAAGTTTTTCCTTTCTGCTAGATAAGGTTACAATGCATTAATCCCAAAGTAGAACACCCCCAACTCCCATTAGAGAAATGAGTAAATAGCCCTGAAAAAGAAAAAGAATAATAACCAGTAGGGCCTTGTTATATTCCAAATTAAAATCTCATAGCGTCAGAAGGAAAGCTAGAAAACCACCAATTCCAAGTTTGAGAGGTAATAGCCACGTTTGCCAAAAGATTCATTCCACCAGTTCCATTCTGATGAAGAAGTGAGAAGCTTTCATCCCATGTACAGTAAAAAATGCCCCTATTCTCAATCTAAGTCATCATCTCTTGATCCTTCCTTGCTTTTCCAAAAGCCATTCTTTTATCTTATCAATCCAATGAAGGTGGAAGTATATGATATGTAATCCACATCTTTGCACAGCAAACACAAATTTTCAGTTTTGTCGAGTGATGCCTATGGTTCAATAATCCAAATCATTGGTCTGATGTGCCCCACTATGGATGGACTATGCCTAAAAGATCTCCTTGATGGGACAATCTTACCCTTGTAATTGTAGTTTGTGGGCTAAAGAAGACGGTTATGAAGAGAAATACAACAATGATCCACATCCCACTAAAAGAAGCCTTAATATCAGTGGCAGGGATCTTTCAATCCAGGGGATTTTTTCTCATGCTCAATCTGGTGGGCCCCAATTCTCTAAATATGCAGGTCACGTGTTGTATAGTTCCTCACAAAGAAGATGGTAAAGCAAACTACAAAATGACACCTTGGCAGTTCAATAATATTCGAACTTGGCAAATCTTCTAAAAAGAAGCAAATCCGGACCAATCTTTATTTCAAATTCCTGGATGATTCCTCGAGCATGTTTACATAATCAACATGGGAGACCATTGTTCAAATCTTCAACAAGAAGGATATTATTATTTCAGCAATTATCCAAAAACTACTATTAGTGTATACATATGTGGTCCTGTGGACCACCGTACATGTCCTACCATATTTGCTTGTATTGCATATTTACCTACACACATACATATTTGTACATTTCTCTTCTTTATAAATAAAAATTAATGAAATATGTAATTTTGTTGGTGAAAAACCTGCAAGTGGCATTATTAATACACCTCATATTGCGTCTAAGGATCAGCTAGCAAATATTTTCACAAAAGGTGTAACTAGGTCGTGCTTGAATGAGTATTCAAGCTGGGCATGTACAATATCCATGCTCCAACTTGAGGGGGGAGCGTTGGTGTATATAGATGTGGTACATACATGGTCTTGTCGACCACCGTATGATTCCTTCCATATTTACTTATATTCCATATTTACTTGTGCGCATACCATATTTCTTCTCGATAAATTAATAAAATTAGGGGGAGAAAAATTATCCCGAATATTCTATGAATTCTACAACTACTAAGAATCAGAATATGCATTCTTGTATAAAATCAGCAATACCCGCTCAGCAATACTATGGGGATCAGTGGCTTGCCCCCGTCTTGCCCGAACTCTCGGACGGATGGGAGGTGGGTGCGGCGCGACCGCAACCACACCAGTTGTCGCTTGGCCATGGAAGGTCTGCAAATATCACAGTTTCATCCACTCAGCATGAATAATTAAAGACAAGATGCATAGATAAATGTGAATTCAAAAATGTCGAATATCACAGTAATTCACGAAGTCCAGCAAAGTCACTGATTAAACGACATGAAGGTGGGAAATTGCACATTCAGGATTCATTGGTGAGACAGAGAGAGCGGTACTCTGGCAGGCACGCATGCATTAGAGAGGGGGTGGGGGCAATGTATTCTGGCACGGTGTGATGGATGATACACAGGCATTAAAAGAAACACTGACAAATCTTGTACTTGGCAATTTCTGGCCTGGAGAATTTCTAGAGGGATTTTTAGAGTTTGATGCTTTTCTCACAATATTATTGGAAAAATCTAGCAGAAAATAAAATTAATAAAATATTTTATTTACAAAATAATAAATAAATTTAGAATTTAAATATGTAGGTATAGAATAAATTATTTTAAACTTCTAAACAATTTTTTGATTAAAGTCATAATAATTTCAATAATATTGTGAAAATTAAAAAGTGATCAGATCTTGAAAATCTCGTGATATCATCTCAATAATATTGTTTATTCAATCTTTCATTAGTGACATTTTCAAAATCTCAGCAATATTTGTCTTAGGAATTGCACATGTGGCATACAAGTAATTCAAATTAAAACCTCTAAATTACGGGTACTGGTTTATATGTATCAATTATCATGAACCACGATTTAGGCTTTCTTTGTTTATTTGGCTATTAGATTGGTGGACAAATATTCAAGGGTTAGAAATAAAAATATCCAATGGTATTATTTCGACAAACAAGTGTCCATGACTTGTTGGTCATTTTAACCTAGCAACAGTGGGTTCCACAATTTAGTCCACTTACTTTGAGCTATGTATGCCCCATGTACCATTTCTAAGTGCCTGCGTATCAACCACAAAGTAGCCAGAGCATCAAATAACTCCCTTGTTGAAAATGAAAAAAAAAAAAAAAAAATGACTACTTGGCCATGTGATTTTGAAAACAGAAAATGATGGATTGTCTGTGGGACCACTTGTTCCTGGGTCCAGTATTGTGCATGTGGCCCACTATCAACAGTCAATGCAGATTTGGCACTGCCCTTGCAAGCACTGGCCCCCCTCAGGACATGACTTGACGAGATTTAATTAGGTGGCAAGCTGTCAAGTCATGTCTGCATGGAGTTAGTGCAGGGGCAATAACCAATCCACCTCTGGTAAGAAGTGTGCATTCAGATTGCCTGACATGGTGGGATTTGATGGAGCCAATTATATGTGGCCCTTATCATGGGCCCACCTTGATGTATTTATTCTATATGCACGCGGTCCATCCGTTTTTACGGATCATTTTAGGGAATGGGCCAAACAATGAAGCAGATCCAATTCTTAGGTGGACCATACCATAGGAAACAGTGGTGATTGAACACCCTACCATTAAAAACTTCATAGGGCCCACCGTAATGTTTATTTGCCATCCAACCTGTTGATAAGGTCACATAAACCTGGATGAACGGGTAAAACAATTATCAACTGGATCCAAAACTTATGTGGCCCATTAATGGTCAATCACCACTGTTTTCTATGGTATGGTCCATCTGAGAATTGGATTTGCTTCATTTTTGGGCTCACATTATAAAATGATCTGAAAAAGCAGATGGACGGAGTGGATATAGAATACATGCATCAAGGTGGGCCCAGCGGTAAGGGCTGCATCCATCTTGGGTGAGGCTGGGGCCGCACCTAATCCGCTCCCGGATTGTTTTGGGCCATGTGCTCCTGTCGGAGCGGCCATGCAAAGGATTCAGATTAGGTAGTGAACCCTCATAATCGTTTACCTAGGCCCCACTATGATGTATGTGTTTTATCCATGCCATCCATCCATTTTGCCAGCTAATTTTAGAGCATTACCTCAAAAAATGAGGCAGATCCAAATCTCAGGTGGACCACACCATAGGAAACGATGATGATTGAATGCTGACCATTAAAAACTTCTTGGGAGCCGCAAAAGTTTTGATTCAAGCTGATATATATGTTCTCCCTTCATCCAGGTCTGTGTGACCTTATCAACAGGTGGGATGCCAAATAAACCTTACAGAAGGAAGTTTTTAATGGTGGGCGTTCAATCACAACTGTTTCCTGTAGTGTGGTCCACCTGAGATTTGGGTCTGCCTCATTTTTGGGTTCATGCTCTAAAATGAGCTGGAAAATTGGATGGACGGCATGGATTAAATACATATATCATGGTGGGGCTCACAGCACCAACATGAGGAGACCTGGTGCTCCCTGCAAAGCATGTTTGAAAGTTATCTCGGATGATCCGATGGCCCCATCGAGGTCTTGAAAAGAATTCATTTGTCACCAGATACAACGACGGCCACCGGTCATGCCAAACTCCTCATTTGATGGGCAACATGGTCCATCCAATAAAAATGTTGAACTGGGCCATCCACGCCAGGCCCACCAGATGAACGGTTCCGATCTTACCTAACTACTGGAGGACTACAATTTTGAGTAGCCCAAGGACCATTACTCGGTCCTCATCCTGCAATAATGAGCGCAACAAGCACACGTGCGAGCACAGCACTTGTACGGCATGCTGACTTCATGCAGCACGTGGGCCCCTACACCTTGCTGACACTGATGATTACTTTTCACGGGTTCGAACCAGAGAACTGCATTACGAACAGGCGCCCTTTTGCCCGAAATGCCCCTCTCGCCTCAAAATCACTACGCTGCGCTTTCGAAGAAACGGAGGGCATCTTCGTCACTAGAAAAAAATTCAAGCCCCCCTCTTGCACTTGCCTATGCGATCGATCAGTGGGCCCCCCGTGCAGGACTTTGAATGTGGACTGTCTGCCAAGATTTTCAAGCACTCGTTTACTTACCACGAACCGGCTCAACTGATGAACGGCTTGGATCTCGCAAAGACACGTGTGGCGAGCAAGTAGCAAGTGCACTCGCTGGTGTGAGCCAGACGATTAATCGCCGCCGATTATATTATATTTAAAAGAAGAAGCACAGTGAAGAACAAAAAGAGAGTGTGGGCTGCCACTATTTAAACCCACTCTTTTTGCTTTTTCCATACACTCATTACCAGATTTGGATTCGAAATACTACACCCTTGTACTATTTCAATTCCAAAAAAGGAAAAAATGGGTCTAAAATTATCAAATTCCCACCGGCGATTTTTTCATCCATACGGACCTGAGGAGGATTAGGTCGGATTGAATGAGGCTGCACATGTCCGAACGACGGGAAGAGACTCGCCAAATGCCCGGGATCTCTTTCCTGCTCAAAACCAAATGAAAAAAAAATCAATAGACTAAAATACCCCTAACTTCTTTAAAAATAGCGTACTTCCTTGCCCATTTCTTCAAATATTTTCAGTGACGATTTTGCCCCCGAGAGTAGCGACTGAAAAACGCGGTGACATGCATGCCGTTACCAGAAAATCCAGGGCATACTCGTCATTTCACCAAAAGAAATTTTTGAATCCGGCACGCTTTCCTTCGTGGTTTTGAAAAGACCATTTTGCCATTGGGGGGTACACGAGAAGAGCCGTGGAGGACATGCATGCCCATTCAGGAAAGTCCAGGGACAAATATGTCATTTTAGATGTACAGCAGCCTCTACTTTATATGTGAAAAGGACGATTTTGACCATGGAACTATCACGTAAAGAAGACGGGACACGCACGACCTTCATGCAAAACCCAGGGGCATAACCGTCATTAAAGAATCCCCACTCACCATCTTCCCAGACTCTTTCGCGGCCTCCGCGACATCGTCCCGAAACCGCTTACCGCTCCCAGACCCATCTTCCGGTTTGACAAAACCGCCTTTTCCCTGCTCCAAGCTCGGCTCCAGCGGGAAAACCACTGGCTGAAAACCGCCCCCAGCGACCTGGCCTGACCCATCGCCTGAGCTCAGCTGCAAGCCCATCGCCGTTCCGGAGAGATTCCCTCCGTCATTCCCGTGGTAGGAGGGCATGGCGAGGATCTGCTCGAGGAAGTCATCAGGCAAGCCTTCCGGCGGGTTCGCCATGCCAGGGACGTGTCGGAGAGATCTCGGGAGTGGTTTTCCGGCGAGGCTTGGAAGGGGAACGAGGTCTGGGTTTTTGAAAGCGCATGGAAGGGAAGGGATGGATTTCCGAAACTCGAGAGCGTGTCGGAGAAACGAGTTACAGAAACGTAGGCTTTTCGAGCTTCGAGGTTTTTTGGGGAATTGAAAGGAAGTCGAGGGGTAAAAAGGGAAAGAGGGATTTTGGAGCAGAGAGCAGACTGGCTTCATTTCTCCCGCTTTTAAGTGCGAGAAAAGAATATAAAAAGAGAACGTTTTATACTCTGACAGACAATGATACTTGATACACAGGTACTAAAACAATGTACACTTTTCATGAAATTAACTTAAATCAAACCGTCCAATTAGTTTATCCTAGTTTAGATGGATAGTAAAAAGAAAATTATACTGATTTTATTACTTTATTGACTCATAGGTGGAGTTTTAATTAACAGTCAAAATGAAAAATATTCAATTTCTTAAATTAAAAGAAAATGCCCATTAATCATAGAAAAGGATCGTTTGATCAATTTCATTTTGTGAAACAATCTATTTACAGTGGACCCCACAATTTGGACGATTTTATTATATAACCCCTGTATAAATTCTTGGTGCCTGTGTATTAACCATCACGATCTGCCCGAGTGTTGAAGAACTCCGCAATGGAAAAGTAGGGGGTTAATCAAAATCTTGGAAATTGATATTTACACCCACCTTGGTTATTTTATAATACACGCTTTCTATTGATGGATTGAAATTAGTACGTTTATGTACCATCTTTATTCTCATATAAAAAAAATTGGAGTAGATATATTAATTGGCGTGGGTGTAAATAGCGGCTTCCTTTTCCTCTTTTTTTTAAACTGGAAAGGTGTAAAGAGCCACTAAAGACCGATGTCCCCTTCCCTGTTTATGCAGTGCGTAAAACACCCAAACTCTGTGGGCCCACCACGTTGTATAGATAAATCTACTCCGTCCATCATCTGATAAACCTTATTTTAACCGTATATACCAAATATTAATGTGATAAAATTCTCCAATAGAAAACTCAATGGAACAATGTAAAATTTCTCTTAAAACCGCTAAATTAACTAGCTTTGACCTTCCTGGGTTTTAGATCACGCTGATATTTTTTTATATTCACTTTATCCTGGTTATTGAGTCCTGATTAACGGGTTTGATGAAAGATAAACGCCATGGTGGCCTGAAAACTAACCTATGGTTGGCAAACCATCCAAAATGTTCCGGGTTGTATGACCCACCTGAGTTGCGTGTTTTCGTTGGTTCTTCGTATTAGGAGCTAACATTGACGAAAAGAAACCTTATGGACGGAGTAGATTTTTCATATACAAAATGGTGGGTCCCACAGGGCTTGGATGTTTACTGCGCTGCGTTAAGCAGGAGTTGTAGAGGATTCCTGATTGGGTACTACCCTTGCCATCACGATTAGGCACAGCCGCACAGGCAAGGGCTCGGAGCGGCCAACCGTGATGTATGGGTTTTATCCATCCATTTTTTCAGCTCATTTTAAGACATGGGCGTAAAAATGAGGTTGATTCAACTCTCAGGTGGACCACAACACAGGAAAACAGTGTTGATTGAATTTCCACCGTTAAAAACTTCCTATAGCCCACCGTAATTTGTATGGATGAAGGGAAAACTCAAATATCAGATTGATTCAAAGCTTTTGTGGCACCCAAGAAGTTTTCAACGGTATTAATTTAATCCTCATTGTGTGGTCCACTCGAGACTTATAACTACATCATTTTTGGGTTTATACCCTAAAATGATACGGGAAAAAATGGATGGATAGTGTGGATTAAAACTATACATCAAGGTAGCCCCTTAGAGCTTCCGCATGTGCCGAGCTTGGGATAGGCGGGCTAGTACCCAAGTACGCCATTTTGTTCGGTCTAAGGGTGTGTTGGTAAAACTTAATTTCATGACTTATCACTTAAAATTATTAATTTCAGTGATTTTGGTAATTTAGCACCGTTTAGTAACTAAAATAAATTAAGTACTTAATTGGAAATATCGCTTAAATTTGATGAGATTTTTTCAGTCATCGCACCTTGACTTAAAACTTAACTGATGAATGCGGTAAGTGATTTGCCGTTTAAATTTATTATGAATTGTAACGAAAATATCCCTGCCAACTTTTAAAAATGATAAGATTACCCATCAAGAGTTTCCAAAAGTCACGAAGTGGTTCCTTTTTCTCCCACAAAGGGAAAATCCCTAAAGATGCGGAAGCCAAATCATTCTCAAATTTCCCTTTTCTTCCCGTTAACCTTGAGGTGATATATATATATATATATATATATATATATATATATATATATATATATATATATATATATATATATATATTAAACCTTCCTAGGGCTCACTATGATGTTTATTTGTCATCATACCGTTTATAAGGTCACACATCCCTGAATGAAGTAAAAACAAAAATATTAGCTTGATCGAAAACTTTTATGACCCCCAAGAAGTTATAAAAGATAGACGTCCAATTTCATTGCTTTATGTGGTATGGTTCACTTAAGCTTTGGATCTACCTCATTTTTAGGCTCATGTGATAAAATGATCTTACCAAATGGATGGACGATTTGGATATAACACATACATCATGATAGGGCCCACAAAACTTGATGTTGCTGACCAAAAAGAGATATGTGGTGTTGCGTGACACACCAAACCATGTTCAAACCGGATGCAGATTAGCTACTGACAGGTTGAGTAGTGAATCTTGCTACTGAAGTGACGTCACCATGACACATGGGCCTCAGCACGATGTATGTTTTGTATCCACACCATCCATTCATTTGAAGAGATCATTTTAAGGCATAACTTGGAGAATGAGGCTGATCCAAAGCTCAAGTGGACCCCACCATAGAAAACAGTGGGGATAGTGACATCCACTGTTGAATACTTCTTAGGGGTCACAGAAGTTTTCAATCAAGCTGATATTTGTGTTTTCCCTTCCTCCATGTCTGTGTGAACTTATGCACAGGTTGGATCTCAAATAAGCATCATGATGGGCCTAAGAAGTTTTCAACGGTGGATGTCACTGCCCCCACTGTTTCCTGTGGTGGGGTCCACTTTAGCTTTGGATCTTCCTCATTAATTGAGTCATGCCCTAAAATCATCTCTTACATCGTGTTGATGTCGACAGAACATGGTGATGTCACTTCAGTTGCGAGATTCGCTACTCAACCTGTCAGTAGCCAATCCGTGTTCGTTCAAACCGGATGGGGAGGGACGCGGATTTCCTGCGAAAGCCTTGCGCAGGAAGTTCCTGCACTGGGAACCTAGGTGCGGCCCATAGTGATGTTTTCTGATAAATCCACCCCGTCCATACGTTTTGGGAGCTTGTTTTGGGGTTCGGGGCCTTGCCTCGTTGGTAGACTCTGCGGAGTTTCAACAAGAGGTCTTGGTCTCGAAACCCATCAGGGTGAAATTCCCGCTGCTGACAGCACCAGGGTGGGTGTGTTGCGCGATTGACTGGGTGGGTGGGTTGCATGACTGACAAAAAAAAAAGGACATGAGAACAAAAATGAACCAGATCCAAGACTTAAGTGGGCCGAAAACGTGAGAATTGAACATCCACAATTGAAATATTTGTGGGGCCAAAGGAGTTTCGAATAAGTCTAATATTTGTGTTTTCAGTTCATCCTAGTAGTAGTGACGTTATGAACGGTATGGATGTCATATCAACATCACTGTGGACCCCAGGGAGGATTCAACAGTAGTAATTTCCCTACCCACCTTTTCCTTTAGTGAGGCCCACTTGAGTCTTGGATCCGGTTCATTTTTGTTCTCATGTCCTAAAATGAGCTCCCAAAACGGATGGACGGGGTGGATTTATCAGAAAACATCATTGTGGGCCCCGCCTAAGTTCCCAGGGCAGGAACTTCTTGTGCAAGCCTTTCGTAGGAAATCGACGTCTGATGGGAGTGAATTAGGTGTTACCTGGAACAGACGCAGATTGGCTACTGACAGGTTGAGTAGCTATCTTGCTGCTAAAGTGACATCATCAACTTGTGTAGGCCCCACCGTGATGTATGTGCTGTATCCACACCGTCCATCCATTTGTAGAGAACATTTTAGGGCATGATCTAAAAAATTAGACAGATCCAAAGCTCAAGTGGACCTCGCCGAAGAAAACAGTAGGGATAGTGACATGACTGTTGAAACCTTCCTAGCCCCAACCATGATGTTCATTTGAGATCCAACGTATTCATAAGTTCACACAGACATGGAAGAGGGTAAAACATAAATGTCAGCTTGATCGAAAACTTATGTGGCCCTACGAAGTTTTCGACAGTAGGAAATCAATCTGAAATTGCGGTATAAGTTTGATTACCGCTCTTGTAGAAGCAAGAAATTATTTTCTTTGTCCTATAGGGGGGTGAATAGGACACTTTTTAAATTAACCAAATTAAACACTCACAATCATGCAAAGCATTTCAGAAATTTTTCTTCAAACACTTGATATGCAGAATATTAACTTTCAACAATAAAAGAGCAAGTGATAATCATATTATCTCAAACATGAAAGAAGTAAAGCAGTTGCAAACATTCATCACATAACAAGAGATTTTATAGTGGTTCGGTTATGTACCTACTCCACTCCCGGGTGATTCACTCACTCCTTGAGTGGCTGGATTTCACTATCACAATGGTTTTAAATGAGGTTAACCATAAACCTTAACAGCCTACAAAAGGACTTAGACTTCAACACATGGATTCATCCTTCCTTAAGACTAATCCATTAACCACTTTGTCCTACACAAGGCCTCATCCTACTCAAGGACCTGTCCTATGCAAGGACTCTACCGAGTTTGGGTCTATAAACTCTGAAACCCAAATCTCAACTTTTGAGGTGGTTTCTTGGACTCAAATGACTAAAGTATACTTAGCTGATTGAGCCCCTTGATGATGCCTTTGGTTGAAGAAGCTTCGACTTGCACGAATGATACCTTCTTCAGCTCCCTCGATCAGCAACCTTGCTACAAATGTCTTCTTGTAGGTTCTAAGGTGAGGGATTAGGGTTTAGTTGAAACTATATTGGGATATGGCTTTTATATGAAGGATAGGTTCTACCTAAACCATCATTAGTGGCATTGATGACAAGAATATGACTATTAGGAGTAGGTCAAGAAGCCATTAAAGAGGGGTTAAGTTCATGATTCAATCCAAGCTTTGAATGCTCTTCAATGTTGGTCAAATCAATATTTATAAGAGGAAACCCAAAATTAGAAACATGTAGCGCTGAAAACCACGCAACAATTCAAATCCCGCAACACCACCGACCGGTCGTGATTGGTCCAGAGAGTTTTCCCAGAAAAAACATGCTCGCTGCTTCAAGTTAGACCTATCTAGCGACCAGTCTGAGCCCCTAGTGATCGGTCGGACGACCGGTCTCAAAACGTCAAAAATAGTCCAGAGAGTTTAATGCCCAAACTGCGCCAAGCTCTCTACTGGCCGACCGGTCGGACAACCAGCCGGTGGACTCTGTATTTGCACAATTTTGAGACCTTCACAACAGTTTTATCCCACCGTCCATCCATTTTAGAACATTATTTTAGATGATGATCCAAAAAATGAGGTAGATTTAGATCTCAGGTGGACCACACCACAGGAAAATATGGTGATTGAACTGTCATCATTGAAAACTTCCTAGGGCCCACTGTAATATTTATTTGCCATCTAACTTATAGATTGGGTCACAAAGACATGGACAACGGGAAATATCAAATATCAACTTGATCCAAAACTTTTGTGCCTGGAGAAGTTTTTAATGGTGGTTGTGCAACCATGTAGCACCTGATTTTTCACGCTTGTGTGTATACACGCGGGTGGTTGAACACGAGTACATCCATAATCTAAAACCCGTATTTTTCGAAAATTAATACTTGAATTTGCGCCTTGTTCACACACCCCTTTTGACATTCCCGAGCTTACGCATCATCATACTTGGCCTATCTTCAATCTGGACCATTAAATGAACTTCACATAAACTTATTAAGCTACAACCATCCCTTGCAATCCATTCCACAAATCCAACCATCCTTTCACTTGTCCAAGTCGAACTATCCATCCAAGTTGTCCCCATTGCGCAATCCAACCATTGATCTCAGAAGTTCTGACCTTACAATATCTCTTAATACCCAAATGGACGTTGAGGGCCCCTTTCTTGGCATCTTTCAACCGTCCCTTGCAATGCATTCCACAAATCCAGCCATCCTTTCACTTGTGCGAATTGAACTATCCATCCAAGTTGTCCCCATTGCGCAATCCAAACATTGATATCAGAAGTTCTGAAATGGACTTCGTGGGCCCCTTTCTTCGCATCTTACAACCATTCAACCGTATGTCTTGAAACTCATCTTTTCAAATCATCCTTTCGAATGTGACCCATTTCCTATTGATCTAAACCATCCATCGATGTGGTCTGCCAACCAGAATTGCAAAGCAACCTAGCTAAACCATCCATTGAAATCCATTTAGCAACTCTCGGTAGCCATGCCCATTTTCAACCAATTTTCCTTTTTGCATGGCCCACCGAAACGTTGTATCTATTTCATTTTTATGCTCATATCTTATCTTGACCCAACCAACCCAATGTACGGTGTGAATTAGCCAAAACCCACCTCCCCTTCATAACAGCTTCACTATAAAGTATATATATATACCTTAATAAATGTATATATACATACACGATACATATATACCTTTATATATATATATATATATATATATATATATATATATATATATATATATATATATATATATATGAAAAAAAAATATTATGAAAACCATGTTTAGCTAGCGTTAGAGGTGGGCAATGATCGGGGCCGAGCCGAGTTAGCCCTAGTTTGGTTTGGCTTGTTTTTGTACCACCACAGTTTGTGGATCGGTTTGGTTTGGGTTTCGAGCCAACCCATGTGGCCCGAGTTTGATTTGCTCCAGAAAAATCTAGTTCGAGCCGGGATCGATTTGGTCGAAAATTTCGAACTGGGCCGGGCTAGTTCAAACAGGCAGTGGCTCGCTTTTTACTTGTTTATTTAATTAGAAAAGAATTTAAAAAGTTAGAAAAAAAAAGTACAAATATATCTTACTATATGATGTTTAACATCCACCAAAGGAGTGCAACTTCAAAATAGACATGTAAGAGTATTTTCCAAATAAAAGTACACAAGCATAATTTTAAGAGTGCAAGGAAACAGTGTGCATACATGTATATGTATTATGTATTATCCATGTCATCATGTATATATATTATCCATGCTATCCATCTGTTTTACATATCATTTTAGGACATGATCCCAAAATGGAATCATATCCAAAGCTCAAGTGGATCACACCACAGAAACAGGTGTGCTTATAACCTACGAGCTGAATCAAATCGAGCTTCAAGCCGAGCTGAGCCAAGCCGGTACTATCCTAGTTTGAGGTTGGTTTGTTTTTTCAAAACTCGGAGGCTTGGTTTGATTTGAACTTCCATTCAAACTAATCCAAGCCAAGCTTTTTCGAACCAATCCGAGCCTAGCTTTCGAGCGGGCCTTGGTTTGTGCCCACCTCTAGCCAGCGTTGGTAACCAGCGCTGACCCAACCCCCTCAAAACCATCTTCTTCTTCTTCTTCTTCTTCTACGTGCCTACACTTCTAACCGTTCATCATGGTGGCCCCACGTTCAATATCCCGACTGACAATCATGTCCGCGACATCTTGAAACATGGACCGTTAAAGTCCCTTACAATGTTACTATTGTGTGGCCCACCTAAACAGCCGATCTGCGTCATTTTTGGGACGTTAACCAATCCAATCACGTAGAATCTGATGGCCAACTTGGATTTCGTCAAACCATCATAGTGGACCCCACCTTAACCATCTGAGCCGTTCACTCATCTTCCTAAGGTCTTCAACGACCCTCTTTCCATCTCCATTATTTCAGTAGTACAGCCCACTTGAACTTGTTGCGCAACAAGACAACAACGCCGGTGAACCGAGATCCAATCTCCAGTCTCACCCACAAATGATAAACAGAAAGTAATAATAACTAGAAGAGGAATTCACACAAACCAACAATCCACAAGATAGATTTTACGTGGAAAAACCCCAAACAAGGGTAAAAAATCACGGTGCAAAACTCTACTATGAAGAAGAACGAAGTTACAAGCAATACACTTACCTTCTCCTATGCTCCCATGCACTTAGATGGCCCTTTTGCTAATCCTCTCGCCTTTTTCTCACCTTGAACGTATAGAAACCCTAATCCCATGGCCTAATCTCGGTTTATACCCCTTTATATAGCAAACCCCGAAATTAGAACACATAATAGGAAACCCCGCACTTAAGCCTGCGGCCGGTTGGGCGCCCAGTCATTACTGGGTTGGGCGCCCGCCCATTACAAAACACGTCCAGCAAGAAATAGAATAAATCAGACCAATATCGGGCGCCCGGCGCCCGATCACTTTGACCACCGAGCGCCTGACCGTTCATAAAATAGTCCAGTAGCGTATCACTTAAACTGCATGAATATTGGGTGCCCGATCTAAAGACCGTCCGGGCGCCCGACCATACATTGGTGTGTCAGGCTCCACACTCAACAGAACTTTCTGTTAAAAGAGAGAGTACCGTCTAGATCAGGTTGCCATGATCGTCTTCCTACACTCCAACACCCACCTCACCACCGTTCGATCCATGCATTACGTATAAATTGTCATTCTCGGCCGGGATTAAAGCCCATATGCAACGAAATAGAAATTTAGTCAGTCAAGTGGACCCGTCCGTTTTATATATCTGGGCTTGCAGACTCTGGAGGAAGGAGGAAGAGGGCAATACACCTAGCGACTAAAATGAGAGAGAGAGAGAGAGAGAGAGAGAGAGAGAGCAGGTAGAAAAAGATAGAGAGGTTGTAGTGAAGAAGAAGGCACATCAATTCGATTATTCTCTCCGGCACCCTACTGATTCAATTAATCTTAGCCTTTCGATGATCGCTTCACATCTTCTGTAGGGTCAGTGATTCCTCGTTGGATCTGATTATATACCATACCTACACGTCATCTTCTTTAGTCGCATCACCATAACACAGCTCACCAAGATGACTCGCCAATCACATTCAATCCAAACCACTTCGATCAAGTTAGCAAGGTTGTGAAATTCATGGAGACGCTGATCCTATGTGACCTTCCATATATCGACAGGTAGGTGTTCTCAATTTAAAACCCTAAAGTTAATGTTGTAGATTAAATTAATGATTTACATGTAGAATGATTTCATTAAGTACTCAATTATACTACTATATGATTATTGGTTTTATTGAGTTATCTATGGTTCCAATTAGTTTATCTGATTATATATTGATATTAGATGTAGATTGATGTCTTTACGTTCATTTGACTACGGTTATGAGATGAAGATTGATTTCATTGGAAAAATTATTACGTATTTTGGATTATGGTTATGAGTTGAATAATGAGTTCATTTTATTACGGTACATGTTGCATCAATTTATTTTCATGCTATGGAATGAGTTTAAGTGATGGGTGCTCTATCCTAAAATGATCACTAGATAGATATATGGGTGCTCTGCCTTAAAAGGATTACTAGACGTATGAGTGCTCTGCCCTAGGATAGACCAGAAAGGATAAGGAGAATTAGTTCTATTTAATTATTTCATTTTGTTATAGAGATTACAAATGATATTGTAGTGGTTCGAATGCCAAATTATTGTACCTAATTTCATTTATTTCAACAAGTTTATATATGATCTGAATTTTAGAATTTATAAGTGTGGGAATGATGTGACCCTACGAGCCGTCGCGCTCACATTCCCTTAGGTTGTTTTGCAAGGTTTGATATTGAAGAATAAGCTAGACCAAGTGAAAGGATTATTTTCGTTTTCCTAGGAATAGTTTGAATTTTCATTAACATATAGTTTGATTTTAAAAATATCAATGTAATGAAAGTTATTTAAGGATGATTGGTGGATTATTGAAAGTTTTAATTTATGAGAATGATTTTTTTTTTTTTCCCTTTAGTTGGCTCTATTTGCATGTGGAATTAAATGGAAACCATGTGATATTGGAAAGACAAGTTTGATTTATTATAACCTCACGGGTCCTGAATTCGGATTTAGGCCTATTCAACCCGAGTACCGAATTTTGGGGCGTGATAAATCACTACTATTTCTTGTAATATGGTCCACCTGAGATTTTGATGTCTCATTTTTTGTCTTATACTCTAAAATGAACTGAAAAAAATGGATGTATGGTGTGGATGGAACGCATATAGTGAGGCCTATAGAGTACCGTTTACAAGCGTGTAGGCAAACCGCATCTGGATTGGCTTGTGAGCTTGCAATTGTAGTGACAAAACTCATTCTCTAACAATTTTTTGGGATATTCTCAAATTTATGTCTTTTCCTTTTATTTTACCTTGAAAAGGAAATATTATAAAATAATAAATGATTTTAAAATTAGAAAAATATAAGTATAGAATAATATATTTTACTTTGGAATAAATTCCATGATAAAATCATGATAATTTCGAGAATAAAATTACAAAAAGTAAAGTTGGCGAGATTTTTAAACATCACAGTAATATTGCAAGATTTACAGAAATATTGGCAATACTCGTCGCATTAGGTGTAATTAGGGCTGAAAGTCGGGCGGGTTCTGTGATCGACCTGATATTGGGTTGGGCTTGGGCAGGAAGTATTGGATCCAATCTGGAGCTTGGGCTATGCAAACACTAACCTGATAAAGCTTGGGTCAAGATTGGGTTAAGGTCTCTATGTACAAGTTTCTTATAATTTTATTATACTTTAGTTAAGTAAAATTATTAGTTTATACTACTTTAGTAAGTAAACTTATAGCGTTTGAAATTTGATATATTTGAGTTTGATATGCTTGAGTATTAAATGAGTAGTTATCCTATATTTTAGCTTGTTTGTTTAGAAAAAGTAGAGTTCTTTACAATAAATAACTACATATATAATTAATAAAGTCATATGTAAAAAAATAAGATGTGTATTGAAACATAATAGACTAATGTAATAACAAAAATATTAGCATGTATTAACTCGACGAATTCGATCAATCTAACTTAGCCCACTTGGGTTGGGCTTTTGTTGAGAATTCCCAACCCGAGGTTGGGTTGGGTTGGGTTAGGTTAGGGTTGAGGTATAAGAACCTTGGGTTGGGTTAGGGTTGAACACCAACCCGCCCAACTTTCAGCCCTAGGTGCAATATGTGCAGGTGGAATGGGTAATTTAATCATTGATCTGGATCATCTAGTAAGTTCACCACTTTCTCCATAGAGCACCATGAAAAATTTGAGCTCAGTGGGCCTTCTTTAACGTAACTATAAGTTTTTCAATCCAAAATAATGAAAATTTGTGATGGACGTATCAAATTGATCTTTGAAAAAGGATTCAATCATCATTGCCTCTGCAAGGTCCAACAGATGATCCACATCTTCTGGGAATTAATGGGATGAAAAATGATCATCATATTAACGTTAACGTTATTTATCTGTTTTTTTTTTTTTTTTTAACTTGCTATGGAAGAAATGGGTTGAATAGCAACCCGATCAATCGAGGTGTGGCACAACCATTGTGGTGTGTTGATGTCATCAAGTTCTATGGGCCACATCGTGATTTATGTGTTATATCCACACTGTCCATCCATTTTGCAAGATTATTTTAGGGCATGAACCCAAAAATGAGGCAAATCGAAAGCTCAAGTGAACCACACCATTGAAAGTAGTGGGGACAATGACATGCACCGTTGAAACCTTCCTAGGGCCTACCATGATGTTTATTTTCTATCCAACCTACTCATAAGGTTGCACTGACCTAAACGGAGGGAAAACACAAACATTAGCTTGATCCAAAACTTCTATGGCCCCCAAGAAGTTTTCAATGGTAGTTGTTCAATCTTCACTGCTCTTTGTGGTGATGTTCACTTAAGCTTTTGGATCTGCCTCATTTTTGGGCTCATGCCCTGATTTTGCAAAATGGATGGACGGTGTGGATATAAAACATACATCATGGTGGGGCCCAAAGAACTTGGAGACATCAACACACCACTAGCACACCACGCAATCTGCTTCCCGATCAATGGTCCAAATTGATAATTGTGCTGTCTCATGCATCCAAAAAAGCATCATGACATTTATTTTCCATCATTTAACCTGTTCACAAGGTCACACAAATCGACTTGGAAGAAGGGAAATCACAGATATCAAGCATGATCTAAAACTTTTGTGGCCCCTAAGAAGTTTTCAATGGTAGGGATTCAATCTCCACTATAGTTTCACAAAATGGATAGAAAGTGTGAATATAACACATACATCATGGTGGGGCCCAAAGAACTTAATTGGTGACATCAACACACCACTGAGGTCAATGGTATATAGCACACCACATCATGGTGTTGCTTGCATTTCTGCATTGCTATATCCCATAATTCAAGTGTTGAGGAGCGAGATCTTATGGTTTTTGTGCAACACACCCAACAAAAATGGTATCAGAGACTTCAGGCTATTTGAACGAATAGTGGGATCGATATGAATTATGGACGGTGGCTTGTCAATGATGATCAACCTCAATGGGAATAACTGGCCCATATGGAAGGTGAAGATGGAGGATTTGTTTTATTGCAAGGACTTGTATGCTCCAATCTTAGGCATATCAGCCAAGATGAAAGATATGACTGATGATGATTGGAAGAAGTTAGATTGAAAGGCAGTTCATTAGACAATAGTTAGATGATTCAGTTTTCCACCATGTGTCTACGGAGACCTCAGACGCTAGCCTATGTCAGAAATTATAAGACATTAAGAAGATTGACAGGCTAAAGCAGTAGTTGGGCAAGTCATTTGTGATGAAAGACTTGGGCCTAGCTAGACAAATTCTAGGGATGAAAATCACGTGTAACAGAAGCTGCAGAAGGCTATGCTTGTCACAGGAGCGATCTGTTGAAAATGTCTTAGAGAGGTTCAATATGAACGGAGTGAAGCCAGTCAATACTCCACTAGATGTCACTTCATATTGAGCGACAAACAGTGTTCCAAGATGAAGGCAAAGGTGGATGAGATGCAGAAGATACCCTACGCCTCGGCGGTAGGAAGTTTGATATATACTATAATATATACACGCCTAGACATAGCATATGCGGTTAGGGTTGTCTACCGGTATCTTGCCAATCCTAGTAAAGAACACTAGGCAACAGTGAAGTGGATACTACGATATTTAAGGAGGCTCATCTAGGTTGAACCTATGCTATGGTGACGAAATACTTGTGTTAAAAGGCTACAAAGATGCAAGTATGACAGGTGGCATAGACTCCAGGAAGTGTTTATCGAGGTTCATGTTCACGTTTGTAGGGAGAGTGGTCTCTTGGCAGAGTAAGCTACAGAAGGTCATTAAATTGTCCACGACAGAGGTCGAGTACATCACAGTCACAGAAGCATGCAAGGAGATGCTTTGGATGAAGAGGTTCCTACATGAACTTTTGTGATAGCAAGAGTGCGATACACTTGAGCAAGAATCTAAGTCAACATTTCAAGTCCAAGCATATAGAGGTTCGGTATCATTAGATCAGGGATACGTTGGAACAGAAGGTGTTACAGCTTGAGAAGGTCCACATGGACGATAATGAGTCAAACATGATGACCAAGACTTTGCTCAAGGGCAAATTTGAGGCTTGTAGAAGCCTTGTTGGCTTAAAGATGGTGAATCTCTCCTGAGTTGGAATGGGGAGATTTGATGGGGTGTTCCTCCTCATGAGAAGGGGAGAGAGTGCAGCTTAGGGGTGGTTGGGCAACCGACTAGTCTCGGTCAAGAGATCAAAATTCACTCCGGAAGGTCCAGAAGTCTTTAGACAGTTTTTGCGGTGGTTGGGCCCCTTACCTTATGTTTATCGCGCCCAGAGCCCTGGTCGGGCACCGTACCAAGTTTGGTTGGGCATCCTAAGTTCGAATATTTTTCTCTAAACTCTCTGGACAGTTTTGCCTTTGGTCGGGCGCCTTACCACGTGCGGACAACAATTCCACAATTTTCTATTTCGGCTCCAACTCTCGCGTAAAGCTATATAATTGTTTCTAATTCGAGACCTAACCATCCTAATAGGAGGTTTACACGTCGAAGGAGAGAGAGAGAGAGAGAGAGAGAGAGAGAGAGAGAGAGAGAGAGAGCTTGTTAGAAGGGGAGATTTCTGCTAGTGAAGGAGATCACAACGCAGACAACATCTTGGGTTCTTCTACGTCCTTGTGTTCGATAAGGTCTTTCAGTTTCAAATCCTTTCATTGTTTATCCACTCCTACGTGAGTGAAGAAGGTTTAATCCAAGCAGGTTGTGCTTGTGATCGACGGTTCTCTATTTATAGTGAATTGTTTGTCTGGACGAAGTCCCATGGTTTTTACCTCTTTAAGGGTTTTGCACGTAAAAATCTCGTGTCATATGGTTTAATTGTTTGTTTGTATTTCTGCATTGCTAAATTTCATAATTCAAGTGGATGGGGGGCGAGATCCTAAAGTTTTTGTGCAATGCACCTAACATGGGTGACTTTAGAATCCTTGATGGAAGGTTTGGATATTACTCCCATAGCCACTACCAACATGTGGTGGCACATGTACATTATGCTTATGTGCATCCGTGCCGGCTTAAAAAGCTCTAGAGATTGACCTTTCTAAGGGAGATGTGGTACATCCAGGCTAGTCACCTTACAAAAGGCCTCAACGGAAGGGTCCTTCACCCAAATAATCAAGCAGTCCATTGTAAAAACAAGCCAAAAATTCTGGAGCTGAGGTATTAGTTTGGTAGGCCCACATAATGGACAGTTTTGCTCTTACACAGTGGAAAGTTGATTGCCTGTGGCCCAAGTTCTGTGGGGCACACACCTTGATGTATGTGTTTTATCCATGTTGTTTATCCATTTTGCCGGTTCTTTTTAGTGTATGAACAAAAAATGTTGCCAATCCAAAGCTCAAGTGGACCACAGCATAGAAAATAGTGGGAATTGAATTCCCCCGGTTGAAAACTTCTTGAGGGTCACATAAATTTTGAATCAAGCTTATATTTGTGTTTTCCCTTCAATCTAGGTGTAAGTGACATTATGAATAGATTGGATGGCAAATAAAACATTATGTTTGTGTTTTCCTTTCAAAGGAGTCTGTGTGACCTTATGAACAAGTTGGATGTCAAATAAAACGTCACAGTGGGCCCTAGGAAATTTTCAACGGTGGCCGTCCTGTCCCCACTGTTTTCTGTGGTGTAGCCTACTTGAGCTGATTGTGTGGTGTGCAGTGGCAAAGTTATGTGGGGATTGTGTGTGGTGTGACAAAGAGGTAAAGTCACGTGGGCTCCACCATGATGTATGTGTTATATCGGCACCCTCTATCCACCCATTTTGCAAGGTCATTTTAGGGTGTGAGCCCAAAAAATGAGATAGATCCAAAGCTCAAGTGGACCACATCACAGAAAGGTGTCTTGGTGTCTTCAATTGATTGCATCTGATTGGCGCATAGCATTCTGGGCAAAACCAGCACCATATAAAAATGATGGCCGTCTGATTTTTGTAGTACCAGTGGTCCTTCCCTGTAAAACGGAGCGTGTTCAAATTCTGATCGCTTATACACCAGAAAGGGGCCCACCCTCAGTGGGGATTGAATGTCTACAATTGAAAACTTTAAGAGCCACAAAAGTTTTGGATCAAGCTGATATTTATTTTTTCCAATTCATGATCCACGTCCGTGTGACCTTATGAAGAGGTTGGATGACAAATAAAACATTGTCATGGGCCCTAGGACGGTTTCAACGGTGGGCATCTTTGTCCCAATACTTTTTGTGGTGTGGTCTGCTTGAGATATGGATCTGCCTCATTTTTTTGGATCATGCCCTAAAATGATCTTGCAAAAATGGCAGGATGTTGTGGATATAACACGTACATCATGGTAGGGCCCACAGAACTTTGTCACGTCAACACGCCCAAAGCAGATTGTGTTATGAGGAATTCAGTAGTCAGTATGCTGAGTAAACTGCTTAGTCCAGTATGATTTATGCATTTTATTTACTCCATCCATCCGTTTTACTAGGTAATTTTAGGGCTTGAGCAAAATAATGAAGCATATCCAAAGCTAAGTGGATCATATGACAGGACAGCTTGAACCTTTACATTGAAAAATTCTTGGGGGCTACAAAAGTTTTGGATCAAGCTGAAATTTGTGTTTTCACTTTATCTATGTCGGTGTGATCTTATTAACAGGGTGGATGACAAATAAACATCACTGTGGGCTCTAGTAAGGTTTCAACCGTGGAAATCATTATTTGCAATGTTTCCCTGTGGTGTGGTCCACTTGAGCTTTGGATATGCTTCAATTTGGCTTCAACCCCTAAAATGAATTGGAAAAAAGGGATGGCCTGCCTGGATTATTCCATAGGCCTAATTTCCTGGCCTAAATTTCTATGCAAGAGTGAGGCGTCTACACCTTGAATTTTATTATTTACCATGGTAAATTCCGGTAGATGGGAAAATAATTATTTATCATGGAAAATTTATGGGGCCCATCGTGATGTATGTGTTTGATCCACGCCGTCCATCCATTTTATCAGTTCATTTTAGGGTAGTAGCTAAAAAAAGTAGGCAAATTCAAATCAACCTGGACCACACTAGATGCTACTGTAGGAATTGCAAACCTACCTTGAAAACTTCTTGGTGGCCATAAAAGTTTTGGATCAAGTTTATATTTGTATTTTTGGTTCATTTAATTATGTGTTTCTAAACTTATGAGCAGGTTGGATGGCATATACACATTACTATGGGCCTTATACAAATTTCCTTTTTTAATGGTGATGTCATTATCTCCTATTTGGTCACTTCAGCTTATAACAATCTACCTCATTTTAAGGGTTCGAGCCTTTACCTCGTTGGAAGACTCTGAGGTGTTTCAACAAGAGGTATAGGTATTGAAACCCATAGTGTGAAACTCCCACTGCTAACCCCACTAGTGGGTGCGACGTATGACTGACCGGGTGGGTGTGTACCACCGATTAACTGGGTGGGTGCGTTGCATGACCAAAAAAATAAATAAATAAATAAGACTGATATCATAAAAATGAGCTCCTAAAATGGATGGACAGGATGGATCAGACAGACACATGTATCAAGGTGGGACCTACAATTTTAGGTAGTCTATTCAGGCAATCTCATTTCTCAAGGCGTATTTACTTCTGAATTTAAATCTCTCTCTTGTCTGAAAACATCATTAAGATTAATCATTAGTCATTTTCCCCCGTTTACTTGGTTATCCATTTTTCACCATTTACTGTATTAAGTGGTAAAACTAAGGGATGCACAGTCGCGCACGAGGAAGCTAGTTGGCGGTTCCATGGTGTTTTTGAAAAATCCACCCTATACATCCGTTTTTCCATATCATTTTAGGACTTAGAAAAAAAAATGAGGCAGATCAAAAACTCAAGTGGGCCACACAAGATGAAACAGTGGGGATTGAATGACCACCATTAAAACATTCATACGGTGACAAAAGCTTTGTATCAAGCTAAGTTTTATGTGTTTTCAGTTCATTCCCGTGGGAATGACCTTATAAACGGTTTAGATGGCATATAAACATCAAGATGGACCACTGAAAGGTTTCAATGATAGGCATTTCTTTCACTATCTTTCCATCTCGTGTGGCTTTCTTGAATTCTGGATCTGGTTCATTTCTTGTCTCATGTCTTAAAATGAGCTGTCAAGCTTCCTTGAATTCTGGATCTGGTTCATTTTTTGTCTCGTGTCTTAAAATGAGCTGTCAAACGGATGAACCGAGTAGATTTCTCACAAACATCAAGATGGGCCCCACCTGGCTTCCCACAGTAGGAACTTCTTCGGAAAGCCTTTGGCAGGCAATCCGCCTACAAACAAGCTCATCTATCGAGTAGTTATGATAATCTGGTCGATGCATTTTTGTGGTCCATCCATATGGGACCCACAGGATGGACGGTCTGGATCACCTGACACATGGTCACATGTGAAGGATACGGAGCCCATGGACTCTATCGGGATCATTAGCAAAGTTTCGATGCTCCCAAGAGATTGTAACTCATCGTAAAAATCAAACAAAACCGTCTGTATTGTGGTCCATACGATATCCAAAGACATTCAAAATGACAAATATTCAACTGCCCAAATTCCACAGATAGATGACAATTGATCAGATCTTAGAATTGTCCCCATCAATTGATCACGACTTGAACGGTTGTGGTTTGATTTACTGTATGTCACGTGCATAATTTCTGAATGCATGCGTATATACTGACCATGCATAGCCTGGGTACTCTGACACTCTTGATGGGGTAGAATCCGATGTTAGCTTTGGACCATTAAAAAACGGTGGTGACTTAAGGCAATCCGGACCGTCCAACTTACCGACCATAATCCAATTTTGCACTGAGTCACATGTTAACTTGGTGCTGGTTGGACATGGTTTTCGGAAGCGGATTGCCTGGTTTGACGTCAACAAGTTCTGTGGGCCCACTGTGACTTATGTGTTATATCTATGCCGTCCATCTATTTTGTGAGATCATTTTAGAACATAGGCTAAAACTGAGGCAGTTACAAAGCTCAAGTGGATCACACCATAAAAAAAGTAGTGGGGATTGAATGCCTACCTTTGAAAACCTCTTAAGGCCACCTAAGTTTTGGATCAAGCTGATATTTGTGTTTTCTCTTCATCTAGTTCCGGTCTGATCTTATGGATAGGTTGAATGTCAAATAAATATCATGGTGGGCCCTAAGAAGGTTTCAACAGTCGGCATCATTACCCGCACTGCTTTATGTGGTATGGTCTACCTTGTCTTTATCATGGTGGGGCTCACAGTGGTATACCATATTATCAGAAACATTGGTGATTGATCATTAATGGGACATGAGAGTTTTGGATCAAGCTTATATTTATTATTATTATTTTTTTCCCACCTTCAACCACTCTTATTTAACCTTATCCACTCTTTGGAGGGTAAATAAACATTAAACAATTAAGGAGCGCCCTAAAAAGTTTTAACAGTAGGACGGGCAATCACCACTGTTTCTTGTAGTATGGTTCACGGGTAGCTGTGTGGGGCCCATAGATATGTCAGTGACATATCCACTCCGTCCATCTGTTTTTTAAGACAAAAATAGGTCAGAAAAGAAAAAATCAGATAGATTCAAAAGTCAGGTGGGCCACACCAACAAAACAGTGGGAACACTAACGTCCACCATTGAAACCTTTCTGGAGCTGAACATGATGTTTATATGCCATCCGGACCGTTCAAAGAATGATTAACAATCAGATAAACTATAATGAAAAATATTAGCCTGATGCAAAACTTTTTTCACCGTTAAGTGTTCAATACCCACTTTTTCGTGTGTTATGGCCCACATGAGTTTTGGATCTGCATTATTTTTATAATAAAATCCTAACATGGTCTTACAAAACAGATGGACGGACTGGCTTTGTCACTGACATCTCTATGGGCCCCACGCAGCCACGGGCACAGAGATATCTCGGTGCCCGGGTCACAGGCAAACCGCTCCCATGGTTCACCTGATAATTGGATCTGCTTACTTTCTGGTATAATATATTAAAATGATGTGAAAAAAAGGATGGACAGCATGGATGCATAATACATACATCAACGTGGGCCCCACGGTAAACCCACAGTAAGGGCCGCACCGTCTTAGGTGAGGCCGGGGTCTAACCTAATCCGCTCTCCTCCCAGTGTGTGTGTGTGTGTGTCTCTCCTTAGTATTTCCGTGGATCCTAGATCAACCGAGGTGGGTGGGATCCCTGATTGTTGTGGGGCCTGTTGATGCTGTTTTCTGGTCAACAGACGAGGTGATGGAATTTGTATATGTAGGAACAGATCGTCGAAAGAGATATCCTTCGGATGAATCGGCAGAGATATTTGGATCGACGGCTTGAGTTAGATTCTACAAAACACCACAGAAAATGGTAAAGGCGGGGGGGGGGCTGGGATCCAGCCGTGAACCCTCCGATGCCTAAATCAGTAATCACCTTTGATAATAGTAAGATGACTTGTCGTAGAGATTAGAGACTACCTGTCGTTGGAGTTAATCTTTTTATTTATAGGCATTGATCGGAGAGTTATTGAGCTGAGATCACGGCACATATCTTGCCTTTTGTCCGGGAATCTGGGCGAGAATCTCGGACCGTTCTGATCTTTCGGACGGTTCCGATCTTGAGGGGATGCGCCATCATCTATAGGCAACGTGAGGAAGGGATGAGTTCGGCTCTCGTATGCTCGGCAGATTAGGTCCGCTCCGATCTGACCTTGAAGGGGGTGAAGTCATCAGTTCAGACCTTCGGCTTACTGTAGGATTTCGAGGTCTTTTGTCCTCGGGTCGGTTATGAGAAATTACCCATAACAGCTGTCCCCCCACTCCCGAGGTGGATATTTCTATCTCGGGAGTTAATGTATTTAACCTCATTAAATGCGCTGTTTCGAATTTCGAAAAGGCGCAATGATGATCGTACGGCGCGGCAGCTTTTCATTTCGGCGGACGAAGGGTGTGATGACACGTGGGGCCTCGTATCTTCGAACGGACGGCCGAATATCACTATCTAATGAGATGCTGACACGTGGCAAGCCTCGTCGATAGTCGCGTCGGTTCGTTCTTTGAGACCGTAGATAACTGCCGCGTGGCACAGCACGTTCTGCGTGCTGTCTCCTGCTACAGTATAAATACTGTACTTAAGAATTTTTCCGGATTTCTTTCATCTTCCCCGTTTGCGATTTCTTTCTTCCTCTTCACAGTGTTTCCTTTGATTCCTTTGCGATTTCCTCTGGGCCATTCTTCAAGATCCCCTTCGAACCGCTGTGATCTCAGCAAGCTGTCCTTGCTTTCTTTCTTTGGCCCACTTTTTGTCCGGAAAGTAATCCGGTACGTTGATTTATATTCCGTCCTCTTTTCCAGTTCTTCGTTCTCCCCTTTTTTTTTTTCTTCTTTCAATGGCTGGTTCGGAGGATAGTTCTTCACGAACTCTGTCCTTGCCCATTGGGGAATCCAGTATGATGGAAACCCAAGTTGTTACCGCAGAACCATCAGGAGAAGTTTTGCTGGCTGAAACTCCTTCGTCCTTCTCTTCGGATGAAGTTCCAGTAGCTGGGACTTCAGGTCGGGTTGCTGACCGGGTCTCTGATTACCCGGCCGACCTGATCTGGACAACCCTTAGACCATCTGACCTGATTAGGATCAGGTCGGAATATTGTATCCCTGGGGCGTTAGACCTCAGGCTTCCTGGCCTTGACGATTTTCCGACCCGTCCACCTGGAGACCAGGTTACTGTGTACGCCCCATTCTTTGAGGCCGGTTTCCGCCTTCCCCTCCTCCCTGCTGTGAGGGAATATTTATCCGCAGTTAACCTCGCTCCGGGCCAGTTGGCCCCGAACTCCTGGAGGACTTTAATTAGCTGCGTCGCTCTATGGCGCCAAGTCCACGCTTCGGACCCGACACCCTCCGAACTGAGGCATCTATACCAACTGAAGAGCCATCCTGACTCAAAGGGGTGGTTCTATATGTCACCTCGGGGGAGGAAAGGACATCGGTTGATAGAAGACCAACCCTCCTCAATTCACGGGTGGAAGGAGGAGTGGTTCTTCGTATCCAAGGGTTGGGAAGGGGCCCGACCCGAAGTTAACTTCCCAGACCGAAGAGTCAACAACTGGTTTTCAGTTCCAGGTCGGGTCCGATGCCTGCCTTTTTTTTTTTTTTTTTTTTTTTTTTTTTTTTTTTTTTTTTTTACTGACCTCTCTTTTTTTTTTGTCAGTTTGTGGTGATCCCCCAGCCCTCAGCTCGGAGGAGGAAGAGCGCTTGATTGCTGTGTGGGAGCTAGATCCGAGCTTCCACAGCGTAAAGCTTCTTCTGTCCTTTGAAACCTTATCCGACCTGGGCATCAACCCTCGAGGTAGGTATTCATGAGTACTGATCAGTTCGGTTTTTCTTCTGTACTTTACTTACGTGATGCTTTGTTTTCCTCAGGTATGTTTGCTCCTACCTCCCGAAGGAAGATGTCGACCATGACGGCCGAAGAGAAGGAGCAGCTTCGAGAGAAGAAGAGGCAGAAGGTGGTGACGAGGCGTCCCCGAGTACGCCCTTCTGCCCTCCCGGCGGAGGATGCTCCTCTTCAACCAGCCGCTGAGGCGATCTCAGAAGCACCTCCAGTCGAGGTTGTGCGGCCAGACCCTCCCGCTGAGCTTCCACCTCCTGTCCAAGTTATTGACTTGGTGGAGGGCGGTGAGGCCGGCCCATCTGGGGCATCGGCCCAGGACACCTCGGCTCAGGGTTCATCTGCCATTCGCCGAGGTCCGGAGATGCCGCCACACTTGTACAACTTGTGCAAGTGGGCGTATAAGGCAGTCCCCGAGGCCGAAGTGGACATTATGGCAAGATCCCCGGCTCTTTCTTTACTCAACATGATGGGGGTCTTCAGCACTAAGGTGAAGTTTAATACCATCATGCTATAAAAATAGCTAAGTTAGGTATTTCGTTCACTTACTTATTCCTTGTTTGTGTAGGTGGCTTATGGCTGCCAGATGCTCCGGGACGAGATCACCCGGGACAAGGGTACGATCTCCGGCCTTGAGGGCACGCTGACGGCCACCAAGCACTCCTTGGACGAGGCCCGGAAGTTCGGGGAGGAGGCTGCCAAGGCCTTGGATGTGCGGGAGAGGGAGATCGCCGCTCTCCAGGCCGAACTGTCTAATAAAGAGAGGGCTGAAGCCGAGCTTATCATCCGGGTGGAGGAGCTGAAGGCCTCCGAGGGGTCTGCGAGGTCGGAGTTGGAAACGACCAAGGCGGAGTTGGAGGTAAAGGTCACCGAGGCCGACGAAGCGTTCGACTTCGGCTACGAGAAGTGTCGGATGGCCATCCAAGAACATCATCCGGACTTGGACCTCTCTTTTCTGGACTCCGAGGTGGAGGAAGACGAAGACACCGCAGCCCCTGCTGAGCCGACCGCTGATCCTGCCTCTTAGGATTTTTTTATGTAGCCCGTTTCTAGGGCCTTTATGTAATTATTTTGTAATCTGACCTTTTCATGGTCTTATGAAATGAATTACTTTTTCTTTTTCTGATCTGTGTTTGCACTTTGTCAGATTTTTTTTATGTATATTGCCGCAAAAATTACTTCGTGGCCGAGCATGTAGATCGTAGCCGAAGTATTTAGGACTTAGCGAAAATAATGAATCCATTTACTTCGTAGCCGAGCAAATTAGATCGTAGCCGAAGTATTTAGGACTTAGCGAAAATAATGGAAGCTTGGAGCTCATATACGACTGCGGGCAAAATTAGCCTCTGTTCGTACCTCAACAACAAAAATGTGCTTTTATTGATAGTAGATTTTCAAATGTTCCGCGTTCCACGGATGGGGTAGAGCATGACCTTGTAAATCTTCGAGCCAATAAGTTCCAGGCCGAACTGTTTTAATAACTTTGTAGGGTCCAATCCAGTTTGGATTGAATGTGCTCGCAATCTTATCCTTCTTCTCCCGTACGTTCCGCCGTAGGACGAGATCTCCCACCCTGAACCGTCTTTCTTTCACCCGGGAATTGTAGAATCTAGCAACGCGCTGTTGATAGGCTGCGATCCGAACTTGGGAGGTTTCTCTGACTTCGTCGAGCAGATCGAGGTTAGTTCGAAGCTCGTCCTGATTCTGATCGGGTCGATAATTATTAGTACGGTTACTCGGTAGCCCTATCTCGACCGGGACTACGGCCTCCGCTCCGAAGGCCAGGAAGAATGGGGATTCTCCTGTTGTTGACCGAGCTGTGGTCCGATATGCCCACAACACCTCGGGAAGCTGTTCGGCCCAAGCTCCTTTGAATTCGCCGAGTTTTGTTTTTAGATGATTCTTGATAATCTTGTTGATAGCTTCGACTTGCCCGTTGGCTTGGGGATGATGAGGAGACGAATACACATTCTTTATACCCAAGTTCTGGCAAAATTCTCTGTATTTCGTATTATCGAACTGAGGCCCATTGTCGGTGACGATAGTGTTTGGGACACCGAACCGACATACGATCGACATCCAGATGAAGTCTGTTGTTTTCTTCTCGGTGATTTTTGCAAGCGGTTCTGCCTCGACCCATTTCGTAAAATAATCGACAGCCACGATCGCATACTTGACCTGTCCCTTGCCCGTAGGGAGAGGACCAATGATATCGACCCCCCACTGCACAAAGGGCCATGGTCCGGACATAGGAGTGAGCTCTTCGGGAGGTGAGTGAGGAACCGTTGCGAACTTTTGACATTTATCGCATCGCTTGACGATCTCGCGGGCGTCCTTTTGGATCGTCGGCCAGTAATAACCTTGGCGAACTGCTTTCTGCGCTAATGCCCTACTCCCAGAATGATTTCCACATACGCCGGAGTGGATTTCCCTTAAGACGTAGTCGACTTCATTTGGTCCGAGGCAGCGGAGATATGGCAATGAGAGACCCTTCTTGTATAATATATCGTCGAGTAGTACGTACCGAGCTGACCTATACTGGATTCGTCTTGCCTCTATTTTTTCTTCGGGCAATATGTTCTCCCGTAGGAAACGGACGATAGGGTCTCTCCAATCAGGCTCAGTTGAAACAGCGCATACCTCATTTTTAACGTCGTCCGTGATACTTCTTTGGGGGAGGAATTCAATGGGGACGACCCGTCCCAGTTCGTCGTCTCCAGCCGACGCTAGCTTGGCGAGGGAGTCTGCGTGGGTGTTGTGACCCCTCGGTATTCGGACAATTTTGCAACGATCGAACCGAGCTGATAACTCGCGATATTTTTGCAGGTACGCGGACATCTTTTTTCCCTTTGCTTGATATTCCATTGTTGCTTGACCCACGACCAATTGTGAGTCGCTGTACGCCGTGATGCATCGGATTCCGACTGCGGAGGCTAGCCGTAATCCGGCGAGAAGTGCTTCATATTCGGCTTCATTGTTTGAAGCTTTGAAACCGAACCTCAGGGCATACTGGACTTTTATGCCATCACGGGAGGTCAAGATTATTCCCGCTCCACATCCTTGCGAGTTCGATGATCCATCGACATGCAGCGACTAGTTCGAATATTCTACTGGGTTCGGTCCTTCCATGTTATCCTGACAGGGGGCATTAGTTTCAGGATCGGAGAGGTCGGTAAGTTCGGCGATGAAATCAGCCATAGCCTGCCCCTTAATCGCCGTGCGGGGTCGGTACTGGACGTCGAATTCTCCGAGCTCGATGGCCCAGCGTGTAAGGCGACCCGAAGTTTCCGGCTTCTGTAGTATCTGCCTCAACGGCTGGTTCGTTAATACCACTATCGGGTGTGCTTGGAAATAAGGGCGTAATTTCCTCGCCGTTGTAATTAGAGCTAGAGCCAGTTTTTCTAGGCTAGGATAACGGGTCTCTGCATCCAGGAGAGCTTTGCTGATGTAGTATATTGGTCTTTGTATACCTCGGTCATTGCGGATTAGGGCCGAGCTTACTGCCGCGGAAGATACGGCCAGATATAGCAGTAGCTCTTCCCCTTGTGCGGGCTTGGACAGTAGCGGAGGTGAACCGAGGTACGCCTTTAGGTCCTGGAAGGCTTGTTCACATTCTGGCGTCCAGGCCACCTCGTTCAACTTGCGAAGTTGCTTGAAGAACGGGAGGCATCTGTCGGTAGCTCTGGATACGAACCTGTTGAGCGCGGCGACTCGCCCCGTGAGGCTTTGTATTTCTTTCACGGTGGTTGGCGAACTCATCTCCACCAACGCCCGGATCTTTTCAGGGTTGGCTTCAATTCCTCTTTGATTGACAATGAACCCGAGGAATTTTCCTGATCTTACTCCGAAGGCGCATTTTCCAGGGTTGAGTTTCATCCCGTATTTCTTCAGGATTCCGAACATAACCCGGAGGTCGTCGATATGGTCTTCTGATTTCAGACTTTTTACGAGCATATCGTCCACGTAGACTTCCATGGTTTTGCCGATGTGCTCTGCGAACATTTTGTTGACCAAACGCTGGTACGTTGCTCCGGCGTTCTTCAGCCCGAAAGGCATCACCTTGTAGCAATACAGTCCTCGGTCAGTGACGAACGCCGTTTTTTGCCTATCGGGGGCATGCATCTGGATTTGATTGTACCCAGAGTAAGCATCCATGAAGCTGAGAAGCTCGTGGCCCGAGGTCGAATCTACGAGCTGATCTATTCTCGGTAACGGGAAGCTGTCCTTCGGGCAGGCTTTGTTGAGGTCGGTGTAGTCGATGCAAACCCTCCACTTCCCGTTGGCTTTTTTGACGAGGACGACATTGGGGAGCCAATCGGGGTAGCGGACTTCCTGAATGAAACCTGCTTGACGCAATTTCTTTACCTCTTCTTCAATTGCGGCATATCTTTCTGTGTTGAAGGCTCGTCTTTTCTGAAGAACCGGCTTGACGGACCGGTCCACGTTGAGTCGGTGGACCATTATCTCGGAATTTATACCGGGCATGTCCTGATGGGACCATGCAAAGGCGTCGGCGTTCTCTTTCAGAAAGGCGATCATCTTCGTCTGGATGTCGTCATTCAGTTGAGACCCGATTTTGACGACCAAGCTCGGGTCCTTTTCTGACAAAGGGACCTCTATCAAATCTTCAGCTGGTGATCCACGTTCTTTCGTTTCTTCCCTGGGATCCAGGGGGGCTGCATGTGAGATGGCGGATATCAGGTTTTTGCCTTTTCCGCGCAAGGTCAGCTCATAACACCGACGAGCTTCTTGCTGGTCTCCTCGGATCACACCGATTCCATCTTCGGTTTCGAACTTCATGGCCAGATGATAGATGGAGATGCCAGCCTTTAGAGCTCGTAAGATGGGTCGGCCGACGATCGCGTTGTATGCCGAGGGAGTGTTGACGACCAAAAAATCGACCATGATCATTTTCTGGTTTGGCTCATCTCCTGCAGTGACCGGTAGTGTTATTTCTCCTTCAGGCATGATACAATCTCCTGTGAATCCGGTTAGGGCTGTTTTGACCGGTCTTAATCTAGATCGATCAATCTTCATTCTGTCAAATGCCGAAGCGTATATTATGTCGACCGAGCTCCCTGTATCCACCATCATTCTGTGGAGCTTCTTGTTTGCGACTACCATCGATACTACCAGAGAGTCGTCGTGCGGGTGTATTATTCCTCTCGCATCTTCCTCGGAGAAAGATATCATGCGTTGGGTGACCTTAGGAATTTTTGTGGGTCTGCTGGTTAAATTCACCTGCCAAGCTGGCTCGGATGTCCGTGCCTGACGAGCATAGGATTTACGGGAGTTGCCAGAATCTCCAGTGGTAGGCCCTCCGAAGATCACATGGATCTCTTCCATAGGGTTATTGTCGACCGGCTCCCCTCTTTCTTCCCGACCTGAAGTTCTATCGTCATCGGGACGTTGGGCGATGTATTCTTTCAAGAATCCTTGCCGGATCAGCGTTTCTATTTGTCGCTTCAGGTCAAAACAATCCACCGTGTTATGACCATGATCTTTATGGTATAAACAGTATTTGGATTTTGACCTTCTGTCGGGGTCGGTTTTTATCTTCGCTGGTCGTCCGAACGCCTGTTTGTTCTTCTCGGCTAAGAATATTTGCTCGATGGTTGTCTTGAGCGGAGTATATTTCTCAAATTTTGGAACCGAAGTTTTGGCTCCGCGTGGATTAGCGTTTGAGTTCGGGGATCGGCGATCTGGACGATGCCGTTTAGTGCTACTTTCCTCCTTGCGTTCTTTCCTCTTATGAGACGACCCCTGAGCGTTCACCAGCTCTTCTGCGTTTATGTGCTTCGCAGCTCGATCGAGGAATTCAGCAACTGATTGAGGGGGCTGTTCCCCTACTGACCAGAGGAACTTCTCATCCCGCAACCCTCCTATCATTGTGTGTAGCAGTACATCTTGGGATAGGTTCTCCACTTGAACCGCTTCAGCGTTGAATCGTGAGAGGTAATCTTTCAATGATTCGTTGTCTTTCTGTTTGACTGCAGCGAGGTGCGTCGAATGCTTCCTCGGGTCAGTGCTTCCGATGAACTGAGTTGCGAATGCTCTGCTCGGCTCGGTGAAAGAGGAGATGGACTTCGGTTTTAAATTGCGAAACCACGTCCAGGCCGAACCAGTCAAAGACAACGGGAAAGCTTTACACATAATGTGGCCATTAACCCCATGGAGTTCCATTCGGACCTTGAAGTTTTCAAGGTGCTCAGCCGGGTCCCCTATCCCGGAATATTGCTTGAGCTGGGGTATTTTGAAGCTTTTCGGGAGAGGCTCGTTGCGGATTTCATCAGTGTACGGGGACTCAGATGAGTCTACCAGAACATCTGCTGCCGTCGGCACTCGGGCAAGTTGTGCTCGCTGGATATCACCGATCCTCTCCCGAAGCTCTTTTAGCTCGGCTTCGAGGGGAGTAATATTATCGTCCATCCGCCCTTGATCTTGACTAGCTCGGGCGGATCTTCTTTCTTCTATTCTGTGCCTTAGATCATTAGAAGGAAGTTCCGTGGCCACTCGAACTCTCGAGGCGGAGGCTCGGCTCACGACTTCATCCTCGTCGGGTTGCGGACGGCTTGAGTGTGAGCGTGGTGGATGAGAACTTTGCTGAGGTAGTCCAGATTCGGGGTTGGTTTCGAGGTTAGGTGCGGGTCGGACTAGATTGTTCAGCAAGGCTGTAATTTCGTCCAATTTCCCGTCCACGCGCTCGAAGCGTCTATCTACCCCACCAAATTGCTCTGCGACGCCTCCCACCCGTTCTTCTAATGTGGACAGTCTGGTCCCGCGGTTTCGGGACCTCTGCCGTCCACTCAGAAGATTGCGGTGTGACGAGCTGCCGAGGTGGAGCATTGGAGTATTGCGAACAGGTGCTTCATTTTCAGAATGATGCTCGTAGGAGAGCTCATCGTTCACCGGGGCTTTCCCTTTCCTATTGCCTCTCCCACCGGCCATTGGTTCTTTAGAACGAAGGATTCTGTAAAGAAAAGACTTTTGTCGTCGTTCCCACAGACGGCGCCAATCTGTTGATGCTGTTTTCTGATCAACAGACGAGGTGATGGAATTTGTATATGTAGGAACAGATCGTCGGAAGAGATATCCTTCGGATGAATCGACAGAGATATTTGGATCGACGGCTTGAGTTAGATTCTACAAAACACCACAGAAAATGGTAAATGGGGGGGGGGGGGGGGGGGGGGGGGGGGGGGGGGGGGGGGGGCTGGGATCCAGCCGTGAACCCTCCGATGCCTAAATCAGTAATCACCTTTGATAATCGTAAGATGACTTGTCGTAGAGATTAGAGACTACCTGTCGTTGGAGTTAATCTTTTTATTTATAGGCATTGATCGGAGAGTTATTGAGCTGAGATCACGGCACATATCTTGCCTTTTGTCTGGGAATCTGGGCGAGAATCTCGGACCGTTCTGATCTTTCGGACGGTTCCGATCTTGAGGGGATGCGCCATCATCTATAGGCAATGTGAGGAAGGGATGAGTTCGGCTCTCGTATGCTCGGCAGATTAGGTCCGCTCCGATCTGACCTTGAAGGGGGTGAAGTCATCAGTTCAGACCTTCGGCTTACTGTAGGATTTCGAGGTCTTTTGTCCTCGGGTCGGTTATGAGAAATTACCCATAACAGGGCCCACCGTGATGTATGTACCCTATATGTACCCTATATCTATTCTGTCTATCTGTTTTGAAAACTCATTTTAGGGCATGATGCCAAAACGAAAAAATCCAAATCTCAGGTGGGCCATGATACATGAAACGGTGGTAATTGACCATTAAAAACTTTCGTGAGCCACAAAAGTTTTGGATCAAGATGATATTTGTGTGATCTCTTCGTTCAGGTATCTGTGACGTTTATCAACAGGTTGGATGGGAAATAAACATTCCGGTGGCCCTTATGAAGTTTTTAATGGCGGGGATTCAACCATGACTGTTTCCTATGGTATGATCCACCTAAGATCTGGATCTGCTTAATTTATGGGATCGTGCACTAAAATGATCTATCAAAATGGATGGACAGTGTGGATGTAAGTAAAATATATAACAGTGGGCCCACAATCAGGGATCCTCCCAAACCGTGCCCTCAGTAGGACGTGGATTGCCTAGTCACAGTCCGTTGCAGGAGCCTCATGCTAGAGGAAGCTAGCTGGAGCCTACCGTGATTTTTGTGAGGGAGCCTACCGTGATTTTTGTGAGAAATCCACCTCATTCATCCACTTGGGCAAGTCATGTTAGGACATGGCTCTCAAAGTGAGGCAGATCCAAGACTCAAGTGGCCCGCACAATAAGAAACAGTGAGGATTGAACGTCCACCACTGAAACATATGTGGGGCCATAGCAGTTTTGGATCAGGATAATATTTTTCCGATTTCAGTTCATCCCAGTGAGAATGACCCTATGAAAGGTATGGATGGCACATCAACACCATGGTAGAACCAGGGAAGTTTTGAATGGTAGGCATTTCCCTTACCTCTTTTTCCTGTCGTGGTGCCCACTTGAGTTTTCGATCTACTTCATTTTTGGGCTATTTCCTAACATCACCTAAAAAAAATGGATGGACAGAGCGGATTTCTCACAAACATCATGGTCGGCCCCACCTAGCTTCATGTGGCAGGCAATCCGCGTCCAGGTAGGAGCATCCCTGGCCTCACATAGGCAGTTTCCTGAGGCACATGATTTCTTACATATTTGGCCATAGTAAGTTGATCCAAACCGTTGATCTAATGAGTCAGCAGTTGAGTTAGGTTGGCTTGAAAATTTTCAAGATATGGATATCCTAAAGCTAAGGACAACTAAGGATGCATTTATAGTAAAAGAAAGCAATTCAATGATCCAATGCAAGAGTTTCGATATCTGCCGTTAATGGTGCAGCCCCTCAAAATAATAGTTTTGATCATGTACATTGAGAACCATTGGTCTAGTGGGCCCTCTTTCAGGCCATTGATTGGATGGTTACCGTTCTACACTGAGCTTTTTTTTTTTTTGGATGTGGCTTATCCATTACCCATTAGTTCAATGGTCCTAATCTTCTCACCCAGATGCCACATATATGATAGAGAAATTTTTAATGATGAGGGTTCAATCACTACTGTTTCCTGTGGCATGGTCCACCTAAGATTTTGATCTACTTCATTTTTGGACTCATGCCCTAAATAATAATCCAAAATAGATGGACAGCGTGGATGAAACACATACATCATTGTGGGGCTCATAGAGGACCATCCATTAGCGACATGGTGGATGAAACACATACATCATTGTGGGGCCCACTGAGGACCATCCATTAGCGACATGGCTATAATTGGCAGTGTCAATACCCAATCGGGGCCCTAAATTTCTTACAAGTTGCTTTCCAATGGTACCATATTACCGAATGTACGATCCTCAGTGTATGATTAATAAGATGAAAAATGGATGGTAGATAAATACCATTGGTCCAAACATCACATTGAAACATTTTTCAAAGGGCCCTCAATCATCCAACATCATATGAGATGCCGTAATTCATGATCAGAACCGTTCATAAAGTGGTCCAACCATGGATGGCTCATATTTGTAATTCATGCTTGGCATCCAGTGGCATTCGTGGAAGGACGCGGATTACATACTGACAGGTTGAGTAGCGAATAACACTACAGAAGTGACGTCACCATGTTCTCTGGACCCCTAACATGATGTATGTGTTGTATCCACACCGTCCATCCATTTAGAGAGACCATTTTATGGAATGACTCAAAGAATGAGGTAGATCCAAAGCTCAAGTGGACCCCACCACAGAAAACAGTGGGGACAATGACATCCACCGTTGAAAACTTCTTAGCGGCTACGGAAGTTTTCGATCAATCTGATATTTGTGTTTTCCCTTCCTTCATGTCTTTGTGAACATATGAACAGGTTGGATCTCAAATCAATATTATGGTGGGCCTAGGAATTTTTCAACGGTGGATGTCATTGTCCCCAATGTTTTCTGTGGTGGGATTCACTTGAGCTTTGGATCTACCTCATACTTTGAGTCATACACTAAAATGGTCTCTCCAGATGGATGGACGGTGTGGATACAACACATACATCATGTTGGGGTCCACATAACATAGTGACGTCACTTCAGTAGGTTATTCGCTACTCAACCTGTCAGTAGCTAATCCTCGTCCTTCCTGGAAGCGGATTGGCTGGTGTAGTGACGTCGTCAAGTTTTGTGGGTCCCACCATGAGGTACGTGTTATATCTAAACCGTTTGTCCATTTTTTGAGATCATTGTAATGGTTGGGCAAAAAAATAAAAGAGACAAGAAAGCAGTGGGAGATTGAACATGTACCATTGAAACCTTCTTGGGGGTCCTAAAAGTTTTGTACCAGTCTTATATTTATTTTTACCCTTCATCCAGGTCGGTGTGACTTTATGAACAGTTTGGATGGCAAATAAACATTATTGTAGGCCCTAAGTATGATTTAACGGTGAGAATCATTGTCCCCACTGCCTTTTGTGGTGTGGTCCACTTGAGTTTTGGATATGACTCATTTTCAGTATCATGCCCTAAATGATCTCGCGGATGAACAGTGTGGATATACTAAATACATCATTGTGGGGTCTGCCAAGTCTTAATCTTCTTTGAACCATTCGTACAATCACGGTGCTTGAGGACTGACGTGCTCGACTTTGTTTGCCACGTCCCCACACCAATGTTATCCACCTTTGGGCATAGCCATACCACACCACTCGTTGATAAAGTTAATTAGGAATGGGTGGACTTAATTGGATCCACGTCCACAAGGTACTGATGATGAAGAAGGTATCTTTGTCATTCCGTACTAAATAAATGTGAGAAGACTTCAATCAAGAATTCCTGCCGGGTTTCTTTGTTTGTGCGTATTTGCTATGACACATAATATTAGGCACGTAATATTCAACAGAGTGAGATAGGTCATTGATCTAGACTTAAGTACCATTCTTTTTCCATTGGGAGAGCAATCATCCAGCTAGGATTCTATCTCATTATTCATCTTTATCAAAGTCAAGATCGCCGGCTATTGGGCAATGTATTACTGCAAATTTGAGAAAGGATTGTCATGGTTGATCCAAGAGGACTCCATCGGCGTGCATTCAAGCACTTGGACTCAACTTTATTACTTGATTCACATCCACTAGCAAGTGCATCAAACGTCCCATCTTATAGAATGGTGACCCTATGAGTGGACTACGGAGACTTGAGGACAAGTTCTCTAGGAAATGTACCGAGGTAGGGAATGAAGTGGTGGGGAGATGCACTTGGTGTGTGATTGCAGTGTTTTGAGTTGTCACTAGCCAAAATATTGAAACTACCACAGGATCTGTGGCGGAATGAACAATTTGGATTTAAATGACTTTGCATGTGATCTATATTCATAGATTTTAAGTATAAGGGCTTCGGTTACCGTGAAGGAAGGTGTTAGGCACTCTTATCTGCCCATACAAATGACTGATCTCTACTTTATCGAATTTGCTATTTTTGTGATGTAAGAAATCTATGGGCCACACATGGCATTAGCCATCAGGGTAGCGCCATGAATGGTTTGGATCATCAATATATTCATTAGGTGGGCCACACGACCATGTGAGTTGTAGACTACCATACAAAGCATTCGAGTTGCAACAAGCTTTCTCCCTCCCCAGATAGCTAATATTTTGTAATTCATGATTGGCATCCAGTCGCATTCCTCAAGTCATTGATCAGGGTGATGTTGCCCACCTTTCGGCATAGCCAAACTACCACTGGTTGATAAAGTTAGGAATATGTGGACTTATTCAATCCACCTCAACCGAATAGTGATGCTGACCAAGTCTCATTTAATCTATAACGATGAAGGTATCTTTGTCATTTCGTACTCATTATATGTGGGAAAACTTCAATCAAGAATTCTGGACTGAGTTTCTTTGTTGGTACGTATTACTATGGCACATAATATTGAGTATGTGATATTCAACAGAGTAAGATTGATCATTGGTCTAGACTTGAGTACCATTGCTTTTCCATTGGGAGCAATCATCCAGTTAGAATTGTATCTCATTGTTCAACTTTATTGATGTCAAGATCACGGGCTATTGGGTGATGGATTGCTGAAAATTCGAGAAATGATTGTCGTGTTTGATCCAAGAGTGCTCCATAGGCGTACATTCAAGCACATGGACTCAACTTTATTATTTGATTCACATCCACTAGCAAGTGCAATGTTAAATGTCCCATCCCATGGAGGGATGACGATGAGTGGAGAAGATGATGACAACTTAAGGACAAGTTCTCCCTCTAGGACATGTACTTGGTAGAGAATGGAGTGGCATGGAGATGCACTTGGTGTGTGATTAGAGTGTTTTGAGTTGTCACTAGCTAAAATTTAGGAACTACCACAAGCTAGACATTGCAGGACCACATTAACCCTGTGGTGGAGTGAACAATTTGGATTTAAATGACTTTGCCTGTGGTTTATATTTGTAGATTTTGAGTAAGGGCTTCGGTTTGAGAGAAGAAAGGTGTTAGGCATTCTTATCTGCCCATACAAATGCCCAGTCTCTACTTTATGGAATTTGTTATTTTTGTGATGTAAAAAATCTATGAGCCACACATGGCATTAGCCATCAGGTGGGGCCCACAACCATGTGAGTCGTAGACTATCATACAAAGCATTTGAGTTGCAACATGCTTTCTCTCTCCTGGATGGCTCATATTTTGTTATTCATGATTAGCATCGAGTCGCATTCCTGAGGTCACTAATCAAGGTGATGTTGTCCACCTTTGGGCGTAGCCAAACCACCGCCCGTTGATAAAGTTAGGAATAGGTGGACTTATTCAATGTTGAGTGACTCTCATTTAATCTATGAGACGAAGATGTCTTTGTCATTCCGTACGAATTATATGTGGGAAGACTTCAATCAAGAATTCTGGATTTCTTTGTTTGTGTGTATTGGCTATGACACATAAAATGTTGGGTATGTGATATTTGAAAGAGTGAGATTGATCATTGGTCTAGACTTGAGTACGATTCCTTCTCCATTGGGAGAGCGATCATCGAGCTGGGATTGTATCTCATTGTTTATCTTTATTGATGTCAAGATCATGGACTATTGGGTGATGGATTACTGAAATGACAAAGGATTTTCTTGTTTACTCCAAGAGGATGAGGAGCCCTTTTGTTGTGGGCTCTATAGGTGTGCATTCAGGCACTTTGGACTCAACTTTATAACCTGATGCACATCCACCCGTAAGTGCATCAAACATCCCATCCCATGGAGTGGTAGCTCTATGAGTGGAGAAGGCGATGGAAACTTAATGAAAAATTCTCTTTGTGAGACCTGTACTATAAGAATTTTATAAAGTGAGTGTAATTGATCATCAACGGTCTATATCTAAGGGTTGGATATTATTTGTGATCAGTTTATATTCATATAAGGGTGGTTCGCTTCAACTGTGTCACATAGACAGTGTCCTAATCAAACTAGGAATGCTAAAATTGTGTGGAGTCTTGAAGGAGAGAGGTTTTGATGGATTTCAAACTCCTTCCTCTAACAACTATTTAAACTCGGTTGAACCCCCAAACCTACATGTCTGAAGCCTATTTGTCCAATTGCGATGCTTCTCTAAGGGTGTAAGGTGCGGAAAACTTCAACAATCTACTTTCTACAAAGACATCTCAACCAGGTATGGTTTTAAGTTTAATCATCTGATGTCCATCACGGATGAACTAATTAATTCTTTTAATTCTGCATATAACATTAAAATTTACATGTAGTAGGTAGAGCGTGATAAATAGCGGTCATGTGTTGAATGGAATGGTGTGCAGATGTGTTTGGTGTGTGATGAGATGTGTTTTGAGTTGTCACTAGCTAAAATTTTGGAACTACGACAAGCTAGACATTGCAAGACCACATTGACTCTGGGGTGGAATGAAGGATTTGGATTTAAATGACTTCATGTATGGTCTGTATTTATAGATTTTGAGGAAGGTCTTCGGTTATAGAGAAGTATTAGTGCACATGTTTGTGCACATTATTTGTTAATCACGTGCGTCCATGTATTTAGAAGTTGGTTGAGCCTTTGGAAGTTGAAGACCAAATACACAAGAGGACAATAAGCATCAAGGAGTGAAGAACATGTAAATTTAATGTGCCTTGGTGACCCTAACCTTATAACCAAAACAACCTAACCTCTAGATGATCCATTCTCTTATAGTAAAACCTTCTTGATCATCACATAACCTTAGGATCATAATTGAAACATGGTAAGTTAGGTTAATAAGAGGTGCATGCTGTTGTGAATTAAATAGCCCAAACAACAGTTTTCGTATAGACTTCGATATCATCGAAGGTCTCGTTGATAGGTGTTTGATCCCCTCGAAGGCCTTGGTCGACGCCTTCAAACAGATGTCCGAAAAACAAATGAACTCTCTGGATACTTCTTCAATCCCATCGAAGGATACTTCGATGCCATCGAAGACTGTTTCGATACCATTAAACATTCTGTCTAGCAACCTTCTAAAGTCTCTAGACAGTTTTTCAATTCCATCGAAAGGTTGTTCGATCCATTGAAGGGAAGTTCAATGTAATCAAAGAGTATTTCAAGTTCAATCCAATCAAAGAGTATTTCGATCCCATCGAAAGAGTCGTTAACTAGCCATTTTTTTAGTTGTTGCAACACTTTCGTTATATAAATGACATTCGGTTCTTGAGCTTTTTTATGTGTTTTGAGTGCATTAGAAGCCATCACAACTCCATATCATTAGAGTCTCTAATCCTAGGAGATTCAAGTCATATCCCTTGTGGATTATCACGAGCAAGAGCATTTAAGGTTTAAAATGAAAATGAACTTGATCTTTCTCATTCCTAGAGTTTAAACACCAATTTCAATAGGTAAAATCTTATCTAAATTCTTTAAGAGACCCATCTAGGTGAATTCACAACATGGAACCATATTGAATCCTTAAGTTGTAGAGATTTCACCAACTCCCATTACCTTAGTCACCTTAAAGGAGCATCACATGCAAGGTAACCGATCAAGGGAGCTAAAGCATACGACATCAAAGATCGGGGGAGTAACGAGGAGCCGATTTAAGCACGGGAGAGCATGAAGAAGCGACTCAAGAAATGCACATATAACAAGGCTCAATCTGACAAGTAAGGTTGTCAATTTATAGGTCATACACTCTTTCTTATGTAGGATTGAGTGTAAGAGTTTGTGACCTAAACTCATTAGGTTCTTGTGTAGGACCTTGACTCTTATGTAGGGTCTAAATCAAAGTCTCTGTGAAAGCTACCGACACGAATGGGTACGTGGTCCTCCAACATGGGTGCATACGGGTAATTTCTTGTGTTAGACACAATCCTTATGTAGGATTGTAAAGGTTAGATGTGAACCTAATTAAAAACCTTCGAGATAGTGAATACCAGTATACTTAAGGAGATTGAGTCTGTCAAGAGTGGAGTAGACAAGTAGTCGAATCACTATACATATTTGTGTTTGTTATTGTTATTTAAGCACATTTTTATTCATGCATTGCAAGTTTAATTGATGAATTATATGAATGATCTGTGAAATCTGAATCACAAGATGATAGATCCTATATGGAGATGCGAGCTATTAATGAAGAATAGTAGCACTCCTCCATAAGAGAAGATGACTGAGCCCTTTAATCCAAACCCTAATCCTACTACCAACCTTAAGGGGCTTATATGAGAAAATGTATTGTGGGAGAGGTGATGAGAAAAAAGATATCATGAGAGAGGTTATAGAAAAGGTTTCTAGAATGTTGATTTTAAATTATTATTTTTTCTGTTGGTTGTAAGGGGTTTCATATCAGTGAGGGTGTTAGTTGTTGGGGCGTGAAAATCATGGCTAAGTACCTGGATCTAAGGATTGCTCGGTAGAAGAAAGAAAGAAGAAAAATCCACACAGATGGTCGGCCTGGTGCTCAGACCTACGCATAGCAGTCTAAATTACCACGGAGATTATCAAGATGCCTACTTAGTTTGTTGTGTAGATGGTCGTGCTACCCACTAAATGAGCCCTGCAAAGCTTGCCACATGTCAATTTGTCATTCACTGTCTCTACCACCTTTCTCGGCTATAAATACCCTACTCCGCTGGGTAATAAGGGAGAGGACTTTCAGCCTTTGATCGCTAGGTAATAATAGGAGCTCAAGGACTTTGTTGGAACCTTTTCATCATCGAAATATCAATTTCTGTCGCCAGAATCCTTAATCCCGTGCTAGAATCTTAGCTCTGTCGACAAAATTCTTATTTTGTCACCGGAATCCTCAATTTATCACTAGACTCCCTCATTCCGGCCAGCAATAGGTGAGGAATATTTTTGGCAAGATCCTAGGCATGTCAATGCAACCATCATCAAAGAAAATTATAAGAGAAAGGGAGAAGAAAATGGGACAAGGTGCCTTAGGGTGGTTGGTCGGCCAGGTTGCGCAGTGAGCACTAAAGCCCACGCGATTATACAAGCTTGATGGCACAGTAGAGAGCCCGGCACACGTCCTGCGCATACCCTGGCACACGTCCTGCGCATACCCTGCACACGTCTTGTGCATACCCCACACACCCTCACAAGGCACCCACATAGCCAAGTCCAAGCGTGCGCATACGCACAATGGCCCCGCGTGGCAAATCTTCTACCCCACACGGCAGCCTTGTCCACATGACTAATTCTCCCTTCGCAAGGACTTTTGAGGCCTAAATTAGTTTTTTAGATCTCCCCAAGCGTGACTTGGACAATAACGGAGGTCCCAAATGATTGGAAGTAGTCACATATCACCTGGTTTATGCACGACACGCATCTCCAAGTGCCCGGAAGTCATAATATTGGCTCTCAAGCTCGATTTGTTAAAAGCACAATAATTATATGATCGTCATCTTAATGCAGCAGTCACGCCAACAACATGAGTTCGTTTTCACATTCCCGGCTGTTTAAAAGAACATTACAATTAAGGCTCTGTGGACCCTCGCCGATTTTCCCGCGCTCCCACACGACGTCGTTCTCCCTTTCCTTTCGGAAGAAGAAGAAGAAGAGGTGCGTGAGTGCGAAATCGCCGTTTGTGCCACTGGCTTGCCTCGTTCTCGAGGGCTTCGTTTGGTTGTCGTATTGAGCTGGATATGTTTAAATGAGTTTATATAAGACCAGAGTCGCCACTAGCCAGTTACTTCGAATCTACAGTCGGCTAGACCTCGTAGAAACGTTAGAGAAGAGAATCCGAAGATTCCTTCCTCTAAAATGACTCCTGTTGATCTGCGGCCAGAGATTCAAGGTAAGGGATCACGGTTACAGGGTGGGAAGAGGTTAAGCACCCTACACACTGCCCGTACCGAAGTACGGTCTCTACTTCACAGAATCGATCGAATACTTGAAAGTCTAATTTAATCCTCGTATATTCTCATGAATGACATGATGCATGAATGCGGGTCTGAACAGTAAGAGTTTCTGATGGGCAGGTTCCAACAACGGGCAAGCCCAGAGCGTACGCTCGAACTGACAGGTGCTTAATATAAGACATATGCAGTGTGCTTGAATGATCAAGGTGTTTTATGGTGAAGCATGAATGCAGGTCTGAACAGTAAGAGTTTCTGATGGGTAGGTTCCAACAACGGGCAAGCCCAGAGCATACGCTCGAACTGACAGGTGCTTAATATAAAGACATATGCATGTGTGCTTGAGTAATCAAGGTGCTTGTAGTGAAGCAGGGGGGTTGGAAGGAAAGTAAATGTTGCACTTATGCTAGATGCAAATGAGATGATGCTGGAAAATGAGTAGCTGGGTGGACGGAGGTGTCGCAAGGGTTGGCTTCGAGTGGTTGGATCAAGACTTGAATGGCTTGGGAGGCTTGGACCAGTGGTCAGGCAAAGCTGGACCAGGGTTAGGCTCTCCTCACTTGGGCTCTCCTTGGTGGAAAAATGGGCTAAAGGGTGGAGAGATGGACTCAGAGCTCTCGGGCTGAAATGGACTCGAATGGCCTCTTGAAATGAGAAGGGGAGGGGGGTATTTATAGCAGCAGAGAGGGGCACTCTCGTAATTTTTTCCGGGCGGCCTGCCATGGGCCGCCCGTACGGCCGCTCCTCGATTTCCAGCGAGTACGGTCGCTCCCTCGGGGCTGCTGTTGGACTCGCTGGTCGACTCAGTGAGTTGACTCAGCGGGTCGACTCGGTGATTTGACTCGACGGGTGGACTCGGTGTTTTGACTCGACGGGTTGACTCGACGGGTTGACTCAGCGGGTTAACTCAGCGAGTTGACTCAGTGAGTTTGACTTTTTTTGGGATTTTTTGACTGGCCTTTTTTATGGAGGGTTTTTCAGGGTGATTTTTAGGACTGGGTTGACTAGGTTCAGGCTTGAACTGGGCTATAGAATGGGGCTTACAAGGGTGAGTTTGGCTGAGTTTGGACTTGGGATTTGGGGGTATGGTCCTCCGTTCAACCAGCTATCTCTACCAACAGTGTAGCCGAAGGTGGGGTGTCTACAGATGCCCCTCTTTGGCAGAGGTTGCATGCAACCGAATGCCAAAGCGAGTGGACACCCCACTTCTGACCTGGTCATTCATAGATCATGGTCTGAAATCTTTGCTTGCTTTTGCATCTGTGCCAGTTGATCGTTTGGAGATCGCTCACTTGCACATACCGCGAGAGTTTGGAGAAAACGTTGCGATTGTCCCTGCAGTTTGCTGCAACCTGGGTACCCAATCGCAACCCTTCCATTCCCGATCGGTACTAACATCGGAAAGGTACAGCAGAGCCTCTGCGTCGACAGTCTTACGAGGTTACTGACCCTGTGATTGATTGTATGTTTGATGTTTTCTCAGATCACTCCAGGAGTACTTGTTTCGCTTGACTGTCAAAGTGGTTAGACGCCCTGCGTCAGATAGTCTTACGGGATTCTACTACGCCGACTTGGACTCAGTCAAGGTACTTCAGGCATCCACGCCTAGGTATGTGTGGGTGGGCTTTTCCACCCGATCTGCTGGTTTTGATGCTTGGTTTGCAATTCATTCTTTCCTTGATTGTGGTCTGGAATCTTTGTTGTCCTTTGTATCTGGGTCAGTTGATTGTCTGGAAATTGATAACTCGCACATACCGCGAGAGTTTGGAGAAAACGTTGCGATTGTCCCTGCAGTTTGCTGCAACCTGGGTACCCAATCGCAACCCTTCCATTCCTGATCGGTACTAACATCGGAAAGGTACAGCAGAGCCTCTGCGTCGACAGTCTTACGAAGATGCTGACCCTGAGACTGATTGTGTGATGTTTGATGTTTTCCCAGATCACTCCAGGAGTACTTGTTTCGCTTGACTGTCAAAGTGGTTAGACGCCCTGCGTCCAATAGTCTTACGGGATTCTACTACGCCGACTTGGACTCAGTCAAGGTACTTCAGGCATCCACGCCTAGGTATGTGCGGGTGAACTCTTTCCACCCAATCTGCTGATTTTGATACTTGGGTTACAATTCATCATTTCCACTTGTTCAAGTGGTTTCTGTGACCGAGCCTTTTGGCTTTCATCTTTTTTGTATCTTGGCATGTGGTACGACCGTACTGACACTGGAGTTCAGTTCGACCGTACTTTGAGTGCATTGGATCCGATGATCTCCGGGGAAACCGCGAGACATTGGATCTTATTTGATTTTTGCGTTGGCTCCTACCCAGAGATATGGAAGATCTCTCGGCGTGTTGGAGGTAGAACGCTCTACTGAGAAAATATTTTTTGGATTTTTAAAAAGATACCCACTCTGGGGAGTGATACTCCGTGGGGTTTTTATTTGCAAAAAGGAATGTTTTTTTTTGTCTTTTTGAAATGGAAATCTGGTTTGCACGTGCCTCCACTAGGGATGCCTGTGGGGTCTTTGGCTAACCGGCTTTTATTTTGAAAGCAGGTAAACATGATGATTGATGCGATGGATGCTGATGCATGGAGATGCATGATGAATGCATGGCTTGGCTCATTCTCTTCTCGTTTGATGATTTTGCTTTTGCTGTGGGTGCAGAGAACTTTGAGCTTATTGCTTGCAGGGTTGTACTCCCTTGGGGATTTTTCTTTTTTGATACGGAGGTTTGGACAGCGGGTTAGTCAAGATCCCGACCCGTGATCGATCAGGTCCATCGTCCCAAGATGCTGTTTCTTTGCTAATGAGAATGTACAAGGATATCATTCGACTTCAAGATGTTCTTCTGGGCATACATGTGATTGAGATGGTGTTTAGTTGCCCGTTTTGGTCAAGATTCCAATTTGCGGGCGATTGGATCCGTCATCCCATACTGTGAAGTGAGCGGAGTTCAAGACTCCTGAATTGTAGTGCTGGGGATGCTAATTTTTGTGATTTTTTTTTGTAAATATGTGGATCCGAATCTTTACCTGAGCGGTCAGGGTAAAGATCAGTTTATTGAAAACACAGGAAATATTTTTTGTATTTTTGGGGATATTTTCTTTGAAAGCAAGAGAAATATTTTTGTGATTTTTGACAATATTTTGATTGAAAGCAAGGGAAATATTTTTGTGATTTTTGCAGATATTTGATTTGAAAGCGATGAAAATATTTTTTGTGATTTTTGACAATATTTTGATTGAAAGCAAGGGAAATATTTTTGTGGTTTTTGAAAAGGTGATTTTGCAATGTTTTTGTATTTTGTGATTTTTCTGAAACGCATGGAAAAGATGTGGAATTTCCATCCACTTCCAGCTTCTACTGCTGGTAAGGCACCCGATCCATTTTACGTCAGCGAGCAAGACGAGTCTCACACAGTTAAGTGCCGTAGTTTTACATCTTCGGATGAGGGGATCTCGAGGGTTTTCAGTCAACACACCCACAAAGTTGCCTGTTCCTCATGTGCAATGCACATAGACCACGCATCGTCCGACGGACTCCTTCGGCCACAAGATGAGCCACATCCTCACATTTCCCTTAGTCAATCCAGTTTGGGGTCTTACGTTGCTCACAATTCCGTGAGGGTGAGCTCCACCTCCCAACAGCCTTAATCCCCTTCATGAGTTCTAGGAACAGGGAACATCCGTCAGCTTCAACAGCGACTTCCAAATCAAGGTTGTCTATCACGGTGCGTTCAACACGAACAGGATTGCGGTGCCCTGCCCGCCACAGCCCTTACCTGTTTAAGAGATTCCAACCACCCGTACGATCAAGTGTCAGCCATGCCTGGAACAGGTTAGGAAAGAAAGCCCACGAGAAGTTAATCCCAGTGTAGTTTAAGGTCTTCGGACCGCTGGGGATAAATTGGTGCGTTTGAAACTAGTGGTGAATTTTTTTTTGTTTTATATTGTATCTGTATATATTTTTTTTTGTTTTGAAAAGGTTCCAGATTTCAACTCGGGTGATCAAGATTGATACTGGTTTTTATGGAAAGCTTTAAAATATTTTTGGTTTTTTGAAATGATCCGGGTTATCGAACCATGATCCCAACGGTCGAGGCCGATGCCGGTTTTTAGTTGAAAGCGAGAAAGGTCCCCCGAGAAATTAATCCCAGTGTAGTTTAAGTTCTTCGGACCATGAAACTGTACAAAAGAGGGGTAAACATGTTTTTTTTTTGTTTTTGGAAAAATGTCCGGTGTCAGCGGATGGACAATCTAGACTGATGCCGGTTTTTATTGAAAATCTCTCGGGATGTCAATCCCGACGTAGTTTAAGGTCTTCGGACCAAAACTTTAAAAGCGGGGCTGGTAATATATTTTTATGATTTTTGAAAATGTCCGGAGTCATTGATCTTGATGTGAGCAAACAAGACCGACGCCGGCTTTATTGAAAATCTCTCGGGATGTTGATCCCGACGTAGTTTAAGGTCTTCGGACCCAGACTTAGTAAAAGGGGGGGGCAAACACATTTTTTGTTTCTTCGAAATGATCCAGATCATCAGATCTTGGCCTGAAAGGCTGGGATCGATGTTGGTTTTTATTAAAAATCTCTCGGGACGTTGATCCCGACGTAGTTTAAGGTCTTCGGACCCAAAACTTTAAAAGAGGAAAGGCATTTTTTTGTTTTCTTTTTTGAAAAATATTCTGGGTCATCGATTCTGATTTTGATGGTCGACATCGATACCCATTTTTATTAAAAATCCCTCGGGATCTTGATCCCAACGTAGTTTAAGGTCTTCGGACCCAAAACTTTAAAAGAGGAAAGGCATTTTTTTGTTTTCTTTTTTGAAAAATATTCTGGGTCATCGATTCTGATTTTGATGGTCGAGATCGATACCCATTTTTATTAAAAATCCCTCGGGATCTTGATCCCGACGTAGTTTAAGGTCTTCGGACCCCGTTTTTTTTTTTGGGGTTGGGCATACTTACCTTGCTTTGTTTGTCTTCTGACGGGGCTGACTGTGATTTGAGTGGTCTGAATTGCTTGATTTGGCCTTGCGGGCCATTTGATGATCGGATCTTGGATTCCGGCCTTCTCTCTTGATGATCATACCTTTGATCTTGCTGTTCCATGACTTGAGTAGGCTTTCCAACTGTTTGGATCCTGATGATCTAGTCCCTGAATGGTTCAGATTGATAGATTCGGCCCTGTGGGCCCACTTGAGACCTTAGCTTTACTTTGGGGCACCTCTTTTGATGATTTGTGAGACTAAGAAGGCTTCTCATGGTGTGGATGATGGCTTGAACGCTTCTGATCGCTTGATTTGGCTTTGTGGGCCCATTTGATGGTTAGATCTTGGATTCTAGCCCTTCTTTTGATAATCAGCCCTTTGATCTTGTTGTTTGGTGGCTCATGTAGATCCCTCAATGGTTTAGATCATGATGATCTGATCTTTGAATGGCTTGGATTGCTTGTGGCCCCCACTTGATCACCTTTCCCTTCTCTTTGACTTGATCAACCATGTTCTGGCCGCATTGCTTCGTGATTGGACCGGTGGGGCACGTTTTATATGATCTTGATTCACCTCAATCGAAATCTGGAGTGGACCGGAGCCTTGGGCGGCCCATGGAGTGCCATCTGCTGACGTGGACTGTCAGCCTCACCTACCAAGAGCCCTGGAGCCAATCCCGCGGAGAGAGGAAGTTTGCGTCCGTACGGGCGGCCCAGGGCAGGCCGCCCAAGGCTCGCCTCTTGAGCGGCCTGGGCTGGCCCTGGTTCGGACATCCTCTGCTGTCCACTGTCCCTGTCTCCATCTGCTTTGCACGGGCGAGTTTGATTCCAGCCATGAATATTCTTCTTGTCTCATCTTCCCTTCTCCTTTTTTCTCTTTCTTGGTTTGTCCTTTCTTGGGCAATGGATGGTGGAGATTTGGGGGCTGTGGGGGCTGTCCACGGTGGGTCCCACACTTCAGATTTTCAATTGAGCTTTGATAATGGGGAGATGTCTTTAATGGGTGGGGGAGATGGGGCATTGAATGGAAGCATTGATGAGGGGCTAGGGATGGTGGTTGGTGGAGCTTTGAATGGCTCCATTAATGGTGGGATGGCTGGATTTTCTGATTTGAATGGGCCCCTCATTATGGGAGGAATGGATGGTATGGATGAGATGATGGGATGGGACATAGGTGAGGCTATGCATCCCTTGAGTGTGGGTCCCATGGATGACGTGATGGACGGTGATGATGGGACTATGAGGGACATAGATGGGCTGATCTCATGTCTGGATGGTATGGATGGCTCAGATGGTACCTTTGACGGTTTGGATGCTCTGGATGAGGGCCAAGATGTGCGGCACACTTGTTTGGGTGGACTTGATGTGATCATTGATGATGTCCCCTTGATGATGGACGGTGTAGATGCCTCGATGATCCCCTTGATCGGCCAGGATGATGACTGGATACATGATTTTCTATTGGAGGGGGCCGCAGGTCCAGATCTGACCGTTGATTCTTCAATCGGGGCTGCCGGGACCCTTTTTGATGGTTCAGATGTATTCTTCGACGGTCAGATTAGCCAGGATGCCACGATGTGCGGTGTGATCTTCACTGATATTCCTTTTGATGGAGAGCATTGTCCTTCCCTTGGTCGTCGGTCTTTTGCGCACTCTGTTCATGAGGTGGGCGAGTCTTCTCATGCGGCTGAGGTTATGACAGTTTCAGACAGCGATGCGACTATATCAGACATAGCCGCCACTGAGGGCCGATCAGGGGTTGTCGAGTCGGCAGAGGTTCCAGCTTTTCCTTCTCCTTCGCCTGTTGACCTTCCGATCCTCGATGAGCTGTCCTCGATTTCTGGGCCTTTTGTGCTGGAGGGGATACCGGTGAGGACTTGTCAGCTGCTTCCTCGTTCTTCTTGCTCGCCACGACTGCTTGCTTGGCTTGACAGCTTGTCAGTTTATGAGATTCGAGATTTGGAGTCCTATGGCTTTGACAGTCTGATTCATATGGCTAGAGTTGACATTGACTGGAGGATGCTCGGAGCTGCCTTGATTGACTGGGTCCCTTCGTTGAACTTGTTTGCGTTCAACGATATGGAGATGGGGCCTTCTTTGGAGGAGCTTGCACGCTTGACAGGCTTACCCTTGGATTATACTCAGTACTTCTCGCCGAAGACATCGCCGAAGACTGCTACACCGCAGAACTGGTTTGGGATCCCCTGTCTTGTTCGACCTGCAGCTAGTGGCCAGGATGCTGTAGTGTTCTCTTTGGACTTACTGTATGATCTTTTTTCGGGTCCTCAGGGTACGGCCGGTTCCACCTTTGCTCGGAACGCACTGATGTTCTATTTGATTGCTGAGGTGCTGTTCTCGGGATGGCGCAGGTCCCAGACTCCTTTGCTTTTTGAGGTGATGAGCCGAGCTGTCCGTCGGCAGGGGATCATTTCTCTCATCTTGGCCGAGCTATTTGATGGGCTGACCGACTGTGCCCTGGGCCGCACTCGTGTCCTTCGCGGCTGTTGTGCTTTCCTTCAGGTATCTTTTCTGCACCTTTTTTCTTCTTGCTTTGCTAGGAATTGTTTTGCTTTAGCTGAACTTCTTTTGCTTTCTGTGATCAGGTATGGCTATGGGAGCGTCTTTCTCTGACCTTTCCTGTACCTCTTCCTGGCATCCCTAGCTCTGACATCATGCGTTATATCATGGAGTTCCTTCCGCATACGGCTAGGATGAGCCAGCCCTTGTATCGCAGGATGTTCGCTGAACTTCGTGACTGGAACGTTCGTTGGGAGTCATCTTGGCTTTCACTTCCTCCAGTGCTTTGCGATGCACACCGCCATCCTCTGATGTTGGTAGGCTTTCGATCCTACTTTTCTTACCATCCCATCCGGTTCCTGCGGCAGTTTGGGTATGAGCAGGATGTTCCTCATTTCGCTTTCACGGGTATCGGGCGTCGAGTACTCCCCTCTAGATCTTCTGACTTCAGGACCCGGATTGATTGTTCCTGGGCGAGTTATTTGACAGCTGATTTGTTGGGATTTGAGCTGCGGACTTTTCCGATGGCGACCGCCCCATATCAGTACTGGGTTGCTGAGCAGTCTTTGTATCGACGTATCCCTTGTTGGCACCAGACTGCTGATGAGGATGAGCAGGATATTCTTGGAGATGCTGGCTCTTCATCTGGTTCATATGAACCTTTTGAGGAGCGCCCGTTTATCGATCCTGGCTTCCTCTTGGCCACTCATGGTCATCTGCTGTCTGAGATCTCTGCACTTCGGTATCATTGTGAGATGATGTCGAGGAGATTGGCTGCCGATCGGAGGTTGTCTGATGAGGAGACAGCGATCCGTACCCTTGAGCGCGATGAGGTGCATTACCTGCGTATGGAGGTGAGCAGGTTGAGAGCGAGACTATCTTTTTATGAGTCAGAGGACTCACCTGATGTGGCCGAGGAGGAGAGTAGAGATTGATTGTGTTGGCCACCTGCACATTCTTTTTTTGCATATATGATTGATGATGATGCATTTTTTGTATATATATTTTTTTTTTTTTGAAAAAGATGATATGATATGTAAAAGAAATATGATGCCTTTAATTGAAAAGAGAAAACTGTTTGAAAATCTACTGTGCCATGAGTTGTCTTGTGAGTGTGTCTGGATTTTGTGTCAGGATATAGGAATCAGAACTGGGGCTCGGTTAATGATTTGACCGATGTCTCGAGATTCGACTTGCTTGATCCTTTGGTTCCCTAGAGATGTAGGCAATGGAAACTCTTGCTTCCTGAGATTGTCAGAGTTTGTAGAGTTCTTTGCTCCTGACTGTACTTCCTCTTGTTCTTGCACTTTCACTGCTTGAACCGATCTGGACTGTCTGATTTCTTGGTACCTGCACTTTTTTTTTCTTTTTTTCATTTGAGCCATTTTTGCCTGCAGCGCTCTTTCGAGTTTTCATCACAGCCGGCTTTTTCCCGTCATTTTTGCCCGTGGCGCCCTTTCGGGTTTTCACCACGTCCCGGGTATTTGGTCTTGCCTGCCCCTTGGCAGCTGTGCTGTTTTTACCCTTGGCGCCCTTTCAGGTTTTCACCAAGTCCGCTGTATGCCCACTGTTTTTACTCGGAGCGCCCTTTCGGGTTTTCACTCCGCCCTCTTTGTTTAGGCACACCTTTCTTTTTCTTTTCCTTTTTCTTTTCTTTTTTTTTTCTTTTCTTTCTGGATCTCTGGATAACTGCGGCGGCTAGAGGTCGGGAATCCGTCGTTGCCGGCCGATGGCAGTCTTTCAGCCCTTATCCTAAGTTACGATGATAGAGCTGTTGGTCTTTGCTAAAGACTCCTCTGAGATGAATGGATGGATGACTGTGTTTCTTTTTGGGTTGATTTTTTCCTCGGGTGCCTTGCTTTGGCTTCCCTTTTCCTTTCTCTTTTCTTTTTTTTTTTCTTTTTCTTCTGTATTCTTTTTCTCTTTTTTTTCTCTTTTCTTTTTGAATCCCCCCCCTTTTTTTTGTATTTTTCTCTTTTGGAATCCCCTTATTTGAAACACTTGTTGGTGGACGGAATGATTTCTCAGAGATCTTAGCTTTGACCCCTTGACTTCAGCTCTATTAAAGTAACCTTTGATAAGGTCAGAATAACTTACCCGTGAAAGATCTTCACGTTGTCGGCGTTGGTTGGCTCAGGAAGATCCACCCTCTCATGCTGGTGAGTCTGAGGGCGCCTCCGGGAAGTACTTCTCTGACGATCAGTGGCCCGTCCCACGAGGGTTTGAACTTTCCTCTGGGATCTGGAAGGTGCGACGGTAGAATCTTCTTCATGACCATGTCGCCTACCTTGAAGCTCCTTTTTCGGACTCTCTTGTTGTAAGCCCGAGCGATCCTTTTCTGATAGCACTATGAATGACTTAGTGCATGCATGCGTTTTTCATCTGCCAGCTGCAACTGATCGAATCTGGCCCGTTGCCATTCTCCTTCTTCAATTCCGCTTTCTAATAACACCCGAAGTAATGGTATTTCCACTTCGACTGGTAGAACTGCTTCCATTCCATAAGTAAGCTCGAAAGGAGTAACGCCCGTAGCAGACCGTACAGACGTTCGATAGGCCCAAAGTGCATATGGGAGCATATCTTACCAATCTCGATAGGTCACGACCATCTTCTCGAGTATCCTGACGATTGTCTTGTTTGCGGCTTCTACCCCACCATTCATCTGGGGACGGTAGGGGCTTGATCGATGACGTTGGATCTTGAATTGGCTGAGGAAGTCATCCATCTTCTTGTTGACGAACGGGGTCCCATTATCTGTGATGATGGCATTAGGGATTCCATACCGGCATATGATGTTGTTCTTCATGAATTTGATCACTTGAGATGCTGTAATCGTGGTGTAGGAGGCTGCCTCTACCCACTTGGTGAAGTAGTCGACTGCCACAAGTATGTACTCATGACCATTTGATGCTTTGGGACTGATTTTGCCGATGATGTCAAGTCCCCACATGGAGAAAGTCCAGGGGGTGGTCAGGTTGTATAACTCTGATGATGGGGCATGGATTTGATTTGCATGCTCCTGACACTTGAAGCATTTTCTGACGTGCTGGCAACAGTCTGTCTCCATGGTGAGCCAATAGTAGCTGAGTCGTAGAATCTTCTTTGCCATCATGTGCCCATTCATGTGTGGGCCACAGATTCCTTCGTGTATTTCTTCCATGATCTTTGCAGCTTCTGTTTCATCGACGCATCGAAGAAGGATGTGGTTATAGGATCGCTTGTAAAGAACTTCGCCACTGATGGTGAACTGGCCGGCCAAACGTTGGATGGTTCGGCGATCTGTTGCTGTTGCTGATTCTGGATACTCCTGGGTTTCGAGATATTGTTTGATGTCGGCATACCAGGGTTTGTCAGGGACAGCTTCGGCTTCTTCTATTTGCAGGCAAAAAGCAGGTTCTTCTTGAACTTCAACTGTGAGCTCCCATTCTGAAGCTCCTTTTGGAACCTCGAGCATTGATGCAAGCGTGGCGAGAGCATCTGCAAACTGGTTCTTGGTTCTGGGCATGTGTGAGAATGTGATTTCTTTGAATTCTTCGATCAGATTTTCAATATACACATGATATGGTATCAACTTCTCGTCCTTGGTCTTCCATTCGCCATTGGTCTGATTGATGATAAGCTGTGAGTCTCCAAACACACGTAGCTTCTTGACGCCCAAGATTATGGCTTCCCTTAAGCCAGCGATGCATGCTTCATATTCTGCCATGTTGTTGGTGCACTCGAATGCGATGCGCCTCGAGATAGGAATAGGGACATCATCTGGAGAGTAGAGGATTGCTCCAATACCACTCCCTTTAGAATCTGTTGCGCCGTCGAAGAATAATGTCCATTCATCTTTCTTCTTCTTTTCATCCTCTTCAATGAGCAAGAGATCTTCATCAGGAAAGAACGTCTTGAGCGGCTGATAGTCCAGGAGAGAGTGAGCCGCAAGATGATCGGCGAGGGCCTGTCCCTTGATTGCCTTTTGAGTGACATAGGTGATGTCGAACTCAGACAGGAGTAGCTGCCATTTAGCTATCCTTCCAGTGAGTGCCGGTTTCTCGAACAGGTACTTAAGCGGATCCATGTGAGCGAGGAGGAGAATAGGGAATGCAATCATGTATTGACGGAGTCGCTGAGTTGCCCAGACTAGGGCGAGGCTAGTCTTCTCGATTGGGGAATACCTGGTCTCGTAGTCGGTAAACTTTCGACTCAAATAGTATATTGCTTGTTCTTTCTTCCCGGTTTCGTCGTGTTGGCCGAGGACACAGCCAATGGCTTCTGCTGCTACCGAGATGTATAACAATAGTGGTCGTCCAGGAGTGGGAGGCACTAGGACTGGAGGATTCATGAGATATCTCTTGATGCGATCGAAGGCGACTTGGCAATCATCATTCCATTCTTTTGGAACATTTTTTCGGAGGAGCTTGAATATGGGTTCACAGATAGGTGTGAGCTGTGCGATGAAGCGACTGATGTATTGAATTCGGCCGAGGAAGCCACGAATTTCTTTCTCTGTTCTAGGAGGGGGCATCTCGATGATTGCTCTGGTTTTGGTCTCGTCGTCCCTGATACCATCCTCGCTCACCATAAAGCCGAGGAGCTTACCTCCCATTGCACCGAAGACACATTTCTGAGGGTTGAGGCGGAGCTTGTACTTTTCTAATCTGTCGAATAACTTCTTCAGATCTTCAAAGTGTCCTTCAATTGTGCGAGATTTGACGATCATGTCGTCCACATATACTTCGAGCTCTTTGTTCATCATGTCGTGGAATAATGCTGTCATTGCTCGCTGATATGTTGCTCCTGCGTTCTTCAGACCGAACGGCATTACCCTGTAACAGAAGGTTCCCCAGGGAGTGATGAACGATGTCTTCTCACGATCTTCGATGGCCATCTTGATCTGATTGTAACCTGAGAACCCGTCCATGAATGAGAAGATCTTGTATCCAGCAGTGTTGTCGACCAGAGTGTCGATATGTGGCAAAGGGAAGTCATCTTTTGGACTGGCTTTGTTGCGATCTCGGAAGTCGATGCACATTCGAACCTTGCCATCCTTCTTTGGTACTGGCACGATGTTGGCGAGCCATTCAGGGTAGTTGGAGACTACCAAGAATCCCGCGTTGTACTGCTTGATGACTTCATCTCGGACTTTCAGAGCCCATTCTGGCTTCATTCTTCGAAGTTTTTGCTTCACTGGCTTCATATCTGCCTTGGTTGGCAGATGGTGTACAACGAGCTCTTCATCGAGCCCCGGCATGTCTTCATATGAGAACGCGAAGTTGGACAATCTTGGAGCTAGGAACTCTATCATTTTCTGTTTCATCTCAGGTGGCAACGATTTTCCAATGCGTACTTCCCTAGGGATCTCAGGTGTCCCCAAGTTTACTACCTCGAAATCATCGGCTACAACATTGGCTTTAGATTCGAACCTTTTGAGGAGATCCTCTAGTTCGGGAGCAGGATCATCATCTTCCTCATCCCGAGCTTCGTCCAGACCCATGAGCTCGAAGTCTAATTCGATGTCAAAATCATATGATTCGACTTCAAACTCATGCGACTCCTTAGACGAACTTGGCACACTATTGAATGCAGGGAAAGAAATGTTTTTTGGTTTTTGAGATTTTTCTGAAATGAAAATGCTAGATGTTTTTGGCTTTTGAAAGTTTTTGATTTTTTTGGATTTTCGAAATTCACGGGACTTTGAACAAGCGGGCATTGCAGACCATGATTGATCCCAACTTGTTCCAAAGCTCCGATCGCTGCTTAAACAGGCGTTTTTTTTGGGAGCCAGAGCCCTCAGATGGCTCTTTGGCTGATTCAAAAGTTAGGGGAACAGATGACCATTCAGGACCCCACACTTCCTCCCCTGGAGAGGTGGGGGTTGATGCTTTGGGCGAAGAATCATGGTCTGGCCCAATGACCATGACTTCTCGCTGGTCGGGTTCGGGATCTGAGTCGCACTCAGTCCCTCCCGGATCACTTACTTCACATTGCAGTTCGTCTGGTTCCACAGTGAGACACAAGTTTGGAACCTGAACATCAGACCAATCCAGGGCTGGCCACTTCCCTTTCTTGGTCCAATGGATGGGCTGCTTCTGTCCTTGGCTGATGATTGAAGAAGTTGACTTTGCAGAGATGGGCAAGTCGTGCCCCTTGCTAATTGGTGCTGAGATGGGCAAGTCGTGCCCCTTGCTGATTGAAGTGGGCAGGTTGTGCCCCTGGTTGAGAGGAGTGGGCAAGTTGTGCCCCTGGTTGAGAGAAGTGGGCAAGTTGTGCCCCGGGTTGAGAGAAGTGGGCAAGTTGTGCCCCTGGTTGGGAGCAGGTGTCAGAGTAACCTGGTCCTGAAGCTGCTGCATTTGACTTCCTTCTTCGTCTTCATCCTTTTCTTCTTCTTCTGGAGGCTTAGATGGTTCGAGAATCTGATCCCATCGAATGGGGGGCCACGTGGCCCAAACTATGCTCATCGGGAGGCCTTTATGTAGTGCAGTCGGTTGATTCCCTCCTGGATCTTTGCAAGGTTCTCCTGGCTTGACGAACTGGATGGGTGAGCACCGAAATTTCTTCCTTCTCTTGTCCATGAAGGTTGCCCTGTATCCGAGTCCCCATTTGCGTTGGTTATATGCCAGCGGTACCTTTCTGGACTTGAAGTGATTCTTCATTCGGTATTTGAGGCTCAGACGCTCTGCCGGTGAGAAGACACGGTCCACCCTTATCGGTTCTGGATTGGCGATAGAGTTCACAGTCTCAAATTCGAAACTGTGAAATGGGATGTCTTCTTCAGAGTGTTGGATATCGATGACCGGGATGTCAGGTTCAGTGGCAGCAGCATTAGAAGGAATGATGAGCTCCTTCTCTGCGTGGATAGAGATCACTTGATTTCCACAGATATACTTCACCCGTTGATGTAAGGTTGATGGCACAGCTCCAACCTTGTGCAGCCACGGCCGTCCGAGCAGCATGTTGAAAGAGGCTGATATATTCAGGATTTGGAATGTGATGGTAGAAACTTCTGGACCTATCTGTACCTCTATGTCGACCTCCCCTTCCACTGATCGGCGGGTGTTGTCGAATGCTCTAACGCATATGGCGCTGGGCCGAAATGAAGAGGGACTGATTCCTAGACGTTCCGCAGTCTTAAGTGGGTAGACATTTAGGCTTGAGCCATTATCGATAAGGACCAACGGGACACAGAGGTCCTTGTATCGTAAGGCTATGTTGAGGGATCGCCCATGATCGCGTCCTTCTGGTGGCAACTCATTATCTGTGAAGGTGATGGCGCGCGGAGCCAGGAGTTGTCCAATCATCAAAGCTATCATTTCTGGTGCCGTATCGGAGGAGACATGAGCATCGTTCAAGGTTTTGGCGAACATTTCTCGGTGTATGCGAGATGTGCAAAGTAGCTCCCATACTGATATTTGAGCAGGGATTGACTTGAGCTGAGTCGCCACATCGTATGCGGCTTCATTTTTATTGCCGAGGCCTGAGAAAGCGCCTTTGGGATCTCCTCTGTTCTGATTATCTCTTCGGATGCAACGTCCATTGGGATTCATGTTCCCCACTTCCGCACATTCTGGGTAGTGCCATGGAACCTCTTTGTAGCTTTCTTCCCTTTTGCCTTCTAGGACCACCGGTTCTTGCAACGGTGCCGTTGTGGGTACCAGATCTTCCTCGTATGGAGCTTTTGCCTTGAGGACTACATTGTTGCCTGTGCTGAAGGGGTAATATCGAGGCTTGTCTTCATAGACCACATAAGGTCGTGGTCCTGGCTTGACTGTTCCTGGGGCGGGAGGCTCCCATGGAATGAATACTGGTCCTCTTGATATGGCAGGAGGTTTCTCTGTTCGTCCGAGCTGCCGTAGCGTGATTAATACGCCTCCGGGACTTGCCCCTTGCAATATGACAGGCTTGACTGGAAGAGCTCCTTCCAAGACAACGGGCTCTTGCTGCTGATGAGTGTAATCCTTCCATTGCGGATTGGATTGTTCTAGAGTTGCCCCTTGCAAGATGACAGGTTCGTATGTGGGCTCAATGTATGATTGTGCTCCTTCCAGGACACTGGTTCCCAGCTTGAATGGTTGTAAGGTGCCCCTTGAACAACTGGTATATCATATGGAGGTGCTCCTTCAAGCACTACTGGCTCGGAGATTGAAGGAAGAAAGGGACTTGCCCCTTGCAAGACTGGAGGAGGATTTGTTGGCTCATAAGTGTAAGCGTGAATGGATTGGATGGGGGAGAAGGAGCGATCGAGATGATCCCCTTCTTCTATACTATTGACTGCAGGGCCACGAGACGAACTGGGGTCCGTCGGATGTTGAGGCAGAGGATTCTGAAGGATGTTGGTGGAAGCTGCTGGAGAAGTTCCAGGGACCGAGATGACGATCTTGCGGTCATCAATCAGGTCTTGTATGGCATTCTTCAAAGTATAACATCGATCCGTGGCGTGGCCACGTCCTTGATGGTAGGCACAGTACTCATTTTCTCGGTAGTTTGGAGGCAGAGGATGAGGCGGAGGCCTAGGTGTCATCAGAGTGAGTAACTGCTTTTGTACCAGCGTAGTCATGATTTGACTAAGTGGTTGACTGAGTGGAGTGAACTTCCTGAACTCCCTGTAATTCTGCCTGTTCTGGTATGAGTATTGGCCATTTCCCCTGAACTGCTGCTGTTGTCGAGGTGGTTGTGGCTGAGGATTCGGTTGTGGCTGATACCGCTGAGGCTGATGCTGAACTTGATTCTGCTGATACTGTTGACGTCCCTGTGGGGGAGCACGTTGATTCCTTTGAGCAGTGGTGTTGATATTGTTTACCTCCGTTGGGCGAGGAGGAGAACCACTACGGTTTCCATTCCCGTGCCCGATAGGTCTTCCTTCCACTCTGTTCCTCTTGACTGTAGTGGCTTGATGAGGCCATGGGGAGATTGTCCCGGCCCGGATTCCTGCTTCGACTTGCTCTCCAGCACGGATCAATTGTGAGAAATTCGCATATGGATGCGAGATGAGATACCCGGATATGCCTGGGTATGTTGAATGAACAATCATGGAGATTTGTTCTTCGTCGTCGATGGGTGTCCGCATTCTGGCTGCCATAGCTCGCCAACGTCCCACGTAGGCTGACAGTGTTTCATCACTCCTTTGCCTGAGAGCTGCGAGGTCGGCTCTTCTGGGTGCCATGTTGAGATTGTACGCAAATCTGTCGACGAAAGCCTGGGAAAGCTGTTCCCACGTCCTGATGCGGTGGCAATCCAATGAAGTGTACCAATCGAGGGCATCGCCCTTCAGAGATTTTTGGAACAAGCGAATGAGGGCCCCTTCATTTCCTGAGATTGCACTCAGCTCTCCACAGAAGGCCTTGAGATGTGCTGTGGGACAACCGCTGCCGTCGTATCTTTTGAACTTTGGAACCTCAAAGTTTTGAGGTACCTGAGCATCTGGGAAAGGACACAAGTCTCTGAACTTGGTCGAAGGTAGGTCGATTCCTTGCTATCGCTGAAGCTGATTTTGCAAGATCTGGAACTGCTCCCGCAACTCGTCCAGTCCTGAGTGATCTGTTCGAGCGACTGGTGCCTCCTGGAGTAAGGCACGTTCTTCTTCGGCATAGTGGTCGATGTCTTCGACCCTATGGGCTTGCTGAAAAGCAACCGCGGGTTGCTGAAATTGGTTTGATGATTGAACTGGATTCTGATGAACTTGAGCTTGAAATGATGGTAACTGAACTGGAGACTGTACTGAAGGTTGAACTGGAACTTGCTGGAAATTAACTGGATTTTGCTGAATTGAAGATTGCTGGAAATTAACTGGATTTTGCTGAATTGAAGATTGCTGAAAATTAACTGGGATCCCATCGGCGGGGATGTGCTGGAATTGAAAAGTGCTCCTGTTTGCAGGAGGCTGAGATGCTGGGAAGTGACCCCCTTGTTGGGTATTCGCCACTGCCCGCTGATTGATGTGGGCTTGACACTGACCCCCATTGTGGGCATTCGCCAGTGCCGTCCCTGTTGCTGGAAATTGAATTGAAATCCCATCGGCGGGGATGTGCTGAAATTGAAAAGGTGTCTCATCGGCGGGGACATGCTGAGATCTACTGAGATTGTTGTTTGCAAGATTGACTGGAAGCTGACTAGATGTTCCTGCAACAGAAGTGCTCTGAGATGGCCTTGTCGTCGCAGGAAGATATTGAGAAGGATGCCCCATAGCGAAGGGCTGAGATGGCTGCTGTCGGTAGTCTTGGGCAGACTCCGATGGTTGTGCTTGATTTGAACTGGAGGCCGGAGGGATCCGGCATGGTTGCTGAGATTGTTGAACTGGGCCAAGCTGATTGTTGGCTGCTGCGGTGGCTTGTGCTTACATGAATTGCAAGAGCATTTCTTGCATTGCTCTCACTCCTTGTGCCAATTCTTGTATGATTGGCGTATTGTCAACGGGCTGTTGCGCTGGAGGTTGCGCTTCGGTCATTTCAAGAGCAGGGAAGTGATGAGTTTCTTCTTCGTGGTCGGACATGGCTTGCTGAGCCCGAATGCGGATTATGCTGCGGAAGGGAAGTTGTCTCCGCGTACGTTGAGCCCGAGGAGGCGCAATGGTGAGGACTATACTCTACTCTTTTTGGGTTTTGGAATTTTCTATATTTTTTTTTTTGTTTTGAAATTTTCTATTTTTGTTTGTTTTGGGTTTTGGGTAGAATGCTATGCAGATGACATTGTATGAGGATTAGTGACTTTCAAGTACGGGAAGGATTCTGTTTTTCAAGTCGGATCACGACTAGTGGGACTAGCTCATCCCCAGTGGAGTCGCCATTCTGTGGACCCTCGCCGATTTTCCCGCGCTCCCACACGACGTCGTTCTCCCTTTCCTTTCGGAAGAAGAAGAAGAAGAGGTGCGTGAGTGCGAAATCGCCGTTTGTGCCACTGGCTTGCCTCGTTCTCGAGGGCTTCGTTTGGTTGTCGTATTGAGCTGGATATATTTAAATGAGTTTATATAAGACCAGAGTCGCCACTAGCCAGTTACTTCGAATCTATAGTCGGCTAGACCCCGTAGAAACGTTAGAGAAGAGAATCCGAAGATTCCTTCCTCTAAAATGACTCCTGTTGATCTGCGGCCAGAGATTCAAGGTAAGGGATCACGGTTACAGGGTGGGAAGAGGTTAAGCACCCCACACACTGCCCGTACCGAAGTACGGTCTCTACTTCACAGAATCAATCGAATACTTGAAAGTCTAATTTAATCCTCGTATATTCTCATGAATGACATGATGCATGAATGCGGGTCTGAACAGTAAGAGTTTCTGATGGGCAGGTTCCAACAACGGGCAAGCCCAGAGCGTACGCTCGAACTGACAGGTGCTTAATATAAGACATATGCAGTGTGCTTGAATGATCAAGGTGTTTTATGGTGAAGCATGAATGCAGGTCTGAACAGTAAGAGTTTCTGATGGGCAGGTTCCAACAACGGGCAAGCCCAGAGCATACGCTCGAACTGACAGGTGCTTAATATAAAGACATATGCATGTGTGCTTGAGTAATCAAGGTGCTTGTAGTGAAGCAGGGGGGTTGGAAGGAAAGTAAATGTTGCACTTATGCTAGATGCAAATGAGATGATGCTGAAAAATGAGTAGCTGGGTGGACGGAGGTGTCGCAAGGGTTGGCTTCGAGTGGTTGGATCAAGACTTGAATGGCTTGGGAGGCTTGGACCAGTGGTCAGGCAAAGCTGGACCAGGGTTAGGCTCTCCTCACTCGGGCTCTCCTTGGTGGAAAAATGGGCTAAAGGGTGGAGAGATGGACTTAGAGCTCTCGGGCTGAAATGGACTCGAATGGCCTCTTGAAATGAGAAGGGGAGGGGGGTATTTATAGCAGCAGAGAGGGGCACTCTCGTAATTTTTTCCGGGCGGCCTACCATGGGCCGCCCGTACGGCCGCTCCTCGGTTTCCAGCGAGTACGGTCGCTCCCTCGGGGCTGCTGTTGAACTCGCTGGTCGACTCAGTGAGTTGACTCAGCGGGTCGACTCGGTGATTTGACTCGACAGGTTGACTCGACGGGTGGACTCGGTGTTTTGACTCGACGGGTTGACTCGACGGGTTGACTCAGCGGGTTAACTCAGCGAGTTGACTCAGTGAGTTTGACTTTTTTTGGGATTTTTTGACTGGCCTTTTTTATGGGGGGTTTTTCAGAGTGATTTTTAGGACTGGGTTGACTGGGTTCAGGCTTGAACTGGGCTATGGAATGGGGCTTACAAGGGTGAGTTTGGCTGAGTTTGGACTTGGGATTTGGGGGTATGGTCCTCCGTTCAACCAGCTATCTCTACCAACAGTGTAGCCGAAGGTGGGGTGTCTACAGGCTCTATGTCAGCACATTCACTGTATGCGTAACTTAAATGTAAAACCTTGAGAATGGCTATTGCTACACCTACGTGGGACTATCTAATAGGAACAACATAAAGACATACAAAATCATCAAATAAGGGTCAGAAACGAATTTCGAAGATAACTCGCTCTTGTGAGAATTATGTCAATGCTAAGGATGTCCACCATTCAGAGTCGTGTAGTGCCCTACCCATTTAAGAACAATTTTTACGGACATGCTCGATGATATCCAAAGTTGTAGTAAGTCTTCCTGAGGCCACCCGTCCTAGAGGCGTATGCGGGCCCAGAGGCGCACTACTCGATTAGAAGCTAATCAGTCATCTTGCTTAGAGCCGAAACAAAATGGGCCATAGACACTTGACTCACAGAGATGGTGTGGTCCAAACAATTAGCTTGATCCTGTTCAAATGACCCGATATTATGGCCCAGGTGGCCTCCTCCTTAAAAGGCGTAGTCCCTTGTAAACATAGTCTTTGGCCTTCTAAACAAGAGTTATTTGTATAATGTAATGAAGGGCTTGTGTCAAATCACGGCCTAGAATGTACAGAACCTATATTATCTGGAATAAAATGTCCTCCTTGCACTATGCTCCCATGTGATTGCTTATATTATTCATGAATGCCTGTAAAGTTCCCTCTTCCCCATGCAAAATAAAAATGAAATACAAAATGCATTAACACAGAAATTTCGTGTTCTAACAAACTGAAAACTCTGATGGGGATCGAACCCAGAATCTCTGGTTCTGTGGTCTGAATGGGGATATTTAAGGCATCCGTTTAATTACATAGACTTATGCATACAGATTAATTGCAGGGAGGATCGTTCAGCGCCCCTAAGGGCACCAAACTTACGACTCTCATTGGGAACATTTTTCCATTAATCTTTAAGGAAAATTATTTTCTTTCTGTATATCTCCCACAATTGATAAGGCCATGCTCCACGCTATTTATCACTATTTATTTTACTAAAGTTATATGATTATGGTTAACTGACAGAAACGACGACTTTAAAAAATGGAGACAATGACTTGTTGCTCGATTGTTATGTTCAACTTCTTGCTAGTAGGAGGATTCAACATCTCCCTTGCTACTAAAACTGTTGAGGAAATGAGGAAATGCAGGAGCAAGATTGACAATTGGTCCAAGGATGAAAGAAGAGGCAAGAGTTAAAGAAAGAAAAGGAAAAAACTGCTCGTGCAAGAGCTAGCAATGATGCGGGCAACTGGGTCAAAATCAATGACGACTAATGCACATTGAAATAAGGATTAAATTAAAATAGAAAAATGCTAACAGAAATGATAGGTTCACAATGGTTGTAGAGGAATTCTCGACGCTCCTTGAAACGGTGCTTCCTTTCAGTGGCTAGAACACATCGGTAACTTATAAGACTCCCCGAGTGTCTGACGATACCTTGGTTGCTTGAAATCCATTGAGATCAGAGAGGTTGGCACTAAAGGTTTGACCAATTTAGCATGTAGCGTTCAATACAATTGAAGTAGAAGAAGAAGAGGTAATGGCGCTTCAGGAGCCGATAAATGAACTGGCTCAAGATTAAGCTAATGTTATGAAGATGCCTGATGCGATGTAAGAGATGATTATGATGTTAGACGCTTAAAACACCGCCCGGGCCATAGCACCACTAACCTGCCAGTCTATGGAAGAATCGCAGGGGCCTGTAGATTGTCTTCCACCAGAAGAGCCACAAGTTAAACTAAGAGCAACACCTTATGAATGTACGCTTACTCAATCGCTACAAATCACGTGAGAAGAATTGTCCCAGACGATATCCAACGCGTTGAGGCAAGAGAGAAAAATAAATGAAGGAAAAATATACTTACCAGGTACCTTATCCAACTGAAGTGAATGAAGTACCCTTCCCCGCTTAGTTTAAACGTTCAGACTTCTCAAAGTTTAATCGCCGCAGTCACCAGAAGAGCACCTGTCACATTTTATCACGATAATGGAGAATTTTACCACAGTACCCCAATATTGCCTCAAATTATTTGGATCAACCTTGATGGGGGAAGCTTTTCGATGGTATTCTACATTGCCGACAGGATCAATTAAAACATGGGAGCAGATGCAAGATGTTTTCATCACTAAATTCTTCTCTTCTGAAAGAGAGTTGGTATTGACTAACTTGACGTTCGTCCAACAAAGGCCACAAGAGCCTGTGGAGAAATTTATTGACCAATGGAGGTCAGCGGGCACAATGTGCAGAGAACTTCTTAACGAGGAACAACAGGTCCAAATGTGCATGAGGGGCATGGAGCCCGCTATAACTTATGGGCTGGCTAACAGTAAATTTTGAATGTTTTGAGATTTAGCCACTAAGGGCGCCAATCTAATAGAAGAGGCCATCGACAAAGTACCTTTTAGGAATGAACGAGAGAAGCGGGTCGAGTCACTACCTTGAATTAGCTAACAAGAAGAGAGATTTCAAGGACAAAAAGAAGAGTAATTCCAAAAAAAGAGAAGAAAATGTCTTAGAACTTGAAAAGGAGAAAAGAACGTTTAAGATCACTCATCCCGCGACGATAGAAGAAAGGGACCGAATCAATGGACTGTACACATTTCAAGTAGAGGATCTTATTCTTTTAGTGGACCCTTTGGTTAAAAAATCTATGATAAAACTTTCTGAGCCATCCCATCCAAATGTAGGAGGACGTATTAAAGATATGAGGTATTACCGTTTTCACTGGGTTTTTAGCCACAAAACGGAAGATTGTTACACGTTGAAAGGAATGATCCAAAGTTGTATCGAAATCCCTGGTAGCCCAACCTTGAACCAATTATTCCTTGAATGATAGAGCCAGAGATACCACATACATAATCACATCTACGTTATATGAGTTCTCTCATATTACTCACTTAACACATTTAATAGTCATATGCTCATCCTATTTTATGAACAAACCCGAGAGAAACTTCGACTCTCATGAGAGGTAGCATCACCTCTACGTTCACATAAGTGAAATCCTTCATATATCCTCATCACTATTAAAACACTTATCCTTTAGACTGAATTTTATTAAGAGTTCTAAGACTTAGTCCCCTATCTGCAATGGCTAACACTATTCATACTGGATGATGTTATCTATTATTTTAGTGCTGAAACTTTTCACTTATCAATGACTTGTTTTTACCCATTGAACCCATACATAGAGATTTTCTAATGTTGGATTAGGTCTCCATCATTGGTGGAATATTGAGTGAAGAGTTTTAACTACATCCCTCTAGATAATGTTCTTATTACCTCTCCTGTTAGAGGTTTAGTGAAAAGATCTGCCAAGTGATTGCTTAACTTCATATATGAGATCGTAATGATTTCATCTCGAATCAACTACCTTAGTCATGTCTCAGACTTATGTGCCTGAACTTTTCATTATATGTGTTACTGTAGGCTTTTGTTAGTAGGCTTTTGTTAGAGTGGCTTAACTATCACAATGAAGTAAAACAACCGGTATAGGCTTCACATAGAATGTGATTTCTAATAGAAGATCCCTTAGCCACTCAACCTCTTTGCCTATTCCATTCAGAGTTATAAAATTAGATTCTACCATTAAGTGTGTTATACATGTTTGTTTCTAAGATCCTCAAGAGACAACTGCACCTTCTGAGGTAAATACCCACCTCGTTGTAGACTTATTATCTCCTGCACTCGAAATCTAACTCGCATCAATATATCTTTCCAACACGATCGAAAATTCTAAGTAGAATAGTCCTAGTTCTTTGGTTATTTTGAAGTAATCAAGAACCCTACTAATAGCCTTTTAGTGTTTCGTATTGGGATTACTAATGAACCTGCCTAGTTTACTTACAACGTATGCTATATGCAGTCTTGTGCATTGCATATCGTACATGAAATTGCCTATAGCATTAGCATACTTATGCTGCTCTTTCATCGTTTTCTTTTAGGTTGATACTTAGATTAAACAAGGTATTTACCTCTTTGATTTTCAAGTGGTTAAATTTGTTCAGTATTTTCTCAATGTAATGAGACTGACATAGCACATAACTTCTACTATGTTTTTAACTTTGATACCTAGTATAGTATCAACTTGTCCAATATTCTTCATTTTAAAGATAGAATAGAGAAATCTTTTCATTTTAGTTACACATTTCAATATATTATTGATAATTAACATGTAATCAACATATAAACATATAATAATGATGTAATCACTACATACCTTAGAGTAAATACATTTATTAACTACATTATACATTAAAACCATGAGATAATACCTTTAAATCAAATTTTTCATACCACTATATTGGGTGCTTGCTTTAATCCATATAATGACTTAATAAGCCTACACACTTTATAAGATTTTTGGATTCGTTTCTCATGGTTATTCTTGTCTTGGAATGACCTTCTTATTGCATACACCTTGAATGAGGATGCACCATTGGTATTATCTTTCTTGTCTCGGTTGTGAGATTCTTTTTCAATTTGAAGATGCTTTTGAATTTGTTCCAAGGTGAATTCTTTGGAGTTATACAATAATTTCTTCCTGTAATCTTTCTAACTTGGAAGTGGTTTAGTTATTATGGCCCCAACTTGGTGGGATTCATGTAGATCGATTTTTTAAGTCTTTATTTTATTTACAATTAATTGTAATTCTTGGATCTGGGCCAGTTAAAGTTTATTATCTACCATTGTAAAGTCAAAGTACATGGTAATTATGAATTTTTTTTGTTCCTTCTTCTTCAGCCTTGTACTTGTATTCTAACGCGTTCCAGATTTTTTTAGCCGAAGTTGTTTCTATGTACAGGTCATATAGATGATTAGATAGAGCATTTAAGATATGATTTCAACACAGCAATTCATCTTCTTGTCATTTGGTTTTTGCAACGATCTGTTTGAAGAATCGTTATCAGTCGCTTTTGGAAGTGGTTGTAAGTTCGGGTCTAGGATGCAGAAGATTTTCTGAGCGGTTGTAAGAACTTTAACTTATCTTGCCTCCTGATGAAGTTTGTGCAATCAAACTGGTCAAGCCTTATTAGGTCCTAGTTCATAACCTTGATTGATGCAACACTTTCAATATCTATGCTAATCACACTTTAAGATTGTTGAACAATTTCTGAAAATTAAAATATTTTAGAAATTGAAAATAAACTTGACTAATTAGTTTCATTAGAACCATGTTGATGCACGTATTTGATACACTATCCTTAAAGCATAATTTGCCCCCTCTTATGTGATTAGAGATCACTGACAAATTACTTTCAGGATACAATAAGTTTTGTTTGGTCCTGTGTGTAACAATCATGAAAGGGACCACTTTAGGAACTCAGCTAACACAATCACTTTCCCTCGCAGACTCAGTGAGTATTTAGACTCAAAAGCTCAGTGAGTTCGAGAACTCGATGTATTATAAACTTTGTTAAAAGGAGGAAAAGAGATCACTTGAATTTTGATACACTGGACTTGGAGGGGTTCGATTTATATATATAGATAGGGCTCTTAATGGGTTGGATCTGGATCGGATCCAGTTGGATCCGGCTCTAAGTCCATATACCTGTAGACGGATTCGGATCCATCTCGGATCCAAAAGGTGATATCCATATCCGATCCATTTATAAATTGTTAGATCCATTTCCGATCCAAAATCCATATAACCATTGGATTCGGGTTGGATCTAAGTCCGAATCCACCCCATTAGAAATCTAAAAAAATATATAATATAATATATTTAATTTAGTAGAAAAATGATGCAAATCCCACTATTTACTATGGTATGGTCGACATGGCCTAAAATAATTTGTAAAACGGATGGTCAGCATGAATATAACATATACAGTAAGGTGACAATGAGTCGAATCTTAATCGGATTCGGATCGTACTCGAATATGTTCCTATGAATCCATATCCGGTCCATTTAAGTAATCGGACCTATTTTAAGATCCAAATCCAGTCCATTTAACTAATCGGACCTATTTTAAGATCCAAATCCGCATTATACGGATTCAGAGTGAATCGGATCTCGGATCTGATCCACTCCATTGAGAGCCCTATATATAGAGGGTGTAAAACCGGTCCGTGTTACCATTTTACGGTTAATCAGTTAGTCATTATTCTAATCATTTCTAATTGTTTGCACTATTGAATGAGTAGTCATTTTTGAGCAATTGGAATTAACCAGTATTTGTTTCTAACCATTCTCTGCAACAAACGGATGTTACCTATCAATCAATCAAGCTGTTTCCAAAAACCTATATAAGTTGGCCATTTTTCACACTTCACACCTCTCGCACCATCTCGTAATGGTTCGCGTTAGTTCATAACAGAGCGACTACTCGTGCATGTGTGCTACTAGTGCCCGCAACCCAAGATCTCTCCCTTTTTTTTCCTCCAAATAAGTAAACTATTTACATGATAGTTTATAAAGCCTTTAAAATTTTCAATCTCTAAGCAATGTAGGACAAATAAAATAATTACTTTTTCACATTTTTCAAAAAGATTATGAAAGAAAATGAATTTTGATTTGAAAAATAAAATAAAAATCATTACTTATTTTAACCAATATAGTACATATAGTAAGAATTTTCAACAATCCATCTATCACTTTGGTCTGACCTTGTACATCTTTTCTTAACAATAAAATCTAGTCCAATCAGCAATTGGTGCTAATATTGGAGGCTGGTAGATGGATTAAAAAGATTCAGCCAAGATAATTTTTTAGATCCGTGCAGTTGTTTTCCAAACTGTGGCTCACATGACCAGTGGATCTATCTGAATATAGTGGTCCAGGGCTTGAATATAGTGGTGCAGTACTAATGGATGGATTGAATTGTGGAGCTATCCTATCATGCTAGAGCATGTGACGTGTACTTGAAGCATATCCAAATCTCAAGTGGATCATACCATAGTAAATAGTGGGAATAAGGATTTCCACCGTTGAAACCTTCATAGGCCCACAGTGATGTTTATTTGTCATTGAACCTGTTCATAAGATCATAAAGACATAGAAGAAGGGAAAACACAAATATCAGCTTAATATAAAACTTTTGTGACCTCCAAGAAATTTTCAACGGTACAGGCTCAATTCATACTGTTTCTTGCGGTGTGGACCACTTGAGCTTTGAATATGCTTAACTTTTTATATCAAGCCTTAAAATTATATTTAAATGGATTGACAGAGTGGATAAAATACATAAATCAAGGTAGACCCCCACAAAGTTTACTCAGTACGCTAAGCGTCCTGAGTAACTACGTTCGCAATCCGCTTCCGAGCTTTAGAAATCGAACTGGAATGGAGTCACACAGGACGCTCTTATCGTCCTGAGTAAACTCAGTTAGGCCCACTATGAATGTATGCGTCCATTTTTCCAGGTCATATTAGTGGTTGAGTCCAAACTTGAAGCATATCCAAATCTCAAGTGGATCATACCATAGGAAACAGTGGGAATAATGATTTCCACCATTGAAACCTTCATAGGGCCCACAGTGATGTTTATTTGTCATCCAACCTATTCATAAGATCACAAAGACATGGATGTAGGGAAAACACAAATATCAGCTTGATCCAAAACTTTTGTGACCTCAAAGAAATTTTGAATGGTACAGGCTCAATTCACACTGTTTCTTGCTTGCGTGTGGGCCCCTTGAACTTTGGAGACCCCCCCCCCCCCCCCCCCCCCACACAGAGTTTACGCAATACGCTAAGCGTCCTTTGTAACTCCGTTGGCAATCCGCTTCCTGAGCTTTACTTCACACAAATGTACGCTTGGCAAAGCTCTTTGTAGGTGTACTTTAAAATGTTGCCAATGCTACCAAGGTATTTATGGTGGTAGTGACCTCTATGGGTCCATCATGATGTGCTTATGACATCTACTCTGATCATCATACACCCTCCCGGCCAAAAATCAGGCCATCCAAAACTCAGGTGGGCTCCACAAGTACTAACAGTTGGGAGGAGGGACACCCACCATTGGTTGTGTTGGGCCACAAATGAGTTTTCGGATGACCTAATTTTTAAAATGTCCCTTTATCTGGGATGGATGTCTTAGACGAATTGATTAGATGGCACATAAACTATACATTCGATCCTCAATGCAATCAAGGCTTGGCATCCTTCTTGAGTGTGGTGTGTCCTGTCGTGGATTCTCGCCTTATTTTTTTCCTCTGGCCAATCATGGGAGGATGTGCATGATGGTCGGTATGGATGTTATGAATACATCACGGTGGGCCCACAGTGGTCATTACCACGGTGACAACGTTAGGTCGGGCTGGGCTTGGGCCAGGCAAAATCAAAATTTTGAATAGGCCCGGCCCGTAAGGCCCGGACTGAACTATTCAAAATCCGGACCGAACCCAACATCAGGCCCGGCTCGTTGATGGCCCTAATGTTACCATTTTTATTTTTTATTTTTTTTATTTTTAAGAAAAATAAATTACTCGTATCAGGGACTATACAGACGGCAGACACATCTGGAGGCCCGCCACCCATCAAAAAAATAAAATAAAAATAAAAGGGGGTGGGGGGCACCCAACCTAAGAACGAGAACACCCCCCCCGTGTGTGTGTGTGTGTGTGTGTGTGTGTGTGCGGATCGGGAGATATTTCCACAACGGAGGGAAACAAAGGTCTTTCTTCCATCCAGGCAATCTCATCCATTGATCAAGGCTATTTCCATCCAATTTCCATCTACACCATTGATGCAAATAGTAGAGATTGTCTTTCCTTTCTATAGTGGTTGGATAACGGATCATCAAATCACTCTAGTATTTGAACCTCACTTAATGATCAGATCATCAAACCTAATGGCCAAACAAATCAAGGCCGTGATGGTTAAAATAAAGAGGGCCCAGGAATGAATGGTGGCTATCAGCATCAAACGGTATAAAAACCCTACTGATCGTGTGACTGCGTCATCTGATGGATGAAGTTTCTTGGCAGTGGTGTGTCCTTGGTCAGGTTCTTTACAGAAGGGGTCCATACTTTAGATTGGTCACTCTCCAAAAACTGAAGATCTGTTCCGTGGACGTGGATTGCATACTAACCCTGGTAGTGGCAGTCGCGAGTCACTACTGGTCGGTGTTCAGTGGGCCCACCATGATGTGTGTGTGTTTTATCTTCATCCCCTTTTCCAGTTCATTTTATGGAACACAAACCTAGATGAAGAGAAAACACAGATATCAGGTTGATCCAAAACTTTTGTGGGCCACATTAACTTTTTAACGGTTAATCACCACTGCTTCTTGTAGTTTGGACCACCTAAGATTTGTATTGCTACATATTTTGGTCCATGCCCTAAAATGAGTGGATATACAACACAGAAGGTACCTGATTGAATCCACACCAATGGACTCAAAATGACAAATGAATCTGGATCGTATGCTCAGCTTCAATAGGATTTTCCTGTTTGCCACTTACTGGTTCAGCTCAGCACACGTCAGCACTGACGGTATTAAATGCAGCAGTGCCAACAGCGTCATTGCTGGACCGATCAGGTGGTGGGCAAACAGAGAGACCCTGTTGAAGCCGAGCAGGCCATGGACTCATGACAAATATTCAACTAACAACATTCCTGACTGTTTTGCTTTAAATTACCATATTTCACATGCCCAATTTCTGAATGCATGCGAGCTTACAAAACTGGTTCGGTGGCACTGATCAGGCGTACCCTCTCATACTCTATCACCCTTGGATGGCACAGATTGGGTACTACCTGGCGCATCCCTAGCTTGGCACTGGCAGGGTCTTTGAGGGTACTGATGCATGGGTTTTATTCACGCCATCCATCTATTTTGTCATGTCCTTTCAGGATTTTAAACAAAAAATATGCAGTCTAATACTTAAGTGGACCATTTGATGGGGATTACACACCTACCATTGAAAACATCTTGGAGACAATAGAATTTTTAATCAACATGACAAATATTCAATTGACTGCAGTATGGATGATTTTGGTTTGGGTTACTATGGTTGAGTTTGACCTTAGACTTTTCATCAGTCAGAAAGTAAAAAGGCATGTTTGGTTTCCATATCACATAAGTACTCATGCCACAATATTGTTGGTACAACCTTAATTAACATCCAGTGTCCATTATGTGGGCTAACCTTTAATGTGGATTGTTCATTGTATGGGGGCACATATTGTAAATACAAGGAAATATGGTATTATTACTTATAAGTGTTTGCTAAGATTTGGAAATCAATGATGATTTTTGCCTCGAAAATCAATCCAAATATAGCTGACTTATATTTGTGGCCATGCTGTGATGTATGTGACTTATTTACACAGTTTTACAAGAACATTTTAAGGCATGTGACTTATTTACACAGTTTTACAAGAACATTTTAAGGCATGAGCCAAAAACTGAGGCAAATTGAAAGCTCAAGTGGACTGCACCACAAGAAAAAATTATCCAAAATACGTCCAAAGTTGAAATGTGTTTCCTTCTTCGGGATTAAAGTTTATCATTAACCTGTTCATAAGGTCACAAAGACATAAAAGAAAAATACAAATATTAGCTTGCTCAGAAATTTCTAGGGCTCCTAAAGAACTTTCCAATGGTAAGTGTTCAAATCCCACTGTTTCCTCCCACGTGGCCCACTTGAGCTTTGAATCTGTCTCATTTTTTTCTCACACATGCCCTAAAATAAGCTTGTGGAAGAAATGGATGATGTTGATTAGTCACATACATCACAATACTTTACAATTTTATTTTATATTTTTTTGTTCAGCCTAGGGTGTAGAGATGTGAGGAGGTGGTGTCATTGTCATATTGAAAACTGTACCTGTTATTACGAAAGTAAATAATAATTATTCATTTTTAAGAATTTACACGAGTAATTGAAAAATCAAACACCCCTATTGGTACTTTATATGTTGAATCCGTACAAATGGAATCAAAATGACAAGTATTCAACTTACCATGGAACAGACGGTTTTTGTTTGGATTACCATATGTCACATGCACAATTTCTGAATATATGTGTGGGTGCAAAAGTCGTTTGGTAGCACGGACCAGGTGTACCCTGTGTACTATGTCACCCTTGGTTGGCGAAAATTGGGTACTACCCTGCTTATCCCGAGCTCGGCATCCGTAAGAGCTTTGGAGGGTGACAATGATGTATGGGTATAATCCAAACCGTCCATCTATTTTGCCATATTATTTTAGGTTTGAGCAAAAATTATGCAGATCCAAGGTTTAAGTGGACCATATAGTGGGGATTAAATGCCTACCATTGAAAACTAGAAGCTTTTAATCAAGCTGATATTTGTGTTTTCCCCGTCGAGCTCAGGTCCGACCTAACTAAAATCACATAGACGTTTAAAATCACAAATATTCAATTGAACACAATATGGATGGTTTTGGTTTGAGTTACTATGGACGAGTTTGGTTTGCTTGTCAGCTGAAAAGTAGAGAAGTATGTTTGATTTTCGATATCACATCGTTACTGGTCCTTCAATTTTGTTTTGTCCACCATTAACATTCATTGTCCATTATATAGGCTAACTTTGATGTGGACCAATCATTTATATTAGGCAAACCTTGTAAATATAAGGAAAATAAGTCATTATTACTTTTTATATGTGTTAAGTGAGATTGGGAAATCAGTGTGGATTTCTACATAAAAATTGATTTGAATATGGTTGACTTATATTTGGGGGCACCATTGTGATGTATGCAACTTATCTACATCGTTCATATATTTTAGGGAATATTTCAAGGCCTCAGCCAAAAACTTAGGTAGATCTGAAGCTCAAGTGGACCACACCGCAGGGAATAGTGATCCAAAACCCATCGAGCTCTAAAAGGTGTTTCCTTCCACAGCTAACAAGCGGACCAGACGTGTGTACATACAATTATTGAACTGACCACGGTATAGACAGTTTTTGTTTGAATTACTATATATCACATGCACAACTTCTCAATGTATGTGGAGGTACAGAAGTGGTTCGGTGGCACTGACCAGGCGTACCCTGTGTTCTCTACCACTCTTGGGTGGCACATATGGCGGTTTACCCTCGCTCACCCCGAGGGGCAATAGTGTTGTATGTATTTTATGTTGGGGTTTTACTTTCAATCTTGGATATCAGGGGTGTCAGGCGCTCGACGGGTTCGGATCGGGCGCCTAAGAACACTCGGCATGACTTCTGGAAGCTAAAATCACTGTTCTGTTTTTTGGCCTGTAAGGGGCCCAACCACTATTGGCCGGGCGCCCGGTGGATGGCTGGGCTCCCGACGAGGTTTGGGCAGACACCCAAAATTAGTTGGATTCTTGCTAGAACTCTCTGGACAGATTTTGAATTTGTCGGGCGTCCAACGGGTTTGGGCCGGGCGCCCGACTGTACGCGGACCGCAAAATCGGTGGCATAGTTTTTGCGTGGTTTCTTGCGTAAGATGTTACTAATTTGGGTTTATTACAATCTAAGTTGTTGTAAACCGTAATTAGGGTATCCTAGATGTACAAGGGTTGAGAGAGAGAGAGAGAGAGAGAGAGAGAGAGAGAGAGAGAGAGAGTTCTAGTGTGAGAGAAAGAGCTTTAGAGGAATGGCTACGTTGGTTTTCCCCTTGGAGAGCTTGTGTTTTCTCTTGTGGGCTTGAATCCAATGTAAGTTTTCTTCATGCTCTTATAACTTCTGATTCATAGTGGATTAGTGTCACTTTGTGTCGTGGTTTTTTGTCCGTGAGAGGTTTTTTTCACGTTAAATTCAGATTGTCTCTTGTGTGTTGATTTGCTTGGTGTGTGATTACATTATGTTTGTTCCTCGTTTGATTGCTCTGCACTCGCTTTCGCTAAGAGGTTGATCGCCTGTATCCCGACAAATTGGTATCAGAGTGAACGTTAGGAGGTAGATCGGAATCTGAGACGAGGCTTCAATGGCGTCATCAAGCATGAGATTCGACATAAAGAAGCATTTGGGAAAAAATAATTTTAAACTTTTGAAGGTGAAGATGAAAGGCCTTCTAATTTAGTAAGGGTTGTAAGATGCGTTCATTGGAAAGCGACCGGAGGCTATAAAAGAAGAAGAGTGGAAGAAGATCGATGAAAAAGCCAACGTCTCAATCCAGTTGTGCCTAGCAGAGAGGTTCTGTACAACGTCATGAAAGAGAAAATTACGGCTGAAACATGGTTGAAGTTGGAGAATATCTATACGAAAAAATCTCTGAAAAATTGCATATGTCTGAAGCTTTAGTTGTATAATCTGAGGATAATGGAGGGGGCCGATGTTGAGAGCCATACAACAATTTCAATAGGTTTATTTACAAATTGATGGATGTAGATGAATCGATGAAGGACGATGATCAAGCGTTTATCCTATTGAATTCTCTTCCACAATCATATGAGTCGCTTAAGAACTCGTTGTATGCAAGTAGGGAGACCATTGACGTGAAAACCGTTATCTCAGCTCTTCAGGCAAAGGCGATGAGAAAGAAAAGTGGCGGCGTGGGTCCTTCTACAGACCAGGCACTGGTTATGAGAGGGAGGATTTCTGAGCGGGGTGGGGGATCTTCGTCATCGAGATCTAAATCCAAAGGCAAGTAAAAGAGCAAGGTGAGATGTTGAAATTGTGGGGAAGAAGGGCACATGAAAAGGGATTATCCGAATCCCAGGGCGTAGCAAGAGAAGTCAGGAGATTCTTTTAAGGAACTAATACTGTAGAGGACGGCAGTGATGTTTGTATATATTGACTGTATCTGGCATAGGGTCTCTCGGTGAAGAGTGACTCTTGGACTCAGGTGCATCATGTCACGTATGTCCTGACCAGAGTTTATTCATGACATACAGAGCGTATGATGGTGGATCAGTGATTGTGGGTGATAGCTACGCATGTAAGGTGGTGGGTATTAGTTCGTTGCGCATTAGGATGTTTGACGGGGTCGAACGAATCCTTTAAAGTGTGAAGCATATCCTTAAGATGAGGAAGAACGTAATATCTCTTGGAGTACTCGAGGCAAAAGGGTGCAGGTTCATCGACTGTAATCGATATTATAAGGGGCAAAGGAGCACACGTGATGTAAAGGCATGAAGGTGCGATAATTTTTACAAGGTGATCGGGAGTACTATTCATGATGGTGCTGTGGGATTAGCAACGGAATCCATAGTTGCTTATATGTGGCTAGTGCCAAAGGGTCACATGAGCAAGTGGGTGGTGAAGGTGCAAGAATAAGTTGATGAAAGCACGAGAAGCTATGGAACTATGAAGGAGATAAAGTAAAGATGAAGAATGGAGTTTTGGAGCAGTAGAACGATTGAAGATTGAAGTCACGATGGAGATTGTTAGGGTTTTGCCTTTAATCTTGGACATTAGGGGGTGTCGGGCACCCAACGGGTTCAGACCGGGCACCCGAGAACACCCGGCATGGCTTCTAGAAGCTGAAATTATTGTTCTGTTTTTTGGCCTGTAGGGGGCTCGACCACTGTTGGTCGGGCGCCCGGTTGATGGCCGGGAGCTCGACGAGGTCTGGGCGGGCGCTCGAAATTAGTTGGATTCTTGTTGGAACTCTTTGGACAAATTTTAAATCTGTCTGGCGCCCGACAGGTTTGGGCCGAACACCCGACCATGTGCAGATCGCAAAGTCAGGTGGCGTAGGTTTTGCACTGATTTCTTACGTAAGATGTTACTAATTTTGGTTTATTGCTATATAAGTTGTTATAAACTGTAATTAGGGTATCCTAGATCTGCCAGGGTTGAGAGAGAGTTCTAGGGTGAGAGAAAGAGCTTTAGAGGAAGGGCTACATTGGTTTTCCTCTTGGAGAGCTTGGGTTTTTCTCCTGTGGACTTGAATCCGATGTAAGTTTTCTTCATGATCTTATAACTTCTAATTCATAGTAGATTGGTGTTGCTTTGTGTTGTGGTTTTTTTACTCGTGAGGGGTTCTTTCCATGTTAAATTCGGGTTGCCTCTTGTGTGTTGATTTGCTTGGTGTGTGATTACACTGTGTTTGTTCCTTCGTTCGATTGCTCCGCGCTTGCTTCTGTTGCGAGGCCGATCGCCCGTATCCCAACATGTTACCCACACCATTGATCTATTTTGCCCTATCATTTTAGGATTTAAGCCCTCAAATATGCATATCCATGGCTCAAGTAGACCACACAATGGGGATTAAAAACTTACTGTTAAAAACTTCTTAGGGACCATAGAAGTTTTTAATCAATCTAACATTTTTCTCCATTGAGTTTAGGTTTGAGCTTACTGAATCTGCACCAACAGACATTCAAAATGGCAAATATTCAATTGACCACAATATGGAAGATTTTGGTTTGAGTTACTATGTGCGAGTTTGGACCGCTTATCGGAAAAAAAGTAGAAAAGTACGTTTGGTTGACAATATCACATAGGTTCTCATCCCTCAGTTTATTTTGATCCACAATTAACATCCAATGTCCATTATGTGGGCCAATCTTTAATGTGTTCCATTTATTTTGTTGGGCTCACCTTGTAAATACATGGAAACAAGTTGTTATTACTTTCTATATCTGTTTGTTAAGATCCGAAAATCAGTGAGGATTTCTGCATCGAAAATCAATTTGAAAATGACTAACTTAAATTTGTGGGCATCATCATGATATATGTTTCTAATCCACTGATGCAGAATAAGAACCCCCTGATGAAGGGCATGGATCAGGTATCTTTCTATCGCACATGGAACGCAAAAGATTAAAGAAAGTTCGATAAAAATCATCAATTTTCGCATGGATGGACCACAAGAAGGCAGATCGTAAATCGGCCATAACTTTTAATCTGGGAGTAGTTACGAAACACATAGCATATGGGTTCCAACCGAAATTTCATTTTGGGGTGAACTGAAGTGGGTCAGGTCTATCCGTTTCTCCAAGAAATGCACGGTTACAGTAGAAAAAATGGTATTTTAGAAAAAAATTATTATTTTTAATAATTATGAATTTTAATTTGTTTCCTTCTTTTTAATTTTTTTTTATTTAGGAGTTTCTATTTTTGTTAAGCAATGAGTTTTAGAAAAAGTCTACTTAGTGATAGTGTTTAATTAGAATTTTACTTATTTTTAGTAACTTTGTATTTTGGAAAACTTACTATTTTTAGTAAGTACAAATTATGATTTATTTAGGGATATATAAGGATGTTAAATTCATTTTTAATGTTAACTCTTATATTATTATTCAATAAAATTATAGTTTTTACCAATTTTCTCTCTTGGATTCGAGATTTTCCCTGGTGGATTCGAAGAAGCCCTGTTGAGGAGTCTAGGGAGCCTTGTGGATTCAAGGTACTTACTCGATTAGGCAGACAGTGATCGACTTAATCACACCCTCCCTACGTCAGTAGTATCAGAGTGATGATTCTTCCTCAAGACGATAACCTCTAATGAAGGGTCGGATCTTCATCCTAAGGACGGTGCTCCAAGGGATTATATTACGACGGCAGGTTTCAATGAAGCGCGACGGGAGAATCAGTTGATCTTGCAAAGTATATAGGCAACCCTCGATCGCATCGTAACAACATTAAATCTGCCCCAAACCTAAGGCAACAGTCAACAACCACCTATGTTCGCTATACAGAAACCCCATATTTCGTAGAACACTCGAGGTGGCCTATCATAGGGCTACCTTAGATGATTTAGAACCCAACGATAAAGAGGTTAAAGACATCAATGTACGACTGGGCTTCGGGTGAGAACGATCGTGTGAATTATGTTAAAAGAGATTTTCGAGGTAATGCAACTTCAGATGAGGTCTTTAAAGTACAACCTACCACCATCTCAGAGGATGTTTAAAATTCTGAGGAGGTGGATGAAATCAATACCTCAGTCTTAAAGGATAGGAAGGAAAGTTTGGAATTATTCCAAACATTATGGAGTCAGTTTTGACGGAATTCATGAGCATTTCAGAAAGTGTCACACCAGCAATGCAGGAAATTGAGGTGATCATAGTCATCGAACTTTCCCTTTCTCAAATAGAGCTAACTTGCAATATGCCAGAGCATGTTGCGATTATTTATATTGGAGTGTAGAAGAAGTCGGAGAAATTTGTTACAATATTCTAGGACAAGGCTAGCAAACATCGACTTCCGAAGTTGAAAGCAGATCAGTGATCCTAACCTAAATCGAAACTCGAGAACGAGTTTTTTTTTCAAGTGGGGGAGTTTGATGTAGAACAAGAACCCCTGATGAAGGGCGCGAATCAAGTATCTTTCTATCCCATATGGCCGCAAAAGATCAATGAAAGTTCGACAAAAATCATCAATTTTCGTATAGATGGACCAAAAGAAGGCGGATCATAAATCGGCCATGAACTTTTGATCTGGGAGGAGTTACGGGACACACAACATACGTAATCCAACCAAAATTTCATTTTTGGGGTACTAACCTACTAATGTCCAGTCCATTTCACCAAAAAACGCATGGTTGCAATAGAAAAAATGAAATTTTAGATTTTTTTTTTTTTGTAATTCTGAATTTTTGTTTGTTTCCTTCTTCTTAGACTTTTTGTATATTTAGAAGTTTCTATTTTTGTTAAGAAATGAGTTTTAAAAAGAGTCTACTTAGTGGAAGTCTTTAATTAGGATTTTACTATTTTTAGTAACTTTCTATTTTAAAAAACTTACTATTTTTAATAAGTACAAATTAGGGTTTATTTAGGAACGTATAAGGATGTTAAATTCGTTTTTAATGTTAACTCTTATATTATTATTCAATAAAATTATGATTTTTACTAATTTTCTTTCGTGAATTCGAGGAAGCCCTGTTAAGGAGTCCAATAAGCCTTGTGAATTCAAGGTACTTATCCAATTAGGCAGACGGTGATCGCGGCCTAATCACGCCTTCCCTATGTCATCCACCCTATTCATATATTTTACGAGAACATTTTAGAGCATGAGCCAAAAACAGAGGCAGGTCCAAAGCCCAAGCAGTAATACAAAAGACGTTCAACATGGAAAGTTGTTTCCTTCTTAGTTTATCATCTAACTAGTTCATAGGACAAAGAGACATGGATAAAGGAAAAACATAAACATTAGCTTGATCGAAAACTTCTGGCCCTAAGGAAGTTTTCCAGTGGTAGGCATTCATATCCCCATTGTTTCCTTTAGTGTGGTCTGCTTGAGCTTCAAGTCCGCCTAAATTTTTTGGCTCATGCCCTAAAATGAGCTTGTGGAAGGGATGGATGGTGTTGATTAATCACTGTGGGCCCCACAGTTTTTCTGTTGAGCCTTGGGTGCAGAGACGTGAGCAGGTGGTGTCATTGTCACATTGGAAACAGTGCCTGTAATTATAAAAGTAAATATTCACTATCCATTTCGAGGTATTTACAAGAGTAAATGAGAAATCAAACCCTGAGGATCGATGAATGAATCCACACTAACAGACTCAAAATGACAATTATTCAACTGACCACAGTACAATCGATTTGTGTTTGAATTACTACATGTGACTTCGACAATTTCTGAATGCATGCGTCCGTGCAAAAGTGGTTCGGTGGCACTGACCAGGTGTACCCTGCGTACTTTGCCACCCTCGCAAATTGGGTAATACACACTCATCCCCAGCCTGGCATCCATAGGGCCTTTGAAGGGCGATGGTAATGTATGAGTTTTATCCACATTGTTCATCTTATTTACCATATTATTTTATGATTTAAGCAACAAAAAAAAAAACATAGTTCCAAGGTTCAAGTGGACCACACAATGAGGATTAAACACCTACCCATGTCAACTTCTTGGGGGCCATAAAAGTTTTTAATCTAGCTAATATTTATCCTTTCCCCACTAAGTTTAGGTCCCAAACCTGATAGAATTCACACTGACAGACATTCAAAATGACAAATCTTTTATGGAGCACAATATGGTTGATTTTGATTTGAGTTACTATGGGTGTGTTTGGACGGTTTCATCAGTCAAAAAGTAAAAAATATATTTGGTTTCCAATATTACATAGGTACACATCCCTCAATTTGTTTGGTCCACTCTTAACATCTAGTGTCCATTATGTGTGACAACCTTTGATGTGAACTGTTCATTATATTAGCCCCACCTTGTAAATACAAGGAAACAAGCATTATTACTTTCTATATATGTTTAGTAAGATATGAAAATTAGTGAGGATTTTTGCATAAAAAATCGATCCGAATATGGCTGACTTAAATTTGTTGGCCCCACTGTGATATATGTGATTTATGCATGTAGTCCATCTATTTTATGAGAACATTTTACATCATGAGCCATAAAATGAGGTAGATTTGAAGCTCAAGTGGACCACAACACAAGAAACAATGATCCAAAAGAAATCCATCACTGAATGTGATTTCCTTCTTGGGGCTAACATTAATGTTTGTTTATCATCTAAACTTTTCGTAATGTCATAGGAGACATCGATAAAGTGAAAATCACAAATATTAGCTTGATCCAAAACTTCTCGGCCCTAAAGAAGTTTCCAATGGTAGGTGTTCAAATTCCATTGTTTTGTCTGGTGTGGTCCACTTGAGCTTTAGATTTGCCTCATTTTTTATCTAATGCTTTAAAATGAACTTGTGGATGAGATAGATGATGTTGATAGGCAGTTCAAATTCTAATATATTGTCTAGTGTGGTTCATTTGAGCTTAAGATCTACCTCATCTTCAGGCTCATGTTCTAAAATGAACATGTGGAAGGGATAGATGGTGTTGATCAGTCACATACATCACGCTGGGCAGCCTGGGCTCCATAGGTTTTTTTTTGGTTCGACCTCAAGTGCAGAGACATGAGCAAGTGGTGTTATTGTCACATTGGGAACAGTACTCGTAATTACAAAAGTAATTAATCGTTATCCATTTCCTAGTATTTACACGAGTAATTGAAAAATCCAACACCCTCTAGGGGTAATCGATTGAATCTGCACCAATGGTCTCAAAGTGATAATTAATCTACTGACCATGGTACAGCAGGTTTTTGTTTGAATTACTAAATGTCACATGCACAATTGTCGAATACATGCCTGTGTACGAAAGTGGTTAAGTGGACACTGACCTAGGCATACCCTGCGAACTCCTGCGAACTCTGTCACCCTTCGATGGCACAGATTGGGTACTAACCCCACCCATCTCGAGCTCGGCACTAGCAAAGGCTTTGAGGGGGCGACAGTGATGTATGAGTTTTATCCCACTGTCCATCTATTTTGCTACATCATTTCAGGTTTTAAGCTCAAAAATATGTAAATCCAAGGATAAAGTGGACCACAAAGTGGGGATTAAACACCCACCATTGAAACCTTCTTGGAAATCATAGAAGTTTTTACTCAAGCTGATATTTATCATCAAGGTTAGGTCCTCAGATGATAAATATTCAATTGAACATAGTATGGATCATTTTGGTTTGAGTTACTATGGGCAAATTTGGATCACTTATCTACCAAAAGGTAGAAAAGTATATTTGGTTTCCAAAATCACAAAAATACTCGTCTCTCTGTCTTTTTTGGTCTACCTCGGCCTCCGGTGCTCGATTATGTGGGCCAACCTTTTATGTGTGGACTGCTCATTATATTGGGCCCACCTTGGCCTTTTCTTCAATGTAAAGCGTCCATCGTCTAGGGCCAACCTTCAATGTGGACCAAGCACCTTGTGAGGCCCACCTTCAACCTGTGCTACCCATTATGCTGGACCACCTTGAATGTGGGTCATTCGTCGTGTGGGGCCCACATTTAATGTGGACCGTCCATAATGCGGGGCCAAACTTTGATTTGGGCGGTTGATTATTTGGGTCTCGCGTTGGATGCGTGTCATTCATCATCAGGGGCTGACCTTTAATGTGAATTGTCCTCATAAGTAGCCCACCTTAATATGGATAATCCATCATATAGGCTCACCATAATGTTAGCGTTCATCCACATGGGAGCCCACCTTTGATGTGGTAATGTAGTGAGGTGACCCCCTGATCAAGGAATGAAAATAGCCAAGAGAAGAACCTGAGAGTGGGCCCAAAAACCAAAGAAAAGAGTTAAGGGAGAAGCAGAAGATCGAAAAATTTTCACATCAAAAGTCTTCCGACAACCGGTTGTGGCGATCTGACCGGTCTGAATTTTTTGCAACTGCACTGCCTTGGGCCGTTGACGATCGGTTGAATACATGTTCAGAGAGGGTACAAACTCTTGGAGAGTCAGGGGCCACTAACCATCGATAGCACCCCTTGATGACCGGTCGCTCGACGCGCGGGTTTGCACCCGAACATGCTACAAACTAGCTAGTTGCGAATTTCTTCTTTCCAAATTTGTTTAGGACTTTTTTTTTCTCTTTTTTTCTTTTTTACGCACAATAGGATTTCTTTTACTAGACTTAGGATATAAATACTTATTTTAATTCATTGTTTGGATTATTATTCATTATTCTTACTTCAATATTCAGTAAAACTTTGGGTTTTCTATATTTTCTTCATGGATTCGAAGATATGTCTCGTGGATTCGAGATATCCCGTCGTGGATTCGATGAATCTGTGGTTTTGGATCAATTATCCTGTGAGAGAGGCAATGTTTCATCTCACCTTGCCTATGACTGTTGGTATCAAAGTGAGGAACAACATAAGGAAGATGACATCGGGCGAAGAACGTGGCAACAATCCCACTGACGGTGATTAGGGGATGCAGTATCTAACAGAGAAGATGGAGGCTCTCCAGAGATCGTTCGAGATGTCTATCTAAGGGCTACAAGTATCTCTCAATCAGATAATAACGGCTTTAGCCCTGCGCTAGGCCCCAAGCAGCATGCAACTACCCGTGATCGCGATTCGGAACAACTCGGTGTTCTGTCAGGATCCTCTAGTAACAAATCCTCAGCCTACCACAGCGGATTCCGATGGAAGCGATGAAGATGTTGAGAATCTCTTCACACAACAACATGCATACGCACAGGACTATTATGCATTGAAGAATTCTTGATTGGCTAGCGAAGTAGAGAAATTTTTTCAATTATATGGACGCTCCAAAAGAAAAGAAGGTTAAGCTTATAGCATATTATCCACACTGTCCCTCTATTTTACTATAGCATTTTAGGATTTAAGCAAAAAAATATGTAGTTCCAAGGCTCAAGTGGACCACACAATGAGGATTAAACACCTACCCTTGAAAACCTCTTGGGGACCAGTAAATGTTTTTAATCAAGCTAATATTTATCTTTCCCCACCAAGGTGAGGTCATAGTTGGATAGAATTCGCACCAACGGACATTCAAAATGACAAATATTCTATGGAGCACAATATGGATGATTTTGGTTTGAGTTATTATGGGTGAGTTTAGACCGCTTATCAGCCAAAAAGTAAAAAAGTATGGTTGGTTTCCAATATTACATAGATACACATCCATTAATTTTGTTTGGTCCACCCTCAACATCCAGTGTCCATTATGTGGGATAACCTTTGATGTGGAATGTTCATTATATTAGCCTCATCTTATAAATACAAGGAAATAAGCCATTATTACTTTCTATATGTGTTTGCTAAGATCTGAAAATTAATGAGGATTTCTACAATAAAAATTGATCCGAATACGTCTTACTTAACTTTGTTGCCCCATTGTGACGTAGGTAGGACGTGGTAAGGTTGATCATCGTCTCCCTCACTAGATAACTACCTTGAATCCACAAGGCTTCCAAACTTCCTCGAAATTCAAAAAGAAAAAAAAATTAAAAGAGGAATAATTTCTAATAAATTCATAAATAATTGATTAGTCACAAAAAGAATTACAATGCTTTAAATAAAAAACTAAACCCTAGGACAAAGTTTTAAAGTTAAACTCCAACTAAAACACCTTGAAAATGTAACTTATTACAAATAGTAAACTTTACTATTTATAGATGACCTATATTCCTACCAGACTTCGTGGTTTTTTGCCATAAATAGCAAATTTTCAATCTGGCCCAATCACATCATTCTCCTAAGTTTTCTTAGCCCTTTTCATGTTGGGCACAACTTCTACAACTCAAAGGATCAAAAGTTATATATATTCAATCTAAAACTAACTATTTATAGTAAAAATGAAAATAAACTAAACTTTTGACCATTGAGTAGTTGAAATCTTACAAATCCAACATAAGAAACCCGACATAGTGGGGTTGGTTGGCTTAAGTAGCTCGCGCTACTATACATCCTATAACTTATCCCGGATTGCGAGATATAACTATTTTATGGTCTTGACGGCCCTGATCACATTCGTTTCTGATCGGGCTTTTTCTGGTCTATCTTGGCCATGAAAATGTCTGTGGCCTGATCTACATCATACCATGATGTATGTGACTTATGCACATTGCCCATCTATTTTAGGAGAACATTTTAGGTCATGAGCCATAAAATGAGGTAGATTCAAAGCTCAAGTGGATGACACCACAAGAAACAATGATCCAAAAGACATCCATGGCTGAATGTTATATCCTTATTAGGGCTAACATTAATGTTTGTTTATCATCTAACCTGTTCATAATGTCACAGAGACATGAATAAAGCGAAAAACACAAATTTTAGCATCATCCAAAACTTCTAAGGCCCCTAAAGAAGTTTCCAATGATAGGTGTTCAAATTTCACTGTTTCATCTGGTGTGGTCCACTTGAGCTTCATATCTGCCTCATTTTTTCGGCTAATGCTCTAAAATGAGCTTGTTCAGATGAGATAGGCATTGTTGATAGACATTCAAATTCCAATATTTTGTTTGGTGTGGTCCATTTGAGCTTCAGATCTACCTCATTTTTCGGCTCATGCTCTAAAATGAGCATTGTGAAAGGGGATAGATGGTGTTGATCCATCACATACATCACTGTGGGCTCCATAGTATTTTGTTTTTTTTTCAACCTCAGAGTGCATAGACATGAACAAGTGGTGTTATTGATACATTGGAAATGGTACCCGTAATTACAAAAGTAAATAATCATTATCTATTTCTTAGTATTTACATGAGTAATTGAAAAATCAAACACTCTCTAAAGTTACTTGATTCAATCTGCACCAATGTTCTTAAAATGATAACTAATCAAGTGACCATGGTACAGAGGGTTTCTGTTTGAATTACCTATATGTCACATGCACAATTTCTGATTACTTGCGTGCGTACAAAAGTGGCTAAGTGGCACTGATCATGCGTACCCTGCGTGCTCTGTCACCTTTGGATGTAACAGATTGGGTACTACTCGAGCTAGCTCGGCGACAGTGATGTATGAGTTTTATCCCCACCGTCCATTTATTTCGCTATATGATTTTAGGGTTTAAGCCCAAAAATATGCAGCTCTGAGGATCAAGTGGACCACATAGTGGGGATTAAACACCCACCGTTGAAAGCTTCTTGGGATCTTGGAAGTTTTTACTCAAGCTGATATTTGTGTAGCATCCATCGTCTTGGGTCAACCTTCAATGTGGATCACTTATCCTCTCGGGAGAATTTGGATCACTTATCTACCAAAAAGTAGGCGTAATCATCTGTGTCTGGCCTGCTAGCGGCCCACCAGTATGCTCAGTCATTATACCCAACCCTTAGAAAGATCTAGATCATTGATCAATTAGGCCCACCTTGTAAAACTCTTATAAGGGAGGGAGAGAAGTGGAAAAGTCAAAAAGTTCAAAAAACATAAAACAAAAAATTGAACAGATAAGTAACTTTCTAAGGATAATATAAAAGCGGGCCTAAAATTGATGTAGCAAGGAGGTCCCTAATCATAGACGGAAAAGGGCCAATGGAAAGATCAAAGGAGGCGGTCAAGAGGCTCAGAAAAATTACCAGTCGACATGTTCTATCAACCGCCCAAGCAACCAATCGCATATTGCCTGTGACCGGCTGAATTTTGGTTGTAATACAGCCCACCTCTGTGGATAGTTAGGGAATGCTAGGTGATCGATCGCCAGTGGCCGGCGACCGGTTGCTGACCCTTTGAGACTGATCGCTCAGTTTTGTAGTATTGCGTAGATTTGCACAAAAAATTTCAATTTTTGCACGATTTGTTTCTATTTTTTTTTTAGAATTCTTCTCTATTATGTTTCTAAGGTTTTTAAGGTTGGTTTTATCTATAAATAGTTATTTTAATTTGTTGTTAGGAAGATCTCTTCTTTAATTAATGAAAATTTCAGACTTTTAGTCTTTATTTCTTCATAGATTCAAATGTTGGTCTTGTGGATTCAAGATATCTCCTTATGGATTCGAGGAAGACTGGTTGATGAGTCCTAGTAGCTCCGTGAATTCAGAGTAGGTATCTTGTGAGAGAGACAGGTGCTCGATCTCACCCTGTCTACTGCTGCGCCGAGTTGGTATCAGAGCAAGGAACAACCTTAGGAAGATAACTTTTAGTGACAGCAACGACAACATCCCCGCTGGCATTGATCATGAGATTAACTACTATCTTGCGGAGATGATGGACGCTCTCCACTAGGAGAGTTTGATGGATATGGAAGGGCTGCAGGCCACTCTCAATCGGATTGTAGATGCGCTTACTCTGCCCTGAGCGCCATGCAAAGCTCAGCCTCTTGTAGTTGTTGTACGGAACTAATCCGGTTGTTCATAGGGCACTCCCGACAGCAACTCGCAGGACTACTCCAAACGGTTCGAGCTCCAGCAATAAAGAAGTCAGCGACATCATGGTCCGACGTCCTGTTTATGGAGGCGAATGTGCAAATCGTTCTAAAAGAAACTTTCGAAGTAAGGCCGAACTTCCCAATTTTAAAGGCCTATTATGTATAGAAGAGTTCCTCGATTGGTTAGCCGATGTAGAGCTTTATTTTGAATATATACATGGATGTGCCAGTAAAAAAACAAGTGAAGTTGGCTGCCTATAGGTTGAAATTCGGTGCGTCAGCATGGTGGGAACAACTTCAAATGGCCAGTGTTCAACAGAACATGACGCTCATTCGATTATGGCCTTAAATGAAGCATCTTCTACAACCCTCTTCCTCCCTAACGACTACGACCAGATCCTATTCTAGCAATACTAGAACTATTGGCAAGGGAATCAGTCCATACCTGAATATCTAAAAGAGTTCTAACGTTTAGGAACACGGAATAACTTTTCAAAATTTGAATCATAGTGAGTGGCATGGTTCGTCAACAGATTACGGCTCACGATTCAGGATCGGGTTCAAATGATTCCGATCTGGACCTTGGATGAGGTCGTCCAATTGGCCACTAGGACAGAGACATAACTTACAAGGACCCCTAAGCAATCTTACTCTGCAATAGGTCCCGCTCAATATTCATCCATGTCCACGGAAGAAGAACCTATTGAAGTCGTCCTCAACCCCCGGCCTGTGGCCATCGCCGTGCATCAGGTAGTGGGCCCCCAAGGCCCCAACGTGCGAAAATTGTACCGAGTCCGAGTAAAATTCCAAACCCGTATGGTCGGCCTAGGCTTGATAATTGTTTCAAGTGTGGACCATCGGGCCATTTATCAAACACCTGTCCTTAATGGCCCATGGCTAACATAACAATCGCCACAGATGATGCACAAGTTGACCAAAAATTAACGAAGCTAAGAATGACAAGTACGAGGAAGAGTAGACCAAATGGATTCATGGAGATTAGGGAGTGTCTATGGTTGTGCAAAGGTAGATGTACACATTGGAGTTGGGAGCCGATCCACAACGCTACAATCATTTTCTATACCAGATGCATAATCAATGGGAAGGTTTGCAATGTGATCATCGATGATGGAAGCTCTAAAAACATCGTATCACGGACGATGGTGAAGCTAAACTTAGAAAGTATGCCACACCCATCCCCATACACCATTGGATGGATCCAAAAAGACAATGTGACAACAATTAAAGACCAATGTCTCGTCTCCTTTTCAATCGGCAAGACCTACAAAAACTAAGTGTTGTGTGACGTCGTTGACATGAATGCTTGTTACATGATACTGGGCGGCCATAGCAATTCGATCGAGACGTTGTACATCGCAACAATATTACATTTGTCCAAGATGGAAGGAAGATTATTCTCACCCCCGTAATTCCGAAGGAGGTCTGCAAGACGTCCAAGGTGGAAGGAAGGAGCACCAGTGAAGGAAAAAAAATGAGCACCATATGCACCAAGTTGGAAGGCTACTGCACCACCTTCTGCACCACCTTCATGGGTGAAATTGAAGATGACTCGTGGTACAAGACTAAAGCAAAACTCAAGGATAAGTTTCTTTCAAGTGGGGGAGTTTGATGTAGAAAGGAGGTCCCCTTATTGTGGACGGAAAAAAAGGCTAAAGGAACGATCAAAGGAGGCAGCCAAGACCTTAGAAAAACAACCAATCGACAGGCTTTGTCGACCAGTCGCACGCCCCAAGCGACAGGTCACATATCGCTTGCGACCGATCGAATTTGGTTGGAATACACCCACCTCTCTAGACAGTCAAGGATGTTAGGTGACCGATCGTTAGTGTCCGGAGACTAGTCGCCGCTCAACAGCGACCAGTCACTGATCCCCTGAGACTGGTCGCTGGGTTCCGCAGTATTGCGTATAAATTTTTAATTTTTGAACAATTTGTTTCGGTTTTCATTAGAACTCTTCTCTATTACATTTCTAACATTTTTAAGGATATATTTATCTATAAATAGTTATTTTAATTCATTGTTAGGGAGAGATCTTTTTTAATTAAAGAAAATTTTAGACTTTTAGACTTAATTTTTTCGTGGATTCGAGATATCCAGCCGCTTGCGGATTTGAGGAAAACTAGTTAAGGAGTTCTGATAACTCCGTGAATTCAGAGTAGGTATCTTGTAAGAGAGACAATACTTGATCTCACCCCGCCTACAATTGCACAATTTCTAAATATGTGGGTACCCATGAAAGTGGTCCCTTAGCACTGACCAAGACTGCAGTTGAAAACTTATTAGAGGCTATAGAAGTTACATTTGTGTTTTACTTTCATCCAGGTCGTATTCCGACTTGACTCAATCTGCTCCAAAGGTTATTTGAAATGACAAATATACAACTGACCACTGTATGGACGGTTTTGGTCTAAGTTACAATATGTCACATGCATGATTATTAAATGCATGCAACACGTACGAAAATGTTCCCTGACGCTGACCATACCTACCCTGTGTACTCGTCACCCTTGGATGGTCTATAATCCTGTCTTAGGTTATAACATTAACCATTAAATTTTTCCCTTCAAATTTGGACCACTCAATATTTTACATTTTACCTGATATTTGATAAAAATTTATTTGATGATAATAATTTAGGACCCGATTGGATACTACCAAATAAGTTACTTTTCGACTGAACTTAAGACGTTAAGTTACTTTTGGTACTTAAGTTCGTTTGGTAAGTATAATTGAAAAGTAACTTATCCCTTAAAAGTTACTTATCATAATAAGTAATTTTTTTAATTTTTTGACTTTTTACTGTTTTACTGGTCTCTCTCATGTCACGCTTTTAAACGTTTTTTTTTTTCTTTTTCTTTTTTTTATCAATTTGGCTTTTTTACTTCTCTCTCTCATGTTGCAGGTACATATCAAAGTTCTCTCTCATGGTGCACTCAATTACTGCTCTCTCATACCGTCCATATCAAAGGAGGCCCCACATGATGGACTGTCCCATCAAAGGTGGGGCTCACATAGTGGACGGCCCACATCAAAGATGAGCCCTACATTAATTGGTGCAAGATCCAATCCACCAATCAGGTTGATCTGATCTTCTACATCTTTCCCAAAAATGGTTCTAGTCCACTCACCATGTGGACCGACTATTGGTAACAAGTGAATGGGTTAGAAAACTTCAGCCAAGTCTTCCAGAGCCATGCATTTGTTTTGCAGATTGTGGCCCACCTGACTAGTGGATCAAACTGATTTTTGAGCCGGGGCATCCATATATATAGTGGTCCTGTTCTGATGGATGGAATGTATCTCGGACCATTTGTGCTACGCTAGCACATGCATGGCATGTACATGAGCTTTATTGCACACACGTGGGATTAGAAAAGCTCGTTCTGTTAGGAAAACTGCCTCCACGCTTACCTTTTTCTTTTCATGTCAATATGTTGTTTATTAGATGTAGATTTGAAATTTTCTTTCCAAAGGTTACTTATCAATGTGTTGTTACCAAACATATTTATTTACTTATTGACTGATAAGTATGTTGTTTACCAAACATACTTATCAGCTTAATAAGTAAAAACCAAGATAAGTAACTTATTTGATAAGTAGCTTATCTTAAGTAACTTACAATCCAAACGGGCACTTAGTGATATGGCCCATCCAGAGTGGGACCCATAATTTGGACGGTGTGGATTTGTGCGGCAAAAAGACCCCGTTACAGAGTTCTAGAAGCTGGAGGAACCTTGTCTAACACAAACGAGCCACATGTAGTCTCTACACTAGCTGGACATGGTTTTCACATGGCACATGCATGTATGTGAGATTCAGGCATGGCAGTACCCTGTGGACCAAATGTCAACTGGTCCGCTCATCACGAGGGCCACACTTGTATGAAAAAGAACCAACGGTCCATATTCGATACATCCGCATGGGCCTACCTGATGAGTGGACCATTTGGAATTTTGTCATGGCCAGCGCATGTTCACAGAGTGAATGTCTGTGATCTCACATATATAGGTGTGTCATGTTGGCTCGTGTCATAAAGCCTCGTCCATCTCATGGTGTGTAGAGAAGCCATCCGTGTGATTTCATGAGAGGTGTGAAAACATGTTCAGGGTATAGGGCCTCGCACGTCAGTTGGGACAGCAGATCCCAACTGTCATCTGATGGGACACTTGGATTAAAAGAGCCAAAGCTTAGATAGGTGGCATACAAGTAGATAGTTAAGAGAGAATTTCCTGACCTTAAGAATCTTAAAGCGTATAAGATTTGAAATAAATTAGAAGTTCTAAAATAGAAATATCTCAAGATGTGACGATTATATACCGGGATTTCAATAGTAGGAAGAACTTAGGCAAGATTTGGAGACAATGTAACCGGTTTACTTTGGTGGGTGGTTGTGTGTGAACGATTGTAATGCTTCAATAGTTGGATTATTACAATGGAGTGATCCACTACAAGATGTGTCTAGATGACTTTCAAGATGAAAGGTTATTAAGTCATTTCTATGGCCGGATTAGTGAAAAGTTGAGTCTACATGCTAGAAAACAGAGTAACTTAGGTTATTCAAAAAAAATATATATCGTAAAAGACTAAAATTTTACAATAGATTCCTATTAGCTCTTAGGTTCATGAATACCTAGGTTAGACATTGAAATTCAATTTATAAATTACAGGAAATCAATAAATTAAAAAAAAAGAAAAGGAAAAAAAAAAAAAAAAAAACATCCCAAGTGTTACAATGTATGGATCCTTAAAGTCAAGCAAATCAAATATTTGGTGTGTCACACCATGGAAAACATTGTTAAATCATGCCTAAATTTTTTAAATGCACATGGTTTGACCCACATGAGTTTTGGAGTGTTCTCATTTTTCCAAAATCCATTCATTAGGGCTGACCAATAGTGGGCGTCAATGAACCCTGTCTCTTGAGGTGCAGTCTATTTGAGATTGGATTCTATTTCATTTTTGGGATGGGCCAACAAGGGTGGACGGTGTGGATTTCATGTGCACGGCATGTGGCCCCACTACCCAGTGGGCCAGTCAAAACTAGTTGGAAAAACAGATGAATGACATGAGTAAAACACATCATGCTAGGCCAAGGAGGTTTCAATGGTGTCATCATTATCATTGTTGCTTCCTGATGTAGGGGTCCACCTGAGGTTTAGATCTGCCTCACACTATGGCGTCACTCACATCCAAATCAGATGGACGGCACGGATCAAATATATCTTAGTGGGCCCAGCAAGCTGGATGGTCAACATGGGCTCGGGCAGTTGCCACAAAAATCAGCACTTCTACAGCTATGGATGAGCACCTCTGGTTTTAGTCGGTGGTGAAAAAGTAGAATAGTAAAATAAAAATGCTTAAATACTTAACTGATTTTCAGCAAATAAGTAATGATCATTATTTATTAACCAAACTAACTTATCTCAAATAAGTTACTTAACTGCTGCCATCAGCAAGAAAAGCAACTTATTTGGTGGTATCCAAACGGGCCCTTAATGGACCCATGCCCCCCAATAAATCAGGGCCCATTGTATCAACGGTTTGGATCACAAAACAAATGCACTCCACATGCATGCAAGTCCACACCTAACAAAGGTATAGTCGGCTTGGATTGAAAATTTCACCAGCCAGCGTGCACTATGACCCTGCCACCAGGGATGTCCCTGGTGGCTAGCACTGTGGGCCCACCGTGATGTTCATATTTTACATCCATGCTGTCCACCCGTTTTGCCAGCTCATTTTAGGCCATGAGCCCAAAAAATGAAGCAGATCTAAAGCTCAAGAGAAACACACCATAGTGGTGATTGAATGCCCACCATTAAAAACTTCTTAGGAGAACAAAAGTTATGGATCAAGCTGATAATTCGTGTTAATCTTGTGAACGGGATGGCTAATAAACATCATGGTGCATTTGTTGAGGTGGGCCCTACGGTCAGTGTCCCACCCAAGTGGTTGGATCCGGGGTTGCAGCTAAGTCGTGTCCATTTACTTGTGACCGGCTGATTATGTACATTCGATTCTTTTTTGGAAAGGAATTAATAGTGATCACATTCGTTTGAGCTGAGTGGGACCCACCGTGATGCATGAGTGACATCCAACTAGTCTAATATGTGTACCCTCAATGTTAGGCCTGGACACCAAAATTTATCATGGTCTATAAATCAGGTGGACCACACTGGGAAGTGGGACATCGCCATGAAAACTTTAGGATGGAATGTGGGCTCCACCGGTTATATATGTCATCCAACCCATTAATCAGATGATATCCACCATGACGGAGGGATGCACCAAACCTCAACCAATTCCAAAAGTTAAGTGAGCCACAATAACTGAATTAATAGATTTTAGGTATGAATGGACATTTCTACATAAAAAAAATTACCTGATACAAACGATATATCCCATGCGATAACCGATATGTATATGTATCCCAAGGATGTGATATGTTAGGCGATACCGATATTTCGAATACTAAATATCCTTAACAACCAATTTGGCCTTGTATTTATCCTATTTCTTCCAAAAAATTTACTTGCGCACAATCGTTTTTCGTCCAACGGGAAGTTCTATCTCTCTCAACATCACAGCCATCTACTTTTCAGAATCTTTGTCTTCCAATGCTTTTTGGAAGGTAGACAGATCTCCATCATCTATAATAAGGGTGAATGCAATATTTGAGTCATCTATAGCTATGTCTCCCTGGTAATCTACAATCTCTCAGTAGATTTCTCCTCACAGGTGGCGGTTCCACCTACTCCTTTACCTCTGCTTGTAGCTCGGTTTCAACATGTGTATCACTCTTGTCAATTTCAACATCAATCTTCACTGATTTTTCTATTTCCTTGCGTTTATCCTTGAGGAATAAGGAATCCTTAATCAAACCTGACATACGTCCCAACTAATCGCGATCTTTCATGTGACCCGGTCGTACAAGCTGTATCCCTTTACAACATCACCATAACCAACAAAAGTACACTTCTTCCCTCTTTGATCTAGCTTATCTCTCTCAACCGAGGTTATATAAGAGTAAGCATTGCAACCAAATACACGCAGTCCTTAGTAGTCTATTTCATGACCACTCCATGCTTCCTCTAAAATTTTACAATTTATGGTCATAGATGAAGATTGATTTACTAAATATAATAAGGCATAAATATACCAGAGTAAAATAGTGTGGCGGAATGAATGAATCGAACTCTCTTGGAGAGAACCCGAAGCATGTTGAATAATGATGCATGGGCAATGAGTGAATTAAGGCCATAAACACGGCTTGTTATTTACTATTCAAAAAATCAAGCCTGGCCTGGTTATGGCGTGAGTGTCCACCCTTGTCTAGCCCTACACATGTGGAAGAGTGTTAAAGTCCCTCGATATACCTTGATACACCATCTCCAAATAACTCCAGCTTTTAGATCAACTGGTTGTTTGACAATATCTATATTGACCAATAGATGTGTAATCTCATTTTAGGCCTAAATTCAAAAAATCTGGCTGACATAATTCAAGTGGGCTATATTAATGGAAATGGTTGGGAGAGAGATGTCCACCCTTGATTTTATATTAAATCACTTCAACCATTTGTTGTCACTCTAAAATATATATAGTCGTGGGGCTCAAAAGTCAGGCTCATTAGTGATTCAAGTAGGCCACACCAAGGGCATTAGTTTGTACAGTGATTTTTGTAATGTACACTGTATCTAAATGTGTGGTCCATCTCAATAACAGATGCAGCTGATTTTTTAAAATGTGTGGTCCCTCTCAATAACATACGCGGCTTATTTGTTTTTTTTTTGTCTCCTGGGCCAAACATAGCACATGATGGTTTAGGTGGAATTCACGTAACACCATGGTGGGGACCACCAAAAACAGGCACCCTTTTCCTTCTCTTAAGCATTTATTAACAGTAATATCTACGCTGGTTAAACCTAAGGATTAATGGTCCAAACCCGTTGGATTTGATATTGCCACCTTTGGATTGGTCTGGACTGGCTGATGTGGATATCCAATCGGCATCCAAAACCACAAATATTCAACTGACGAACGTACCGACGATTTTGGTTTAAGGTACCAAATGTCACGTGCATAATTTAAGGTACCTAATGTCACGTTCATAATTTTTGAATCCATGCAGAGGAACGTCGATCGTCCCTAACACTGACTACCCTGTGTACTCTTGATTTTATTCCCTTCCAATTTGGACCACTCAATATTCTACTTTTAACCATCAATTTGATGGCTGTGATTGCTTGATAAGTGTTATCTTAGTGACATGTTCCATTCAAAGTGCGACTAGCACTTTAGACGATCTGGATTTGTGCGCATAATTTGCGACTAACACTTCAGGTATGTTTCTCTCTTGCTTTCATACGAACTGTGCTGGAGATGTATGGCTTCTAGATCATTAATTTGAGCTGTGTAAAGCCAGGGTCATTAGTGATTCAGGTGGGCCACATCAAGAGAAAGAGTTTGAAGGGTACGTTTTGCCTTGTGCACTATATTTAAATGTGTGGTCCACCTTAATAACAGATGCGGATGATTTTTGTCTCCTCTGCCTGACATGACCACGTACATGATGTCCGGGTGAATTTCACGTGAACACCATTGTGGGGACCACCCAAAAAAAGGGACCCTTTTCTCTTCTAGCATTTGTGATTTCTATGCTGCAGGCAATACCTAGTCCAAACGAACTGAGCGTGCCTTCAAAATGACGGGCTGATCTGTGGATATCCAACGGACATACAAAATGACACATATTCAATTGACCATATGATGTAGACGGTTTTGATTTAAGTTATTATAATATGTCACGTGCACCATGCATGCATAGGTACGAAAATGGTCCTGGCACTGACCATACGTACCCTGTGTACTCTAGTCACCCTCGAGTCTGGGCTATAATCCTATGTTAGCTATCACCATTATTATTATTATTATTTATTTTTATTTTTTTATCAACATGACTTTTCAACCACAATTGGCAGACCCTAACCCAATTAATATAACATTAACCATCTCATTTTTCCCTTTGAATTTGGACCACTCAATATTCTACTTTTAACCGTCTATTTGACATCAACAGGTGACCAGTCAATAAGTTAATGGTTATAACTTGATAAGTGTTATTTTAGTGACATGCTTTATTATAAGTGGGACCCACAATTTGGACGATCTGGATTTGGGTGCAAAAATATCTTGGTTTCGAAGCGAGTTCCAGAAGCTAGAGGAACGTGGTCTAACTCAAACGAGTCACATGTTGACTCTGTGTAGCTACACATGGTTTTCATGGTATATGTGTGGACATGACATGTGTATCATTCGTGGTATATGTGTAGACATGACATGTGTATGCGAGATCCGGGCCCATCAGTTAGGGGCACCCTCTGAGCCAAATGTCAGCTGGCTTGCTCATCACGAGGGCCACACTTGTATGAAAAAATGAATGGTCGACATGAAAAAGGACCGTTTCATGACCCAACAGTCCATATTCGTGCGCATGGGTCTACCTGACAAGTAGACCAGTTGAAATTTTGACCAGTGCATGTTCGCAGAGTGAAGGTCCGTGATTGCACACACGTGTGTCATGTTACCCCTCTATCATAAAGCATCGTCCATTTGGTGTGTAGAGAAGCCAACAGCATAATATCATGAAGGTGTGGAAACATGTTGAGCATATATATGGCCTCAGGCATCAGTTAGGACAACATATTTGCTGATCGCGACTGTCATCTGATGGGACACTGAAAAATCCAAACCTTTGATAGGTGGCATACGAGTAGACGATTAAGAAGAAAAATAAGCCACTGAATTAAAGGTTAGTTAGCTTTAAGTCAGGGCCAATAAGTCAGGGCCCAACAGATTTGAATCACCAAAGAATCTGCCCCACATGCATATAATTCCACACCTAACAAAGGTTAGTTAGCTTTGTTTGGAAATTGCACCAGCCTACTGTGCATTGTGAACCTGTCATCAGGGACATCCCGGTGGCTGGCATGAGCCCAAAAATGAAGCAGATCCGAAGCTTAAGAGAACCACACCACAAGAAACAGTAGTGATCATGAACACCCACTTGATGAGGTGGGGCTAGGGGTGGTTAATGAGCTAAACTATTCATGGATGGTTTGAGTTTGGTTTAATTAAAGCTCGTTTGAGTTCATTTGATTAGTAAACAAACCAAACTCAAACCTTGTTTTTAGGTTTGATTAGTAATCAAACCAAACTCAAACAGGCATGAGTTCGATTTGGTTAGGCTCAATAGGGTTCGTTTATAACTAAAAAAGCATTGTTTCCTATGATATGGCTCACCTAAGATTTGGATCTGCTTCATTTTTTAGCTCCTGCCATGAAATGATTTGATGAAATGTATGAACGGAGTGGATATGGAGTATATGCATCAAGTTGGGCGTAAAAGATATTAAGTACCCCACTCTGCCCGTACCGAAGTACGGTCTCTACTTTACAGAATCGAACTAATACTTGAAAGTCTGATTTAATCCCCGTACACTCTCATGAGTAATATGATGCATGAATGTAGGTCTGTACAGTAAGAGTTTCTAATGGACTGATTTCCATTAACAGGCAAGCCTAGAGTATACGCTCGAACTGACAAGTGCTTTATGCAGGATGCATGTTGTGTATTTGAAGAATCAAAGTGTTTGCAGTGATATGATAGGGGGTTAGAAGAAAAGTAAATGTTGCACTTATGCTAGATGCGAATGAAATGATGCTAATAAAAGAGTAGCTGGATGGACGGAGGTGTCGCAAGGGTTTACTTTGAGTAGCTAGATCAGGACTTGGGTAACTTGGGAGACTTGGACCAGGGTCAGGCTGGGCTGGACCAGGGCTAGGCTCTTCTCACTCGGGCTCTTCTTGGTGGAGGAATGGGTTAAAGGGTTGAAGATAGACTTGGAACTCTCGGGCTGAAGATGGGATTTTCTCTGGATGTTGAGGGATCCTGAAACAGGAGAGAAGGGGGGTATTTATAGCTAAGAGCAGTGGCAGCTTATGTAAATAAGCTTGGGCGGCCCCCGTACGGATGCGCTGCTCCAGCTTTAGAGCGTACAGCCCCCGAACCTGAAGCAGCAAAGCCCGATGTTCGAGGTTCGGAGCTACTTCGAAGCTATGGCTCAGAACCAGGTGAGTTGACTAGGTTTGAGAAGATGGGTTTTGACACGGCGAGTCGACTAGGTGCATGGGTTGGACTGACCCAATGAGTTGACTCGGTGATTTGACTCAGCAGGTTGACTTACCAAGTTTTACTTTTCAAGGAATTTTTTACTGTTTTTTCTTATGGGAATTTTTTGGGCAGATGTTCAGGGGTGAGTCGACTGGGTTTAGGATTGAGCTGGGCTATGGATTGGGGCTTACAAGGGTGAGTTTGGCTGGGTTTGGATATGGGATTTAGAGGTATGGTCCTCCATTCATTCAACTATCTCTACCAACATTGTAGCCGAAGGTGGGGTGTCTACACTACCGTGCATTGTGAACCTGCCATCAAGGACATCCTGGTGGCTAGCATGAGCCCAAAAATGAAATATATACGAAGCTTAAGAGAACCACACCACAAGAAACAGTGGTGATCATGAACACCCACTTGATGAGGTGGGGCTAGGGGTGGTTAATGAGCCAAACTATTCGTGAACGGTTTGAGTTCGGTTCGATTAAAGCTCATTTGAGTTCGTATGATTAGTAAACAAACTAAACTCAAACTTTTTTTTAGGTTCGATTCGTAATCAAACCAAACTCAAACAGGCATGAGTTTAGTTCGGATAGGCTCGATAAGGTTTGTTTATAGCTAAAAAAGCATTGTTTCTTCTGATATGGTCCACCTGAGATTTGGATCTGCTTCATTTTTTAGCTCCTGCCATGAAATGATTTGATGAAATGTACGAACAGAGTGGATATGGAATATATATGCATCAAGGTGGGCCCCACAGTAAAAGCCTCACCGTCTTGACTTTTTTGAATATGGAACATATGTTGCAAGTAGGCGTTTAAAATGTTGCATATAGGGAACCAAACTATTCGTGAACGGTTTCAGTTCGGTTTGATTAAAGCTTGTTTGAGTTCGTTTGATTAGTAAACAAACCAAACACAAACTCAAACTTGAATTTTGGTTATCAAACTCAAACCAAACACGGTGGTATTCGGTTCAGCTCAGTTCATTTACACCCCTAGGTGAGACCCATCTTGATGCGTGTGATATACATCCAATTCGCCAGCTTATTTTAAGGCGTGGGCCAAAAAATGAAGCGGATCCAAAACTTATGTAGACCACACCATAAGAAATAGTGTTGATTGAACGCCCCCATTAAAAGTATCCTAGAGCCTACCAAAACGTTTATTTGCCATCCAACCTATTAATAATTAAGGTAACAGAGAATTGGAGGAGGAGAAAACTTGAATACCAGCTCGATCCAAAACATTTTAATGGTGGTCATACAATCACCAGTCTCCCATATTGTGGTCCATGGCATGTTGAAATTGCACAACGTGATGAATGACAAAGATCTAGAACATGTGTGCTGTCCATTAGGATCTCTTATATGTATTCCACCTGGCCACATTATTACGTCCTCGTGAATATATCATAAAGGTAGTGTACCATATGTTTTATGCAGCCCAGTAGGCCCCACCATGCTGTATATGCAACATCCACTTCGTTTGTGTATGTAGTTTTTTATTTGTTAACAAGTGGTAATTGTAGAATTTATTTTGCTAATTTTTATATATTTTTTTTTCCAATTACCACTGTTTTCTTTCAAATGGTGTGGTCCCATGCTCACAGACACATAAACGTATTGAGTCCAGCCCCGCCTGGATGGAATCAGTCCAGGCAGGAGCTCTCTACATGGCTACCGTGATGTATGGGTTTAATTATCCACCCCCTTTCATCCATTCTTTTGTCAGATAGAACAAAAAAAGGGGCAGATCCAAGGCTCAAGTGGACCACACTAAAGGAAGAAGTGGTAATAATAACACCCTTAGTTAAAACCTTCCTATATGTTTGCCTGCTGTCCAACCTGCTCGTAAGGTAACATACACCACGATGAAGAGAAAACACAAATATTAACTTGATCAAATCTTCTACTGACTCCCAAGAAGCTTTTAATTGTGGGAGTTTATTCCCCACTATGTGGTCCAATTGAATCTTAGATCTACCTCATTTTTGGGGCTAATACACTAAAATAATTTGGCAAAATGGATGGACGGAATGGATAAAATCTACACATTATGTTGTGCCCCAGAGAGCCCTGTCTAGACCAGCTCCGTCGAGGCCAGGTAGGATGCAATTAGCTTCCAACGGACACTGCAGCTTCACCTAACTACTGATTGTGGGGCCCATTGTGATGTATGTGCCTTGCATCCATGTAGTCCATCCATTTTGACAACTTATTTTAGGGCATCATCTAGAAATGAAGCAGATCCAAAAAACTTAGGTGGACCACACCACAGAAACCGATTGATTACTCTCTATTAAAAACTTCTGAGGGCCACTGGAATGTTTGTTTGCCATTCAACCCATGATAAGATCACAAAGACCAGGTTAAAGGGACCACACAAATATAAGCTTGATCCAAAACTTTTGTAGCCCACAAGAAGTTTATAATAGTCAATCACCACCGTTTCGTGTGGTGTGGTCCACCTGTGATTCGGATCTGCTTCATTTTGTGATCATGCACTAAACTGAGCTGTCATAATAGATGAAAGACATAGATGTAAGTCACGTAAATCATGGTGGGCCCCACAGTCAAGGATCCACCAAAACCATGCCCCCCCCCCCCCCCCCCCCCCCCCCCCCCACACACACACACACACACACATATATATATATATATATATAACACCATTTTTCCCTGAATGGACAGCATTAGGCTAACTAGGCCTGGTGACAATGCTAAGGGCATGCCAGCAGCTAATCTAGCAGTACGAGTGGGAGAATGTACCTTAGATTCCCACGGTCTATCAACTGGGCCACCATATCTTTACGATGGATCCTACAAATTAGGCAAATCAAATAATTGGTGGGTCCCACCATGGATCAAGAACATTGTAAAACCATGCCTAAAAACTTTAAATTCACGTGGTGTGGCCCACATGAGTCTTGGAATGTCCTCATTTTTGTCATTTCATCCTGATTTGTGGCATCAGATCATGACTGGGGTGGATGGCCTATACACACCAGGGTAGACCCATGCATGCATAATTTGGGATTTTAATAGTGGGACTTGCACAATTTGAAAAGCAGTGATTATTGGCTTGTGGTCCACACACAAGGGAGCACACCTGATGGATGGGGTGGATCTACTTGGACACAGGTTGCGCATTGATTAACTCAGCACATTACACCCTGTTGGTGTCTTATCCACGTTGTGGTGGATCTACTTGGATCCATTATCCAGCTCATTTTAGGGCATGATCCCAAAATTGAAGCATATCCAAAGTTCAGCTGATTCAACCTGTTTATAAGGAGAGTGCAAATATCAGCTTGATCAAAAACTTCTGCGGCCCCTAAAAAAAATGTAATGGTGGACATTCAATCTCTACTATGTGGTCCACTTGAGATTTGAACTTGCTTCATTTTTTGAACCATGCTCTATAATGAGCTGGAAAAATTGATGGACGGTATGAATATACAACTATTGCATTAACGTGGGCGCCATGGTCAGGGAAGCACCTAATATGGTTTTACCTGAGTAATCCACTCCCCATGGTCGGGTTCTTTACAGAGTGGCCCATACTTTAGATGGGGCACTCTAAAGTCCAACCGGTATAGAAATTTATGATTAATTACTTCTAACAAATGCTAGGAGAGAAGGAGAAGATGTCTTAGGTGGACCCTGCCGTGGTGTTTATCTAAAATCCACCATGATCACCATGTGCATCACCCCATATTAGGCCTAGGACACAAAAATAGCCTCTGCAATGAGGTAGACCACACAATTGAGAACAGTGTACGAGGCAAAACTCAGCTTTCAAACTATTTTGCTTGGTATAGCCCACCCAAGTCATTAACAAGTCTAATTTTGTAGCCCTAAGACTATGTTTAAGTATGACATCCAATGGTTAGAGTACATTCAAGGGTATATGTCTCTCTCCCAACCATTCCCATTGTTGTGGCCCACTTGGATTTCTTGTCAGCCTGATTTTTTTTGCCCTAAAGATAACATGAGATTACACATCTAATGATTGGAATGGATCTCATATATACATCACAATATGAGCCCCACAAAAAACTAAGGGAGTGCGTCCATAACACTTAGTAACTAATAGATAACTTCCAGCCTCTTGTGTAGAAGAAAAAATGAGGTTTCGGGTCCAACTGGATGGCGTATAGGTTTAGGTCAAACTAAAGATAACTTTTGACCTTTCATGTGCACGTGATATTCAACCCATGTAATAGGTGGACCTCATTATGACCATTACTTTATGAAAAACTTAGCAACAACTACTCATTAAATGGAGCATACTTTTGTTTCACTATTTACTAATGACTAGACATTGTTTTATATGACACCGCATGCCATGCCTCAATGGTAGACTCCCCAGAGTTTTAACACATGTCATGGGTTTGAGCACCCCTTGTTGTGCAAGTGTGTGAGTGTGTAAAATATATATATATATATATATATATATATATATATATATATATATATATATATATATATATATATATATATATATATATATATATATATATATATATATATATATATATATTGTTTTACATGGTGTGGCCTAGTTGATGTATAAATAGAATTGAGCATTGTGCTAGGTGATCCTTGTTGGATGAAGCCAACTTGTTGGAAGGGCTAGATGTCATGCACATAATGCTTTAGAAGTTATTGCAGCTTGCAATCCAACGGGTTCAACTTAAAATCTCCTTTTGAGAAAAGAACAGATATTCCTTCGGAAGGGGGGAGAGATGCCCAAACCTTGAATTGTGAAGGGGTCCACTGCAATATGTACGTGAGATCTATACTGATAATTGGCCAGATCTAAAAAAATATGGCTGACATGTAGCTCAAGGGGCCACGACAATTGAAATGATTGGGAGAAAGACATCCACCCACACCCACTACGCCAAAATCGACTTTTTGCGACGAACCAAGTTCGTCGCAAATCCAGATTAGCGACGAACTTCGTCCGTCGCAGTTTACTATGTGGCAAATTTTAAACGACGAATTATGTCCGTCGCTAAATTATGTAAAGCGACGGATTTAACCACGAATTTTGTTCGTCGTACAAAATTGTTACGACGGATATTGGTCCGTCGTACAAAATTGTTGCCACGGATATTGGTCGGCCGTTAAATTTATGGGTGAGCGTGATTGCATTTGTTAGGAATTTTAGCGACGGGTTTGGTTCGTCGCTAAATTTTCTGTAACAGAAACCTAGCGGCCGAATTGTTTCTTGAATCTGTTGCACCTGATAGTCGTCCAAATTATTTAAAAAAAAAAAAAAAAGAAACTAAACTGTAACCCTCACGAATCATCATGATATCATATATGAAACTTATAAATCCTTACATTTCTAGTGGAAAATAATATTAATATTTGTTACAAATCTACACATTTAAGTGAACCAATATTCTCCATATACCGAGCAACTAGGCTTTATTTTTGTCCTCGTTGAGACCAATCTCTTGATCATACGTGAAGCCTTCATTTCTACTCTTACCTTTATAGCTGCGTCCACCTCATACATTAGCAAATCCATCAACTGTTCCACCTGCAAAATTCAGAATATAAAACAAAAGAGTATGAGTTTTGTAATCTAAGAATAAAAAAGAAAAAATAAGCTTGATAACTATTATGCAAGAAGTTTCAATGGTATGAAATTGAAATTCGCAGGCCAAACACAAAATCATCACACAAATAACTCATGATATATCACAGAAAATTACCTTCTACATCCTTGCCTTCTCATATTTCTCCTTGTGACTTTTCCTTTTAAGGGAACTGCTAGCTGTGAGAAAAACAATCTTTCTTTTAAATTGATTGGATCATTCCAAAATGCTAACCATGGAAGTATTAGTGCTTTATTACTTTAACTTGAATTAATTTATGTGAATGGAAGAAACACAAATGAGTCTTGGCAATCTCTCCTCATTTACCACAAGCAGAACTTCTTCTACATAATGCAGAAAGAGGATTGTCGGCAATCATATGGCTGACAAAAGAAAACTCCCTATCTAGAGCATAACATCACACATCAACTTACCCAGAATTTTGCCTCTTGTTGACAGCCTATGAACTCGATCAGTTCCTCTTACCTCATTAGAGCCTATTTGGGAGGAAACAAATTGATGTGTATTTATTATGTAATTAAATAATGTGGATAGGTGTACGAAGAGGTAGGTATCTGTAGGCTGAGAAAGCTCTTGACCAGCATGCAGAGGAAGCCATTAGCTAAACATCAAGGTAGAATATTTATGTGTTACAAGCACAGAAAAAACAATGCATGCCATGTCCTTGAATGTGCTCTCAGGAGCAAAGAAGTATTGCTTGTCTGCTTGAGTCTACAGAACAGGCAATGTAGAACTCACAGGTTTCTCAATAGATTGTTGTGTGCATTTCCTGATTGCACATACCAAAAGAAGGCAAGGAGCTATAAGAATATTTTGGAAGCAAGACTTAATCAGTGGTCCTCAAAGTCAGACCTTGCTTACCATCCAAGGAAAACACAGTGACCTGTTCATTTTTCATCAACACAAAACCTCCTCTTAGAACAAATATAGAATAAAGAAAACATATAGTGGTCTACCAAAACTTCTGTGGACACAAGAATGTTTCGATGGTAGGTATTCAGTGCCCACTTTGACCTATTGTGTGGCCCATTATGTTGCCAACAGATTAGGCGGATCTTCTCATCAGGTGGGCCCACCATACGTAGGTGTCTGCCGATTTTCATCAACTTCTTTTAACCCAACATGTAGACTTCTGTCAACTCTTTTAACCAGTCATTTCGTCATACACCTGTGGCCCACCTGATGAGTGGACTCTTGACTTCTGATGGTACGAAGCACATGAGGACCCATTGACAGCCCTATTTAACTACATCCAAAACCAACTTTGTTGGGACTGTGAACAGGTCAGGCTACGTCAACAGTAGGGATTGCAAAACCCTGATTAGGGATTGCAAAACCCTAATCAGGGTTTCAACATTCAATGTTGGAGAGAGAGAGAGAGAGAGAGAGAGAGAGAGAGAGAGAGATTTCATACCAGCAGGCAATAGCCCTTGAGCTTGGAAGCTGAAAAAAACCACGGGAGCGGGGATGGGAGGCGTGGAAGCTTGGAAGCTGCAATGGCCACGAGAGCGGGATGGAAGTAGTGGATTTTTGGAGAGAGAGAGAGAGAGAGAGAGAGAGGAGAGAGAGAGAGGAGAGAGAGGGAGACAGAGAGACAAAGGGAGGAAGGGCGGGAGACGGTAGAGAGCGAGGGAATGAGGGATTTGGGGGTTTTTTTAGTAAGGGGACGGGGAATCGGATTGCATGCGGAGTAACTCCGCATGCTCTTATCGTACGGAGTAAACTCAGTTGGGCCCACCTAGAATGTATGTGCTTTATCTATTCCGTCCATATGTTTTTCGAGCTCATTTTAGTGGTTGAGCCCAAAATTTAAGCATATCCAAATCTCAAGTGGACCATGCCATGGGAAACAGTGGGAATAATGATTTCCACCGTTGAAACCTTCCCAGGCCCTACAATGATGTTTATTTGTCATCCAACCTGTTCATAAGATCACATGGATATGGATGAAGGGAAAACACAAATATCAGCTTGATCCAAACTTCGGTGTCCTCCGAGAATTTTTTAATGGTAGACATTCAGTTCACACATTTCTTGTGGTGTGGTCCACTTTAGATTTTGATGTGCTTCATTTTTTGTCACCATACCTACAATTTTCTGTTAAGATGGATGGACGGAGTGGATAAAATACGTAAATCACTGTGGGCCCCACAGAGTTTCCTCCACACACTACTCAGTACGCAATACGCTTCCATCTGTTTAGTTGTTACCCCAGGAACATCTTAGTCGGTGTTACCCCCACTGTATGGCCCACATGGATGATATTTTGTATATCCATGCCGTTCATCTGTTTCTACAGCCCATTTTGGGATGACGTTCCAAAAATTATGTAGATCCAAATCTCAAGTGGACCATAACACTAGAAATAGTGTGATTGAGTGCCCCACCATTAAAAATTCCAAAGAGCCCATCGTAAGGTTTTTGTAATGTTTGTTTCCAATCCAAGCTCTTGATAATGTCAATAAAGTCTTGATGAAGGGAAAATATAAAGATCAGATTGATCCAAAACTTTTGTGGCGCACAAAACGTTTTTAATGGTTATACATCACTGTTTCTAGTGGTATGATCCACTTAAGATTTGGATCTTCTTAGGATTTTGGATCACATCCTAAAATGATATGAAAAAAGAGATAGACGGTGTTGATATATAAAAACTACATCAAGATGGGCCCCACACGGTTAGGGTGACACCCATTAAGCTGTTCCTGGGGTAACACCTAATTCGCACCCCTTGGCTATTGATGCTTGGCTATGGGGTCACTGGCAGGTGCTTTGTGGGCCCACCATGACGTATGTGTTTTATCTACGCTGTCTAGCCATTTCTGAAGATCATTTTAGTGCTTAATCCAATAAATGAGCCAAATCTAAATCTCAGGTGGACCACACCATAGGAAAATAGTATCGATTGAATGTCCACCATTAAAAACCTTATAGGGCCCACTATATTGATTATTTGACATCCAACCTCTTAATTTGGTCATACAGACCTGGGTGTAGGTAAAAAAACAAATATCAGCTTGTTCCAAAACTTCCGTGGCCCCCAATAAGTTTTTAATAGTGGGTGTTCAATTAACACCTGTTTCTTGTGATGTGGTCCACTTGAGATTTGGATCTACCTCAAATTTGGGCTCATACCATAAAATGATCTACTAAAATGTATGGATAGAGTGGATGAAACACATTCATCATGGTGGGGCCCACAGAGCACCGATCACTAGGCATTGACTGGTGGCAGAGTCACCAGCCAATCCGCATCCATTATCCTAATGGTATGAGCCCAAGTTGATGTATTTTACGTATATCTAATCCATCCATCTGTTCTTTTATATCATTTTAAGATGCAATAGCAAATATTAGAAAGATCAAATTCTCAATGGCTAGATTAGAGTTTGGGGTCCAATGACTATACATTTATTAGGTTTTCACGAGGTCAACAAGTTGCAGCGCAATTTTGACCTAAAAATTTGGCCTAATTTGGAAATCTAATCCATTCACTCTATTCTATTCATCAATAACTTTGATTTGACTGGTCACTTGCCCCCATCAAGCTTCAGATGAGAAAGATACTGAATAGATAAAATTGATCAACAATATGATGGGCCATATCTTGTGACCTAACAGTTAGATTTGAGTGAAATTTAATCTAAACATCAAAAGTCATTTACTTTTCAATTTAGACCAATCAGATTGTCCAAAATTTGTCTAGCTCTAGACAAACTGATTGTGAACATTTAAAGAGTCTTTTGGACGGATATGATTCGGGTTGAATTTTGTTTTCAATAATAATTAGCACGTTCTAAACATATCTGACCATTCAGATCAAGCTTAGGATGACTTGATCATAGAATTTGATCAATCTCATCATTATAAGTTTTCCTTGCAATTAATTAACATCATTATATTAGGGCCTTCATTTTTTGCACCGAACGAACATGTGTGTATGCATAAACCAATCTGATAGCCAGCTAACTGAATGAGTGTAATTTTTCATTTTCAACTATCCAATAAATGTCCACCAATAAATTTGGTCCACTCATTTCAAATTTCTTACTTTTGTTTAAATCATAATTTTTTTCCAATTTTTTTTCAAAATATAAAATCTCATTTTTTTTATCGAACTTCTCAACTTTTTTTTTTTTTAAAAATACAAAATCTCAAATTTTCTTTTTTAAATCTCAAATCTTCATTTCCTTTTCAAATCTAATTTTTTTTCAAACTATTTCAAACTTGTCAAAATTTTATTTTTTTAATCAAACTTATCAGTTTTATTCAAACTTCTCAATATTTTAAAAATGCTAATTCTTTTTTTCAAAACACTAATTTCTTTATGCCAATTTTTTTTTCTAAAATGTCAATTTTATAAAATATAATTTCTTTTCAAAAATTAATTTTTTTAAGCTTATCAATTTTATTCAAACGTCTCAATTTTTTTTTCAAAATGACCTTTTTTTTGTCTAAAAATGTTTTTTTTTTTTCTAAAATCCTAATTCTTTTTTTTTTTAATCCAAATTTTTATCAAACATTGTCATTTCTTTCCACCTTCTCAACCTTTTTTTTCGAAATCACAATTTTTTTTTTAACTTGTTAATTTTCGTTTTCACATTTTCAAATTTTTTTTAATCAAAATGTCCCATTTTTTACATCACATTTTTTTCTTCAAAATTTCAATTTTATTTCAAACTTCCTAACTTTTCAAAATGTCAATTTTTTAAAGCTTCTCAATTTCTTTTCAAAATCTCATTTTTTTAATCAAACTTCTTAATTTTTTCAAAATACAAAATCTTAATTTCTTTATAAAAATTTCAATTCTTTTACAAACTTATCAAGTTTATTCGAAGTTCTCAACTTTTTTCAAATGGCTATTTTTTTTTCAAAAATCTCAATTTTTTTAATCTTATTATTTTTCAAAATCTCATTTTACTAAAAAATTGTTAATTTATTTTCAATCCTCTCAACTTTTTTTGTTTGAAAATCACAATTTTTTTTAACTTCACAATTTCCTTTTTCAAAATGTTTAATTTTGTGAAAATATGAAAGGAAATTTCAAACATATTAATTTTATTCAAATTTCTCAATTTTGTTTTTAAAACCTCATAACTTTTTTTTTCAAATTACAAAATCTATTTTTTTTAATATCAAATTTTTTAATTTTTTAAAAATATCAGTTTTATTGTAGTTTCATTTTTCTTAAATTTTATATTACGACGAACCTTATTCGTCGTTTAAGGAAATAATCCGTCGCTAATTTGTATGGGGTTCTCGGGGGATTTTTTGGGGCTGCTATTAACGACGAACAAATTTCGTCGTTAAATCGCGATGGGCTAGGTCCGTCGGAAATTATAAATTTACGACGGACTATGTTCGTCGCTAAATCCCACCATAATTTCGCAATATCGACGGAATATTTTCGAATACGACGACTAAGATCCGTCGTTAAACCAAGCACTTTTGCGACGGGCATTGTTCGTCGCAAAATCCGTCGCAAATTTGCCTTATTCACGTAGTTACCCCACACTCTTGCTGTAGTGGAATTTCACCACCTATGGGTTCTCAAACCCTTAAACCTCATATTGAAACCCCAGCAAGTGGGGACCTAGAGACATCCACACTTGATTTTTATAGAGCTCATCATAATTATCATATTGAATCCACTCCAACCATTGGTTAATTGTCACTCTAAAATATAGTCTTAGGGCTCAAAAACCATGCTCAGTCAATATTCAGGTAGGCCACACCAGTCGTACACTATTTCCAAATGTGTGGTCCACCTCAATAACAAATGTGACAGATGATGGTCCACCCAAAACAATGGCCCCTTAATTTGAGAATGCCTTCTTGGATCGGTCATTATCCGGAAACTGAGATCTGATTCGTGGCCTGGCTAGATAGGCAGACAGGCAAAATGACCATGATACGGACAGTTTTGGTTTGTATTAGTTACCATGTGTCACGTTCACAATTATCGAATGCATGCGTACGTACGAAATTAATGGTCCCTGACACTGACCATGCGTACTCGATCTGTGTACTCTTGCACCGTTGAGTGGGCTTTAATTCTATGTTAGTTTTGAACCATGTAAACAATGGTGGTGACTCTTCAATCACAATCATGGCTTAGTTCTAAAGTAATCCAGACCGTCCAACTTGTGGGCCAACTGTAGGTAGAACATAACTCAATTTTGCACAGTTAATATAACATTAACCATCTGATTTTCGATCCCTTTGAATTTGGATCACTCAATATTCTACTTGTAACCATCTATTTGATATTAATTAATTCGATGGTTATGATTGCTTGATAAGTTTTATTTTAGTGACATGCTCCATCCAGAATGGGACCTACAATTTAAACGGACTGGATTTGTGCGTGAAAAAATCTTCATCTTGAAACGAGTTTTAGAAGCTTAGAGGAACCTGGTCTAACTCAAACGAGTCACTTGTCGACTCTGTGGTAGCTGGACATGGTTTTGATGGCACACGTCGCAACATGGCACGTGTATGTGAGATCCGATCCCATCAGATAGGGGGCACCCCCGGGCCAAATGTCAGCTAGTCCACTCATCAGGAGGGCCACACTTGTATGAAAAAGTGAACGGTTTTGAAAAAAGACCAACGGTCCATATTCGATGCATGTGTATGGGCCTGCCTGATAAGTGGACCAGTTGGAATTTTGGCCAGCCCATGTTCACGAAGTGATGTCTGCGATCTGACACACATGTGTCATGTTGGCTCCTGTGTCATAAAGCCTCCTCCATCTCATTGTGTGTGGATTGCTATCCGCATGATTTCATGGTAGGTGTGAAAGCATGTTGATGAGGAGATATAGGGCCTCGTTCATCAGTTGGAACGTCATTTTCGCTGTATCTGATGGGACACACCCATTTTGAAAGATCCAAACCTTAGATAGGTGGCATTTGAGTAGACGATTAAGAGGAAAAATAAAATAACATTCCACATTCAATGGATAAAATGTCAAATGTATAGAAGTGTTGCTACCCGCCAACCAGTGAGATAATCAAAGCATGCCCCACCAAGTCAGGGCCCACCAAATCTACAGGCTGTTTGCTCCCAACATTCATGGAATCCCACATGTAACAAAGGTATGGTTTGCTTTGATTTGCGCCATCCAGCCACTTGATTCATATGCGTGCACAAATATCAGCTTGATCCAAAACTTTTGGCCCACTGAAAGTTTTTAATAATCATTCACCACTGTTTCTACGGTGTGGTCCAACCCAGATTTGCATCTGTTTCATTGTGAGGCTACTGCCATAAAATGGTTGGCAAACCAGATGGATGGCGTGTATAGCGTACGTACACAACGCATGCTTCAAGGTGGGTCACATGGTCAGGTACCACTCACATCACTAGTTCCGGGTCCCTGCTAAGTGTCGCCCCTGTGCTATAGGCCCACCATGTTGTATATGTGACATGTATGCTCTCTCTGTCAATAATTTTATTATTTGTTTAAAAGTGGCAATTGTAGAATTTATTTTGCTAATATTTTATTATAGTTTCATATATTATTTTAATGGTGTTACCTGGTTGTTATATGTTACAATCACCATTGTCTCCTATAATGTGGTCTTGGACCAGAGATGCGGACGCTAAGAAAATGATGTGACGTCTTTTTTTGTTTTTTTGTGACCATCGGATGGCATGCTTATAGCTAATCGGGCAGCATGTGGAAGAGAATGTGTACTAAATTTACTCGGTCCATCAGGTGGGCCACCGTACCTTTACCATGGATTCTAAAAACCAGACAAATCAAATACTTGGTAGGCCATGCTTTCTATGTCGGTAATTTTTTTTATTTGTTCAAAAGTGGCAATTGTAGAATTTATTTTGCTAATGTTTTATTGTAATTCTATATATTATTTTAATAATGTTGGTTGTTATATGTTACCATCACCAATCACCACTGTTTACTTATGATGTGGTCCTAGACTGGTGATATAGATGCCAAGAAGTAGATGTTGACCTTTTTTTTCCTCTAAAAAACGACTAGGCCAGCTTGGCTAGTTGTCGTGACCAACCATCAAACGGCAAGCTATAGTTGTCGTGACCAACCATCAAACGGCAAGCTATAGTTGTCGTGACCAACCATCAAACGGCATGCTATAGTATTTCATTTGGGAGAATGTGCACTAGATTTACTCGGTCCAACAGGTGGACCACTGTATCTTTTCCATGGATCCTAAAAATCAGGCAAATGAAATACTTGGTGGGCCATGCACCATGCGGAAAATTATAAAACCATGCTCAAAATCTCTAAATACATGTGGTGGCCCCACATGAATCTGGGAATGCCTTCATTTCTGCGGAGTCCACTCATCCTGGTGTGTTGCATCAGGCGAGTGGATTGGAAGACCCCACGAAACAAAGGTATGATTTGCACCAGCCAGCCACTTGACTGATTTGTGGGCACCGTTGGTGTCTAGTTCCATGGGGCCACATAATGTATGTGTTTTATATCCACGAAGCTCGCCTGTTTTGCTAGACTATTTTAGAGCATGAGGCAAAAATTGAAGTAGATTTATGGCTCTAAGTGAGCCACACCACAAGAAATGGTGGTGATTGAACAGCCCATCATTAAAAACTTCTTTGGAGCCACAAAAGTTATGGATTAAGTTAATATTTGTGTTTTCCTACGTCCAGGTCTATGTAACCTTATGAACTACAGCAGCCTTGAGGTGTAGCTATTTTTACTAAAAGTCCAATTTCCCATGAGGCTTATCCTTTTTAGCCTTTTCATGAGAAATTGCAAACTTTTATGAAAATGTTGAAGCCCTCTTGGGAATTACAAAGGGGCTCCACCATGGCCCCGCTATAATATATATGTGACATCCAAAATGTCCATCCTTTTTGCCAGGGTCATTTTAGACCATGAGCCCAACTCTAGGATAGATCTAGATCATAGGTGGGCCACACCATAAGGAATAGTTAGGACAATGACGTCCACTATTGATTCCCTAGGCACTGTCGATTCCCCCATAGCACTGTGGGTTCCTCCTGGCACTGTGGAATCCCCGTGAGCACTGAGGGTTCCCTTAAGCCTAAGGAAGGCTTCAACCGTAGGCATCATTGCCCTCACTATTTTCTGATAGTGGGCCCACAGGGCCTTTAAATTAAGCTGATATTTGTGTGGTCCCTTTATAAAGGTCTATGTGATCATATCAACAAGATTGAATGACAAATAAACATCAAGATAGGCCTCACAGCTATCACAGGACGGACACGGATTGGCAGGAACTTTCCGGAATCTAGGTGGGTCCCACTGTGATGTTTGTGAGAAATCCACCCCATTCATCCACTTTTCCAGATCATGTTAGGACATGGGGCCAAAAGAGAGGCAGATCCAAAACTCAAGTGGACCGCATGACAGGAAAAAGTGAGGATTGAACATCCACTGTGGAAACATCCGTGGGCCACATAAGTTTTTCTCAGTTCATCCCATTAGGAATTACCTTATGAACGGTATGGATGAAATATAAACATCACGGTGGACCTCAGGGAGATTTCAATGGTAGGCATTTCCCTGTCCACTTTATCTGAGTAGTAGTAATTCTATGAACGGTTTACATGGCATATAAACATTATCTTCAGCTCCATGAAGGTTTCAACGGTGGATGAGAGGTCACATCAGATTTTAGGCCATTCCAAAACTCAGGTGGGCCCACCAAGTGTTTTTAGATATTTTTCATGATTTTAGATGATGTAGCCCACTTGAGTTGGATAGGGCTGATTTTTGGCACCTTCATAACTAGAGGGGACCTACCAAATGTACAGCATGTATATCCATTACATCACAGTGGGGCCCACATAGCTCAACCTCATATATTCCCTATGTGTGTTGTAATTACTTGTGTTTCTTTAATAATATTATTTTATTGTTACATATTTCATTTTATGTCACCTTTAATAGCTACACCCACACCTTTGGGACAGTGGTAGACAAAATGAAGATAACCTCGTCTCAACCTTGAGGTCAAGGTATCGAATCCCAATGTGGGGGTGGCTAATATTGGAGGGTGTGCCAACTGTGTGGGTGTGTTTGCCTAACTTCCACCCGTAATCATCCTCCATGGATAGTTGTTGGGTGGGCCCATCATGATGTTTATGTGAAGTCCACCCCTACTACCAGGTGAGTCACCTCATGTTAGACCCAAGACTCGAAAATCAGCTCTGTCCATGGTTTAGGCCGACCACATGATTGGAAGCAAGAACTATTTTTTTTTAGTATGGTTGATCCAAATCACAGAAGAGCCTGATTTTGGGCTGCAGGCCTAAATTTTAGGTGTGGCTTCTAATGATTATAGTAGATTTCATATAATCATTATGGTGGGTCCCGTAAAGATCAGGGGTGATCTCTCTCCCATCTGTTTCCCTTGGAGTGGCTCGCTAAAATCATAGGTCAACCTAATTATTTTGCCCTGAACATAATGTGGGATTACATATTTAATGTTGGTAGTGGATTTCACATATACATTAGGGTGGGCTTGTCAAAAGTAGGACAGCCTTCCCTGTCCCCACGGTGAATTTTATTAGACAACCACCCTCAATTTTTAACCGGACCCACCTTGATGTGATGTGATATCCACTACAATCATTAGAAGTGTAATCCCAAGTCAAGCCCAAGGCTAAAAAAATCAGGCTGACTTGTGATTAAGGTGGCCCATGGAAGGAAACAGTTGAAAGAGAGATTTCCACACGATTTTTATAGCACCCACCTTGATGATTATTGAAATCCACTCTAACCATTAGATCGCACACCAAAATTTAGACCAGGGGTCCAAAAATAGGCTCATTCATAATTCAGTCCTTGGGAAACAATTTGAAGAGTGAGCATTTCCCTGCTCATTGTTTTCAATTATGTGGTCCACATGAATCATGGATGAGGCTGATTTTCAGGAGCTGGGCCCAACATGGGGTAGCTCCCCTAGAGGTTAGGGTGGATTCACATAAACATCACAATGGGGACCACTAGATCTGTCAATCCCTTAGGTGGCATTGCGGTTCTAACAAATCCAACGGAAGGTGCTCCAATGATAATGATTGGATTAATGAGTGGTAACCTATTGAAAACCTTTTAGAAAAAGGTGGAATATAAATTTATATTAAGCAGGTAGTTTTTTGTAAAATTCCCTCATTTCAATTGAAGTTTTCTAATTTAACCTCATTTATATATGATAGTATACGCATATGGACATAAATAGCCATTTTCACCCTTTAAATCAAACTGTATTAAACTTGAATTTGTCATATTAAACTTGAATTTGTCACTCTCTGCATTTTGGCATTTTTGCTTCTCTGCCTGTATTTTTTACTTGATCTAGATGAATTAAAAACGCGCAAATTTCCTCTATGGGCCATATGCTGGGCTGTCAGTGGGCCAGGTCTAGGGTAGGTCTCCGCCTGGATTATTAAATTTTTTTAGGCGAGCTATCAGGCCAGCTCTATACGAAATTCTGATTTTTCAGGCCCGAGTCCGACCCATTGACACCCCTAGCCATATGCCGTTTTCTACGTTATGCTCTATTTTTGGACTGGGTTGGATAGGTCAATTGGAGAAGCCCATTGCCATTGACAAGCTATACGGACCCATGGGCAGGCTTGGTTGGGTTGGGTAGGGTTCAAACTGAGGCCAACCAATTAACTAAGTGGGCCACATTTTCTAACCCAAGCCCGACTCACTACCCATTTAGCTTAGCCCGAATCCCCCTCTAAAGCTGGTCGGATCAGGGCCAAGCCTATTTAGGATCTTCTAATCTCTGAGATTTTCGGTATTTGGGTAATCAAAAGTGAAGCCCACCGTATCAATGGTTTGGATCACTTTATTATGGCCCCCCAAGGACGCTGATTTCCTGGAAAGCCTTGCGCAGGAAGTCCTCCGCTGGGAACTAAGGTGGGGCCGTAGTGATGTTTTCTGATAAATCACCCCATCCATCCATTTTGGGAGTTCATTTTAGTACATGAGAAGAAAATTGAACCGGATCCAAGACTCAAGTGGGCCGAAAACGTAAGGATTGAACATACACAGTTGAAATATTTGTGGGGCCACAGAAGTTTTGAATCAGGCTAATATTTGTGTTTTCAGTTCATCCCAGTAGTAGTGACGTTATGAATGGTATGGATGTCATATAAACATCACTGTAGACCAAGGAGGATTCAACGGTAGTAATTTTTCTACCTACCTTTTCCTTTAGTGAGGCCCACTTGAACCTTGGATCCAGTTCATTTTTTATTTTATGTCCTAAAATGAGCTCCGGAAACAGCTGGATGAAGTTGATTTATCAAAAATATCACTGTGGACCCCACCTAGGTTCCAGCGCAGGCGAAGGCTTTTGCCAGGAAATCCACGTCCGTTGGTTGACCAAACGTGGGTGCGGATTTCCTACAAAAGCCTTGCCCATAAATTTCCTGTGTTGTGAACCATGGTGGGGCCCATGATGATTTTTTTTTATAAATCCACACTATCCATCCGTTTTGGGAGCTCATTTTAAGATATGAAAACAAAAATGAACCTGAATCCAAGACTCTAGTGGGCCGAAAACGCGAGATTTGAACATCCACAATTGAAATATTTGTGGAGCCACAGGAGTTTCGAATGAGGATAATATTTGTTTTTCCAGTTCATCCCAGTAGTAGTGGCGTTATGATCGGTATGGATGTCACATAAATATCACTGTGGATCCCAAGGAGGTTTCAATGGTAGTAATTTACCTACCCACCTTTTCCTTTAGTGAGGCCCACTTGAGTCTTGGATCTGGTTCATTTTTATCTTCATGTGCTACAATGAGCTCCCAAAACGGATGGACAGGGTGGATTTATCAAAAAACATCACTTTAGGCCCCACCGTCGTTCCCAGTGCAGGAAATTCCTGCGCAAGGCTTTCGCCGGAAATCCGCGCCCACCCAATGTGTACTCTACACCAGCTACATTGCTGGTGTACGTAGTCACGTGGCCTGCGCAGGGGAGTGCATCAGTCCTCGAGCCTGAACCGGCCAAAGAAGATGAAGGTTTTAGTGGGTTCCACAATGATGGATTTAATATAGGGCTCTCAATGGAGCAGGTCAGATCCGAGATCCAATTTGCTCCAAATCCATATAATGTGGATTTGGATCTTAAAATAGGTCTAATTAATTAAATGGACCGCATTTGGATCTTAAAATAGGTCTGATTACTTAAATGGACCGGATATGGATTCACATGAACATATCCAAGTTCGATCCGAATCTGATTAAGATCCGACTCATTGTCACCTTACTGGATATGTTATATTCATGCTGACCATCTGTTTTACAAATTATTTTAGGCGATGTTGACCATACCATAGTAAACAGTGGGATTTGCATCATTTTTCTACTAAATTAAATATATTATATATTTTATATCATTTTTTTTTTTTTAGATTTGTAATGGGGGTGGATTCAGACCTAGATCCGACCCAAATCCGATGGTTATATGGATTTTGGATCGGAAATGGATCTAACAATTTATAAATGGATCAGATGTGGATATCACCTTTTAGATCCAAGTTGGATCCGAATCCGATCCGAATATGTCAACAAATATACAGACTTGGAGTCGGATCCAACTGGATCCCATCCAGATCCGACCCATTGAGAGCCCTAATTTAATATATCCACGCTGATCCAAAAAATGATTCATATATGAAGCTCAAATGGACCACACCCAAAAAAGGCAGGTGGGAAGTTAAAACATCCCTAGTGCCCACCATGACGTTTATTTGCCCTTGTTAATAATGTCACGCTGACCTGGATAAAGGGTAAAAACAAATATCAGATTGATCCAAAACTTTTGTGACCTCATGAAGGTTTCAGTGGTAGCCGTTCAATCTCCACTGCTTTCTGCTTTCTGAAACGTGGTATAAATCCTTATAATGATCTCGCAAGATGAATAGACAGTTTGGATATAACACATATCTCTTAGTGGGGCTCACAGAACTTGCTGACGTCAATACACAGGCCAAGTTGCTGGTGTCACTAGCCATTCCGCGTACACACCAGCCAATCCGCTTCCATATCATGCACGCATGTTGTGGGCCCCACAGGTGTAGAAACTTGACCGTGGCCCATGTTGCATGGAAGGTGTACGAGCTTGTCAGTGTCTCTTCACATTCATGGACTATAACATGACTACATCAACGGCTAATAATAATGACCCCCCACCCCACACACAAACACAAAAACATCCAACAGGCCTTTTGGTTGCCATTTTCGATCGATTTGGAATGGACCAACTTCAGGCCTTATTCCGGACCCGTTTTGGTCGTCTCATCTGTGTTGTTCTCCAAGCATGAGCTAATCTTTGAAATATATTTGACCATAACTTAGGGCCATTGGTTAGTGGGCTTATTCAGTACTGTGGGGTCCATTTGCCCGGAGGTTGATAGCTGTATTGGTAGCTATTTAAGTGGGGTGCAGATTAGGTGAGGCTCTAACTGTGGGGCTGTATGTGTTTTATATCCACACCGTCCATACGATTTTTCAGATCATTTTAGGGCATGAGACAAAAATTGAAGCAGTTCCAAATCTCAGGTGGACCACACTATAGGAAACAGTGGTGATTGAATGCCCACCATTAAAAACTTCTTGGGGGCCACCGTAATGTTTATTTTCCATCCCAACTCGTTGATAAGGTCAAAACTATTGTGGTTAATGGTCAATCACCACTGTTTCCTGTTGTATGGCCACATAAGATTTGTATCTGCTTCATTTTTTGTCTCATGCACTCAAAACGATTTGTAAAAATAGATGCACAGTGTGGATGTACTACATATACATCAATCTGGGCCCATGTTTTCAGGGCCGCACCATGTTGGGTGAGGCTGGGCTCCACCTAATCCACTCCCATTTAAGTTAGGACTGTCAACAAGCCGGGCCTAGGCTAGGTTTCGGCCCAGATTTTGAATTGTTTCAGTCCGGGCCTAATCAAAATCTTGATTTTTTAGGCCCAAGCCTGGCCCATTGACACCCCTAAATGAGACATGCCAATCACAGGTAGACCATATCACAGTAAACAGTGGAATTTGCATCATTTTGTTGCTAAATTAAATGTATTATATTATATATTTTTAGATTTTTTATGAGGTGGATTCCGACCTAGATCCAACCCAAATCTGATAGCTATATCGATTTTTGGATCGGAAATGGATCTGGCTATGTGTAAGTGAACCAGATCTGTATATCACCTTTTGGATCTGAGTCAAATCCGAATCCAATTTAAATCCGGCTACTTGGAGCCGGATTCAACTGTATGATCTAGATTTGACCCATTGAGAGCCCTAATTTTGGATCATTAGTTCTGGTCTCTTTCCATTACTAAATGTAGAATTCCTTGATAAGAGATCTAGATTTTGACTGTCATTGAAAGGCCAGATCTAACCCATTCATCCAGGGAGATAACTGACCATTCATTCTGGACTTTAGGATGGGTAGTGACCCTCCACTACCCAAGTCAGTGGTGAGAAGCTCTGTTGACCACATGATGTATGTGTCTTATCCCCGCCATCCATTTTGTTAGCTCATTTTAGGCCATGAGCCCAAAAATGAGGTAGATCCAAAGCTAAAGTGGACCACACAACAGGAAACAGTAGGAATTGAACACCTACTGTAGAAAAGTTCTTAGAGACCCACGGCAGTGTTTATTTTCCATACAACATGTTCATAAAGTCACGTAAACCTAGATGAAGGGAAAACAAGAATATCAAGTTGATCCAAAACTTCAATTGCTCCTGAGAAGTTTTCAACGGTATGTATTCCATCTTTGATTTCAGTACAGGGCCTGTTGTTTGCGAACAAGGTTGCTTCAGAGAAAGCTCATTTCCAAAAAGGAGATGTCAAGTACAACTTCAACATTGAGACCTTTAAAGTGGATTTCTCAGTAACTTGTTGAAGTGTGGAGCTAGCACACCAGGATTGCCAGCCAATGGTGGTTGGGTGCCCGGATGGTCTGTGACCGGACGCCCGATATTCATGTATGGGAGACATAAGTCTCTGGACTGTTTAACAAACAGTCGGGTGCCCGATGGTCAGTGGATCAGGCGCCCAATCAAGCTTGACTGGGCACCCAATATTCAGGTGTTTCTCTCATTAAGTCCCTAGACGTATTTTTGTATTGGGTGGGCGCCCGACCAAGCCTGACCGAGCGCCCGACCGTGCGCGATCTATTTCACGTGGTTTCCTTATTTTAGTCTAATTTTTGTGTTATGCTATAAATATGGGTGTAATCCAGTATTAGGGTATGCAATTGGGTTTTCTATACGTCTTAGACGAGAAAGAGAAAAGGGGTTAACAAAAAGGGACATCTTTGTGCATGGGAGCATCGGAGAAGGTGAGTATTATACTTATAACTTCGTTTTCTTCATAGTGAAGCTTTGCACCGTGGTTTTTTACCCTTGTTGGGGTTTTTCCATGTAAATTTTGTCTTGTGGATTGTTGGTTTGTTTTAATTCCGCTTCTAATTGTTATTTCTTCCTGTTTATCGTTTGTGGGTGAGATCGGAGATTGGATCTCGGTTCATCGGCGTTGTTGGCGTGCTATGCAACAACTGGTATCAGAGCTATTGGTTTAGTTCAAGTGGGAGCGATGACGGAAGAAGGGAAGACACGAATTGACAAGTTTAATAGTTCAAACTTTGCCTTTTGGAAGATGCAGATGGAGGATTATCTGCATCAGAAGACCTCTATGTTTCTCTAGAAGTAAAAGAGAAGAAACCAGAGAAGATGACAGATGATGAATGGTCTTTAATGGATCGAACGGCTTTAGGAACAATCCGACTCTTTTTGTCTAAGAGCGTCGCCTTTAATATATCCAAAGTAAAGACCACAAAAGAATTAATTCAAGCTCTAGCTACAATGTATGAGCAACCATCAGCGTCCAACAAGGTTCATTTCATGAAACGGCTATTCAACATAAAGATGTTAGATGGTGGGAGCGTGGCTGAACATCTAAATGAGTTCAATACAGTCACGAGCCAATTGAAATCTGTTGGCATCACTTTTGATGATGAAGTCAGGGTGTTATTGATCTTGGCCAGTTTGTCAGACAGTTGGGATGGCTTGGTGATTGTCGTGAGCAATTCTTCAAGGTCGACAAAGCTGAAATTCGATGATGTGGCTGGTCTAATTTTCAGCGAAGAATCTAAAAGAAAAGCATCGGGAGTTTCAGGGGTTTCGGGGAATGCTCTAAATGTTGAAGAAAGAGGAAGATCGTTGAACAAAGGAGGTAATAAACACGGGCTTTCTAAGTCGAGAAAGAAGTCTAAGGGACCGAAAGACAAGGACGAGTGTTGGCATTACGGGAAGAAGGGGCAAATAAAGCACGATTGCAGGGCGCTTAACAAACAAGAAGGAAGCTCTCAAGGTGAGAAGGGTTCAGTGAATCTATCTGAGGAGAGTGAAACAGAGGCGTTGATCTTGTCTCTTGATGCGCGGAATGATTCTTGGGTTATAGACTCTGGTGCTTCGTTTCATGCCACTTCGTCGAAAGATGTTCTTCATAATTATATGTTAGGAGACTTCGGGAGAGTCTACCTAGATGATGATGAGTCGTGCGATATTGTTGGCAAGGAAGACGCTTATATAAGTCAGAAAGACAGAATGGTTTTGAAGTTGAAAGATGTCAAATATGTACCGAGTTTAAGACAGAACTTGATCTCAGTGGGGCAGTTGGCCGATATCGGATATGTGACGACATTCACTAGTGACTCCTGGAAAGTCACAAATGTGCCTTGGTGATATCTCGAGGCAAGAAAAGGTATTTTGTACGTGATTTCTGAATCGTATAGTTCACTCGCAATCGCATCAACTGGAGTGAATGAGCAGTTATGGCATTAGATGTTGGGACACATGAGTGAAAAATGGATGAAAGTACTATTGTCAACAGGGAAACTACTAGGGTTAAAATCTGTCGACTTGGAATTCTGAGAGGACTGAGTGTATGGCAAGCAGAAGAGGGTAAGCTTCAAGAAAATAGGACACGCTCCAAAAACGCATCTGTTGGAGCTGGTACACACTAACGTGTGGGGACCAGAACAGGTATCATCTCTTGGTGGGATCACGTTACTTTGTCTCTTTCATTGATGATGCTAGTAGAAAACTGTGGGTTTATTTCTTAAAACATAAATCTGAAGTGTTTAATGTATTTAAGAAGTGAAAAGTACTGGTAGAAAATGAGACAGGTAAAATAGTAAAATATCTCAAATCAGATAATGGGGGAGAATATTGTGATAAGAGGTCTGAGGAGTATTGTGAAACAAATGGGATCAAACATCAAAAATGATTCCAGTGACACCGCAGCAGAATGGTGTGGCCAAGTGCATTAACAGGACTATTCTTAAGCGTACCAGGAGCATGAGGTTACATGCAAGGTTGCCCAAGACATTTTGGGCAAATGCTGTGAATACTACTGTATATCTCATCAATAGAAGTCTCTCAGCACCTTTGGATGGTGGGTTACCAGAAGAAACGTGGACAGGAAAAGAAGTGAACCTTGCACATCTCAAAGTGTTCGGTTGAACTTCATATATTCATATTGATACAGAGCATAGAAACAAGCTGGATGCGAAGTCCAGGAGGTGCACGTTTATAGGCTATGGCCAGCATGATTTTGGGTATTGATTTTGGGATACAGAGAATCGAAAAATCATTAGAAACAAGGAAGTAATCTTCAATGAAAAAATGATGCATAAGGACAGCTTGCAGCAAAAACAGAATAAGGCTGATAAGAAAGAATTCGTAGAATTGAAAGAATTACCAGACACAAGTATTACAGTACCACAGGATGAGCATGCACAGGAGCATGATGAGGCAGAGCCACATGAAATTGCGTCGGGTAGCCTAACACGACACCCTACGCATACGCGTGCGGAAGCTTGAGGAGCAACTAGAATTATGGCTGAACCTATAGGAGGGGGGTGAATAGGACCTTTTTGAAAATCTTTTCGCCTACTTAAAAATTCAACAAATTATACTACGTAAGCGATTAACACTTCGGCTTTCAAGCCTAAGTGGGTCCAATTAAAAGACTACCAAAAGATAAGAGCAATCAGAAACCTAGTCTAAACAACTCATGTGGACTATAGAGGGTGGATCAAGAAAGGCTCAAGTCAACATGAAGTAGTGAAAGTACATCTTGTGAGTGTGGATGTGCCTATCAAGTGCCTAGCATACATTCCTAACTAAGCATTCATAATTAACCAATTAAACTCAATGCATTAAAGAGAAATGTGCTCAAGATCAATCACAAACACAAGGATGTATAGTGGTTCGACTACTTGTCTACTCCACTCCCGGTTCAAGTACTCAACCCCTTTGAGCACACCGGCATTCACTGGGGAGTTTAAATCTGGTTCCTCCCAACCAAGGTGTTTTAACTCGGATCCACCCAACCGGGGAGTTTACAGGTTCCTCCCAACCTACACATTTGCACCCGTGTTGGTGGCTCCCCCTTGGAGACTTTGTTTTAGGCCCGACTAACGTGCCAAGGAACGGCTGACGTCCCTAGATTTTAGGCCCAACTAATAGGCCAAGGATCGGCTAACGACCCCGGGGCGAGTTTGTCAAACAAACTCTACACTCAACTCCCATAGGGAATTGAGTGGATGGACTCTTAACAAGACAACCTACTTGTCGGATTGAGCCCCTTGTTCAGCGCCGCTTCGGGTTGCTTCTTCTCACTCTCCCGTGCTTGAATCAGCTCCCCTTGTGCTCCCCGATCTTTGACGCCGTTGCTTTGCCAAGGCTTCAGCTCCAAGATCAGCTACCTTGCATGTGATGCTCCATTGGAGATGCCCAAGGTGCTAGGGAATGGTGAAACCTCTACAAATGGTAGGAAATGGGTTTTCTAGAGGAATGCACCTAAATGGACTCCTAGGTAGTGTTTAGACAAAGGATTTAACTATCATCAAGGTGTCTAGACCCTAGGAATCAAGAGGGAACAAGTCCATTCTCAAGATGCCATTGAATGGCCCAAGCTTGTGATGAAAACACAAGGAGAATGACTTGCTTTAGGTTTGGGATAGAGCCTCTAATGATCTCTAGCAATGGTGGCTTCTATCTCCTCAAAATTCCCTCTCTTAGCTCAAAAATCGAATCCCCCTCTTAAATAGATTTTCTTCCAACGGTCAAAAAACGGGCAGATTCGTGCATCTCCGATTGATCAGAAAAAGTGTCCGATTGATCGGAGCCCAGTCCGATTGATCGGAGACAAGTCCGATTGATCGGAAATCTATTCAGAGAAGTCTCTGGAAGAAATTCCGATTGATCGGAACACTGTCCGATTGATCGGACGGCCCCTTCCGATGGATCGGAAGACTGTCCGATTGATCGAAAATATGTCCAATGAGTTTTCAATTTTTTCTGGGACAATTTCCGATTGATCGGAATTTCTGTCCGATCGATCGGAGTCATATCGGAAAACCTGTCCGATTGATCGGAGTCCTATCGGAAACTGCTGTTTGAGCCTTTTTTATTGCAGCAGCTTCCACCTCTTTAATTAGTCTAATTTATCATGTTTTTCATGGAGTTCTAAGACTAATGATGATGACTAAAGGCATACCTAGGTGGTGCAAGTCATCTAAGAGGTTATGGGTTAGGTTTTGGTCAAGGCATCACTTTTACCTGTTTCTTCTTCGTTGATGCAGCCGGTCCGTCTTGAGTCTTCGTTCTTCGTCTTCATTAAGCTCAACCGACACTAGACCCACTGACCTAAGTAATTGACAAACAAGGTGCACTAAAAAAAAGTGCACTAACACCGCAGACATCGGTTGTAGGGCTGTAAATGGTCTGGTTCGGGGCGGGTTTAGCCAAAACCAGACCCGCCCATTTACCAAAAGGGGTCCGGGTCCAAATTTTAGACCCAAACCCTTTTACTAAATGGGTGGGTACAAGTCAGGTCCGAGTCAACCCATCAGACCCATTTATAAATGGGTCCGAGTCTGGTAGAGAGAGATCCACCCAGACCCATTTATAAATGGGTTAGGTCTAATGGGTCCGGGTCTGGATCAACTATGTAAGCATTTTTACAAGGCTTAAAACCGGGTTTGGACGGGTCTGGGCTTGACAGGTCCCTTGAAACATAGACCAAACCCGCCCACTTACTAAATGGGTTTGGATTGGGTTGGGTCGGGTCGGGCCTAATATAAAGGAAACCAAACCCAGACCCGTTTAGTAACTGGGTCTGTTCTTGGACCCAGACCCGTACCATTTAACAAATGGGTCGGGTCTGGGTCGGGTTTAAATGGGTGGGTTTGAGTACCCCATCGGGTCCGCTGACCCATTTACAGCCCTAACCAGTTGTGAGGAGGTCCACTCGGGAGAGGAGACCCAGGGTACGATATTCTGCCTCATTACATTATCTACTACTGACAGATAATGGTAAACCAAAGTGTTTTGAAGAGGCATTACGGTCAGATACACGGGTTAAGTGGGAGCAGGCCATGGATGATGAAATTGACTCTCTTAAGTCCAATCGTACATGTGAGCTCGTCACTCTACTTAAAAGTAAGAAAGTTCTTCATAACAAGTAGGTTTATAAATTGAAAGAGAAGCTCGATGATTCAAAGCGATACAAGGCCAGATTGATTGTTAAAGGGTTCCAACATAAGGCTGGTATTGATTTCACTAAAATATTTTCACCAGTGGTAAAGATGTTTATGATTTTCATGGTCTTGAATATAGTGGCTACAAAAGATCTACATCTAAAGCAGCTAGATATTAGGACAACCTTTCTTCATGTGGACCTTGAAGAAGAGATATATATGCATCAGCCAATAGGATACATGGCACCAGGAAAGGAGAATAAAGTGTACAGACTGAAAAAGAGTCTATATGGCCTGAAGCAGGCCCCAAGGTAGTGGTACAAGAAGTTCGATAGTTTCATGTCGGAAAATGGGTTCAGAAGATGTTATGCAGACCATTGTTGCTATCTGAAGAAGTTTGATATGTCGTACATCATCTTTTTTTTATAAGTTGATGATATGCTTGTAGCCGGATCAAGCATGAAGGACATCTCATATCTCAAAAGACAATTGTCTAGAGAATTTGCCATGAAGAATTTAGGAGCTGCAAAATAAATCCTAAGCATAAGGATAAAGCGTGACAGGAAAAATAAAAAACTAATTTTGTCACAAGTAGAGTACATAGCCAAGGTACTTTATCGATTTAGCATGGGAGGTGATAAGCTGGTTAGCACTCCATTAGCCAATCACTTCAAGCTTTCTAAGGAGCAAGGTGCGAAGACACAGAAGGAATGGGACTACATGGCCAAAGTCTCATGCGCGTCAACTATAGGGAGCCTCATGTATGCTATGGTTAGCACGAGGCTAGATATTGCTCAAGCAGTGGGAGTTGTTAGCAGGTTCATGAACAACCCCAGAAAGGAACATTGGAAAGCTGTGAAGTGGATCATCAGATACCTGGTACTTACTATGGACGTAGGGTTGTGTTATGGAGGATTAGAAATCAAGCTACAAGGCTACGTCGACTCAGATTTGGCTTGGGATATTGACAGCAAAAGAAGCACTACAGGGTATGTCTTTATTCTGGGTAGTGTTGCAGTCAATTGGGTCTCTCAGTTACAGAAGATAGTATCCATCAGTACAACGAAAATAAAGTATGTTGCATCTACAGAAGCGTGCAAGGAGATGATGTGGATGTAAGGTCTTATGGAAGAATTGGGGAAAAAGCAAACAAATTGCAAGCTGTACAGTGACAGTCAGAGTGCAATACACTTGACCAAGAACTCAATTTTTCATTCAACGACCAAGCATATTGACATCAAATATTACTTCATACGTTCGTTACTGGAAGATGGATTGATTGGTCTGGAGAAGATACATACAAGTGAGAACCTTGTGGATATGTTGACCAAGGCGGTCACACGAGAGAAGCTGAAGCTCTGTTCAGATTTAATTGGTCTTCAAGCTTGAAGACAGGGAGGTGGTGCACTCTGAATGTAGAAGACGAAGAACTATGGTAATGTGTCTCCAAGTGGGAGATTGTTGAGGTGTAGAGCCAGCACACAAGGATTGCCAGCCAGTGGTGGTCGGGCACCTGGACGGTCTGTGACCAAGCGCCCGATATTCATGTATGGGAGACATAAGTCTCTAGACTGTTTAACAAACAGTTGGGCGCCCGATGGTCAGTGGACCGGGCACCCGGTGCCTAGGGCAGGCACCCGATCAAGCCTGACCAAGCGCCCGATATTCGGGTGTTTCTCTCATTAAGTCATTGGTTGTATTTTTGTATTGGGCGGGCGCCCGACCGTGCGTGATCTATTTCACAGGGTTCCTTAATTGAGTCTAATTTCCGTGTTATGCTATAAATATGAGTGTAATCTAGGATTAGTGTATGCAATTGGGTTTTCTATACGTCCTAGGTCAGAAAGAGAGAAGGGGTTAGCAAAAAGGGTCATCTTTGTGCATTGGAGCATCGAAGAAGGTGAGTATTATGCTTGTAACTTCGTTTTTTCATAGTGGAGTTTTGCACCGTGGTTTTTTACCATTGTTGGGGTTTTTCCACGTAAATTCTGTCTTGTGGATTGTTGGTTTGTTTCAATTCCACTTCTAGTTGTTATTTCTTCCTGTTTATCATTTGTGGGTGAGACTAGAGATTGGATCTCGATTCACTGGCATTATTGGCATGCTACGCAACATAACCTTGTTGCACTTTTCAATTCTTTACATAGGTCAACTTATTCAAAATGGGTATGTTACCCACGTGGATAAGGATGCACAGTCGCGGTGACCTCCGACGCCAACATGATGCCCATCCCCGGAGGGAGGAGCTTGCTCAACGAACCCAGAGCCATAGGCGAAGCGAAGTGATGAGCTAAGAGAGTAACCGCAAAGGTTTTAAATGAATTGAATGTATTAATGATTTATATATCGGTAGCATGCATGACACTCTTGAGATACCAAAAGATACCGATATTGCATGGAAAATATCTAATGTATTTGCGAAATATTGAAAAATTAATCAATTTTTTTATGAAATTTTGGAGAATGTTAAAAGACATTAATACACACTTAGAATTAAAAAGACCACAAAATACATAATACACACCCCACTGTTAGTACACACACCCACACTATTAGTCACACTTCAATGTTAGCCACACCCCACGTTGGGAATCAATACCAAGACCTCGGTGTTGAAATGAGGTTGTGCATTTGGTAAAACTTAATTCCACGACTTATCACTGAAAAATTCTATTTTCAATGATTTTAGTAATTCAGACCGTTTGGTAACTAAAAAAATTTAAGTGCTTAATTGGAAAAATCACTTAAATTAAGTGAATTATTTTCAGCCATGCCAACTTGACTTAGAGCTTATAGCTGAATGCGGTAAGTGGTCTCTCCTTAAATTTTTAGATAAAAATTGACAAAAGTATCCCTATTAACATTTAAAAATACCAAAATTACCCTTCTTTGTTTACTTTTCTATCCATGACACCATCCCACGCAAGTACTTGAAGTCACCAAATTCTATAAGCCCTAGCATAATGTATGTATTATATCTACATAGTCTATCCATTTGGAGAGATCATTTTAAGGCATGAGCTCAAAAATGAGACAGGTCCAAACCTCAAGTAGACCACACCATTGAAAGCAGTGGGGACAATGATGCCCACCATCGAAACCTTCCTAGGGCCCACCATTATATTTATTTACCATCAACTTTATTCATAAGAACAATAAGACCTAGATTAAAGGAAAACACAAATATTAGCTTGATCCAAAACTTTTGTGGCAGCAATAAGTTTTCAATGATAGTTTTAAGATAAATTATCAAACAGATTTTTCAGTTCTTATAAGTACTTAAATTCAGCACTTTAAATTCTCAATACTTAAATTAATTTTTCGGTTTACCAAACAGCATCTCAGTATAACAATCACCAATACTTTTACCATTCATAAAACTTGTTAGCACATTAATTTAATTAGTAGTACTATATTTGTCCTATAAAGTATGGTATATTTATTTAAAAAATATATTATAAATTATTTTTTACAATTTTTAAAAATAAAAAATTAAATTTATTTTCAAAATAAATAAATGGGTGTGATTGATATTAAAATCAACATATATGCATCAATATACAAATACGACAAATATTGGTTAATCAGTGTAATTATAAAAACTATTTTTCATTTATTTTTTAATTAAATTAATTTTATTTTAAAAATTCAAAAAAAATCGTCAATTTATAAAAGCACTTTTACATAATTTTCTAAACTCTAATTGCAAGTTAAATGGGTAAAATCGAAAAACGTTGAATTTTTTCCAAACTAAAAAAATTATAGATAAAAATTCATGATTGTGTTGGAATTGGTTCCTTAAAAACCAATGTCCACCCTAATTCACTAGCCATGTGGATGTGATAGGGTTCGATTTTAGCCGTTAGTATTGATAATCATGTCCGTTAGGACATATATCATGTGCCTTAGATAAATCTAGTATTACCTTTATCTTATATTTCATAGGTTGTATTAGGAGTACATAGTACATCCTTTGATGCATGAGAACTTTTTTTGTTAGTACACACATCCCACTATTAATTAGTACACACCCACACTGTTTGTCGCCCTGCAATGTTAGCCACCCCTCATGTTGGGAATCGATACCTAGACCTCAATGTTGAAACGAGGTTATCTTCACTCAGTCTACCATTGTCCCAAAAGGTGTGGGTGTTGATACATGAGCACCTAAAATTGGATACAGTGGTCATTAATCGAGGATAGTTGTATTTTATGGATCTTACCACTCTAATGAGTCATGACCAACATAGATGTTTTACACATAGCTCTAAACATCATTCTTTAAGATGCACGATCATCCTGAATGAGTAGGCTGACTTGATCGGAATAAAATGTCTCTAACATTGGGTATCGACTTAGTTCGGTGGTGTCTTTAACCCTTATCCTACATTAGAGTATGAGTACGCCATGAATATAAGATTATGATTTGGTTGTACCTTTAACCCTTACCTGTACATGAGTGCATGTATACCATTGATATATGATCCTGGTTTAGATCTTTGGACACTTACATTGGTGGATCGAAGTTCATATTATAGTTTAAGACCTATTAACTTAGACTATGATCATGTGATCAATGACTGTATAATATGCATCAGTTGATCAATCCTCAAACCTAAGGGCGTGTGAGGGTCTTGGATCTTGATTGGATGACTTTGGCTCACTTTATGAGGCTTTTTCAGAGACCACTAAAACTGAGTGATGCTAAGTATGTCCGTTAGAGTTTATTAATTCTTGCATGGCCAATAAGGGATTCACTAAATTTACATTGATACTTGTTTAGGACTAGATCTGATAAGCTCAATGACTAAAGAAGTGATTTTTCTATTAGGCCCAACACTTCAAAGGTTTTAATCATCTTTGGAAAAGTTTTCAACCATAATAGTTTTATTTTAACCATTAAAATAGTTTTGAGCACTTTATGATAATATGATGGCGAGATAAGATAGTCCACTATTTAGTCAACTAAGCTCTAGATCTATAGTGGATGGCCTAGACAATGGAAGGATTAGATCATAGGTATGTATACGTGTGAGGGGGATTAACAAACTTCCTTCACAATAGAATACACCGAAGTTTGGAGGATGTGGAGCACCATACTCCGTACACTCGTAAAAGCCAAACTCCACTTCTCTATATATTGATCTTATTGCAGAAGGAGAATAGAGAGGGGGGGGGGGGGGGGGGGGGGGGGGGGGGGGTGTATACTCGTAAAAGCCAAACTCCACTTCTCTATATATTGATCTTATTGCAGAAGGAGAATAGAGGGGGAGGGGGCACTTAGGCATCCCACCTTAGAGAGAAAAGTGCGAGAGAGAGATACTTCTCCCTTGCTCTACCTCAACATCATTATCCTTCTTCTATTCTCTATGGTCTACTTGTGTAAACGGTTAGCATTAATCTTGGCCCCTACCAGAGGTTGGCATTCTCTCCTTTAATCCCTACTTCTATAATTGATTGGGGAGATACCTCATGGGTTAGAGTATCTGCCAAAGTATGTGCCCTGAAAAACCAATATGAACCCTTATCCATTAGCCATATGAATAAGATAGGGTTGATTTTGTCTATAGATCGTGATGACCATGAGTCTCTCATGGACACCTTGGTGTGCCTTAATCTGTAGTTCCTTAATCTGTAGTTTCACCTTACATGTATATGAATATAGGTTAGTTGAGGAGTGATTCTTTTATAGTACTTAGGAACTAGAGATTGGATACAATGGTCATTGATCAACGATAATTATGGCCAATGGATCTCGGTACCCTATATATGCCATGGCCATCACATGTATGTAGGATGCACTTGTGGACATTTTATCATAATATTATGATCATCCTGAGTGAGGGATTTAACTTAGTTAGCATGGACAATTTTCACCATTGGGATCAGACTTGGAGTCATTATGACTTCTCAATTAACCAACATAAGAGTGTGAGTGTACCATGGATATAGGAGCTAGGGTTAGACCTTCAGGACGCTTATATTTGTTAAATCATGATCGAGTCACTTATCTAGGGGTCCATTGGCATGAATCAGATGATCTTGACTTAATGTGGTATGAAATTTATTTATCATTTGATTGAGGATGTGTAAGCATTATGGACCTGACTGACAGGCTTTGTTTCTTCCTACGAGATTTCCTAGAAGCTATTAAAAGTGGATGTATGTTGTTAATTCATGCACAGCCTAACAATGAACCCACTAAGGTTTACCTAGGAAATGTTTAATGGCTAAATTTATTAGATTGGGGACTCATCAAGTGGTTTTTTCGCTTGGTTCAACACTTAAAATGTATTAATTAATTTTTCAAAGGTTTTTTACTATTGAAATTTTATTTTGACTATTAAAATTATTTTGATCAACGTGATGATTACCTGATGGTCCACTATTTGATCAACATAAGATATAGATCTCTAGTGCATGGATGAGGCGGATCAACGCATTTTCCTCACGATAGATTACAAAATTGTGCATTGGGTAGTAGAGTACTATATTGAGACTCCCCTGAAACCCTAACCTCCTCCTTTTATATATAGATCTTATCCTAAATAAAAGTATTAGAGCATCCTTGGATGTCCCACTACCTTGGGCATGTGAGACAGAGAGTGTAGAGGGACAGAGCATGGAGAGAGGACTCCATTCCTCTCCCTTCCTTCACATTCTTCTTCATTTGTGTGGTCTTCTTTTGTGAATGGTTGGAGCTCACCTTGGCACCTACCAAAGGAGTTGCTTTTGATTGCTTGATCTCTCCGATACTAGAATAAATTGAGGAGAGACCCCCTAGGTTAGAGGGCCATTGTTGGCATCAAATCATTCCACACCACTAATCACATCTATAGGTATATTTTAGATCTTCTGCATTTAGATTTCTTTATAAATCTTATGTATGTGTCATTGAGGAGATCCTAGAAGTTGAGATTTTGTGTTTTTATTTGCAGAAAAAAATAAACTTCATTATGTTCTCCACGAAACTGCATCAAAGTGGTATTAGAGCAGTCACTATCAATTTTTGAAGAAAAAAGATCAGATATTTTGTTGATGCCTTTTCTTGATGAAAAATGTCTAAATGATAGTATTCGGAATGAGAATTGTATTATTTTTTTCGTTTTGTATCAATTGGATTCTTGAATTGAGAGATCCTACCTGTTTAAGTTGTTGTACTCTATGCGTGAGTGGGTGGGTGTGGTGTGTGTTAAAAAAAATAAAAAATAAAACTAGATTCGATTTTTTCATTATGTTTTAGAGGTGTGTGAGTGGATTGTTTTAAGTAGTATTTATCCATGATGCACAATTTTCATAGCCTTGTGAATGATGGTTTGGATTGTGCGGACTGGGCTTTGATGGACAAGGATGATGGTTTTGTCATTTTAATGGTTCTGTCATTTTAATGGTTCTCATCCATCCGATAAGATGGAACATCGTTTGTGGTTGTTTAATTGCCATTTTTAATGGTTCTCATCCATCTAATGAGATGGACCGTTGTTTTTTATTGTTTTAATAAGAGACTAATTATAAGTATACTAGATCTCATGACGGCCATCATGGAAGGCTAAGATTCACTGGAATGATCATGATTATGTGAGATATGAGTTATTGATCCTTGGCCATTCAATTCCATCCAGGGTCATCTAGTTTGAGTGAGAAATAAAGGGATTTTATGGAAGGAGTTTCTAGGCTGCAAAAATGACTATTGTTGATACACCATCCTCTAACGACTCGAGCTTTTAGAGCAAATGGTTACTTGACATGGTATTAGAGCGAAGGGTCATGTGTTCGAATCCTAAGAGCAACAAATATACCTTCGTAATATATTCTCCCAAGGAGGGCAAGCATGGGACAAGATTCACCATCCTCTAACCGCTTGAGTTTTAGAGCAAGTGCTTATATGACTAGTATATTGTATAGGGCCCACGTGGCCTCTTTTTATCAATTTAATAAAATTGGAATTTTGAAAGTTCAAACCCAAATTTGTGTTGAATATACTCTCTCTATTTCATAGGAGGACCTCTTTATGATCTCTTTTATGATCATCATCTCCCTAGTAGATCATGAGCGCAAAGATTTCATTCTTCAATAGATCTAGTGGAGGCCATAATGGTGCAACCGAGAAAGTTTTGTGACTAAAACTTCAAAACATTTAGTATGTAAATTTACAAATTTCATTTTCAGATTTAAACAGGAATCATGTTAATAAGACTTGATGTTAATGAGATGATTTTTTTTTTTCATTAGAATAGGAAAAGACATTGTTGCTCAATGAAAAAAATATGAAGATAAATGGGAGTAGATTTACATTTCTATGGTTTTTTTCCCATGATAGGATGCTTCGTAGTTTCTATATGAAAAATCATGCCCCAAGTAATGCACATGTTAAGATAAAGTGATAAATGTAACAATTTTAAGTACTTAAGATTGATATTTAGAAAAATCATAAAAAGGGCACCTCTTACACCCTATTTGGCACCTTGGATTTGGTGGTAAATGGGTGTATTTCAAGTCCAAATAGTTTCTTTTTTGCATTTGGCAGCCTTGGATTTGGAGGTCAATGGAATTGGAGGTATTTCAAATCTATCTTTTCGATATGTTTTGAAATTTTAGCAAAATGTTAGGATTCCAATGTAATCCAAAGAAAATGAGTTCTTTGCCTCTTTTTTAATAGTAGGAGAGTTGCACATGTAACAAAGGTATCTCTCGGCTACTAATCCACTGGACACATGGTACACTAATGATACCCCAAAACAATCCAATAATCAGCCACAACGCTAAAATCACATCAATAGAATGATCTGAACCATCCAAGCATTGGACATCTAAATGGACAGTAAAAAAAGATACCCCAAAACAATCCAATAATCAGCCACAACACTAAAATCACATCAATATAACGATCTGAATCATTCAAGCATTGGACATCTAAATGGACGGTAAAAAAATGTCAGTGGTCGTTTTTTTGTGATCCTTGCATTTGTGGCCCACCCAAGGCTTAGAATTTCCTCTTCTTCTTCTTTTTTTGCCAAAGTATATATTTTAATGGGATTATTATAATCATTCTATCAAATATCATATACACACACGTGCGCACGCACAAACATATATATATATATATATATATATATATATATATATATATATATATGTGTGTGTGTGTGTGTGTGTGTGTGTGTGTGTGTGTGTGTGTGTGTGTGTGCACTAATTTGGAATATTAAAACCAATTTAGTTAATCAAATCTAAGTCCTATGAATATACCGAAGAGTTCCAGTGTCCTCCAATTACAAGCTTCCAAACGTAAGAATTGGATTACAGTGCATTTCAACCAAACACAAATGATTATTCAGAATCACCTTGATTCTAATGTAATTGTGATTTGGATTCCAATGCATTCTAAATCCAAGCTCCCAAACCGGCCTGCTCTATCTATACTTATCTAGACATAAAGTTTACAATTGAAATGTTAGGATGGTACCTACAACCTACAACGAACAAAGGACTTCATGGTCACATCCAATCATTTGGAGTCCATTGGATATTTAGATTCAGATTATGCTAGTTGCCTCGACAACAAGAAGTCTAATTCAGCTTCCCTTTCCATGATGGCCAAGGAGTTGAATCAAGTAAAAGTGTTAAGAAGGCATAACTTGATTGACCATGCAAGTGGGTTTTTTGGCTTGCCATGAGGTCACATGTTAGGCCATGTGATTATAGAACTTCATCTCAAGACTTCGGATATGGATTCTGTTTCGAGGTTGTCAAGACAATTCAGACAACGACGTGCGGTCAGGGTGAAGTACATAGATAGCCCTTTAAATCCTAGTTATGTGGTTTTGCAGGAAATTTTGTAAGTTTCTATTATCTCCTGAGTTTATACTGAATGTAAAGAAGAAGACACTACAAGAGAAGGATAACTCCTTTTGTAATATAGGTTCTTTGGATTACAACAATTTAAATGTAATACAATGTCCTTCTATCTTTGATTCTTCCTTGTCATATATAGAAAAGATCTTTGTTAGATGATTTACAAGCAGAAATCTCAACTGCAAATCTTGTTCTTGATGACTTTGCATTAGTACCTTGGAAGCTTTCAATCTGGCATAGTATCAATGCTTTGTGTTTTCTCCAATTTTTCTCTTAATTTCGATTTTGAAACAGTTTTATAACTGCCCATTGTAACCACATTGTAACTGCTTGTACGTACATGATCTGTAGTAATTGGAGAAACCACAAAAAATCACTTTGTAACTGTGCAGTTGGGCTTGATCGCGCAGCTGGCATTGTCGAGAAGTTAGAATTTCAATTAGGCAATTGGACCTGCCTACGCAGCTGGCACAGTCACACAGCTGAAGTCTACATAGTTGGGGTCATCCGCGTAGCTAAGTCTCAGCTGTGTAGCGGAGGCCTCAGCTGAGAGGCTGAGGTCCATCTTTTTACTAAGTGATTTTCCACCTAAATCATTTTGTCATCTTTAGGGGTGAATATTTTTTAACATTGTCTTGATCCGATAATGAATATTTATCATCTTTAGAGCATGGATGGCCGTTGTGATTCTTCCTTGAGATGTTCTTTGGATTCTTGATAATCAATCTATGTGTTTTTAACTTGCACAGCTGCGCGAAGCTAGCCTGTGCAACTGGAAGACTAATTTTCGCTTGTGCAGATGGGTTCCAGCTGCACGGTTGGGGTGTCTTAGTTCCTTTGGTTGAAGTTCCATATCTATAATTGGATTGCCTTGAAAATTTATATGATGCTTCCATACATTTAGTTCTTCAATTAGGTGCCTCTTTCAATACAGAGAATCAGACAAGTGAGTCCCATTGGGCCACCCCATTGATGTGTGATTACCGTCTACTCATTTTCTCTCCACTGATTAACTTACAATGTACGGATGTATGTCTTCATATTGTGTGATTTGGCATCAGATTAGCTCCAAATTTCGCAGACACATACATGGGAAACTTCCCATGAGGTCAAGCTCTGTGGGCCCCAACGTGATGTGTGACGAACATCCACCCCCATCAATTAATGCACCCTTCCATGGTGGACCATGTGCCTAAAAATTAGGGCAATCCATGACTTAGGTGGGCCACACTACAGAGAACAATTCAGAGTGAATACCCACCCATTAAAACCTTCATGATCGTTTCTAGGGCTTACTAATATGTGTTTATAGGGCCTACTAAGATGTGGTTGAAACATCTAGCCAATCCATTGTGTGTGTCCCACTTGGATAAGGGTTCACACTAAGTTTCAGCCATATAAAAAACTTAGGTGGACCCTACCAAGTAGTTTTAGATGTCAGGCACAATTTCACATGGTTTCAAATGGTATGGCCCACTTGAGTTCTGGATACGGCTGATTTTTGGGATATCCCAATAACCTAGAGGGGACCGACCAAATGCATGCCGTGGATGTCCATCACACATCACGGTGGGAATCACACACACACACACACACACACACACACACACACACACACACACACCATACTAATTTTTTTACCCCTTAATTAAGTGTTTATGTGAGCAAATGAATGGACCTCAGTTTAAAATATAAGGCATTTCTCAGCAAAAACCGTACAATCACTTGAAAATAGGCACATTACAAATGTATCTGAAAGGGTACTACTGTACTAATACTCAGATGCATGATCACCATTTCAACAGTTGTAAAACAATATAAATATGAAATAAGAACGTGTAGTCTACTTAAGCTGTGCATTAGGTGGGGCACACCATCTGTACCATCTGGATCATCTGAACAGAACAGGCTCGCGAACAGTCGAATGTGTCACATTTACAGAAACAATGGATGGTCTATAAAAACTTAAAACCATCCACATTCAATTTCGAACGTGTTTGGTCTGCCAGAGGGCTGACTAGCCTGACCTTGCTGCCAGATGATCCAAATTGTGGGCCCCACAGCCCCCACCTGATACACAGCTCTGATGCAGCAAGCATCGGATGGCATACCATTATTCTGAGTGGTTCATGTGGGGGTTGAAAACCCTGGAATTGGAAAATCCAATAAAAGGTAGGCCTATGGCTATACTACAATGTGCCTTTCACTAGAAATCACTAAGTAGCAGTAACTCACCCATCACTTACAACCCACACGCACGAAAATACAGACCATCCAAAATGTGGATCCCATTGTAGATGAATCATATAGGCTAAATGTTACACTTATGGAACAGTTTGAATCATGGTTACCACGAAATCGTCTCTCATCGCACCGTTCCCACTACCATTTCCAGCATATACATTTCAAGCTTCTGGCTAACTACTGCTGTAACTGAACTAAAATAAGACATTTCAGCATTCATTTCACTGTCATTTCCCACTCCCATGTGTCATTCTGGTAACTTTGATTACAACCCTCCCTCCAACTGGTCAACCCAATTCCAATACAAATAAGTTGGGGAAGATCACATGATCAGTTTTATCTGCAGATTACAATACATCCACAATGACCACAAGGTTCAGATGGTCAGGATTTGCAAGCATGTGATGCGTTGTCAGAACTTGAGTTGGGCAAAGGTACATTATCATCTAAGCCCAAAAAGAAAGGTGACAAGAAAATGGCCCAAGGCTTTCAGCCATTCGATTTCATCCACCACTGTCATGCAATAATACATACAGTTCAGATCATAAAACATATTGACAGAAATTTGCAGAACTTGGTTGCATAGATTATACCGGCAATGGGCCACTGCTGATCAGAGATGTCCTTGTAACATGTCAAATCCAAAAGGCAGCTTCAGAGATGGCGTATCTTGTGATAAAAGCAGAGCAAGAAACTGCCAAACAATGTCCAAAGAAGCGAATGTGTTGTTGGATTATCAGTAGGAAAGAGCAAGAGAATTGGGAAATGGTTCTTTAGTTCCATCCCATGACTATCAACATTTTGAAGATGTCCCAACATTTTGAGTGACCATATCTCTAAAAACGATATCAGGATTATGCGCCATGGTAGGTCTACTCAAAGAGCAGGATTTCCCCAAATGGTCTGTGCGGCATGATCCAGGCCGTTCAGCATTTGACTCCCACCATCTATGTGGAGGGCCCGAAATCATGCCCCCCCAGTCATCCTATGAGCATCCTTGTATGTTGAATGTGGACCCTTGGTGAAGTCGTTTCTAACATCCGTTTATTCTTCACAAGTGTGGCCTACTAGAGGCCAGACCAGCTGGAATTTCAGTCCACAGTACATACACAGTGCCCACCTGATGAATTGCCAGGATCTCACAAGAGACAATGGCATGTGTTTGAAGAGTAGGATCACTCCTGGGCAGCCAACACATTTCTCTGTGGCACTTATCAATTGAAAATAGTCCTGCTTCCGAAAGCTAGCAATAATTTCTGTGGCCATAATAAAAGCAGCAAGTGCTAAGAAAAAGTTACACAAGCAAGCATGACTGAGATCAAGCACAAGCATTTCCCGTGATTCCAACCTGATCAACCCAGGAGCAATTGCATGAGCAGACATGCTACATGTGCATGAGAAATGGCAAATACAGACGGATAGAAATACCGGCAACCGCACCAGCATCCACAACTACACAACCACAGATATGTCATAAGCAAGTCCAACTGCATACCCATACACATGCCTGTACCTGAGCCATTTCCCATGCTCACATGCCAACCAATCCAAGCACACATGCACAGGCACACAACCCACATGCATATGAAAGCCATGGTTCTAGATGTATGCAGATGCCTGTAGCCATACATACTAACATACACAAGAACACATACTATGCATCTACATGGATGCATGTACCCGGGCATCACCCCTTCATTCAAATGCTTGCCCATCACAGCCCTCTACTTAAAACTATGGTGTTTCCCTCAACTTCTTATAAATGATAAGCTTTGCCTTCCTTATGATAAGGTGTATAAATATTATGAAGGTGTTAAGCCCACACCTGTATGGAGCCATGCCCATCCATGCACAAGCACACATGCCAATATGATGCATGTGCAAAAGACCCACGCTTTCCGATGGTGTGCCACACAGTTCAGAGTTTCTGGCCTAAAATGGGCTGTTTCACTGCTCACATGGGCCACAGTGCACAAAACAAATGGATGGCTAGAAAAATTAGTCCAACCCTGTGGCTCTTTTGTGAACAGGTGGATCCGGGCGAAATGGCCTAATTTGAACCAAGAAGATCCAAACAGCGTGGTACATCCAATGGAATGCCTGTACCTTGCATGCATGAAATACTGATATTGGCATGTGTACTTGCATGTTGATGGACCCACAGAGCTCCGCATGCTTGTAGGCTTGACCATCATATTATAATATTACATCACGGGATTAAGGGTAGTCTTAGATGTTTTCCTAACCTCAAGTAATTCTGTTTCTGCCAAGAGTACAAAGGTCAGTTTCTATATGAGTGAAATAGGCAATGTAGACTTCTTCTTCCTTCATTCTATTCTAAATTTCTAATAAAATCATCATTACCAATTCAAAAAAAAAAAAAAAAAATTAAATACTTTTTTTTAACTCTTTCATTCTTTGTAGGAAGGTCAGATTCTTTTGTATACCAGTGCACCTGAGGGGTGAAATGGCCTAATTTTAGGCCAGAAGATCTAAACAGGGTAGCACATTTAATGGGCTGTTCATATCTTCTACATTGATATCGGCATGGGTCTTGCATTTGGATGGATAGGGATCCAGATGCATGCAGGCTCTCAAGCCTCTTGTACTAAATGTTGCATTAGGGGATTAACAGCCGTCTTCCTGATTGTTTCTTAGATCATTTCCTAGAGAGAATATAGGGGAAAAACAAAAAACAAAATCCCTAACAAGAAGTAATTGTGTATAACTCCCAAGGGTTGGAAACCTCAGTTTCTATATGTGAAATACGGAACAACAAATTCTTTTTTCTTCATTCTTGCATTCTATGTGCGGGTACTTGAGTCATCAAACATGTATTAACATAACCTAGGCATTTCAATAAAGCCTTAGGTTTGTTCTGTCATTTGTCATTTTCATATGTCATTTATTCCCAATATTGGATTATGCACATCCGAGCAAATCAGAAGTTCCTGCACTGGTGTTTTACTGGTTTCTGTGTGTGATCTCTTAATTGCACTTCAAACCTGGTGTTTAATCAATGAACAATCACATCAAAATAGACAGGTTGGAAAGGCTTCAGATTAGACCTATTTGCATGCCCCATATTTCCTTCGAGATGTAACTAACCGGTATTTTATTGGTGATAAATGTCTTAAAATCAACAGATTCTTGCAGAAATTGATGCATCTAGACTTATTAGCATCAATTTGATGATGGAATTATGTCGTGTGTCCATTATTGTGTTAGTGCATTAAAGCTAATCCCATCAACTGTTTCTTATTTCCTGAGCAAAAGGCAAATCAGCAATTGCAACCCATCCCAAGGGAAAGGCCAACTAGTTCTCTTAGCTTGATGTATATCACCCTGCAAGGGTCTTAGAAAAATATAATAAGGGTACGGAGAACTTTCACAACCTCTTTCAAGCAAACCCTTGGTTCTCTCTTTCATCTCATTTTTCTTATTCATAGTAAATTTTACCATAACAATTAAGGGGAAAAGTGCAATTTGAAACTTGCTAGACAGACTGAGGATGTTACCCTTTCATTCACTTGGTATTTGATTTTGAGGTTGTGCAAAAAAGTGTTTGGCATTGTGTGCCACTTCTGCTTCCACTATTGCTTCCAGCATGATATCCGAGCCTTTTGCATCATCTGCAAATTCATTTTCTTTAGAGATACATAAAATGATACAAGATGAAGGTGCATGTAACTGGTGAATTGGAAAACGCATGCACGTATGCACTTTTTATCTTTTATAATGAAGAACCATAACATTTATTGAAAAAAAAAAAAAAAAGTAATGACCCAATAAAAGATGAAGACCAGTGCAACCTCTTTGTTGCAAGAACAAGAGTGGATGGATTAGCAACCCTCATAATTAAAGAAAATGAAATGTTCATGATGACCACAAAAATCCTTAATTTCATGAAAGATGAACCCCAACTTACAAGGTTGCAAAATTTCTATGAACACCAATTCAAAACATTCAAAGAAGATCCCTCCACAATTGACGGGCTTGGGAAAGAGTTGGAGAATATTCAGAGCCCTTCTAGGATTGCCTCAGCTTTAGTTTTCACATGGTTGCCACACCAAACCGGAAAACCAAGAAAATTTAACCTCCAACCACCCGACTCGACTTATATATATATATATATATATATATATATATATATATATATATATATATATATATATATATATATATATAACCATCAGGCTAGTGGATTTTCTTGGGACGCTTGAAAGAATTAGCACTTTCCAATTGGAAGAGAAGTCCGAGGTTGCCAGTCCATGGAACTCATCATGAGCTAGGGCCCACCCAATGATAGAGCTTTGATTTTCATGATGATCCTCATCATAAAAAGTACAACCATTCTATCGTTCCAAATGCCCCATAAAATGCACTTGGGAGCATTTGCCAAAGAAATTTCCCTCCTCCCAAAGGTTCACTTCCCAACAATGCATCCTCCCAAAAACTCACTCTCACACCCTCTTTGAAGGTGATCCTCCCATTAAAAGAATCATCTCCTTCCTTGGCCATGTTCTTCCACACCCCAGTTCCCCATGGGTTCGTCTCTCATCCCCCAGACACCAACCCATCTCACTTTCATGGTATCCATAGTGCCTAATTTTTACAACCAAAACACCACTACCTCTCATAGAGGTGGTGGACCCATTTTCTATCACTGATCTTCCCATTGCCAACCCGCCTTCATTCCGTCAAACGACCAGTTGCTCTAAAAGCTCAAGCCACTAGAGGATGGTGTATCAATGTATATCAAGGGACTCTAACACCCCCCCTCACGTGCGGGGTGGAACTCCGCATGGGAAGATACTGGGCAAGGGTGGAGGGACACACAACTCACACCATAAACGGCCCCCCATGGGAGAATATATTACCGGTGGCATATTTGCTACTTCCTGGATTCGAACATAGGATCTTCCGCTCTGATACCATGTCAAACAACCACTTGATCTAAAAGCTCGAGCCGTTAGAGGATGGCGTATCAATGTAAACAAATATGCCACTGGAATATATTCTCCTACGAGGGGCTGTTTATGGTGTGAGTTGTGAGAGTCCCTCCACCTGGGTGTGAGTTGTCTCTCCACCCTTGCCCAGTATGTTCCCGTGCGGAGTTCCACCCCGCACATGCGGGGGAGTGTTGGAGTGTTAAAGTCCCTTGATAGACATTGATACACCATCCTCTAATAGCTCGAGCTTTTAGACCAAGTGGTTGTTTGACATTGTATCAGAGCGGAAGGTCAAGTGTTTAAATCCCGGAAGTAGCAAATATGCCACAGGAATATATTCTCCCACACTTGTGTCTTTGAACATCTCCTGTTTTAACAAATGACACTAAAGACTTTCTCCCACCCTTCCATGAAAAGTTTCTTAGGATTTTTTTTTTTTCCTTGGATTTTTACCACCTGGCATGGGATCTTGAAAAATTTTAGTAATGGACAGCAAGATTGCACAAGAAGATTTTATAAGAGTGGCATGCCCTCCAAAGAATAGAAAACTAGGTTTCCATAAAACCAATCTTTTTCCAAAATTTTCAACCACAAAATCACCAAAAGAATGCTGTCTCAGGAGGATATCTGTGATTGTTTCGTTTCATATTTCAAATCAGCATTTTCTGAAGAATTCAAATTGAGACTGCTATTAGATAACATTCAGTTCAGAAGAATTCATGTAGTCCAGGCGCACCTGCTAGATATGATCTTCCATATCATATCATAGCGCTGTCCCATCCTTTTTTTTTTTTTCACACACACCTACACCACACACACACACACACACCCCCCCCCCCCACCCCCCACATGGGCATTCGATCCCATGATCTCAGTGTTGAAACAGAGTCTATCTACCACTGAGCCATGGAGCCGGACCCTAGCGTTGTCCCATCTATTTGGGATCTGCTTGATCCATTCATAATTTACAAAATTTTATCCTTAATGCATCTTTTTATCCATGATGATAGACTCATGCATGTGTTGCAAATTGCCATATATCCAACAGCACAAGCAACTGGGCAAACAAGGAATGTGAGGTGGAAATATTAGATTAGTGACTGAATATGAGAAAAGGCAATTACTGCGGCAATTTGGTAGTAAACCAGTGCTTTCAGCAGACACAGGAAGAACTGGGAAAAGATCATTGAGCTTCTCTACATCTTCACCGCTGTTCAAGGAGGCAGTCTTGAGAGTTGAGGATTCAGCCAATCTTGCATATGCCACTGCCTGGCTATGCAGACTAGCTGAACTTACACTAGGTACATTTCGATCCTGGAGATGCATACATGCAAAATAAAATAAATTTTAGTATGCAAGGGGCTTTACAGAAAAAATAGAATTGTATTTCCACCCCTTAAGGTTAATAGGCCCCCAATGGAGCACGCACAGGAAGAACTTAAAATGACCAAATTACCCCTGTTAACATGGTATCAATTTAAGAGTGTAAAAACAAAATTACCATGAAAAGAAATATGTTTTATAAATATAAAAGGCCAAGCCAAACCTTAGAGATGATATCTGTTGCCCGCTGCTCTTCATCAAGTTTCGCAGTGATATTTTTTCCTGTTAAAGAAAATCAGTTTAGAAATGAAATCCACATGTGTAGGTAGAAAACACTGGAAGGAAAGTGGAATACTTGCAATCTGAGAAATGGATAGTTCAGTCACATGAGAATTCAGGCGTGGCGAGGTTGACCATACCATTTGTAGACAATGCATGATCTGTACCATCCATTAACCTCTGTGTCAATGGCCCAGGATTCATGATTGATAGGCTTCGGACTTCATAGCGAATTGCATCTAATTGTGCAATAGTGTCCCGAAGTTCTTTATGGACCTAAAACGTAAAGAAGAATATGATATCACTTTGTTATGCTTCCAAGGATGAAAATGTGAAGAAATAGAGTCAACAACTTTGCATAAGCATACTCAGGCCTCTAGCAGTCACTCCCATACATGGCACACCATTCGCCTACGAATTAATCATTTTTTTCTATTAGTCCCACATGTAATTTTAAATTATTAAAACAAACTTTAAACTACAATCTTGTACGCAACAACTCACATGGCACATCATCTTCCTCGACTCTCCCATGGCCTCGCATCCAAACATGCTCATCGCATGCTCAAGAGTCATTTCTCACCGGTTGCGTGCACCCATTGATGCACTTTCGGGGCTTTAGCCTTGATGGTGTCTTTCATGTACCACATGGCCTTGTGCATGGAACCCATCGATGGATATGCCTCGTTATCTACCATCCTTAGCACTCCATATATGGCCTCCAAAATACCCACCACACCAAGCACACGGTCTTAAAAAAAGAGCTACTCACAATAAGCTCCTAATTGTTGACGTTGGTCTTTTGCCGCTCTTATACCAATGCGAAGACTCTCCAAAACTAAAAAGAGCTACTCTCTCTCTCTCTCTCTCTCTCTCTCTCTCTCTCTCTCTCTCATGCAACACACCCACCCTATTAGCTGTGCAACACACCCACACAGTTAGTCACACGATGCACCCACCCACCAATGGGGTTAGTGTGTCTCCTTAGCATTTCAAACCTGAGACCTGCTGTTGAAACGCCTAGGCATATTCCAGCTGGGCTAGCAGGGGAGACACTAGGAGGCTCTCTAAGGCGATGAAATTAGTTGCAAACCATGTCATCCTATGGCGCAGGATATCACCACCACACCTCTCATGCTCAACTAATAGTCATGTGTGATTGTATAAGAAATTTGTAATTGCATAGGCATCAACAATTACACTCTTGACTGCAAGCCTATTCCCTATCACTTCAAGCATTAAAACAATGCAATGGGCTGCACACGAGGTCCGGTGTAAGTCACACTTCTTCATCAACTCTTCCCCACCTTCATGCACCCACTGTCCATGATGAACTACACCACATTCTTCCTTCCCACCGCCTTCATCAACCCATGGATGTAATTTGCACTATTAATCTCATTCGACGCATCAATTGACTTTAGGAATATGATCCTCCCCCTACAATAGACCATAAAATTTATAATGAACTTCTTTAGCCCCGTTCATCCATGATACATCAGCATGATCCCATATGTTTCCCATGACAACCTCAACACTAGATACAGCAACACATCGCAACAACCTTCTCATCTAGGTGGCGCCCCATAATATTATGTGGTCTAAGTGACATCACACCCTCGCCCCCATGCTACACTGCAGTTCAGTGATCATATTCTTTACGTATGAGCTTGTTGCTACCTTGGCTAGCACGTGATCATAAATGAAAAACTTAGCCACAAACACCCCCCCCCCCCCAATTCACTAGTAAACACTGACGTGTGGTCAATTGAATTTATATATATATATATATATATATATATATATATATATATATATATATATATATATATATATATATTTATTTATTTTAATCAAATATTAGTTTTTTAATCCAAATGTTCCGTCAACTTGTAGATTAGCCTCCAACCACTTTAATGTAATTTTTCAACACTCTAATTATAAGTGAAATGGGGGAAATTTTGGATTTCCCCCATTTTTCTTGAGTACACAAATCGAAGGTTAAAATCCATAATTAAGCGTACAAAATCATGGATTATGATCGTTATTATACTAATTCCAAGTGATTTAAAGAAGAAAATACTGTTTAAATTTGCAAAAACTCACTGATTTCATTTTCGGCCACCCGCCCTTTGATCTCGATTTACACAACCAAATCTCATTTTCTCTCCGAACAATCGAAATCAACTTAAGAGGGTAATCAAAGAAAAAAAAAATTGAGAATAAAGGGATTTTTGAAAAAAAAAATGCAAATGGGGCTAACACTACTAGGTATCATCAAAAGTATCGACAACTTTGACAATACAAAGAAGTTTTAAACTACAATATTGATACATTGCAATCATTGTTCAAAGTATATCCAATATTACAATAATATCCCCAATATTAACCATATCTCCAGCTTGACAATATCGATAACACTGGTAGCGGTATCAATAACATTAGTAGTATTAAACATTCCAGGTATTGGCAATATATAGCTAATGTATCGATATCAGCAATATATCGCCAAGATATTGACTGTGTAAATTCCATGTGTCACTTGTATTGACAATGTTTTCAATTGTGTAAATTCCATGTGTCACTTGTATCACCAATATATCGTTATCGTGAATGTATTGCCAATATTTTCGACTGTGTAAATTTCAGGTGTCGCTTGTATTGCCAGTGTATCTCTAATGTATCAATATCACCAAAAATTTGTTTATTAAAAAATATTTGGATGGATGGATGGGATAGTTGGATGGATAGATGGGATGGATGGATGTTTGGATGATTGGATAGGATGGACGGATGGCTGGATAGTTAGCTGGATGGATGGATGGGATGTTTGGATGGATGGATGGATTGATGGTTGGATGGTTGGATCACCATGCATGTATATTGTGTTTATATGCTTATTTATGCATGAATGTATAATGTATGAATGCATTATGCATGTTTGTTTGCTTGTTAATTGGTTTAATGAGATTTAAGTAATTGTTGTGTTACTATTGAACTGATTTTTTACAACAACACATACTTTTAAGCCCCATTCAATGGAAAGTTATTATATATGCATTTTCTTAAGGGATTGGTTGCTTGTTGCTAAGCCAGCCTAGGCTGTCTTTTACTCTTTTTTCTGTTTGTTTTGGTTTCTCTTCTCGGTTTGTGAGCTTTTGAATAAAATTATCATCATTCAAAACACACACACACACACACACACACACACACACACACACACATATATGCATTCTTTTTGCAATTTTTTAACTCATAAATATGCAAATATGTTTATTTTAACATCTCCTAAAGTTTCACTGAAAATTTTCATCATTTTCCCCATGTTTCCCAATGTTTCCACGCATTTTTGAAAATCAACAATATTATCGGCAATATCGATAATGTTTCCCTATCCCCGATCAACGAAACTTGTAGCGATACCGATACTTCGAACAATGATTGCAATATTGGGAATTTCTCACGTGGGTTTTGTGTCACCCACATGCAATACCAATAGTATCAGCCGATACTATCAATACTTAAATCACTGTGCAAAGTACCATATGGTCTCCTCTCTTATATTAACAAGAGGACTCTAATTAATAGTTGCCAAAAAGAGTTTTAATCATAATACTAGCACAACATTTTAACCTCTCTCTCTCTCTCTCTCTCTCTCTCTCTCTCTCTCTCTCTCTCTCTCTCTCTCTCTCTCACACACACACACACACACACACAAACCTCCCTCTTCTTCTCAAATCTACACAACTTAGTTAAATTTGGACTGGCATGACCATCCAGCAATCAAGAGGTCACATTTTAGACACTAACCCATTTTTTGAGATGTGAGACTTGAGTAACTCTATTAAAAAGGCCATTGTGGTGATGCTTAATGCAAATCCATGCAAAGCCAATATGTTGGTCCCATAAATCCTCAACAACTAATTTGTTATATTTTAACCCCAACCTTCTCAACAAATGGTAACAAAAATGATTTTCCAAGCCATTCTTCTAAACTTGTAAGGGTCTATAAAATTATTTTTGTCCTCCTTTCATTCATTCTCTCTTTTTTTTCTTTTCTTTCTTTAGGTTTTTTATTTTTTATGGACGATTGATCGCTGTAAGGAAAAGAAAAAAAAAAATTTGATGGCTAAACTATGGTGATAGTTCACCACCATTTTAATCGTGGTGGTGACTCTACACTTTGAAAAAAAAATGGTGGTGACTCGTCCTCAAAGAATGTAGAATACTATAAGACAATTTGAGCCATCAAAATTGTGGGGCCACTATGGATGCACTTAGTCTAAAATAATGACATAAGTATTGATAGTATCAGCAAAATATCAGCCAATATTATCGGTATTGCACGTGGGTGATATGAAATCCACGTGAAGTTCACAAAATTTCCAATATCGCATGATATTTCCTAAAATATTGCATGTAATATTTTGTCAATGTCACAGTTTTAAACTTCTTCGTATGGCTGAAATTGTCGATACTTCTGATGATACCCAACACCATGAGCCCCCTTTGAAAGTTCCTTTTCTCAATTATTTTTCTTTGATAATACCCTCCTAAGTTGATTTCCACCACTCATTTTCAATTGTTTGAAGAGAAAAGGGGATTTGGGTGCAGAAATCGAAATCCGAGAGTGGATGGGCCAAAAATGAAATCAGTGATTTCTTTTGCGAATTTAAGTAGTTTTTTCTTCTTTAAATCACTTGGAACCAATATAATAAAGATCATATGCATGATTTTGCATGATTTTGCATGCTCAATCATAAATTTTGACTTATGATTTGCAAATTTGAGGATAATGGGGGAAATTAGGAAAATATGAAATTTCACCCATTTAGCTTGCAATTAGAGTATAGAAAAATCACATGAGAGTAGTTGGAAGCTAATCTACAAATTGATGGAACTTCTTTAAAATTTTGAAGAAAAATTTTTTTTTTTTTAAATTAAAAAATTACATTGACCATATGTGATGCCTAATATTTACGTATTTAGTACATTGAATGTCAGTATTTATGTATTTAGTACATTAAATGTGCAAACATTCTTTTTGTCTAATGTTGTCTTGAAGGTAGAAAATGTCTGTAAAAGGGAGGAGGTAGCCCGACATTAGCTGGCAACACGAGACCACCCTTCCCACAACAGATACGAGTCTAAGTGCAAATATTGTGGGCACATGTTGAAGAGTCGTGGGGTGTCTCTTGTGAAGGAACACATAGTAGAAGAAATGGTGGAGATGAGATATGATCATGTTGAGCATGAGAAGAAGTTTAGGGAGGAGTAACTACATCCAGTGAGGAGCCTTGAGTCATTAGAAGAGGACGAGTATGGTGACCCTGACTATAAACATGTCGTTGAGTCATTATTGGAGGAGGGTGAAAGAGATCAGATGAGGTGGTGGGAGGCAACTAAGCGCACTTTTAAGGGGTCTGCCACGGGACGCTAGTAGGGTGGGTAAAGCAGGGGGCAACATAATAGTGGAGATGACAATAGAAAGTGTTTTAAAAAGAAGCAGCAATGGTGAACAAATGAAGGACGTCAGCCTCCAAGCCGTTAGTGGTCACGCCCATATCCAAGGCTGGTGAGCGAAAATTGCCAAAATCCAAGCCATTAGTTCGCGCCCATATGCCAGTTGTCACCATATGTGCACTCTATTCAAGTTTAGACCTGAGAGCACATCTATAAATCCCGCATCAGGGGTCCATCTCAAGGATCGATCTTTCGATTCCCAAAGTTAACTTTAAGAACCCCCTTGGAGTTCCGAACCTTTGCAGGTTAATCGAGAGCTTGAGCCCTTCTGTTTTTAGCCATCTACACCATGCAGCATCACTGCCTTAGTACAGTTAGTGTATTTCCATCTCCATTTGCACTAGGGGAGGATAAAACTTGGTGCAATAGTGTATTTCAACCTTGAGACCTGCACCAAGTATGCATCAGTCTACAACTTGGATTTTGAAAGATCAACATCCAAGGAAATGGTTCGCAAGGAGCTCTTGAGCGCAGCACATGCCTAGCAAACATTTCCTTGGACGTAGGCATTTCACCGTCTTTTCCTCCCGTGGAGATCACAAATGATGGCCACACCCCTACATTCAAGGAATCACCTCTTGTAGTAGTGATTGCAGTCTGCACCCTAGCTTAGCATAGTTCATTGCTACGGTTCAGCCTGCATGTTAATGAAAAGGCTAAGTATCAAGGCCCGGCGCCTGTCCCGATCGCCCCATTACAATGTTCAGGGCTTCTCTTCTCTAAAGTTCAATAGGGATGATTCACAAAGGATGATCTACTTCTCAATAGCTACAAAGCCCACATTAAACTCCTTAGTTTTAATTATTAATGATTTGCTAAATATGCATAGGGCCCCATGCCCATCTGAGGCTCAGTGCCTACAAAATTGGCGCCCTTACGATCAGCGCCCATTATAGGCTCCACACCCACTTATACAATAGTTCTAATGAGCGCCCTTGCTACTATTCAGTGCCCTGTCTCATTTAGCATCCATGATGCTCTAGTGTACATAATTGGTACTATATATCATTTATATCCCCATCAAAATGGCTTGCTTAACTACGTTATGATGCGTGCTCCATGGAAGACACAACGAAGCGCTCTTATGAGTTGAATACGCAATACCAAACATGATTCCCTACTCCCTCATTCCATCTTATACTAATCGTACCAAGGACTCTATATGAGAGAGAGAGAGAGAGAGAGAGAGAGAGAGTTGTACAGTGCTCAAAGCATGCTTCATCTCACTGTGTGAGAGGGCGTGGTCCATGGAGCCTATTCTTCCTGAGATAGTGATTGGGGCACGGAGCCTGAATCCGCTGATGACATAGCCATGCCTTGGTTTCAAGGGCTACGCTTTGTTCTGCATTGCATGCATCATGCATCATCTACATCACATTCATATGCATCTACTTTAATCAACTTCAACTCTATTTTAAATTAGTTATTTTGACGCGCTATTATTGTCTTAGAATCAAAGGTTACTTTATGTAGTATAATTAAGGGCTTGTGATATGTCACGGCTTAAAATGTAATAAGAACCCAAGATAATAGTAAAAGCCTTCCAATTATTTGTTGTTGTTTCTCTTGTGTGGATGTGGCAATGTCTTGTAATTTGTAAATGTCTATGGATGTGAATGTGAATATATATGCAATGTTTATTCCCAATCACAAATCAAACCAAACAGTGTCACATAACGGATGTTCGTCATATGATTATGGACCTCATGGATAAACAACAAGCAACTCCAGTAATTACGGTACACTGTCGTTCGACTATGGATACAGCCAAGAGTATGCGTAAAGCATATCCAATGTATGGCTATGGGAAGAGATGTATTCAAGAGTTTCATATATACTCACCCCGTATCCAACTTCAAATCCACATTAGCCACAGACAGTGGCAATTACACAATACCCACAAATGAGCATACTGTGGAAATACATGTATTTTGGGTGTGTGCATGTGTATGCTTTTATGTACCCAGCGGAGTATTGTAACTTTTCTCTTCTAATGATATATGCGTGTGTGTGTGTGTGCGCGCGCCTTTTAAGGACCTAACACAACACAACCGTTCTTCTTCCTCTCCTCTTCATCTCTCCTTTCTTCTCCACATTTTTTCTTTATTTTTATTTTTCTACTTAGTATCAGAGCGTCGATCCTTGCAGTAGTGGGGCCCACTGCTGACGTCGTCCGTGCGCACGAATGGCGTCCGCAGTGTACGGTCGGCCCCTCTTTTTGGAGTAGATGTTGTAGGTTTGTTAGATCTGGATTTTAGATGGATAATGGAATGTTTTCTGCATAGCTTGGAGTAGTTTTTGTGATGCTGCTGCAGGAAATGAAGAAAAATCGGAAAAGTCCAGATTTCTATATTTCTACTGTAGTGGTTTTTCTGAAGAGTTTTGGAGCAATTCTTCCATATGGGTTAGGTGCGGTTTATCAAGAGCAATCCCCGGATATGAGTGTCACGAAGATTCGCCAAGGTTTGAGCATGCTATGGCGTAGTTCGTGAGAAGCGGATGTATCGGTCCCTTGTTCTTTAGATCCCTTGCTGGGATTTTTCCCTTCTTTTGATGATATGGGGTTGACGTATGAAGTGATATTGCTGGGATTGCAAAGCTGAAATTCTTCTTCCATACCTAGATGTATATTGCGCACACCATGTGTTTGATGAAATGCTTCACCTAACTTCACATGGGGGCTGGTTGCTATTGGTGGATCTTCCCTTCCTTTCTTAGGCTTTTTTTATGGTATGAGTGTCCATCCGCCCTGTTGTTTGTTATGAGTGTGTTGCACGTGATGCACATAAGTCTCCACTACTATTGTGTGTTCTCTCGAGTGTTGCACATGATGCACACTCATTGTTATTGTTTGTGAGAGAATTTGCATGTGGATCACAAGTTATTGACTCGATTGTTGGTGAGCTTTGTTGTGGCCATGTTCTTGAAGAGTAGACCCTACATGAAGGAAGTCTAAGATTTGATTAGTGCCTTGCCATGTTGTACTTAACAGAGAGCAATGTTTCATGCTCATTTTATTGTATGTATTCCAAGCTGAAGCATGATCAATATACATGCTTCAGCTTGAGGGGGAGTGTGGAAATATAAGTATTTTGGGTGTGTGTGCGTGTATATGCTTTTATGTACCCAGCGGTGTATTGTAACTTTTCCCTTCCAATGATATGTGTGTGTGTGTATGTGTCTTTTAAGACCTAACACAACACAGCCGTTCCTCTCCCTCTCTTCACTTCCTCTCTCCTTTATTCTCCACATTTTTTCTTTATTTTTATTTTTCTACTCATACTAATCCAATTTGATGAGGATGAACATCAGTGATATGCATGGTATGCCAAAATAGTTACGTAACAGCCATGTAACAGTAACGATGGTAAATGTTACGCGTTCGGGGCCAAAACAGTTGTTACAGAAAAAATGACCCATAACGGTCGAAAAATAGGTTTTGTTTTTTTTGTAGGAAAGGCCGTTACGGCTCCTAACGGGTACATTACTCACTTCATCTCTAAGACACTAGTGGCAACAAAGTACAGTGATGGATTGAAGTGTTTTTATGCTTTGAGTTTATTTGTCATATACTAACGCTATTCTACAATGTTAAACCTTAACAGATCACTCATGTTTCTAAATCCTTCATTGCCCAACTTACATCACTCTGATGGCATCCCAAAGAGCTTTTTGCTTCTTCCTACCCTGGGGAGGCTTTGTAGCCTTCCTACCTGAGGAATATAACACTAACGAAATAGATGTCCCTCCTATTGTGGTACCCCGCTCATCGCCAAAGCAACACAGGGATCCTTGGCCAAGGGACAAATTATACGCTCCACTATGTTGAAGCCCAATTCACCTAAGGCAATTGATGTTTCACAAAGTGCTCGTCTCTACACAACCCTCATTCATTGTGCACGTCGGGGTCATTTCAATTACACCTTCCTTTATGAATAACTCTCAAAGAGGGGACCAAAAGACTACTTTTGTCATGTTAGCACAATATATAGTTGCCCATCACACCACTATGAGCAGCCAAATATCGCAACAACAACAATCCATGCAATATCCTTTAGCCGGCAATATTTCTTAGAGCAAACTCGAGGTCACGACACCGTCATTCTAGCAACGGTTGGCAAAGCAACCTTACCTAGAAGCATCTCTCATCGCAGAAAAACTTCCCACACCACCCTTGGGAAAATCCTCTACCTCATCTCCCCAAGGTCCAATTTCCTCAAGACGGTTACATATATTTGGGTCAAAGTGTGTTTCTTCATCAGCCTTGCGCTATGGTCCAATTCCTTGTGCTATTTAGGATCCCTTTCCTTGTTAAAGAAAGAGATAAAACCCAATTTCCACAAGCCCGGCCTCACCTAAGAAGCCAACTTGATGTTGTTATTTGAATCCCCTTCCATGATCCATAAACCAACATCTAAGGCAAGTTGTTACACAACCCTACTCATGAGGCCAAAATTTCAGCCTCGTTGGATTGCACAATGCCACAGGAACTAAAAATTGTCATCAAGGACCTCACCCTTCTCATCTCAAATCAAACCTCCCACATGAAAGGACCTTGGGTCTCTCCTTCCTGCTTTAGAAGTACCCCAAACTCTAGTCTAACCGTTGCTTGGCGATAACAATAGACAAAATCCTCAACTACATCAAAGATCATCACATTCATTGCTTTCCATAAACTCCACATAATAACACATGTCATCATCTTGCACAAAACGATTCCATTAACTGGAAACGGCCTTCCAAACCACCCATACCCATCAATGAGATCTCTCAGTGACCTGTTTAGCACCCACTCAATGGCCAAAAAACTCAAAGAAGTGGCTCCCCACCTCCCTCACCATGTGATAGTGAATGAATAAGCAATCAAGTATTTCTTTGTCAGCATAGAAGCAAATGCTAGGGAAGGAAAAGTTTATTTTTCATAAACTATCCACAGTCAAAATCTTACTAGCCATCAATGTCTAGGCAAATGCCTCCACTCTAGGATGAATATGATTTTGCCACACACAATGGGGGACCATGTTTCTTGGACACAAAGGCAACTGAAGAACAGTTTAGATGAAATGCATCCATTTAATGTCCATCTCCAAATTTTAAGATCCAACTATAATTATCAAACCTTCAAAGCTCGTAACCTCATTGTCCTTTAATTGCAGCAGAATACATTGTTCCACACAACAATAGTTTGAATTATTTCATAGAAGTTCCTGACAAACCCCTCTACATAAAAAGTCTGAATAAAGAAGGATAAGATATCGCAAGAGGCAGAGGGTCATTCCCTACCCAACCATTCTTCCAACACATCAGTTGGAGTAGTCTCCTACTCTTGGAGTAGTCTCCTACTCCAACTAGGAATTTCATACCCTTCTTTATAAAATTGACAGCCCTTCGAATATCTATCATGTATGCAACTGTAATCTTCTAACCATAAATGTATTAGCCAAAGACACAACAGGAAGATACGAAAAGGGGAGCCACCCGTGTAACCGACATTACAAGCAACCCTCTCTTCACCCCAAGGCCACCTCGAGCAGCGCCACTAAGATCAAAGCAAAAATTCACCTGCACACTACAATGACAAGAGAACTTGACAACACAAAAGTAGGTAGTCAACCGTGGGGTTAGGGTCAGGTCCTAGAGTACCCCCACCCAGGCCGATTGGATTCAGATCTTGTCAGGTCTAGGCCCCCTTGAGTCCAGGCCTCCTTTATGTCGAGGTCAGGTCCTGGTCACGTAAGGGCATTTGCATGGTTGGGCCAACCCAATGGATGGATTAGATTGTCCACACATGTGCCACTTTGACATGTGCATGGTTGTCTAAATTGGATCTCTTATATGTGTGTGGCATAGCAGACCTCGTTCTGTTGCTAGAAGAATTAGTATATATTTAATAAGCGTGTGTGTGTAATATTAATATTAACTAGAGCGCACCCAACCCAATTTTAACTGAGTCCAAAATGGTGGACTCGATCTGAACCCAACTGGACCAAATTAACCAGGTCCAAAATGGACCTGAATCCGACCCAGCATCTAGAGGGGTCAGAAATTTTTGGATTCTGGCTTGTTTAAATTCAATTGGATCCATCAGCCACCCACTGGTCCAGGTACCCATTGACAACCCTACACAGAATCTAGGAAACAGTACCCGAGATCTAACATCTACATCTGATTAAACCAAGAAATTATCTAGTGATTGAAGAATTCCAACCTGAAAACTTCATGGAACTCTGGTCAACCATAATAGCTATAATTTTCCTTCTGATAGATTTGATAGAGGATGCCTTTGAAAAATCCTCCCATCTCTTTCTTTCCACACATTCAACATTAAGCTAACTTCACAAAACATTTCCATTAGACCCACCTGCCCACCTGTCGATAAGGTCTTCAGCTGACATTGGCATCACCCAAGCCACTCCAAAAATGTTGAGAAAACGGTCGAACAACTCCTTAACTAGGGAATGGAACAATTTAGAAACAAATGAGCCATAGATTCCTCATCCTCCCAACAATTAAAACATATTATTGTCATGGTGAAATTCCTTTTTCAGGTTATTTCGTGTCCGGATTCTATGGGTTGTATCTGTCCAAGCAAAAAGGTTACACACTAGGTGGGAAGAAATTGCATCACACTTTAGATCGCGAGGGTTAATACCACCGCTTCTAACACATTGATGATAGAACCATTTCAAGGAGAAATGGTTGTTGTATTTGATCTTCATACTTTCCAATCTGGGCTACTTAGATCCACCTGAGTCCCATTCAGCATCCCCAGGACACCAGCAAAACTCTCAAGCTAACAATTTCATCGTCATTGACATTTCTAGGAGAAGTGGCATTTTGCACCACTTTACCACCAATTATTTCATAGAACTCATTTAGCAGATCTCCTTTTCCAACTAGATACATCACATGAAGCTGGAAACAATAACGTCGGCACTCCTCCCTAACCCATGCATCTTCCCCAAACTGCACCCTATTCACATTCCCACCTTGCAGCGGACTCCCATACTCATAACGTCCCAACATTGCTTTCTAACTTTGTACTATCCTCTAGATGTCCAACCCAAATCTACTTGCAGCATTACGCACCACGTACTCACCTCCTCTTGTCGCCACCCCTGGGAACCAACCCCTTTCAAAATTGACATATTTACTTCTAATAATACTTACTGTCAATGAATACCAAAACCTAGGGGTACTTGATGAGCCCAGCGAGATTTTCACAGGTCCCAGTCTAATTTTTCAGACCCATTTATATATTTTAGTCGAACATCATGAAAATCACATTCACCACAAATAATTCATAATCAAAATATACGTGATTACAATAAATAAATAAATAACTATGAAGTAGCAATATGCACGTTGTCCCAACTTAATATATGACAGGGGACTATCAGATGATCAATTCAAAAATCACATTCACATACATAAGGTCCATGTTCAGTTCGACGAAACATGTTCAGATCTTCATCTTTTGATCTCTAAAATAGGTGAGTTGGGCTCAAACCCAAGAACTCAATGGTGAAACGTGCACATCGGCCATTTAGCTACAGGCTTGAACCCTTCTAACATGCTTCTATGCTTTGAGACGAAGAAAATAGGCGAAAAGGTGGAGAAATTTTGAAGAAAAGATCACAAAAGGGGGTATTTATGCCTTAATAGCCAATAAAGCCATTCAATTTTTAATATGGCCAGTTTACCCCCTATCCCATATTGGTTGTGATGAATATGTACACAATATGACTGTATAACCATGGCCCATTTGATTCCACCAATTGGATGGCTGGAGTTGCTCAGTTAGTGTGATTTTCAAGTTACGCTCAATCACAATAGAAGCATTAGATAGGATGGATTGCCATACATGTTAGCGTGAGTTCAATGGGTGAGTCGCCACCAATTTAAAAATGGTGGTGAACCATCACCTTGTACTTGCCATAGTTCATAGCTTCATCCCCCATTTTTGGGAGACATGTTTACCTGGGTGAAGACAAGATTGGAGCTGAAATGAAATACCTGGCTAGCTTGAGACTGCTGTAGAACGTTATCAAACTGCCCCCGTGCCATCTGAACATACCCAATCGCTCTCCCAGCTAACCTCCCTGCCGTTCTAGCTATGATTGGTAGATCCTTAGGTCCTGAAAAAAAATAATAATAATAATAATCCCACTTAGAAAGATCCATATAAACAGCGGTCTTGGAGAGTAGCTGATTGCTATCTCAGCGGTCTCACTACCTCTTTTTTGTTGTTGTTTTCTTGCTCTTTTTTAATATTAATCATTGTTATCTTTCAAAAAAAAAAGATCCATATAAACCGAAATTTCATTTCCCTTCCCGTTGGGAATCTGAAAAAGAAGTATAAACATACCCACAACCCAAAAACAACTGAAAACTATAAAAGGAAGATACCAAATCATCTTAAAAAATCACAAATCAAAATGCATCTAACATGTCTAAATGGAACAGAAAATAAAAGATACATAAATAAAAACCGAAAATACCAAAACTGAACTCAACTCATACTTTTAAAAATGAGAAGATCGTGTCCTCTGAAAATTTTCAAATCGAAGTTTATCAAATAATTTTCTACAAAAAAACGAAAGAAAGAAAGAAAACACGAAGTCAACAGTAGTCTACAAATTTAAAGAACAAATCCTCGAGGGGAAAAAAAAGTATAAAAAAATGCATAAAACTGTCTACAGAAAACTCATCCCAAGATCCTGTAGTATCTGATTAGAAACATAAAGGAACCTAAAATGGATAAACAAGAATCCCATACCTCGTCGAGAATCCCAACACTACGGTACTACACCATGACCACATGATCGTGTATCTCATGCAGTGTGAGAACACATGCAACCAACACCACTCACATTCAAATCAATAACATCTAGATGCAAACCTCTCCAATAAAGCACATATGCTGCTCATAAAAGAAATTTATTGCTTGTTCTTCAAGTACATCCCTTTCCACCATTATATAGACTTAAAACTAATCAAATTTAGCTTGTACGAAAGTAATTCATCTTTAATTCAATTTTAAAACTAATCAAATTTACCTTGTACGAAGCTAATTCATCTTTAATTCAAATTCCAAATCCAACTAGAGTTCAAAAAGGCGACAAACAGCCAACTTCAACTATATGATTATTCATTCCTCCACTCAAATATGAACTATAAACTAGAATTAAAATATCTTTGCTAACCAACTAGTAGTAACCCAAAACAAATTAAAATAATCAATCCAACTTCCTCATGAGTCCATGACAATGCACACATGGAAATTCAAGTTTTGATACTTTCACTTTAATTTTAAAATTTCTTTTATCCCCATGATGAAATATCTTACTTTTTAACCCTTACGATTCTTTTTAAAGGTTAACACCTTTGGGAAAATATCTGTCATTATCTCAAAAGCCTTTTTGTGACCTAAACGTGCACATGTTTCAAGGTCTTCACGCAACTTACTAATAATTCCCATTCAACGAATAACATTAGGCTTAGCAGAAGTCAATAAGAACAAATACAAAGCACTTAATATAACTAGGCTTTTTTTCTTTTCTTGTCTTTTTTTTTTTTTAAAGATTTAATATAAGTAGGCTTCACTGCTCCCAATTATCCTTATGCAGAATCAAAATCTCTTTGAAAAATGTGGAAATCAGTTTACACAATTTGATCTTGATTCTTTATAGAAAATTTGTGAGATGAACATTACTATATGCCTGAGGAACTTGAATTAAAATAAAACAAAAACAGTCTCATATTAATCATCTCAAACTAGCTAATCATAACCTTACTGACAAATTCAATTATTACAATTGCACGACGCGTGAAGTGACATGTCAACATATTAGGGTGTGGGAGCAGGAAAGCATCTGTTTGAAAATGTTAAAAAATTATATATAAATAAAATAAAAATAAAAAACTTGGAAGTGGGAGGAGCATGATAGCAGAAGCAACACCTGGTTAGAAGCATCATGCAACTGAACAATTAACATAAAAATTGAAAACCAATCTCAATGCACCAAGCTAAAAGTACTTGCTTCAATCAATGTAAGGGCTTCTTCAAACCATTACCTTACTCTCCTGTCCTTCAGAAAACAATAGATTGTTAAACATAAACTTCTTCAGGATATATTTAATATCCATCTGATAGATTCAAACAATAGAGTTCATGGACCTGGCCTAATCAGAGCTGGGTCCTTTCAGGTCCCAGTCTTGTTTTTAGGACCCACACCAGGATAAGATTGCGTTTCAGGTACCCAGTGGGTCCTTGGACCTTGGTTTCAAGTGAGGTTCAGGTTGCACCCACATCAAATAAGGACATTCACATTGTTGGCCCACTTGAATGGATAGATTGGACAACGCACCCTGGTAATAGTTTGACACGTGAGGTGATCTGGCTTGGTAAACCTCATTTCACTGCCAGAATAATATATACGTATATTTATGTGACACACACATGTAATTTTTTTTAAGTGAGACACACATATATAATATTTCTAATAAAATTAACCAGAGCTAACCCAGACCCGGACCCGACCCAACCCGACCCAAGACCCATACCCAGATCTGGACCCAAGTAGTCCCAGTTTTCTACCAGGTTTAAATGGTAGAGCCCCACCCGACCCATCTAAGAAATTGGCCCTGGACCCGTTAACGTCAGGTCAGGTCCATCAGTTACCCGCATGTTCACGTACTCGTTGACAGCCCTAAGGCAATCGCTCAGCACAATTTCTTCAGCAAGATTGACGTCTTCAATGTTGATCCAACATGGACTCCTTGGAAAATGGAAAATTGTGGATTCTAATAGTAGTAATATTGTTTGGTTTGGAGTGCAGTTTTCCACGGAAATGTTAAAAGGTAGGGGTCAACAAGCAAGAGTCGTCTCTCGTAACCCTGGAAATCTTCATCCAACAGGTATTTTTTGTATACCTATTTTTAATGATTTTTTTAGTAAAACCTTAGAAATGGAAATCTTTTTTCAAACCTACGTTTTTCACAAATAGGGAAATGAGATTTCCATGGAAATCCATTTCATTTCCAGCATATCCATGTTCCCAAATACCCTTTATGCCCAAGCCTTATCTTTAATTAAACAATGCTCTACTCACAATCCCCATGAATTTATGGATTATACAGCTTATAAAACTTAGTCACATCACCTAAATTGATTAAAATATACCGGTATGTATAAACGGTATCCTACCCGTCCAGCAGGGTACTCCACCATGACATTAAACGCCCAAAATGCACGCAAATCCAAAATCATACACTCATCTTGAGGAGTTCGTTTTGCTTGCATGTAGAACCCACCAATATGTATAAATAGTATCCAACCCACCCAGAAAGTCACTCCACCATAATATTGGACACCCAAAAACTCAGGCGGATTCAAAATCTCCACGTGGGCCACACCATAGAAAGCAATGGACAACTACCCAAAAACCTCCAAATTGACAAGGTGGGCCACCCAATGGTTAGATCAGCGCGATTTTTGGGGTGTCCCATTTCCATGGTGGAGTGACCATGCTAAACAAGTTGATGACATACACGCACTACAGTGGGCCCACACATCTACAACTAGTTGCCTATGAGATAGGGATAAAACAGCCGATTGCTCAAAAATAACGGTGATAATAGAAGGTGTGGGGAATCTGCAACAGATCTATAAAACAGAGGGGAGGTGTTTGCAATTACCCCATTACACCAATCAATCTCGACTTCATAATGACTATGGAATTCAAGTTTAGATAGAATTCTAACAAATCCAATAGAGAACAAAGGTAAAATAATCAAACGACAACTCAAATTCAATTGAAAACCCTAGAATCTGCAAAATTGAGAATCAAAATTCCATGAGAAATTTCCCAAAAAATCACAAATATCTACCCTCTTTGGTGGATCGTCTTAGCAGGACTAAAACGAAAATAAACTGAAAATGTGAGGTGAAAAAATAAAAAATAAAAATTACCGATGAGAGCTGCGGTTGCTCCGAGTAAGAGGAAGAGCTCGCCGTACGAAAGTCCCAGCATCCCCGCGTGTAAGGCAGAGAAAAACAACGGCTTCCTGGCGTTTTAAAACCCCTATATACGAACTCTGGGATCCTCGCCCGAGGCTTTCTGCACCAAACTCGGGTTTTCATTTACCACATGTGGACCCCATCGTCCAGTAATCACGACCGTTGTTTCTACAGTAGTTTGGATCCATGAACGGACAATCCTAATTCGTCCATTTGTGTACTAAAAATGCAAGGTCGTGAAATGAAGGGAAAAAAAAAGTTTGGGACGGACGCAGATTGCGTACTAACCCCGTCCGTCACTAGCTAAGAACGAACAGGCTCCGAAGGGGGGCCACCGTAATGAATGGGACGCGAATTACATACTGACAGGTTGAGTAGCCATCTCGCTACTGAAGTGACGTCACCAACTCTTATGGGGCCCACAATGATGTATGTGTTGTATCCACACCGTCCATTCATTTGGAGAGATCATTTTAAGGTATGACCCAAAGAATGAAGCAGATCCAAAGATCAAGTGGACCTCACCGAAGAAAAGACTGGGGATTGATCTCCTACCATTAAAAACTTCTTGGGGTCAAAAAAGTTTTCCATCAGAATGGGTTTGAATCCGGACCCTCGGGAGCGGATTAGGTGAGACCCCGGATCCACCTGAGGTGGGTGGTACCCGCTGACTGTGGGGCTCACAGTGATGTATGTCTTAAATCCACACCGTACAACCATTTTGAAATCATTTTATGTATGATCCTAAAAGCGAAGCTGACTCAAATCTTAGGTGGACCACACCACAAAAATAGTGGTGATTGAATTTCTACCATTTAAAACTTCATGGATTCCACCGGAATGTTTATTTGTCATCCAACCCGTTGATAAGGTCACAAACACCTAGATGAAGAGACCACACAAATATCATCTTGATCGAGAGCTTTTGTGGCCAACAAGAACCTTTTAATGGCCAATCACCACGGTTTCCCTGACTATGGTCCATCTGGAATTTGGAACTGCTTCATTTTTTTTATCATGCCCTAAAATGAAATTTCAATATGGATGGACCGGCGGGGATGTAATCACATACATCACAGTAGGCCCCACAATCAGGGGTCCCAGCCACCGCAGTGGATCCGGGGTCTCACCTAATCCGCTCCCGCAACCCGCTTTTGCAGCACTTTCCTGCACTGGTAACCTAGGTGGGGCCCGTGATTTTTGTGAGAAATCCACCACGTCCGTCCGTCTTGTGATCTCATTTTAGGACGTGCGACCAAAAACGAGCCAGATCCAAGACTCAAGTGGGCCGCGTTAAAGGGCAAGGTGGGTAGGGAAATTTCTACATTTGAAACCTCCTGAGTACACAATGATGTTTATATGCCATCCATACCGGTCAGAATGTCATTCCTGATGAACTGCAAACACAAATATTGGCCTGATTCAAAACTTTCCATGGCCTCACGTATATTTCAATTGTGTACGTTCAATCATTACGTTTTTGTCCTACTTGAGTATTGGATCCAGCTCATTTTGGGTAGAACATCTAAAATGATCTCAAACAACGTATGTACGGGGTGGATTTCTCACAAACATCATAGTGGCCCCACCTAGGATCCCTGCACAGGAACTTCCTGCAAAAGCCTTTGGCAAGAAATCGGTATCCGCAGCAATGTCACATCCTTGGTGCAACATGATCACACTGAGGTCATGCATGTGATGTGGACCAATGAAAAGGCAGCAAACAGGGATTTCCAATTTTACTGCCACCAGAGGATCCAGACTCAATGGGTTTTATCTGCACTGTCCATCCATTTTACAATATCATTTTAGGTTATAAGCCCAAAAAGGAGGAAGTTACAAGCCTCAAGTAGACCAAACTTTCAGATTAAATACCTATGGTTGAAAATTTCTTAAGCTGTTTAAACTACGTGATCCAATAGAAAATTGCCATGTGTTAGTGCACTTTTTTGTAGCATACTAATACACCTTATTTGTCAATCATGTGCGTTCATGTGTTGTAATGTCAGTTGAGCCTTAGCAAGTTGAAAACCAAAAATTCAAGTGGACAAGCATCATCAAGGAAGAAGAACAAATAAAAGAGATGCCTTGGTGACCCTAACCTTTTTATCCAAAACAACTCAAATCCTCTAGATGACTTGGACCTATTAGGAAAACCCTTAGTAATCTCCATTAGCCTTGGAACACTTAGAAAAACATGATAAGTTATGCTAATAAAAGAGGTGGAAGCTATTGTAATCAATCTAGCACAAACAGCAGTTTTCGATTGCACTTCAATACCATCGAAATTAGTTCGATTGGTCTTCGATGCCATCTAAATCAATTCAAGCCATCGAACATATGTCCAGCAAAATGTAAACTCTCTTGACAGTTTTTAACCCCATCGAACAACCTTTCAACCCCATCGAAGTGACTTTTTCAATATCATCGAAACAGTGTTCGATGCCATCGAACTAGATGTCCAGCAACTTCAAAAACTCTCTGGATAGTTTTCGACCCAATCGAAGATATTTCAATGCCATCGAAATAATGTTCAATGGCATCGAAGGATCACGAGTCTGCCATTTTTTTACTGTTAAAAATTTATCTATAAAAGCGGGGGATTCGTTTTTGGGCTTGTGAGAGGGATTTTGAGGAGTTAGAAGTCACCATTGTTGAAGACCACTAGGAGCTCTAATCATAACCCATTATAAGTCATTCTCCTTGTAATTCATCACAAGCATGGAGCATTCAAAGCTCAAAAGAGAATGATTTTATTTCCTCTTGATCTCTAAAGTTTAAAACCTAAACTAGATAGTTAAATTATTGTCTAAAATATGTAAAGAGATCCTTATTGGTGAGATTCTCTAGGCAAACACTTCCCATTAATTGTAGAGATCTCAAACCTACCTCCTAGTACCTTGGGCATCTCTACGGAGCATCTCATGCAAGGTATTTGATCGTTGAAGTTGGAGCATTGATGACGCCTCGGCAACAACATTGAGGGAGCACAAAGGGGAGCTGATTGAAGCATGGGAGAGCAAAGATCAAGCAACCTAAAGCGGCGCATCAACGAAGCTCAAATCTAACAAGCAAAGTTGTTAAATTTGTAAGAGTCCAACCACTCTCTTTCCATGGAGAATTGAGTGTAGAGTTTGTTTGTCAAACTCGATTCGGGGTCATTTGTCAATCTTTGGCTCGTTAGTTGAGTCTAAAAGTCTAGGTGGGTTTGTCGATCCTTGACTCATCAGTAGAGCATAAATTTCAAGTTCGTTTGTCGATCCTTGGAACATGTGTTGGGCGTAAAACAAGTCTCCAAGGGGAGCCACCAACACGGGTGTATACGTATAGGTTTTTGGAACCCATAAACTCCCCAGTATGATGGATCTGATTTAAAACACCTAGGTTGGGAGGAACATGATTTAAACTTCCTAGTGAAATGCCGGTGTGCTCAATGGGTGAGTACTTGAACCGAGAGTGGAGTAGACACGTAGTCGAACCACTATACATGCTTGTGTTTGTGATGCATTTGAGCACATTGTTAACCTGGCATTATATGTTTAATTGTTGAATTATGAATGCTTGATAGAATATATGCTAAGCACTACATAGGCACTTTCACACACAAGATGTTTGTTCACTAATTAGTGTAGACTTGAAGTCATATGATCCATTCTCATATAGTCTACATGGGTTGCATAGATTAAGTGTTTGATTAGTTAAATCATATGTTAATTTATGCACGTTAGACTAGGTTGCTTAATTGCTTTATCAAATTGCTAGTCTATGTTATTGGACTCACTTAGTCCTGTAAGTCGAAGTGTTTTTTCTTACTTAGCTTGTATTGATTAGATTAATATAAATAAGCGAAAAGAACTCCCCTCCCCTTGGGCTTAGCCATAATTATAGTAGCTACGTCAAGCTTCTATGTATAAGTGTAGGGTATCGTGTTAGACTATCGATGCAATTTCACTATGATCAATATACTCTTAACAACGCAATTTCACCATGACCACAGACCTAGCTCTCTGTGGGAAATGGCCTCACCAAGTGTATCATTGCCATATACATGATTAAATCCAGCAGAGATCAGAAGGGTTCTAAATATCTGAAGATTGAATAAGTGTCAAGTGAATTAGGGCGCAATCTTATATCCAAGCCACAAGAAACCGGTTGGATGCTAATTAGGTGCCCTCTTCATACATCAAATGGAATTAAAAGAATGAGAGAGCTGAATGAGAAGGTAGATCCGTTCAATAACAAGTCGGTATCGAACAAATCTAGATTGTCTAACAATATGGAGATCAAAAGAGACAGAGGGATCACCCAGACATCCTAAGGTCAAGCTTCAATCGAGATCAAAATATTAAGAGATCATTATTTGGTGGATTCGGTCCATCTATCCCCTTCGGGACTCCAAACCATTAGAGAATAGGACCTCGCGTCAAATGCAAGAGGTGGTTTGATCCAAATCGACCAACACCTCGAAGTGGACGAGGTGGACCATCAGAAGAGACGTTGAGTGACCATAATAAACCAAGGATCAACCCTTGAAGTTCCTAGATCTTGTCTTGATTGCCTTCATCACAGGATCTTTGATGTTCTCAGGCCAGATCTTTAGTAGATTACGAAGATCTATCTACTTTTTAATTGCGAGAAGAAGATCTTGTCTTGATTGCCTTCTCGAAGGATTAATTGTGAGAAGAAGATCCGAGAAGCCAACAATTCCAAATCTAGAGTCTGTTCTTTTTAATACAAGCTGACAATTTTATATTAATCAAGGAGATTCCCATATCTAGAACTGTGACATAAGCGCGAAGGATTTAGAATAAGCAAGGAAGCCCAGCGAGGGGTTTCATCGCCTCGACAAGTTATAAAAGGATCACATGAAGAAGAGCTTAAGGGCCCACACCAAATACATCTATCTACTTTTTAATTTATCTTTCATTTATTTTAGCTTATCCTAGCATAATTCTAGCATAAATAGCTATTGCATAGCAGCTCTCGCTACAGTACCTTTGGAGTAGTGTAAATATCTTTAACCTTAAGTTGTAGGATCATGATCATTTAAGTTTTGATTTAGTTGATCATACCAACCTGGTCGCATCCTGCTGACCACCTGCCTCGATTATCTGTTCCGATAAACGCATCAAGTATTTATCTTTTCTTTTTTTTGTTTATTTCTTTGGTTGTTTGATACATTGTTGATTGTAATGGGCCATACATTCAGATATTAATAAAATTGGCAATTTTTAGCCTTTATTTTATTCATCTATACATTTTTGTTCATCTGAGAAATATACAAACCTAAAAATTGGTGGAAGAAAAAGTCTTTAAGTTCGTAGACTCACGTCTATTATCACAAAGCAAAACGAATTCATTCAAAAGGGCTAACCCCTACGCTTTCACAAATCGCCTAAATGGAGCGCAAACCAATGATTGATAGGATAATTGTATCACTGTGTACAATCTCGAATTGGTCTGACTCAACGCAAAGGACACCATCTATTCAATTAAACCCTTGAGTCAAGTAAAGTTTGGCACGCTCACGCAATCATACCCACACACGAATTTTGAATACAGGCCCTCATTCACACGTATGGCCTTATTTGATTGAATTGATAGCAACACTCTTTTGACACACTCGGTGGGACCCAATAGGTTTTGTATATTTCACAAATTGAACAGAATGCCTCCTAAATCGAAAAGGCTAATTTTGTGGCTAATGCTACGGAAGAGCAACAGGACCTAGCTCAATATTATGAGCATGTAGTCGATGTTGAAGTTGGATCCTCATCCCAACACATCTCTAGCAACTTTGTTGTATTCTTCAAACAATTCGTAGGATACATGCAACATGTCACTAGAATATCTAAGTCACAATTTTAAGTAATGAGAAAACGGCCCAAAGTCTTCTCATGACACTAGAAGCCATTGATAAGAGTTCTCCTATATTAGTGCATTTTTCTGTGTCATACTAGTGCACCTTATTTGTCAATTACTTGGGTCAGTAAGTCTAGTGTCGGTTGAGCTTAAAGAAGACGAAGACCAAAGACTCAAGCGGACCTACTGCATCAAGGAAGAAGAAACAGGTAAAAGAGATGCCTTGGTGAAGCCTTAACCTTGATCCAAACCAAAACCCCAAACCTCTAGATGACCATGACTAATAGGCATACTCTTAGTCATATTTGATTGGCATTAGGTGTCCCAAAAGATCACCCAAAGAATGACTAAGAGGTTGCATGAACTGCTATAAAACATAACTGACAAAACAGCAAAAAATCATGCTTAGACCGGTCGTCCGACCAATCGGCAGAAGGCCTAAATGGGACAGCATGCAAAATGGATTGTTGGGCTAAATATGACTGGTCGACTGGTCTGTCCAACCGGTCGGCGACCGACCGAAATGGGACAACAACATTTCGCATCCTAGTCATAAACTCGACCGGTCGAGGGCCCCAGTTCGACCGGTCGGGAACTAGCTATTTTTTTACCCATTTTTTATCCGTTTGGACTTTTTCTATAAAATGACTTGGGTCGATTTTAAGGGTAAGAAGAGTGATTGTGAAGAAATTAAAGCCACCATTGTTGGAGACCATTAAATGATCAAATCCTAACCCTAGCAAGGTATCTTCCTTGTAATTCAAAACAAGAATGGAGCATTCCAAGCTCAAAGAAGAATATCATCTTGCCCATCTTTGATCTCTAGAGTTTGGATCAAACTTGATAGTTATATCATTATCCAAAGCTCTAAAATAAGATCCTTGTAGGTGAGATACTCTAAGCAACCCATTCTCATTAGTTGTAGAGATCTCAAACCTACTCTCCTACCACATTGGGCATCTTAAAAGCATCACATCAAGGTGATTGATCAAGTGGAGCTGAGGCATTGGCAACGCAGCGGCAACACAATTGAGGGAGCAAATGGGAGCCGATTGAAGCACGGGAGAGTGGAGATCAAGCAACCCGAAGCGGCGCTGAACAAGGGACTCATCCGACAAGTAAGGTTGTCAAATTGTTGAAAGTCCATCCACTCTTTTCCTTGTGGGAATTGAGTGTAAAGTTTGTTTGTCAAACTCGATCTAGGGTTGTTTGCCGATCATTGACTTGTTAATTGAGCCTAAAATTCCAAGGATGTTGGTCGTTCATTGGCACGTTAGTCGGGCTTAAAAGACTAAGGGCATTTGGCGCTCCTTGGCACGTTTGCTCGGCCTAAACAAAGTTTTTAAGGGGGAGCCTCCGACACGGGAGCATACGTGCGTCGGGTTGAGAGTAAGCCAATGTCCAAAATTTCGTTTAGGTTGAGAGGTGAACCAGTAAAACCTCCGTGTAAAGGTTGAGAGGTAAACCTAATTTAAAACCTTTATATAGTGAATGTTGGTGTGCTCAATGGGGTTGAGTACTTGAACAGGGAGTAGAGTAGACCCAAAGTCGAACCACTATACATGTTTGTGTTTGTGATTGAATTGAGCACATTGATAGCATTGTATGTTTAATTGTTTAATTATGAATGCTTGATTAAGATGTATGCTAGGTAGTAGATAGGCACATCTACACACAAGATGTACTTTCACTTATTAGAGTAGACTTAAGCCTTATGATCCATTCTCATATAGTTTACTTAAGTTGCATAGATTAGGAGCTTGATTAGTATAATCATTTGATAATCTATGCTTACTTAGACTACGTTACTTATAGCTTAAACCATATGCTAGTCTTGTGATTGGACCCACTTAGGCTTGGAAGCTTGAGTGTTAATTGCTTACTTAGTTTAAATTGTTAAATTACATAAGTAGGCAAAAAGATTTTAAAAGGTCCTAATCACCCCCCTTCTAGGACTTAGCCATAATACTAGTTTATCTCCAAGCTTCCACATGTACACACCTTTACAAGTGTGTTGATCCAAAAGGCGTAATTTCATCCTATACTCCACCCTAGTGGATATGAGGAAGAATTACCCGCTTAGGTCCCAACCAAAGTCGGTGAGATTGAACCGCAAGGTCGACCTATTGGCTTTACAAAGCCTTGGGAGAAATTCTAAAACAAATAGGAAGAAAAAACAAAGTACTCTATTGCTTGATTTTTTATTGAGTGTGATTCAAATGACTACACATTTTAACTATTTATAGATTCTTAGACATAACTACTTGGCTGTTACAAGACTCTTCATTCTCCCAAAGGTCACATGTTACAACTCTTTCAATGAGATCCTTTGAGAATATTAAAGGTTGTTGAAAGTGCTGGGTCATTGTTTGCTGTAACTTGCTGAAATTGTTGAGAAATTGATGATGCAACTGTTGAGAAACCAAAGGTTTTTGTAACAGTTGCCTTTTGGTTTGCTACTTCCAACACTCCCCTTAAAACCAAAACTGACTTCATTCCAAGCATTGATCTTAGTCATCTGAATGCATCAGTTGGCAATGCTTTGGTGAATATGTCCGCGACCTGTTCAGTGGTGTGACAGTACTCAAATTTCACTACTTTCTGCTTCACTTGATCTCTGAGAAAATGGTATCGAGTATCAATGTGCTTGCTCCTTCCATACTGCACCAGATTCTTGGAGAGCTCGATTGCCGACTTGTTATCCACATATATGACTATGGATCCTTCCTACGGATGCTTCAGCTCCTTTAGCAGGTTTCTCAATCAAATCGCCTTATAGACTGTAGATGATGCTGCCACGTACTCTGCTTCACATGTGGACAAAGCGACCACACTTTACTTCTTTGAGTTCCATGTGAAGGTAGTCGACCCGAGATAGAAAATATATCCCGTTGTGCTTTTTCTTTCATATTGGTCACCTCCCCAATCACTGTCTGAGTATCCATATAGCATTGCTTCATCTTCATGTTTATAAAAAAGTGAATTCCATAGATCCTTTGATATATCAGAGTATCCTTTTTGCAGCAAGCCAATGTGATTCTTATGGTACTTCCATGTATCTACTTAGAAGCCCAACGCTGTAGACTATATCTGGCCTTGTGATTGTGAGGTACCTTAGGCTTCCAATTAGACTCTTGAATAAAGTTGAGTCCACTGCTTCTTCCTTCTCTTCTTTTGTTAGCTTCAAACCCATTGCTACAGTCGTACTCACGGCATTGCAATTGACATCTTGAACTTTTCAAGAAGTTCCTTCTCATACTTCTTCTGAGATATGTGGATACCACCAAGTTGTTGTTTCACCTCGATGCCCAGAAAGAAAGACATAAGCCCGCCATCGGTCATCTCAAACTCCTTAGACATAGCCTTCTTAAATTCATCAAACATCGACTGACTGTTCCTTGTAAATAGCAAATCATCAACATACAGGCATACTATAAGCATATCACCATGAGCGTTCTTTTTTATGTAGAGTGCATGCTCATATAGATATTGGGAGAAGCCATTCTCTTGAAGATAGCCGTCGATACAAGCATTCCAAGCACGAGGAGCCTGCTTCAACCCATAGAGGGCTTTCTTCAGCTGATACACATTGTGTTCTTCCCCTTGCACTTCAAAGCCTTTAAGCTAGGTCAACATAGACTTCTTCTTCGAGTATTCCATTTAGGAATGCGGATTTCACATCTAGTTGGTAGATTATCCAACTGTGATGGGCTACAAAGGAGATTATCATTCCCACCGTATCAAGACGAGCAATAAGAGAGAAGACTTCTTCATAATCCACACCATACTTCTGTTTGTAGCCTTTAGCCACAAGTCTCACTTTGTAGCGATCGATCTCTCCATCGACTATGCACTTGATCTTGTACACCCACTTGACGCCAGTCGTTTTCTGGCCTTTAGGAAGCATAGTCAGCTCCCATGTATCATTTTTCTCAATAACATGTATCTCTTCTTCCATAGTGATTCTCCAACATTCTTCTTTTACAGCCTCCTGGAATGTAAGCGGCTCATGATCTGCATATAAGCAGAAAACATTGACCTCTTCAGTTTGCTTATAGACGTCGCTTAGGCTTCTCATTTCGATAGGTGCCATGGGTGACAATGAGCTGGCTGAATTTTGACTTGATGGAGTACTTCTAGGAGAGGCGGAATGTACTCTTGGACTTCTGTGTACTGGCGATGCAGTCGAGGAGGGTGTTGCAGGTGTTTGCTCTTGACGATCATGTCTTTCTTCTTGTTCTTCTGTCTCGACTTGAATATCTTTGACTGATTCTTCCTCGTTCCATTTCCAAGCTTCTTCCTCACTAAAGACCACATCTCTATTCACCACTAATTTATTGGTTAGTGGATTGTAGAGCTTGTAGGCTTTAGATTCTTCATTGTAGCCAATGAAGATGTATTTTTCGCCCCGATCATCAAGCTTCCTTCTTCTTGCCTCTGGAATTTGAGCATAGGTGACACACTCAAAGATCCTTAGGTGCGCCACGCTCGGTTTGTAGCTGCTCCATGCTTCCTGTGGTGTCATGTTCCTAACGCTCTTTATCGGGCATCGATTGAGCAGATAGGCAATACATGCAACTGCCTCTCCCCAGAAATTCTTTGGCAATCCTTTCTCTTTGAGCATAGTCCTCACCATGTTGAGAATGGTAAGATTTTTTCAGTTCTACAATGCCATTCTGCTGTGGCGTGTAGGCTGTAGTGTACTGCTGCTTGATGCCTTGTTCCCTGCAATAATCTCTGAATGCATTTGAAGTCTACTCTCCACCTCTGTCAGATCTAAGTACTTTAATTTTGTGGTCACTTTCAACTTCAATACGAGCTTTGAAAATTTAAAGATAGTAAAAGCGGCCGATTTCTCTTTGATACAATTCACCCAAAGTTTTCTGATAAAATCATCAATGAAGGTAATAAAATATTTATTACCTCCAAGAGAGGGTGTCTCAAGTGGGCCACAAATATCAGTGTGAACCATTTGCAATGGTTCATTTGCTCTTCGAGACACTCCACTTGGAAAAGAATTCCTTTGTTGCTTGCCAAGTGTGCACGCCTCACACACATGTTCTGAAGCTTCAATAGCAGGCCAGCCATGTATCATACTTGATGAGGACAAGAGTTTAAGGCCACTGAAATGGAGATGCCCAAAGCGAAGATGCCATCTTCATGAATCATTCTTCATATGTCCATAGAAGCACTTTTCAAGTCTTGTGTATATTTGGAGTGGAAACATGCGATTCTTCACCATTTGGACTTGTGCAACAAATCTCCCATGCATATCTCTTAAAGAAAGAGAGAAGTTCTCCATATGTATGACATATCCCTTTTCAAGGAGTTTGCCGATACTGAGGATGTTACTTTTCATGTTTAGTACGTAATACACATTGGAAATAAAATTTGGCACACCATTCTTTTGATAGATTTTAACTTTTACTTTACCTGTTATGGAAACTTTTGATGAGTCTCATAGACTCACGTTGCCATGAGCGTCTTCTGCTTAGTTCCACGAATAGCTCCTTCTTTCCACACATGTGGTTACTCGCACCAGAGTCGAGATACCACACGTCTTGTTGATCATATGCCTCTTTTTGTGCAAGAAGAAGTGTGGAGTCTTCTTTTTCATGATTTGATGCTTCTGCATAATTAGAATGCTCATCTTGATTTACTAGTTTGCTCCAGCAGTTTGACGCACAATGGCCGAACTTGTTGCAATTGTAACATTAAATATTTTTTGTATTTCCACGTCCATGCATGGATCTGCCTCTACCATTTCCTCTAACACGAACATTTGTAAACTTTTGTTGATTTTGTGATTCGCTTGGATGATATCCACACCCTCTGCCTCTTGCACGATTGCTAGTGCCACGACCCCCTTGTTGTGTATGGCCATTCTTTTGTTCATTTAGAGTCAACTTAGACTTCAAAGCATGTTCAAGCATCGAACCAACATTCTTTTGCATTCGTTGCTCATGTACTTGCAACGATCCCATCAGTTCTTCAACGGATAACTTTTCCAAGTCATTTGATTCTTCTATGGCCACAACCACATGCTCAAATTTGGTTGTGAGAGATCGGAGCACTTTTTCAATCATCGCGTATATCTTCGATCTTTTCACCATTTCTTTTCAAGTTGTTAACAATAACAAGTAATCTTGAAAAATAATCAAAATGGTCTCATCTTCCTTCATGTGAGAGGTCTCGAACTCGACCCTAAAGGTTTGGAGACGAACCTTATTTACTCGATCAACTCCTTTGAAAATGGTGCTAAGAGTCTTCCATGCTTGCTTGCATATTGTCGCTTAAGCAATCCAGTTCAGAGGTGGAATCATTCAACCCTTGATAGACAAGAAACAGAGCCTTCTTGTCCTTCTTCCTTTGATATTTGAGGACCACCTTTTGATCAGCGGTGTAGACGGCTTCTTCTTCCGCTGTGGGTTCTATATACCCATCAGTAATGATCTCCCATAGATCTTACGAATTGAACAATGCCTTCATCTGGATGCACCAATTCTCATAGTTGTCTTTTGATAACCTTGGAATTTGGGGCTGAAGAGTGGTAGCCATCTTCACTAGACTATGGAATCGGCACTTAGGACCGGTGGCTCTAATACCACTTTGTTGGCTTTACGAAGCCTTGAGAGAAATTCTAAAACAAGTAGGAAGAAAAAAGAAAGTACTCTATTACAAGTAATCTTGAAAAATAATCAGAAACAAAGTACTCTATTAACATCTTCAAAGTTGTTAACAATAACAAGTAATCTTGAAAAATAATCAGAAATGGTCTCATCCTTCCTTCATGTGAGAGGTCTCGAACTCGACCCTAAAGGTTTGGAGACGAAACCTTCTTTACTCGATCAACTCCTTTGAAGATGGTGCTAAGAGTCTTCCATGCTTGCTTGCATATTATCGCTTAAGCAATCCGTTCAGAGGTGGAATCATTCAACCCTTGATAGACAAGAAACAGAGCCTTCTTGTCCTTCTTCCTTGGATCTTTGAGGACCACCTTTTGATCAGCTGATGTAGACGGCTTCTTCTTCCGCTGTGGGTTCTACATACCCATCAGTAACGATCTCCCATAAATCTTACGACTTGAACAGTGCCTTCATCTGGATGCACCAATTCTCATAGTTGTCTTTTGACAACCTTAGAATTTGGGGCTGAATAGTGGTAGCCATCTTCGCTAGACTATGGAATCGGCACTTAGGATCGGTGGCTCTAATACCACTTTGTTGGCTTTACGAAGCCTTGGGAGAAATTCTAAAACAAGTAGAAGAAAAAACAAAGTACTCTATTACTGGATTTTTTATTGAGTGTGATTCAAATGACTACACATTTCACCTATTTATAGATTATTAGACATAACTCATTAGCTGTTACAAGACTCTTCATTCTCCTAAAGGTCACATGTTACAACTCTTCAATGAGACCCTTTGAGAATATCAAAGGCTTGCTGAAACTGCTGGGTCATTGTTTGCTGTAACTTGTTGAAATTGTTGAGAAACCAAAGGTTTCTGTAACAATTGCATTTTGGCTTGCTACTTCCAACACGACCTCCACCAGCGACAAGGAATGGTTAAGATGGTTGGATTATAATCAACTGGAGTATCCTGGCTGATAGAGTTATTACCCTTCCGGGAGTCAATGCCCTGCCGGTGCGAGTAACTCTAGAGGGAAGTCAGTTGCCCAGCCGTTACCATACAACTGTGTGGCAAAGGTAGGCTCCACATGATGGGCAATTATGGTGGGCCCCGCATGATGGATGATCCACATCAAGGTGGGCCTGACATGATGGACGGTCCACATCAAAGGTGGGCCTAATGATGAGTGGCCCATATCCAAGGCATGCCCCGCATGATGGATGGCCCACATGATAGACAGTCCACATCAAAGGTGGGCTCCACATGATGGACAGTCCACATCAAAGGTGGGCTCCACATGATGGACAGTGGCTATTGAAATGGGCCTCACATGATGGACAATATCATTGATGGTGGGCCTCACATGATGGATGGCCAACACCAAAGGTGGGCCCTACCTAATGAACGGTGCACATTAAAGGTCAGCCCTAAATAGGATGGCCCACATCTAAGATGGGCCCCACATGATGGATGACCCACATGATGGATGGTGGATGTGAGGGGGACCAAACAGACTCATAGGGATAATTACTTATGATGTTGGAAACCAAACATGCTTTTCTATTTCTGGATGATATGTTGTTTACTAGAGATACTTCTCTACTGATTAAGTAGAAACGAAGATAAGCTACTTATGGAATAAGTAGCTTAGCTAAAGTAACTTACGGTCCAAACGCCCCCTAGAGTAACTTACCATCCAAACGCTCTCTAGGATGCAAACATTTGCGGAAGTTGGTCATAATAAGATGATGTCAAAACTGGAAAAGATTTACCCGTATGATATCCCAATGGCCGTAATGATTCAGTTTTTCTAAATTAACTAGGAACAAGATTTACGTATCAAATGGTAGATTAAGATATGCAATGGATTAAAACTTCTGGCAGTGAAATGTGGTTCAACAGCTAAAATCTGAACATTTTTTTATTTTCATGTTTTAAGGTATTTTCCTCATCTTCCTTAACTACTTTCTAATTGTATGGATTGGTGTTTTGGTTACGGATTCAGCTAGTATTTATATGTAATTCAATGATGCAGTAATGAATAAGAATGCATATGCACTCTTTTTTTTCCTTGCTAATTTACCAATAATATAGTGATCAAGATGAACTGATCTGATTAACCGTGTGATTGCAACCATTTTCCCACATTGGGATGTATTCAGACAATTCAAGGGGACATCCAAACACATTCTATAATATATCAATACAGAACTTTCCAAACTACGTTGATGTCTGGATCATTTACTAAATTCTTGTTTTCATTGTCTGCATTGAACTCATCAAACAGGTTTCTAGTTCATAAACCAATCACCACCTTTTGAGTGTTTGGATGCACTACCCATATTTGAATAGCATTAGAACATTCAAACATTACATTCAAGTTGCACCGTACAGGAATGAAACTACTAGTTGTCATTTCCTCCTGATTTCACTGAATGGTTGTGATTCTATTCGCTTGTGCATCCAAACGCGTCCTTAGGAACTTCCCCATTTGGACTCGAATACCACCTGACAGTAACATACTTACAGGACATAAAGAGTTTTAGGACCATGCACAGCTCGATGTGGAATGATTAGGTACTCGTCGGTAGGCAATGATCCTTCATCTCACAATATCGTCATTCTTCACAGTGAAATCCCAGAGTTCCCCATACTTCTCATTAAAGTCCCATATGTCCATGGAATTGTAATCAGCTATCAGTTTGTCACGGGCTCCCCTCTCCATGTTGTAAATCTGAGGCTCGAAATTGTGGGGTTTATCTGGTTTCCCCATCTCAATAGCGCAGAATATCACCACGAAAACAGCTGCACCAATGTACAAGTACTCTCCCTGGAAACATGACCCCACAACAGCAGTTAGATTAGAGATTGCTTCTGTCAACAGCCATTTTAAAGTGTGAGCATGACTATGTATGAGAAAAGTTCTATAGGATCATTCATGTATTGATCGCATTCAAGGAACTCAAATGAATTGCAAAATCTTTTCATTGCCAACAAGTTTTCAGTACCGCTCCATACAAGCAGTTATTCATCGTTTTGCACATTAGCTGACCACAAAACTCAATTTTGTTTGAGACAAACTTTGATACTCTGGCAGAGTGTGGCGGATGATACACAGGCACTTGAAATTAGAAATTGCACGTGTGGCTTACAAGTAGTCAAAATAAACCATGGAAATTTTGCTACCTAGTGTAGATGTATCATGGACTAAAAATCAAGCTTATTTGATTATCTGACTATTGGATTGGTGGACATTTATTGATCCAATGGTCCTATTTCCCCAAACAAGTGTCCATAAATTAGAGGTTAGGATTTTTCAACCAATCTGACCTTGGGATGGTGACTTGGTGATAGTGGCTGCAGAATTTCGACGGTTTCATCTGAGTTGATACATGGGACATGTACAATATCTGAGTGCCTGCGTGTCAAGTGTCATACACAACCTGAGTATCGTATGCATTCTCATTCAGTTTTGTTTGTCCTCTGGGTGAAAAGAGTAAACATCGACCTCAGGGCGCCCTTCCATGTGAAACAACAAAATACATTCTTCCATGGAGCCGTACACGACATATAAGCAGAGTTGGAATCAGAAAACCTTTTCCATATGCCTATGCAAAAAGGCCCAAATGCAGTCTGTTGAAGTGAAAAGAAAACGTCGAAGGAAAAAACCCAATTTTCCAGGGATCACTTCTGATTTAGAGAAACCAGTAAGCAATTTGTACCAAAATTTTCTTTTTCTTCGAACTCTCTACACTGACAGTCCATGGAAAGAAATTTCTGTAACTTGGTATGTCTAAAACTAGATATTTCTTTACCGGGACATGGAATGCCAACGCAGCAACCATGGCTGGAGGAAAGAGCCATGACATGATCCCTGCCAAGAAAATGTTAAATTTAGTAGTAATATTAACCAACTAAAAGCAAAAATATAAGATTATGAAGGATTGATGAGCTTTATTATTATTATTATTATTATTATTATTATTATTATGACAACAGGGTATCCCTGCCCCATTTTAAGGCGAGACTAATCCCTGCGGATGCACACAATCACCCGCAAACAAACCGTGTGCATCAGGTAATCCCGAGGAGGCAAATCGAACTCGTGGCTGTGGGGAGCAAACCTTGAAAACCTGGAGGGGGTTCTGTGGCTGTTTTAAGGATTGATTAGCTGTTATACCTTGAAAACCTGAAGGTGGTTCTGCGGCTTCATACTCTGACACGACTCCTTCCCAAAAAGTACCTAAATCATAAATTCATGTTAGAAGCAGTGTACAAAAAAATCAAATCTCAACGAGAAAACCAATTCAGTAGGTCTTTTAATTTGACTTCGCAAAAACAATGAAAAAGCTGCAGTTTGGGGATTTTTTTTTTAAATAAAATTTTCTTCATTGATACAAATGGGCCCTGTCATGGTTGGCCCATGCATCAGAATCCCCCAGATTGGAGTATTGCCATCAATGCTTGCAGACAATTGGAGTATCGCCATAGCCATCAATGTTTGCAAACCACTCTCCCTCCCTCCCTCCCTCATTAGATCACTAAAATATATATAAATGTGTAATTGATAAAATAAAAATAAAAAAGCATGCGGCAAATGGAAAATACTCTGTGGGACTACCCAAAAGTATAGTCTGACCTCTGAAGGAAACCAGCGCAGCATGGTTTTAAGATTCAGGCGACTCGTTCAGTCCTGAGTCAAGTCAAGACACGGCCAAGTCATGGGTGGCCCGATTATTTGAATGCAGACACATGGTGTTGAATCGGATCAGACTTGACCAAGTCCGAGTCAGCTTAGATGCATCTGAATCAGATGACTCATTAATCCATGCTGCTCAGCTGCCCTACATGTAGGATACCCCAGTAACAGAACCATAAATTTGATACACCCTGTTGTGGATGGTCAATGGTGCAAATGATGGCTGATCTAGCGGATAGCTAAAATTTTAAGGACAATGGTTCAAACCCAGTGAGAAGGGTCCATTCATTGTGGTTAGGATTGCCCCATCGATGTCATTTTGCACTGCAGGACATCCATAGTGAGGCCCACCAGATGAAGGGCCTTGATCAACCACAGTGGGTTCCATGTAGACGATATTTCAGGTTGTCCTCGAGACAACTAAACGGGTCTACAAAGCAAATAAATAAATGGAATATCACCTTCATTGCCTTCATGGTATGTGTGGTGCCCATCATACTCTCCATAAATAAATTCATCCTGAAACTCAGAAAATAAAAATAAATAAATAAGGAATTTTTTTATGAACACACGTCTCCTTACAGTCCAACAACCGTGGTGGGAATCTTAACATGCATTCAAAATTGGGCTTTTTTCTAATTAATAAAAAAAAAAAAAGGCCAGATCCTCTACAACCTTTGTAGAAAAATATTATTCTACAACTCTGCTTGCAGGGCACACTACCTGTCCAGAAGGGTTGCCTCACCAAGAAAGAGTGACGCGGCTAAGGTTGACCAACCATGGGCCACTATGTGAATTTGGAAGTCTGTTGGTGAATGTCCATTGTTTTTCTATGGTGTGTCTCAACTAATGATTATATAGACCTGAGTTTTGGGGCATCCCATCATCATGGTGGGACTCATTGGACACACGGACATGGTGGGCCCCACACAGAAAGCTGAATAACATTTGCACATAGGGGCTGTTTGGATGGAAGTAAATGGAGGTAAATGAGGGGAATTGGGAGTAAATTGGGGTAAATGGTATTTGAGGTGTGTTTGGATGGAAGTAAATGCATGGAATTGAAATGAAATGGGAGTAAATGGGCATGTAAATGAAATCCTCTCCTTAATGGGCATGTAAATGAAATCATCTCTATGAGAGAGGATTTCGAAGTAAATGGGGGTGAAATGCCTTTTTGAGTTGCGTCGGAGAGTCGCACAAGTAAACGAAGGTGGCACTATGCACATGTCCGTCATACGCATGGCATGCCAATGATACTCCGAAACAATTCAATTACCAGCTAAATCACTAAAATCACACCAATAGAATGATCCAAACTGTCTAAAGGTTGGCCATTTAAATGGATGGTTAAAAAGCATTGGCAAGTTGCTTGATTGTGATCCTTACATTTGTGGCCCACCAGAGGGTCACAATTTTCTCATTTTTGGCCAAAGTATATGTTTCAATGGACTTATTACAATCATTTTGTTAAATATCACATATGTACACTAATTTGAGATATTGAAGCTAATTTGGGTCCAATGCATTCCAATTAATCCCATCCAAACAGAATATTTGAGTAAGCCATTTACTCCTAATTCATTTACCTTCAATTCCATTTCCCATATACCTGCATTTACAAGCTCCCAATTGAGCCCATAGTAGAATAAGTTCCACAGCTGTTAATAACCTTTGAGCCCTTGTGAAGGACGTGGATTGCATACCGACCAACTCAGTATGCTGTGAGTAACTCAGCAGCTCTGTGGGACCCACCATCATGTATGTGTCTTATCCACGCCGTCCATCAGTTTTAACAGCTCATTTTAGGGCCTGAGTTCAGAACTGAAGCATATCCAAAGCTCAAGTCGACCACACCATAGGAAACAGTGGGAATTGAACACCTGCAATTGAAAACTTCTTGGGGGCCACAGAAGTTTTGTATCAAGCTGATATTTGTGTTTTCCCTTCATCCATGTCTGTGTGCCCTAGGAAGGTTTCAACAGTGAACGTCATTATCCCCACTGTTTCCTGTGGTGTGGTCCACTTGAGCTTCGGATATGCTTTGATTTTGGGCTCATGCCCTAAAATGAGCTGATAAAACAGATGGACGGCATGGATAAGACACACACAATATGGTGGGCCCCACAGAGTTTACTCATTATACAATCCGCGCTCTCAGTTGAATAAGAATTTTAGAGGATCACTTTAAGAATAAAAAATAAAAAACGCATTTTCAGATACTTGCTAGATTCCTGCCAACCATCTTCAAATGGTGGGAGATATCTGAGCACCAAACTCTCGGTGCGCACTACGCACATCAAATAAATAACCTGCCTCAAAAAATAGAGGGAAACAGAAAAGAAGCAGCGAATGGGATTGCTTACAGAGCTGATACTGTTAGTGGCCCACCGATCGCGCGCCTCTTCTGAGAGATCGGGCTCGATTTCCGAGAGCCCAGCAGCATTCAATCTGGTGGTGGAAGTAAGATCTACTGCTACTGCTGCTGCAGAGGTTGCGCTGGTGGGATTTGTCCAGGCGGAGGAAAGCTAGGGTTGTAGGATGTGAAGAAACGCTAGCCCTAATTCTGCAGTATGGTTTGGGGGTGAGGGCGAGAGGGACTGAATGAACGGCCATGATGAAGGACCGAGTAACGGCCATTTCTGCTTCTGGGGTTTGGGTGTTTTTCGAAATTGCACCCCTCTTTCTTTGAGATTTTCCTCCCATTTTGTATTCTATTTTCTGTTGAAATTTGAGTGAAAGAGAGCGCTCGTTTCTCTCCTTATCCTTTTGTATTTGATAAATGAAATTTGATACTCTGATGGGGAGTCATAGTTCATACACATGCGCTGGTTAATAGTTCGTGCGTCATGTATGTAACTCAAATTAAACTGTCCAAGTAGTCGGACCACTTTAGATGGAACATAAATTAACAATCACGATCAAATAATAGTGTATTAAATGGACAATCGGTGGACTTCACAATCATCTAAAGTCAGCAGACAACCCCCTATTAATCAGTAGTAGGCACGGTCCACTGGATCAGATTTTAGTCTTACAGACTATCTAGAGAGGAATTCACGATCTGGACTGTCTAATTGGAATTATTATATGCCAGGTGTACAGTTTTTGAGGGCACGTATCTGAACCATCACATTCTCCATGGTATCCTATGAGTAGGGGTGCACACGGTTCGGTTTGATTGGGTTTCGTTCGGTCTGATTTTAGGGTGAAACCGGAACCAATCGTTCCCAACGGTTCCGGAACCGGACAGTTTGTGCTCTTGAACCGAACCGGAAGTGAACTATAAAAACTGGTTTAGTTATATAGTTCTGGGCTTTTTATAATCCAGACCAATTGGTCCTTATGGCTGGCCTACCATGATGCATGTGTAACGCCTCAGATTTTTGAGGGCACGTATCTGAACCATCACATTCTCCATGGTATCCTATGAGTAGGGGTGCACACGGTTCGGTTTGATTGGGTTTCGTTCGGTCTGATTTTAGGGTGAAACCGGAACCAAATCGTTCCCAACGGTTCCGGAACCGGACAGTTTGTGCTCTTGAACCGAACCGGAAGTGAACTATAAAAACTGGTTTAGTTATATAGTTCTGGGCTTTTTATAATCCAGACCAATTGGTCCTTATGGCTGGCCTACCATGATGCATGTGTAACGCCTCAGATTTTTGAGGGCACGTATCTGAACCATCACATTCTCCATGGTATCCTATGAGTAGGGGTGCACACGGTTCGGTTTGATTGGGTTTCGTTCGGTCTGATTTTAGGGTGAAACCGGAACCAAATCGTTCCCAACGGTTCCGGAACCGGACAGTTTGTGCTCTTGAACCGAACCGGAAGTGAACTATAAAAACTGGTTTAGTTATATAGTTCTGGGCTTTTTATAATCCAGACCAATTGGTCCTTATGGCTGGCCTACCATGATGCATGTGTAACGCCTCAAATTTTTTAGATTTATTTGAAAATTTTTGAAAATTCATTTTTAATTTATTTTTTTATTAATTATCATACATTTACCGTTGATTTGCGAATAGCGGGACATCCGTAGGAGATCCGATAGGGGACCCTTTACAAAAGTTGCTTAGAATGATCCCATGAACATCATAGAAAGATTAGATTTCAAAAATCACGCACTTTTCAGATAATTTCGAAAATGCCATTAGTTAAACTTAAGTTAAGATGCCATTTTTAAGTATTATAGTTTCTGACGATCATTTTAACGCAAAACCATAGATTTAAGATTTTGGGCACATATTAACCATACATGTCAAATTTCAGCCCTTAAATCATAGCAGAAATTGTCCAATTGTCAAATCAGCCCCTTAATCCTTGATTTTCATGTCCATCAAGTGAGGAAAGAGGATGGTTAGTCGTAGTCGAATATTTATCTTCATATGAGTTACTCGGATCGTCTTTATCATGGACCAATAGTATGATTTGAGTGCCCCGCCTTGATAAGCATCTTTCTTATGCGCGAAGTTATCCCGTTTTAAAAATTAACGAATTACCAACTCTTTTTAAATCTAAACCTTTCAATTTACCCACTTCTCACCATCAATCGCTTTTCAAATTTGGACCATCCATTATACTCATATGACTACGAGTTTACACAAAATTTGGACCCCGATCTATAATCCTACACCGTTGAACCACAAAGCCAGCCCCTTCCTTTTCCGCCAAAAGTTGGAATTTCAGATCTGGGCATTTCTCACCATCAATCAACCACTAAAATTTATACAATTATTTGCCTATCATGACCATATATTTTTTCAAAAATTGGGCCCTGATCATCAAGCGTAGACCGTTAATTAAGATCAAGCCCATTTTAGCACCCGTTAGGCCATTTTCAAGGATCGGCCAATCTAGAATGTGGATCATCAAGAAATTTACGTATTCTGACTCTACTCTTCGAGCTTGATAAGATGAATGGATTGAAATTAATCATAGATCATCCGAATATTGAGATTTGAGAAACCCACCTCAAGAAGTTGTTACACAAGACCTCGCGTGTACATCCCTGAGAGAGAGAGAGAGAGAGAGAGAGAAGAGAAGAGAGTTCCTTCTCATATTTTTTCCAGCGGCTAGGATCTTCTACAACCCTTTTCTTCTAAGTCCATCATAAGGTGAGGATTTTCCTTCAAGCCTTTCATTAATAATACCACGATTATCATAAGTTTCTTTTGCGGCATGTGAAGTTATTTTATTTTGAATTGCTTATCTATATAACATGAAGTTTGATGTAAGATTTATAATGAATATCATTGTATGGTGATGTGATTCCTTGTTTAGATTTTTTACTAAGAAGCATGTGTATTTGTGTTATTTTTTTGAAATCTATGCCCTTATTTTCTTAGTCCATGTATTACAAGTAAGATTGATTTTCATATATTGTGTAAGATTGATTTTCATATACTGTGATATGAAATATGTGTATAAGATCATCATATAGACATCCCATTATTGTATACTCTTTGTCCCTAAGTTGGTAAAATTATTCGATGTAGAGAGATGGAATCCATGAGAGGTGTCCATGATGGAAGAATATATCTTGACTTAACTGAGCGAATGAAGTGATTGTTTGTTAATGGATCCTTACATGTACATGATGCTTGATTGGATCCATTTACATTATATGAGTATTTTAATGAATTTGGTCATGATGTACAACATTGGCTTTTTGGGACATGATAAAATCATAAAACGGCACAATGAGTAAACATTAATGGTATACAAATTCTCATGAGCCGGGTTTAGTGCTATGGACACTAATCTCGTGCTGTCGGCTTATGCCGGGTTGCTTGCGACTCCCCATAGTGACCACTGAGTTTTATTTAAATCGGTTGTATGCGAAAACACTTAAATAAAGGTGAAACTAAAGTCATGCATTCACTTGGCTCCATGTGGGTGTACGGAATTGAGAGTAGGCTAGAGCGTCCTACTTCTCCCGTACACTGTCATGTGTAGATTTGAGCTATGAGCGTCCCGTTTCTCACGTGGTCGGGCAAAACTATGGGTTTGTGCGTCCCAGGAACCTCTGGTGACTAGTGGCTAGCATGAAGTCGTAATAGGGAGTCCCACTTCATGTATTGTGATTCTAGCCAGGGTGCTGTAGCCAGAGCATGCATTCCATGCATCGCATTAACAATGATTTTTAGTTGGTTGTTTTGATTTGATTAAATGATAATATACTGCTTGCGTTTACTCTGTATCGTTATTATTATTCTTGATTGTCTTGGAGGAAATATTCCCCACTAGCGTTTAACGCTATCCCAAACACAATTTAGCTGATGTAGGTGAAGATCCAGGTATTGAACCCGATTTTTAAGGAAAAGAGTTCGATGGTTCGTACGATCACATGGCGGATGTGCTACAATCTCTTTGAATTAACTACAATAGTAAATAATTTATAAAGAAAACTCATCAACTATGTAAATACCTTAACATTATTCAGAAGTTCTCATAGACATGGTTTTGTATTTTAATTAATCAGTATGGATATTGGTTGGTTCCCTTATTTAAACATTGATGATGACGTAGTAAGTTTGATAGAATAAGATGATAATTGTTTCCGCCATTGTACTTGAATGCTATATTTTATTATTTGACAAATTAGTTATTCCATAAATTACTTGGGAATTCGGCCGTCGTGTTATACACGAGAGTCAAAAATCTCGGGTTGTTACAGCATGTATTTAATCCACGCCGCCTAACCATTTCAAAATATTATTTTAGGCATGGCCACAAAAAGCAGGCTGATCCAAAGCTTAGGTGGGCCACATCACAAAAATCAATGGATCTAATATCCATCATTCATACCTCAGGGCCCACCATGGGCATACCTTGATGTGTTTGTTAGATCTACACCGTCCATCCTCATTGTTAGGGAATGTTTAGGTGGGCCTCATTAAAAAATCAGATAGGTTCACATTTTAAGTGGTCTACTCGACATGAGACAGTGAGGGGTTGAACATCCAGAGTTCGGTTCCAAGGTTCAGTTATGTGTTCTTGTTCCACGATTCAGTTCTACGGAACTCCAAACCAAGAGCCGAATTAGACTAACCGATTCTTTGATTTTCGAAACCAGAACTAGTGCACTTTAGAACGGGACCAAAACGAACCTAACCGAATCAAACTAACCGGTTCGGGTCTTGTTTACCGGTTCCACCGGTTTGGTGTGCACCTCTACCTATGAGTCATGGTTGGATGTGGCAAGGGGAGTCAATGGGTCGGGCTTGGGAGATTTTAAATAGGCCCATCTGATGGCCCGGCCCAAAACAGTTCAAAATCCAGGTGGAGACCAACCCTGGGTCTAGCCTATTGACAGCCCTAAATGTGGCATTTGATTTATCATATCAGCGGTGGATTTTAGATTTAGCGGCATCACCTGTGACTCCACTCAGATTTAGGTAGACCTGGTCCAGTTTGATGCTTCAAGATTAGTCCGGTTATGAGAATTCTCTTCAACTAGGCAAAATTTTTTTTTATGTACGCTGGTTAGAAGGGGAGCTCATGTTAAAGCATCATACGCGTTAATGTAAATTATATTGAAAAGTAAAAATTCTTTTGAGTAAAATATAGTGTTTGCCATTCTTATTATAGGCCTCTCTTTGAGGCCTGTACATGGGGCTTTTGTTGTATATTTAAAAATAATAAAGAGTTGAAAAAATATTTTGAAAAAAGTTGCCTTTTCATCTTTCATGATAAAGCTTAATATCATGTTCGGAGTAGAATTTTAAAGAGTTTAGAAGGATTTTCATCTTTCTTCTCTTTACTCTTTTGAATTGGTGTAATATTATACACAACTAGGTTTGGTTTTGTAAAAAAATTATTGTTTTATGTTAATTATTTTAAAAATATTTTTAGTTGGTTGGATGCACTTTTTCCTTTTTGTATCCTCACATGTGTGCCATATTTTCACATTCATGAACCGCCTCTCTGTACGCGTGGTGTGTAGGGATCGTCTAGCAATGTTGTATTGAGATTAGATATCTCTCTCTCTCTCTCTCTCTCTCTCTCTCTCTCTCTCTCATGTATCTATAAAATGGGCGTTTGTCTCTTGGGTTTTTTATACATCGTCTCTTCTATCTCTTTTCAAAAATTCATATTTCTCCTCCTTAGATGTATGAAGGTGTGGTGGTGTTCTTAATGTTGGGTCTTGCATGACTTGTGCATATTATTGAGATCATACGTTAGACAATTGTATTCTGGGGAAGTGCATTACAAACCTTTTGCACCGAAGAAATTCTATTGAAGAACACAAACTATCTCAAAAAGAGCAACTTAGTCCACGCTTGATCCAGCAAGAAGTTGACTTCTACATCGATCAAGAATACTGAAGAACAAAAACTTGTTGAAAGAGCCTTCAAACTGTGCACCCCTAGACTGTACGACAGTGGGGGCCAACCGGTGGGCTGTTGGGGCAGCGTGACGGATTTAGTGTATTTCTCCTATAGACTGTTTTGACTGGTTCGACCGGTCAGCCGTGTACGCAGTTTCTTATGCAAATACACGGATCTACGTAAGTTATTTCTAAATTTGGGTTGTTTGCTATATATATGGCATGTATCCGGACTTAGATGGTATCCAATGTTTCCTAAGTGTGTTAGGAAGAGGGGAGAGTGTTTTGAGAGAGAGAGAGAGAGAGAGAGAGAGAGCTTGGGTTTTCTCTGGGTTTTCCTTACTTGTGGGCCGTCAATCTCCGTAATCTTCTGAATCATAGTGGATCGCTTTTGTGCTGTGGTTTTTTACCCGTTGAGGGGTTTTTCCATGTAAAATTGGATTGTCTCTTGTGGTTGAATGCTTGTGTGGTGTGATTGCATTGTGTTTTTCGTTAGATTCGAATATTCTGCCATGTGTGTTCGACTTTCGCTTCCGTTATCGGCGTCATATTCCCAACAAGTGGTATCAAAGATAAAGTTAAGGTAGAGTTGAATTCAGATCTGAGATGGGAAGATGGGATCAAGCACAAGATTCGAAGTAGAGAAGTTTTCTGGCAAAAATAACTTCGAACTGTGGAAGGTGAATATTGAATCTCTTCTAGTTCAGCAAGGGCTTGACTAAGCTTTTGGAAAGCAACCTAAGGTTATGAAAGAGGATAAGTGGACGAAGCACGACAAGAAAGCCAAAACCTCGATCCTATTGTGTCTTATGGATGATGTCCTCTATAATGTCATGAAGGAGAAGACTACGGCTGATACGATGGCGAAGTTAGAGAAGGTCTATGCTAAAAATCTCTAGAGAACCGGATGTATCTGTTGATGCAATTGTTCACCTTGAGGATAGCTAAGGGGGTGGATGTAGAGGACTACTTATGCATGTTCAATCGGCTGGTTTGCAAGTTAGTGGAGATAGATGAGCCGATGAAGGATGAATATCAAGCATGCATCCTGCTGAATTCTCTTCTAGATTCATATAAGTCATTTAAGAATACTTTGTGCGCAGAGAGAGACCATCAACATTGAGACCGTTATCTTAGCCCTCCAGTCGAAGGCGATGAGAAAGAAAAGCGGTGACGTCGATTCTCGTTCTTTCTCAGAGGCACTGATTATGAGAGAAAGAAATTCTGAGCATGGTAGGGGATATTTTAAATCGGGATCTAAAGACAAGGGCAAAGGGAAAGCTAAGGTGAGGTGCTGAAATTGTGGTCAGGAAGGCCACATGAGATGGAGATTGTTAAAATCTCAAGTTGAAGCAAGAGAAGTATGAAAATTCTTCTGGAGAGGGAGCTAATACCTGTAGAGGACGGTGGCGATCTTTGTGAAGTTATGACTGTATTCGGTAAGGGTTCTCACAGTAGAGAGTGGATCCTAGATTTAAGAGCTTCATGTCACATTTGTCCTGACCGAAATTCATTCACGAAATACAGGGAGTATGATGGTGAATCGGTATTGGTGAGCGATAGTTACGCTCATAAAGTGATTGTTATTAGTACGGTACGCATCAGGATGTTCGATGGGATTGAATGAGTCCTAAAAGATGTGAGGCATGTCCCTGGATGAAAAAGAATGTGATCTCTCTTGGTGCACTTGAGGCAAAATGGTGTTTGTTCATCGGCCGCGATCGTTATTGTAAAGTGCTGAAGGGGGCACTCGTGTAGATGAAGGCACGGAGGTGTGGCCATCTTTACAAGTTGATCGGGATCACGTTTCACGGCGGAGCTGCGGGATCGGCGAAGGGATCCACGGTTGCTCATATGTGGCAAGTGCCCAAGGGCCACATAAAAAGAGCAGAAAATGGAGTGAAAGTGCAAGGATAGGGTTGATGGAGACACGAGAAGCGGTTGAGCTATGTTGAAGTTGAGATGATGAAGATAGCAATGATGTTTTGATTCAACGTGTGAAGCCTCAGTGGAGATTGTTGCAAGAGCCTTCAAATTGTGCACCCCTGGACTGTGTTTCGACCAGTCATAACCGGTCGGATATTGAGGCAGCGTGGCAGATTTAGTATATTTCTCCTCTGGACTGTTTTTTACTGGTCCGACCGGTCGACCGTGTACGTGGTTTCTTACGCAGATACGCGGATCTGCGTAAGTTGTTTCTAAATTTGGTTTCTAAATTTGGGTTGTTTACTATATGTATGGCATATATCCAGACTTAAATGGTATCCTAATGTAATACCCCAAAAATTTGAACACACGAGTAAGTACACGAGTTCGTGTTCACACGTAAGAAATTAAATACTAAACCGTGTTGTTCACACGCATACACACACACACACGTGTACACTCTTGTATGTATTCCGATAACTTTTAAGACATCTGAAAACTTAGTATATTTAGTTAAGTTAATAGACTGACCGTTATAATGATCTGTCATTGCTAGACTGGAATATTTAACTGGCCACTTCGATTTCGAATTACGCGATCAACTTAAATCCGTTGAACGGTCTCCACACCGTCTTGTACACATGTCTGTCCATAAATCTAATCCGTAAACCTTGTCTATCATCAGGCATATGCTTAGATCATCTATTCTTCGACCCTATGAACGTGTTCAGACATGTTTATAGCACCCCAAGTTCTTGGAATCATTTAAATTGTAATTTAATTAATTATGTAATAACTTAAATAACTTTTAATATTGATAAATTAATAATAAATAATCCGTAGGGATTTAGGGCATGGTCTCTTTATTAAAGTTACTTAGAATAAATCCTAGAACAGTGTAGATAGCATTAGATTTCACAAAACTCATAAATTTACAATAATTACAAAAATGCCATTAATTAAACTTAAGTTAAACTGACACTTTTAAGTAATATAATTTCTGACCATTAATTTCATGCAAAAATTTATATACCTAGCTATTGGAACATATTTTAACCTGTACCACGCCGAATTTTAGCCCTCTGATCATCCTACAAATGCCCTAATCAGAAATCAATCAACATATGGCCCACCTTAACTCAGGATCTGCCTCATTTTTCTCGTTGACAGCTAACTTTATGTTGCCCACCTATTGAACAGAGGAGACTATCCCAATCTCACTACAAGTGGACCCCACTTGCAAGTGGAGCACCAATTTTATGTTACGTGCGGCGCACGAAAAATTCGAAATTAACTTCTTCACACTACTGTTGCAACGGACGCTGTAACAACGTTCGCTTGCTGCCATTGATGGGCCTCCACTTGACCTTCACATTGGCCCCATATTTTATATCCATACCGTTCATCAGAGCCTCATCATACCTAAGTTCAGTCCATCCAAAAATCTATGATGACAGTTGATCGTGCGGCCCACTTCAATCCACTGTTTGGAAACCAAGGAAACCAAGATCATGTCGGATCCGATCCGTTGCTTCGCATGGGTCCCTGAAATTTTAGAGGATTGTTTTTATGGACCTCACCTACTATTTGAATGGTCTACATGTGATTAAGTGCAAGAAAGTCAGGCGAGATGAGTGTTAGGCGGTGCCAACACCAAAACCGGTTGGGAGTTTCCCGCACCGACCCACCGACTTTGGGAGTCTTTAAAAGACCTGCTTAGATGCATCTCCCTCTTCACAAGTGTCTGACTAAAAGAGAGAGAGAGAGAGAGAGAGAGAGAGAGAGAGAGAGAGAGAGATGTTGGAGAGAAAGAAGGGAGAGAGAGTGAGAGAGCAGCTCCCACGCTGCTGCTGTTGTTGGGGCAGCATCCCAGTAAAAAAAAAAAAGAAGGAAGAAGAAGAAAAAGAAGAAAGAGAAAAGAAGAAAGAGAAAGAAAGAAGAAAGAGAAGAAAATTTCTGCTAAGTTACTCAACAAGTCAACTCGCTAATTCGACTCATTGTTGTGTTGTTAACACTTGGTCCAGTAATAGGTGAGTGATTCATCTCACGTAACTTTATTTGTTAATTTTCTTTAGTGTTCTCTCTTATGTTCAATTTATAAAGTCTCCCTCTCTAATTAGGATTTTAGGCATGCTTTTATGCTTTCTTCCTTATCATGGAATCCTAGGTAAGGGATCCATCCATCTCCTATCTCTATATCCTTAAAAAGTTCACCTACCAATTATCCTTTTTTATTGAATTAATTTTATCAAGTTTTCCTTTTTAATGCACATATCAGAATTCTACGATAATTCAATTTAGGATTTCTTACATATGATGTCACCAACATGCAACCCTAAATACTCGTAGTGTTCTTAAGATTCCACGTGACATTATTCTTAAATTTAATGATCGACAACAACTTAGGTTTAAATAATATGCAATACATAACTCTTGGAACAACCTTAGCTAATCGTCAACACACTAAACCTTACATTATGATCTTCTCAAATCCCTCGATCGACAATAACTAAAATTAGATAAAGAATTATCTGAATGAAGATAAAACATGTATGGTGTGATTGGAATTGAGTTGATATGCATTGTATGCTTGAAGAGTGCTTCCATAACTCATGACATGCACATACATTCATACACTGGGACAGAACAGGAGTATGGTTTATTTGACTCCTGGCGTGCATGATTGATTTGCCGCATCGTTGTACCGGTTAGGTGAGCATGATTGATTTGCGACAGGTTCTGTAACACCTCGGATTTTCGAGATTTATTTTAGAATTTTATTTTGATTTAATATCGTACGTTTACTTTGTTTTGAAAACAACGATCCATTCATAAGATATCTGATAGGGGACCCTTTACAAAAGTGGCTTAGAATAATCCTATAAATGTTGTAGAAAGACAGGATTTAAAAATCTCACTGTTTTTAGTTAATTATGAAAATGCCATTAGTTAAGTTAAACCGCTGTTTTCAAGTATGATAGTTTGTGACGATCACTTTCACGCAAAACTTCATGTACAATCTTTTGGTCATATTTTATCCGTACATGTCGAATTTCAACCCTTCGATCATCCTACAAATGCCCTAATCAGAAATTGGTCCATAAGTGGCCCACCTTAACTCGGATCTGCCTCATTTTTCTTGCCAGCGGCTTATTTTGTGTTGCCCACATACTGGACTGAGCAAATGATTCCAATCTACTGTACGTGGACCCCTACTTGTGAGGGTAGCCGTACAGGCATGTATTACGTGTGGCACATGGAAAGAAGAAAAAAAAGACTTCTTCTTCACCACGTTGTTACAGCGTTCGCTGCAACAATCGTGGTTCACTACCGACCTATGCGTTGCATGTTATCCATTACCTGGGCCCCACTTCACTAATCAAAACCGTTCTTTAGGTCTGTAGCACTAGAATAGCTCAGGTCCATTCGAATCCCTCCACCATTCGTTGATCCAGCGGCCCGCTCCAAATCACTGTCCAATCTATATATCACTCAGATCCAGAGATTTCGTTTGCATGGGCATGCGTGGTTCACTTTAGGAGCATCATGTAGACCCCATCTAACATCCTAACGGCTTCCACACGGCATGGGTTACTAATGAGGAAACCTAACTCCCTATCCAACTCTACGAACGGTTCCGCGCCCGTCCGCGTGCACGCCTCCACTGCACCGACCTTGTGAGTTGTAAAACTCCTTCGCGCCATCTCTTCATCACAAAAACCTGAGAGAGAGAGAGAGAGAGAGAGAGAGAGAGAGAGAGAGAGAGAGAGATCATGGGAAGAAAGAGAGTGAACGTGCGGGAAAGGAGAGGGTCCACGTCCCTGTGATTGATGTTGGGAAGTTTTTCTAAAGAAGAAAGAGGAGGAAAGGAAGGAAGGAAAGAGAGAGAAGAGATCCGAGTCAAACCGATTTGACATGGCCGAGTTCTTGAGCCTTCCTGTTGTTGAAGAGGTAAGTCCTTCTAAGATAGCTATTTATTCCTAGATCTACCCTTATTCTATAATATTTGATGAGATTTAACCCTAGATGATTAAATTATGAAAACCCTACCAATCTATGCCCTAACCTTGTGATTCCATTTACATATTAGGGTTTGAATCTAAGGAGAAGTATACGGCCCTAGCAATGTCTCAAACCAACCAAACTTAGAGGTGGGGATTTCCTTTAAGCCCATCTACGATAATATTAAATTGTATGTTGATTTTATGCTTGGAAACTAGAATTTTGTTACGCGACTTCTTGAAATCGTGCTTGTTGAAATCTTTCCATGTAAATATGAATTGTATGATGTTCCTTGTTGTGTATGTTGAATTTTGATGTATGAACTATGCATAAGTGGTTGGAAAAAGAATTGTGATGATATACATGCTTATGAGGATATTATACTTGATTTACGTTGTCACATGCTCATGATGATAGATGTGTTGTTTGCTATGGGATATTGTATATGGATGTTACGTTAATGAATACTCCTTAACCTCATACTGATGTAACCGTATGATGTAAAGAGAAGAACTCGTGCGAGGCCTTGTTACGTTGGCAGTACCATGTGAAGATTTTGGATGACTATGCCTTATTGTGAAAGTCGGCATTACCGTGTGTTTTATTGAATAAATATGCCTTGACATTGAGAATTAGGTATTGGCATTATCATGTATGTATTGTTGGTTGCATATGGCATGATGTCGAGTTTGGCACTACCGTGTGCACATTGTCGGATACGTGCCAAGGGATCCTTATTGATTCGTTACCTATGATGGATCCACTGAAGTATGAAATTGATGAATATGGAGACTCTTGAACTGAATGGGGTAGGGAGTGATCATTAGCCGTGTACATCGTTTAATGGGCTGAATGCTAAACTTATTTAATTAAACGAGAAACTAATCATGCATTCACTGGACCCGACTTGGTGGGTTAGCTCCTCGGGCATTAGAGAAAGTGTGCATAGGCCCGTTTCTCTCTCGCTATCTAGTGAAAGTGTGCATGGGCCCATTTCACTAGTTGGGTTTTGGTGCATGGGAAGAGTGGAGTGATCCCGTCTCATTTGGTTAGGGTGCTTTAGCTAGAGCATCTATGTCATGCATTGCATCAACCAAGATCTTTAATTAAATTGTTTTGATTTGATTAAACAATAATATCCTGCTTACGTTTACTATGTGCCATCATTATCATGATTGTCTTAAAGGGATATTCCCCACTATGATAGCGTTTAACGCTATCCAACCACATCTCAGATAATCCAGGTGAAGATCCAGTAAGAGAGTCAAACACTACGATGAGGTACTCGAATGCTCGTGGCAGTAAGTGACGGACGATGAAACCGAAACGACTTGAAGATGGATTATGTTTATTATCTTTCTAAAGTAGATTTATTTTCATGTAACTTGTAATAAGCATCTCATTGAGATTAAAAAGTAGAATATTATGTAATTTATATGATTTAAGGACATTATCTTGTTAACGTAGAGTAGAAAAACTTCGAATAAGAACCTTGAATTCCGTCATTTTACTATGAATGTCATGAATGTGGGAAATAAAGATGAATGTGTGGAAATATATCCTTAACACATTCCAGATAACACCAAAAAACTCGGCCCATTGTGTTGTTCACGAGAGACAAATTTCGGGGCGTTACAGGTTCCTAATGTTCAGTGGCAGCGAGTTTTGGTTGTTTCACTTATTGAGCATAGTTGATTTTCTCGGTTAGATCAGTGGTGCATGGTTGATTTGTCCACTAGCGTGCATGGTTGATTTGCCGCCTTGCTGTACCGGTTAGGTGAGTATGGTTGATTTGCGACAGGTTCCTAATGTTTAGTGGCAGTAAGTTCCTAGACGTTTAAAGCTCTCACACGTATCATAACATACATGACATCATGATAATCATGCTCCATTTATAATAAATCATAAAATGTATTAATCATCACCTCATCCTCGTAAATTTCATACAATTCTATCCATTGATGATTCGAATTCTATCTCTTATTAACTAGAATATTACCTGTGATGGAAATGACCTCACTGGGCTTTTAGCTCACCAAAATCACTATAGGTCTTGCAGGTCTTCAAGAAGAAAAAGACTTAGACGAAGCAGAGTATTCAGATGGTCACGTGTTATTCAAGCACCAACCTGTAGACACCCCACCTTCGGCTACACTGTTGGTAGAGATAGCTGGATGAATGGAGGACCATACCCCCAAACCCCAAGTCCAAACTCAGCCAAACTCACCCTTGTAAGCCCCAATCCATAGCCCAATTCAAGCCTGAACCCAGTTAACCCAGTCCTAAACATCAGCCTGAAAAACCACCCATAAGAAAAGCCAGTAAAAAAATCCTAAAAAAGTCAAACTCACTGAGTCAACTCACTGAGTTAACCCGCTGAGTCAAATCACCGAGTCGACCCGCTGAGTCAACTCACTGAGTCAACCCACCGAGCCAAACAGCAGCCCCGAGGGAACGACCGTACCTCGCTGGAAATCGAGGAGTAACCATGGGCCGCCCAAAAAAATTTACGGGCTCTGCCACTGCCCGCTGTTATAAATACCCCCCTCCCCTTCTCATTTCAACACAGCAACCCATCCAGAGAGAGCCCATCCGTTCGAGTTCCCTTCTCCAACCCTTAACCCATTTTTCCACCAAGGAGAGCCCGAATGAAGAGAGCCCAGCCCTGGTCCAGCCCAGCCTGACCACTGGCCCAAGTCTCCCAAGCCATCCAAGTCTTAATCCAGCCACTCGAAGCCAACCCTTGCGACACCTCCGTCCATCCTGCTACTCTTTTTCCAGCATCATCTCATTTGTATCTAGCATAAGTGCAACATTTACTTTTCTTCCAACCCCCCTGCTTCACTGCTAGCACCTTGACTATTCAAGCACACTGCATACGTCTTAAATTAAGCACCTGTCAGTTCGAGCGTATGCTCTGGGCTTGCCCGTTGTTGGAACCTGCCCATCAGAAACTCGTACTGTTTAGACCTGCATTCATGCTTCACTATAAAGCACCTTGATTATCCAAGCACACTGCATACGTCTTATATTAAGCACCTGTCAGTTCGAGCGTATGCTCTGGGCTTGCCCGTTGTTGGAACCTGCCCATCAGAAACTCTTACTGTTCAGACCCGCATTCATGCATCATGTCATCTATGAGAATGTACGAGGATTAAAACAAACTTTCAAGTATTAGTTCGATTCTGTGAAGTAGAGACCATACTTCGGTACGGGCAGTGTGTGGGGTGCTTAACCTCTTCCCACCCTGTAACCATGATCCCTTACCTTGAATCTCTGGCCGCAGATCAAAAAGAGTCATTTTAGAGGAAGGAATCTTCGGATCCCCTTCTCTAATGTTTCTACGGGGTCTAGCCGACTGTAGATTCGAAGTAACTGGCTAGTGGCGACTCTGGTCTTATATAAACTCATTTAAACACATCCAGCTTAAACACGACAACCAAACAAAGCCCTCAAGAACGAGGCAAGCCAGTGGCACAAACGGCGATTCGCACTCACGCATCCTCTCATTCTTTTTCCGAAAGGGGAAGGGACGAGAACGTCGTGTGGGAGCGCGGAAACGGCGAGGGTCCACACAACCGTAGTCGATTTATTTTGTAAAATTCAATGTAATAAGACATTAGTGGAAAAAAAAAGGATTTATACTTGAAATTTATTTTAGATTTGTGATGTGTGGAATGAAATTTCAAGGAATCTACACTCGAATTTTAAATTCACACCCTGAAACTCGGGCTTTGGGTTGTTGTACTCGAGTCACAAATTTCGGAGTGTGATACCTAAGGTATCCAAGGTTTCCTAAGTGTGTTAGGAAGAGGGGAGAGTGTTTTGAGAGAGAGAGAGAGAGAGAGCTTGGGTTTTCTCTGGGTTTTCCTTTGCTTGTGGGCTGTCAATCTCTATAATCTTCTGAATTATAGTGGATCGCTTTATGCCGTGGTTTTTTACCCGTTGAGGGGTTTTTCCATGTAAAATCAGATTGTCTCTTATGGTTGAATGCTTGTGTGGTGTGATTGCATCGTGTTTCTTGTTTGATCGCATATCCTGCTATGGTGTTGTTCGGCTTTCGCTTCCGCTGCCGACGCTTTATTCCCAACAAAACTATCTTAAAAAGAGCAACCTAGTCTTAGAAATTCTACCGAAAAACAAAAACTATCTAAAAAAAAGCAACCTACTAAAGAACACAAACTATTTCAAAAAGAGCAACCTATTCCCAACAATTTTACTGAAGAACACAAACTATCTTAAAAAGAGCAACCTAGTCCATGCCTGATCCGATAAGAAGTCAGCTTTTACATCAATCAAGAATACTGCTTTTGTCATCATCTCAACATGTGTGAGGTTTTATTTTTTGTTGATTTATCTACTTCCTGTATTATTGTTTCAAACAACTTTTTCATAAAGTCATATTAGGAGTAACAGGAGATTCTTGTCAACCTTGGTTATAGACAATTTGTACTCAATTAAGTGAATTATGTCGATTCACCCCTGACAGTGCAAGATATGACCCAACTCAACTATGGTAACATGTGTTTACATGGGCGGATTTAAAATAAGAACTATGGACAGTGTCCTCAATCCTTAGGTTTTTACAAATTAAAATCATGAATTAGTGATGTACACTAGTGATGTATCTGAAAGATACTTGATGTTGGGGAGGGTTGCAAAAATATTCCTTGAATGAAATGATTCTAAACACTTGATCAATAGTTTGTAAAATAGCGTTTGAAAAAAAAAATTACAATGTATTCATTGATTGTAGCCACCTCTTGGATGGGTAAGTTTATTAAATAAATAAATAAATTTGGGCAGTGTCATTTGATGCAGTTCTAAGTTTCCAACCCCCTTTAAAACTTTTTACACAAGTTATATGCCCAGATTAGTTATAATAGACATTTTAAGTTACTTCTCGCATGATTTTAATATTTCAATCAACCTGACTTTTGATCAATAGCACATCCAGGGGATAGCCATTCTAATGGACAACCTAGATCATTAAGCACCTTTGCGGGTGGGGCTGATGATGTCCAAGAAATTTGACACTATTCACTAAGGGAAGGACGATTAAGATAGTATCAATAATCAGAATACCAATCAACGATTCTAATTTTGCTTCAAGGATTAAAAAAATATACACTTGTACAAATTATCAAATAAAAAAATGAATTGATGCAAGTGTTTAAACACTTAACTTACTCGTGTGAACTTGGTGTGCATGGCCTTACCTTAGAGTGTTTGAGCTTGAAGATGGTGCGATATGATCGAACTTGAAAAGTGTAACACCAAAAATCCATTTCTATTTGTGTGATTGTGTATGTATGTATGTGCACACATCTTTATTCACATGTGAAATGATGAATCCCCATTTGATGTATTATAAATCAAAAGTTAAGTTTTTTTTATTGATTTAACTATTGGATTGATGGGTCCTTACTCATGCTTTGTGATAAACTCATAAGAGTTTGAACATGAGGTCATGGGTAAGTGTTATAGGCAAAATGATGGAGATAAGATTTCACGCGGAAATGCCCATAACGTCCATTCGACTCTCGAGATTATATGATTGAGAGTCGAATGTTGGATAGGTACGAGACGTCCATTCGACTCTCGAGATTGGCTGATCGAGAGTCGAATGTTTGATAGGTGCGGGACGTCCATTCGACTCTCGAGATCACCTGATCAAGAGTCATAGATTGAAAAATACGGAGCAGCTATTCGCAAGTCCCGAGTCTTCATAACCGATAGTCAAATACGGCAAAGCTCGATCCGCGAGCAGACCTTCTCACAAGTCGTTGAAAGACATTACACCCAAAATATGTACTTGGACTCGCGACCACATTTTAACCTGCGAGCAACTTTACTACGGGCGTCTCCTTCCTTTTCGGAGGCCTTGACTCCAACTACGGCTTCCGGCCGGATCCAGCCGGATTTCAAGGGATTACCATCTAGGGGCGCGATTGTTGGAATAAGTCATTGGGTTGGATCTGACTAAAAAGATAGGATCTTATCCCACGAAATCAGCGGATTCTCAGTATCGTATGCGACATCAATGGGATTTCGACATCTCACGTAACAGATTGGATTGCTTCAGATCTATATAAGGGGGTGGCTCCATTGAGGGCAGGTACGTACGCATAATTCAATCTTGGTCCCGTTTTGCTTGGCTTCTCTTCTGTGGCCTAACTTAAGCGTCGGAGGGCTAACGGCTGGTCCCCAGCCACCCTTATTCGCTGTCTTGCTTCAGGTCTGGTGGTGGAAATCCCTGCTGGAGCAAAGGAGAAGAGCCGGAGGATCTCGTTACAAAAACTGACATTAACAGTTTGGCGCCGTCTGTGGGAACGACTTGATCATCAAAATCAATCGTGTTAACTATCGATCAAAATCCTTTGGTGATGCCTCCTAAAAAGAAAGTTCATCCTTCAACTTCGAGGCAGGCACCACCTCCGCCCGGTGAGACGGAATCCGCACCTGCCCTCCCACCTGTTCCGACGGATATCCCTCAAGGAGCCCCAAATATGCCATCAACAAATCCATTATTGGAGGCCTCTGGAAATCAGGATGATGTCCTACGATTCCTCGGGAACACTCTCCTAACTCTAAACGCCGAAGTTCAGGCACTGTCAAATCGACTTGATCAGCACTTCCCTGAACCGCAAAGACAACCCTCCGAAGGGTTACCACCGCCACCCATACCAGTTGCTTCCAGACATTCTATGGATGAACCACAGGTCCCACCACTTGGCGGCCATCCCCCTGTGCCGTCTCCACATTCTATACATTCCAGTTCGTCTCGACAACCTCAACCGCAAGGCTCCACCGCCGAAACGTCTAGCTATACCTTGCCATGGGAAGGAGATCTCAAAAGAATCCAAGACCGTTTTGATATCATGGAGCAGAAATACCAGGCAAATCGGCCATCTGCTGTCATGGCGGCAATACATCAATCTGAATCTCCCTTCACAAGCGAGGTCATGGAAGCCCCGTTGCCCAGAAAGTATCTAACGCCTGTTATCGCTCCGTATACAGGCATTGGCGATCCTCTGGAACATCTGGAAACATATAGGTCCCTCATGGAGTTGGAGGGACATGGTTCAGAAATCATGTGTAGGGCTTTTCCCCTTACATTGAAGGAAGCGGCTCGTACGTGGTTTCGGGGGTTAAAGCCACTTTCCATCAGTTCTTTTTCCCAATTATCGGAGATATTTCTTTCTCAATTCATGGGAAGTATTCGCATTAAAAAGCCAGCCTCCCATCTGATGAATCTGAAACAGCAACATGGGGAGACAATAAAAGAGTTCACAGTACGGTTCACTGCTGAAGCCGTTCAAACTGAGGGTTACACTGAAGAAAAGGGTCTCACAGCCCTCATTGCTGGAATAACGAGCGAGAAATTTAGGTTTGCTTTAGATAAGAGCCCGCCGAAAACTATGGCGGAATTCCAAGCTAAAGCTCAGAAATACATCAATGCAGAAGAAGTCGCATTGACACGCTATGGAGTACAAAGTAAGAAACGCAAGCCAGAAGGAACCTCTACAGATAAAAAATACCATCGCGATCAGCGCGATCGTTCTCCCAGGAAGCCTTACTCTGGTAAATATCATAATTACACTCCTCTTAATCGGTCTCCTGAAAAGGTTTTAATGGAGATAAAACACAAGCCATATGTGAAGTGGCCTGCAAAGATTAAATCCGATCCCGAGAAGAGAGATAAGAGTAAGTTCTGTTACTTCTACAAAGATCACGGGCATAGGACCCAGGACTGTATTTCTCTACGAGACCATATCGAAGCCCTTATTCGAAAAGGCCATCTCCAGGATTATGTTGCTCGTAAGAATCGGTCACCAGAAAGGGCGAAGACCTCATCTCGCCAAAAGGAACCGTCTCATCATCAAACCGACCAAGAGGATGCTGAGCCCACAGGAGAAATTCGCACTATCGTCGGGGGTCCAGCTTGCGGGGGTGACTCTCAAGCTTCAAGAAAGGCATACGCCCGAAAGGCGTCCAAAGAACCCCAGCAGATCTATTGGCTGGAACAAACGTCCAACTCATCGAAGGCTAGCCATCCCCCAATTTCTTTCACCCTCGAAGATGCAGCGGGAATTCATTTCCCTCATGAAGATTCCATCGTAGTCACACTGAAGGTATCAAATTATCTGACTCATCGAATTATGGTGGATACAGGTAGCTCGGCCGATATTCTGTATTTGGAGGCTTTCGACAAGATGGCACTTGCCAGAAACCTCCTCAAGCCAGTATCGACCCCTCTTGTCGGCTTTGGAGGAGAAGTGGTAACACCTGAAGGAAGTATCGATCTCCCAGTCACCTTTGGGGAGAGTCCAGTGAAGACCACCGTCTTCGTAAACTTCCTCGTCGTGGATCGAAAATCAGCATATAACGCCATCTTGGGGAGACCGTCTCTAACTAAGGTTGGAGCGGCCTTGCACCCTTCATATTTATGTGTTAAATTTCTGACCCCAAATGGCATAGGGGTCGTGCGAGGAAGTCAGCAGGAGGCACGGTCCTGTTACCAGATAGCCCTCCAAGATCGAAAGAAGGCTCAAGCGACACCTGTCATGGAAATAGTTCAAGGTTCATCCGACGTTCTCGCCACCGCGTTGGATCCAAGGGAAAATGCTCTGAAATCAGGAACTCCAGGGGAGGAAACAGTGGCGATCCGCTTGACCGAAGACGACCAGTCTAAGATCGTGTACATCGGTTCCTCCTTAAACAGTATCCACCGCGAAGATTTGATCCGTTTCCTCACTGAATACCAGGACGTGTTTGCTTGGTCTCATAAAGATATGCCAGGCATCGATCCTGATGTCATCGTACATCGTCTCAACATTGACCCGAAGCATAAACCCGTACATCAGCGTCGACGTGCCTTTACTGCAGAAAGACAAATGGCGATCAAAACTGAAGTTGAAAAGCTGCTCGCGGCAAATTTCATAAAAGAAGTTGACTACCCACAATGGGTCGCCAACGTAGTTCTCGTCCGGAAAGCTAATGGCAAATGGAGGATGTGCGTCGACTATTTAGACTTAAACAAAGCATGTCCCAAAGATAGCTTCCCGACACCACGAATCGACCAGTTGGTCGACTCAACAGCTGGACATGCTCTCCTCAGTTTTATGGATGCTTATTCTGGTTACAACCAGATTATGATGCATCCACCTGATGGCCAGCATACTGCCTTCATCACAGATCGAGGACTATATTGCTACCAGGTAATGCCGTTTGGTCTCAAAAATGCAGGGGCCACTTATCAGCGTCTTGTCAACAAAATATTCGCTGCTCAAATCGGTAGGAATATGGAAGTATATGTTGACGATATGCTCGTGAAAAGCATCGATGAAGATGACCACATTCCTGATCTTCGAGAAGCCTTTGATCTGATGAGGAAGTATCAGATGAAATTAAATCCAGAAAAATGTGCGTTTGGAGTATCTGCAGGGAAATTTCTTGGGTTCATGGTTGGCCAACATGGAATTGAGGCGAATCCCGAAAAGATTAAAGCATTGATAGAGATGAAATCCCCAGTGACTCTGAAGGACGTTCAGCGTCTAGCTGGTCGCGTCGCATCATTGAACAGGTTCATCTCGCGAGCATCTGACAAGTGCCTGCCCTTCTTCAAACTCCTTCGTGCAACGGCCAAGTCTGATTGGAGGTGGACACCTCAATGTGAAGAACCTTTTCAACAACTGAAGCAATATATGAGCGCTCCCCCCATTTTATCTAAGCCTGTGGCACATGAGCAACTCATTCTTTATTTATCTGTGTCTTCCACGGCCGTTAGTGCCGCTTTAATAAGAGAAGATTCCGGGGTACAAAGGCCCGTTTATTATATCAGTCGAGCAATGGTTGATGCAGAAACTAGGTATTCTGATTTGGAGAAATTGGCCCTAGCCTTAATCACGGCAGCTCGAAAACTACGACCATACTTTCAAGCCCATGCTATTTTAGTACCAACAAATCATCCACTACGTCAAGTCCTTCAAAAGCCTGAGGCTTCCGGGCGCTTGACTAAATGGGCGGTCGAGATCAGCGAGCATGATATTTCATTCTGTCCTAGGACCGCAGTCAAGGGCCAGGCCGTGGCTGACTTCATCGCCGAATTTACATATTCTTCTGAAGATAGCGCCATGACCAGCGACCAGCCTTCTTGGTCGCTCTTTGTGGACGGGTCGTCACGGGCCAGTGGCAGTGGAGCGGGCCTGATTTTAGTGGCTCCAGACGGGTCGCATTTTCAATACGCTCTGCGTTTCGAATCACGCGTCTCCAATAATGAAGCAGAATATGAGGCCCTTATTGTTGGCCTCGAGCTAGCCGTTGTCCTCGCAGTCCAGAATTTGATAATTCATAGCGACTCCCAGCTCATTGTCAACCAAGTTCTTGGCGAATTCGAAACCAAAGAAGAAAGAATGGCCTTATACAAGTCTCGTGTCCTCATTCTGCTCGCCAAACTGAAGATTTACAAAATATTCCATATCCCTCGCGAGCAGAACCAACTGGCCGATTCCTTGGCAAAACTCGCTTCTGCACCAGAATCAGAACTATCACATTCGATCCCCATCGAGCACCGTCAACACTTGAGTATCGACCAAGTGACTCCCGAGCAAGTTATATCGGTACAATCGTCTCCATGCTGGATGGATCCTATCATCCTTTATCTCAGAGATGGATACCTACCAGAAAACAAGAAAGCTGCAAGACAAATTCAGCTTCGAGCTGCCAGGTACACCTTACAAGATGGAATCTTGTTGCGAAAAAGCTTCTCCTTGCCTTATTTGAGGTGTCTTCACCCAGAAGAAGCACATCGTGTTCTAGATGAAGTACACCAGGGGGCATGTGGTAATCATCCCAGGGGGCGATCTCTAGCATATAAAGCGATGAGGCAAGGATATTATTGGCCTACTATGAAAGCAGACGCCATAGAATTTTCTAAAAAATGCGACAAGTGTCAACGATATCAACCTATACCTCGTGTACTGTCTGAGCGGATGACCCCAGTCGACAGCCCTTGGCCTTTTGCTCAGTGGGGGATCGATATCATCGGTCCCTTACCTATGGGAAAGGGACAGAATAGGTTCGCGATCGTGGCGGTTGATTATTTCACCAAATGGGCCGAGGCAGAACCATTAGCCAAAATTACTGAAAAACAAACTACTAAGTTTATGTGGAGAAATATTATATGTCGCTTCGGACTTCCTCATACCATAATTACCGATAACGGAACGCAGTTTGACAACGCAGCCTTTGATGAATTTTGCGACAAATGGAAGATACGTAATCTCCGCACTTCTCCATATCATCCACAGGCGAATGGGCAGGTCGAGGCAGTGAATAAAATTATAAAGCATCATCTAAAGACCAAGCTAAGTGAATGTAAAGGGGTGTGGCCAGAACTTCTGCCAGAAGTGTTATGGGCCTATAGAACCACGGCTTGTACATCGACAGGTGAAACTCCTTTCTCCTTAGCATTTGGTGTTGACGCAGTGGTACCAGTGGAAATTCAAGTGCCCTCATATCGGATCGAACAGTATGATCCCGCGAGCAATCAGGAAAATATCCGACTTCATCTCGATCTCTTGGAAGAGCGAAGAAATGCTTCCCAAGTACGAGTGGAGGCATATCAACAACGTATTGCTCGTTATCGGAATGCAAAGGTTCGACCTAGATCCTTCCAGTTCGGAGATTTGGTTCTAAGGCGAAATCTTGGAATTCCTGTTCGTTCATTGGATCCGAATTGGGAAGGCCCGTATCGGGTTATTAGGGTTGTGCGACCCGGGTACTTATTATCTTGAAGACATGCAAGGGAAGCCTGTACGTCGCCCTTGGCACGTGGAGCATTTGCTAAGATACTACCCCTAGATTCGATGTAGTTTATCATAACATTTTATGAATAAAGTGACATATCTTTTGGCCGCTACTCCATTTATATGGACCGGAATAGCCCTGAAGAGTGCTTACACGTCCTCTTGGCCAATTGCCTACCTTTGGTAGGATTGAAATCATTACTAGTTGGTCGCTTCTCCATTCTCATGGACCTGAACAGCCCCGAAGAGAATGAATACCATCTCTTGACCAACCTTTTGCCCTTGGTAGAATCAAAATCTCAATCGATAGATCAGTCTATCTCAACGCGGACATGGTCTCACGACCCCCGGATTGAGTCTAATTCATTTTTTCATGAGTTAGTTACTCGCGATTGGTGAGAGGAGGAATCGCACTCCAAAATGCGAGCACCACAGCTCGTGCTCAAATTAGGGCAGCGAACGGGGTCACATCCTGATCGCGAGCAGCTTAGCTCATGCTCGAATTAAAGGGTCACATCTCTGACGAATCCATTCAAGATTAACAAAAAAAAAAAAAAAAAAAAAGAAAGATGAAGGGGGGAACAGCAACGAAACAGCGACACTTCCAAAAACATCTTTTCATTAATAATCAGATGATTACATATACATGAGCGCAGATACAGGGGAGGAAAATAAAAGGAAATCAATCGCTTGGAGGAGCCACGCTCTCGACTTCAGGGCCCATTTCAGGAGCCCCTCCAGCCTGCGTGGCTTCGGTCACCTCGTTCTCGGCAGCAGCTTGCTCTTCTGCAGCTATGATGGTCGCGACTCGACCGAATTCCCCCATATCGAAGGATGGGATCATTCGTTGCACTACTCTTAGTGCAAAGTCCCGACCAGCATCGTATGACTCATATCGTTCATCGTCATACAGCTGCGAAGTCCGGAATTCGGAAACTGCCCGAGTACCTTCCTCCGAGAGCATTTTTACAAGGGCGACTCTCTCCTCGTCCTAGTGGATCGAGTCGTCCTTAAGCTGCGCAAGAGCGGTGCGCTCCCTAGTCAGGTTGTCGTAGGCCTCCTTGAGCTGCGACCTGGCTCCCGCGAATTGCTCCTCTAATGAGATCTTGTCCTGTCGGAAGATCTCCCTCTCTCTCTCTGCCTTCTCCTTCAGACCCGTGAGCTTCACGTAGTCTGAGTCCAAGGCCTGATACCTGTCGGTCAGGACTTGGATCTTCTCGATGAGGATCTTTTTCTCCTCATCTCTCTTCGAGATCACTGCCTCACGAGCCTTGAGCAGTTGATCTCTTCCTTGAACTGCCTTCTCCAAGGCAGTCCTCTTTCCCTCAGCCTCCTCTATCGTGCGACAGGCGGCAACGATATCACGCCTCGTTCGCAGAATAAGATCCAAACCCTGCAAAGAGATGAAAAATATAAGATTTCTGGAACGTAACAACAGGTCGAAACAGATCTTGACGAAGTCTTACCTGAACCATCCTCATCCCCGCTTCAAGAATAAGGTTCTCAGGGCTTGGCTCGGGGAGAGAGCCGAAGGAGTGAGGCGGGACGTTCTCGAACAAGAACTTACACACAGGGTGGAGGTGGCGTGGAATCGAGTACGTCCCGCTCCCAGACGGTTGGGCAACGACCAAACCGGCCTGCTCGCGAGGTGGAGGCATGGACTCGCGAGCAGGTCCCTGCTCGGCAGCTGGGACCAGTTCCCGAGCAGGAGTTGGCTCTTGAGGCTCTACCTGCTCTCGAGCCTCTTTAGCTGGGGGGCAGCTGGACCCCACCCCATCTGGGGAATTATCTGCAATGTTGATCACTGGTGGCCCAGGTGCGACCACCAGTGAAGGGATAGTAGGCCCAGCTGGGGCCCCCGCCATGCTCGCGGGAAGGGCAGGCTGATCGCTGCCCGCGCGGATGGAAGATTGAGACGGTTCGGCAGGGGTTCTCTTCTGCCTTTTGGAACCTGTGCCCTTCAGACGGGGCAGTAGGCCTCTCTTCTCTCCAGCCTTCGTCATTTCGACTTCTCTTCTGGATATGAGGCCTGCTGCTGCAAGTCGCGAAGGAGATAAGCAAGCCTCGATATGCCTATCTCCGACAGGCACCTTATACACTCTGACGATCTTCTCGTTGATCCCACCCTTCAAATTCGGTTTCCGCAATGCCGGGATACCTGCGAGCACAAATAATGGTCAAACGAAGCAAAACCCTAAAAATTATTCTAAGGAAACTGCACAATACGGGATTGTGTCTACCTTCACAGAAAAACCGGGTCACTCCTGGACCCCTGGAGGAGGCAGACTCCCAGCTCCCGGAAGCATAGAACCACCGCTTCCTCCAGCCGGGATAGTTCGAGGAGGGCTTACCCAACACGAAGTTATCCCGGTGCCAGTAACATAAATAATACCAGCCTTCGCTGGATGGAGCTTTCTTCAGACGGAACATACGGAGGAACTCCTCCGCCGTGAGTTCCCCGTTGCCAGCCTGAGCCCAAAGGGCAAAGGAGCCCAAAACCACCCTCCACCCGTTCACAATGAGTTGCCCAGGGGCAATCTTGTAACACCGTAATACATCGCGAACAAAGGGATGGAGGGGAAGGCGTACCCCCAGGATGAGCTGGTACTCGTAAAATGCTACGCATCCTGGGGGGGGGGGGGGGGGGGGGGGGGGGGGGAGTCGGGTGTTTCTCCACCTCCGGGCAAGCGGAGAGTTACGGAATCAGGGATTTGGTATCTCTCCCGTAGCTCAGCCAGCCGGTCCTCCGATAAAACGGAAGGATATCCGGCTGCTGTGTATCTCCCCGCCGAAACCCTTGCACTGCTGGAGGCAGAGGACTCCGGAGTGGTATCACCAAGGGGGACAGTAGTCTCGTCAGAGTTCCCAGCCATGGGGAGATGAAAATAAAAGAAGAAGAAAAATGAAGTATACCGGGGAAAAGAAAGAATGAGCACCGGAAGAGGAGGAAGAATGGAAAGAAAGGGTTGCAGGATTCTTTCGAATAAACTTCTGTAGAAAATCAAAGAAATGGCGGACTCCGTATATTTATAGGCAATCATTCCGCCGTATCTGATGGCACGTGGCAGTCCCTCGTTGGACATAGCGCTCGAGCAGGCACGCCCATTAACTCCTCAAACACGTGGCGAGCGCCCCTTCATTTTCCATCAGCGAAAAGGCTGCGAAAAGCTGGCGCTCATTAATTTCAGCCCATCATGAGGGGTGCCGTTCTCGATGAAGGTAGCGAGCGGTTTCGTGTGATAGTGAGCTAAGTCCTTTCCTTAAGAATTCTTGGCGGCAAGGACTTGGGGGGCATCTGTTATAGGCAAAATGATGGATATAAGATTTCACGCGGAAATGCCCATAACGTCCATTCGACTCTCGAGATTATATGATCGAGAGTCGAATGTTGGATAGGTACGAGACGTCCATTCGACTCTCGAGATTGGCTGATCGAGAGTCGAATGTTTGATAGGTGCGGGACGTCCATTCGACTCTCGAGATCACCTGATCAAGAGTCATAGATTGAAAAATACGGAGCAGCTATTCGCAAGTCCCGAGTCTTCATAACCGATAGTCAAATACGGCAAAGCTCGATCCGCGAGCAGACCTTCTCACAAGTCGTTGAAAGACATTACACCCAAAATATGTACTTGGACTCGCGACCACATTTTAACCTGCGAGTAACTTTACTACGGGCGTCTCCTTCCTTTTCGGAGGCCTTGACTCCAACTATGGCTTCCGGCCGGATCCAGCCGGATTTCAAGGGATTACCATCTAGGGGCGCGATTGTTGGAATAAGTCATTGGGTTGGATCTGACTAAAAAGAGAGGATCTTATCCCACGAAATCAGCGGATTCTCAGTATCGTATGCGACATCAATGGGATTTCGACATCTCACGTAACAGATTGGATTGCTTCAGATCTATATAAGGGGGTGGCTCCATTGAGGGCAGGTACGTACGCATCATTCAATCTTGGTCCCGTTTTGCTTGGCTTCTCTTCTGTGGCCTAACTTAAGCGTCGGAGGGCTAACGGCTGGTCCCCAGCCACCCTTATTTGCTGTCTTGCTTCAGGTCTGGTGGTGGAAATCCCTGCTGGAGCAAAGGAGAAGAGCCGGAGGATCTCGTTACAAAAACTGACATTAACAGTAAGTACTCATTGTGGTAAAATCGCACTGTAGTATGAGCGCGTGAGTGTGTTTGGGGTGTGAGTGCATGTGTAAAAAAATATTGGATTGGTGGAAATCTATTTGGTGGTAAAAATAGATAAAAGAGAAAAAAAAACCAATGGTGCTATATCGACAAACAAATATTTAGGAATTATATATTATCACAGCTCAACCAATCTAATTTTGGGGCAATCACTTGGTAACAACATGTTTCAGAATTTAGTTGGTTTACTTTGAGTTAATTCATGCCATATACGCAATTTTTTAAAATCATCAAAACCTCATTTTGTTTAGCTTTTTGAAGGGGAGAGAGAGAAGAGCATAGGAAAGGAGCTATGGGCAAATAGCAACAGAGAGACTACTGTTGAATTCAATGAGGTTGGAGACGGTGAGTACAAAGGAAACATGGAATTCATCTTGTTTTCTTAAACATTTTTGTATATTATGTTATGATTTTTCTTAAACATGCTATATTAAACACATGTATAAAATGTATATTATACATGTTTTATACTAATATACGCCACAGATCATATTATAAAATTAACCCTTATATTTGGAATTGCATTAGTATTAATCATTTTCCTCTGCATTGAGATTTTTACACAAGATAAAATCCATTTGGAGCTTGTTTGATTGCCAAAATTCTTTTAAATTAAAGGAATTATGTCATTATTGTGGTTTTACCACAACCAAATCAAATACATAGGAAATACATCATAGAATTTATAATTAATGCACTTTTTCATGTAATTAATGCTATGAAAATTTTAAATCAAACAATAATATTAGTTTATTTTAGTGATAATTTAATATATAGTAATGTAAAAATGTCATTATTACAATTTTACCATGGCTAAATTAAATGTGGCAATCAAATACAACTGATGAAGGAATTTATAATGATTATACATTTCCTTTAATTTACCTAGAATTTCAACAAATCAAACAAGCCCTTGGTGTTATTTACCTCATATGTTCCATGTAAATTGGGGGGCCATGATTGGATAGTTCAATTTAAGTTCAGTTTGTCATGTATGCAGCTTCTTATTTCATAAATGTGAACCAACATATTCTATTGGAACATTAAAGCTTTTATCTTTTAAATCATTTGAAATAAGCAAGCAAGGCTAATAATGATAACGTTGTATCATGTCTTAAAATAAGCAAACAAGATCGATAATGATAACGTTGTATCATATTTATTACCCTAGAAAAAGTCTGCCTATTTAGGTGACACCTAAAATCATTTTATTTAATTTTTTATTGACAACGATTTATAGGTGGTGCCAATAACTATTGGAATCTGTATAAACTACAATTGAGATTGTGTTTGTTGGTGTGCCCTACCTATTTATTAAAATGACTTTTTTTTCAGAAGCCCTCATAAGTGATGGGTGCTTCGTGTTTGACTTAATCGTTCAAATAATATAATTAACTATCATTTAATAGATACACCAACTTTTAAAGACCATTCTTATATAGTGAAGTATTTCAAAAAAAATCACTCATACTAAAGTTGATGTTAGATTTTGTGCGGCTCATCCTATAATTGATGGGTGTATAAATTTACCATTATATTTTATTGAATTTTTTTAATATTGGAGTTTATATGTATGAATATGATTACATTATAATTTATAATGTATACATATAGACTTTCATAGTGGCTATCATGATGTGATGTGACTAACATTTGTCAATCAAAAGTTTGTTATTCTTCTTATATGGAGTAGATCATTTGTTCAAGTATGTACAACAAAAATGATGCATAATTAGATGCATGTATATATAAGATGTACCTCTGCCCTAATTAATTTATGAAATAATCAGGATGAGATCTCACACAGATTGGCATGATTAGCTCTATACCTAGTCAAATTGTTTTAACTTATATACTGTAGCGGAGATGGATCATCTGTGTTAGATGGATCCCGCGTGATGATTGTGTAAACGACAAACGCTTGATCATTTATGATGTGTGAATGGAGCCACGTGCTATAAGACTAATTACCTATAAGTGACGAATTGACTCTAGTTCGATTGTTTTGCAAGTTTGCTAATATTAGGGGGTGACTCTTGTGTCCTTATTACCTACTCTATGTGTCAAGGTCATGATGATGTGACGCTACTTTGATGTGCATTCTTAAGGCCATCGGCATATATTCGATTGAATCAGAAGCATGCTTGAAAGTTGTCAAATTAAGAGTAAGTCATAAAGATGAATTTGAGGAACATAGTAGATGATCACATAGTGGTGGCGGTGAACAAGAAACTTATCTAAGGTGTTATATCGAATGAATTGTTGGATTTTATTGCGATATGTTTTTGAAAAAAAAAATGTATATATTATTATATGAATATCTTAAGTACATTTTTAATTGATTAAGTTTGCAAAGATAAAACTTATTTGATCTAAAAAACAAATAAATGTATATTTTAATTGTGGCATTGAAAATAATGCGCATGCATAAATGGAATCAAGTATGCCTAATTGACTATGGCTAGATCAATAGTCTAGGACAAACAGTTAGAGATCATTGGAGTTGTTCCTTAAAAAATCAATATGACCCTCTATTCACTAGTGATATGGATGTGATATGGATGATCTCAGTCATAGATCATGATTACCAAATTTTCTCGATGAATAAATTTTTATTCTTAACTAATATATGAAGTAACTAAAACATACATAAATATGAGTTAAATAGAAGAAAAATTCTTCTAGTTGTCCTTGAACTTGAGTTGAAATTGGACACAATAGTCATTAACTAAGAAAAACTTGTGGTCCTATAAATTTCATTACCCTACTCTACTATGACCATCTAGCAAGTTATAGGGCAAACATAAGGTTATCATCACTATGATAATGATATGGTCATCCTGTGTGAGGAAATTGACGATGAGTTAGAATGAAACTTTTCCACCATTAGGCATGACTTGGAGTCGGTGTCTTTCCTCACTCACATATAAGTGTAAATGTATCATAGATATAGAATCCTAGTGTGGACTTATTAGGCACTTGCATTGGTGGATTAAGGCCAACTTTTTATTTTGGGGCCTATTTCCATGGACTCTGATTTACTTAATGGTGCATTAGAATTTGATTTATCCTTAAACCTAAGGACATGTAAGGTTCATGTGTGCTAGCTGATGTGATGTAGAGTATAAGCTCTTGTTCTATCAAACGATGACACTTTATTAATCATAGAGGAGACCTACTCTCACATGACATAGAAGTGTATTGTATAAATGAATGGCATATTGATCTCACCCTAAATGTAGCACTAGAGATAAGGATGTTGATCACATTGGATGTGATTGGGTGTTGTGTAGTTACTAGTATGATTATTTTTCTTTTCTTAATAATAGGTGTTCTAAGGTGTTATTAGGTTAATACTAATCCGATCGTATCATTTAGGGATGGATGCTAATAGGCATTGTTAGTCTGCCACACTAGATCCCTATAGGTGAATTATTTCATATCTTTAGGCTAAAGGGAACATACTACACTTCGTGTATCGAATACGACTAGAGATGGGATATCTTAGTCAGTGGAAGGAATATGTACATCATAATCACCCTAGCTTAGAGCTTATATAAGAAAATGTTTATATTAGAACAACCTTTATCTAAATATGAATTTGAATCCACACATAGTGAATGTACAACTTCTCATAATGATATATCAACTATTGGATTACTTATGTCACTCTTCTAGTAACATTGTTATGTTTGGCATGAAATATAGTGATGAGTTCTAAGATGATCCAAATGTGTGAGATGCACAAATTTAATCTCTCAATGGATCACAAAGTTCTTAAGTGAACTGTAGTTCATTTGATCAAGTCATGATCTTGGGTTAAAAAGCTCATTGTGTGTGTTTGTTTGTGTGTAATAATTATGATGGTTAATGTTACATGCAACTACTCTTGATTTATAATTAACTGCGCATGTTAAGCAAAATGAGTTACTAATATAGGGATTGTATAGACTTTAAGAGGACCAATATAACTCTTTAATCCTCTTGACTAAGAAGTCTTGTTCAACAAGTCTTCTTAAGGGTCTTGAGCATAAGTTAGTAGGGTAAGTGCGAGATTGTAGGAGTTGTGCCCTAGAAAACTAATGTTAACCCTGTCTACTAATGATGTGGATGCAATATCGATAATCTTAACTATAGACCATGATGACCAACTATCCTAAATAAATAAATTGTTTTGATCGCACTTAATGATAATATGAGGCTTTAGATCTGATGGTCCACTACTTAATTTGCATGGGCAATGAGTCTTTAGTGGATAATCATGGCAGTTAAGTGATTGGATCAGAAATACATGCATAGATAAGGCAAGATTAAAGATCCCATTTATGTGGAGCATATGAAAAATTGTAAGGTAGCAAATTACAATGCAACCATGAACTATAAACCTCTCCTTATAAAAATGTCCTATTCTAAAAGTGAGAGAGCTTAAAAAACCCTAAAGCTTAGAGAGCTTGGACACCCAACCCCTTTAGGTGTTAACTTGGAGAGAGAGAGAGAGAGAGAGAGAGAGAGAGATTCATCTCTTATCACATGTTTCCACATGTGGGGTCCACTTTTGTGTGGATGTAAGTCTTCTCAAGTCTACAATGAGGCTAACATGTGAGCTCCCAACTTTCCTTCAACTAGGATAAATTAAGAAGAAACTTTCTAGTTTGTAAGATCGTCAACGACATGTTCGAGTTCCGTATCAAAAGCATTTTATATTTGAGTAAAAATTTAAAATGTTTAGCGTAGATTTTGACTTTTAAAAATTTAAGATTATATAAAAAAAAAAAAATGGATATCTTTAAGGCTAATCTATAATATGGAGTTTTTAAAAGTTTAAATTCCTTTACCTTTTAAAATTTTCATTAAGATTAGAACAGACCGTTTTTAGTCCACTTGTGGATTTAATGCTATGTCACTCCTTAGGGAGGTTTCTAAATTCATGGATTTACCTTTACACTAAATGTACTTTATTGGAGGGTATAGATTGAGTTTTCTTATTAGTAGAGAACATGGTATTTAGTACACCTCATTACTACCTATAAGATAAGAGAAATTGAAGTTATATAGGCGTGAGGATTTGCTTTGAGGCACTTCTCTCTCCTCTAAAACCCTAGCTCCAGAGAAATCTTGGGGGTGTTTATTTTTTTAATTCCCCCGTAAATACATGTAAGTAGCTAATTATTAGTTTTTCCCATTTGATAAAAATATGATATTTTCCTCTTGAAAAGTCATTTGAAAAAGGGTCAACTTAAATTCGGGAGCCCCAATGTGATGTCTGTGACATATCCATGCTATCCATCCATTTTACCGGAACATTTTAGGGCATGAGCCAAAAAATAAGGCAGATTCGAAGCTCAAGTGGCCCACACCATAGGAAATCGTGATCATAAAAGGTTTTTAATGGTAGGCATCCAACCCACTATTTCGTTTGGCGTGGTCCACTTGAGCTTTGGATCTACCTCAATTTTGGGTCCGTGCCCTAAAATCAACATGCGAAATGAATGGCGTGGATAAGCCACATATATCATAGTGTGCCCCCACATGAAATTCTCAAAAAGTAAAGGAATTACATTAGTAATTAATCATTACCCCTTTACATGCATTTACATGAGGAATTGAAAAACAAACACTCCCTTTGTACATATAGTGTTCTCTTCTCTAGTGGTTGAGAATCAACATTTTTATGGACATTTTTCATTTCCATTTTTTTTTTGGACTTTTTTCATTTCCATGTGAATTTCCGTGCGGCAAAAAGAAAGTGATCATGGTTGCACATTCGAAATAATTTCATTCATAGAAATTTCAAATTGGCATATTTTTTGGCATAACTGCTTTTAGTTAGTATAAGCCAATCATACGTTTGAACAGGACAATCTAGATTTTACAGATGGATGTTTAACGGTTGTTTATTGGCTCATAAATGAGGTGACAAGTTAAATGGTCAGTCCATACTAAATCATCGCCACCATTATCTAAGCTTTCCAGATACTGCATTATCATCATCATTATCGAAGCTCTTTTTTTTTAAGCCTTGTCCCAAATACTTAGGTTCAGTTATGCCATTCCACTCTATCATAAACCATATCCCCAGCTAATCCGTAAGTCGTTAATTATTTTCTAACTACTTCCTCCAGGTCCTTTTGAATCTCCTTTTGCACTTTAGAGTCCAAGTTGCTCCTAACCAATGCAGTTCTTGGTTGTGTTCGGTCTAGATTGATCTAAATATACATGGCTGGTTATGGTTGGTCCAGCTGTAGATCTCGTACACAAGGCGATACAAATATACTAAATTGTAGCTGAGGCAATAACATACGCATGACCATGTACACTATTTTTACCATTTCGTAATGACAGTGAGAGATCATGCATTTATCATACAAGCACATCGGTCCAGAAGGCCCAAGTAGTGGGCGCTCGTTACCGAGCAATAGTGCAGAAGAATAAAAAGAAGGCTCTTTTTACCAGTAAAAGAGGCCAACAGCCAGGCACTTTAAACTTCTAAAATTGGCCCGCCCATGATGCGTGGTCCACCAATTGGTCCAGACAGATAGCCACACTTTTATTTAAGGTTGCACCAGATCTATGCAGTAGTGCAATGCAAAGGCATAGCAAGCTACTTTGGTGGACCCACACCACAAGAAATTAATTTAATATCATGTGAGCCTGTTTGTTTTCATTTTCCTATGGGTAAATACATTGTGAATGAGTAATGATTATCTACCATATATTTCCTTATACATTTTTCAAAAATGATGACTGAGTGTCTACTTTTTGTGCACTGAAATGTAGGAGAGTGTGAATTTTTTGTGGGGGCCACTCTGATACATGTGGCTTATCCACTCCATCCATCTATTTTGCGAGGTGATTTCAGGGCATACAACATAAAATGAGGCAAATCCAAAGCTCAAGTGGACCACACAACACCACACAATAGTGGGTTGAACTCCTACCATTAAAAACCTTTTACGATGACGATGACGATTTCCTATGGTGTGGGCCACCTAAAATTCGGATTTGCCTCAATTTTGGGCTCTTGCCCTAAAATGCTCCTTTAAAATGAATGAAACCCTCAATTTTGGGGTTTGCTGCACGGCATGGATATCTCATTGACATGACAATGGGACCCACAAATGTACTATGATCCTTTTCAAACCCCTTCTAGAGGAAATACTTGTTCCTGTCAAACGGCAGTAAAAGGTAATAATTACCATTTTACATACATTTACCCCATGGGAAATAAAAACAAACAGGCCCTTGATGAAAACCTTGCATGCACTCAACAAACCCCCATTTGGTGCACTTTGGCAACGGATCCGAACTATCCAATTAGCGTACACCTCTTGGATCAGCCCTAGCCCAGAAACTGACCATACAGGAAATCGGTATCTCTCTTATTCATTACATTTTTGGACAGTCAAGATATGCTCAGAGCAATTGTCCAGGAAAAACGGTCCACCAATTGAATGGTTATAAGCAGCCAGCGGCTGTATTTTTTGGCAATTGCCACACTTGTATGAAAACAATGGGCAGTTCAGGAAGACTAGCAAGCAAGGTTGTGGTTTGGCTTTTTGATCTGATGGGCCTATTGTGGGCTCCCAGATTGGGACATTCCAAACACCTTTGATAAGCTGCCTATCCATTGAAAATCCAAGAATTGGATATCTAGATCTTCCAATCTGGAAGGTTTTTCAGGGGCACACCTCACCCACAGTGAGGCTGACCGGAATAATGGTCTGGATCAACAAACTGTTGTATAGTTCCCAAGCTTCAAAACTATGATTTTAAGATCCAAAAATCAAGTTCTTATAGAGTGACTACATATATTTCCATGATGAAAGAACAGATTCATCTATGAAAATCTAATCCTAGCTACAACATTGCAACTCAAATGCAACGCACAATTCTGTGGATCGGAAAGCTACCATTTGAGATCATACCCATCGGCTCTTATAAGCTCTCTTTCGTGCCTGCAACTTTAAGGTCCTGTTTCTCACTTTCACTGACAGCTGTGGAATTCTCTGCAGTGGAATCAATTGAATCTTCAGGCGCTTTTTTCAATTCTGTCTCAAACTCCTTTGCTGCCTGTAAAGCTCAAGACACAAAAATCACCCATGTGAATATTGGAAAACAAATGTCTAATGACCCACAAACTTAAAAGATCATGGGTAACACAGCTTGCATATGCCAATAGCCATCAAAATCAATCAGTACTAACAAACAATGACTATTCTTAATAGAGCTTCGCCAGCCCACATGTGAATTAAAGCTCATTTACAGGCTACAGTTCCAGCATCGCACAATAGGTCAGCGATCCAATCCAATCCATCCATCAGAAAGTCACCACTATATTGATGGCCCAGCCCAAGAATCAAGTTGATAAACTGGTCAGGTTAGCCACAGTTCACAAAACATGTACAGCTCTGAAAAACTTGGCTGAATTTTGTAACCCATCCACCTGTTTCCAATATTGGGGCCCATAAGCTGAGTGGACAAGATTTATTTTTGGAAAAACATGGTCAGACCAACCTGATGGATGGATTCAATCTGGCACACGTGTGGCATGTGCATGAGCTTTATCGCACATGGGTGTGCGATTAGTAGATCTCATTCACTGTATATTGTCTACTTCATTTATTACTGAGTACCTAAAGCTTCAGTGAGGTATTATTGGCTCCTTAACCTTAAGAAGCGTACATGTTTGCAAGAACCCCCATACATAGGGCCTTTGGTCGACAAGACGACTGGCATTTTGTGTGTGTGTGTGTGTGTGTGTGATGGATTTCATTGAACATGAAAACTAATTTCCAAGGCGGGGGGATGGGACTTCTTCTTTTGCAACTGCATCAGCAGTAGAATTTGCATCTCCACCAATGTGGGTAATAGAATTATCATGGAGCGAGGGCCCTGATTTCATTGAACATGAGAGCTAATTTCCAAGGCATGAATTTTTGCAAATAAGCCCAACAGATGAAAGCTAATTCCAAGGGTCGGAATATTTGTGAATTGGACCACAAGATAATGTTCGACAAGTCTCCTTCTGCCACCACCTTTCTCGTATGGTTCTTAGGAAGTATTCCAGGTGCTTCTCCAAGGGCACTTTTCACTTAGCTTGACAAGCTTCCTCCCAGCAACACAGACCCGTAAAACATATGGTTCAAACCCCTTTTGTCTCTCAAAATCCACCTATCACATCTAATGGGATTTCCAATAGAAAACCTATCATAGTTGAATTTTCATACTCCTTCAATAGGGCCACTCCATTTGCCCATTATCTTCTCTTTCCTCAGATCACTATTAATCACAACATCCCACCCCCACAAGCACCTCTGAAACCATGACTCCAAAGAAATTCCTTTTTGCTGAGTAACCATTCAATGATGATGCTTCTGGTTCATCGGCAATCTTACACAACACAAAATAGGAGCATATGGCCAAGGATTCTTCGTCTTTCCAGAAAATGCCCAATGTGCAACTTCTAAATAGCTCCAAAAAATCTTCCCACATGTACAACTGACATTTGTGAGAATATGATGTCTGCTTTGGTCTTTGTTTTTGTTTTTTCACTTCTGATTTTTGTGTGGACCTTGAACTTCAAAACCAGAACATGCTTTGTGTGTAAATTCATAAATAGAACAGAACTTTTCAGAAACAGAAGTGTCATGTGTGGATTGATAAATTAACAATCTCCATTGAGAACTGTCCCGTGGCACCATGATGAGTTGGCATATTGGCAATTGTGAATCCCAAAAGAACAATTCAAATGGTAAAACTAGAGTTCGTAAGCATGTCAACAAAAGATATTAGGCAACGCAATCCTGGGTAGGGTTGCAACTCGGGCAGGTTGGGTTGATGTTCAACCAAGGGATTGAATACTTAACTCTAAGGCAATTTGGGTTGGATCAGGTTAGACTAGCTTGGGTTGGATCGGGTCGGATTAACACCTGCAACTAGCAAAGTAATACATGATTTTTGTTTTTTTTGAAAAGCAACTGAATTTTATTAAAATGAGAAAAACAAGCAAACAAACAAACAAAAAGAGTCGCCAAGGTGGCGACTTGACTACATCCCCAAGAATTTCAGATTACAACCCTTGAGATTTGGCGCAAAAACTTGCCACTCTATGACAAGAAGTCTAGCCCTTTGGGAGATACTCGCTGCAGTTTTACAAGAATTATGAAATCCAATATTTAAACATCAAATAACACTACTAACTACCGAAATAACACTGGCAAAATAAAGTCTACAATCACCATTCATCGGACTACTCAGCACGTCAGCCTCATATCAATTCGATCATGACCCTATTTTCTATGCAGATCCAATCGTGAACCCCATGAAGCATAGAGTCCACAACATGGCTAGTTCAAATCATGAACCCCTATTTCCCATGCGGGTGATGATTTTACATTTATATCATATATGTTAACTATTTTACATTTATATCATGTATGTTAGCCACACACACACACACACACACATTTATATCATGTATGTTAGCCATTTTACATTTTTATCATGTATGTTAGCCACACACACACACACACACACATTATATCATGTATGTTAGCACATTTATATCATGTATGTTAGCCATTTTACATTTTTATCATGTATGTTAGCCACACACACACACACACACACACACACACACAAACAACTCTCAAGTCCAACCGGTTGGACTATAACTTGCAGTCAACCCATCGAACAACTTCAAACTTTTAACGTGTGTGCAACATCCAACCCGTCTAATAGGTTGGCCTATCATGAGGACCACCTTTAGCAAAAATCAGCCACATCCACTTTTCAAGTGGTCCGCACTTGTAATTTTCTATTTATCAATGGCTAGAAATTGTTTCCTATGTTGTGGTCCACCCGAAGTGCGAATGGGGCTGATTTTTTAACTAGGCAATCCTCATGGTCGGGCCAACCTATTCAAGGGGTTTGATGTCACATGCTCTTAACTGGTTTCCCACGACATAATAGATCAGTGACCCAACATTTGTAAAAGAAAAAAGGGAGGAGTCTTTTTAATATTCCTTGATCTCAATGAGACATTATCAATCATGGAAAAAATTGGACAAATAGAGAAAAGCCAGCTATCGGAATTGAACCGATGACCATCACATTACAAATGCGATGCTCTAACCTTTGAGCTAAGCAGGCTCACATAACAGAAATAGTAAATAGGAATTCGGGAAACTACCGGAATCGTTATCAGCCGGGTGGACTATAACTTGTGGTCCAACTGGTTGGACTTGAGAGTATATATATATATATATATATATATATATATATATATATATATATATATATATATATATATGATGCTCATGCGCAACTAGTTGTACGTCCAACTAGTTGGTGTTTGGGGGCCCACCATGGTGTTTGTACAATATCTTGCCCGTCCATTAAGATTATCCCATCACAAAAATGAGATGACCCAAAAATCAGGTTGATCCAACTATTACGTGGGGTACACCATAGGAAACCATGAAACAACACCTATAAACTCCACATTCACATGCATCATCACATTTTCATGGTTGGATCGTCCTGATTTTTGGCGCATCCTATTTTTATAGTGAGACAATATTTCTATACAGATGAAATATCATACAAACACCATAGTGGCCCCCACATGCCAACTAGTTGGACGTACAACTAGTTTCCTATGGTGTACCCCACCTAATAGTTGGATCAACCTGATTTTTGGGTCATCTCATTTTCGTGATGGGATAATTTTAATGGACTGGGCAAGATATTGTACGAACACCATGGTGGGCCCCAAACACCAACTAGTTGGACGTACAACAAGCTGTGCATAAGCATTACTCTTATATATGCCAACCTGGGGTCAGGTCAGGGATTTTCAACCCAACCGGAGCCGACCCGATCTAAAGTTGAGGTTGGGCCAATCAGGTTTGGGTTGACCCAACCCTTGTTGCATCCTAATTCCGAGGAAGTGTGAGAGGAGGCTTGCAAGAAAAGAGCCCATCTTCTACAGTTGTAGCTTTACATCAAAGCAGATGTACGTAGGGCAACCCTGGAATCAGGAGAACAAGTAATGATTTTGAGAGGGATATGTATTTGATAAAACCATGCACATGTACCACTTTTGGCCAAATGATGCCAAACATGTCTCTATAAATTATGGTAAACACCCTTATCAAGTAGAGTTATCAAAAGCAGGGAGCATACTTGATTTATGTGAGCATGGATAGACAAAAGGATGTGGTCTGAAGCATGGACTTGAATATCAATATCGTATGGCCGTATGGCCGTATCATATCCGTATCCAGCACAGTATGATACGATGTGGGTCTGCATCAGTGTCTAAAAAAAATACTGTACTGATACGGCAATACATCGACATATCGTATCAGTCAGACCGATGCAGGCATAAAAAGACAAATAACTGCCATTTTCCACTTTTTTCCTTCTCCTTTCGAATTTCTTTAGCTCAGGGATTGTTCTATGCCATTTTTGACCGGATCTACACCTATTTTGAAGATCAAAACAATATTTTTGGACTCCAACTGTGTCGAACAAGGCCTTAACCCCAAATCAATAAAATCATGCTTGATTTGTGTTCGATTTGGAGATTTTTGCAGTAATTATTTTTTTCAATTTAGTTAGTATTTTTTTGGAAATTTGAGGATTTTTTTAAATTTCTAAAACCAATAGTTGTAACAATGCACGAAGAGTTTTTAAAATACTATAGATTGACAGATTTCACAAGGGCGTGCAAGCAAATTAATAAGGAAACTAAACCAAGCATGCCTTTGGTTGCACCAAATAGCCTGAAATTCATGATATTTCATGATTAATGAGTCTAATTTGGTACAAAATATTATGATATTTGGTGCAACCAAACGCACTACAAAACACAAAAAACGCAGCAGAATCCACCAAATTTCATCAAAGAATGCCATAAAACAAGAAGAAGAAAAAAAAAACCAACCGTGGAAAATCACATCTCAAAGATTTCACCCTTAAATAATCCAAACACCAGAATCCATTTTCTTTTTACCCGAAACAGAAAGTAATCCATTTAAATTAAACCCAAGGAAATGAAAAAAAAAAATCAGATTAAGAAAGGGAAGTAAAAAAAACCAACCTGTTGGAAGCCCTTGAAGGTTTTTCCGATACTCCGACCGACTTCGGGCAATTTCTTCGGCCCGAAGACGAGGACGGCGGCGCCGGCAATGACAGCGATCTCGGGCACGCCGAGCCCGAACATGCAGCGGCAGTTGAGGCCCTTATGGGCTCTGCTTCTGTCCAAGGCCAAGCTACTGTTCTGCTTCCTGAAGAAATCTCTTCTGCCATGGCTGAAGAAAATGGAATTGCAGGAAGAAAGGGAAGAAGAATATCGATTCGGAAGCGAAAGAGATGTTGCAGAGATCGCCATTTCGCTGTGATTTCTTCGTTCTTCGATCTTCTCTGGGGCAGATTTCTGTCTGTCTACAATTCCAGCAACGAATAGACGATGATACTGGAGTTATTTGATACTCCGGCAGAACTTGATGATCATACACAGTCACTTGACCACATACCACCGTCAGCCACGTGGTATCACGCAGATGTGGGGGCCTACTTGATACATGAATTAAGTCCAACCCGTCCATCAGATGCCTCAGCTCATGTTACCACCAGATACCGAAAATCAGGATGATCAGTGAATCAGCTAGGCCACACCACGGGTTGCAAGTTATGAGGGAACGCCCACCCTTGAATTTCCTGGTCGACCCACCATTCTGTGCATATGGAATCTAGGCTGTCCTAACCCTTCGTCTGGCCTGGATGAAGGGTCAAGCAAAAACTGGTGGGCCCACATGTGCTCGGTACCACTGTCCTTCATGATCTCGTGACTGTAATGTCTGGTTCCTGAGATTTTTCTACTTGAATACAAACCGTTGATTTTTATTTTTTTTATCTGTTACCGTCCATTAGATATAGACCAATCTAATAATTAAGGCATAGATACAATATAATTGTCCTTTTACAGCCTATTTTAAGTGGGACCGTCCATCTACGGAATGCACGTGTAATTTTCTGAGTGCATGTGTATCATACATCGCACTCTGCCAGAGTATGGAAGCTTTTTTTTCAAAGAGGAGCTGAAAACGTGCAGCATGTGCAGGACGACTTTGTGAACCGTGGGCCCCACTAAGTTGGGAAAGACGTTGGTAGGTGAGACGATACAGTAGAGCCCGTGGTAGATACATCTCTCCGCAGTGGAATCTGTCAATCAGAACCATCCATCTAGTTGTCACTAAGTAAGGATAGTTCATTTTTAGAAAAAAACATACCTAACATGATCCTGGCCACGTGATCAACGGACCAGGATCCTCTTCAGCACCCATTTTATCACCACTGTAAAACACTGAAACACAGTGGTGTGCAATACACACTTTATGTGTAAAATCCAATCCACACATCAAGTTCTATCCACGATTCTAGATAATGGGGAAAAAAATCAGCCTGATCCACCTGTCAAGTAGGACACACTACCAGGAACAATGGGATGAGATTTCAACCATAGGTTCGTGTGTAGGGCAACCAACGCATGTATCTTTCATAAAAAAAACCGTTAATCAGGTGACACTGACCAGGATGAAGTGCAGGTAGAAAAATCAGCCATATCCAAAACTCAGACGGGCCACAGCGCGTGAACTTAGATATTTTGTAAACCAATTTACATTGTTTCCATCAGTGTGGTCTATTGGAGCTTTTTAATCAACTGATATTTTGTAAGTACGGTTCAAATAAGGTTCATTGCGTAATGGATGGAATAGATTTACGTAAAAAGCATATTGGACCTCACAAAGCTTGGGTGTTTTATGCAGCCGCAGTAAAACAGGTGCTATGGACTATCTTGTCCGTGATCAACGGCCTTGAAACGAAAAAATAAATGGTTAACAGTCAGTATTCAGTACAGATAAGCGCAATAAAAGATAGCCAGCAGTGTCGGGTTCACTAACCAAGGACCACCTACGGCCAGCTAGCTTAGTGGGGTGTTACCCCTGCCATGTGGTCCACATGGGTGATATTTTGTATATACACACCGTCCATCCGTTTCTCCAGACCATTTGAGGATGGGGTTTCAAAAATTATGCAGATCTGAATTTCAGTTGGACCATGCCACTGGAAACAGTGGTGATTGAGTGCCCCACCGTTAAAAATTCCAAAGATCCATCGTAAGGTTTTAGTAATGTTTATTTGCAATCCAACCTCTTGATAATGTCTAGAAGATCTGGATGAAGAGAAATTATAAATATCATCTTGATCCAAAACTTTTGTGGCTCACAAAAATCTTTTAATGATCATTAATCTATATTTCTAGTGGTATCTTCCAACTGAGATTTGGATCTTCTTAGGATTTGGTATCACATATTCAAATGAGATGGAAAAACAGATGAACGGCGTGGATATTTAAAAAATAGATCAAGATGGCCCCACACGGTTAGGGTAACACCCACTGAGCTGTTCCCAGGGTAACAGCTAATCCGCTCTCGAAAGGAAAACACTCGTGTGAGATGGGACCGGCTCATCAGCCTATCTCTACTGAGTTAGGTGCGAGTTCCCAGAAGCCAAAAGGGCGACGTGCTTACAAGTAATTGGCCTAGGGATATCCTGATTGGTTGATAATCTCGCACACGTGTTCCTCGTGTATGCTTATGAGGTGAGATGCACCTTCGTTACTATTTCGCAGGTGGATCGTTGCGAAAAAGATATATACCCCGTGTTCCACGTTCTATGGAATAAATAAATAAATAACAAATAAAAAGATATATGCGGCGGCGGCTTTGAGGACGAGGGTTAGAGCTGTGCACGAACCGAGCTAGCTCGGGTCAGGCTCAAAACAGCTTAGCTCGACTGACCTGAGCTAAGCTAAGTCAAGTTGAACTTTTAGGCTCCTTAGAAATTCAAGCCAATCTTGAGCATGATCTGAGCTCAGCTAGGATCAGCTCAAAATCAGGCTCAGCTCAACTAGTAGAGACTCGGTGTGTGTGTGTATGTGTGTGTGTATAATTTAAGTTGCCCGCTCGCCCTAACCCCTTTTATTTTCTTCCAGCACCCACTCATCGGGCCCTAACTTTAAAAAACAAAACCCACTCGCCCGCCCTCCCTACAACCCCGGCCTTACCAGTGGCAACGACTACCTCCGGTCGTCCGCATCATCTCCTCCCTCTCCGGCTTTCCGTCATCTCATTTCTCTTCAACCAGATAAGCTTAAAGCTTAGACAAGCTCGAATGAGCTCGAAAGCTTGAAGCTCGGACAAGCTCGAACAGACTCAAAAGCTCATCCAAACCAAGTCAAGTCAAGCTCGAGCCCACGTCGTCTGCTAACCAAATCGAGCTGAACTGGGCAAAGCTCAGCTCAACTCGACTCATGTACAGCTCTAATCAAGGTCGTGGATCCTTGAATGTGGGGCCTGTTGATGCCGATTTCTGGTCAACAGACGAGGTGATAGTATTTGTATGCGTAGGAGCGGATCGCCGATAGAGATATCCTTCGGTTGAATCAGAGGAGATGTTCCGATCAGTGGCTTCGCTTTGATCCTGTAGAACACCACAGATAAGGGTAAAGGGGGGTGGCCGGGATCCAGCCGTGAACCCTCCGATGCCTAAGTCAGTAATGGCCTTTTAGAATCGAGAGAATACTTTTAGTAGAGATTCTTTCGTACCTGTCATTGGTGTTTCGTCTCTTACTTATAGGCATCGATATGGGCTGAGATCACGGTGGATATCGTCCCTAGGAATCCGGGCGAAAATCTTGGGCCGTTCGGATCTTTCGGACGGTTCCGATCTTTTGGACGCTCCCTTGTTTTAAGCCGCTTACGAAGGAGATGAGGTCGGCTTTCACTTACCCGTCAGCTCGGATCTTTCGGACGTTTCCGATCTATCCTCAGGGCAGGCGAAGTCATTAGCTCATAGTTCAACTTGCTCTATCGCTCCGAGGTCTCATAACCTCGGGTCGGACTATGTGAAATTATCCCATAACAGCTGTCCCCCCACTCCCGAGGTGGATATTTCCATCTCGGGAGTAAATGTAGCTGGCCTCGATTTGGCGGCAACTGCGCCTTAAATGCGCCGTTTTGAATTTCGAAAAGGCGCAATGATGATCGTACGGCCCGGCAGCCTTTTATTTCGACGGACGAATGATGTGAAGACACGTGGGGCCTTGTATCTGTGAAAGGACGGGCCGAATATTGCTATCCAATGAGATGCTGACATGTGGCAAACCTCGTCGATAGTCGCGTCGGTTCGTGCTTTGAGACCGTAGATAATCACCGCGTGGCATAGCACGTCCTGCGTGCTGTCTCCTGCTACAGTATAAATACTGTAACTTAGAAATTTTTCGGATTCTTCTCATTTCTCTGCGTTTGCGATTTCTTCCTCTGTTCCACAGTCCTTCCTGTGATTTCCTCTAGGCCATCTTCTGAAACTTTCGTTGGACCGCTGAGATCTCTCTTTGTTCTTGTCTTTCCTTGGCCTATCATCTATCCGGAGAGTAATCCGGTACGTTGATTTTTATTTTTGCTTCCGTCCTCTTTTCCAGTTCTTCGCTCTCCCTTTTTCTTCTTTTCTTTTTTCAATGACTGGTTCGGAGGATAGTTCTTCACGAACTCTGTCTTTGCCCATTGGGGAATCCAGCATGATGGAAACCCAAGTTGTTGCCGCAGAACCTTCAGGAGAAGTCTTGCTGGCTGAAACTCCTTCGTCCTTTGCTTCGGATGAAGTTCCAGTGGCTGGGACTTCAGGTCGGGTTGCTGACCGGGTTTCTGATTACCCGGCCGACCTGATCTGGACAACCCTTAGACCGTCTGACCTGATTAGGATCAGGTCGGAATATTGTATCCCTGGGGCCTTAGACCTCAGGCTTCCTGGACTTGATGATTTTCTGACCCATCCACCTGGAGACCAGGTCACTATGTACGCCCAATTCTTTGAGGCCGGTTTCCGCCTTCCTCTCCTCCCTGCTGTGAGGGAGTATCTGTCCGCAGTTAACCTCGCTCCTGGCCAGTTGGCCCCGAACTCTTGGAGGACTTTGATTAGTTGCGTCGCTCTATGGCGCCAAGTCCAAGCGTCGGACCCGACACCCTCCGAACTGAGGCATCTCTACCAACTGAAGAGCCATCCTGACTCAAAGGGGTGGTTCTATATGTCACCTCGGGGGAGGAAAGGACATCGGTTGATAGAAGACCAACCCTCCTCAATTCACGGGTGGAAGGAGGAGTGGTTCTTCGTATCCAAAGGTTGGGAAGGGGCCCGACCCGAAGTTAACTTCCCGGACCGAAGAGTCAACAACTGGTTTTCAGTTCCAGGTCGGGTCCGATGCCTCCCTTTTTTTTATTATTTTTTTTACCGACCTCTCTCTTTTTTTTTTTGGGTCAGTTCGTGGTGATCCCCCAGCCCTCAGCTCGGAGGAGGAAGAGCGCCTGATTGCTGTGTGGGAGCTAGATCCGAGCTTCCGCAGCGTAAAGCTTCTTCTGTCCTTTGAAACCTTATCCGACTTGGGCATCAACCCTCAAGGTAGGTATTCATGAGTACTGATCAGTTCGGTTTTACCTCTGTACTTTGTACTTGACTTACGTGATGCTTTGTTTTCCTCAGGTATGTCTGCTCCTACCTCCCGAAGGAAGATGTCAACCATAACGGCCGAAGAGAAGGAGCAGCTTCGAGAGAAGAAGAGGCAGAAGGTGGTGACGAGGCGTCCCCGAGTACGCCCTTCTGCCCTCCCGGCGGAGGATGCTCCTCTTCAACCAGCCGCTGAGGCGATCTCAGAAGCACCTCCAGTCGAGGTTGTGCGGCCCGACCCTCCCGCTGAGCTTCCACCACCTCCTGTCCAAGTTATTGACTTGGTGGAGGGCGGTGAGGCCGGCCCATCTGGGGCATCGGCCCAGGACACCTCGGCTCAGAGTTCATCTGCCATTCGCCGAGGTCCGGAGATGCCGCCACACTTGTACAATTTGTGCAAGTGGGCATATAAGGCAGTCCCCGAGGCCAAAGTGGACATTATGGCAAGGTCCCCGGCTCTTTCTTTACTCAACACGATGGGGGTCTTCAGCACCAAGGTGAAGTTTAATACCATCATGCTATAAAAATAGCTAAGTTAGGTATTTCGTTCACTTACTTATTACTTGTTTGTGTAGGTGGCTTATGGCTGCCAGATGCTCCTGGACTAGATCACCCGGGACAAGGGTACGATCTCCGGCCTTGAGGGCACGCTGACGGCCACCTAGCACTCCTTGGACGAGGCCCGGAAGTTCGGGGAGGAGGCTGCCAAGGCCTTGGATGCGCGGGAGAGGGAGATCGCCGCCCTCCAGGCCGAACTGTCTAATAAAGAGAGGGCTGAGGCCGAGCTTATCATCCGGGTGGAGGAGCTGAAGGCCTCCGAGGGGTCTGCGAGGTCGGAGTTGGAAACGACCAAGGCGGAGTTGGAGGTAAAGGTCGCCGAGCCCGACGAAGCGTTCGACTTCGGCTACGAGAAGTGTCGGATGACCGTCCAGGAACATCATCCGGACTTGGACCTCTCCTTTCTGGACTCCGAGGTGGAGGAAGACGAAGACACCGCAGCCCCTGCTGAGCCGACCGCTGATCCTGCCCCTTAGGATTTTTTATGTAGCCCGTTTCTAGGGCTTTTATGTAATCATTTTGTAATCTGACCTTTTCATGGTCTTATGAAATGAATTAATTTTTCTTTTTCTGATCTGTGTTTGCACTTTGTCAGATTTTTTTTTATATATATTGCCGCCAAAATTATTTCGTGGCCGAGCATGTAGATCGTAGCCGAAGTATTTAGGACTTAGCGAAAATAATGAATCCATTTACTTCGTGGCCGAGCAAATTAGATCGTAGCCGAAGTATTTAGGACAGCGAAAATAATGAATCCATTTACTTCGTGGCCGAGCAAATTAGATCGTAGCCGAAGTATTTAGGACTTAGCGTAAATAATGGAAGCTTGGAGCTCATATACGACTGCGGGCAAAATTAGCCTCTGTTCGTACCTCAACTTTTGAGAAACAAAAATGTGCTTTTATTAATAGTAGATTTTCAAATGTTCCGCGTTCCACGGATGGGGTAGAGCACGACCTTGTAAATCTTCGAGCCAATAAGTTCTGGTCCGAACTGTTTTAATAACTTTGTAGGGTCCAATCCAGTTTGGATTGAGCGTGCTCGCAATCTTATCCTTCTTCTCCCTTATGTTCCTCCGCAGGACGAGATCTCCCACTCTGAACCGCCTTTCCTTTACCCGGGAATTATAGAATCTAGCAACGCGCTGTTGATAGGCTGCGATCCGAACCTGCGAAGTTTCTCTGACTTCGTCGAGCAGATCGAGGTTAGAGCGAAGCTCGTCTCGATTTTGATCGGGTCGGTAATTATTGATACGGTTACTTGGTAGCCCTATCTCTACCGGGACTACGGCCTCCGCTCCGAAGGCCAGGAAGAATGGGGATTCTCCTGTTGTTGACCGAGCTGTGGTCCGATATGCCCACAACACCTCGGGAAGCTGTTTAGCCCAAGCTCCTTTGAATTCGCCGAGTTTAGTTTTCAGATGATTCTTGATAATCTTGTTGATAGCTTCGACTTGCCCGTTGGCTTGGGGATGATGAGAAGATGAATACACATTCTTTATACCTAAGTTCTGGCAAAATTCTCTGTATTTCGCATTATCGAACTGAGGCCCATTGTCGGTGACGATGGTGTTTGGGACACCGAACCGACATACGATCGACTTCCAGATGAAGTCTGTTGTTTTCTTCTCGGTGATTTTCGCAAGCGGTTTCGCCTCAACCCATTTCGTAAAATAATCGACGGCCACGATCGCATACTTGACCTGTTCCTTGCCCGTAGGGAGAGGACCAATGATATCGACCCCCCATTGCGCAAAGGGCCACGGTCCGGACATAGGAGTGAGCTCTTCGGGAGGTGAGTGAGGTATCGGTGCGAACTTTTGACATTTGTCGCATCGTTTGACGATCTCACGAGCGTCCTTTTGGATCGTCGGCCAGTAATAACCTTGGCGAACTGCTTTCTGCGCTAACGCCCTACTCCCAGAATGATTTCCACATATACCGGAATGGATTTCCCTGAAGACATAGTCGGCTTCATTTGGTCCGAGGCAGCGGAGATATGGCAACGAGAGACCCTTCTTGTATAATATATCGTCGAGTAGTACGTACCGAGCTGACCTATACTGGATCTGTCTTGCCTCTGTTTTTTCTTCGGGCAATATGTTCTCCCGTAGGAAACGGACGATAGGGTCTCTCCAATCAGGCTTAGTTGAAACAGCGCATACCTCATTCTTAACGTCGTCCGCGATACTTCTTTGGGGGAGGAATTCAATGGGGACGACCCGTTCCAGCTCGTCATCTCCTGCCGACGCTAGCTTAGCGAGGGAGTCTGCATGGGTGTTGTGACTCCTCGGTACTCGGACAACTTTGCAACGATCGAACCGAGCGGATAACTCGTGATATTTTTGCAGGTACGCGGACATCTTTTTTCCCTTCGCTTGGTATTCCGTTGTTGCTTGACCCACGACCAATTGTGAGTCGCTGTACGCCGTGATGCGTCGGATTCCGACTGCCGAGGCTAACCGTAATCCGACGAGAAGTGCTTCATATTCGGCTTCGTTGTTGGAAGCTTTGAAACCGAACCTCAGGGCATACTGGACTTTTATGCCATCACGGGAGGTCAAGATTATTCCCGCTCTGCATTCTTGCTAGTTCGACGATCCATCGACGTGCAGCGACCAGTTCGAATCTTCTGCTGGGTTTGGTCCTGCCATGTTTTCCTGACAGGGAGCATCAGTTTCGGGATCGGAGTGGTCGGTAAGCTCGGCGATGAAATCAGCCACAGCCTGCCCCTTAATCGCCGTGCGGGGTCGGTACTGGACATCGAATTCTCCAAGCTCGATGGCCCACCGTGCAAGGCGACCTGAAGTTTCCGGCTTCTGAAGTATCTGTCTCAACGGCTGGTTCGTCAATACCACTATCGGGTGTGCTTGGAAATAAGGGCGTAATTTCCTCGCCGTTGTAATCAGAGCTAGAGCCAGTTTTTCTAGGCTAGGATAACGGGTCTCTGCATCCAGGAGAGCTTTGCTGATGTAGTATATTGGTCTTTGTATACCTCGGTCATCGCGGATTAGGGCCGAGCTTACTGCCGCGGAAGACACGGCTAGATATAGTAGTATCTCTTCCCCTTGCGCGGGCTTGGACAGCAGCGGAGGTGAACCGAGGTATGCCTTTAGGTCCTGGAAGGCTCGTTCACATTCTGGCGTCCAGGTCACCCCGTTCAACTTGCGAAGTTGCTTGAAGAACGGGAGGCATCTGTCGGTAGCTCTGGATACGAACCTGTTGAGTGCGGTGACTCGCCCCGTGAGGCTTTGTATTTCTTTCACGGTGGTTGGTGAACTCATCTTAACCAACGCACGGATCTTTTCAGGGTTGGCTTCAATTCCTCTTTGATTCACAATGAACCCGAGGAATTTTCCCGATCGTACTCCGAAGGCGCATTTACCGGGATTGAGTTTCATCCCGTACTTCTTCAGGATTCCGAACATAACCCGGAGGTCGTCGACATGGTCTTCTGATTTCAGACTTTTTACGAGCATGTCGTCCACGTAGACTTCCATGGTTTTGCCGATGTGCTCTGCAAACATTTTGTTGACCAAACGCTGGTACGTTGCTCCGGCGTTCTTCAACCCGAAAGGCATTACCTTGTAGCAATACAGCCCTCGGTCAGTGACGAACGCCGTTTTTTGCCTATCGGGGGCATGCATCTGGATTTGATTATACCCAGAGTAAGCATCCATGAAGCTGAGAAGTTCGTGGCCCGAGGTCGAATCTACGAGCTGATCTATTCTTGGTAACGGGAAGCTGTCCTTCGGGCACACTTTGTTGAGGTCGGTGTAGTCGATGCAAACCCTCCACTTCCCATTGGCTTTTTTGACGAGGACGACATTGGCGAGCCAGTCGGGATAGAGGACTTCCTGAATGAAACCTGCTTGACGCAATTTCTTTACCTCTTCTTCAATTGCGGCATATCTTTCTGTGTTGAAGGCTCGTCTTTTTTGACGAACTGGCTTGAAGGACGGGTCCACGTTGAGGCGGTGGACCATTATCTCGGGATTTATACTGGGCATGTCCTGATGGGACCATGCAAAGGCGTCGACCTTCTCTTTCAGAAAGGTGATCATCTTCGTCTGGATGTCGTCATTCAGTTGAGATCCGATTTTGACGACCAAGCTCGGGTCCTCTTCTGATAAAAGGACTTCTATCAACTCTTCAGCTGGTGATCCACGTTCTTTCGTTTCTTCCCTGGGATCCAGGGGGGCTGCATGTGAGATGGCGGATATCAGGTTTTTGCCTTTTCCGCGCAAGGTCAGTTCATAACACCGACGAGCTTCTTGTTGGTCTTCTCGGATCACACCGATTCCATCTTCGGTTTCGAACTTCATGGCCAGATGATAGATGGAGATGCCGGCCTTTAGAGCTCGTAGGATGGGTCGGCCGACGATCGCGTTGTATGCCGAGGGAGTGTTGACGACCAAAAAGTCAACCATGATCATTTTCTGGTTCGGCTCATCCCCTGCGGTGACCGGTAGAGTTATTTCCCCTTCAGGCATGATACAAGCTCCTGTGAATCCGGCCAGGGCTGTTTTGACCGGTCTTAATCTAGATCGATCAATCTTCATTCTGTCAAATGCCGAAGCGTATATTATGTCGACCGAACTTCTTGTATCCACCATCATCCTGTGGAGCTTCTTGTTTGCGACCATCATTGATACTACCAGAGAGTCGTCGTGCGGATGTATTATTCCTCTGGCATCTTCCTCGGAGAAAGATATCATGCGCTGGGCGACCTTAGGAATTTTTGTGGGTCTGCTGGTTAGATTCACCTGCAAAGCTGGCTCGGATGTCCGTGCCTGGCGAGCATAGGATTTGCGGGCGTTGCCAGAATCTCCAGTGGTAGGCCCGCCGAAGATCACATGGATCTCTTCCATAGGGTTGTTGTCGACCGGCTCCCCTCTTTCTTCCCGACCTGAAGTTCTGTCGTCGTCGGGACGTTGGGCGATGTATTCTTTCAAGAATCCTTGCCGGATCAGTGTCTCTATTTGTCGCTTTAGGTCAAAACAATCCACCGTGTTATGACCATGATCTTTATGGTATAAACAGTATTTCGATTTTGACCTCCTGTCGGGGTCGGTTTTTATCTTCGCTAGTCGTCCGAACGCCTGTCTGTTCTTCTCGGCTAAGAATATTTGCTCAATGGTTGTCTTAAGCGGAGTATATTTCTCGAATTTTGGAGCCGAAGTTTTGGCTCCGCGTGGATTAGTGTTCGAGTTCGGCGGTCGGAGATCTGGACGATGCCTTTTAGCCCCGCTTTCCTCTTTGCGTTCTTTTCTCTTATTAGACGACCCCTGGGTGTTCACCAGCTCTTCTGCGTTTATGTGTTTCGCAGCTCGGTCGAGGAATTCAGCAACCGATTGAGGGGGCTGTTCCCCTACTGACCAGAGGAACTTCTCATCCCGCAATCCTCCTATCATCGTATGTAGCAGTACGTCTTGGGATAGGTTCTCCACCTGAACCACTTCAGCGTTGAATCGTGAGAGGTAATCTTTCAATGACTCGTTGTCTTTCTATTTAACTGCAGTGAGGTGCGTCGAATGCTTCCTTGGGTCGGTGCTTCCGATGAACTGAGTTGCGAATGCTCTGCTCAGCTCGTTGAAAGAGCAGATGGACTTCGGTTTTAAATTGCGGAACCACGTCCAGGCCGAACCAGTCAAGGACAACGGGAAGGCTTTACACATAATGTGGCCATTAACCCCATGGAGTTCCATTCGGACCTTGAAGTTCTCAAGGTGCTCAGCCGGGTCTCCTATCCCGAAATATTGCTTGAGCTGGGGTATTTTGAAGCTTTTCGGGAGAGGCTCGTTGCGGATTTCGTCGGTGTACGGGGACTCAGATGAGTCTACCAGAACATCTGCTGCTGTCGGTACTCGGGCAAGTTGTGCTCGCTGGATATCACCGATCCTCTCCCGAAGCTCTTTAAGCTCGGCTTCGAGGGGGGTAATATTATCGTCCATCCGCCCTTGATCTTGACTAGCTCGGGCGAATCTTCTTTCTTCTATTCTGTGCCTTAGATCGTTAGAAGGAAGTTCCGTGGCTGCTCGAACTCTCGAGGCGGAGGCTCGGCTCACGACTTCATCCTCGTCGGGTCGCGGACGGCTTGAGTGTGAGCGTGGTGGATGAGAACTTTGCTGAGGTGGCTCAGGTTTGGGGTTGGTTTCGAGGTTAGGTGCGGGTCGGACTAGACTATTCAGCAAGGCTGTAATTTCGTCCAATTTCCCATCCACGCGCTCGAAGCGTCTATCTACTCCACCAAATTGCTCTACAACGCCTCCCACCTGTTCTTCTAATGTGGACAGTCTGGTCCTGCGATTTCGGGACCTCTGCCGTCCACTCAGAAGATTGAGGCGGTGTGACGAGCTGCCGAGGTGGAGCATTGGAGTATTGCGAACAGGTGCTTCATCTTCGGAATGACGCTCGTAGGAAAGCTCATCATTTGCAGGGGCTTTCCCTTTCTTATTGCCTCTCCCACCGGCCATTGGCTCTTAGTTTTGAACGAAGGATTCTGTAAGAAATTACTTTTGTTGTCGTTTCCACAGACGGCGCCAATCTGTTGATGCCGATTTCTGGTCAACAGACGAGGTGATAGTATTTGTATGCGTAGGAGCGGATCGCCGATAGAGATATCCTTCGGTTGAATCAGAGGAGATGTTCCGATCAGTGGCTTCGCTTTGATCCTGTAGAACACCACAGATAAGGGTAAAGGGGGGTGGCCGGGATCCAGCCGTGAACCCTCCGATGCCTAAGTCAGTAATGGCCTTTTAGAATCGAGAGAATACTTTTAGTAGAGATTCTTTCGTACCTGTCATTGGTGTTTCGTCTCTTACTTATAAGCATCGATATGGGCTGAGATCACGGTGGATATCGTCCCTGGGAATCCGGGCGAAAATCTTGGGCCGTTCGGATCTTTCGGACAGTTCCGATCTTTCGGACGGTCCCTTGTTTTAAGCCGTTTACGAAGGAGATGAGGTCGGCTTTCACTTACCCGTCAGCTCGGATCTTTCGGACGTTTCCGATCTATCCTCAGGGCAGGCGAAGTCATTAGCTCATAGTTCAACTTGCTCTATCGCTCCGAGGTCTCATAACCTCGGGTCGGACTATGTGAAATTATCCCATAACAGGGCCCACCATGATGTATTTGTCTTATATCTACGTTGTTCATGTGTTTCTCCATATCACTTGAGGGCATGAGCCAAAAAATACAGGAGATCCAAATTTTAAATGGACCACACCACTGAAACTAGTAGCGATTTGAACTCCCACCATTAAAAACTCCCTAGGGTCCATAGGAATGTTTATTTTCCATCAATATGTTGATAAGTTCAAAGAGACCTTGATGAAGGGACCACAAAAATATCAGCTTGATCCAAATTTGTTGTGGTCCACAAGAAGTTTTTAATCGTCAATCACCATTGTTTCCTATGGTGTGATCCACCTGAGATTTAGATCATTTAGATCTGCTGTGTTTTTGGGGCTCATCCCGAAAATGAGCTGGAGAAACAGATGTACAGCATGGATATCACGGTGGGGTGGGCCGCACAGTTTTTTTAAACACGCACTCACACCACAGTAGGATTTATGGTGTTGAAACTCTTGTGAGTTTACCACCGTGGCATGAGTAAGGACCCAAATGGGAATGAGCACAGTTAGGGATCCACTGAAGCCAAATCCTCCTAAGACTAGATGGTCACGAGCTCCTCGTGTAAAGGATTGATAGGCCCGAGTCCATGCATATGCCCTTCCCATCAGTGGTCTTGATCACCTGCCCATGAGTCATATAAGGCGCATGTGGGTCGTTAGTTACTTTACATAAGCTACTTATGCTTAAAGTAACCTATCTTGGTTTCTGCTTATTCTATGGTTAAGTTTAGTTGTTTCTACTTATTCAATGGGCTGCTTATTAGTTTCCAACATCATATAAGTACTTATCCCTCAAATTTGTTTGGCCCACCCTTGATATCTCCTATCCATCATGTGGGCCCAAACTTTGATATAGACTTTTCATTACACAGGCCGTCCTCAAGCCCTTCTTAAATGTGAAGTGTCCATCATGTGGGGCCTACCTTCAATGTGAACCATCCACGTTGCGAGACCGACCTTCAATGTAGGCTATCATCATGAAGGCCCACATTCCATCATGTAGGGCCCAACTTTGAAGTGGGTTGTCCATTAAGGGGGCCTACCATAGATGTGGGTCATTCATCATTAGGGGCCGACCTTCGGTGTGGACCATCCATTATGTGGGTCATCCATCATGTGGGGACCACCATTAAAATAAATTCTCCATCATGTGGAGCCCACCTTCAATGTCCACCGCCCATCATATGGAGCCCACCTTTGATGTGGAACATCCATCATGTGGGCCCACCTTCAATGTGGCCATCCATTATGTGGGACCCGCCTTAGATGTGGACCATTCATCATTAGAGGCTGACCTTTGATGTGGACCATCCATTATGAAGGGCCTGCCTTGATGTGGCTCATCCATCAAGTGGGGCCACCTTCAATATCCACACCCCTCATGTGGGGCCCACCTTTGATATGGACTGTCCATCATGCGGGCTCCACCTTCAATGTGATCATCCGTCATGCGGGGCCCACTTTGCATGTGGACATCATTAGGGGGCTACCTTTGATGTGGCAATCGATTATGTGGGCTTACATTGATGTGGGTCATCCATAGTGTGGGCCCCACCTTTGATATGGACTGTCCATCATGTGTGCCCCACCTTTAATGTGGACCACCTATCATGTAGAGCCTCCTTTTATATAGCCATCCACGGAAGGAGAGAGGCAGAGAGGTCAAAAGTAAAAATGCAAAAGTAAAGAAATTGTGACAATACCTAACTTTCATCACATAAATTACTTTAGTCTAACTTTCATCACATACGTAATCAGCTTGGCCCTAACCCACCTAAAAAATGGGTGGCTTGGCCCACAGGTCAACTTGACCCATTACTACCCATTGTCAACTAACAAAATTGACACGGAGAATTAGCTCCTCGGTTTGATAGAGATGGAGAATAGATTTCAAATGAATTTGTAAAAAGTTGTAACATTGGATTGCATTCCATTTGGGGGCGTTAGGATACCACCCAATAAGTAGCTTTTTTAACTTAATGAGTTACTTCTTTTTAACTCAAGTTAGTTTGGCAACAACCATTGTAAAAGTAATTTGAGTTCGGATCCTCTGTTGGCTTCCAAGCAGGAAAACCCTGCTTGGAGCTTTCTCATTGGTCCACATCACCCTACATGATGTCAGTATGATCAGGTTGCACTGAGGATGTGACAGGGTTGCAGACCTATGTGATGACGTGGTCCAACAGAGGAGCCAACAGAGGATCCAAACTCAAAAGATGATGCCTTCCTTCTAGATTCTTCGCTTAGAATTAGACCGGCCACATCATCGAATTTCAACTTCGTAGATCCTGAAGAATTGCTCATGGCAATCACCAAACCATCCCAACTGTCTGGCAAACTTGACAAGATCAATAGAGCCCTGACCTCGTCATCAAAAGTGATGCCAACGGATTCCAATTGGCTCGTGACTGTATTGAACTCGTTTAGATGTTTAGCCACGCCCCCACCATCTGGCATCTGCATGTTGAAAAGTCGTTTCATGAGATGAACCTTGTTGGACGCCGAGGGTTTCTCATACATCGTAGCCAAAGCCTGCATTAATTCTTTTGTAGTCTTTACTTTGGATATGTTGAAGGCGACACTCTTAGACAAAGAGAGTCGGATCGTTCCTAAAGCCTTCCGATCCATTAAAGCCCATTCATCATCTGTCATCTTCTCTGGTTTCTTTTCTTTTCCTTCTAGAGGAATGTAGAGGTCCTTCTGATACAGATAATCCTCCATCTGCATCTTCCAAAAGGCAAAGTTTGAACCATCAAACTTCTCAATTCTGATTTTTCCATCTTCCGCCATCGCTCCCAGTTGAACTAAACCAATAGCTTTGATACCAGTTGTTATGCAGCACGCCAACAACGCCGGTGAACCGAGATCCAATCTCCGGTCTCACCCACAAATGATAAACGGGAAGTAATAATAACTAGAAAGGAATCACACAAACCAACAACCCACAAGACAGAGATTTACGTGGAAAAACCCCAACAAGGGTAACAAACCATGGGTGCAAACTTCACTATGAAGAAAAACGAAGTTACAAGCAATGTACTTACCTTCTCCTATGCTCCCATGCACAAAGATGGCCCTTTTGCTAATTTTCTTTCTTTTTCTCACCTTGGACGTATAGAAGCCCTAATCCCCATGTCTAATCCCGGTTTACATCCCTTTATATAGTAAACCCCGCAATTAAAACACACAATAGGAAACCCGCGTCTTAAGCCCGCGGCCGGTCGGGCGCCCGGACATAACTAGGTCGGGCGCCCGGCCAATACAAAATATGTCCAGCGTTAAAAAATGAGAAAACAAACTAATTTCGGGCACCCGGTCACTTTGACCGTCGGGCGCCCGACCGTTTGTAAAACAGTCCAGTGGCTGTTGGGTGAAACAAGCTTGAATTTCGGGCGCCCGTCCACAAACCGTCCTAGCGCCCTGACCATGTTCTGATGTGAGTGGTTTTACACACCACGTGTAGTCTCAACACTCAACACCTACCAGTACCGACCAACACCGTCTGCGAAATACTTATGCCCCACCAGGAAGTTCCTATAGTAAGCTACGTGGCCTGATCCAATAAGTGGACGCGAATTGCGTCCTACCCCTGCCCGTTTCTAGCAAGGAACAGGCAAATCTGCGTGGGAACCACCGTGGTGAATTCATTTATCCACGCCGTCCATCCCTTCTCACATATCATTTTAAGGTATGAGCCCAAAAATGAAGCAGATCCAACGCTTAGGTGGACCACACTACAGATGGCTCTTGCATTTAATGCTTTGTGCGTTTAATTCAACCCAAGCTTACTATTTTTTGTGGTCCACCTGAGCTTTGGATCTGCCTCATTTTTTAAATCATATAATAAAATAATATGAGAAAAGGGATGGACGACGTGGATAAGCAGATACATCACCGTTTGTCCCCACACAGATCCGACCATTCGTGGCTATAGTCAAAGGCAAGTAGAAGTAGGTAAGGGACGGTAGAGACAAGAAAAGACAAGTTGGAGAGAGTGGAGACAAGTAAAGACAAGTAGGAGATAGTGGATGTTGTTACCAAAAAATGGTCAACAGACGAGGATGCAGATCTGTGATCTTGATGGTTGGATGGAATCGAACCTCTGGTAGGAGATGACTGAGATGACGGAGTCTTTCGGTCCTACAAAAGTACACAGAGAATAAGAGGGGTGGCTGGGGGTCCAGCCAATAACCCTCCGATGCTTAAGTCAGCGATCTTGGATAATTGAATACCTTAGGATAGATCGATATTAGTTTTCATACCTTGGTAATGGGGAGAACATTGTTATTTATAGACTTAGGTTGCGAAACTGCTTGCCTTTTGGAGAGTCGTAATCACAGTGGACTGCCAGCTGGGTTCCCGAGATCCTCGGATCTGCCCATAACAAACGAAGATCCTTATCCCTAAAAGCTGGGGATGTCAATCTTTCCTCCTGATATCTCGGTGCAATCTTAAGATTGCGGATTTACAATTCAGCTCGCTTCGGACGATCTTCATTACATAAGGCCGAGCCGACCAGTTTCCATCGGATCAATACGACCCGACTCGTATCCGGGACCTGAATCGGGTCGGCTCGTCTTTCCCGAGTCGGCACAATCTTTTGTCTTTCAAGTCGGCTCTTTACCCATAACAGAAGCCCCCTTTTACCCTTGAGTGTATTCTGCTCAGCTCGGGGGTAAAAAACGTAGGAGGAAATTGCCGACCTAAATGCTTTTTGTCATTTAGTATCCGCAACGCCGCCGTTTCGATGGGCGGGAAAATGGCATTAAATGCGTCTCTTGAAATATCGAGGAGTCATCATTCCTCCGTACGGCGTGATATCGTTGATATGATTTAGTCGAACGGGGTGTCGCCGCGTGTCTTGAACGGCGCAGCTTTTCGAATTCACCAAGTAGGGAGTTGCCACGTGTCGCCTTCGCATTGAATGCGATGAGACCTGTGTAGGGCCCAAATCCTTTCTCGAGTATATAATCCGAGACTTAGCCGGATTTTGGAAACCTCTCTTCATTCTCTTCACCGCTTCCATACCCTGGTTCTTCTTCCTCCCCCATTTTCCTCAACTTTCTTCCTCCCCCATTTTCCTCAACTTTCTTCCTCCTCGCGGCCGTGCCAGCATTCTGGTACGCTCCTTTTTCTTTCTTTCAAAAGATTTTCTTTTCTTCCCCCCCCCCCCCCCCCCCCCCCCCCCCCCCCCCCCTTTCCTTTTATTTGAGAAATGTCGGAACCAGAAACCTCGTGTTCTGAGGCCATCCTCAAGGTGAGGTATGATGACCGTGAGTCCGACTTACCTCTCCTTCGTCGCGAGAGGGAAAACTCCAGTGAATTAGATTCTGGGGTGAGAGTAGATGAGGCCGTCGGAGAGGGGGAGTCTGACCTTCCTGGGTTAGCTGCCAGCAGTGCCACGGCCCAGAAAGAACCCTTCGAATTAGATTCTGTGATTTCGCAGATTACCCAGGATGAGCTGGACACTGCGAAGGAGATATACGAACTCCCAAACTACATAGATTTTAGGGTTCCTGACCGAGCCGATAGGCCGAGCCGACCTAAAGCCGGGGAGGTAGTAATTTCTCTAATGCACTTAGAGTCCGGGCTAAGGTTACCCTTACACCCTTTTGTGAGAGAAGTCCTTAGTGTCTTAGGTCTGTCTCCGAGCCAACTGCAACCGAATGCACGGAGGTGTATGGTCGGATGCTATATACTCTGGCAGAGGTTAGGAAATAAGGAGTTTACCTCCAACGAACTCTTCTCCATGTACATTCTCAAGTCCTTCGGCGGCCAAGGACTCTATTACCTTTCGTCGTTGCCGGGTCAGGGCGGCTCGATGATCACTTGTATGCCCTCCTCCACCAAAACTTAGAAGAGGAAGTGATTCTTCGCGTCGGGCAGTTGGGAGTGCGCGCCGGATGAGCCTCAACCCTGAAATTCCGAGTCCGAGCCGACTTTGCCCTGCCAGGTCGGATGAAGTTCCGACCTAACTGATTTTTTCGCCCTTTTCTTTTTTCGTACCCCTTTTTTTTAACGTATGTATCTGCTCCTTCTGCAGTGTCGGCGACCATTCGGGTGGCTTTGTCTGTAGCTCAAGAGAGACAGATCCACAAAGTCCGAGCCCTTCCTGCTACAGAGAGGGACTTCCGAAGAGTGATCACGTTCAACTCCATTGCTGAAGCAGGTCGGTAGGCTGAAATAATGACATATTTCTTTGCCTTTTCGTTTTGTTGTCTTCTCTTTTTTTTTTTTTTTTGGACAGGGATGGCTCCGAAGGCAGTCTCTAAGCGGAAGATTCCAGCTCGGTTTCTAGACCGCGGACAGAGCTCTGCCGAGCCCCCTAGGAAGAGGGTGGCTACCACCGAAGCGTAGAGGCCGCCTCGCCTGCCCCAATCCTTCGTCTGTGGGTTAGGGCAGCTTCCCAGCTCGGATTCTGCACAGCCCAGAACCGAGCCAACGGCCACCCCGGTGACATCTACTGATGACCCGGTCATCAACGTGCCAGATAACTCGGGCTCACGAGCTGAGCCCATCAATATATCTGCGCCTCCAACTGTCTCCTCCCAGACCTCCCAACCTGTTGCAGCTGGACCTGACCAACCGGCTGCAGGTGCCTCCTCCAGTCATCCTCCTCAGCCAAGTGCTGCTGCTGCTGAGCAACGGGAAGGACGGGTCGAGATGCCTCCATTGACGGAGCAGTATTCGTCTTGGATGGAGGGTGTCAACGCATATATGCGTGTCAACCACACCATCCCCCAGGACTTGAATGTCCTTGCTTCCTCCGACCCGGATCAGATGGTCGGGGTGGTAATAGAGAGCAATCTTAGGGTAATTTCACGAACACTTTTAATTTCTTCTTTCATATATCCGTGGTGCTTTCTGACGTATGTGTCAACTGTGTTACTTTCGCAGGATTCGGCTTGCACTTATCATGATCCTCCAGGTGATGGCCGAGCGGAACCACCAGATGCAAAAAGCTCTGGTTGCTGCTTCTTCTTAGAAGACGAAGACTGAAGCCGTGAAGGCCGAGCTGAAGAAATGTATCCTTCTTCTGAAGGAAACTCAGTCCGAGCTGAAGTCTGCCCAATCTGAGCTGAAGGTATCTTAGGTTCAGGTCCGGTCTCTAGAAGAGGCTCTGAAGGAGGCTGAGGCCAAGGCCATATCTGACGGAAATAAAGCCGAATCCCTTGAGGCTGCTTTGAAGACGGCCGAGGAGGAGAAGGTGAGCCTGGCTAGGCTTCTGAAGGAGGTCCAGCTGAAGTCCCTGGCGGAGACTAATAGGGCGAAGGCCGAGTACGAGAAGTTGTCTGCCATTTTTGAGGATTTGTACAACGATGGCCTCCAGGAATACAGGCGTCTCGTACTTAAGCACTTCCCAACCCTTGATCTCACGCCTGTGGACGAGGATGAGGAGGAGGAGGAGGAGGAGGCGCGGGTCGGAGACGAGGGTGCTGGCCCGTCTGGGGCTGGCAAAGATTAGATAGGACTTGTATTTTTTTTTCAAGATGTACACAAAATTTTGAATACAAGCCCTTTGAGGCAGATTTTGCTGATTCCCCTGTAGATTTCACTTTTGTAGATTTCATTTTTGTATTGTCGAACTGATCTGGGACTGGCCAGCCAGGTCGGCCACCTATTGCCCTAAGTATTTTAGCAAGCTCGAATATACTATGCTGATATTAAGTTGCATAGAAAGAATGTCGTAAAACAACTCCTAGGAGAAGATTTTATTAAATTATCATTCTGAAACACATACTTTGCGCCGAGTACGGCCCTTTATTCACGGATAGTAGATTTTGAGATGTTCGGCGTTCCATGGATGAGGAAGTGGTTTTCCCTCCATGTTTTCGAGCCGATAAGTGCCGAGACGACGTGAACTGACGACCTTAAACGGTCCTTCCCAATTAGGGCCGAATACACCTGCCTTGTTGTTTATGTTTACCTTTTTAAGGACGAGGTCACCGGCTCGGAACCATCGCTCCCGCACTTTGGAGTTGTAGTATCGTCGGACCCTCTGCTGATATGCAGCTACACGTACTTGGGAAGCTTCTCTCACTTCGTCCAGTAAGTCTAGACCTATTCGCAGCTGACCTTCATTTTGGTCAGGTCTGTGATGGCTCGTCCTGCTCGTGGGCAGTTCGATTCCCACAGACGGCGCCAATCTGTTGTTACCAAAAAATGGTCAACAAACGAGGATGCAGATCTGTGATCTTGATGGTTGGATGGAATCGAACCTCTGGTAGGAGATGACTGAGATGACGGAGTCTTTCGGTCCTACAAAAGTACACAGAGAATAAGAGGGGTGGCTGGGGGTCTAGCCGATAACCCTCCGATGCCTAAGTCAGCGATCTTGGATAATTGAATACCTTAGTATAGATCGATATTAGTTTTCATACCTTGATAATGGGGAGAACATCCTTATTTATAGACTTAGGTTGCGAAACTGCTTGCCTTTTGGACAGTCGTAATCCCAGTGGACTGCCAGCTGGGTTCCCGAGATCCTCGGATCTGCCCATAACAAACGAAGATCCTTATCCCTAAAAGCTGGGGATGTCAATATTTCCTCCTGATATCTCGGTGCAATCTTAAGATTGCGGATTTACAATTCAGCTCGCTTCGGACGATCTTCATTACATAGGGCCAAGCCGACCAGTTTCCATCGGATCAATACGACCCGACTCGTATCCGGGACCTGAATCGGGTCGGCTCGTCTTTCCCGGGTCGGCACAATCTGTTGTCTTTCAGGTCGGCTCTTTACCCATAACAGTGGAGACAAGTAGAAGTAGGTAAGTGAAGGTAGTGAGAGAATTCTCCAGCTATTTATTACCCCTTCTTTTATATAAATTCATTCATCCTTTCTCCTTTCTACACATATATTGCTCTAATGGCCATATGAAGAACCTCTGGTCAGGATTATCAGTATTGCTGTGACGGAGTCAACACTGAGGAATCTGGAGATCTCCGCCGAACATCTCGGAGAACTTGTTCAGTATCTTCAAAAGCAAGGGAAAGGCCTTGAAACATTTGTATACGATGAAGAAAACAAAAAATACCAAGTAAAGATGAAGCTAAAAGATGACATGTTTGTTATCCGTGGGAAGGGGTGGAGGACCATATGATGGTAACAAATAACTTCGAAATTAACGATATTATCCATGTGTGGATGGTGATTCGTGCCGATGGCAGCAGAGAATTTATAACATGGAAACAACGACAGATTGGCCCGCCCACCAGCTGCCCAAATTGCGGTTGCTGCCAAACATCTAAGTAGCGTGAGTGATCTTCTAACTCATACCTTATATATATATATATATATATATATATATATATATATATATATATATATATATATATATATAGTTTTCATAGCAATGAAATGATAAGTTTAACTTGATTTTTCTGAAAAATAAATGCTATATAGTGTTATTATTTAAAAATTATAAGAAGGTACAATAAAATTTGATGATATCCTCTTTTATTGCAGATTTTTTTAAAACATCATAAAATGCTTTGATTTTTGTTTATTGCAACTTAGAATTTTAATAATTTCTGATGGTACTATACAACTCACTCTTCAGAACAATCCTTAAGTTTGACTATGTAGTACTTACCACCAATCAATTGCTAAAATCAACTATATTGCATAAGAGGTAGAGCCTAACTAGTAGGTAGATGTAATCATCCAAGCACCTCCACATGTGGGTCTCATTGAACAGCGTATCTAGGAGAAACTTGAATCACAAGCTCTAATTTTGGGTAAGGTACTATAAGGCTTAAGGTGAAAGCTGGCATGGGCCTAGCAAAGCAACCTCCATGCCTGAAAAGATGGTTGGGGCTAGGCTGACCCGCCCTGGCTAGAAGATTGATAAAATCGCTATTTCCTGAGGTGATTGCTCCTAATCCATCCAATGATCAGGTGGGCCACTCATGCATATAGAAATGTAGAAAAACTAAAACCGGCTATCTATATTGAACTTTCATGAAGATGCATGTTTGTATTAACTTATGATTGGAATGGATGTTTGTGCACACTACACATGTGAAACCATGCTGGGCCTGGTTGGTTCAGGCTGGTTAGGGCTAAAATGACCCAAGCCAAGGCGACCCAAAATTATTGGGCCATAAATGCCAGTCCCAAAACACACACACACACACACACACGACAGAGAGAGAGAGAGAGAGAGAGAGAGAGAGAGAAAAGAGACGGTCATGGTTTCAAGTTAGACATGGTATGCCCCTTCCACAGTTACGGCGCCCATCATTTAGACAATTTGGATTATCGACACATGAGTAGATCTAACTTGTAATTTTAAAAAGAAGTTAATCTTGAAATGATGCTTGCTGCATTGCTTCCAGTCGTTGCAAATGGTGTCAGATTTTTGTACAGAACTCTGTATGCATCGTGCTGTTGAATTTGTGTTCTTTACTAAGTGGCTCTCGACATGCATTGGCTCCTAAATCACTTTTATGACTTTTTTTTTGGATTTTCTTATTTCTTTTTCCTTGCAATCTGATTTTTTTTCTTTTTGCTCTGTTAGATGGACTTAAAGTTTATGGAACCAGAGGTATGAAAGGAAACGTAGCAAGAATGGAGAATCAACTGAGGAGAATGAATAGTAGACGAAGACGAGTGACGATGAATCTGCTAGAATTAAAATGAATCTTTAACTATGATTGTGTTTTGTAAAACTTTGAATCTGTTGGTTGTGGACCCATGGGGCCCACTTGTGGACAACCACTTGTGGGTGAGGCCCATAAGGATGTTCCCGCATCCTCCTTCTTCCGAGAGTTTGAATTTCTAATTAGAAATTTAAACATCGGAAGAAGATGAGATAGGATAAGATAAGGTTAAACCAACTTTATCTCATCTCATCCCTTATCTTTTTTCCCTCTATTTATAAGAGGACTCTTTCCGTAATCAAATACACAAGTAAGAGGAAAAGTATAAGTGATATACGGAGAGAAAATAGAGGGATAGGCTTATAGAGTTTATCTGGTCCATCCATCAGATCTGAGCCATAGATCTGATCCGGGGACCATCTTCACCGTAGGATCAGAGGAGTGATCAGACCCACTTGCTCCTGTAGCAAATAGGCGGATCGCTGGATCGCACCACATATCCTCGGCTTTTGCGAAGGTTCTCATCGTGTAGATCGTCGGATCTTGGAGGCCCACTCTTCCGCAATTACTAACAGTGGTATCAGAGCATTGAACGGCGGATCTCCGATTTAAAGAGGATATAATCGCAATCGAGGTAAGTGGCCTAAATTTTAAGATTATAGATTAAATTAATTTTATTTTAATAAATACAATCGATCATCAAAATTAAAATATCATTTAAATATTCCTTTTATTTATTGCATTTATTCTAATTTTTTATCTTTGAGGTATGGAGATTAAAAATTTTAGAAAAAGAAATGATGGTTTGACTAAGCCCAGAGAGCATGTTGGGTCAAGGCTTAACCGTAGCTATAGAAAAACTTGGAATGGGCCCAACCGATTGGATTGGGGTCACCGTCCATCACCAAGCCTTTTATTCTACAAGCCCAAGCTACTGAGATAAGTTAAACATAGCCACCGCCGCTACAAAAAGTGGCTGCCATGGCCGCCACCACCATCAGTTAATCAAAAAGTGAAAGTTACAATTCAGCGATTTTGTACCTACCACCATCGTTTAATCAAAAAGTGGCAGCCATGGCCGCCGCCACCATTGGCAGCGGCAGCCACCACCGCCGCCCATCACTCTCTGTAACCATGGTAATAGCGCTGCTGAAAGCAGCAGCAGCGGCATCTGCCGCCACCGCCTTAGGCAGCAGCAACGCAAAATAGCCACTACCATTGGCCACAGAATCGATCGTCAGAAGAGTAGCCGTTCAAAATATGCGAGATGGGTTGTTGTTTATCAGATGGGACCCACCATATATGAAATGCGGCCTGATGATAATTCATATGGCCTGGTCAACTTTTGGGCCCACAGTCATAAGAACGGGACCGTCCATTCGAGAATGGCCCCCCTTAAATAAATCAGATGATTTGCAGACCAGCCTAATAAAGGAACATGGAACAACCACAATGGGCCCAAAACTGATTAATGACCAGATCTCGCAAACCACATACACCAGGATTAAGGGACACATGTAAATAAATGTCTTTTCATAATTCAGGTGGGCCACATTTTGAATTTTTTTTTAAAGTTTATATCTGGGGAGAATATATGTATAGTCCTCGATTGTACAGTAAACACGAAAATAACTATTTCATGGTTTGGGTTTTACATGTATGCCATCGGTGGGTTGAAGTAGCATTGCCACAAATTGAGCAGCAAGGATTGCCAATCAACATCATGACACATCTACAATGAGATAAATCAGATGAACGGTTTAGATTGTTGAATTTAGACCATTCCTCTAGTTTGAATCTTTCATAAAACTCAATAGTAGCACGTTACCCAGATCACGTGCAACACTAGGCTGCTTTCCAGCTTAAATAAAATGAGACTATTCAATCATACACGTGGCATACTGGTGCTTCAATTCACTATCCATATCTCTGAACCTAGTCTATCGAAACTGTAGGCCTATGACTGATTTAAACTATAAATCCAGTGTTTTAAATCAGTATATGGAATTCATTCTTATTTTAGTGCAATCCTAGACCTTTAATTGCCATTAGGCCTAAAATTTGATTCCACGCTCAATTAAATGAACCATCATTAATTGTACATTTGTGGATGGATGGCTTCATTAACTGCCATTTTACTGTTCACAAATTAAATTGGCCGATCAAAAAGTCCAATTCACTTACTTTCAAGATTAAGTGTATCTTGTTAAAAGGGCTTATAATTGGCCATTTGTGGGCTGATTTAGACCAAGTGTTGGGAAGTGACTTGGGATTTTTTCGGCGAGATCTAACCAATGGTATGGTCTGTTTTCGTGATTAACGGTCTAGATCTCAAATTATCTTGATGATTAATGTATATATTAAAATGAAAGCATATAATTCAAATTATGAATTTTTTTTCCACATATCTTATGATTTATTTAATGTACATGTGCATGCATTAATACATATATGTGTGCAAATGAATGATATTTTTTTTATCCATATGATCACTATTGGTCACGAGTCCACAAATGAATGGAACAATCATCAACCATGATGATCAACATTGATGAGAGGATCCATCATCAATGGTGAACATTAATGGTAATGATCGGATCCATCATAAATGGACACAATCAATGTAGTGATCGTATTATCCTTTTATCATAGAACTTCTCTTATTCGTTCAATGGACATGATTGTTTTCTTTAATCTAATGATTCAATTTGACTTTAATTTTTATATGATTAAAATTAAGTCATCATTTCATTAGAATATAGATCTGTTATCCTAAGGTTGTGCATAACCTAAGTGGGAGTTTCATTCCTTCCCTAAATGATGCATACACCCATAATGGTGGGTTGTAGGTTATACAAATAGATAGTCGTAAAAGCATCAATTTCATTTTATTTAGAGAACTTGATTGATCTGCACCACCCATACAGGTATGTAGGCTTTCAGATCCCTTATAAGATGGATTGTATACTTTTATAAACTTAAGAGTTTGAATAACCAGTAGAAATTCTGATGATTAGTGCCAATACTTTAGATCATAGCTAAGTAGTGATACATGATGCGATGTAGAGATGGCCTCTAAAGCATTGATCGCCGATCAACTAAAAGGACAACATTTTGACGGCAACAACTATGAAGACTGGTCCCGCGCAGTGCGAAGCCTTCTAGATGAAGATGACATTTCACACACTCTGGATGGGGTTCAAGAGGAACCCATATTGGCTGAAAATGGAAATCTAGGGGAACATAGGGCCGCGATGAATCGCTACAACAAGTGGCGTAAACAAAATCGCTCCGCCCGTAATGTTTTGATTAGCACAATGCACAAAGAACTCATACCCACGTATGAAGTGCATGAAACCGCTAAGGGGATCTGGGATGCACTGGCTAATGCCTATAAGCAGAAGTCAGATGCAAAGGTTCGGGCTATGGAATTAGAGTTCCAAGAATATAGGATGCCTGTAGGTTGCCCCATCAAGGATCATATCCGTAAGATGGAGCAGATGATAGGCGCCCTGAGGAATGTAGGGTGCAAACTAACTGAAAATCAAAAGATTATAGTTATGCACCATTCCTTACCCGAATCATGGGCCCAAATCAAAACGATTCTGAACCATACTGATTCTATCACAACGTTCAGAGACTTTTGTGGCCATCTGGTACGAGAGGTTGAAATGAATGCAATTCAGCCAGGTTCGACCAAGGCTTTTGCAGCAGAAAACCACAAGCGAAAAGCTAATAAGAGGAAGTTCAAAGCTCGCAAGAAGGCGAAGAAGAACAATCAGGAACAGAAGACCGCAACGCCTCCTCCAAATCCCAAGAAGGGGAAAGGAAAGAGGAAACCTAAAAAGACAAACATTACCTGTTTCGTCTGCGGAAATCCCGGCCATTATGCCCGATAGTGTGCTCAGAAAAAGACGGTAATTCCTCAGTCACTAGATACTTTGTTTGTAGGCGTTTGTTCTGAGATCCTTTCCGTTGATATCCTATCTAACGAGTGGATTTTGGATTCAGGCGCAACAAAGTACGTGACACGAGATCGTCGAGGACTCGAGGAATTTCGACCTATAGCCACAGGAAGCTACAGGGTGTACATGGGGAATAACGCTGCTGAAGACGTGCTAGGGATTGGTGTTTATCATCTCCGTACGCGCATAGGGCACACAATAACCCTCCATGATACTCTTTATGCACCGGGCATGCGCCGGAATTTAATTTCTGTTCTAGATTGTTAGTTAATGGTTTTGACATTCGTTTTTCCGGGACAAGAGTTTCTTTAAGGTTAAATAACCTCATCTTTGCATGGGAAAATTTGATTTCAGATTTATTTATTCTAGATGTCGAACATGATAATGCGCCTCTTGCTTTGTCTACTACATCGAATAAACATGTAATATCTGAATCTTTAAAATGGCACGCGAGGTTAGGTCACATTGGAAAGGACCGTATGACAAGACTAGCTAGATCTGGTCTGTTAGGTTCATTATCCAAGGTTGATTTGCCATTTTGTGAACATTGTGTGTCCGGGAAGACTTCTAAGAAACCATTCCCTAAAGCGACTAGGTCAAAGGGTTTACTAGAGATAATCCATACGGATATCTGTGGACCCTTAAATGTACATGCTAGAAATAGATGCCAATACTTCGTCACATTTATTGACGATTACTCGCGCTATGGATATGTGTATCTCATCTCACATAAATCTGAGGCTTTTGATTGTTTTCTCAAATTCAAAGCTGAAGTTGAAAATCAGCTTGAGAAAAAGATTAAAATTCTTAGATCTGATAGAGGTGGCGAGTATACATCTGAAATGTTTAAATCATACTGTGCAAACGTTGGCATCATCAGGCAATACACTATGGCATATACTCCACAGCAAAATGGAGTTGCAGAGAGAATGAACAGGACACTATTGGACATGGTCAGATCGATGATGGCACATGCCAATCTCTCTACCACATTCTGGGGAGACGCGCTTCTTACAGCCGTCTACGTCCTAAATAGAGTCCCAACTAAATCCGTTCCTAAGACCCCATATGAGATGTGGACTGGGAGGATTCCTTCTCTAGCCGACCTACGTCCTTAAGGATCTTTAGTATATGTTTTATTGCCTACTCAGCATAGAAGTAAACTTGATAGTAAAACTATTGAGTGCATATTCATCAGGTACCCAATGCACTCAAAGGGATACGTTTTAGTTTATGAGGATCGTGGAGGATGGACTGAGATTGAATCTCGGGACGTAACCTTCGTCGAAGACAGATACCCCAGCCGAAAGAAATAAAAAGTTTCCACCGAACTTTTTGAAATTTCCGATGTATCTTAGGAGAGTGGGAGTTCTGCTTCTGAAAATGGAGATACTCCTATAGTTCATCAGGACAGTGGGAGTACATCTCAGCAGGCTCCTGAGTTACGTCGAAGTGAAAGAGGTTTGATTCCCAGAAGATATTTCGATATCGATGGTCAATCTTTCTCTTGTGTTGCGGTTGACGATGATGAACCTGATTCTTATCAGGATGCGTTATTATCTCCGAATTCGGCTGATTGGGTAACTGCCATGGACGAGGAGATTGCCTCCATGGAGAAGAACAAAGTCTGGGAACTTGTAGATCTGCCTTCCAATCGCAAAGCAATTGGTAACAAGTGGGTACTTAAGATCAAAAGAAAGGCAGATGGTACAGTGGACAAGTACAAAGCAAAATTAGTCGCAAAAGGTTTTACACAAAAAGAAGGTGTTGATTATGATGAAACTTTTTCACCTGTTGCAAAATTTTCCTCAATCCGCATGATCTTGTCCATAGTCGCAAGTTTAGACTTAGAGTTATATCAGATGGATGTAAAGACTGCTTTCTTAAATGGTGATTTGGATGAAGATATTTACATGCAACAACCCATAGGTTATGTGGATAAAAAGTATCCAAAGAAAGTCTGCAAGTTGTTACGATCTATTTATGGGTTGAAGCAATCTTCAAGGCAGTGGTACATGAGGTTCCACTTAGCCATCACCACTTTTGGATTCAAAATGAGTGAAGAAGATCATTGTGTATACGTGAAACGGTCTGGGAGATCTTTTCTGATACTATCTCTATATGTAGACGATATCCTATTAGTTGGTAATGACATGCAACTGTTGATGATGTCTAAAGATTGGCTTTTCTCGAACTTTGAGATGAAAGATCTTGTTGAAGCCAACTTTATTCTAGGGGTTAAAATCATCAGGAACCGTTCTAGGAGATTCTTAGGCTTGTCACAAGCCACTTACATACAGAAGATCTTAGAGCGGTTTATGATGAAAAATTCAAAAGCTGTTGAAACCCCTATGGATAAAGCTACCAAGTTAGACAGGAAATCATGTCCCCAGACAGAAGCTGAGAAATCGGCAATGTCCTCAGTACCTTATGCGAGCACAGTAGGCAGCTTAATGTCTGCTATGCTTTGCACCAGACCGGATATAAGCTATGCAGTTGGCATAGTCAGCCGTTACCAGAGCAACCCGGGACAGTTTCATTGGCAAGCCGTGAAACGTATATTCCGCTATCTCAAAGGAACCAAGGACTTGATGCTGTGTTATGAAGGCGCGAGTCTCGAGCTCAAAGGATATTCTGATGCCGCCTGGGGTAATGACGCCGACGAGGGAAAGTCTACTTCAGGATATGTCTTCTTGCTCGGAGGGGGAGCTCTCTCTTGGTCGAGCAAGAAATAGACATCCACGGCACTTTCATCTATGGAGGCCGAATACATTGCATGTTGTGCTACAGTTCAAGAGTGTGTATGGGTTCGCAGATTCCTACAAGGATTGGGTGTTGTTTCAGGCATACATGAGCCTATATCGTTGATGATAGACAACACCTCGGCCATTGACTTGGCAAAGGATCCCAAACACCACCAGAAATCGAAGTACATTGAGATAAAGTATCATTACGTTCGTGATCAAGTGAAAGATAAGAAGGTTATCCTCAGCTACATTCCTACCAAGGAAATGATGGCTGATCCCATGACGAAACCTATAGCTAGAGATCTATTTCAGGTTCACGTCAGGCAGATGGGATTGAGGAAAGCTTGATTGATATGCTTGTATCATATATCTTTGAATAATAAATTCCATTTTATTTAGTATTGAGCACTTGTTAAACTAGGAATGTAGATCATCAGCATTTTCTTTGAGATCAAGTAGGATTTCAGCTATTATCGGCAGGCCGGTTACCCACTCGCACGGGTTGACCAACCCTAAATGTACAAGAGAGGTACACTTGGGGTGATGTTCATACACTGAGGTATGAACCACCCTTTATTGATAATAATAAAGGATGAGGATACGAATGAGTTGTATCCGCCTTCAGTCCTATAAGATTGAAGATGAGACTAACAAAGTCGAATAACATAGTCGCACCATTACTCATAATGCGAATAATGTTATGGCCTGAATCACAGCCAAGTCGTGAGGTTATGAGATGAGTCATACCTTATGTGAGATGACTTGCGTACTGTAGACCCGAAAGATACCTAGTATTGTCTACTTTACGGCGTAGATTGTAGCCACGTGCTTGGACCTATTACCTACAGATTGCTTTGATTCGATCTAATCATTGCAACGTGCGAGTTGCCAGTCCCGTAGGTGACTCTTTGTGTCCTCAGCTACCCTCCTCTTGTGTACAAGAGGATGAGATTGAGTGTCGCTACTTTAGTATACGATGACGAAAGGCCCTTGATTGGCCAGACTCGGTTATGCTAGGAAAGCGGCTTGATCAATTCCAAATTACACACTTGCGTGTGGAAGATCCCGTGACAGCTACACCAAGTTTCTAGAACTATAAATACACACTTGAAGACTTATCCACCGGCAGTATCGAGTTTTCTTAGACTTTTACAAACGATATTCTCTTTCAAAATATATATGTATATATATTACTTTAAAAGGAATTCAAATTGATGTTTGTAGAAAATCAAGTTTTTAAGAATAAACTCGATAAGTTAGATAAGTGCGTATGTTGGCCGAGTACTCTAGATTGGGAGTTAACTCTATCCGGTGTGGTCATGCGGACTAGGACAGGTAATGCAAAGCTTGGGTTATTGAGTGCTAGATAGGTGGTCTCTTAGTACTCAAACACCTGTGAGAAGATAACGGTATTCCAGCTGGTCCCACGCTTCTGATTCTTTTGATCGTGATTCTTTGGTTTTGATTATTATGTGATGAGCTAGATGAACTCTCATGATGTGCCTATCCCACAATGTGATTGAGTGAGAGATGTTGGTTGTGGACCCATGGGGCCCACTTGTGAACAACCACTTGTGGGTGGGGCCCATAAGGATGTTCCCGCATCCTCCTTCTTCCGAGAGTTTGAATTTCTAATTAGAAATTTAAACCTCGGAAGAAGATGAGATAAGATAAGATAAGGTTAAACCAACCTTATCTCATCTCATCCCTTATCTTTTTTCCCTCTATTTATAAGAGGACTCTTTCCGTAATCAAATACACAAGTAAGAGGAAAAGTATAAGTGATATACGGAGAGAAAAGAGAGGGATAGGCTCATAGAGTTTATCTGGTCCATCCATCAGATCTGAGCCATAGATCTGATCCGGGGACCATCTTCACCGTAGGATCAGAGGAGTGATCAGACCCACTTGCTCCTATAGCAAATAGGCGGATCGCTGGATCGCACCACATATCCTCGGCTTTTGCGAAGGTTCTCATCGTGTAGACCGTCGGATCTTGGAGGCCCACTCTTCCGCAATTACTAACAGAATCTTGTCGTTGGATTAATTTCAATGTCCTTCCTCATGGTGGCATTGAATATGCTTGATTTTTCTACATCTTAATGCCGACAGTTTCATATTTGCTGAATTATTTTAGTTGTTGTTGTTATTTTTATAATGGTTTGAATTATATGGATGGCTTTAGTTACTAGTTTCCAATCTAATTAATATACTCTTGACTTGGTAATACAAATTTCAATTGCTTGAGAGATCAAGTCATTAGATTCTTTTAGAATCAACTGTTAGATAAGAAAACATGCTAGCATTAATCTGCCAGATAAGAAAACATGCATCAATGTCAAGAGCATTGGCTCTGTTTTGTAACTCCATTTAATTTTACATCGCACCAAATCTGCATACACTGAGAAAGGGAAAAAAAAATAAGCCTTTTAATAAATTGAGTTCGATGGATGATTGAAAATTTTGGGTTAGTAAATGCAGAGACTTACATTATATGTTTTAGTTTTGGTGCATGGTTTGCAATTTGTTAATATTTTTATATGTACGCCATTTGTTTGGGTAGAGTTGTATTCACTGTTTGTTTGCATTATGTAGCTTTGTTACCTTTGATTTATTTATTTGGTAGATTTCGCTTGATGGTTCATTTTAATTCTGTACTTGTGCGACCTTTGATTCATTCAATTGTTTGTAAAAATTTGAATACAAAGTCAAGAATAAGGATGGGTTGTTTCCTAATCCTCCAGCAACTCAAGAGCTTGGGATAACTTTGCTAATTCTAAGTGAACAATGAAGGGCACATTTTGTAAGGGAACTCTTCTTAAGCTTATTGATAAGGATATTAGGAGGTGTATTTTCTTTGAGGTTGGGTAATGATTTGCTCATTACTATTGGCACATATTTGGAAATTCCTCCTAGCTGTTGGAGTCGTTAGCAAACCCCCTGATATAGATTGTTCTGTCATTCCCTAACAGCTCGAGCTTTTAGCGCAACCGGTCAGTAACAAGATATCAGAGCAGGACGTCCGGTGTTCAAGTCCCGGGGTTCGCAAAATTCAGTATTATAGGGCATCTGGTATTGTATTAGCCTAGAGTATCACATGCGGGGCCCGTATACCGCCCGCATGTGAGGGGAGGTGTTGGAGTCATTAGCAAACCCCCTGATATACATTGTTCTGTCATTCCCTAACAGCTCGAGCTTTTAGCGCAACCGGTCAGTAACACTAGCACCTATTGTAATATTATAGAAAGTGATCCTGCTCTTTCTTCCTCTCATAACTCTCCAAGCTAGAATCTTTGTTATGCTCCTCTTTCTAATTTCAAAATTGATGCTCTCTGTTTTTCCCCTCTTCCTTAAAGCTTGCTGGGTTATTATCTTGCAAGTTGTAGGGGAGGACATAGCTAGTTTTTTCCTTTCTTTCATTTCTCTTGGCTTAACGAGGCTTCTTGAGGCTAACATTGCAGGTATCCAAGTTAAAGTGCATAGCTCTGAGATGAAGAAGATTATCATGACTCCCTCAGAATCTCCCTAGAAGTTGAGCCTGAAAGTTAAAGCTACAAAGAGCCTGTTATCCAAATTTCAGGGCTCTATCTGTCTCACAAGCCCATCACGTTGGAGGGTTGTTGCCATGCTTGCACATATCCCTTATCTTGGGTCTAATGTGCAAATTATGTCCTCAGCTAATATTCTCATCTTCATATATAAGTATTCTCTAGCTCGAGATGTGGGCATTTTCTTTCTTTTTTTTCCCTAGTGCGGGGTGTGAGCTTTTTTCCCTGGCTTTGGGTGTGGACATTTTTTCTTCTTCTTTTTTTTTTTTTTTTTTCTCTTTTTATCTTTTCCTTATACTTTGTTGTGTCAAGGCTTTTGCCTCTTTATTCTCTGTAAATCTTGGGCTGCTAGCCTTGGTAATAAAAGAGTTCTTTTTTTCTTGCAAAAAAGAAATGAAGGGTGCATTTAGATGACACATTTGCAAGAAAGATTGGAAAACATTTCTACAAGTGAGTTTCATAAATTATGTATCATGTTTATTTGTTAAAAATAACAAAAAGCTTGATGTGAATCTGTTTCTAAGATTTTTTTTTTCTTTTTTCTTTTAGCCAAACACTCCCCTATGCATTTAGTTTCTTAGGGCATCTTAGGAATTTTGTTAATATTAATTATTATAATTATAGTTTAGGGCGCATTTGATTGCATTAATTATCATGAAATTTCATGACATTATGCACCAATAAAACTGATTAATCATTAAATATCATGAAATTTCCTAATATTTGGTGCAACCAAACCCACCCTTATACTAATTGTTGGTTATCAATTTTTAATCCCTAACAAAAAAAAAAAAAATTCTAATTCATAATTCAGTTAACTAAAATGGGATGAATTCATTTTTAAGTGTCACCCAAATGAGCCCTTGGTATTTTTCTCTTTTCTTTTTTGAAAAAATCCATTGAAATAAGTGTCATTTTCTTAGCTATTTTGTAGCCATTTGTGCTATCAATGTTATGTTTTCAAGCATTTAGAGGATCAATGCTAATTTTCAAAATCACAGGCCATCTCTTACCACAAAATTTCCAATGGATTAACTTTTTAAGGCCTCTTCTTCTTCATCCCCATGTGGTTAACTTGTGCACCCCTACCCATGCCATTGGACGATTGTCCTCATATCTCACTTTACACATGTGGCGCCCACACATCACTCATCCAAATTCTACATTGTTGGTATGCCGCACTCCACCTAGGTGGTTACAAAAAGATCCTAACCATCCATTCTTTGACCATTTTTCTCTATAAATGTTCACAATTCATTCATTTCATTTTACCCATCTACTTGTTGCCCTCCACTTAATGTTCTAGCAAATTTTTCTTGAGAAATTTGTTGTGTAATTATTTTTATTTTATATTTTTTTGTTTTTGAGAAATTTGTTGTGCAAATGCAATCTACTCTTTAAAAAGGTGCATATGATGGATGGATTGGATGTCATGCACACATTATGCAGGGCCCACTTTTTCTCGACTCTACCAGAGGTTTTTTGGAGTAGATTCCATGTAATCATTCTCCATATGTATATCAACTGCATCTATCCCAATTCCCAACTAATTGGCTCGGCTACATAAATCCTGTTTGACCATTCTACTTTATGGACGACCATATCTTTATGTAAACCATACGTTATAAAACCTTTTCTAACTACCTCCACCCATAAATTCTATTCAAGCATTCTTAACATATTCTTAACTAAACAATGAGTCATAAAATCTTTTCTTACTACCTCCAGCCATGAATTCTATCCAGCCATCCTCTCTATCAAGGACCATATCCTCAGTTAAACTATAGGCCATCAAATCTTTTTTTACTACCTTCATCCCAAGTCGACCTCTCAGGTAGGCATTTCCTTTACCTTTTTTGGAGCCTTCAACTTGAACTAACTCAATCTTAGCTACTACAGTTAGAAAGGTAATAAAAGCTAACCATAATTTTATTAAAAATAAAAAGAAACAAAAAATGATGAGAGATCACCAAGAAAGAAACAAAGCCCCTTCTTATGAAGTACTAAGATATAGCAAAAGGATCCCATTTGTAACCTTTCTATTTGCCCTAGGACAATCTTTCTTCCCCAACATTGAAGAAGTTGCCCTACTCCTAGTCTGCTCTAAGATGTTGCAAAAGAGGTATTATAGACTACGATAATCTTAATCATCCCATCTTTCACCTTTTATGTGCTTTTCTTGTAATTGTAGAATCATCGATATTCATCAGTAATTATCTATTTTAATTAGCCATAAAAAGGTTAGGAATTTTCTTCTAGAAAATCTTACGATGTCAAGATTGAAAAATCCTTTGAAGGTTTTACAATTCGCATATATCTAACTTTTTTCTAGTTAGCTTTGATCTATCTCTAGTGTATGTTATAGCTCTAACTCGATAACTTGACTTAAAATTGTTGCCTTGCTACAACTCTGACTCAACCTAAGTCACTCACCTTGGTGATATTCAATGACTAGACTTGAAACTCATGGTCTCAAGAACTCGTTTGACTCAGTGCGACTCTAACTTGGTTATTTAATTTACTCTCTTTTTTAAAGATAATTGCGATCGAACCCATGATATTAATGTTGAAATGCACATTGTATACCACTTAGCCATGGTTATTTAATTTACTTCACTGATGTTTAAGAGAAATTAATTTTTTTTCCCTGAATATACATTGAAATTCGTTATTAAAATATTAAGTCAAGTCAAGTCAAGTAGAGTAAAAGATTGGCTTTAGTCTTCAAGTTGTACCGATCTAGCTAGAAATTGTTAAAACTTTCGAGTCTTGAATTATGATGTATGCTTGGGTTATAGCCCATCCATGATAGAGCCCATCAGATGAAAATCATGGGCATAAGGGATAGCCATGATCCCAAACAATTTATATGTGTTATAATATAGTGAGAATTTCATTTCTAAAACCACATAAGGACCACGATGGGGAGTGGGGATGAAAGATCCAATCATAGACTCATTATGGTCCATCCTAGTAGTGATTTTGTTTGTGGTTAAAGGACTATTAGATAATCTAACAAAAAGGGATTCAAATTAATTTTAATTTGATTCTAAAAAAACACATAAATTATAACTCCAAAATTTTAATTTTTCATTCGATCAAAAATTGAAAACAATAATTAAATTAATTGATTCGCAAATCGATAGGAAACAAAATAAAATATTTTCTCTTCAAACTGATCGAACAAAACACAAATACAAAACTCATGCATTCAATTAAAAAATCTCAAAGTTGATAAAAATGCTCTCAGATTCAATAAAATAAATAAGAACCTTTAATCCCTCAAGAAAAGGGAGCCTTCACCGAATGATTCGCCAGTGGCCCCGAACATTTCGAATGATGAAATGATCGGCCACCATCTCCTATTTGATCAACCCTGTTTTACCCTATTTTGTACTGATCCTAGAGGAACCAATCAAGAGGAGTACATGTGTCGTTGCAAACGTGAAAGGTTAAGCGGCCAAGTGATGTTTACAACCAAGGGACAACGACTAAGCAGTTGATATAAAGAGCGACCAAGCGGCATGTGAGTGGGACACGGTCACGTGAGATAAAGCTTGCAAGCGGTTACAGGACAGGTGTCAGGAAGAGAAATGAAAGAAGTCTCTGGAAGGACAGTAGTGCTGAGAAGGTTACAACAATCATCAGAATGTGGGAAGCATATAGATGGCTGATTCATGTAACGACCCGAGATTTTCGACTTTCGTGTATAACACGACGGCCGAATTCCCAAGTAATTTATGGAATAACTAATTTGTCAAATAATAAAATATAGCGTTCAAGTACAATGGCGGAAACAATTATCATCTTATTCTATCAAACTTACTACGTCGTCATCATCAATGTTTAAATAAGGGAACCAACAAATATCCATACTGATTAATTAAAATACAAAACCCTGTCTTCTCTTGAAGACTTATTACAATTCCATAAATGTATCAACTACTCAAAAGAAATATTTAATAAATGATAACATCAATTAAGTTTCTCTAACATCGTCATCCGCCATGTGATCGTACGAACCATCGAACTCTTTTCCTTAAAAATCAGGTTCAATACTTGGATCTTCACCTACATCATCTAAATTGTGTTTGGGATAGCGTTAAACGCTATTATAGTGGGGAATATTTTCTTTAAGACAATCAAGAATAATAATAACGGTACAGAGTAAACGTAAGAAGTATATTATCATTTAATCAAATCAAAACAACCAACTAAAAATCTTTGTTAATGCGATGTATGGAATGCATGCTCTGGTTAAGGCACCCTGGCTAGAATCACAATACATGAAGTGGGAGACTCCCTGTTACGACTTCATGCTAGCCACTAGTCACCAGAGGTTCCTGGGATGCACAAGCCCATAGTTTTGCCCGACCACGTGAGAAATGGGACGCTCATAGCCCAAATCTACACGTGACAGTGTACGGGAGAAGTAGGACGCTCTAGCTTATTCTCAATTCTGTACACCCACATGGAGCCAAGTGAATGCATGACTTTAGTTTCACCTTTATTTAAGTGTTTTTGCATATAACCAATTTAAATAAAACTCAATGGTCACTATGGGGAGTCAAAAGTGACCCAACATAGGCCGACAGCTCGGGCTTAGTGTCCATGGCACCAACCCCGACTCATGAGAATTTGTATACCATTAGTGTCCACTCATTGTCCCGTTTTATGATTTCATCATGTCCCAAAAAGCCAATATTGTACATCATAACCAAATTCATTAAAATATTAATGTAATGTAAATGGGTCCAATCAAGCATCATGTACATGTATGGATCCATTGACAAACAATCACTTCATTCTTTCAGTTAAGTCAAGAGATATTCTTCCATCATGGACACCTCTTACGGGTTCCATCTCTCTACATCGAATAATTTTACCAACTTCGGGACAGAGTATACAATAATGGAATGTCTATATGATGATCTTATACACATATTTCATATATATCACAATATGAAAACCAATGTTACTTGTAAGACATAGACTAAGAAAATAAGGGCATAGATTTTACAAAGATAAATAACACAAATACATATGCTTCTTAGTCAAAAATCTAAACAAGGAATCACATCATTATATAATGATATTCATTACAAATCGTACATTAAACTTCATGTTATATCGATCAATAACTCAAAATAAAATAATTTCATATGCCACAAAAGAACTTATGATAATTGTGATATTATTAATGAAAGGCTTGAAGAAAAATCCTCACCTCTGGAAGAAGAGGGTTGTAGAAGATCCTAGCCGCTGGAAAAATATGAGAAAGAACTATTTTCTCTCTTCTCTCTCTCTCTCTAGGGCATGGAGGCTAGGGTTAGGAGAAGAATTTGTAGGTGCGTAGTAGAAATATGGAGAGGGATGTGCACGCGAGGTCTTGTGTAACAACCTCTCGAGGTAGGTTTCTCAAATCTCAATATTCGGATGATCTTTGATCAATTCCAATCCGTTCATCTTATCATGCTCAAAGAGTAGAGTCAGAATACGTAAATTTCTTGATGATCAACATTCTAGATTGGCCGATCCTTGAAAATGGCCTAACGGGTGCTAAAATGGGCTAGATCTCAATTAATGGTCTACGCTTGATGATCAGGGCCCAAATTTTGAGAAAATATGTAGTCATGATAGGCAAACAATTGTACAAAGTTTAGTGGTTGATTGATGGTGAGAAATGCCTAGATCCGAAATTTCAACTTTTGGCGGAAAAAGAAAGGGGTGGCTTTGTGGTTCAACGGTGTAGGATTATAGATCAGGGTCCAAACTTTGTGTAAACTCGTAGTCATATGAGTATAATAAGTGGTCCAAATTTAAGAAGCGATTGATGGTGAGAAGTAGGTAAATTGAAAGGTTCAGATTTAAAAGGAGTTGGTAACTCATTAATTTCTAAAACGGGATAACTTCGCGCATAAGAAAGATGCTTATCAAGGTGGGGCACTCAAATCACACTATTGGTCCATGATAAAGATGATCCAAGTCACTCATATGAAGAGAAATATTCGACTACAACTAACCATCTACTTTACTCACTCGATGGACATGAAAATCAAGGGTTAAGGGGCTGATTTAACAATCAGACCACTTCTACTATGATTTAAGGGCTGAAATTTGATGTGTATGGTTAATATGTGCCCAAAAGCTTAAATCCAGGGTTTTGCGTGAAAGTGATCGTCAGAAACTATAATACTTAACAATGACATCTTAACTTAACTTTAACTAATGGCATTTTCATAATTATCTGAAAAGTGCATGATTTTTGAAATCTGATCTTTCTACGATGTTTATGGGATCATTCTAAGCAATTTTTGTAAAGGGTCCCCTATCGGATCTCCTACGGATGTCCCACTATTCGCAAATCAACAATAAATGTACGATAATTAATAAAAAAATAAATTAAAAATGAATTTTCAAAAATTTTCAAATAAATCTCGAAAATCTGGGGCGTTACAATTCAAGACTATAAATAGCAAGGGAGATCAACGAAGAAGGCAACCGACTTTATACCAACCAAATCAAAACAAATCAAACAAAATATATCTTTTAAATTACTCTATGTTTTTTAGAATAATCTGTCTTTTACATTCTCTAGCATAATCGGCACTTTACATTCCTTTGCGTAATTTGTAGCTTAAATCCTATAACTATGAGTAGCGGTAATCTAGCATAATTCGTAGCTTAAATCCTACAAGCCATTGTATTCAATCCATCAGTATCACATGTAATTTGTCAAGTATATCTTCCCCATTTTGAAAACCATAATTCATATTGGTCCCGTGAAAAGGGAATTCAAACTAAATAGTAATAATAAAAATGAACAAGAAGAAGAAGGGCAACTGTACAACTATAGAAAACCAAAATATCACATTATTAAATATCATTTGAATAATAATAATAATAATAATATATAATATATAATATATAATAATGATAATAATAATAGTAATAATGGTCCAAGGGACTTAATGCGTTGTATCATAGTCCCTGTTTGCCGACTGTGACAATGAAGCTTGATAGATTGACTCTACTCCATCCTAGCATGTCGCAAAGGCTAAGGAGTACATTATCGAAATAAAGGATCTAAGAACTGACGATTACAAGGTTTATATACATACAATTATGTGGTAGGCATTGGAATAGTAAAAATCTCAGTGATGGGTTGATAAATTTATTCCTTACTAATATTTTGTAGGCTCTCACTATGTGAGAGAATTTAATTTTGGTGCTCTCTTGATAAAAAGAGTATGAAGTCCATTTTTCATAAAAAAAAAAAAAAAGTGTCTATGAAAAAATATGGGAGAATTCTTTTTAGAAGACTAAAATTGATACTTTTTATTATTTGAATAAATATATTAAAAATAAAATAGCACTTCTTCTTCTTTCGCTTATATTAAATCGTTGATATTCTATTTGATGATTGTTTTAGTTCTAAAGCAATTCATGTTACTAAATCATTCTTTTGGCTTATGCGATTGGCTTATGCGATTAGGACATAAATAAGGATAAAATAAAACATAGGTTCAACTATTGATTAATACTCAAATTAAATTATATTTCATAACTTGTGAACCATATTTATCAAGAAAAATAACTAGGAAGCCTTTTGAAAATATTAAAAAATTGATGAATTGTTAAATATTATACACTCATATATTAGTAATATGAATATAAAAATATATGTAGGAATGATTTACTTTATAATTTTTACTGATGATTATTTTAGGTATGGTTATATGTATTTAATAAACAAGAAATCAAATACATTAGATATAAGGAATATAGAATAGAAGTAGAAGAATAATTAGCAAGAGAAATTAAAATACTTAGAAGAGACAAAGGTGGGGAATATAATTTGAAAATATTTGAGGATTCTTATAAAAGTAATAGAATAATCCATTAATTTACTATATTGCATATATAACAACAAAATTGTGTGGCCGAATGTAGAATCAGAATTCCAGTAAATATGGTTAGAAGTATATTGAGTCATTCCAATTTAGGAGCCGCTTTTGGGATGAATTCTTGTATATAGCAATGTATATACTTAATAGGTCCATTCTAAACCAATAAAAATGACACCATATAAACTATGGACTAGTAGAAAATCAAACCTAAGCAATCTTAGAATTTGGTGTCTAATGCACATGTCAAAATTTCATATCAAAATAAAAATAATCAAAAAACTATTAAATGTATTTAATTAGCTACTTTAATGAATCTAAAAGTTATAGGTTTATAATACACACTCCAAATGAATCTATAGGATTGATAGGAAGTACCTTTTTATTTTATTATGGTTGCAAATGCACTAATCATTATACTAGTATAATAGTGTAGTTTCAATTCTTAATCTCGATCACCTAAATCACAGTTCAACCTGGTTTATTGGCTCTAGATGGCTAGAGTGGATCTCACATACACATCATGGTGGGCCCATCATAAATAAAAGCCCACATCCATAAAATTTGTTGTTTTAAACGAGAGAGTCAAGTTGTTTTTAATCGAAAGTCTCCAACTCCAAGTCCAATATGTCAGACTATGGGTTAAGGTTCACCCAATAGATAATTTATAACCTTTCATATGCATAGGACATTCAACCCATCTAATAGGTTTGCCCCATTATTTTAATCATATCTTGAAAAACTCAGCAACATCACTTCTTTGCGCAATTTAATCAAACATAGCCACGCGTGTTAGCGAGGGCCTGTTTTCTATTAACGTGTGCAATTAAGATGGTGCAGGCGTGCCAGAGTTATACCCGACTCGAGTTTGATAAACATTGGTGCTCCCATGCTGAGTGAACCATTTAAGATAAAATTTTATGACTCAATCACCCTTTCAACCACCGGTTATAATAGCGATTAGTCAATTTGCAGAAGGGTATGGGTTAGTCATTCCTGATGGATTCTTTTTTCCTTATGTCTTAAAGACATTGTTTCACCAGTAATTGTAGTTTCTGTATTTCTCAATGGAACGAAGATGACTATATTCAAAATAAATAAGGTTAAAAGAAATGTTGATTTTTTATTGATATGTAAGTACAATCGACAAAGTAATAAATAAATTAAAGAATAAGTTAAAATGAGAGATAAATACTTGAATCACCGTTGTGGACAGACGATCTAGGTGAATGGTCAGTAAGATGTGACCAGGATATTTGATCTTCCAAGTAAGTATTTGGTTGTTCGAAATCCAACAACAGAAGGTTGTGGATATTTATCATACTCCTAAGCATACTGCAGTGATGACGATGGACAGTAGTGATCTACATTAATCTAAACGTCAAACGTTTTGCAGCATGGCTTGACAGAAGAAGATAGACTAAAACTAAGCTAAGATAAAAGATAAATATTGTGAAAATAGAATGTATTTAATGTGGGCCCGGAGCTCTTCATTGTATTCTCCTTTTATAACTTTGGGAGATGGCAAAACCCTCGCCAGGTTTTCTTTCTGATATAAAATTCTTTAAAGCCACGACGTTCAGTTCTTCTTTAATTAGTCCTACCTGGCTTAGAGATCTCTAAATATCACGAATCATCTTGAGATCTCTTACCAGCGTGGATGTAGAGATTTATGAATCTTTAAGCCTTTGTCTCACCCTGTTGGGTCACGATCCAAACTGTTTTCAGATCTCCACTTATTATGACCATGAAGATATGTAGATATGATGGGACTAGCCTGATTAATCAGAATTAAGACCCAATCCATTGGTTCCCATCCACTCCAATGTTAGTCCAATCTTTGAATCTCTATAATCGTCACAAGAGCTCCGAAAATATCTGGAAAGATCTCCCATTTTGGAAGGATTGTGAGAGATAACATTAACAAGCATATCCAGATTTGTTATAAGATCTTTGTCTCGGTGGGTCCTTTATAAACTTGTTGATCACGTTACCTCAGTCACGTACCACACAAATTAGGGATACGTGTCACTCATCACATTATCTCCTCTTGAGGCGTATGTATGGTTTTGTACCCCTTTATTTTTTGCAGGCGACATGTCATCGAAGGATAAGGGGCAAAAGATATCCTCAGGCGTGAGTATTTGTCATTATTAGGCGAGTAGTGCTGACACATGGCTGTTTACACCCATTTTCAAAACCTTGTCATGAACCAATAGGAGGATGCCACGTAGAGATAGTACGTGTTTAGCATATATAGAATCTGTACTCACACCCGAAGAGATATGCATTTGATCTTTTTTTGGCGTTACACATTCTATCATTATTGCGATGGTACGAAATCTTATCAGGCCTTTAAGGAGATGAATCATCAGATGCCACGTGATCACGTTTGACTTGTCTACTAAATGAGGCAATGTGCCTGACACGGCTATAAAAGGTCCACCGAGTAAGCGTATCTTATCTCACAACTGGATATGATTTCGTCTCTGAGGTCGTCTCTTATAGTCCTTTTAAAATGAGAGATCTCCTCGGACATTCGAAGAACTAACAATGGTCCAAAAGATTTTGAAGGCCAAGAGGTCAAATCAACATTCGAGTTAACCTAGAGACGCTCTCAGACCCAAATCATAAAGGGACGGTTGAACCTATATCTGATCCCATTATACACGATGATCTAAATCAAGAGAATAGGAGAACTAGATCTAACTTGGTCCGATAACAGATCAGTATCTGGTGTTGAATATCATTTTATTCTAAACCATCACCTTAAGGATGGTTAAATGAAAGAGGTGGTATGATCTGGATCATCCAACACCTCAAAGTTAGCAAGATATGCCATTAACAGAAATGTTAACTAGCCATAATCAGTCCAAGTCTAACCCTTGAGGGTCCTAAGCCTAATCCTTAGTGAGCTATGAAGATCTCCACGAAGGATCAACTATGAAAAAAGATTCGAGAAGCTAGCAAGTCCGGAGCTCTTTCTTTCCAAAGCATATTCTGGTTTGTTAAGAAAATATTATGTACTCGAAAAGATCGCACGAAGGACCTAGAAGCCCAACAAGGGGCTTTCACTGCCTCGAGAAAGCTATAAAAGGAGCAATCAAATAAGAGCTCGAAGCCCTACGCCAAACACACCTATCTACTTTTACATTTACCTTACTTCCATGTCTATCTTACTTTTTCTAGTCTAGTTCGCTACTGCCCAGTGGCCCCGCTGTAGTACATTTATCTTAAGAGTAGGCTAAATATCTACAGCCTTAAGTTGTTAAACTACCACAATCTGACTTTCAATTCAATTGTCCGTACCCCGGTCATATCCTGCTGACTACCTATCTCGATCGTTTGTTCTAATAGACGCATCGGGTACTTATTTTGTTCCTTACTTTTATTTAAATACGGTTGTAATGAACGACAGTTGTAACAGGGCGAAGATATTCATAAAAATTGATCATGTTTACTCTAGCATCTATTTCTTTATATGCAAATCCTCCATTTTAATTGATAAATACCATGTTAAAGCGCTGGTGTAAAAAAGAGTCCTTAAGCCATTCGATCCTGTATTTGACCGACATAAGGTAAAAAGAACTCATCCGTGAGGGCTTACCCCTACCCTTGCACAAATCGCCTAAGTACAGAGTGTATCAATAGGTGGTTGAGAGGACTCTAGATCTTGGTCCAGTCTCCAATCTGTCCATCTCGGCACGAGAGCACCAACAATTCAGTCAAAACCCTTGAGTCAGACAAACTCTACATGCTCACATAATCATATTCGCACGCATACATCCGATCTAGGCCCTCAATCACACGAGTGGCCCAACGTAGCTAAATTGAGGGCAACAGTGGCGGCATTATATTAGTCTATGAGGGTTGTTAAAAATGGGTATAAACATCACTTATTGAGTAGACCACAGTTATGTTTCACTATTTACTAATGCACATGATGCTTTGGAAGTTATCATATTGGTGTACTTTAGCTTATGGCCCAACTAGTTGGACTTAAGAAAACCTGATTTTTAAGAAGATACTACTTTTTCCTACATTTGTGAGAGATGGATGCCCACCCTTTATTTTATGGGTCCACTATGATGTGTATGTGAGATTCACTCTGACCATTAGAAGTGTAATCCTATGTTAGTCCCATCAACAAAAAATCAAGCTGATCTGTGTTTTAGGCAGGGCACACCAAGGAAAATAGTTTTAAAAGAGGCATTCAGCCTTGATTTTTACAGGGCCCACTGTGATGATTGTATGAAATCAACTCCAACCATTAAATGCTACAACAAAACTTGGGCTTGGGGCCTAAAAAAGGCTCATCTACAACTTAATGGCCTAAAAAAACTTGCACTTGAGTTTTGTTATTTCTATTTCCTTGGAGTCTAAATGTTTATTTATCTTTTTGTTGTGTTAGATCTGGATCAAAGTTCTTAGGAAACGAGAGGTAGATAAAGAAAAATGAGTATGAATCCACTAGAATTAGAATGAATCTTCATATGAAAACCAACTGTATTTATTGCCGCTAGGAGGTAAGAACATTGACACAAATCCAACAATAAAACTCTCTGGAGAAATTCTCTTCCTTTGTTTGTAAACACCAGAATCCTAGGAAATGAAGGGAAATTGCCACATCACCCAAGACTATGTAGCCCTTCCTATGGACCACTTTGATTTATGTATCCTATATCTACACCGTCCATTCATTTTTCTGGATCATTTTAATGGGAGAATCCAAAAATGAAGCAGATCCAAGTCTCAGGTGGACCATACTATAAGAAATAGTGGTGATCCCTACCATTAAAAATTTTCCCGGGGACCACCATAATGTTTCGGTAGTGTATATTTTCCATCCATACTGATGATAAGACCACACAATTTTGGATGAAGATAAAAAGAAAAACAAATATTAGCATGATCCCAAACCTTTGTGGCATGCGAGAAGTTTTTAATGATTAATCACCACTGTTTCCTATGATATGGTCCACCTGAGATTTTGATGTGTTCCATATTTGGGATCATGCTCTAAAATGATGATCTTAGAAAATAGATGGACAGCGTGGATATAGAATAACATCAAGGTGGGCCCCACAGTAAAGGCAGAACCGTGGGTGAGGCCGGCCGCAGGTAATCCGCTCCAGATGCGGATTGGGTAGTACCCCCATTGGGATTTAGGCTCCAGAGATGGACGGTCCAGTTAGGGACTCTGTGGGATCCACCGTGGTATATATTTTTTTATCCACGTCGCCCATCAGTTCTGAAATATCATTTCAGGGCATGAGATGAGCCCAAGGAGGTAGATGGAAGGCTTAAGTGGACAACAACACAGGAGCAGTAGGGATTGAAAGCCTACTGTTGAAAATTTATTAGGGGGCCTACAGATCTGCCAAAATAGATCATGGACCGTGTGGATAAAAAATAAACATCATGGTGGGCCCCACAGACTCCTGACAGGACTGTCCGTCTCTAGCTATTTCATGTGGGGATACTATCCAATTTGCATCCACCGGCTCCTGTTGGTGAGAACCCTCCATATATCAGTGCTGGAAAAAGCTTTGTGAGATCCATCCATTTTTCCAGATCGTTTTAGGGCAAGAGCCCAAAAATAAGGTAGATTCAAATCTCAGGTGGACCACAGCATAGGAAACAATAGTGATTGATTGCCATCATTAAAAACTTCTTTATGGTCAGTAAAGTTTAGGATCAAGCTGATATTTGTGTTTTCCCTCTCTATAAGTCTGTGTGACCTAATCAACGAGTTGGATGGCAACTAAACGTTTTGGTGGGCCGCAAAAAGTTTTCAATGGTCGGCCTTCAACCACCATTATTTCTAATAGTATGGTCCACCCGAGATCTGGATATGCTTTATTTTTAAAACACAAACATTATGGTGGGGCCACAAATCTTTTCTAGCACCGACTATTAGGCACTAGGACAAAAATTTCAGCCTGATCCACAACTTAAGCGGGCCTGTCCAAAAGAACTATGTGGACATGATGAACACATGGTTTACATGTGGATATGTGATGTTCCATCTAAGTGGTTGATCAAATGCCCTTGGAGTGGGGGCTCAAATTGTATTCTAAATATTTTGAAACCAAAAGTTGCACCCAAAAAATTTTCTCGAGAGAATCTTTTTTAGCCAAGCATATGATTGAAAGAAAAAAAAAAAAGTCAACTGTTGACGCTAAATCACGTTACCAAATGTTAATTAGGGACCAACTTGAATCTTAGTCATTTGATTAGTAATGGTAGATGAGAAGTTTGGATTGATAGAACCTGCAAACATCGCCAAGGGTTAGGATGGCTGCCAGGGGTGCCGACTGATGGCCCTCCGATGCTTAAATTAGTGACGGTGGAAAGAATTTTTAAATGAATGCATGTATTTGGTATCTCATACCTTTATTCGTACCATGGAGAGTCTTTTATAATATATATATCTTTGGAGAGATAGGCGAGATTTTCTACATAGTGTGGATATCTCGCATAGCAACTTTATCATGTTAAATCCCATGACTTGTGGAAGACGCTAACCAATTCTCGAGAATTCGGAGAGGAGCATTCGGGAGACGACGCTCGATAAGAACCAAATGTGATATTATGATGAGCGCTTAGTAACGATTGTTCGGAGTATCAAAGAGAACCGACTGCACTCGTAAGAATATGAGGCTCGATTCTGATAAATAGACAAGCACCTCATTAGGTATGAGGGCATCGAAGTAATTCGTCAATACCAACCAACAGTATTGTCAGTCGAGCACTTTAGAGGTCAGGTGTGACGCAGAAATAAAAGATGTCGGTATGTGCTCGTGCATTGCCTTTAGCCGTACAATTTGCGGTCATCCCAGATTAACCCATAGCATCAACTTTCTCGGAAAAAATATTGATGGTAAATAAATATAAGAAAGTGTTTCCTTTCCCACACTTTCTTAGAAATAACGTGCTTTGATAAATATAATTTCCTTTCCCACTCTTTTCATAAATCCAAACAGCTATTATATTTTCTTGAAAAAATGGATGGATGGCGTGGATAAAATGCATATATCATAGTGGAGCCCATAGAGCACCAACCAGTACCAGCGGTCACCGCGGAAGGGACATTTTTGGGCTCATGCCATTAAATGACATGGGAAATCATTTGTCAAGTGGGCCCCACGGTAAGGGCCTCAGGGGCTATTTGTTTACTGCTTAACATGCCATATTATCTTAGGTGTTTGTTTATCACACTTAAAAAACAGTACTGGGCGTCCACAAGAGGAGCAGATTAGGTATTACCCAGATAACACTTCGGGAGTGTTATCCTTACCTTGTGAGACCCATCTTGATGAATGTGTTGTAAATCCATGCCGTCCATCCATTTCTCCAGCTCATTTTAGGACGTGATCCTAAAACCTCAGCATATCGAAATCTCAGATGGACAACACCACTGGAAACAGTGGCGACTGACCACTAAAAACTGTTAGTAAGCTAACAAGCTGATCTATGTATTTTCAATCCTCCAGGTCTGGTTGACCTTATAAACGGGTTGAATGACAAATTAACATTACTGTGCAGTGGGCCATAGAATGTTTTTAATGGTGGGCGTTCAGTCACCACTGTTTTCTGTGGTGTGGTCCACCTGAGATTTTGATCTGCTTTATTTTTGGGACCATCCTAAAATGGGTTGGAAAAACTGATGGATGGCATAGATATATTAAAAATCATTAAGGTTGGCCCCATGGTAAGGGTAACACCCACTAAGCGTTTCTTGGGTAGCACCTAATCCACTCGTCCACCAAGAGCCGGAAGCTCCACTCGTCCATCAAGAGCCGGAAGCTATGTGGCGTGATCCAATAAGGATCCGATACAGCTAGAGTTGTACATGAGCTGAACCGGGTCGAGCCTGGCTTAGCTCGGATCGGTTCGGTAAGTAGCCTACCTGCAAGTGAATCTTTTTAAAAGGGTAGAAATTGGGTGCTCGAATTCAATCAATATTATATGCATATTATATATATTTAAGGTATTTGAAACTGGCTGAGTTGAACCAGCGAGTCAAGTTCGAGCCGAGCTTCAAACTGAATTGAGCCGAGCTCAGGTCAGCTCAAGCTCGAAAAAAATAGCTCTGCTCTGACTTGATCCTAGTTTAGATCGGAGCTTATTCGAGCTGAGTCAAGCGAGTTAACCGAGCTAGCTTGGCTCGTGTTCAGCTGCAATAGCACGGCCTCTGCTAGGCAGTAAAAGACAGGTAGTCAAAGGCATAAGATACAAGTAGAAGTAGGCAGTCAAAGACAGGTAGGAATTGTCCCACGCAGGTAGAAGTTGTTGCCGTGTAGGTAAAGACAAGTAGGAGTTTCTGCAGGCCACTAGGAGTTGATGCCGTGTAGGTAAAGAGGCTATTCTCCATGTATTTATCCCCCTCTTTTGTATGAATTCAGTAATGGCGTTCCCTGGTGGGATGGCTATGAACAATGGCAATAAAAAATATCAAGTGCATCAGTGACAACTTTGAAGAAACAATTGCCGCCTCCCTAACATCTAAGTAGCCATCAATGATCTTCTAATTTACACTTCATTAATGTGCATATTTGATATTTGATCATATGACTCTTTAGTTAGTAGTCAAATGGGCGATGAATATATCATAGCTTTTGAACTAATAAAATGACAAGTTTAACTTGGTTTTTATGAAAACTAATGCCGGAATGTGTTTTAATAATATTTATTGATGATATCGTGTTTCATTTAGTTTTATAATTTACAAATTATGAGAAGGTATGATAAAATAATGATATATCCTATTTTATTGCAGATTTTTTTTTTTTTTTTTGGTGTAAAAATTGTAAAATGCTTAGATTTTTGTTTACTGCAACTCACCATTTTAATAATTTCTGTTGATACTATACAACTCAAGACTTTCTTATAATAATTCTCGTGTTTGACTACCACCAATCAATTGCGAAAATCAACCAAATAGCAAAAGAGGGTGAGTCTAAGTAATAGATAGGTCTAATCACCTGAGCACCTCTACGTGTGGGTCCCATTAGAGAGTGTCTGGGAGAAACTTGAATAATAAGTTCTAATTTTGGGTCATATAGTATGAGGCTCAAGGTCTGAGCCATCATAGGCCTAGCAAACCACCTTCGATGCCTGAAAAGATCATCCGATGATTAGGTGGGCTGCACATGCATATAGAAAAATGGCCTAACTTATGATTGAAACGGATGTTTGTGCACACCACACACTTGAAGCCATGTCGGCTTGGTTGGGTAAGGCTCGTAATTATAGCTAAAACGACCCAAACCATCCATTGGCGTATGTGAATGCACGTCCACTGTTGCATGTGAATGCTACGCACTTGACCTTTTGTAGGGCCCACAAAGTGGGATATGCAGCATAAATGTTTCAAAATGATGTGGACCTGGGTTTTTTTTTTCCTCTACTCAAGCTTGACGGTTAATTTTCCATTTTATTTGTTAGATGTTTAAGATTATCAATTGGCATGATTTTTGCACCATGGTTTGTACATTGTCGTATGAAAGAGTGGGGACAATTCAAATGATGGTTAGAAATTCCATGTGTCAGTCAAAAGATTGCTAATGTGCCTATGAAGGTAGGGATGTTAGCTGAACCTATTTATCTATCTATCTGTGCATAATCCCACAAGCAGCAGTGTGGGGGTTCCCACCGTGATGTAATGTGAAACCGTCTCTAAAAATCAAGTGGGCCGCACCAAAGGTAACAGCTTGGAGAGAGACAAACACACTTGATTTTTTATTTTATTTATTATTATTATTATTATTATTTTTATGGGGTCAACTAGGTTGGATTTCACCTATACACTATATGGAGTCCACCTAAGCAATGACCATGTGAAATTCAACATAGTAGGCCCTATAAAAATCAAGGTTAGTTGTCTCCTTCTCAATTGTTTCCCTTCGGTGGCCCACCTGAATGATGAATCTACTTGATTTTTTTAGCCTTGGGCCTAACATGAGGTGATTCGCTTGATTGTTAGAGTGGATTTCATATATGGATCATGGTCGGAACACCACATTACTCATATAGAATGTGAGACACTGCTTGCTAAGCTGCATATACAGAGTAGATACATAGGTTTTGCCAACATGCCCACCTTCATGCGCGCATTAACATTTCCAAAGCTTTTAATTCATTGTGGGATGCTTAATTATCATCTTAACCATCCACTCTTTCTCATAACAAAGGGACGAGCCATGGTGCAAAAATCATGTCAATCAGGTGATTTTAAACCTCCAACCAATATAATAGAAAATGTACAATCAAAATTGAATAGAGAACAATATAGGTCCAATCATCATTTTAAAACATTTATGTGGTAGATCCCAATTTGTATTGCTTATAATTCCAAAGTGGCACTTTTGTTCAATGATTCTAACCATGCTTCCATGTCTTTAAACAACGTGGGTTCTAACAAATTGGCTTCGCTAAAAAGATTAGGATCATCCAATTAATGTGATTCTCGTACCATGGCTTGCTATGAATGGCACTATTGAATTAACCATCCCAATCCATGATTGGGCATCCCACCTAGCATTCTCAAAGTCAGGGGATGTTGCTAGTGCCCCATATAAGGTTAGACTTGCATGCATGTATATGAGGTCTTAAGTGGGTCTAGCTCCATGGCTTAGTGGTAGGCAGACGCTGTTTCAACATTGAGACCGTGGGATTGAGTGCCCATGTAGCGTACTTGGGTATGTGAGTGTGTGAGGGTGTGTAAAAAAAAGAGTCATAAGTAGGGCTGTCAACGGGTCGGATACGGGTCGGATCATCACATCCGACCCGATTAAGGATATATCCGACCCGAATCCGATTCGGATCACAAGTATATGATCCGAACCCGACCCGTTTAATTTTTTGAAATCCGTTTTCGATCCGATTATGATCTCACCCGATATCCGAGAGAGAGAGAGAGAGAGAGAGAGAGAGAGAGAGAGATGCTTGTGCGTGCTGGTTCTTTTTTTTTTTTTTTTTTTTTTTATCGGGTCGGGTCGTTAACGGGCCAGATCAAGGTTGATCCGAATCCAACTCGAATATTAAACGGATCATCTTTGAATATCCGTATCTGACCCACTTATCCGATTATTGATCCAAATCTGATTAAATCGGATCAAATATGGACCAGATACGGATCAAGATCCATGCCGTTGACAGCCCTAGTCATAAGCACTTCCTAATTAGACTATGAGTTATATGGTCCACCCAGCAAATAACTTCCATCTTCTCATGTGCGTGTGGCATCTAACTTGGCTAATAAGTTAGCCATCATGAAGCTTACCTTGTGTAAAAACCAGCATATCCACTTATCAAGTGGACCACACTTTTATTCTTCTATTTATCAATGGCTACGCATTGTTCTCTATGGTGTGGCCTACTTGATGAGTAAATAGGGTTGATTTTTGCACTAGGCCACCCTCATGATGAAGCAACCTATTTGGATGGCTTGGATGTCAGATGCAATTAACAGAAGTTATCTGCTGTTATTATAGCGTAACTAGTGTCACATCGGTTGGACTTGAGACACCTCTCTCTCTCTGGACACGTAGACACGGACCACGCTGTGGACTTATTAGCTTCATCCTTGGGCCAATTTTGGGCTGGTCATGCATCGTCCAATAATTTTGGACCGCCTAGGGCCTGGGGCATTTTAGCCCTAACTAGTTTGACCCAACCAGGCCCGGCATGGCTTCACCTATCTCGTTTGCATAAACATCCATTCCAATCATAAATTGGGCCACACATGCATCTTCAAAGTTCAATAAAAATAATTGGTTTTTGTTTTTGCACATTTCTATGTGATGAATGGCCCACTTGATCACCAGATGGATTAGGAGCATTCACCTCCAAAAATAGGAATTTTATCATTTTTCTAGCCAGGGTGGCTAAGCTGCAACACACCCACCCAATCAGTCGTGCAAACCACCCACAACTGGTGTCAGCAGCGAGGAATTTCACCACTATGGTTTCGAGACCGAGACCTCTTGTTGAAACTCCACAGAGTCTACCAGCGAGGCAAGGCCCCGAACCCTGCTGGTTGAACCATATTTTTGGGCATGTATGCTGTCTGAATCTTTGCTAAGCCCATGCTGGACCTTGAGCCTTATAGTATTTGACCCAAAATTAGAGCTTATGATTCAAGTTTCTCCGGTACACTGTCCAAAGTGACCCACATGTAGAGGTGCTCAGATGATTGGACCTATCTACTAGTTATAAGACTCTACCTCCAATGCTGTATAGTTGATTTTATCAATTGATTAGTGGTAGCCAAACTCAAGGATTGTTCTAAAAAATCAAGCTGTATAATATCATCAGAAATTATTAAAATTATGAGTGGTAATAAATAAAATCAAAGCATTTTATAATTTCTGCACAAAATTGAAAAAAAAAATCTGCAATAAATTAGAATATTATCATATCTTCTCATAACTGCTAAATAATAGCACAATATATTATTGCAACATATTGTCTGGCATTAGTTGTCATAAAAATCAAGTGAAATTTGTCATTTCATTACCTTAAAACTATAATATGTTCATTGCCCAAACTTTATGCTAAAAAAGGTTTACTACTAATTAAAGAGTCTTATCATCAATACAAGCTATGTACATTAATGAGGCATAAGTTAAAAGATTGCTCAACTAATTAGGTGATAGGCGGCAACAATAGCATTCTGAGCAAGTGGTGCATGCAGTTGTTTCCTAATTACGAATTCCACCACACTTTCAAGGTATCTTATTTTGTTAAATCCACTTTAATGCTATGTTTTTTTTTGTTTTTGTTTTGTTCTTTCGTCATGTAGATGTGTTTTAAGGCTTCCTCCTTTTGCGGCGATGTATTGAATGAGATTTGTATGAGCAATGGTTGCAATTCGGAATTCCTTTAGACCAATGTAAGAGTGTAGAGAGAAAAAGAGAGAGATGGTAAAGATGAGAAGAAATTTGATAGTGAAAGTATGACTTGCCTGCATGGCAGCAATATTTACTAGTTACTATCTATTTTTACTTTTTTTACTCATTGCTACTTTTTTATTTGTCTTTGAGATTATTTTATTATCTAGCTATTGATTATTGGGCATTCATTGAAGGTTACAAAAATGGAATCCTTAAATGGTTCTATTTTAAAGAAAAAACAAAAGAACAAATGTCCACAAATAAATAGCCAAGAAAAATATGATTTAGGAACTGAGCATATGTGACGATGGGCTCAACAATCTAGTCGGTACAATTTGAGTTTATGTAGACCTGTGTAAAATTACTAGATGTCAAAGAGGTTGTTCCTCTACAAAAAGCTTATTTTACCAATGCGGGGCGTAGGCCCACTTTGGTGCAAGCATAGAATCCAACTAGTGAATTAATTGAGGCTAGTTATGAGACTTAAAAGCTTAAAAATACATATCCATCCAACCTGTTATTAGAGAGAGACAGGAATGCGCACCAGTTCTCACTTGTAAGCATTTTTTGAAGACTCATCACATGTGATATGAGCTCAAAATTTGAGCCGTCTACATGATGCAACACCTCAAAAAAAAAAACCCTAGAGCCCAACTTTCAACCTGATTCAAAACCCTAGTAGGCCGGAGAGAGAGAGAGAGAGAGAGAGAGAGAGAGAGAGGCAAATCAAGGGTGAAAATTGTTTCTATTTTGTTTATCGTTGTAGCTTAAATTGCGACTTTGATTGTGTATTTTGAGCCAATGTTAACTATACCACATAAATGTGTTGGGAATCCATCACACGTGTGGCTCCTAACTATGTTAGCGCCTTCAGACTTAACCTTTGGGTGTGGTTTACTCCAGAGCTTAGGTTCAAAGTGTTACAATAGACCATTTATCATGTAGAGCCCTACCTTCAATATAAGTTGCTCATCATGTGGGTTCACCTTAAAAAGATTATAAGGAAAAGATAGAAGGGCAAAATGAGAATTACATAAAAAAGCATAAGGACACATTTATAAAAAAAATTAACAAAAAAAAAAATAGCGCTAAGCAAAATAAACTCTTAAAGAAAAAGTAACCTCTTCATCACTTATTTTTTAAGAGCTTCTTAGCTAGTTTCTATAAAAATAAGCTCTAAAATTAAAATATTACTGTACCATCTATTTCTAATATAAGAGTTTATTTTTTTCATAATAAACAAATAAGCTCTTATTAGTAAAGATGCCTAACAACCCTTGGGTGTCTCTATGTAATGAATTTAAGCAACTTATCATATAATTAAATTAGTTGAAGGTCCATATTAATCTTATGTTTTCTAAATTTAAACTAAATAATAATCTTAGTTGTCAAATTGGTGGCCAAAAAGTGGAGGTTTAAATGGAAAGTCTTCAACGTCACAAGTCAAAAAATAAGAGTGTAGATCCTCTATTGGCTTCCACACAGAAAATCCCCACTTGAAGCCTTTTCATTGGTCCACATCACACTGTCATGTGACCAGGTTGCATTGAGGATGTGACAGGGTTGCAGAGCTCCAAGCATGGATTTCTTGGGGCGCGGCTTGGGTGGATCTCCAAATGTGGAGCCACTGTGATGTATGTGACTTATACCTACACTGGCCATGCATTTTGAAAGATCATTTTAGGGCATATACCAAAAATGAAGTAGATCCAAATCTTAGATGGACCATGCCAAATGAAACAGTAGTGATTGAATCCCTACCATTAAAAACCTCATGGGGCCACTGGAATGTTTATTTTCTATCCAACCTGTTGACAAGGTCACACATACCTGGATGAAGAGACCACATAAATATCAGCTTGATCCAAAACTTTTGTGGCCCACGAGAAGTTTTTAATGGTTGAATTCCACTGTTTATTGTATTATGGCCCACCTGAGATTTGGATCTAGTTCATTTTTTGAATCATTCTCTAAAATGAGTTTTCAAAATGCATGAACAGCGTGGATGTAAGATACACACATTACACAGTGGACGGGTTGGTCAGGGATCCACCCAACTCGGTGGATGGGGATCCAGCGAAGCCGCGCCTGATTTCCTGCTTGTAAGCCAACGTAGGATCGGACTAAAGAAATAAATGCATACTGCACCACTGACATGCACGAATGCTCCCGGGGCGGGGGATAGGTGAGTCGGGTGTTTAGAGTGTGTCGCTGACCGTATGCCCCACCTTGATGTATGTTTTGTATATTCTCGTGGCTACAAAAGTTTTGGATCAAGCTGACATCTGTGTTTACTCTTCATCCATGTCTATGTGACTTTATCAAAAGGTTGGATACGATGGGCCCTTGAAATTTTTTAACTGTGGTTGTTCAATGATCATTATTTCCTATGGTGTGGTGCACTTGAGATTTGGATCTCTTTCATTGTTTTGACCATATCTTAAAAGAAGCCGGAAAAACTGATGGACAGAGTGGATATTAAACATAATAAATCAAGGTGGGACCTACGGTCAGGGATTCACCCACTGAGATCCAGCGCAGGAGGACACTCCCTCGAAACGGCACCCATTTCGCCGAAATCCTCGATGGTGGCGTGAAAAACAGAATCTCAAGCAAGCTGAAATCGGATGCGATTGGGTAAATACAGACAGCCCCCTCCCCGAAATCGGCGCAGGCAGGGTTCTGGCGGGCCTACAGTGATGTATGGGTTTTATCCACACTCTTCATTCATTTTTTAATGTCATTTTCTATTATGGGCACGGACAGAAAGCGATGTAGCTACTGAAGCAACTTCACTAATTTTATGGGCCCCACCATGATGTATGTGTTGTATCCACACCGTCCAACCATTTGGAGAGTTCATTTTAGGGCATGATATAAAGAATGAGACAGATCCAAAGCTCAAGTGGACCCCACCAAAGAAAACAGTAGAGCTTGATCTCCTACCATTAAAATATTCTTGGGGCCACAGAAGTTTTTGATCAAGCTGATATTTGTGTTTTCCCTTTTTCCATGCCTGTGTGAACTTATGGACAAGTTGGATCTTAAATAAACATCATGGTGGGCCCTAGGAAGGTTTTAACGGTTTTGTACGTCACTATCCCCACTGTTTTCTTTGGTGGGGTCCACTTGAGATTTGGATCTGTCTCATTCTTTAACACATGCCCTAAAATGATCACTCCAAATGAATGGACGGTGTGGATACAACACATACATCATGGTGGGGCCCACAGAAGTTGGTGACATCACTTCAGTAGCTAGATAGCTACTCAACATGTCAGTAGCCAATGCGCGTCCCAAAGCCAAGGTTCAGGTGGACCAGACAGGAAGCAGCGGTGATTATAACGCTCACCGTTGAAACCTTCCTAAGGTGTACTTTAATGTTTATTTTCCATCCTCCTGGTTTATAAGGTAACATATGCACGGGAAGCACAGATATCAGCTTGATTCAAAACTTTTTTGGCTACCTTAGGAGTTTTAAACGGTAAGTGATTAATCCCCACTGCATGAATCATTTGAACCTTGGTTCTGCTTCATTGTTGGGCCTATATTCTAGAATAATATTTAAAAATGGATGGATGGTGTGGATTAAACACATACATCAAGTTACCCCCTCAAATCCCCTACTGTAAGGAGCTCCGTATGGATTATATACCATACACTAGAACATACATATAATAATCTGAACCATACATTATATGTATCTATTATTCCATTTGAATAATAAAAAAATTAATTCAAAATTAGACTACCTAATATCTAATAAATTAAAAGCTTCTCAACTGGATGTGAACCACAGCTACATTTTCTTTTTTGGTGTTAGTTTTTTTGATTTTCCAACCAGGATGATAGTTAAAACATAAATCTTGTGTTATTTTTTGTTAAACTAACGGTTGAGATCTAGTTTATATATGCCTTGTTTGCATAAATGATACGCAGACACTGAACATGAATCGTCTGCTGTTAGAATTGATACATTTAAAGGGGGTTTTCGGTCAAAATAGCCCTCTCGTTGTAAAATGATAGAAATAGCCACTTCCCTTAATTTCAATAATTGTAACCCCTAACAACTTTTTACATTTTCTTCGTACCATTTTACCCCTAACCATGTACGGATCGCCGATGATACACATCATGAGCCATCATTAATACACATGGCTCGACAATGTATACATGGATCACTGATGGCAAATATTATATCATGTGGCTCGTCGATGAAGCACTATACATGGCTTTTCAATGACATGCATGGCTTATTGATGATATGCTACACATGACTCATTGGTGTACATGTTAGGAAAAAGTTTGTTCTAAGGAAATCTAAAAAGGTGTTAGGGCTTGAAATTATTGAGATTGAGGTAGGGGCTATTTTTATCATTTCACAAAATGGCAGAGCTATTTTTACCGAAAACCCCATTTTAAGAGGAAGGCAAAGGTAATCCGCTGGTGTACCGAGATTGTATTTAGTCGGACAGGCTTCTTTCATAAATGGTATCCGCAGATTATGATCTGAACCGTTTATCCGTTGGATCCTTCATTCAATTGATTAGAATACGGAATAAACTGATTGGAAAATGGATTCGAACATCCTAGTTAACAAACGGACGGCTTAAAACTTAATGAGGAAATTGTTCCGTTCTTGATGGGGCCCACGGCAAGAGGTGCACTGTCTTAGGTGATGCCGGAGTTGCACCTAGTCCGCTCTAAGAAATAAAGAACCTTATTAATAGTAGGGCTGAAAGTTGGGCGGGTTCAACCCGACCGACCTGTGACCGACCCGACATTGGGTTGGGCTTGGGCAAGAAGTATCGAACCCGATCGTGAGCTTGGGCTATGAAAACATCAACCCGATGAAGTTTGGGTCGGGCTTGGGTTGAGGTCTCGAGTTGCCCGACCCAACCCGAACCCGATCTATATACAAGTTACTTATACTTTTATTATACTTTAGTGAAGTAAACTTATAATGTTTACTTGTATTTTAACTTATTTGTTTAGGAAAAGTGAAGTTCTTTACATAAATAAGTACATATATAATTAATAAAGCTATAGGTACCAAAAATAAGGCGTGTATTGAAACATAATAGACTAATGTAACAACGAAAATATTAGCATGTATCAACCCGACCAACCCGATCAACCCGACTGAGCCCGCTTGGGTTGGGCTTGGGTTGAGAATTTCCAACCCGAGGTTGGGTTGGGTTGGGTTAGGGTTGAGGTATAGGAACCTTAGGTTGGGTTAGGTTTCAGCACCAACCCGACCCAACCCGCCCGACTTTCAGCCCTACTTAATAGCAGCAAATGCTGTGGATTTCGATGGAGGATTTGAATCTGATAGCCATAGTACATAATCCGTCCAGGCAAGGCTTTGTGTGGCCCAACGTGATGTATGGATTTTATCCACGCCGTCTATCCATTTTTTCAGATCATTTTATTGTATAATTTAAAAAATAAGGTAGATCCAAAGCTCAAGTAGACCACATCACAGGAAAGAGCAATGATAGTGACACCCACCGTTAAAACCTTCCTAAGAGCCACCATGATGTTTATTCGCTATCCAACTTATTCGTAAGATAATATAGACATGGATGGATGAAGGCAAAACACAAATATCAGTTGATCCAAAGCTCATGGACCCCAAGAAGTTTTTAATGATTAGCGTTAAATCCATGCTGTGTGGTCCACTTGAGCCTTGATTCTCCGTATTTTTTGGGCCATACCCTAAAATGATCTGGAAAAATTGGATGTACGGCTTGAATAAAACCCATACATCACAGTGGGCCCCACATACCCTGCATGGACGGATTATCGTCCAGGCGGGGGCAGGACGCAATCCGGAAGCCTCCCAATGTTGCAAAAGCAGTGTATGCCAGATACAGACCGTTCATCAGATAAGACCCGAAGACAGATTTTCATCTGAGATTTTCATTTGGATCACTCATCAATGAAAAATGACGGGCAATTAAAGTAACCAACGGCTCACACGAGGCGTATATGGTTTCTTGATAATACACAAAACAACTATGCTCCATCCGATGAACGGTCTGGATCTCTTATAGGCCTGTCAAATTAGTACGCGTGTGGATATCAATACTCAAAATCGTACTCTCGCGAGTATGGGGCCCTATCACCAATATTTGGAACGTCCGTTGGACTCCTGTGTTATTCTGTCGCATCTTAAAAGATAATGTTGACTCATCCTCCTCACCTGTGGCACTGATATACAGCTATCCAGACCCTCCAAATAGTGGGTCCCATCTCAGATTGAGCATATGCCTACCCTAGGAAGGTTTCAACGGTGGATGTTTCAGTCCCACTGTTCTTGTGGTGTGGCCCACTTTGAGTTTTGGATCTACCTCATGTTTTGGCTCCGGATAAACGTATGGACGGAGTGGATGTAACAAAAACATCACTGTGGGCCTCACAGAGCATGGGGTTAAAGGTTGGATGTGGTTTGGCTGGTGACCCCAACAACCGCCAGCTAGCTGGGGTCAAAGCTCTGTGGGTCCCACTCTGATTTATGTGTTTTATCCACTTTTCCAGCTCATCTAAGGCACGAACCAAAAAACGAAGTAGATCCGAAGCCCAAGTGGACCACACCACAGGAAACAGCGGGTATTGAACGCTTACCATTGAAAACTTCTTAGGGCCACAAAAGATTTGGATCAAGTGATATTTGTGTTTTCGCTTTACTCAGGTACGTGTGACCTTATGAACAGGTTGGATGGCAAATAAACATCAGAGTGGTCCTTATGGGCATGAGGAAGGTTTCAACCGTGGAAGTCATTATTCCTACTGTCAACTTGAGCTTTGGATATGCGTCTATTTTGGGCAAATGCCCTGAAATGAGCTGTCAAAATGGATTGACGGCATGGATAAAATACATACATCATGGTGGGGCCCACAGAACTTTGACATCAGCTAGCTGGCTGGTGTTGGGTTCACTAGCCAAACCACGTCCGGATTACGGGGGATTCCGGTAACCCGTGTGACAGGCATATAGTGCCAGCGTATCAAGCGTCACAAGCAGCCGAGTATCTGCAACTCTCCTAAAACTTCTTCCCGCGCTGCTGCTGCTGCTGCTGCTGCTGTTGCTTTTCAGTTGCTCTCAAAACCGGAATCGGATTGCGTGCGGAGTTACTCCGCACGCTCTTATCGTGCGGAGTAAACTCAGTTAGGCCCACCTAGAATGTATGTGCTTTATCTATTCCGTCCACATGTTTTTCCATCTCATTTAAGTGGTTGAGCCCAAAATTTAAGCATATTCAAATCTCAAGTGGACCATACCACGGGTAACAGTGGGAATAATGATTTCCACCGTTGAAACCTTCCCAGGCCCTACAGTGATGTTTATTTGTCATCCAACCTGTTCCTAAGATCACATGGATATGCATGAAGGGAAAACACAAATATCAGCTTGATCCAAAACTTGTGTGTCCTCCGAAAATTTTTCAATGGTAGACATTAAGTTCACACTTTTCTTACGGTGTGGTCTACTTTAGATTTTGATATGCTTCATTTTTTGGCACCATACTTAAAATTTTCTGCTAAGATGGATGGACGGAGTGGATAAAATACTTAAATCACTGTGGGCCCCACAGAGTTTACTCCGCACGCTAGCGTGCGGAGTTACTCAGTACGCAATCCGCTTCCCTCAAAACCTCCATTTTCCTGCCATCCAGAAAATCTCACCTCCGTTCTTTTAATTCCCACACCCCAAAATCCATCGTCTCTGCGAAAACTCTCACTCCAATGGCTTCCCTCACTCTCTCTCAGGCCGCGGGAATTTCAGAAACCTTCTCCAGGTTGCAGAAAGAAGGCAGAGTGAGCATTTGAATCTCTCGAGTTCGCTCTCGTGTGCATATTTTCAGTCATTTTCTTGCTTGTATGTTGTTTTTGTTTAATGGGCATTTCTTATTTTTGAATTTCGGGTTTTGCTGTAGTCGAAATGGAGGTTTCGTCGATGGGATCTGAATTTGGCTACGGTGATTCAGTTGGTTGCATGGTTTTGGTTGATCTGTATTTCGGGTTCTATTTGGATTGATTTTCTCTTTTCGGGTTCTATTTTAATCAAATTCGATTTTTTCATTCGGCATTTTGAATTGGGTTGTTTCTGAAAAATGGTTTTATGGTGTGGGTATGATTTCAGTGGCTCTTTTTTTTCAACCGTTTCATCCATTTTCTTGATTTTGCATTGGTTTTGGTGAACGGGCGTTTCTTATTTTTTATTTTCGGGTTTCTTTGGATTGATTTTGCTTCTTTTTTTTTTTTTTTAATTTCCTTTTGTGGAAATTTGAATTGTGGTCATTGTGATTTTCAGCTGTTTGTATGATTTTAATGGTGCAGGAATTATATGACATGCAACCCGCGTCTTCTCATAGTTTTCACAGATTTTCAGTTCTGACAAGTGGGCCTATGCTTCGGTAATTCAGATGATTGGTCTGTGGAGTCTCACCGTGGATGGAGAATGCCCAAAAGTCTCCCCGGTTGGATGATCACTGTGATCAATATCAGGATCCTTTTCAGTTGAATGTGGACGTTTGTTGTAATTCTCTTCTTAGCTGTCTATCTGCAGGCCACAAATCAAAATCTTAAAATTGTCCTACCAAGGAGATCTTTATTCATAGTCCATCCATGGTGGGACACAATGAGCCAATGATCTGGATTACCGAACCACTGGTTCCCCTTATCACAAATGGAAACATGTGTATACTGTGGCAAGATGTGGGCATATCATGTAATTCCTCTTTATCCTGTTGATATGACCATTTGATTGGGATTATTTGTGGGATTGTATGGTTGTTATGCATTAGATTTTCAGACAAGTGTTGGAGAAAAGGATGCAGTTTGAGTGTACAACCCGTTTGTTATGGTTTGATCATTTCGAATTTGTTTTATTTTTCATAATTCCGCTGGTGATTATAGGAAAGTGGTGAAAATTTCTCATTTGTTATTTTAATTGCTTCGGTTTTTTATTAGTTGTGTTTGATTGTTTCATGTAGATTGACTTATGGTGGAAAGAACTATATGTAATGGTACGCTAGTTGTTTGGTTGTTTAGTAGTTGACGCCTTATTTATCTTTCCGATATTGGATGAAAAGGAAAATTTTGGGAAATGTTCTTCTTTTGATCTTTTTTATTATCTGTAGAGGCTCATTTATCTGCTTGATAATTGGATGGTGGGAAAAGAAGTACGTGCAATTACTCTATATTGGTTCTTTTTGTTTAGATGATGTTTGATCATATTGTGGAAAGTTGTATAGAGGGAAGTTTAGACAGTAGAGTGTTAGTTGTTCCATTGTTTATTGGTTGAGTATTTGACCTTCTTGACAAAAATTAAATGGGAGAAGAAAAAAGGCAGAATTCAAAGACTATGATGATATATCAAGAGAGGGAATCTTTTATTAGTAAGTTTCATATGAGCAACTGGTTTGTTGGTATGGTTTAAAAGTTCTAGATTGATCAGCTCTTTTTGGTGAAGTTTGGAGTTGGTGTGTGTGTTCTTGGTAGTAATCCTAATCTAGCTTTTTTTTCATCTTCAATGCTGCATTTTAATGATTTATTTCATTAAATGACTAAATCTCCCTCAAGATGCCAGTGTAGTGGCAAAATGATTATGAATTTCTTTTTAATTTTTTTTTTTAATGAATTTCATAGAGGTTGTTTGTTTAAGATGTGCTGCCAAGGATTAATATGCAAACTCAAGAAGAAACTTTTGGTGGAGTCTTCAGGGGTGCCCTTTTTCATGTGATATGTTCTGTTCTTCACGTCTTTATACATGTCTGTTTTGTGGAAATTACAAATGAATGTAAGATTTGAGAGTACACCGCTGGACAGTTTAAATTCTTTGAGATAATATTGTGTAACCTTGAATCAGCTGATTGTTCTGTTTGATTCGACATAGTTTAGCTTCTAATGTGTATGTCTGATGCATAGGTGGCACTTATACCCTACATTACTGCCGGTGATCCTGATCTATCGACAACAGCGGAAGCATTGAAAGTACTTGATACCTGTGGCTCGGACATCATTGAATTGGGTGTACCCTACTCCGATCCGTTGGCAGATGGCCCAGTTATCCTGGTGTGGTTGTCTAGCAACTTTCTTGCCACTGTTTTTTCATTCCTCCTGAGATGTCTTGGTGTTTCATTTTGTTTCCAGGCTGCTGCTACCCGTGCTTTAGCATAAGGGACCACTTTTGATGCTATAGTTTCCATGTTGGAGGAGGTAAGACTGTTCAGATCACTGTGTTACAGCTACTGTGCTTATATGTGCATTCTATTTATGTCTCTCCCTCTCTCTACAGTGTACACAAAGAAATAGAGTTGTTGAAAATCAGGATGCTAGAGTCACTTTCTAATATAGTTAACGGTTTTATCGTGAAAAGAAGAAATAAACTATAATAGGGGCCAGTTTTGCTCTACACAAAACGAGAATTTAGATGAACCCTCTTTTGCAAAACTATCTGCTAACTCATGTGGATCCACATGTACCATAATTACATTACATGAATGACCAAAATATTTGACCAGAGAAACTTAGCTTGGTGAATCAATTTAGTTTTGCTAAGAGTACGCAGCTCTGTGTGTACGTGCAGAGCACCATACTGTTGGTGTATATCTTTTAGTTATTTTTTATGTGCTTTGATTCAAACGATAATTATCTCATTATCCCTCTGTAATCAGGAGATTATAAATAAAGTGCTCAAGAGGAGAGATGTATATTATATACAACTCTCTCTGTCTCTCTCTCTCTCTCCCTCTCTCTCATGCATATCTATGTCTTCTCTCCTCTATCTTCTTGTTTACTCTGACTAAACCTACATGGTATCAGCGTGGAACTGATCCTCTTCTCTTCCTTAACCAGTGTATTCCACTAGTACCATGCTCTGCATGTATACACAGCTGTGTACTCTAACAAGTTTGATAATTTTTCGTCGCATCAAATTATTGACAAAATCAGTAACAAAGGGCAAAAGAACATGTATGGAAGAATTGGAAGGGAAGAAATCAGTTAGCAAAAAGCATGTTAGCAGTACTAGGATGAAGCTGAAAAAGGCGAAAAGCAAATTATCATTGTCATTCATAAAAAATCATTATTGATGATAGAGCTTTGTTATAGTGGTCAGTGGATGGGCCTTCCACAATCCTAAGATCGTAGCATAATTCATAAAAAAATCCAATCTGCAACATCCCTGCTCCCATCCCCACTCAGTCCAAAACATAACAAATCAATGATATTTTCTTTTTTCTTTAATTTTATGAACTTCCTGTTTCACCACAAAGATTTACCTCAAAGAGTTGGATTTCTCTTATTCAAGATATTAGCAAGATTCCAAAGAAAATCAATAGATGAATCTCCTCCTCTAGGTGGCTGGAATTTTAATGTCGATGGTAGTCCCATAGGAATTCATGTGCTTCGGGTATTGGAGTGGTAAGGGTTGAGAAAGGCTTTACCTGGCTTCTTCTTTTTTTTTTTTTTTTTTTTCTGGTCTAGTTAGGAGAGGGGATGCGAGCTATATGCAGAATTAATGTCAATCAAAACATGGATTGCCTTATTGTAGAGTGTTGTATATTTCAAGTCCTGTTAATTGTTTGAGATGACTCTAAGAATGCAGTTGTGTGGCAACTGGTAAATATGTAGCTACATGCTAATGTGTTTTTGTTTAAGTGAGATTAAGGCTAGAGTGTCTATGTTGTCAATCTTTTCTGTTCACATGTCTATGTGTAAAGGATTGCTGTCTTTGCCATTTTTCTTTAACAAAGTTGCATTATCTACATTAAAAAAAATAAAAAATCTTGCTGCATGGTGCTAATTCGTGCAACATGGTCTTGGCAAAACCAATTTGAAATGCTAATGCTAATTTGAAGCCTAACATCATTCTGTAATGGTTCATCTCCATCGTACTTACCACATTAAAAGTCTCATGAACCCATGTTTCTCTGACACATTAATCATCTTTTTCTTTCTTTTGTGTTTTGTGCATATATATATTTTCTTACTAGCACTGAGCTGTATCCCAAGTAGATGGGAAATACTAATTCTCTAGCTTGCATTTCATTTTTTGTAATTTTTTGGGTTCATGGTCTCCCTTTTAATTCTTTATACCTTGTATTGTGATGTTAATCTGGTCCACATACGTCCTTCTATTATATTTTCACAGCGACCTATATGGTTTTCTTCTACTTTTAACTTCTTAACGATGTGCAAGTTTGAATTGTGTGCTATTAAGTTCTGAGATAGGCTTTCATTGCAGGTGGTCCCTCAAGTATCCTGTCCAATCAGTTTATTCACGTATTACAACCCAATTCTTAAGTGTGGAATTCAGAAGTTCATGTCTACCATAAAAGATGCTGGTGTACATGGTAATTTACTTCAAGTAAAATAGTTGCCTTTATTTACGGGGCGTTTGGCAAATCTATTAATAAGAGCTTATTTGCTTATTCTAAAAAAATAAGCTCTTATTATGAAAATAGACCATTTGGTAAAGCTTTCACTTTGGAGCTTATTTTTTTAGAAACTAGCAAAAAAGCTCTTAAATAATAAGTGATAGGGAGGTCACTTTTTCTTTAAGAGCTTATTTAGCTTAAGCGTGTAGACATTTTTAATTAATTTTTAGACAAGTTTATCCTTCAACTTTTTAAGTAATTCCCATCTTGCCCCCTTCTCTTCTTTAGAATATCTCTAAGGTGGGCCCACATGATGAACAACCCATATTGAATGTGGGTTTCCACATCAAGGTGGGCCCACATAATGCATGGTCACATCAAAGGTGGGCCCCATATGATGAACGCCCACATCAAAGGTGGGACCTACATGATGGATGGGGGGCATTGAAGGTGGGATCACATGATGGAAGGTTGATATCAAAGGGGTAGGCCCACATGATGAACAACCCATATTGAAGGTTGGGCCCCACATGATTGACGGTGAACACCAAAGGTGGGTCCGACATGATGGATGACCCACATTAAAATGTAGCCCCGCATGACTGATGGACTATCCACATCAAGTGGGCCCCATATGATGGACGGTTCATAGCAAAGGTGGGACCCACATGATGGATGGTGGACATTGAATGTGGGACCACATGATGGAAGATTGACATTAAATGTGGGACCACATGATGAATGACCCATATTGAAGGTTGGGCCCCACATGATGGATGGTCCATACCAAAGGTGGGACCTACATGATGGATGGTGGACATCAAAGGTGGGTCCCACATGATAGATGGTCCACAACAAAGGTGGGACCCACATGATGGATGGTCCACATCAAAGGTAGGATCCAAGTGATGTATGGTGGATATTAAATGTGGGACCACATGATGGAAGGTTGACATTAAAGGTGGGCCTACATGATGAAGGACCCATATTGAAGGTTGGACCCCACAAGATGGACAATCCACAGCCAAGGTGGGACCTACATGATGGATGGTGGACATCAAATGAGTCCCACATGATGGACTATCTACTTGATGTGGGCCCCACATGATAGTAGTCCACAACAAAGGTAGGACCCACATGATGGATGGTGGACATCAAAGATGGCCCCCTCATAATGAATGACTCATATTGAAGTGGGGCCCCACATCAAGTTGGGCCACGTAATGAAAGGTTCACATCAAAGGTAGGCCCCACATGATAGATGGCCCACATCAAATTGGACGGAGTGGGCTTCACATGATGGATGGCTCACATAAAAATGTGGCCCCTCATAATGGACAATTGACATCGAGTGGGCCCCACCTAATGGACGGTCCACATCCAAGGTCTCTCATGATGGATGACCCATATCCAAAGTGGGCCGTATGATGGATGATCCATATAGAAGGTGCACCTCACATGATGAATGGTATATCAAAACTGGGCCCCACATGATGGACAATATACTTCAAAGGTAGGGCCCACACTATGTACACATCAATTGTGGAGTCCACGTGATGGTGATGGGTAGTGGACATTAAGGGGCCCCGCATAAAGGACAATTAGCATTGATGTTGGGCCCCACATGATGGATGGCCCACCCAAACAACAATTTGGATTGCTCTTATATTTAAGTTGTTGTAATCTTTAAAAATGACATCAACTACCCTTAAAAAAGCTCCAAATTTGAAAGTTTTACCAAACATGCTTATTTTAAATAAGAGTTTTTTTTGGAGATTTTACCAAACAGGCTTATTTAAAACAAGAGCTAGAACAAAAAGAGCTTATTGAAATAGCTCTTATTAGACTAGAGATGCCAAACGCCCCCTTAATGTTTTGTTACCTTTATTTAATGTTTTGATACAATAGAATCCATGTATCATATTTATATATCAAAATCATATAAATGTGTCATTATTTATGTGAAATTTTGCTGATGTATCGGAATACCAGGGAGAAAATATCTTGTCCACTGAAATCTGAATGTCCTAGCAAATTAGGAATTTGGCATAGCTTTATCTATTTGTTGGATAATAGGCTTACTTTTCTACAGGTTTCCCAATGATTCAATCCATCATGTTTAGGAAATTGTGTTGGTGTCTATGCTTGTAACTTGTTACTTTTTAACTAGAATCACCCCTCTTTCTTTTTCAGTCAAGGTTGGCAAAGAGGACTTTATCATGTTGTTTGATTACCGGGCAACATTACCATGGTGTTATTCTATCACCAACTAGCTTTACCATGCCATTTTGTGCCTCCATTTGAAGTGCCCGTCTTTTTCAGTTCATGAAATGGTTGCTTATCTCTTTCCATACATATATTTTATCTGAATCTTTGTTGATAGATTTTGCCTGCATAACATCATTAGGGGAAAACAATCTCCCAAAAAATTCAGAAATCCCCAAATAAAAATAAAAAAGAAAAAGAAAAAGAAAAAAGAGAAAGGAAAAACAAGAATAACAAATCTTTAATGGGCCTTGATGCATACAATAGAAAAATAAAGCAAACACAAGGGTGAGAGAATTACATGTGATTTTATCTTCAATGCCAATGCAATGGAGGTGAGCTAAGGAGTATTGAATCTTCAACTTAACGGAAGAAAGTCTATTTACAGTAAAACTAGGAAAAGAATCATGTACATCAGACACCACGGTTGAAGGGTTGGAACTTTAATCATTGTGTGATTGGGAAAGACTAAGGGAGAGGAGGAGAAGGAACAGGAATATCAATTGTTAATTAGATTGTTATGCGAATAGTTTTTAATTGAAGAATCTCCATTTCAAAATTCCAATTATTTCCGTGTTCATATTTCCAAACTCAAAGGGATACACATGATAGGAAATTCTTTTTTCCGACCTAATACTTGTTAAATATTCCATTTTCGATGAACCAGGCCTTATATACCACTAACGAGTCTGAATCAACAATTGTCTATTAGGTCGTTTTGTGAAACATTGTTTAATAGAAGAATCTCCATTTCAAAATTCCAAAGGTATCCATAAGATTTACAATGACCTTTGGATCAAACAAACCTTTTAATTATTCCCATGTCCGTATTTTGAAACTCAAAAGGGATACACATGATGGGAAATTTCTTTTTTCCGACTGAATTCTTCCTAAATATTGCATTTTTATGGTTCATACTACCTAAAAGGCCTACGTGTGCAACGGCTGTTCAACTGTTGCTTGCTTCAAAATGTTTATTATTATTAAGTTAAAGGCACTAGTGGACAATGACTTTTGACCTATTACTTGCTGGCTTCAAAGTGTCTCCTCTATTAGTAGAAATATAGAGAAAGAGAAAAGAAAAGAAAGAGAGGAAGAAGAGAAGGGACCTAAAATTAAGGTTGATGCTCCCACTCTCCCTCTTTATATAATGAATTTTCAATTGATGATAAAAGTGCCCTTAATAACAAAGTAAAAGAGCAAGCATAGAAACAAATCTAAGTGAGCCTAGGTGGGTCGTACAATGGTACTGCCCACATCAACATCCATTAACACTCCCCCTCATGCTGGAGCATAGATGTTGTCAATGCCGAGATTGGAGTATATGTGTGTAACTTGACTGTGACAAAGAGCCTTGGTAAACACATCAGCAAGTTGATCCTAAGATTGGATTTGTGGTATAGAGATTTCACTACTAGTAACCTTCTCATGTATAAAGTGGTAGTCGACTTCGATGTATTTAGTTGTTTCATGATAGACCGGATTGTTCACGATGTGGAATGCCATCTAATTATCATAGAATAAATGCATAAGTAGACTCATTGTAAACCCCATTTCTTGTAACATTTTCTTGATTCACATTAACCCACATGTGGTATGAGCTATTGCTTTGTATTCTGTTTCAGTACTTGATCGCGCCACCACACTCTACCTTTTACTCTTCCACGTGATTGGATTTTCTCCCACAAAAGTGCAATACCCAATAGTAGATTGTCTATATGCTAAGGAACCTGCCCAAATTACATCAGAGTACCCAATGACCCGAAGATGATTGTTCTGTTTATATAAATTCTCTGACCTGATGCTCCTTTAAGGTATCGCAGAATCCAAATAATTGCATCCATGTGAGGTACTTTCGGAGAGCTCATAAACTTGCTTATCACGCTCATAACATATGTCTAGTTGAGCGATACTTAAGTAGATAAGTTTTCTAACTGATCTTTTATACCTCCTTGGGTTTTACACTGCATCTCAGTGATCACTTACAAGTTTGTGATTAGGAATTAGGATCCATTGGTGTATCGATTGGCTTAGTACCAAGAAGACCTGTCTCCATGAGCAAATCCAAAATATATTTCCATTTAGATAGATTAATCCCTTTTTTGGATTTGGCTACTTCTACACCAAGAAAGTATCGAAAATGACCCAGATCTTTTGTGGGGAAATGCCCTTGAAGGTACTTCTTTAACTCTTCAATCTTCATATTGTCACTTCTTGTAACAACAATATCATCCGCATATACTACTAGCATAATGAGGCCCGAGGTACCTTTCTATACAAAAGCGGAATGATCAGCATGGCTTCAAAGAAAGCCATAGTTGAACACACCTTTGCTAAATTTGTCAAACCATGCACATAGATACTGTTTCCGCCCATAAATTGCCTTACAAAGTTTACACATTTTGTTAGACTCCCTTTGGGCACCAAATCGAGGTGATTGTTCCATATAAACTTAATCTATGAGATCACCATGAAGGAAGGCATTTTTTATGTAAAGTCGGAAGAGGGGTCAACCATGATTAACAACCACGGACAATATAATACAAATTGAGTACAACTTGGTTATAAGAGAGAAGGTTTCAGTGTAATCAACACAAAGGGTTTAAGAAATCCATTAGCAACCAAGCGAGCCTTTAGACATTCAATCATACTGTTAGGATAAAACGTGATGAGGATATTAGGCCCTTAGAGTATACCAGCGTAGGAGACGAGGCTTGCCTATTCCATATGGTTTGATGATGGGCCTGGATCGCGTCTAAGTTCCTAGATTGTGGTGAAAACCTTGCACATGTGTTTGTGACATGTGTAAGTTGCTTGGAAGAGATGATTGGACCGTTGGATTGCGAGGATAGTGTGATTGGATAGTTGGTTCGTCGCTGCCCACCCTCATCGCACCATCATTGAAGCCCATCAGGTATCTTAGATTTGAGTTTATTTTATGCACTTTTACTTATTTGAGTTTTGAGTCAGTGTGCGCATGTTTTTTTTGAAGGGATCTTTTGATAATTATGCTTAATTCTGAATTTTATAAAGGTGTTGCCCAAAACCTTTCTCATTATTATTCTATTGTGAATAAAACTAGAGAAACCTTTGTGGTGAACTTCTTCTTCTTCTTCCTCTCCCTTGATGATTCATCTCTTCTTTTCTTTCAAATCTTCTTCTTTTCTTTCAAATCTTCTTCTTTGTGTCCTCCACCGGTCCTCTTCTTTGTGTTTAGTTCTTGGGAAACACATGTAAAGGATAGAAAGTGACAAAGTGATTAAGGAATTTGGTAAGTTTACTGACAGACAACAGACATAAGACTTAAAGGAAATTTTTGAACAAACAAGACAAATGATAAGGAAAGGGAAGGACTTGTATGAACAATACCCATTCCACATACTTTGGATTGAGCACCATCTGCCAAAGTGAGAGATGAACCTGTTAACGATGTATCAATGGAGAAAAACACAGTAGACTCACCTTTCATATGGTCAGATACTCCAGAATTAATGACTCATGGAGTAGGGGACTTGGATCCTAAACAGGCCACACCTGAGGTCACAAATGTAGTTGTAGGTGTGGAAGTAACTGTAGAAATGGTAGGGATAGGCTGATTCTGCATATTTTTCAGCAACTTCGTGTACTCTTGAGTTTAGCGTAACCATTTCGCTGGTCATATGTGGATGGGGAGTTGTAGACGCAGAACTAGCTAGATGAGGCCCACTATTCTCTCCAATGTAAGATGCTTGATTAGCCCATGCCGACCTTCCATGGAGATCCCAACATTTTTAACAAATAATTGGAGAGCCCATAATGCGTGCATTTTCTAGGTCCACACCTTCCTTCCATCTCACCACGTTCACTTTAATTACCTCTACCATCACAGTCACCACCGCAGCCTCGACCAGTAAAAAGATGTTAAAGACGAACTACTATTGGCTCCACTCATAAAAGCCTAGAGATACATGTTGGAGGCAAGTATACACCTTGTTCAGAGATGGCACATCCTTTCCACTCAAAATTTGAGCATGAAGTGGTTCATACTCACTCATAAACCTTGATAAGAACTTCCACACAAAAATCTTCATATTGCTAATGTAGCTTCTTCAAATTAGTAATAAGAGGCTGATACACATTCAACTCCCACATTTTTTAGAGTTTAGAATAGTGTTCACCTAGAGATTGATCACCTTGTTGAAGCTCGAATATTTCTTCATATAACTGATACTTATGAGAGATGTTTTTGTTAGATGAATACATTTCTCTCAATGCATCCCGTACTTCCTTTGTCACGTCCTGAAACATTATATTCGCACTGATGGATGGTTTCATACGATTCCACAACAATGTCATTATTTGGGCATATTCCTGGATCCACTGATGGATGGTTCATTTGTCGCGTTGTGAAACATTATACCTTCATTAGGTTTCTCCGTAGTCAAATATCTTAAATTCTTAATCTTCCCTTGGTTGTTAGAAATACTTGGATGGACTTAGACCATTGGAGATAGTTTGTTCCAATTAATTTAATAGAGGTTATCTGAACCCCTAAAAAGTCGGATGGATTCTTGAATCCAGATTTTGGATTACTTTTCATCTCCATTAGAACAAGTGAAAAAGAAAATACCACAGGTCTTGCACAAACACGGGTTGACCTAACATGATCAACAAACACCCTGCTTATACGCTTCACATAGTGTGCACACCACGATTGGAGAGAGAAATCAGCACACACGTTTACACTTTCCAACTGGCCATGGATGAAGATGATCACAAACACGATATCTAACTAGGGAAAGTAGCCCACAAGCTCCTAATAACCACACTAGAGGTGAGATTATGTGAACTTCATTCACCTACTCATTCACAGACCATTACAAAAAGGCTCGACACAAAAGGAAAGAAAAGAAACACTAGGTTTCTTAAAAGAATTTCAGTACAAGATGGTTAAGAAGTACTGAATGGTAAAAAAGGGAGAAAGAAGTAGAGAATAGGAGGAAGAATAGGCTAAATCAGAAACAAGGATACTCTGATGCTATGTAGAAGTATTGAGAAAGAGAGAAAAGAAGAGAAGGTTGGGAGAAGAGAGGGACCCAAAATTAGGGTTGACGCCATGAGCCACTCTTCCTTTTTATATAATGAATTTTCTAATAATGATAAAAATGCCCTTAATAACAAAAGCAAGAATCCCCATCATGTCCTAAGCCACTCTAAACAAAAGAGCAAGCATATAACAAATCTAAGTGAGCATTTCCCACATCCACTTCTATTAACACTATTCAATCCATAGTTGAGGGATGACTACTTGTATCAATTATGAAGAAGACGAAGAAGAGAAAGAAGACCAAGATAGAAAAGGAAAAGGAAGAGGAGGAGGAGAAGCAAAATGGTGCGGGCGGAATTGGGTGAGATTAAGCAACACCTCTCTCACGGGGATAACTAATCCGAATCCACGGATCCACAGGGACTCCTCAACCTGTCTTCGTCGAATCCAGAACGGAATATCTTGAATCCACGAGACCTTCTCTTCGAATCCACGAAGAACGACTCAAATCCATGAGCAAACAAGAGAAAACTCTAAGTTTTTATTCAAAATATATCAATGATGCTTTAAAACGAAAATTAAATAAGTACTTATAGGAAACTAAACCCTAAAAACGCAACCTAGGTGTCATAATTGCAAAAGGAAAGAAATAACAAAAAATCGGAAGAAAAATCTCGAAATTGCTGAATTCACTGGACGCCCGCCGGCCAGCCGGTGGGGGGCTTTGGCCGGCCAGAGTTAAGGGCCGACTGGTCAGCCAGCTGGTTGATAACAGTCCAGCGGGTTGGGTTGCCTTCCTTTGTGAAGGCCGACCGGTCGGCCGACCGATCCTTGGATGTGTTTCCTCTTCTTCCTCTTTCGGCCCATCTCTTGCATAAACACGATCGCTCCTCGCCCTCGATCATGAGGTCTACTCCCTACATCAGTCTCCCCTACTTGGAGAAAACTCGACCTCGAGTTTTGCCTCGTGTGGTGTTGGAGAGTCGTCTTCATCTTCCTTCTCAACCTTGGCTTATGACTAGTACTTGGGATATGATTGGAGATACTTGTCCTCAGCCATTCCTTGGCATAGCGCAGCAACAATCATTGTCTTTCTCTCATCATGAACAAGGAAAACTGCAAACGGATCTTCAAAGGAGTCGGCGACCATAATCGCCTCGAAATCTTGCAATGTTGGTGCAGTATCTTCAGTGGTGATCATGGATCCCTCGTGTTCCTCTTCCATGGCCTCAACATCGACCGATTCAACAACTTCCTCATCATGATCCTGGGTGAACAAAGAAGAATGCTCATCCTCTGTTAAGGCGTCGAGAAGGACTCCCGTATCTGGAGGGATGATCTCCACCTCAAAAGCCTCTGTTGGAACTTCTCGTGGTTGATGGTCCTTCGTTTTACAGACGCGTTATGCGTGCTTCTGATGGGGATATAGGCTTGATTTCCAAAACCTTTTTATCCAAATCGTTCCATCATCCTATGCTACATCCGCGGCCACGAGCATATCGTTCCATCAGGTATCTTAGATTTGAGTTTATTTTATGCACTTTTACTTATTTGAGTTTTGAGTCAGTGTGCGCATGTTTTTTTTGAAGGGATCTTTTGATAATTATGCTTAATTCTGAATTTTATAAAGGTGTTGCCCAAAACCTTTCTCATTATTATTCTATTGTGAATAAAACTAGAGAAACCTTTGTGGTGAACTTCTTCTTCTTCTTCCTCTCCCTTGATGATTCATCTCTTCTTTTCTTTCAAATCTTCTTCTTTTCTTTCAAATCTTCTTCTTTGTGTCCTCCACCGGTCCTCTTCTTTGTGTTTAGTTCTTGGGAAACACATGTAAAGGATAGAAAGTGACAAAGTGATTAAGGAATTTGGTAAGTTTACTGATAGACAACAGACATAAGACTTAAAGGAAATTTTTGAACAAACAAGACAAATGATAAGGAAAGGGAAGGACTTGTATGAACAATACCCATTCCACATACTTTGGATTGAGCACCATCTGCCAAAGTGAGAGATGAACCTGTTAACGATGTATCAATGGAGAAAAACACAGTAGACTCACCTTTCATATGGTCAGATACTCCAGAATTAATGACTCATGGAGTAGGGGACTTGGATCCTAAACAGGCCACACCTGAGGTCACAAATGTAGTTGTAGGTGTGGAAGTAACTGTAGAAATGGTAGGGATAGGCTGATTCTGCATATTTTTCAGCAACTTCGTGTACTCTTGAGTTTAGCGTAACCATTTCGCTGGTCATATGTGGATGGGGAGTTGTAGACGCAGAACTAGCTAGATGAGGCCCACTATTCTCTCCAATGTAAGATGCTTGATTAGCCCATGCCGACCTTCCATGGAGATCCCAACATTTTTAACAAATAATTGGAGAGCCCATAATGCGTGCATTTTCTAGGTCCACACCTTCCTTCCATCTCACCACGTTCACTTTAATTACCTCTACCATCACAGTCACCACCGCAGCCTCGACCAGTAAAAAGATGTTAAAGACGAACTACTATTGGCTCCACTCATAAAAGCCTAGAGATACATGTTGGAGGCAAGTATACACCTTGTTCAGAGATGGCACATCCTTTCCACTCAAAATTTGAGCATGAAGTGGTTCATACTCACTCATAAACCTTGATAAGAACTTCCACACAAAAATCTTCATATTGCTAATGTAGCTTCTTCAAATTAGTAATAAGAGGCTGATACACATTCAACTCCCACATTTTTTAGAGTTTAGAATAGTGTTCACCTAGAGATTGATCACCTTGTTGAAGCTCGAATATTTCTTCATATAACTGATACTTATGAGAGATGTTTTTGTTAGATGAATACATTTCTCTCAATGCATCCCGTACTTCCTTTGTCACGTCCTGAAACATTATATTCGCACTGATGGATGGTTTCATACGATTCCACAACAATGTCATTATTTGGGCATATTCCTGGATCCACTGATGGATGGTTCATTTGTCGCGTTGTGAAACATTATACCTTCATTAGGTTTCTCCGTAGTCAAATATCTTAAATTCTTAATCTTCCCTTGGTTGTTAGAAATACTTGGATGGACTTAGACCATTGGAGATAGTTTGTTCCAATTAATTTAATAGAGGTTATCTGAACCCCTAAAAAGTCGGATGGATTCTTGAATCCAGATTTTGGATTACTTTTCATCTCCATTAGAACAAGTGAAAAAGAAAATACCACAGGTCTTGCACAAACACGGGTTGACCTAACATGATCAACAAACACCCTGCTTATACGCTTCACATAGTGTGCACACCACGATTGGAGAGAGAAATCAGCACACACGTTTACACTTTCCAACTGGCCATGGATGAAGATGATCACAAACACGATATCTAACTAGGGAAAGTAGCCCACAAGCTCCTAATAACCACACTAGAGGTGAGATTATGTGAACTTCATTCACCTACTCATTCACAGACCATTACAAAAAGGCTCGACACAAAAGGAAAGAAAAGAAACACTAGGTTTCTTAAAAGAATTTCAGTACAAGATGGTTAAGAAGTACTGAATGGTAAAAAAGGGAGAAAGAAGTAGAGAATAGGAGGAAGAATAGGCTAAATCAGAAACAAGGATACTCTGATGCTATGTAGAAGTATTGAGAAAGAGAGAAAAGAAGAGAAGGTTGGGAGAAGAGAGGGACCCAAAATTAGGGTTGACGCCATGAGCCACTCTTCCTTTTTATATAATGAATTTTCTAATAATGATAAAAATGCCCTTAATAACAAAAGCAAGAATCCCCATCATGTCCTAAGCCACTCTAAACAAAAGAGCAAGCATATAACAAATCTAAGTGAGCATTTCCCACATCCACTTCTATTAACACTATTCAATCCATAGTTGAGGGATGACTACTTGTATCAATTATGAAGAAGACGAAGAAGAGAAAGAAGACCAAGATAGAAAAGGAAAAGGAAGAGGAGGAGGAGAAGCAAAATGGTGCGGGCGGAATTGGGTGAGATTAAGCAACACCTCTCTCACGGGGATAACTAATCCGAATCCACGGATCCACAGGGACTCCTCAACCTGTCTTCGTCGAATCCAGAACGGAATATCTTGAATCCACGAGACCTTCTCTTCGAATCCACGAAGAACGACTCAAATCCATGAGCAAACAAGAGAAAACTCTAAGTTTTTATTCAAAATATATCAATGATGCTTTAAAACGAAAATTAAACAAGTACTTATAGGAAACTAAACCCTAAAAACGCAACCTAGGTGTCATAATTGCAAAAGGAAAGAAATAACAAAAAATCGGAAGAAAAATCTCGAAATTGCTGAATTCACTGGACGCCCGCCGGCCAGCCGGTGGGGGGCTTTGGCCGGCCAGAGTTAAGGGCCGACTGGTCAGCCAGCTGGTTGATAACAGTCCAGCGGGTTGGGTTGCCTTCCTTTGTGAAGGCCGACCGGTCGGCCGACCGATCCTTGGATGTGTTTCCTCTTCTTCCTCTTTCGGCCCATCTCTTGCATAAACACGATCGCTCCTCGCCCTCGATCATGAGGTCTACTCCCTACATCAGTCTCCCCTACTTGGAGAAAACTCGACCTCGAGTTTTGCCTCGTGTGGTGTTGGAGAGTCGTCTTCATCTTCCTTCTCAACCTTGGCTTATGACTAGTACTTGGGATATGATTGGAGATACTTGTCCTCAGCCATTCCTTGGCATAGCGCAGCAACAATCATTGTCTTTCTCTCATCATGAACAAGGAAAACTGCAAACGGATCTTCAAAGGAGTCGGCGACCATAATCGCCTCGAAATCTTGCAATGTTGGTGCAGTATCTTCAGTGGTGATCATGGATCCCTCGTGTTCCTCTTCCATGGCCTCAACATCGACCGATTCAACAACTTCCTCATCATGATCCTGGGTGAACAAAGAAGAATGCTCATCCTCTGTTAAGGCGTCGAGAAGGACTCCCGTATCTGGAGGGATGATCTCCACCTCAAAAGCCTCTGTTGGAACTTCTCGTGGTTGATGGTCCTTCGTTTTACAGACGCGTTATGCGTGCTTCTGATGGGGATATAGGCTTGATTTCCAAAACCTTTTTATCCAAATCGTTCCATCATCCTATGCTACATCCGCGGCCACGAGCATATCGTTCCATCAGGTATCTTAGATTTGAGTTTATTTTATGCACTTTTACTTATTTGAGTTTTGAGTCAGTGTGCGCATGTTTTTTTTGAAGGGATCTTTTGATAATTATGCTTAATTCTGAATTTTATAAAGGTGTTGCCCAAAACCTTTCTCATTATTATTCTATTGTGAATAAAACTAGAGAAACCTTTGTGGTGAACTTCTTCTTCTTCTTCCTCTCCCTTGATGATTCATCTCTTCTTTTCTTTCAAATCTTCTTCTTTTCTTTCAAATCTTCTTCTTTGTGTCCTCCACCGGTCCTCTTCTTTGTGTTTAGTTCTTGGGAAACACATGTAAAGGATAGAAAGTGACAAAGTGATTAAGGAATTTGGTAAGTTTACTGACAGACAACAGACATAAGACTTAAAGGAAATTTTTGAACAAACAAGACAAATGATAAGGAAAGGGAAGGACTTGTATGAACAATACCCATTCCACATACTTTGGATTGAGCACCATCTGCCAAAGTGAGAGATGAACCTGTTAACGATGTATCAATGGAGAAAAACACAGTAGACTCACCTTTCATATGGTCAGATACTCCAGAATTAATGACTCATGGAGTAGGGGACTTGGATCCTAAACAGGCCACACCTGAGGTCACAAATGTAGTTGTAGGTGTGGAAGTAACTGTAGAAATGGTAGGGATAGGCTGATTCTGCATATTTTTCAGCAACTTCGTGTACTCTTGAGTTTAGCGTAACCATTTCGCTGGTCATATGTGGATGGGGAGTTGTAGACGCAGAACTAGCTAGATGAGGCCCACTATTCTCTCCAATGTAAGATGCTTGATTAGCCCATGCCGACCTTCCATGGAGATCCCAACATTTTTAACAAATAATTGGAGAGCCCATAATGCGTGCATTTTCTAGGTCCACACCTTCCTTCCATCTCACCACGTTCACTTTAATTACCTCTACCATCACAGTCACCACCGCAGCCTCGACCAGTAAAAAGATGTTAAAGACGAACTACTATTGGCTCCACTCATAAAAGCCTAGAGATACATGTTGGAGGCAAGTATACACCTTGTTCAGAGATGGCACATCCTTTCCACTCAAAATTTGAGCATGAAGTGGTTCATACTCACTCATAAACCTTGATAAGAACTTCCACACAAAAATCTTCATATTGCTAATGTAGCTTCTTCAAATTAGTAATAAGAGGCTGATACACATTCAACTCCCACATTTTTTAGAGTTTAGAATAGTGTTCACCTAGAGATTGATCACCTTGTTGAAGCTCGAATATTTCTTCATATAACTGATACTTATGAGAGATGTTTTTGTTAGATGAATACATTTCTCTCAATGCATCCCGTACTTCCTTTGTCACGTCCTGAAACATTATATTCGCACTGATGGATGGTTTCATACGATTCCACAACAATGTCATTATTTGGGCATATTCCTGGATCCACTGATGGATGGTTCATTTGTCGCGTTGTGAAACATTATACCTTCATTAGGTTTCTCCGTAGTCAAATATCTTAAATTCTTAATCTTCCCTTGGTTGTTAGAAATACTTGGATGGACTTAGACCATTGGAGATAGTTTGTTCCAATTAATTTAATAGAGGTTATCTGAACCCCTAAAAAGTCGGATGGATTCTTGAATCCAGATTTTGGATTACTTTTCATCTCCATTAGAACAAGTGAAAAAGAAAATACCACAGGTCTTGCACAAACACGGGTTGACCTAACATGATCAACAAACACCCTGCTTATACGCTTCACATAGTGTGCACACCACGATTGGAGAGAGAAATCAGCACACACGTTTACACTTTCCAACTGGCCATGGATGAAGATGATCACAAACACGATATCTAACTAGGGAAAGTAGCCCACAAGCTCCTAATAACCACACTAGAGGTGAGATTATGTGAACTTCATTCACCTACTCATTCACAGACCATTACAAAAAGGCTCGACACAAAAGGAAAGAAAAGAAACACTAGGTTTCTTAAAAGAATTTCAGTACAAGATGGTTAAGAAGTACTGAATGGTAAAAAAGGGAGAAAGAAGTAGAGAATAGGAGGAAGAATAGGCTAAATCAGAAACAAGGATACTCTGATGCTATGTAGAAGTATTGAGAAAGAGAGAAAAGAAGAGAAGGTTGGGAGAAGAGAGGGACCCAAAATTAGGGTTGACGCCATGAGCCACTCTTCCTTTTTATATAATGAATTTTCTAATAATGATAAAAATGCCCTTAATAACAAAAGCAAGAATCCCCATCATGTCCTAAGCCACTCTAAACAAAAGAGCAAGCATATAACAAATCTAAGTGAGCATTTCCCACATCCACTTCTATTAACACTATTCAATCCATAGTTGAGGGATGACTACTTGTATCAATTATGAAGAAGACGAAGAAGAGAAAGAAGACCAAGATAGAAAAGGAAAAGGAAGAGGAGGAGGAGAAGCAAAATGGTGCGGGCGGAATTGGGTGAGATTAAGCAACACCTCTCTCACGGGGATAACTAATCCGAATCCACGGATCCACAGGGACTCCTCAACCTGTCTTCGTCGAATCCAGAACGGAATATCTTGAATCCACGAGACCTTCTCTTCGAATCCACGAAGAACGACTCAAATCCATGAGCAAACAAGAGAAAACTCTAAGTTTTTATTCAAAATATATCAATGATGCTTTAAAACGAAAATTAAACAAGTACTTATAGGAAACTAAACCCTAAAAACGCAACCTAGGTGTCATAATTGCAAAAGGAAAGAAATAACAAAAAATCGGAAGAAAAATCTCGAAATTGCTGAATTCACTGGACGCCCGCCGGCCAGCCGGTGGGGGGCTTTGGCCGGCCAGAGTTAAGGGCCGACTGGTCAGCCAGCTGGTTGATAACAGTCCAGCGGGTTGGGTTGCCTTCCTTTGTGAAGGCCGACCGGTCGGCCGACCGATCCTTGGATGTGTTTCCTCTTCTTCCTCTTTCGGCCCATCTCTTGCATAAACACGATCGCTCCTCGCCCTCGATCATGAGGTCTACTCCCTACATCAGTCTCCCCTACTTGGAGAAAACTCGACCTCGAGTTTTGCCTCGTGTGGTGTTGGAGAGTCGTCTTCATCTTCCTTCTCAACCTTGGCTTATGACTAGTACTTGGGATATGATTGGAGATACTTGTCCTCAGCCATTCCTTGGCATAGCGCAGCAACAATCATTGTCTTTCTCTCATCATGAACAAGGAAAACTGCAAACGGATCTTCAAAGGAGTCGGCGACCATAATCGCCTCGAAATCTTGCAATGTTGGTGCAGTATCTTCAGTGGTGATCATGGATCCCTCGTGTTCCTCTTCCATGGCCTCAACATCGACCGATTCAACAACTTCCTCATCATGATCCTGGGTGAACAAAGAAGAATGCTCATCCTCTGTTAAGGCGTCGAGAAGGACTCCCGTATCTGGAGGGATGATCTCCACCTCAAAAGCCTCTGTTGGAACTTCTCGTGGTTGATGGTCCTTCGTTTTACAGACGCGTTATGCGTGCTTCTGATGGGGATATAGGCTTGATTTCCAAAACCTTTTTATCCAAATCGTTCCATCATCCTATGCTACATCCGCGGCCACGAGCATATCGGGGCCTTCATCGCACGCTCCTGATCATGCTGGATATATTCCCACCAAACTAACACAGTGCTCTTCAACTTGAGGGCAACGTACGAAACCTTCTTCGCCTCGGGCATCTGCGTGATTTCGAAGAGGCGCTCAACGTCACATAGCTAGTCATTGATGCGACCTAAGCCATTGAAGTGAGGAAGATCAACCTTTGTGTAGATTTGACCTGTTCGATCTACAAATTCTCTGCCATACACAATCATACTTTTTTTTTTCTTTCTTCCCGTGGAAAAACCCTCTCTGATACCAACTTGGTGCGGGCGGAATGCGGAGAGATTGTGCAATGCCTCTCTCACGGGGATAACTAATCCGAATCCACGGATCCACAAGGACTCCTCAACCTGTCTTCGTCAAATCCACGACGGGATATCTCGAATCCACGAGACCTCTTCGAATCCACGAAGAATGACTCGAATCCAAGAGTAAACAATAGAAAACTCTAAGTTTTTATTCAAAATATATCAATGATGCTTTAAAACGAAAATTTATAGGAAACTAAACCCTAAAAACGCAACCTAGGTGTCCTAATTGCAAAAGGAAAGAAATAACAAAAAATCGGAAGAAAAATCGCGAAATTGCGGAATTCACTGGACGCCGGCCGGCCGGCCTGTGGGGGGCTCCGGCCAGCCGGAGTTGAGGGTCGACCAGTCGGTAACAGTCTAGCGGGTTGGGTTGCCTTCCTTTGTGAAGGCTGACTGGTCCTTGGACGTGTTTCCTCTTCTTCCTCTTCCGGCCCATGTCTTCCATAAACACGATCGCTCCTCGCCCTCGATCACGAGGTCTACTCCCTACATCACAAAAGAAGAAGGAGAAGAAGTAGGAAGGAGGATAAGTAGAAGGAGAATGGGTGGAAGTAGAGAAGGAGAAGGAGGAGGAGGAGGAGGAGGAAAAGGAGAAGAGAAGGGGAATGAGAAGAAGCAAAAGGAGAAGGAGAAGGAGAAGCAGGAGGAGGAAAGGAGAAGGAGAATGAATAGTAGTAGGAGGAGAAGTAAAAGAGGAAGGAGAAGCAGAAATAGAAGAAGAAGGAGAAGAAGAAGAAGAAGGAGGAGCATAAGGAGTAGAAGTAAGAGGAGGAGGAAGAGGAGGAGGAGGAGAAGGAGAAGTAGGAGGAAGAGGAAGCAGGAGGAGGAAGGGGGAGGAACAACAATAGCAACGGGAAGAGGAGGAAGGAGGAGGGGGAGGAAGAAAGGAGCAGTAGCAGGAAGTAAGAGGATATGTAGAAGGAGAAGCTGATAAAGTAGGATGAGGGAGGAGGACCAACAACAACTAGAAGAGGAAGGAGGAGGAAGTAGGAGGATCAGAAGAAGGAAAATCAGGGGGAGGAGGAGGAGGAGGAGCAGCAACAGAAGGAGAAGTAGGAGGAGGAGGAGGAGAGGAAACAAAGGAAGCAGGAGGAGGAGAAGTAAGAGGAGGAGGATAAGATGGAGACTAAGTAGAAGGAGAAGGAGAAGCAAATGAATAAGAAGAATAAGAAGGAGAAGAAGAAGCAAAAGGAGGAGGAGGAAAAAGAAGAAGCAGGAGCTGGAAGAAGCATGAGCAAGAAGAAGGAGAACCTCCTCCTCTTGCTTCTCCTTCTGCTACTCCTCCTCCCTCCTCGTTTGCTCCTGCTTGAAGGAGAAGAGGAGCAACAACATAAGGAGAAGGAGAATGAATAGGAAAACAAGAAGGAGAGGAGGAGCAGGAGGAAGGAGGAAGACGAGGCAGAGAAAGAGAAGGAGAAGAGGAGAAACAAGAGGAGGAAGGAGTAGTAGGAGGAGCAAGAGGAGCAGCAGGAGGAGCAAGAGGAGGAGGAGAAGATTAGAGTGAATGTGCTAGTACGTCTCCTGTTGTGGTAGACCAATTAATCATTTATTCCTTTTTACTAAGAAGTCCAAAAATGCCCTTACATAGGCACATAAATGTCTCAACATAGGAACATATTTACCTCAAGGAGAGCATGAAGATGAAATTGAAATATAGGAATTCAAACAGATACAAAATTCGATGATCAATTCTCACCACAATAAGCTCCAATCACTCCAAAATCGATCCAACGAAAGCATAAATAAGGAATAGAAGAAAGGGGAATGCTAAGATTGGGACTATCTCAGCCTTACATCTAATTGAGGGTAACAAGGAATCAAGCAGGGGATGGCAATACCCTGTGACAACTCAAGTAATTGACGTAGAAGATCATCAAATGAAGGGTTGACGAGGGGGACGACACAATAGGTGGGGAACATTTTCATGGACCGAACATTTGCAGGAGGCTAAATTAGGGACTTGGCCAATTTTGGTCTACTTGTATATATATAGAGAGGCTTGTACATAGTAGAAGAGTCTAGATAGTGTAGAGATCTCTAAATATTTTAGAGTTTGTGGTCTTCTAGCAAGAGTAGTATAGAATTTATCAAGAAGATTTCTAGTGTATTCCTAGTCGTGGGATGATCACCACAAGGAACCATCCTAGTCATTCTTATAAAGTTACAAAGGTTTCAAGACCTAAGTATTTACAAGAGGGGTCATCATCAATCTCAAAAACCTCAAAAGTTGTTAGCTTTTGAGTTCTCTAGTGTAATACAAGTTCTTTTGCCTTCAAGTCTCTCTTGTGTGCTTTCCTTCTCTTCCTAGTAGTTTGACTACACTTGGGTGGTAAGTTGACTAGTTCGCAAAGTAGGTGTGCACGAGCACCACATGGCCATCCTTCCCAATGACAAAATTCTTCTGTTATACAGAGTCAACTTTCATTTGAACCTTTCTATTAGGACATCCCACACTTCCCGAGAAGATTTTCCAATGCGCAAAGGTTTCCTCAAATGCTTCAGGAAGGGCCTAGCAACTCGAGTTTGTTTCTCAGCTCAACTTCCAAGAAGCCAACATGTGCTAGCAGTCACGGCAAGCAACGGCTAGCTTCAAAGGCCCCCTTTAGGGCCCAGGCCCCTGACAGAATAGCCCTAAGAAGGGGCGCTTCACGTTTTGAAGCTGGGCTAAATCTGATCTAAATCATTGACCCCATTTTTTTCAAGATTCAAACCATGCTTTTTTTCCAGATTAATCCTTTTCATTGGTGCTACCTCATCATGACAAGGATATTTCTTAACGCCTAGGCTTCCCGAGTTGATATGGCATCATCCGCATATTGCATGAGTTATTCCAATACTTTCTACATTAATCCTCATGACCTATATTAGACCTTCCATGAAGCTCTTGCTAGAAGTCTACTTAGGGAGTTTGCCACAGTTCTGAACACAGTTTCCCTATCAAATCTCATGGCTACTTTTACAGAAACGAGGGCTCCATTAATCAATATGGAAAACCAGCACAATGAGATATAAGCTCTGATCCAGCTTCTCCATAATCGGCTGCATCCTATTCTATATATATAAAAAATGTAGTCTACCAAGTTCCAGTTGACATAATCATGAGCTTTCTCCATGTCAACCTTGAGAAGAAATCCTTAATAGCCCATTTTGTGACATTAATCTGCAATTCCATGGGCTATTAAATCCACTATGTTTCTTCCAGCCATAAAAGTAGTTTGTGCCCGAGAATTGATACGTCTAAGCACCTTTGGAGTGTCGTTCCTGGAACCTTCGCAATGATCATGTAGAAGCTACCTTCAAGACTTATAAACCAGAAATCTTGGATTTCTACAGCTCCCACTTTTCTAGGACTTGATGCAATAAGCGTTCATGTCTCTACCCACTACAGCCCTTTCTAGGTTATCTTAATGTCCCCACATACTTTGGTAAATGCCAATGTGAAAGTAACCTGACCTGGTGCTCAGTCTCCTTTCACATAAAAATTTCATATGATTTCTTCTAAACTGAAGCGCTCTTCTGTTAATACTAGATTCTACTGTCAATAACGAGTCAAACTGCAACCCGCTGAATGTTGGACGATTGGGACAATCACTGATAATGCTTTTGCATAAATCCTCTCTTTCAGTAAGGGCAGAATTACTTACCAAATATGAGAATGTAGTTGGATCGTCTTCTAGCATAAGGAATTTTATGAAAATAGGTCATATTTTTTATGTCCTCCTTTTTTTCATGATCCCCATGGGAAGTAGTTGTTATCTAATGGATGAGTAGGTAGTTTATTCATCTATCTGAACCGTCCATGTGATCAAATCTACAGCTACTGAACAAGACCACACTTATTAATCCTAACTATCTTATCAATGGCTTGAAAATTGCATGGTCTATAAAGCATAATAAGAAGTCCAATCATCAAGCTATCTGATGCATCTGCTAGAACCAGCTGTGGATGGCTCAAGTCTCTACATGGTTAATTTGCTATTCTGGTAAGATCATCAGTCAGTGATCTTTTGGCATAGTGATCCATGCAGAGTTGGTGAAATGTATGGACATTCAGATTGATCTTTTGGACTCCCCATGTATCTGATACAACTTATTTACTGTAATATGGTGCAAACAAGTTGTATAAGATCATACTAATGTTTTAAGTATGGATATCTCACGTGACATCACACCTCAAGAATGGGAAATACCACATATATTATGTAAAGTATGGCGGTATGAGGAAAACTAAAGGTCAATGATGGAAATTTTCAATGAAACTTTAGGACATGTTAAAAGATACATGATTACACACTTAGAACTCAAAACATTACCAAAAAAACTATGCAAATAGCTTTCCATTGTTCAGGGGACAACTACATGCTGCCAGCAATGAGTGGTGCAAATTTTTTTTTTTTTTTTTTTTTTCTGGATGGGTATAAATGATGTAATTATATCCAAAATGAGTTCATATCATTCAAATCCAAACAATACAAGCAATAAAACACAAATAATACAACAAAAAACTAAACAAAATAAAATAAAAAACCTTGTTAAAACACACCTGCAAACAGAATTAAAAAACTAAACAGAATAAGAAATATACCTTGTTAAAACAAGCCTGCAAACAGAGAACCCCCCCCCCCCCCTCCCCCCCCCCCCCCCCCCACACACACACACAAAAAGAGCAAATAAGTTTTTTGGATTTTTCTGAATTTCCACTGAAATGCTTTATTTTGGTTGAGACTTACAAAAATATTGTAAGTTTCGACCAATATAGTGTATCCATATAACTAAAGTTGAGCCCAAGATATCACAATAAATTCAAGATTACGGCTCATCGGCCATTACAGCATTATTATCAACGGTATCCTGCAAATTCGTATTCCAGCTATGTTTCGTATCACACACCTGGGAAAATCGATATAGCTGCTGATATTTCGGCTGATTTTGATACTTAGAACATTGGATCATACAATTCATACCCCTTCTAATTTGCAGCAATGAATGGTAACCGTTGATGTTTTATTTTCTTCAATAGTCATTTGCATGGTGTTAGTTTAGTGGCTAACAGATTTTCCTGAATTAAAGGCATCCTTGACCAATGGAGGAATTAGTGCCTAATAGTTAACACACTTTGCAGGACTTGTGGTGCCAGATGTCCCTCTGGAGGAGAGTGAGATTTTGAGAGAAGAGGCTATTAAAAATAGAATTGAGTTAGTAAGTCCTTCACTTTATTTTCTCTCTTATAATTATTATTATTATTTTGCCAATTTGTTTGTACTCTAACTTGTATGTTTGGCTTGTAATTAAGAATAGGAATTCAAGTTTTGAATCTTTAGCCTATGAAGGTTGTAAATACTTGCTGCTGAAGCAGAAATTAATATTTAGAACTACCGCGAGCACTTAATGGCAGTTGTCACTATAATGCAAGCTAAAGGGAGAAAACAGTATAAACCATAAATCATATTTCATGTCTCATAATCTAATATTTCTTATTTCTAGATATGCATAGTATTTATTTGTAGCATGTGTCTCTTATTTATAATAATTCCGATCACATGCATTCATGGTTTTTTAGTAGAACTATGATTGGAGAATCATCATTTTCCTGCTCATCTCCTTTTTCTCTTGCCTCGATAAATGACGAACTTATTTCTAGAAAGAAAATTGATGACAACTAATGAAGGGGAAGGGATTTCTGAAATTTATAAGATACATCTAGATGCCATTTATCTAGCAGGACAAAAATAGTTGATTAGCCTCACAAGATACATGACAATATTCAATTTCTTTAGTGCTAGATCAGCATCATATCATCTATAGATATTTCTGGACAGTGGGCCCTCTCTCTGGACCACGGGCCTTCTCTCTTTGGGCCATGGGCCATCTCTTATTCTCCTTTTATTTCTTTTATTATTTTGCTTTCTTTTGTTTTTTCCCTTTTGCCCTTGGTTCCAAGGGTATTTTATATAATTTGGGACATCACTTAATATAAATAAGAAGGGGATGGGACATCCAACCCTATTTAGAGTTCTCTCTCTCTCTCTCTCTCTCTCTCTCTCTCTCTCTCTCTCCCTCTCCCTCCCTCCCTCCCTCTCCATGGGCTTTTTTCTTTTTAACATGGTATCAAACAAAAAAGCTTCTAGGGTTTTCTTCGCATCCTCCCTTATTGATCTCCCTTTCTCATCTCTATTTTTCTTCCTCTTCTTTCCTTCTTTTCATATTTTTTTCTCTCAGTTTGAGAGTTGTTGCAGCCTAATCAACGATTGAAACTGATTAGTGAGGAGTGATCTTGCGGCGATTTATGATTTTCTTTGAACGGTTATTAGACATTCAATTTTGATAAGTTTTTGGACATTTTTCTTGCATTTTTTTGGAAACTAGTGTGTGGTAGTTAGGGTTTGCTAGATATTTTCATTTAGATAATTTTTTAGATTCTTTTTGTCTCAATTTACAACGATTCTTTTGCGGCCAACAATCACGTATTTGAGATTTATTTTTCTATTTTAAGATTATCAAGATCTATTGATATCTGGTGAATTTAGCTGTAAGGTCCCCTTATCCTCTTTGGTGGTTTGATTTGGAGCTACAAGGATTGGGGGCCTTTTTTAATTTTTGGTTTTTTTTTTAGACTTCCACAAACTATAGTTGGCTATATTAGTTTTTTGCTATTGATTAGTGTGAAGCCTTGTTATTTAGTACTCTTTTAATCGTTTAAGATGTATATATGGCAGTATATTAGAACCTCTTATAACTGATCCTTATGGAGAGTGGAAATCGAACAATTTGTTAGTTATGTCCTTGCTTCTAAATTTTATGGAACCAGAGGTTAGTAAAAAACTTTTTTCTGCTGTCTACTGCACGTCAGATTTGGTTGACTGCTTATGATAGTATGTTGATGAGAATAATATGGCCTGAATTTACAATATTTATTAGGAGATTAGTCATTTGAGACAAGAGAAGAGATCAGTGTTTGATTATTATGCAAAGATGCGTGCTTTGTGGCAGGAAATATCTTTCCTAGTTGATGTTCAGTCTGTTTCTTCTATAGAAGCAGAGGCATATAAAAGAACTATTGAGAAGAAAAGACATTTGAATTGTTGGCAGGTCGCAATGCTCAGTTTGAGCTTGTTCGTGCTCAGATTCTTACTTTCTTAGTTCTCCTACTTGACCTTCACTTTTCTTTTGCGAGATGAGAATCGTCGTACAGTTATGGGATTAGCTGTGGTTGAGAAATCTGCCATAGTAATAGGATTCAGGGATTTTGATAATGTTGGTGTTGGCCAAGGTAGAGGTACAGGAAGAGGAGATCGTGATGGTGGCCGAGGTCATGGTCATGATGTTAGTAGTGGTCATGGTATGTATTGTTTATGCACTCGTGGTAGATATGGACATACTATTGATTATTGTTGGGTCCTTCATGCGTTTTAGAAAAAAATTTATTTAAAAAATTTGCAGATCTAGTTGGGGAGTGGATTTCGACCACTCTTCAATTTATTGATTCTGTTGAATGATTTAAAATTTTGAAATGCAAAAAAAAAAAAAAAAAAAAAAAATTTAAAACATAATAATACCGTTTCATGAAAAACTTATTAATGTTTTCTTTTCATGGATGATTGTTGATGAGTGATTTGTTGCATTTTTAAATTAAAAAAAATATTTTTTGGAGTTTTAAAAATTATGAAAAAATAAAAGATCTATTTACTTTTAAATAATAATTTTTTTATTTCATAATTATGTATGCATGTATCGATGGATGTATGATATATGTATGTGTGGATTTATGCATTGATGGATGGATGAATGGATGTCTTATGGATGGACGTGTAATGGTTCTGAATGACGGTTTCGGCCCTGTGGAAAAATCATATGATACGGCATCACGTATTGGAATTTGGGCAGTATCGGTCTTTATCGGCCCGTATCGGTGAGAATTTTTTTTTGACGTAAAAAAATGTAACACCCCAAAATTTAGACTCTCGTGGATGACACGATTGGCCAAATTTTTGAGTGTTTACTCATATATGTTAGGGTTGCGTTTTCACACATTCACCCATAAACACATACATGTGTGGCATTCATATCATAACGACGGAAAATTAATGTTCTTATTCCATAACTTTCTACATCTAGATTCTCAATTAAATGTATGAAAAGAAATCATGTCCAAATCAATGTTTTAGCTAGTGTCCCTCTGAGAGACTTATTACATAATCAAGGGAAATCAAAACTCTAATTATGAAATAAAAAAAAACATCTTCATGATACTTCGGCTTCGTCGTCTGCCATTTGCTGCCACGAGCCTTCATACTCCTCACCTTGTAAATCGGCCTCATCTACTGGATCGTTACCTGCAATGTCTGGAATGGTGTTTTAAAGACACCGTCCCAGAAGGATGTGAGTTGCTCGCGATCAACTCAGTAAGGGGTCGCCCACCAAGAATAGTACAACAATATTTAAACACAAAGAGCATACCCAATTCAAAACACACATGAAAAATCTTGTTTTAATGCAATGCATGATATGCATGCTCTGGCTAAGGCACCCTGACTAATGAGACGGGACTTAATCCAACTCTTCTCACTAGTCACTAGTCACCAGAGTCCACGATGAAGCGGGTAATTCCACAACTTCATGTCAACAAACCCAGCCAATGGAGGTGATAGCAACCCACCACTCTACCATAAGCTAGCGCCGTAGCGCCCGCAGGGCTGACCCACCAAGTCGGGTCCCGTGCATGCATGATTAGTTTCATATTTATTTAAGTAGTTTAACATACAGTCAATTTAATGATGTTTAAGATCAACGGTCACTCTTTACCCCATCCTACGGTTCATCATAACGTAGAATAGTCGTTTCCCTTCAACGGGGGCCAACCGTGAAAGGACGTACACATCATAGTCAAGACAAAGCACATGGCATGCAAATATCGACAATTTCTGAGGGATTCATCTCAAACATTCACTTTTAGATCCGTTGGCAACTCACCAACAATACATTTATATGGCTTTGCCAAATTATTCCATCCAACACAATCCTCATGGTTCAATCCTCTTTAACATACAATTATATTACTTATGGGGCAAAGGGCTTCCACTGATTAAACATCCGCATGAGTAATCCCGTATCACATAACACTCTATTCATCATACATACCATAAGCATATAAACATCATTTCTTAAGCATAAACTTCACATATATCTCATGTAGGCATGTATAATGTCATGATTTCACTTTCAAAACACACATCACACATTATGGTTCATATCAAATAAAAATTCAGCAAGAGTTTATTACAGTATTCCAAACATCAACTCATGTTCGCATGGAAAAAGTTTCAATAATCATAAATCATATATAACAACGTAGCAAAAACTCCCTATATTATGCATAAGATGGTTAAATAAATCAATATTATTGTGGCTATACTTTGAAGGAAATCCTTACCTCTAATATTGGTAGATTCGAGATATTATTAGAGTCGTGAAAACCCTCCTAAGTTCAACCCTAACATGTTTAACATAGATTACATGGTTAGGATATGATCTTCACAAATGATCGCCTACGATTAGATCTCCATCTATGGTTAGAGAGTAGGGATAAATCTAGGAAATAGACGTGACTTACCACTTCTCAACAGCAGATCCAGAAAGAAAAGGAATAGCAACGTAGAAGCAACAACAAGAGAACGTGGGTTCTCCTCTCTCTCTCTCCTCCCACGATCTCTCTCTCTTTACTTTCGATTTCTCTCTCTCTCTCTCTCTACTGTCGATCTTTCTCTCTCTTTCTTAGGGTTTTCTATAGAGTAGAGGACGTCTAGGGGAGCCATATATGGAGCCCCGAGATGCAACGTAAAATGGGATTGGTTTCCCAACGTAAAATGGGATTGGTTTCCTAATTGGAGAAGGAAAGTAGTGGGTCCTCCTCTAACGACCTATGTCTCATGTAGACCGTCCAAGAGGAAGGTAGGGTCCATAAGAAGTCGTGGTTTCAATCCCAGGCCCTCATGCAAAGGAACGGCCCCGATCTATATCATTTTTGAAAGCAATGGCTTTTAATGGTGAGAGTGTAGCGGGCCGTATGGATCGAGAAAAGTAGCAAAACTTTGGGGGCATGGGTTTTGGTGGAGTACAAAACAAATGAGCGGAATGGATCTGGTTGTGGGGCCCATCCTGGAGGACGGTGTGGGTCACCAATATGGCAGCGGACGGACGCTGTAACAACGTCCGCCGAAGAAGAAGGAAGAAAAGAAAAAAAATCTTTTTACGTAAGGAAATCGTGCGTAACGCACGGGCTTGACAGGTGGGGTCCACTATGATGGATCGAAGTTTTTTGCTCCGTCCAATAGGTCGGTGAGATGAAAATAACCGTTGACGTCAAATGTGGAACAATTCTGAGTTGAGGTGGGCCATTTATTGGCTATTTTCTGATCGGGACATTTGTACTATGATCTAAGGGCCGAAATTTGACATGTACGGTTATTTTGGGTCTAACAGAGTTCTCCTAAAGTTTCAGCCTAAACGGAACGTGGGAAATTAGTTTACTTAAAACGTGGGGTTTATTTAGTGTTAAATAATTAAATAAATACGTAAATAAATTGATAAATAAATAAATTTATACTAAAAATACGGGGTGTTACAATCCACCCCACTTAAAAATGAACTTCGTCCTCGAAGTTTACCTAGAATGAGTCCGCGAATATTTGGGGGTATTCCTTCTTCATCTCCTCTTCGCTTTCCCACGTCGCTTCTTCTTCTCCATGGAATGACCAGAGAACTTTAACTAGAACGATGACTTTAGTGCGAAGGACATGCTCTTTTCGGTCTAGAATGCGTACTGGCTCTTCGACGTACGATGCGTCATCTCGAACCTCAATCTTCTCCCACTCAATCACATGGGAATCGTCTTGCTCATACTTTCTTAACATTGAGACATGGAAGACGTCATGCACGTTCGACAATTGGGGTGGCAGGGCAAGACGATATGCTACATCTCCCACACGCTACAAGATTACAAATGGGCCGATAAAACGCGGTGCTAACTTACCTTTCTTCCCAAACCGTAGCATTCCCTTCATTGGTGATACTTTTAGGAACACGAAATCACCTTCTTTAAACTCGAGCTCCCGACGTCTGGTATCTGCATAACTCTTCTGTCTACTCTGTGCTGTCTGTAACCGCTTACGAATAATTTCTATTTTCTCTGAAGTGAGCTGCACAATCTCTGGCCCGATCAAACTACGCTCTCCAACTTCTGCCCAACAATGTGGCGCACGACACGGGCGACCATACAAAGCTTCAAAAGGTGCCATAGCTATACTTGACTGGTAACTGTTATTGTAAGCAAATTCCACAAGGGGTAAGTAATCTGCCCACTTTCCTTTAAAATCAAGCGCACAGGCTCTCAGCATATCTTCTAATATTTGATTAACTCGTTCGGTCTGACCATCGGTTTGGGGTGAAAAGCTGTACTATACTTGAGAGAGGTACCCATTGCCTGTTGCATCCTTGACCACAACGAGGATGTATAACGTGAATCCCTATCCGAAATGATGGATACTGGCACACCATGCAACCGTACTATTTCTTTCACATACAACTCTGCCAATTCTGATACGGGGGCTGATACACGGGTCGGGACAAAGTGTGCTGACTTAGTAAGGCGATCCACAATAACCCATATGGCATCATGCTTCTTAATCGACCTCGGGAGTCCTGTAATGAAGTCCATTGAGATATGCTCCCATTTCCAGGTAGGAATTTCTGGTTGGTTTAATAATCCTCCTGGCTTCTTGTGCTCAGCTTTCACTTGCTGGCATGTGAGACACCTTGCCACAAATTCTGCAATTTCACGCTTCATATTGTTCCACCAGTATTGCCTTTTCATATCTTAGTACATCTTCGTACTTCCAGGGTGGATCGTTAATTTAGACCTATGCGCATCATCCATTATTTCACGTTTCAATTCTGGGTCGTTCGGTACACACAGGTGATTGCGAAAACGTATTCCTCCATCAGAGCCTACTCGCTAATCCTTGCTATTTTCTGAATCCCTTTCCTTGGTTATTTCTTCTTGAAGTTCCTCATCTTGACATTGAGCATTGATAATTTTTCGAATCAATATTGGTTCTAACACGACATTGCTCAACCATGCCTTACGCCCACCTAAGCTCAACTTGACATCGAAGTCCTTAATAAAATTTAACATTCCCCACTTCTTAATCGCATAAGACATTGCCTTCTCATGGGTTTTCTTCCTACTGAGTGCATCGGCTACTGCATTAACCTTGCCCGGATTGTAGCACAATTCGATATGAAAATCCTTCAATGTTTCCATCCAGCGGCGCTGTCGCATATTTAGGTCTTTCTGCTGAAACAGGTACTTCAAACTCTTGTGATCCGTATTCAATTTAAACTGCTCGCCATACAAGTAGTGCCTCCATATTTTGAGTGCAAAAATCACCGCAGCTAACTCCAGGTCATGCGTAGGGTAATTTTGTTCGTGTGTCTTCAATTGTCGGGAGGCATATGCTATCACTTTATCTTTCTGCATTAACACACATCCTAGTCCGGATCTTGATGCATCAGTATGCACCACATATTCGACTCCCTCTTCTGGTAGGGTGAGAACTGGAGCTGTTGTTAATAATCCCTTCAGAGTTTGAAATGCTTTTTCTGCCTTGTCGCCCCATTCAAATCGCACACTTTTTCTAGTCAGTTCTGTTAGAGGGCGAGCGATTTTAGAGAACTCTTTGATGAATCTCCTGTAATATCCGGCTAGACCAAGGAAACTTCGAACCTCTGTAACTGTAGTCGGTTGGCTTCAGTGTCGAACAGCATCAACCTTGGAATGATCCACTGCTATACCCTCGCGTGTCACCACATGACCAAGAAATTTCACTTCTTCCTTCCAGAAGTCACACTTTTTAAGCTTGGCATATAATTGGTTGTTCTTTAGAGTCCTCAGGGCTACCTTCAGATGCTCGGTGTGCTCTTCCTCACTCTTGGAATAAATTAAGATGTCATCGATAAATACAATCACAAACTTGTCTAAATAGGGATTGAACACGCGATTCATCAAATCCATGAACACTGCAGGGGCATTAGTTAACCCAAAGGGCATAACTAAAAATTCATAGTGACCATATCTTGTCCTGAAGGCAGTCTTCGGGATATCTTCCTTCTTAACCCGCAACTGATGGTACCCGGACCTTAAATCGATCTTTGAAAAAAATCTCGCTCCTCTCAATTGGTCGAATAGATCATCTATGCGCGGTAAGGGGTATTTATTCTTGATGGTGGCCTGGTTCAACCTCCTGTAATCTATGCACAGCCGAAGTGAACCGTCCTTTTTTCGCACAAATAGAACAGGAGCAGCCCAGGGTGAAACACTTGGGCGAATGAATCCTTGGTCCAGGAGTTCTTCTAACTGTACCTTCAGTTCTTGCAATTCTACTGGTGCCATCCGGTATACAGGTAAAGCTATTGGAGACGTGCCAGGCATGAGATCAATAGCGAAGTCTACCTCACGCTCAGGAGGCAACCCGGGAATATTCTGAAAAACTTCTGGAAACTCTGCCACTATAGGAATTCGATCAACAGTTAACTCGGGTTGCTCTTCTTCTATTATGCTCATCAAACGTTCAATCACTTCCTTCCTCTTCTTGCCCTGGAAGACTAATGGGTCTCGGCCAGGGAGAGCTAGAGAGATAGTCTTGGCGTGGCAATCCAAGCTCACAAAATGTTTAGAAAGCCAGTCCATACCTAAAATCACATCGAATGCTCTCATATTCATCACCACTAGATCGGCTTTAAAAGTGACCCCGTCGATAGTCAAAGGACATTCTCGACATACCTTTCTCAATTCCACAATTCGACCTATGGGTGTAGCTACTACAACTGATTCGTCTAAGCGATCAATCCGAAGGTTTAATTGTGCTAGCATAGATGTAGAGATAAAGCTAATAGATGCGCCACTATCGAATAAAATCACAGCAGGAACGTCATGAATGTAAATTGTACCTTCGACGGCTCGAGGTTCTTCTTCCACATTGTCCGGCGGTGCCATGGCGAAAAGACGGCCCTGATTCCTCTGATTCGAGCCCGATGTCTCTTTTCTCTGCGCTGGAGGACGAGCAAGTTGTGCTGGGTTTGGTGTTTGCTGAGGTCGTTGAGTTCGGTTATCCCCACGCGAAGCTGCCTTCTTTTCATCTGCTATCTTCTTATAACAGTCCGCAATCTGATGTCCTAGCTTCTCACAATAGAAGCAGCCTCTCTTCTCTTGAGTCTGACGTTGTTCAGGCACATTGTTCTGATGATAAGCTGGCTTGAGTCTCTTCTCAGGAATAGGTGGGATACTTGGTGGTACCCTGTTCTTTAGTGTTGCTGGCCTGACTTGATTACGATGTTGTAAGTAACGTTCAGTGTCCTTCTCTGCTAACATAGCACGGTCCACAATTTCTTCGTACGATTGGAGTTTTGGTATACTAATCTTGGACCGGATGCTTGGCCTTAATCCCTCTTGAAATTTATGAATCTTATATTCTGGATCTTCCACTGCTTTAGGCATATAACTTGCCAATTCTGCAAACTTGTCTTCGTATTGGGCTACAGTCATGCTTCCTTGTTCTAACTTAAAGAATTCTGTCATCTTTTCCTTTCGATAGGCTTCAGGAAAGTACTTGTCATGGAATTTGACACGAAAGGTCTCCCATGTCCACTGATAATCTGCTGGGGCCCATCTCTTAGTCGCTTCCCACCATACGTGAGCAGGTCCTTCTAACATGTAGGCAGCTAACGTGACTCTTTGATGGAGGGGGCATGCCATGGTGTCTAGCTTCTTTGCCATCTGTTTAATCCAATAGTCTGCTTTGGTCGGTTCAGGGCTACCAACGAATGGCTCTGGACGCAGCTTCATAAACTTTTCTATCAATATAGTTTCTTCTGGTAGGGCAAATCTAGGCTGCATCACAGGTGGCGCTTGATTGGGTGCTGGGGGTGGTGTTCGGGCCTCTGGGCGATCCTGAGGTATAGGTGGTGCTTGATTGGATGTTACAGGTGGTACTTGGGCCTCTGGCTGGTTCTGAGGTGTAGGTGGCACTTGAGTCGAGGTTTGGCCCAGTATCATTAAAGTCACGAGTCTTTCCAAAAGGAACTGGTGTCTAGCTTGTTGCTCTTGTTGTTGTATTTGCTGTTGGTGCATCATGCCTGTTAGCCGGTCGAAAGCTCCAAATATGGCTTCCCAAGGTTGTGGGCCGGTTGGAGGAGGTGAGGCATCGTCCTCAGATGGTGGTTCCTGTCGGAAAGTAGTTGTGGGGATAGACTTTACACTCTTCTTCTTTTTTGGAGCCATCACCAACCGAAAAATAATCATTTATAGAGTTAGGTAAGGGTTTTGGAGTGGTATTCAGTATCTACGAACTAAGATGAGGAGGTTTCAGGGCTCACCTATGGTAAGGTTCACGAATCTGATGTGCAGCACCTGATTGCACTCCCAGAATTTTATCTTTCGACCTAGGTGTCCGTTTCCTCTGAAATTTGAAACATAGATAGTATATTAGGTGAGGAACATCCCAAATTTTTTTCAGATTAAAATTCGGAATGTAAACTGGAGTTCTGACCGCTGTTACCTCAAAAATTGCTTCAGATCAGCACTGATTTTTGCAGGATCTCGCCCATTAACGGAATTTTCCTGATTTTTGTGTTCGTCCAACTGATCTGAAATTTTACAGAGCTATTCTAGGTTGAGTTATAAGTTTAAAAATAAAATTTTAAATTTTTATAATCTCTGGATGTCCGTCTATAACTGTAGCATTACATATAGGTCGAACAATCTGTCCCAAGGGCGAAAATCATGGAAAAATTAGAAACTTGTGTTTTCCGATAGAGTTACACTATTCTACTCAGTGGGTGTGCTGAGATAGATATGGGGAACGAATAAGAGCTCCAAAAAATAAATGGTAGGTGGGAGTTCTCCTCACAAGACCCTAAACTCACATCTCTACGTCCAACGGCTACCCTATTGATTCCAAGGGAAACCTAGGTGTGGGTTTCTAAGTTTGATCACTTCATACAACCATTCATGGGCGTTCCTAGATTTCATTTATCACTAGTTTCAGGGGCTTAATTCCTAAGGTGAATTCATTATGCGATGGGTTGGGTCACGCCCAAGGTCCCGTTTTATGCCTTGATACCAACTTGTAACGCCCCAAAATTTAGACTCTCGTGGATGACACGATTGGCCAAATTTTTGAGTGTTTATTCATATATGTTAGGGTTGCGTTTTCACACATTCACCCATAAACACATACATGTGTGGCATTCATATCATAACGACGGAAAATTAATGTTCTTATTCCATAACTTTCTACATCTAGATTCTCAATTAAATGTATGAAAAGAAATCATGTCCAAATCAATGTTTTAGCTAGTGTCCCTCTGAGAGACTTATTACATAATCAAGGGAAATCAAAACTCTAATTATGAAATTAAAAAAAAAACATCTTCATGATACTTCGGCTTCGTCGTCTGTCATTTGCTGCCACGAGCCTTCATACTCCTCACCTTGTAAATCGGCCTCATCTACTGGATCGTTACCTGCAATGTCTGGAATGGTGTTTTAAAGACACCGTCCCAGAAGGATGTGAGTTGCTCGCGATCAACTCAGTAAGGGGTCGCCCACCAAGAATAGTACAACAATATTTAAACACAAAGAGCATACCCAATTCAAAACACACATGAAAAATCTTGTTTTAATGCAATGCATGATATGCATGCTCTGGCTAAGGCACCCTGACTAATGAGACGGGACTTAATCCAACTCTTCTCACTAGTCACTAGTCACCAGAGTCCACGATGAAGCGGGTAATTCCACAACTTCATGTCAACAAACCCAGCCAATGGAGGTGATAGCAACCCACCACTCTACCATAAGCTAGCGCCGTAGCGCCCGCAGGGCTGACCCACCAAGTCGGGTCCCGTGCATGCATGATTAGTTTCATATTTATTTAAGTAGTTTAACATACAGTCAATTTAATGATGTTTAAGATCAACGGTCACTCTTTACCCCATCCTACGGTTCATCATAACGTAGAATAGTCGTTTCCCTTCAACGGGGGCCAACCGTGAAAGGACGTACACATCATAGTCAAGACAAAGCACATGGCATGCAAATATCGACAATTTCTTAGGGATTCATCTCAAACATTCACTTTTAGATCCGTTGGCAACTCACCAACAATACATTTATATGGCTTTGCCAAATTATTCCATCCAACACAATCCTCATGGTTCAATCCTCTTTAACATACAATTATATTACTTATGGGGCAAAGGGCTTCCACTGATTAAACATCCGCATGAGTAATCCCGTATCACATAACACTCTATTCATCATACATACCATAAGCATATAAACATCATTTCTTAAGCATAAACTTCACATATATCTCATGTAGGCATGTATAATGTCATGATTTCACTTTCAAAACACACATCACACATTATGGTTCATATCAAATAAAAATTCAGCAAGAGTTTATTACAGTATTCCAAACATCAACTCATGTTCGCATGGAAAAAGTTTCAATAATCATAAATCATATATAACAACGTAGCAAAAACTCCCTATATTATGCATAAGATGGTTAAATAAATCAATATTATTGTGGCTATACTTTGAAGGAAATCCTTACCTCTAATATTGGTAGATTCGAGATATTATTAGAGTCGTGAAAACCCTCCTAAGTTCAACCCTAACATGTTTAACATAGATTACATGGTTAGGATATGATCTTCACAAATGATCGCCTACGATTAGATCTCCATCTATGGTTAGAGAGTAGGGATAAATCTAGGAAATAGACGTGACTTACCACTTCTCAACAGCAGATCCAGAAAGAAAAGGAATAGCAACGTAGAAGCAACAACAAGAGAACGTGGGTTCTCCTCTCTCTCTCCTCCCACGATCTCTCTCTCTCTTTACTTTCGATTTCTCTCTCTTTCTCTCTACTGTCGATCTTTCTCTCTCTTTCTTAGGGTTTTCTATAGAGTAGAGGACGTCTAGGGGAGCCATATATGGAGCCCCGAGATGCAACGTAAAATGGGATTGGTTTCCCAACGTAAAATGGGATTGGTTTCCTAATTGGAGAAGGAAAGTAGTGGGTCCTCCTCTAACGACCTATGTCTCATGTAGACCGTCCAAGAGGAAGGTAGGGTCCATAAGAAGTCGTGGTTTCAATCCCAGGCCCTCATGCAAAGGAACGGCCCCGATCTATATCATTTTTGAAAGCAATGGCTTTTAATGGTGAGAGTGTAGCGGGCCGTATGGATCGAGAAAAGTAGCAAAACTTTGGGGGCATGGGTTTTGGTGGAGTACAAAACAAATGAGCGGAATGGATCTGGTTGTGGGGCCCATCCTGGAGGACGGTGTGGGTCACCAATATGGCAGCGGACGGACGCTGTAACAACGTCCGCCGAAGAAGAAGGAAGAAAAGAAAAAAAATCTTTTTACGTAAGGAAATCGTGCGTAACGCACGGGCTTGACAGGTGGGGTCCACTATGATGGATCGAAGTTTTTTGCTCCGTCCAATAGGTCGGTGAGATGAAAATAACCGTTGACGTCAAATGTGGAACAATTCTGAGTTGAGGTGGGCCATTTATTGGCTATTTTCTGATCGGGACATTTGTACTATGATCTAAGGGCCGAAATTTGACATGTACGGTTATTTTGGGTCTAACAGAGTTCTCCTAAAGTTTCAGCCTAAACGGAACGTGGGAAATTAGTTTACTTAAAACGTGGGGTTTATTTAGTGTTAAATAATTAAATAAATACGTAAATAAATTGATAAATAAATAAATTTATACTAAAAATACGGGGTGTTACAAAAAATATGAAAAAATATTAGAAAAATGAGATATTCATGAATCTATCATTTTTTTGTGTGTTTTGACCATGTATTCAATGGTGTATCGGATCATTCTTTTGATGAGAATGTTGTCTGTCGATTTGACTTGTTGAAGGTCAACTAAATGGGCCCTAATTGAACCCAAATCAAACACGACTAAGTGAACAATGAACCATTACATTGGAAATACAACAAAAAGAAGATGAAAATATAAAAAGGAAAGTGAAGGTTTACCCTTCTTTTCGATTTTTCCCATATTGGTCCACTTTGCTTCAATTAGTTGAATCCCATTCAAATCATTTGTTTTGATCCCAAAATAGGTTTAGATTTAGCCTAAAATGAGTTTTTAATATTCTTTCATAGTTTAAATGAAAAGAAGAAGAGGAAATATGAGTGAATTAAAAAAAAAATAAAAAAAAAATCAAATTTGGGGTTTTATGGGCGTATTAGCCCATATCGGCCTATATCGGCACCGATATAAGCTGAATCGGCCGATACTGACTGATACGGTCCAACCGATTCCGATACGGCCGATACAACATCGTATCACGTATCGTATCGGGCCGATACGGATACAATACGGCCATATCGGCCAATACGATACCGATATTCATATCTATATGTGTTATGCATGTACGTATAGATCATGGATGCATGTTGGTATGCATGGGTGGATGGATGCATTGGCATATGCATGCATGCATGGATGAATGGATGGATGGATAGACATGTATGGATGTATGCATGTATGCATAGATTGATGGATCATGCATGCATCTATGCATGCATGCATGGATGGATCATGTATTTATGTATGCATGCATGCATTGATTGATCATATATGTGTGTGTTTATGCATGGATGGATGGATGGATCATGCTTTGTGGGTATGTATGCATATATGCATAGGTGAATTGATATGGAGGGTCCTTACACATGCCTCGGTGGTAGACTCACAAGAGTTTCAACACGAGGTCATGGGTTCAAGTACCCGTGGTGGTGAAATCCCATTGCGGTGTGAGTGGGTGCGTGCGTGCAGTGTGGGGTGTGGGTGCGCGTGTAAAAAATATTAATAAAAAAGGTGAATGGATATGGATGGAGAGATCATGTATGTTTGTATGTATGTATGCATGGATGGATAAATGGATGGTTGGATGGATGGATAGATGGATCTTGTGTGCATGTATGTATTTATATATGCATGGATGGATGGATGCATGTTTGTATGCATGGATGGATGGTTAGATGTATTAATGTATGTATTTATGGACATATGGATGGATGGATGCATCTATGCATGCATGCATGCATGAATGGATGGATGTATTAGTGTGTGTATGTGTGTATGGATGGATGCATGGATAGACATGTATGAATACATGTATGCATGCATGCCATGCATGGATAGATGTGTGACTTTTTCTTTGATTTAGAAACAACTTTAAGTGATTATTTTGTTTCAAATGATGTTATTAGTAGGAAATAAATTCATTTTGGTTACTATTGCACTGATTTCTTAACATGCTTCTAGGCCCCCATTAAATGGAAACTTATTATTTATGCATCTTTTTTATTTATTTATTTTATTTATTCCTAAATATGCAAATGTGTATTTTAGCATCTGGTGAAGCTTCATTGAAAAATCCCACCATTTTCCCCATGTTTCCCTCATTCAGTGGACATTTCCGGGTATTAACGATAATATCGGCGATATCGTTACATATTTCCCTATCCCCAGTCAAAGAGACTTGTAGCGATGCCGATACTACGAACACTAACTGAAGGTAATATGCAGATTTATGCATTTTTTCCTTGATTAACATGTTCACTAAGCTACGTTGTCTGGAGGTTGTCAAAAGCATTTCGTTGAGCAATCTAATCATAAAGATTCTTGCAATTAGATTCAGGGAAGGGGCATTTGGATAAGACTAAGAGAGAACATGCTTAGCTGCTGTCTAGTCTTTAACCAGTCATAGCACTTGCACTGCTTAATCAAGTAGTAGGTACCAGCCAATTCTACATTGATCATATGTGACCTAAGTATAAAGAAGTTTTATGGGCCTTCTATTTACAAGCCTGTTCACTTCTATGGCTGTTTTATTTTCTTTACTCTTATTTGCACGAGTCTTGAATAATATATTTGCATTATACAGAAGTTCTAGTGGATTAATATTCCACTAGGCAAATTACCTGGGTTTTTTTTCCTTGTTGATCAATCTGAATATGTTTCTCTCTTTCTATTTATATTAGAATACAAAAGTCATAATAATTCCTTTCTGTAATTGGAGGTGCTCCTCACAACACCCACAACTCCAACACATCAAATGAAAGACATCGTTGAAGCTTCAGAAGGATTTGTATACCTTGTAAGTACTGTTTCTATAGCATCATGCCTCTTTCTTCAGTTGAGCTTAGGTTTCAATCAACTTGCGGATGAATTTGCGGAATTTTGATTTTTATCTAGGAATTGCAGTTGTGAGATTTACTTCAACAGGTTTATTTATTCAATGACGCTTATTTTCCGTATTGACATTTCTAATAGAGTTGATTATGGACACTTCATTATATCTTTTTGATGATATCCAATTATTTGTTATGCTTTTAGCCAAGGCAAACCTCATCTGCACATTGCCAAGCAAGAGAAGCTCCTTCTGTTTTTTGTTTTTTTTCATACTAAAGCTATTGTACACTGTCTTTCTTTTTCTCCTAGTCTTGGAAGAATGATATTTTGTTCCTAATATTGGAATTTGAACCAGATCAATAAATACTGTTGATGGCCACGTTGAAAACTGTCACTCTCTTGTTTTTCAGCATTCTTATGTGTCTTCTATTGAAAATGAGTTTTTCAAATTAACTGTTTAGAAAATAGTATCTATTTCCTTCTAGAGATGAACTGGCATATGCTTGCAGAATTAAACAGAGAACTTCTGTAAACAATCCAGTCCGTTATTAATCAGCCTTTTTTTTTTTTTTTTTTGGCGGAATAAATAGCAGTTCAAAATCAACAGTTTTAAATTAAAAGAAGAAGTGATATTCTAGTCCATCCATGTTTTCCACTGTGAGATCATATCTTTTGTTGTCATAACTGATCCAACAATTACTTATGTTTTGGGAGGACTGCTAATATAGTCAGAAGAGAAATTTAACAGTTTGTGTTTTAAGCAATTACCCATATCTTCCAATTAATTTGCAGTCCAAGTCTCAGACTATTTGCAAACTGCTGATAGTGTGAGCGTACTAAATATTTGGGTCATTTTTAAAATTAATCTCAGTTGCAAAATAGTTCTACTGGTATTTTTCTGCATGAATGTCAAATAGTCATGATTTATTGCAGGTTTGTTTATTTTGTTTCAGGTTTTAAATTAATATCAGTGGGAAATCAGTGATATTGATATTTTTCTGCATGAATGTCAAATTGTCATGATTGATTGTAGGTATTTTATTTAGTTAATTTTTTTTATGAATTACCAGAATCTTTTAAATAAAAGATAAGGCTATGTTAGAGAGTACAAGGGACCATAACATGCTAAAAGGGCATTGTGCCTTTCTTGACAAGAACAGTGTTTTAAATAGCGATTAGTGTGTAGCATAGCCTTCACCCCTCTGAAGCGTGAGGCGTAAGGTACATAGCGTGTAGCGTAAGCTACACACTACTTAGATTTTTAATCTAGGTTGCACAAAATTAGATGATTAGTAATAAAATTTGACAAATTTTCATAACATGCTAGATAAAAGTGATTAAATATAAAAGTGAAGAAAGAGCAACAAAACTTATTTAAAACTATTTCTTATATTATTTTACTAAAAGCATTGAAAAGACTAACTAATTTTCATTGAAATAGAAAAATGTAACAAATCATTAAAAACATTATTGATTTTAATGGTATAGTGAAAAATGACTCGTAATGTGAGCTATGTAGCATGTAGTGTATCCAAATTATTCATATAGTGTAGGCTACATGTAACTTAAGCTATTTTCATGAGCTACGTAGCGTTTAGGCTAAGCTACGCTACGTAGCGTAAGCTACACGCTACATAGCGTAGCTATTTAAAACACTGGACAAGAATAAGAAAGGAAGCAGTACTAGAGTATCTCGGTTCAAGTCTAAGGGCATCTTCTAAAACGGACGTAATAGATCCTACAATGAATTCAATCTGGAATTTCCATTCTGTAATATAGGGATCCCTCTTTTTTAATGATTTTTTTATTGATATTTGCAATATTAGGACATATATTAACTCATGTCTCTTTTTCGATCATTTGAATTGTTATTATGATTGATTTGATGACTTTATTAGTCCTTGAGAGACACATTTGCAGAAAACCCGAATGAAATGTGGGACTCTTTATTTATTCATTTGTAAGTGAATCATTTATTTATTCTCTAAAAGCACCGTGCTGCATCTAAACCTGGGTGCAATGAGAAATGGGGTAAGGTTTGGCTAGGGCATCCCTTGGAAGTGACATGCCACAATAACGCCCAATTGCTGTGAGAAGTAGGCAAGGATTCTCGCGCCATTCTAGACGTGCATGGTTAAAGAAGCTAGTCCAAAATAATAGAATTCGTTTTGCCACATGGAATATAGGAACATTAAGAAGTACGAGTGTGAAGTTAGTAGATATGATGAAACGAATGAGGGCTAACATAGCTTGTGTTCAAGAGACCAAGTGAAAAGAGGCTGAAAAGTAAAGAAATTGATGGATATAAGCTTTGGTACATAAGAAAGGAAAATAATAGAAATGGTGTAGGGATAGTGGTAATAAAGATTTAAAAGATATAATGTAGATGTTAAGAGAGTAAGTGATCGGATTTTATTAATAAAACTTGTGTTAGGAGAGGAGATAATCAATGTTATTAGTCAGTATATGCCATAGGTAGGGTTAGAGGATAGAATATTCTGGAAGGATATGGATGCACTAATGCAAGAAATTCCAAATGGAGAGAGGATATTTGTAATAGCAAGCTTAAATGGTTGTGTAGGAAAAGAAAGTAGAGAATATGAGAGGGTGCATGTAGAATATGAGAGGGTGCATGTAGAATATGGTTTTAAGAGAAGAAATTAGATGGGGGAAGCTATCCTTGATTTTTGCTATGGCATACAATTTAGCTCTAGTAAACACATACTTCACAAATAGAGATGTGCATTTAATAACTTTCAAAAGCAGATTATATATAAGCTCAGGAAGACAACGAATTTGTAAGGACTGCAAGTTGAGAGCTGGAGAGAGTTTGACCACGCAACATAGCTTAATGATTATGGATGTTTACTTTAAGAGATGGAAGAAATGGAATGAAATTAATGTGTCCAAAACTAATTGGTGGAATTTAAAATGAGAAAAAAACAATATTATTCAGAAATAAATTGAAGGAAAGTGGAATGTCGAGGAAGAAGCGAACGTTATGTGGTATGAGATGACTAAGTGCATTAGGAAAGTGTCAAAAGATGTTTTATGAGTATTTAGAGAGAAAATCTAAACATATAGGGAAACTTGGTAGTGGAATGACAATGTACAAAAAGCTATTAATGAGAAATGTTCATGTTTCATACTCTAGCAAGGGATTAGAAATAATGAAAATTTGAACCATATAAAAATGGCAAAAGGATTGCTAAGAAAGTAGTGAGGCTAATTTAAGACTTATGATGATCTTTACAATAGATAGGGAACAAGAGAATGTGAGAAAGATGTCTTCAAACTTGCAAAAATAAGAGGGAGGAAGATTAGGGACCTAGATCATGTTAGATGCATTAAGAGCGATGACCAGAGGATACTAGACAAGGATAATGAGATCTATGAAAGGTGGAGAAGTTATTTTCAAAACTTGTTAAATGACAACCAATGTTGTCAAATCGCATAGGCCATCGTATGCGACTGCCATATGCATATGCTGTTCACATATGCCATTGCATACTCGCATATGCGATCGCATATTTTCTCTGGCTTTTTCTTTTGAAAAATTTAAAAATATGTAGGGGGGGGGGGGGGGGGGGGGGGGGGGGGGGATTGAAAAAAATATATAAAAAAATTAGGAAAAACTATGCCTAATTACTACCAGTGATTGGGTTGAGTTCTTTTACCAATTTCATTGTAGTTTGAGTTTAAGACTATTAAACTATCTATAAAATAAGTTATATATTTAATTATTTATATTATATTTACGTAAAATTTAACAAAACAAACATGTTACATTAAAAGAGTTAATTATTAGAAACTTCGAACATAAAATTTTTATTGATAAATGATAACTTGATAACTTGAACAACTTATAAGTTACAAGTTCCAACTTAATTTAAAAATACAATTTACCAAAAAAAAAAACTTGCGAAGTATGCCATCGCATACTCGCATATGCCATCACATACTTATCGCACAAAAAAGTATGACATCGCATACTATCCTAGATCGCATAATGTCATCATGGCATATGGCGATCCTTCTAAAAAAAACGGCACGTGCGATCGCGTATTTGCATATGCAATCGAACATGACAACAATGATGACAACCACTCTAAGAGCATAGAGATAGAAGGAACCATAAACTCAAATGACATTGATGTCCATGGATACTTTCGAAGGATTAGTATGTTTGAAGTGAAAGAAGCTTTCTTGAAGATGAAAACAGGAAAGGCCCTTGGACCAGATGGTATACCAACAGAGGTTTAGTAGTATACGGGGGATACTAGGTTATTTTGGTTAACAAAGTTGTTCAACAAGATTGTAAGATCGAAGAAAATCCTAGACCAATGGAGGAAATGTACCATGGTAACTATTTATAAGAATAAAGGAGATATACAAAACTACACTAACTATTATGGGATTAAACTCATGAACCATACTATGAAACTTTGGGAAAGAGTAGTTGAGCAAAGACTAAGGCATGAGACAAATGCAGCAAAAAATTAGTTTGGTTTCATGCCAGGGAGATTTACTGCTAAAGCTATTTTCGTACTTAGACAAGTGATGGAGAAATATAAGGAGAGGAGGAAGGATCTCCACATGATCTTTATTGACTTAGAGAGGGTCTCTAGAGAGTTAATCTAGTGGGTTTTGAGAGAGAGGAATTTCAAGAAGATATATTGACATGATTAAGAATATGTATGAGGGAACAATAACTACTGTGATGACCAGAAGCGGAGAGACAAGTGAGTTCCCAATTACCATAGGTTTACACCAGGGGTTGGCATTGAGCCCGTTCCTTTTTACATTGGTTATGGACAAGTCAATAAGGCATTTGTAAGAAGAGATCCCATGGTGTATGTTGTGTTTCAGATGACATGATTTTAATTGACAAGATGAGGGAGGACATAAACAGATAGCTAGATTTATGGAGAAACTCTTTAGAATCTAAAGGATTTAAAATTAGTTGGAATAAAACAATATATGATGAAGTGCAATTTTAGTAACTATAGGAGCGAGAACTAGGAATTAATAATGACTGTTGACCAGGAAGTTTTCCAAAATCACCGCTTTCGATTTCTTGGGTCGATAATTCATGAGAGTGGAGATATTGAGAAGGATGTTGCCCATAAAATTCGAGTGGGTGGAAGAAATGGAGATGTATGTCTAGAGTTTTTTGTGATCATCGTGTACCACTCAAACTGAAAGGGAAATTTTACTAGAAGATCGGCCATGCTGATGTAGGATGGATAGCCTAAATTATAATGATGTGAATGAATTAGTAAACGGATTACTAGAGTAAATCAAGATATAAAATATTGGTAATCTATCACAGGTATAAAGAAATCAAGTAATCAACTATGCTCAAATTCAAGGCCACATCACAAGCCTGCAGATGGATCTTAAGATAATCGATCGGAAACGGCCTAATGGAAGGTAGAACCGGTGTTTGCAATATCGATAATATCGGCCGATACTATCGATATAACAAGTCAGCGACACGAAACGGCCCTTGGAACCACACAAAAATTGTATGGTTCCAGTGTATCGAGGATATTATCAGTCGATATCTCAAATATCGCACGATATATCGATATCAACCGAGATATCGACAAGATATCAGTAAAATATTGTGGAGTGGGTATAAATATCAACGATACCTAGACAATATTGTCCAGCTGCCAGCCGCACAAGAGTCCCTCATTTTTGGAAAAAAAATGATTTTTTGTTCAATTTTCTTCTAGTTTCTCCTCCCTAAATAAATAAATAAATAATCGTAGGGGACCCGCGTATCGACTCTACGAAGGAGTCATATTTTATTGAGTCTAGTTAGCCATTTTCTAGGCTTTGTTGAGTCCTCATATAGATCTAAGCCATATAGGGTAGTTTGCATTGTGTTGAATTAGGATAGTCAAAACTGCATTAGAGGATACCCAGGCCACCCCTGCGTTTAGAGGAGAAGATTGCGTGTTTGGAGCTTGTGTTGAGTCATTTATTTTGGGAACGCGTGCGCAATATGTCGGCCATTATCGAGCCCATATATAGCGTGTTGAGGACAGTCGACAATGAGGTGTATCCATCAATGGGATCATTGTATGCATTCATACAAGTGTATATGGGAGGGGAACTCGAGTTCCATTCTACTAGACTATTACAATTACACAGTACCCACGGATGGGTGTACTGGTTCAATTTGGAGATGATGAGTACCAGCGTTATGTCAAGGAGTATTTTAGCCGGTACCATTCTATTATGACCTGGGCACAATATTGTCGATTTGTGGAACAACAGTTCTATTCCCAACCCCATCGAGATGGAGACGATGATTACGAGCCACCGCGCAACTCTATGTGTGTCTAGCCAGCAGTCAGTTGCATCATCCATAGGTATATTTCTCAACTCTCTTGCTTGTTTTACTTTGTCAATGAATTGATTGTGTTTTCATTAATGTCTTCTTACATTTATGTATCTTATGGAATCAATTTAAATAATAGTTGCATCAGTTCATTCAAACAACACATAGCTTAGGATCATTTTACATAGGAACTCCATTATGTGGACTTTTTTTTTTTGCATATGATGATTTAAATGTGTGTATTAATGTCCATTTTAACAATCTCTGAAGTTTCATTGAAAAATTCAATCAATTTCCCAATGTTTCCCCATGTTTCCCAAAAAGTGCGATACATTACTCGATACAAGTATTACAACCGATATATCCCTAGCGATACGCGATATGTATCTGTATCTTAAGGGTGCGAAACTTAACGCGATACCGATACTGCGAACAGTGGGTAAAACTTTCATCTAGCATAAGATCTAAATCTAAGGATTCACTTGTGCTTTGTTAGAGTTTGAAAGAATTAGGTTTTGGAGACTTAAGGGTTACAGAATTTGGGGAATTAGGGCTTGGAATTCTAGGTTGTGGAATTAGGGTTTGAAGATGTGAAACGAAGAAGTGGAGGGGGGGGGGGGGGGGGGGGGGCTATCCGTATGGACGGCCGTATGGTGTGTCCGTATGATCGTACAGACTGGGTTGTTCATACGGTTGGGTGAGGTGACAACTTGGGAGTGGTCCGTAAGGCTAGGGTGATGGTTTGGGTTGGGTTTGGAAGGGCTAAGGTGACGGTGGTGGTGGTCTTTTGGTTGGAAACAAAAGAAAATGGGGAAAAGAGAAGATGAGAAGAGAAAAAAAAGATAATTGAAATCACTCCATGGCTTCACACCAAACTCCAATTACAGGAATTTTACTTCAAAACAAAGCAAGAAGAAAATTTCATTCAAAACCCAATAATACCCTAGGCTTCACACGTCCAAGCCTTATATAATCTATTTGGGGTGTTTTTACAAAAACATCCTTAATACTATAAAATTTCCAAAACACCGTAATATCAACTAAATTATAAAATAAACCAAAATAATCAAACTAATTAAACAAAATAACTAAAACTAGTGTCCAATATGAGTCTAACTCTACGATGACGATCAAAATGGTCCAACAGGTCAAGATGACCCATCGTGCGAGATCCAACGGTCCAATAGATGTATCCAGTTGATCCAATGGTCTAATACTCTCAACCAAGTAGCTCACATGCATCTTCCCAGTGTGGGGTCTTCAAAGATGCACGATCATGCATGTGGAGTCTTTAACGTGGCTATGAACTTGAATTGGGCCACTGGGCTCCATGTAATGATCACCTAACCATAAAGAAATTGGGGTAGCTCTCCTCCTATCTCTGATAAACTCTAAAAGGAGCTCGGATGTCCTCATCACATGCTTTATGGGATAGAGTGTTGGGATGAGTGTAGCTGAATGAGGATGTTGAGATAGATGAGTGGCAAGACAAGGAAGGATAGAATTAGAAATGAACTCACTCAAGGGAATTTAGGAGTCCTCATCACATGCTTTATGGGATAGAGTGTTGGGATGAGTGTAGCTGAATGAGGATGTTGAGATAGATGAGTGGCAAGACAAGGAAGGATAGAATTAGAAATGAACTCACTCAAGGGAATTTAGGAGTAACACCAATAGGTAACAAGATGGGGGCAAGTAGACTTAGATGGTTTAGTCATGTGCAATGCAGGCCAAGAATTGCACCGGTTAGAAGTGAGTTGGTACAAGTTGAAGGCTCTAAAGGGAAAAGGAAGGCCCAAAAGGACATGAGTGGAGTTTGAAAAGACTCAATGACTTATGGTCTAATTGAAGTTATGGCCCTTGATAGAGTGGAATGGCAGAAAAAGATTCATGTAGCCGACCCCAATTAGTTGGGGTAAGGCGATGGTGGCGGCGGCCGCGGCGATGATGATGAGGATGATGATGTCAGGTAGCGAAAGAAATGTAGCAATCTTTCCTTCTCTTGTTTGGGGTGAGATGGTCTTTTAATATCTTGATCAGGAGTATAGTGGTGGAATGGCTTAGCGAGCCTTACAAGAAGCGGAAAAGGTTCATATGGAGGATGATTTTTATGCAATCCTTTGGGAGCTATGGAAGGAGAGAAATCAAGATTTTTTTTAGAATAAAATCTTATCCCCAACAATTATTCTTACAAGACTACTCCACCTTAAGATCTAAAGGGCATTGGTTAATGGCGAATTTAGTGGTTGCTCAAAGGTCTTCCTTTTGGGAAGCTAGGAATGTCTGTAACTCAAAGTTATGACAACTTCTTATTTTGTAGCAAAACAGAGTTGGATCTAGGCTTGGTTCGTTAGTTTTGTTTATCCTTGTATCTAGTAAGTTTTTTGGCCTTCTATGAGCGATGAGGGTCACTTCAAATGTGGGCTTGGACTATGTAATCAATTTTTTATAATGTGTGTGTATGTATGTATGTATGGATGGATGGATGGGTGTGCATGTGTGTGTGTGTTTCTGCGTGTGTGTGTGTGTGATGGATCCACCCATGGATGGATGCATGCGTGCGTGCGTGGTGTGTATGTATGTGTGTTGTCTGTTTTTGTGTGTTTGTGTGTGTTTTGGTAATTCCTACCTTCATAGGGATGTTAGCAACATCCCCAAACCTTTTAAATGGCACATGGGGTGACCTATTGTCGATTTGAACTGTTCATTCATTCATACAACTAGGAGTAAGCCATGGCACAAAAATCATGCCAATTGGGTGATCCTAAGCTTCCAATCAATAGCATGAAAATGGACAGTTAAGATTGACTGGAGAAACAAAATAAGCTAAATAATCATCTTGAAACATCTAGTAGATAAATCCCACTTTGTCTGTCTTATGATTCTAAAGTAACACTTTGATTTGATCTTTTTGGGATTTAATTAAGCTTGATATGTTGGCTTTTGCCGAAGAATTTTTTTTTTACTCTGGTAGTATAGTGGCCGAGTTAGGTTGTTCTTTCCTGGCCCTTATTCCTAAGGTGGTAGGCGCAAATAGTCTTAAAAATTTCAAATGCATCAATCTGGTTACTTATAAGATTATTGCTAAGATTCTTAGCCAAAGAATCATGGTGGTTCTCCCTAAGGTAATTTTGCCTTTCCAAAGCGCATTTATGGCCAGGAGGCAGATCCTAGATAGTGCGTGTTGGCCCACGAATGTTTGGATTCTTTCCTTAAGGCGGAAAAGCAAGGTGTTATCTGAAAGTTGGACCTCAAAAAAGCATACGATCATGTGGATTAGTCCTTTTTAGATTACATGTTGACTTGCCTAGGTTTTGATGCTAAGTGGAGGAATTGAATCCGTTCATATGTTTCTTCTGTGAAATTTTTTGTATTGATTAATGAGTCCCTTTTTGGTATTGATTAATGGGTCCCTTTTTGGTTCTTTTTTGAAAGCCACCCACCCGGTGCCTCCGCCAAGGGGATCCCCTGTCACCCTTTCTCTTTGTCGTGGTGGTTCAGGCCCTTGGTAAAATTCTTTCTAAAGGTCAAGCCGAAGGTCTTTTCAAAGGTTTTGAGGTTGCTAATTTTCCTCAGATTATTAACCATCTCCAGCTTGTAGATGATACCCTTCTATTCCGTGAGGCTTATGAGTCTAAAGCGGCTAATTTCTGGATAATAGATAGCTATCAGGTGGTTTGAGGTAGTTTCTGTCCTTTATATTAATCAGTGTTTTAAATAACTACGCTATGTAGCGTGTAGCTTACGCTACGTAGCATAGCATGGCCTTAACGCTACGCAGCTCATGGAAATAGCTTAAGTTGCATGTAACCTACGCTACATCATAAATTGCATACGCTACACACTAAGTAACTATGCTACACGCTATGTAACTCACATGATGTTTTCAATGATTTGTTACATTTTTTCATTTCCAATAGAAATTAGTTAACCTTTTTAATGCTTTTAGTAAATTGATATAAAAAACAAATATCAAATCAGTTTCATTGCTTTTTCTTTACCTTTATACTTAATCATTGCCCTTTCCTATTACTTTAGGTTCCATTTTGTTGCACCAAAAACAATGAAATTTTGTTAACTTTCATTATGAATCAGTCTAATTTGGTACAGAATATCATGACATTGGTGCAACCAAGCACCTTGATTAAAAAACTAGTAGTCACATGTAGCTTACGCTACACGCTATGTAGCCTATGCCTCACGCTTCAAAGAGGTGAAGGCTATGCTACATGCTATTCGCTATTTAAAACATTGATATTAATCTTGCTAAAGAGTGAGCTTCTCGAGGCTAATATCTATCAGGTTGAGGTAGCCCAACTTGCTAAGATTTTTGGTTGCCAAGCTAGTTATTTCCCTTTGACTTATTCGGGCCTCCCTCTGTGCCTGAGCAAGCCTACTCTGCACCTCTGAGATAGGGTAGTGGAGAGAATGGAGAGGAAGTTATCCCCCTGGAAAAGTAAATATCTCTCCCTTGGTGGTAGGAAAACCCTCATCAAAGCTTCCCTCTCCAATCTCCCTCTCTACTTCTTGTCTTTGTTTAAGTGACTCATGTCTATGTTGGCTCAAATAGATGGGCTTGGGAGGGATCTCGTATGGCAAGGTGGTGCAACTAATATGAAATTCCATTTACTTAACTGGAATGAGGTGTGTAAGTCTGTAGATGAAGGAGGCGTGGGGATTAGACATCTAGAGGTTGTTAAGTCGGCCATGTTGGGTAAGTGGGCCTCAAGATCCGGAGTGGAAGGCTTCGACCTTTAGAGGAGGGTGATTGTTGTCAAGCATGGATCCTCCCTAATGTGTTGGTGCACCGGGGATTCCGGCATGTACATGGCCTTCTTTCTATGAAATCTGTGGGGGTTGAGATTTTCCGTTGGGGAGGGGTCTATGATTAGATTTTGGAAGGATGTCTGGTTTGGGGAGAATCTCCTCCTTGGTTGTCCTTTCCTTCCTTGACCTACCTCTGCTCGGTGTCTGATATTTCTGTTGCTAGTTGCTTCTCCACTTAGGGCTCTAGGGGTGTGTGGCTTCCCTCCTGCCGTAGGATCTAAAAGATTTAGAATATTGTGATCTAGTGGATCTTTTGTCTCGATTGCCAGGGATCACACGGGTATGGAGGATTTGCTCATGTGGCACTTTAGCAAGTCCGGTGCTTTCTTGGTGCGGTCTTTCTCTCGGTATTGTCCCAGCTTGATCCAGAGGGCGTTAGAAGTCACATATCATGTATTTGGTCCTATGGAGCGCCTCCGAAAGTCACTGCCTTCGCATGGCCAGTGGAAAGGAATAGGATTTTAACAATAGATAACTTGCACAAAAAAAAAAAAAAAGCCTTCATCCTTCCTAATGATTGTCCTTTTTGCTAGTGCTGAGAAGTTAGTGGGCCATATGTTCATCCATTTCTCCTTTTCTCGAGTGGTTTGGTCTAGTATCCTTCTATCCACGAGCATGAGTTGGGTGGTGCCTAGTTCGGTTGAGGTTCTATTCCGTGCTTTGTACCATTGGGGGGGGGGGGGGGGGGGGGGGGGGGATTTCTTAGAGCTACGAGGTGAAGGATCGCGATGCTCACTATTTTTTGGTCTATTTGGCCCGAAAGAAATAACCACTGCTTCTGCAACCTTAGGGGTTCTGTTCTTGGGGTTTGTAATTGCGTGGCTTTGTTTATCAAGGAGTGGGCTCTCTAAGGGTGTTTGTAAGTTTAGTGTTGTTTGCTTTGCTCCGTTTTCTTTCTGTTCATGTTTTGCCTCTTGTTTTTTTTTGTGTGTGTGTGTGTGTGTGTGTTTTATTTTCTTTTCTGGCTGCTAGCCTTAATAATATTGCTTCATCTTTTAAAAAAAAAAAAAAAACTTTGATTTTGATGATTCTAACAATGTGTTTTATGGTTTCTAAACAATGGAAGGTTGTAACAAACTGGACCCATTCAAAGGTTAGGATCATCTAATTGACGTGTTTCTTGCACCATGGCTTTATCCTAGCTGTATGAATGAATAAATGGTTCAAATAGATGATAGGTCACCCCATGTGCCATTTAAAAGGTTTAGGGACGTTTCTAACATCCCCATGGAGGTGGGATCGTTAGCAAAACCCTACATATTTATTATATATATAAACATATATTGGACTTACGTAATACACTAGTTGCGTCTGTTTGCGTGTGTGCGTAGTATTGACAATCTTCAGAAAAAGAATAAAAATAAAAAGATGACCACAGGCTGAAAGTCATCACATTTTCAAATGCCTTGCATGGGCTATCGAATTGAATAAAGAGGTTGATTTTATCAAGGGGAGAGTTTTAGTCTTTCCTTCCAGTAGGATGAAAAGGGGAGAATTTGCCAGTGATTCTTTCTTCTCTTGGTCAAAGGACTACTGAGCCAACTTTGAATAGACAGGCAACTGTTCATCCAACATGTGCTGAAACCAAGGATTGGAAAATTTTGTGCCAAGCAAGGGTTGCTTTCATGCAGTTCAAGAAGAGATGGTTAACTGATTTCACATGAAGCATATATTCAGGAAGCGATGTTGATGATGTTGGAGGTGATCAAGTGAGGATCTTGTCTGCAGCCCGTCCAATAGAAGGCTGTCACTTGGGAACATATTTTCCCCAAACACTTGTGCAAGGAGGGTTCTGGCCTGGTGTAGTTTGTAAAGAACATCTTGGGAGAAAAGTTCCCCTCAAAGGACCATTTCCAAGTTCTGCTATCCTCTTTCCTTGGTGGGAATTCATTTTGGAAGATTACCAGAATACATCCTAGTTGGGGTTTTGTTTTTGTTTTTATTGGATGTGGGTGGCAGGAGTTGCTTTGTATTTGTGGTGTGCCTTTTTCTTGTTTTTGGCCCCGTGTTGTTGTTCTTTCTTTTCTTTTAACCTTTTAAGAACTAGCTGATTATCCATAAAATAAAAAAATAAAATAAACAGAAGAAGAAGAAAAAAGCTCCCCAAATCATCAAATTTTGTACTTTTGCTTCAGAAGATGACCTTCTGAACAAGTCTCCAATAAATCTATGGTGTGAGGCTTCTTGGAAATGGTGACCCTATTTGAGACAAACAAAAGTAATTGTGTGGGGTGGGATCCCCATGCAGCTCAGTGCGGGGTATGTTAGTGTGCTTCCAAGAGTGGTTGCTTTCATGTGGACTGCTATGGCCAACAACATCCACACTCTCAATCACCATAAGCATAGAGAATCTCCTGAAGAAGAAACTGAATTTTGATGGTTCCGCTCCCATAACATGGGCCCTTGTGGGGTAGACGGGGGTGAGCAGAGATGATAGACTACATCCATTATCCTATTCCAGCCCGGCTGCTCAGATCAAATATGGCATTTTGCTTTTTCTTCAGGTGTTCGAAAATGTCCTTTTATTTTCTATGAGATCATATGCCAACTCTTGGTATAAACATTTTGTTCGTCCACATATGTAGAGGCTAATAACATGGCTGATGTTTTAGCTAGAGAGTGTGGTAGTCACAGGTCTCTTTCTTTAGGGAATTCTTTGTCGCTTCTTCAATGTCTCATTTTCTCTATTCAATAAAGTTTGTTATCCTTCAAAAGGAAAAGGGGGGGAAGGAAAGATAATGCAAGAGCTCTATAGCCCATTCAAATGTCATCCCAAAAGGAGATTCTGGAGCCATCTCCCACACTGAATCTGATGCCTTATTTGAAAGCCTTTCCTTCCCTTCTGTAAGTGTTCCTATGTTTCAGATATTCGTTGCAGTTGCTGTCCCATAGAAATTTTTGTCCCCCTCACCCTCGAATCTGGAACCCACCAGCATCTTTAGCTCCATATATGTGAACAGTTAGTTGTTTCTAAAGTGACTTCCATTATCCGATTCAGATGTCCATAATGCCTTAGCTATTAATTCCTACCAACATCACCACCACTGATCCATTTTCCAACCCATGATTCTACTGCTAGAAACTGATATGCTCCTTGAACTGTTTTAATTGTGACTACAAAGAATTTTTGTGGTTGCTTCATATTACTGATTACCAATTTTCTTGAATAGGTGAGTTCAATTGGAGTTACTGGTGCCCGTGGGTCTGTGAGCTCTAAAGTTCAATCTTTTCTGCATGATATTAAAGAAGTTTCTACTTCCATCCAGTTCTTAGAAAAAAGCTTTTCTTCTATCAATTCTTTTATGCCTTTTGTGCAGTTACATGCATCTTGTGAAGATAAACATCTCTTTTCTTTCATTATTATCTTTATTTGCTTGTATAACAAACCTGTCTGTCATAGACTCATATGCTGCTATCTTTGAGCGTTTTCATTATCTTTTTCAAATTTGTATAGTATGCCAATGGCGTTGTACCTAGCCTATGAGCTTGATAATGGGATTGGGTCCCACCTATCATAGCTAAAATGTATAGTGACAAATGCTTGTTTTGTGCCTCAATATCAAGGCATACCTAATTTAGGCCTAGGCCTGACCCCCACAATCTTTTCAGGCCTTAAAACAAGACCAACCCAGATCATTGTTACCTAAATCACCAAACCCCCTACATTATCTATTCTGAATCATGCAATCCGGATTATGGGTCATTTGTGATCCACATTGCTATTTTTAACTATTATGGCTCAACTCTCTTACTATTGATGAAGTTCTAATGCAAGTTTGTAGTTACAATGTAGAGATTTATACTTCTACTGATTTAGTTATAATATAAGACTAAGCATGCTGGGTCTGTAATAATATCTTCATCATTTTATATATAAATTGCAGTAACATATCATTTTATATATAAATTGCAGTAAGAGTTCATATACATTGATGCATTGGAGCAAAGCACATGATCCTAACCCTAGCTCCTAACCCTAGCTTACCATGTATTGGAGGAACTGCTGTACCATGTACCTGTTCCCATACCACATACTGAAGCAACCTGCAATCCAGGTGACCTTGGCGTAGACTATGGCCATAAGATTTAGGCATGAGTCTTGTCCATGGCATGCCAGGCCCAGAAACCCGACAGGCCAGGTAGCCTTTTGGTAGCCCTAGGCTGAAAATGTGCCTTGTGTAGTGATGGCGACCATTGATCTAGTGGTTCATGACATGGTTCAGAAAAGTGTCATGACAACATTATACTGAGAACGGTTGCTCCCTTTTAAACAAAATAAACAAAGAGAAAAACACAAGGGTCTATATCGAAAGAAGGGTTGGGGCACTCTTATTAGACTTGACCTCCTTGGTGCACAAGGTGCTACATGGCTTAAACACTCCACTCACAAGATAAGATGACTTGAACCCCTTGATATAGATAGGAGCTACAACCTACTCTCCCACATGTATCTGATTCAGGACTAAACTCAAGAGACAATAAATATAAAACATGACACAATAAAAGGTTGGGTTTGTACTCTCAATGCTTCTGATTGCATTGTGAAGTGTTGAATGCCTATTTATATATTGGCAACTGTTCTCCCAAGAAAGCCAATCAATAACAAAATAATTGTGGTTACACAAGACATTTTCTTTAGTATAATGATATGAACACAATAAGATTGATCTTGTGTACAGGTGGCATGCATGCATGTGAATCCAAGCTACCTAAGGACTCCACATGGGTTAGAATAGCCCAAAGTTCACTCTGATTGGATGGATCTTAACCATCTGATTTGACTGTTAAATTTGAACTGCTGACCAATTTCCTTTTAGCTGTCCTTTAACCAGTTTTGATGTCTAGAATCATCAGATTGTTATTTAGGAGTGGATTGAATATAGCTACGCCACACGTAGTCTGTGTTGTGAATTTTCAAAATATAGGGGTTATTGTGTCCCTCGGTGACTCTTGGTGAGAAGTTATTGCGTCTCTTTGTGAGTAACAAATTTGTTACAAATGGTGGTGGAACTTGTGAACAAATCAAGAGACACCATGAAGAGTCATATGACTACTCATGAAAGGGTGTTTGTCTGTTAAGTACTTCAAGTTTGATTGAATAGACACATTCAAGGGCCTCAAAAGTGTCCCTCCTCAAAGGCCCTTCTCTAGTTTCTTAAATTAGCCCCCCAAACCCAAAGGGTGTGTGTGTGTTTAATTAAACTGTTTTCACTGCAAAATCTGTTTTTTGGCCAGGTCTAGGCAGACAAAGTTTGTTGTGAGTGTTCAGTGTGTTTTCCCTTAGGTTTTACAAGCCGAAGGACACCATTATTGCGATTGAGAGGTGGCTTGATTCATCCTGTAGGGGGGGGGGGGGGGAATGAAAAGATGTTCTTCCCAAGTGGAGACGGCATCTTTTCAGATCCAAGTGGTTGTGTAAGCTATGGAGATATCAATTGGCTGGGCCCGGCCTCAGCGAAATAAAATTTTGAATTTGGCCCGCCCACCTGGTTGAAACTCTGGGCCTAGATTGATCCTGGCCGACCCCGTCAGTAACACCAGTAGCCAAGCCTGCAATTTCAAACCAGGAGCAGACAAGGACTAGTGCTGATTAAAATAACATTGTGGACATTGGACTATGCCATGTTTTGTTATCTTATAGAGATCTTGGACGATTTCTCAGAAAGCTGCAGACATAAATGCAAAATATTTTTCATACTCTCTGCAGGCAATGGCTAAACCTGTGGCAGTGGGCTTCGGCATATCAGAACCCGAGCATGTGAAACTGGTGAGTCATAATGCAGAGGCCAATGCATGTGGATTCATCAAGCATCTGAATATATTTTTTTTAAACGCCTATTGCTTGATGGCATTTCTTTCAATGCCGGCTTCAAATCTTGCAGGTGTCGGGGTGGGGTGCTGACGGTGTGATTGTGGGTAGTGCCATGGTGAAGCTATTAGGTGAAGCAAAATCTTCCGAGGAAGGCTTGAGGAATCTTGAAACCTTCACCAAGTCCTTAAAGGCTGCTCTGCCTTGAGAACAAGTTTCTGGGTACATAACAAGCCTTTTTTTTTTCTTTCTTGGAGAATGCTGCTAGATGTTCGATTCATTGAATTGCAATACTCTTCAATAAAGACCAAGGGCCCATTTGGATGCATTTGCTCGCAATCCCTTTTTTTTTGGATTCCTTCAGGGACTGAGCAATCTCAATCTGCAATTCCAGATTCCTAGATAGTAGGATTGAAGACTCTCAAGAAAAAGGTGTGATTGCAAAATCCTGGATTTAGCATTCTACTCTGAGTGATGTGACCCAAGGTTGGTACCTGATGCAGACCAGGGCATCATGGCCCCACGTGCAAATCTGGCATGTGTGTTAGATGCAAGTCCATTCATCGGGTAGGGTGCACTCTTAAGCTGCCCTGGCTGAAAAACTGCACCTTTTCGCTCATCAAGAAGGTTGAACTTATATATTTGAATATGGAACTGTTGGTCACCTTTTCTTTCTGTCCAATTCGCTCATCAAGAAGGTTGAATGTGTGCATTTGCATATGGACTACTGGTCACTTTTTCTTCCTGTCCAATTTTCATGTCCAAGTGTGGCCTACTTGATGAGTTGGCCAATCTTATGCTTCAGAAAAAGCATGCTAACAGAGCACCCTGATGAATGTCCAGATCTTTCACATGTGCCATGTGGGCAAAGTACTGGTCATTCCTGAAACAAATGTTAAAGACTTCCAGATTGATGGTTCATCTCCATTTAAAATTTTATCACTCGTCTATACATGGCACAGTTGCATGGAAATTCTTACATGTAATCTGGACCATCCATAGTCATGGGGTAATTTAGATCGAGCATAAATTAACCGAACTGCTCGAGTGATTGTGACCATCCTACTGATGGCTGTCCAATGTTCAAATTTCAAGAAAGAAATCATATGGTTAAGATTGTCATGTGAGAGTTGTGTCTAAGCTATGCTTTGTTGATTGTGGGAGCCACAATGTTAATGGTCCAAGTTGCCATACATACTTCTGGGGTAATGGTGGGTGAATCACCTCATCAGGAGAAGAGGAACTTTGATTTTGCTGTGCTCAGTTTTGTAACCATCCAAAACACCTCTGTTGGATGTGGCATGGATTGAAGACTCAGCGGCTCAGTCTTGTGGCGCCAAACTGGATTGCACTTGACCTGGTCTGGGTGGCTGTGGTGCATGATGTCCATAGCCATGTCACAGAATTCAAGGACATCAACTAGGGTTAGCCATACAAACAATGAGCTAAAAGGAAGAATTGCCCAAATAGAGCAACGGCGGTGGTAATAGTCGTCTGGTCACTGAAAATTCTAGCGTCTACTGTTGGGTTCCACACCCATGCATTACATTATTATGTGTGAAGGATTGGGTACAATCAATTCGAATAAGGAAAAAAGAAGAATGAGGAAGGTAAAAAAAAATGTCTCTTTAAATTGGAGAAGATTCTCTACATGTTGATTCTTGAAGATACAAGTCTTTCTCAAGAGATCTAGCCTCCTAAGGTTAAACACCCCAAGATCTCAGAGCCCTATGCCTCTAGAAGATGAACTTCATGATTGTTCTTTAGAAGTCATAACCCTAGCTCTTAGAGAGGGAGGGGAACCATGGGCCTACACCCTTAGCTTGCACGCGTGGGTCATTACCAGCCACTTTACACTGAGGATGGGCCCATGACACAAACATGGTTCTTGCTTGTAGTTGTGAAAATCTGCCATTGAATTTGCGACATATGACTTCTAAAAGAAAACACTTCTATTAGAAACACAAAGAAACCATTATCAAAACAATCGCATGCGCACATGACCAACTGGACCTATTGATCTAAGTGGTTTTCTATGATGAAACAATCCATACAATAAGATCGCATGGTGTTCCATATTAGATTATCACGTCCTGCACATTTTGACATGATCAACCCAATCATAACTCATAAGCATATATAATCCTATTATATGGGAAATAACGAAATGTGTCCGAATTAACAAAGCAAATAACTAGGATACATGACTAATCCTCAGGTCAAAGAACGCATGAATAAGGTGCATGTGAATATAAGCTCTTTATATGGAACTTGGGTGCATTTCACACATGATCCAATCATTCAATACGTCAATTCTCAAAGGACTGGACATGCCCAATGTATAGATGTGAGTTCACAATTAAATTGCCCAAGACTAGTCAATAACACTTGATGCAAATCATCAATCTCATGGAAATCTCACACTCATGTTAGCCCAGACCATGGTGATTCTGAACTAAATTCATATGGAGAAGTTCCAAAAAATTAATATGATATCCATATTGAACTGTGCATTGGATGCACACACATGATGATGAGAGTGAAATCACAACCATATAATTAATAAATCAATCAATAAATATCATAAGATTTGACTTTTCAGAACGCACAACCTAATGCATTGGATGTACACTAGATCGACAGTTGCGGTCCCCCATAAATGTCTAACATTGAATGGTGAGGAGGGAACTCCATGCAACTTCAACATGGGTTGTAGACTCGTAACAACATTCAAATGTATGAGACGTTGGATAATTGCAACAGCTCATGTAAGGGCGAGACTTCAGCAGGATAACAGGGTTTTCGTTGCCCTTTTTCTTCCACTTGGATCTTTTTATTGTCAAATCTTGGATATCAACCAAACAAAAGATTAGCAAAATCCAGGATGACAACTCCCATGATTCACACCTCTAACAAGATGGGAAGCCCAGCCAACCAAACGGTCCGCAAGGGACAATTACTATTGCTTCAAATCACCACTGGAAACTGAACGTGGCCACCCCCACTTTGGCCATTCCTTCAACTACGATCTGAGTGAGCAATGATCTCAAAATCAAGTGTTGACAATCCACCTAGGCTGTGGCATGTTAATGGTAAGGCCCACCTTATGAATGGGTCAAATCTAGTACACATCTTCCATCCCAAGCACACGTGCTGCTCGTGAGAATCTCAATCCTCTTTGCCTAGATTTCCATTGTCATTCTGATTGTCGTTGTGCATTCATGGGTGCACATGTATCTGTGATAAACACATATCATCTCTGCTGTATGATGCTCTGTCCAGCAGTAGCCATCTGTCAACTCAGATTGCCATGGCCTGAAGCCTAAATGATGCATATTTTATGACCGCAACACCTCAAATTACCTTCAACTGTGCCTCAATTTTCTCTAACATAGAACGAATTTCTGAATGCTGCAGGTGCAAATCATCCCCAACAAGAAATTCTTGCACGGCTCCATTCACTTCTATAGAACTGCACCCTGGTGTTTTTCTCATGCCCTTCTCTTTCATCTCTTTCCGCATCCTCATAACCCCATCCCACCTGCAAGCCTCTGCATATATGTTCGACAGCATCACATGGACCCACTGCTCAGATGGGTCCACTTCAAGCATTCTCTCAGCCACAACCTCACCTAGTTCCACATTGTTGTGAACCCTGCAGGCACTGAGCAATGTCCCCCATATGACCACGTTGGGCTTCATGGGCATTCCCATGATGAGATTGTAGGCCTCTCTTAGACGCCCCAAGCGACCAAGTAGATCAACCATACATCCATAATGTTCTATCTTAGGTTTGAGATTATATACGTTTTCCATTGAATGGAAGTGCTGGCATCCTTGATCCAAAAATCCTGCATGGGCACATGCATTTAGAACTCCTACCAATGTAACGTCATCGGGTTGGATTCCTGCATCTAGCATCTGAGAGAAGAGATGTAGGGCGTGTTTGGCATGTCCATGCATTGCAAGCCCACAAATGATCGACGTCCACAAGAAGAGATCCCTCCTCGGAGATCTCTTCTCAAAAACTTGAAGCGCTTTCTCTATACTCCCGCACTTAGAATACATGTCAATCAGACTAGGATCGAGTGAACCGTCCGAGCCCATATCATACTTTTCTATGCGAGCATGAACCCATATACCAGTGTCCAAAGCGCCTAAGCTGGCACAAGCAGAAAGCACACTTGAAAATGTCAACCTGTTCGGTTTCACATCAGATATTTCCATCTCACGAAACAATGCCAAGGCCTCCTTGCATCGACCTGCATGGCAAAAACCACCAATTATCGTGTTCCACGACACGACATCTCTATTGAGCATCCTGTCAAACAACTGATGCGCAAGCTCCAATTTACCATGTTCTGCATACTGATGAATCATGGCATTTGAAGCGACGACACTCTTCTGAGGCATTTCATCAAGCACTCGTTGCGCAAGATCCAAACTCCCGCAATCACCATAAACATTCAACAACCCACAGCTTACAAATGCATCAACCTTAATCCCACTCTTGATGATAAACCCATGCAATTTCTTTGCCCCATCCAAGTCTCCCAATTGGCTGCAGGCGGAAACAGTGGTTGCGACTGCAACTGAGTCAGGCATCAATCCAATCATTCTCATCTCCTGAAAGAGTTCCAACGCTTCTTTAGGCCGACTCACGCAGACATAGGCACGGATCATAGCAGTCCACAAAACCAGCCCTGATTGAGGCATTTCATCGAACAATTGTCGCCCGCAATCAACATTCCCCACAACTACATACAATCCAATAAGCGCACTTGAAACGAATTGACTAAATCCGAACCCCAATTTCAGAACGCATGCATGGATTTCTTGAACTTCTGTGACATCTGATCGGGCTGCCGCGAGAGCCCTGATCAAGTACATGAAGGTATGGCCATTCGGTCTGAGGCCAGTCTCGAGCATTTCTGTGTAGAACGAAAGCGGCGGCCCAGTGCAATTGGGACCATTGTCTGTGAATTTCTTGATCATGGTATTCCATGTAAAGAGATTGGGATGGGGGATGTGGGCGAAGATCGAACGGGCGTAATTGAATTCTAGGTGGGCCGGGGAGGAGAGTAATCGACTGGCGGCAAATGGGTCTTTGATGATGCCGGTGATGATCATGTGGGCATGGATTTGGCGGAGTTTTCGGACATCGGAGATCTCATCGAGAAGATCAGGCATTGGGAGAGAGGGGAGAATTAGGGTTTTGGGAAGAGATGGATGGAGATCACGTAGAAGAGGGTGAAGCCGTTGCATGCATGGCTTCGCACGTAACATTTATAAGCAAGTGATCTTTTTTGAAGGAGAGAGAGTTTTGCTGCATGGTCGTAGGACTCGGTTTCGGTAGTGACCCCTCTAGTGCCGAGGTCGGTACTGTTCGGTGCTTTGGGCCCCAAAAATGATGTTAGTGTTTTATCCAGGCCGTCCATCTATTTTTCCAGCCTATTTTAGGGTATTAGCCAAAAAATGAGATAGATCCAAATCTCAAGTGGACCACGCACAGGAAACATTGGTGATTGAACAACCACCATTAATAACTTCTTGAGCCACCAAAGTTTTGGATCAAGCTGAATTTTTAATAATGGGCGTTCAATCACCACTGTTTCCTGTGGTGTGGTCCACCTGAGATTTGGATCTACCAAGGTTCTGCCGAATTTTTGGGCTAATGAGCTAAAATGAGGTGGAAAAATGGATGGACGGCGTGGATAAAATAAATATATAACTCATGCTGGGTCACTGCCGAACACGAGTACAGTCAGATAATTCAGGATCACCATCAGGTGGGCCCCAGAGAGGATTGGTGGGTAGCTAAACATCACTTTGGTCGGATGATATTATTGGTTACTGTACCAATCCGTGTACTGATTTGCATGTGTCGCTCCAATCCATGGAGGTTCATGTAGCCCTGGTCAAATGATCAGAGCCGTCCGTATATTGGATGCTATGGTGGAGGGACCAAGGTATCTAACCTTTGGTCTTTCCTGTTTAATACGGGGCTTCGGCTATTATTGTTTTAGATAGTCTATTTTGTGACCAACAACAGGAGTTTTTGGACCATGGACAATGGACCATTCATCGATAGTTCCTGGCAAATGGATAGTCAAGATCTTCCGACAAATGCATGCCGGTCCTATTATTGAAAACAAATTCCTTAAGCACCGTATAGGCTGAGAAGTGGGCTTCTTCCTACTATTATTATTATTATTATTATTATTTTATTTTTGTAAAGATATTCTCACTATAAGAAATTTCATTTTTACTGACGAAATCATTCGTTGGCTTTCATCAAAATTTCATCGGGAAATGTTTTTCCCGACGAAATTTTTCGCGGCTAACATCGTCGCAGAAAGGCCGTCGGTAAAGGTTTTTCCCGACGAAAAAAAATTTCATCAGGAATAATAAAATCATTACCGACGAAAAATTTCGTCGGAAAAACATATGAATTTTTGTCGGAAAAAAATGTAATACGTCGGTGAAAAAAATTTTACTGACGAAATGTTTTGTCGGCAAAAGTATTACCGACGAAACATTTCGTCGGTAAAGGTCTTAACAAGTTTATTACCGACGAAAATTTTCGTCGGTAAAAGTTTTACAAGTTTATTACCCACGAAAAATGTTGTCGATAAAGGTTTTTACAAATTTATTAACGACGAAAAATTTCGTCGGTAAAAGTTTCACAAGTTTATTACCCATGAAAAATTTCGTCGGTAAAATTTTTTTCCATATTTTTTACCTACGAACATTTTGTCGGTAATAGTATTTCCTGTCACGGTTCCATTTGTTTTCAAAATTCAAGAAAATTTCTGATATACACCTGTAAAGAAACCTATACATTTTTCTCCTATTCACATCCACATACACACGAATAAACAGAAACTACACCATACATACACAAATAATCCATTCCACATCCACAAACAAGCAATATTCATCCACACACAAATACATATAAGTTAAAAGTCGTATATTAAAAAAAATGATCACGAAGATGAAGGCGGAGGTGGCAGGGCATCGGTGCCAAAGCGTGCAGCGAGAGCCTGAAACATCTTCTGCATCCGTCGCTCATGCTCCTGCCGCTCCTGCCACAACTCCTCGATCCTCCTCTCCTGCTCCTCCCGTCGCCTCTGCTCCTCCTCCCGTCGCCTCTCCTCCTCCTCCTCCCTACGCCTCTGCTCCTCCTCTCTCTGCCTCTCCGGCTGCTCTCTAATCTCATCGACGACGACCCGTAGCTGCTGAACCTCTCTCTCTGCGATATCAGCTCGGCGTAGAGCACTCTCACCAGCTACGGATCGGCTGGAGTCACCTCTAATTTGTGCCATGAGCTTGGCACCATGGCCAAGCCCAAGCACATATCCAGAACGGGTGCCAAGCACCTCGCTCAGGATTTCTGGCTCACTCTGCTGACTACCATCAGGAGTGGGCTGACTGCGTATGGTGTCCATCACCGCCTGTAATGAAAACATATGAAATTTCATAAAAAATGACATGAATGACATTATTATCAATCAATGCGCAATTAAATTTTACAAAGTAAAGATTTTTACCCAATGCTCACTAGCTCTAGGATGAACCCAAGATCCCGTCCCCTGCCAACAGTGAATCCCTCTGTAGAGGTCTACTGGTCCAGGCTCCTGGCCGGTGACGGAATCTCGTTGCGCAATGGAAAAGAAAGAAGACTCATAATAAATGCCAATCAAAATAATATATTAACTTAATAATCATCAATAATTTCTTACCATGTCGTAACGATGTCGTACAAATGACTTTGAACCAGCTACGTGGTTCACTTGTAACTTTTCCCTGTTCGCAGAATTTATTCTACTCCTTTTCTGAACACATTATACAAAATACATTTCTATTAATTGCGAATTTAATTGTTACCTTAAGATATCATAAATTTGTAAATATTACCTGAAAAGCCTCCGACGAAAATCTCTCGCAGAGTATCCACCAGTCGTCTGTAGTAACGTGTGGCGGTGCGGACAGTACGGCCTTATCGTGAGTCCTGCACTGCTTATACCGCTGGTGTAACTCTCCGCGGTACTCCTTGAACCGCTCTCTAATCATGTCGTCGACGGCATGAGAAATGTAGGGAACATTCAAATCGAAGTCAAATTTATCCTGCAGTTTCGTAAATAATAAATTTAGGCAATAAACTTATTAACAATAGGACTTAACCGTAAATGAACTTTTATAAAATAAAATTTCAATTTACTAAACTTTACCTGAAGGCGCTGACGGATGAGCTGTCGCACATCATCTGTCACGTCAGTCCAACGGGGGGTGGTGGCGGGGATCAAAGATCGGCATAGGACACCGACCTCAGACGTAAACAGTCTGACACTATCCCCAACAGGTCTAAGGCAGTCCTGTGGGAACTCTACCGCCACCCTACCCTCACGCGTAAGTCGCTCTAAAACTAACCCACACGTGGGTCCACGTCCTCGTCGGCTGGTAGAAGATGCCATTGCGAAAAGATATATGTAAGTAACAATATAAACAGAAATCACTAAATAAATGTCTAGACTTACATGCAGTGCCCGGTGTATGCTGAACCGAAGGATCAGATGACTGTGATGCATCGTGCGACGTCAATGCTGTCTGCGTCGCATCACGGGTGGAAGGGGTAGATCCAGTGAGCGAACGACCTGATCTCCCACCTGGTTCCATGACTGAATATATCTGAAATACAAACTTATAAATTTAAACAATGTCAATGCAAGTTTATGAACATCATTGTAGAGTGAATTTGTGCTTATGCTTAGAGGATGATAAAAATATGATTAGACCATTACACTATAATGCAAGCAGAATATAATAAAACCGTAAACAGAATATAAAAGTTGAAAAATTCATTACACATTGTCATTCTATATTAAATACATATATTTCATTGTAATACAAATCAACTTCGGATCAACTATTCGAAATACTCCCTGCGTAAGTTATCGTACGCTGCAGATGTATATCTCAAATTGTATGAAGCACTCGACATTGTTACAGCCAACATGCCAGTCACAATAGAAGAAATCTGATCTCTCGGGACTCCGTTCATATGTGCAAGTGACAATGTCGCATCTTCCATACGAAGTTTCCCGCGGTTATATTCATCCATCAGATCAAGAATTTCTTTGAGATTGTATAATCTTTCATCTGAGTCATCGTCTTCCTCCCTACATTTATTGACCAGACCGGGTATCTCTCTGGCCCTACCAGAAGAATATAGGGCTGGAGAGTCCATCCGCAACAGCTGATGAAGTATGCTGCGTGCTTCCGCTACGCTCCAGTTTGTGGAGGACATGATCAGAAAGTGACTTAACTGTAAATGTAGATTATAAACAAGTCAATTCAGGAAATAAATCATAACTTGTAAAACATATATACATGTAATAATCAAATTAATCGAATTGAAAATGACATGTAAATCTTGTATACATTTAATAATCGTCGTCTGAATCATTATCGCTTAGGACTCTTTCTTCTTCACCATCACTATGATTGATCAGAATTTCTTCTTCATCGTTTGCAACGTTGTCATCGATGAAAGCGTTATCATCTCTAACAATGTCATTTATGATTGAGGCATCAACATGATCAGGTGGCACATCATCTCTATTCAATTGCACCACATCAATATTAACATTTGGATCATTCCCTCTATCCCAAGATGGCATGTCTTCTTAATATGCTTGTTCAACTGACGACGTTCCATTACTCCCTTCATCACTATCTTCAACATCTAGTTTGGGAACGTCAAATATGTTCCTGGGCTTTATTTTCTGCACCACGTGCCAAGAGCCGCCTAACTTGGTGTCAGCGATGTAGAATACTTGTTCGGCTTGGCCGGCTATGATAAATGGGTCATCTTTAAACCACTTCCGAAATAAATTTACGCTCGTGAAGTAGTCATCAGTCTGTATTCCCAACTTTTTATTTCCAATGTCCCACCAATCACATTTAAATAAGTACACCCGCTTTCTCATACAATAACTCAGCTCAATAATATCCGTCAAAACGCCATAAAAATCAATTTCTACCTCCTCATGTGTTCCCTTCACAACCACCCCACTATTTTGTGTGGTCTTATATTTCTCACGCTCCTCAGTGTGGAACCGAATCCCGTTTACAATACAACATGCATATCTAGATACACGTCTATCAGAGCCACACACCAGTGAGTAGAGCGCATCAGACGCATCCGCAGAGTTGCTAGCGCTCAACATCTTCATCTATCATCACGTACAGAATATAAATGTATGTTTAGGGATTTGAAATTACGTGTAAATATTGTGCAATACAACAATATTGTAAGTGTGGTGAGATAGAAGGTAAATTAATCTTACACGTTTTGCGAACCATTCTGAAAACAAATCCTGATGCATTCGATCATAATTTGTAGGGTATTGGGACTTCATCTCCTCGATGTGTTCGCTATACACAACTGGCACGTTGTCAGCAATAAATTTTGAGATTACGTGTATGTAGATATACAATTATGTGCGAAGACTTACTCCAAGTACGCGTCTATTTCTTCATAGTTATACAACACATACCACCATGCCTTCGCTTGATCCCAAAGGTCCATATCCTGAAACGTCGGTGATCCTAAAGGACGGACGTTGTGTGCGAATACAGATATGAGTCCTTGTTCGTGCTCCTGCCCTTCATCGGCATTCCGATCTTCTCGGTTGAATCTAGTCTTTATGCTACGAAGATACATGAAGTAAAATGTCAGGCACTCATTATCAATGTACGCCTCAGCAATGGATCCCTCTGGACGTGCCTTATTCCTCATATATTGTTTTAATGTGTGAAGGTACATGTACACAAAATCACTATGTTTAGGACATGAAAACATGGATATACGTAGTTTATGGAATGAATAAAAATTTATGATCATTGTTCTATCACCTTTCGATCGGATACATCCAACGATATTGTACTAGGCATGCAAGCTTCGCTTCGTGCGCTAAGTGAATCGCTAGGTGTACCATGACATCAAAAAACGCAGATGGAAATATTCTTTCAAGTTTGCAAAGGATTACGACAATATCCTTCTCCAGTCGTTTAATAACCTCTACATTCAAAGATTTGGAACACAAATCCTTAAAGAATATCCCTAACTCAATCAGCGCAGCACTGACATCCTTGTTAAGGAATCCACGAATCACAACCGGTAGTAGACGTTGCAGAAGGACGTGACAGTTAAGACTTTTCATTCCTGTTACCTTACAGTCCGTAATGTTTACACGCCGAGAGATATTCGATGCATACCCATCGGGAAACTTCACGTTGTTCAACCATTCACATAAACGTTTTTTCTCTAGTTTTGTCAATGTATAGCAGGATGCTAGTATAGTATATGAATTTTCATATGATTGCAAGTGCAACTCTTTCCTTAAACCCATCGCTTGTAGATCCAATCGAGCCTTAAAACTGTCTTTTGTTTTCTTCTCTATGTTCATCAATGTTCCAAAGAGATTGTCACATATATTCTTCTCAATATGCATGACATCCAAGTTGTGTCGTAATTTCATATGACTCCAATAAGGCAACTAAAAAAAATGCTCTTCTTCCTCCAGTTGTACTCCAATACTGTACGTTTTCTCTTCTTCAAGTGCGGTGCCTTACCAAATCTAACGTCTTCAATGTTACTCAGTTGTTGTAACACATCTTCTCCAGATAGTTCTTTCGGTGGTGGCCTATGATCTTGTTTGCCATCAAAGATTATCGTCTTCCTGCGCCAACTATGATCCCTCGGAAGGAAGCGACGATGGCCCATATAACACATTTTTTTACCATGCTTCAATGACAATGAACAAGTCTCAGTACTACATGTAGGACAAGCCAATTTTCCCTTCGTGCTCCACCCAGACAAATTCTCATATGCAGGGAAGTCATTTATTGTCCACAAGACCGCTGCATGCAACCGAAACGTCTGTTTTGCAAAAGTGTCATACGTCTGGACACCTTGACTCCACAACTCGTTTAACTTATCTACTAATGGTCGCAAATACACATCAATGTCATTCCCCGGTGAGTTGGGTCCAGGAATAAGGAACGACATCATAAAAAATGATTCCTTCATACACAACCAAGGAGGTAAATTGTAGGGCATAAGTATCACTGGCCACATACTGTACGAGCTAGTTATATTACCAAATGGATTAAAACCATCACTTGTAATACCTAGCCGAACATTGCGAGAATCCTCTGCAAACCAGTCATATTGCTTATCAAAATGTTGTCATGCTTCAGAGTCAGCGGGATACCTCAATGTATTATCATCATGAACGTGTTTCTCCTTATGCCGCCTCATATCTTCAGCCGTCTTGCTCGACGTAAACAATCTTTGTAATCTGGGTTTCAATGGAAAGTACCTTAACACCTTTTATGGAATTTTCTTACGCTTAACTTCGTCATATTTCCACCTAGACTCTCCACATTGTGGACACTCCTCAACATTTTCATGTTCTTTTCAATACAATACACAATTATTTATACATGCATGTATGAGGATGTAACCAAGGCCCAAGTCTCGCAATAAGGATTTTGCCTCGTAATGAGACTTAGGCAATGTCTCACCTTCAGGTAATACTTCTTTCAACAAGCCAAGTAACATGTCGAACGATTTGTTACTCCAACGATTTATTGTCTTTAAATGAAGTAACCTTATAAGGAAATTCAACTTGGAGAAGTTCCGACACCCCGGATAGAGTGGACGTTGCGCATCCCTCAACAACTTAATAAACTTTTCTGATTCGGCAGCACCCATAGGAGGAATATCCTGGCTACTACTTGTCGCTGCAAAATCAGTATCCACAATTGTTCCCCTTAACACATCCCCAATGATATCTTGCATATCGTCAACATCTTCATCCTCCTCATTAGGCACAATTGGGTCAGCAAGGACTTCAGTGGCCTCAACTCTTTAGTGGAAATCTTCACCATGATGAATCCACCAAGTGTAACCCTGGTCAATCCCAACTATGAACAAATCATCTTCCACTTTGTCTAAAGTCTTGTGAACCATGTTCTTGCATTTTCGGCATGGACACCTAATTCTATTACCTGAATCTGCCCGATATCTCGCAAATTCCATGAACTCCTTAACACCTTCTTTATACTCTGGGCCAAACTGATTCTTAGCTTGCATCCAAGTCTTATCCATATCTACAATGCAAATATTAGAGTCAGGTTTAGTTTAGGTGATTTGAGTTTAGGATTAAGTGTAGGCATAGGTTGAGATTTTCGGGTTCGGGATCGGGTTTAGGGTCGCATTTTCTTGTTTGGGTCTAAGTTTAGGTTAGGTGAATGGATTTAGGAATAGGGGACGGACGTTAGGTGATTTGAGTTTAGGATTAGGTTTAGGCATTGGTTGAGATTTTCGGGTTCGGGATCGGGTTTCGGGTTAGGTTTGCGTGTTTGGGTCTAAGTTTAGGTTAGAGTTGTGGATTTAGGAATAGGTGTAGGTTTAGTTTAGGTGATTTGAGTTTAGGATTAGGTTTAGGCATAGGTTGAGATTTTCGGGTTCGGGATCGGGTTTCGGGTTAGATTTTCATGTTTGGGTCTAAGTTTAGGTTAGAGTTGTGGATTTAGGAATAGGTGTAGGTTTAGTTTAGGTGATTTGAGTTTAGCATTAGGTTTAGGCATAGGTTTACAGTTTTGGGTTCGGGATCGGGTTTAGGGTCGCATTTTCGTGTTTGGGTCTACGTTTAGGTTAGGTGAATGGATTTAGGAATAGGTGTAGGTTTAGTTTAGGTGATTTGAGTTTAGGATTAGGTTTAGGCATTGGTTGAGATTTTCGGGTTCGGGATCGAGTTTCGGGTTAGGTTTGCATGTTTAGGTCTAAGTTTAGATTAGGTGAATGGATTTAGGAATATGTGTAGGTTTAGTTTAGGTGATTTGAGTTTAGGATTAAGTTTAGGCATAGGTTGAGATTTTCGGGTTCAGGATCGGGTTTCGGGTTAGGTCTTCGTGTTTGGGTCTAAGTTTAGGTTAGGTGAATGAATTTAGGAATAGGTGTAGGTTTAGTTTAGGTGACATGAGTTTAGGATTAGGTTCAGGCATAGGTGTAGGATTTCGGGTTCGGGATCGGGTTTAAGGTTAGGTTTTCGAGTTTGGGTCTAGGTTTAGGTGAGAGTTATGGATTTAGGAATAGGTGTAGGTTTAGGTTAGGTGACATGACTTTAGGATTAGGTTTAGGCATAGGTTGAGATTTTCGAGTTCGGGATCGGGTTTCAATTTAGGTCTTCGTGTTTGGGTCTAAGTTTAGGTTAGGTGAATGAATTTAGGAATAGGTGTAGGTTTAGTTTAGGTGACATGAGTTTAGGATTAAGTTTAGGCATAGGTGTAGGATTTCGGGTTCGGGATCGGGTTTAAGGTTAGGTTTTCGAGTTTGGGTCTAGGTTTAAGTGAGAGTTGTGGATTTAGGAATAGGTGTAGGTTTAGGTTAGGTGACATGAGTTTAGGATTAGGTTTAGGAATAGGCTGAGATTTTTGGGTTCGGGATCGGGTTTTGGGTTAGGTCTTCGTGTTTGGGTCTAAGTTTAGGTTAGGTGAATGAATTTAGGAATAGGTGTAGGTTTAGTTTAGGTGACATGAGTTTAGGATTAGGTTTAGGCATAGGTGTAAGATTTCGGGTTCGGGATCGGGTTTAAGGTTAGGTTTTCGAGTTTGGGTCTAGGTTTAGGTGAGAGTTGTGGATTTAAGAATAGGTGTAGGTTTAGGTTTGGTGATATGAGTTTAGGATTAGGTTTAGGCATAGGTTCAGATTTTCGGGTTCGGGATCTGGTTTCGGGTTAGGTCTTCGTGTTTGGGTCTAAGTTTAGGTTAGGTGAATGAGTTTAGGAATAGTGTAGGTTTAGTTTAGGTGATTTGAGTTTAGGATTAGGTTTAGGCCTAGGTTGAGATTTTCGGGTTCGGGATCGAGTTTCGGGCTAGGTCTTCATGTTTGGGTCTAAGTTTAGGTTAAAGTTATGGATTTAGGAATAGGTGTAGGTTTAGTTTAGGTGATTTGAGTTTAGGATTAGGTTTAGGCATAGGTTGAGATTTTTGGGTTCAGGATCGGGTTTCGGGTTATATTTTCATGTTTGGGTCTAAGTTTAGGTTAGAGTTGTGGATTTAGGAATAGGTGTAGGGTTAGTTTAGGTGATTTGAGTTTAGCATTAGGTTTAGGCATAGGTTTACAGTTTCGGGTTCGGGATCGGGTTTAGGGTCGCATTTTCGTGTTTGGGTCTACGTTTAGGTTAGGTGAATGGATTTAGGAATAGGTGTAAGTTTAGTTTAGGTGATTTGAGTTTAGGATTAGATTTAGGCCTAGGTTGAGATTTTCAGGTTTGGGATCGGGTTTCGGGTTAGGTCTTCATGTTTGGGTCTAGGTTTAGGTGAGAGTTGTGGATTTAGGAATAGGTTTAGGTTTAGGTTAAGTGACATGAGTTTAGGATTAGGTTTAGGCATTGGTTGAGATTTTTGGATTCTGGATCGGGTTTTGGGTTAAGTTTGCGTGTTTGGGTCTAATTTTAGGTTAGGTGAATGGATTTAGGAATAGGTGTAGGTTTAGTTTAGGTGATTTGAGTTTAGGATTAGGTTTAGGCATTGGTTGACATTTTTGGGTTCGGGATCGGGTTTTGGGTTAGGTTTGCATGTTTGGGTCTAAGTTTAGGTTAAGTGAATGGATTTAGGTTTAGGTTTAGCCGTAGCTTATAGGTTTTAGTTTTAGGTTTATTGGTTCGGGTTTAGGGTGTAGGTCTTGGAGACTCAACCAACTCACGGATAGCTACGACGCACATCCGGGTCTGCTCCACACAAAGCGGGCCTGTACAAATGGCCAGGCCACCCATATTGCTGTCCATAAGAAATGGACAGCTTCATCATGGTCATAACAGCGGTTCTCACCTTCTAGGGACCCCCACTCAACATCCGGATAGCTCCGACGCACATCCGTCTCTGCTCCATCAATTTCGAGCTAATATATAAACACGGGCCTGTCCAAATGGCCAGGCCACCCATATTGTTGTCCATAGGAAATGGACAGCTTCATCATGGTCATAACAGCGGTTCCCACCTTTCAGGAACCCCCGCTCAACACCCGGATAGCTCCGACGCACATCCGGGTCTGCTCCATTAATTTCGAGCTAATACATAAACACGGGCCTGTCCAAATGGCTAGGCCACCCATATTGATGTCCATAGGAAATGGACAGCTTCAGCATGGTCACAACAGCGGTTCCCACCTTCCATGGACCCCCGCTCAACACCCGGATAGCTCCGATGCACATCCGGGTCTGCTCCATTAATTTTGAGCTAATACATAAACACGGGCCTGTCCAAATGGCCAGGCCACCCATATTGTTGTCCATAGGAAATGGACAGCTTCAGCATGGTCACAACAGCGGTTCCCACCTTCCAGGGACCCCCGCTCAACACCCGGATAGCTCCGACGCACATCCGGGTCTGTTTCATTAATTTCGAGCTAATACATAAACACGGGCCTGTCCAAATGGCCATGCCACCCATATTGCTGTCTATAGGAACAGGGTCACAACAGCGGTTCCCACCTTCCAGGGACTCCCGCTCAACATCAACATCAATCAACTACTCTTAATCACAAGTATCATGTTCGTCATCTAATTTGCCACTAAATGATAATATAATAAAATCAATCGCCCATCCAAGGATGGATAGATTGAAATGCTATCATTATTTCCATTTACATGCCCAAGCCTAAATTTCGACAGCATCTCCCCCTATCTCTCCAGATATATTTATCTTACATTTCATTTCCACGTCAACTATCCACACATTGTGTGGATTAAATTGGCAATGGAATTAAACATAAGAAACATATCCAGAGATAATAGGAGAGTTACAGCACGAAACTAATGACAGAGCATGTAAATGACAAACAACGATAACATTCCAATCTATCCAACCTTGGACTGTCCAACATGACAATTTGGCAGATTTCTATACCTCCAAAACACACTTTATCTATGCTTGGCAATATAGAAATCTCCAAATGGGCTAACTGATTTTATTATACTACCATTTGTGGACAAAAAATAACTATTAATAATAAGCCAAATACATCCACAACATACATCCACATAAATCAACCACGGGTAGCTCCGACGCACATCCGGGTTTGCTCCATCAATTCCAGATACATAAGCACATGAAAATGACAGAATCATCAACACTATGAATCAAGTCTAATCAAATACCTAATGACTGCTATTTTCTGAACAAATAAGTATGTATGGGGCCCACCATGGGAATCGGATTGCGTGCGGAGTAACTCTGCACGCTCTTATCTCTTATCATGTAGAGTAAACTCGGTTGGGCCCACCTAGAATGTATGTGATTTATCTATTTCGTCCTTATGTTTTTTCAGCTCATTTTAGTGGTTGAGCCCAAAATTTAAGCATATCCAAATCTCAAGTGGACCATGCCATGGTAAACAGTGGGAATAATGATTTCCACCATTCCCAGGCTCCCCTATGATCTTTATTTGTCATCCAACTTGTTCATAAGATCACATGGATATGGATGAAGGGAAAACACAAATATCAGCTTGATCTAAAACTTCTATGTCGTCCTAGAATTTTTCAATGATAGACATTCAGTTCACACTTGTGGTGTGGTCCACTTTAGGTTTTGATATGCTTCATTTTTTGGCACCATACCTAAAATTTCCTGCTAAGATGGATGGATGGAGTGGATAAAATATGTAAATCACTGTGGGCCGCACATAGTTTGCTCCACACAAATATATGCTTGATCCAAAATAGTGGACAGCGACGGTGGGCCCCACAGCCAGTGGACAGCGACGTGGGCCCCACAAGCAATGGACAGAGACGGTGCACCCCACAGCCAGTGGACAGCGACGATGGTCCCCACAGCCAGTGGACATCGACGTGGGCTCCACAGGCAGTGGACAGCGACGGTGGGCCCCACAGCCAGTGGACAGCGACGGTGGGCCCCACAATTTCATTTTTTCTTTAATTTGTAAATCACAATTTGGATTTTAAAATTTAAAATCCCTAATTAGGGATTTTAATTTCGAAATCCCTAATTAGAGGATTTTAATTTCGAAATCCCTAATTAGGAATTTACTAAATCAGTGGGCCCCACCAAATAGTGGACAGCTAAGGCGGACCCCACATGCAATGGACGATGGAAAGCGACGGTGGGACCCACATGCAATGGATGATGGAAAGCGACGGTGGGACCCACCCGGCCACATGCATTGGACAGCGACGGTGGGACCCACATGCATTGGATTTTGGGAGTGGGCCCCACAATGAACAACGAGGAGAGAGGGAGAGAGGGGAAATGGAGGAAGAAGGAAGGGGGAGATGGTTACCGGAGGTGGCGGCGGCGTACGGAGGCCTGCGGAGGTTCTTGGCAAGCGGCGGTGGGACACCGGTAAGATGGTCGGCTGAGATGGGTGGTCGGCAGAGATGGTGGGACGCCGGTGACCGAACGCCTGACGACGGTGGTCAGCGATGAGAGAGACGGCCGCGAACGGTGAGGGCCGGACGCTTGACGGCCGTTCGAGAGAGAGAGAGAGAGAGAGAGAGAGTGAGCGAGAGAGTGAGAGAGAGAGAGAGAGAGGAAGAAATGAGGGCCGGTTGCGCTGATTAAAAACTTAAAAGACTTTTACCGACGAAAATTTTCGTCGGAAAAAGTCAGTACGAAAACTTTTACTGACGAAAGTTTTCGTCGGTAAAAGTCCTTCTAACTCTTGGCGGGAACTTGGCTTATTATTACCGACGACCAAGAACCGTCGGCAATAAGGACTTTTACCGAAGAAACATTTCGTCGGTAAAAGTGAACTTTTTCTGTTATCATTTTTAGCGATGGGTTACTTCGTCGAAAATAAGCTTTTTATCGACGAAATTTTTATTTCGTCGGTAAAAGTGTATGGCGGGAATGAATTTGGCGGTGGCGGGAGATTTTTACCGACAATTTTTCCATTTTGTCGGGAAAAATAGTTTTTCCCAACAAAAATTGTTTCGTCGGTAATACTTTCGTCGGTAAAAATCCGTTTTCTTGTAGTGTCTCATGACTGTTAGTTTGATCGCCATTCCCTCTTCAAAGTTATATTCATCCGATGGGCTCAAGTCTCAACCATCAGCTCAATGAATAAGAAAGTGGATGGTGTATATTTATTGTACTATGGAAGGTCAAATTATTGACTGAGGCTGTCCATCATATTTGGGGGGGGGGGGGGGGGGGGGGCTTACAACTTGATCCACGGCTACAAACAAATGGAGACAGCTAGAAAAAAAATGGTCATATTGATTAAAATGGAGTTTAGTGATTGTTATGAGGAGTCCTAATAATGTAGGGTAGCCTTTCAAAAGTAGGCAAAACCCTACATATGAAATTCTTAAATCAATAAAAGGTAATTCTAAAGGTAATTCTTAAATCAATAAGATAAAAAAGAGAAATATGAAATTGTATCATTGAACGATAATGTAGAATTCTCAATATTACACTACTTATATGAAAGACTCAAACTCTAATAGAAATCCTAGTTTCGCTAGAATTTTTTATTATTTAAAATAATAAATTTTGCAAAAACTAAAAAATCTTAAATTAACCTTACCGGAAGATTCTTAACTAGCAGTTTAAAGAAAAAAGACAAAAACACTAAAGCTCTAAAAATAATGAGATACAATAAAAACATAAATTATTAAAAATAGTAAGTGTTTTCTAAAATAATAATTTTGAACAAAAAAGGTGCATTTTCTTGCAAAACGAATTAACGCGACAATTGACTCTAGATGGCCTATAACATAAAGATCAATAGGTCGTGCATTCTGTGATGATACCCAATCAAAAGTCACGGATGATTTATCATTTTAAACTTTGAATGACAATTCTCCATGTTCAAAATGAATTTCTTAGATCCAGACACACTTGGGGCCCAATTATTCCATGCCCTACTTAGGATTGGGGCCATATTTGACGGACTATTTCTGCTTTCATTTAGGCTTCTTTTGGTTTAGTCGTGCAAAGCATACATTTGTGGCATGTCTTACATCAGTCCCCTCCACTTGAAAAGAACTTGTCATCGAGTTTTTAACGAACTTAGTTCATTATACTCATAAAGGCCTGGTACATTTTTTCCATAAAGGACAGGGCTAATCTTCTTATTCCTAAAGTTGTTACACATCCCAGTCGAAAATCTCTTCTTGTGCAGGTGAACTAGCACGTTATCACCCATTTTAAACACTCTATAGCATAAATGTTTATCAGCCTCTTCTTTATACTTGCATTAGACTCCTGTAATTTTTTTGGACCTTAGCATGCACTATCACAATCTGGCCCACCATATTTTCTACAACAAGACTCATACTTAATAACTTACACAATGGGACCGGGTTGAGTGTATACTTAGGAACTCGACCATATGTAACTTCAAATGGAAACTAGTCGGTGGACCAATTTTATATGTTGTTGAAAGTGAACTTTGTCTGAGCAAGAGCAATATCCCACTACTTAGGTTTATCACCAAAGATACAACATATAAGGTTTTCGAGAGTGTGATTCATCACTTTTATTTGTCCATCCATTTGGGGGTGGTAACCGCTACTAAACTGCAAGACGGTGTCAAATCACCACCATAAAGTCCTTCAAAAGTGATTAAGTAACTTAGTTTTCCGATTTGAGGTAATCGCCATGGGAACCCCATGTAGTCGCATGACCTCTCCAAAAATAAATTAGCAATATGGGCCTCGTCGATAGTTTTCTTACACAGGATGAAATGGGCCAATCTTTGAGAACCCATTAACCACTACAAATATTGAATCCATACCTTGCTAGGTTCGTAGAAGACTTTGCACAAAGTTCATGGACAAGTCTTCCCAAGGGGCGTCAGGTATGGGTAAAAGGATGTAAAGGCTTGTATTTAATTAATGCCCCTTATATGTTTGACATGTATGGCACCTTTACACCACTTTCCCGACATCACTCTTTAACTATAGCTAGAGGTATCACTCCTCCAAAAGGGCTAACGTCTTGTCTTAACCTAGGTGTCCGCCAAGGCCAACGCCATATAACTCTTGAATGACGTGCTCTCGCAGTGAACTCCATAAAATGCATAATTGGTTTCCCTTGAAGAAAAAATCATCCTGGATTTGCAGGTCACTCAGCCGACCGGCCTACCATCTAGCTCATGCTTCCTTAAAGTTGTCTTCATTTGCATATAATTCTTTAAGGCACTCAAACTCCACGACCTTATTACTTATGGTAACCAGTTAGGCCACTCGTCTACTAAGTGCATTGAAAACCTTGTTATGCTACCATGTTCTATACCTCGACATGAACATGAATTCCTACAAGAAAGAAATCCATTTGGTATGCACATGATTGACATTAACTTGAATGTTAATATATTTGAGAGCCTGAGGTCTGTATAGAGGTTAAACTCCCTCTAATTCTTCAATGGCGTAAGGCTTAGAAGACTACATATAACTTTAGCTTTTATGCCAACCACATCTTACGAGCCTCACTTAGCTTCTCATAGTAGAATGCTACAGGTCTGCCATCTTGAGACAAAACGCCTCTAATACTCATATAAGAAGCATCACACTCTATCTCGAATAACTTGCTAAAGTTAGGGAGCATCAAGATCGAAGTGGTAGACAATCACTCCTTAATCTCTACAAAGCTTTGGTCTACGTCCTCAGTCCACTGAAACTAACATTCTTCATGCAATCAATAATAGAGGCCACGATGGTACTAAAGTTCCTCACGAACTAACAATAAAAAATTGCCAACTTATGAAAACTTCGCACTTTATGAATATTTTTCGAAACTGACCACTCCTTAATGGCTTTCACTTTCTCCTCGTCCACACAAATTCTCATGCACGTCACCATAAAATTAAAAAATAAGAGGCTATCTGTCAGAAAAATGCACTACTTCATATTGAGATACAATTTTTTTTTTTTTTTTTTGTGAGTACCTAAAGTAGTTGCTTGAGATGCACCACAATATTTGCCTCAACCTGGTTGTAAATCAGGTTATCATTAAAAGTCTACTACGAATTTTTCAATAAATAGTTACAAAACCTGGTATATCAATCTCATAAACGTATTAGGTGCATTCAAGATTCCAAAGGGCATAACCAACCACTTATATAGACCATCCTTGGTCTTAAATGTTATTTTCCACTCTTCACTAAGGCGAATATGGATCTGATGGTAATCGCTCCTCAAATTCAGTTTGGAGAATATTTTTGCCCCCTCTAATATGTCGTCCAGTTGTAGTATAAGAAATTGATATTTCACTATTATTTTGTTTATAGTCTGGTTATCAACACACATGTGCCAACTCCTATCCTTTTTAGGCGCCAACAGGGCTGACACAACACATGGACTCATACTTTTCCTTGCTAGACCTTTACGGATCAGTACATCCACTTGCCCCCGTAAGATCTCATACTCCTTCAAACTCATTTGATAATGAGAGCAATTTAGCAGACTTGTCCTTAGGACAAGGTCAATGTGGTACTATATATCCCGCATGGGGGGAACCCATCGGGAAGTTCATTGGGCATGATCACATTGAATTCTTGCAACATTGGTTTCAGCTTCTTTGGGATATTTGTGGGCTCTACTCTCTCCCCCTTTACAACCAATTCATATTTTTCTTCCATCTCATCAGATTCTTTAACAAAATCCTATACGGTTAGGAGAGACAGCCCTCCACTTTAGAAGTCTTATGTTGGTTCTCCATTCTTATAGGGGCGAGAATAATTTTTCTACCATCTGTAATAAAAATAAATATATTATCTCGGCCTCTATACGTGGAATCAATATCATACTGTCATGATTGACCAAGTAACATGTGACAATCTTTCATATCAACTATGTCACACACTACTTTATCCTTGTAATATTTATCAATGGAGAATAAAATACGACATCGTTCGGTTACGTTTGTCTCGCCGACCTTATTAATCCATCCAATCATGTACGAGAAGGGGTGTTTTTCTGTCTTCAGTTGCAACTTTTTCACCATAATCTTTAACACCATATTCTCACTGTTCTCACTATCTATAATCAGATCATAAACTTTTTTTATTTACGGTGTACCTCGTTCCAAAGATACAGTGTCGTTGCTGGTGTACTTCCTTCTTTGGCGTGTATAACGGCTTACTCACGATTAGAGACTCACCGTGATCCTCATGAGTCCATTCACCTCCTTCTCCATCAACCTCGATGTGTTTAATGTCATTGATTTTCGGATTGCCCTCTACATCTTCTGGTCTCCCATCGTTAATGGTCAGAATAACCATCTAGCTTTGATGACACATATCAAGTTGGCCACATCGATAACACTCATCCGGTAGTGGCGAACAGTAGGGGTTCGGGATTGTATTTAGCCCATCAGCAGCAATTGCTGCCCTTTAAGATCTAACTTGGTTGTTATCTGAATCTCGATTCACAGTTGAAAAGAGGTCGAGGACACCCCCACAGGTTCCTTCACCTGGGATTGTGCTACATCTCGTGAAGGTTCAAAAATTAATATCCTGTTTGGAGCATAATTTCGTGCATTGGGACGCTCTAGTTGCATCTCTGCTCAAGTGATCAATTTGATTTCCTCATTCATCGTTCAGATGGGTTGTAACTGGATCCAATCTTAGGTCATCATACATAAACCACCGATGAATATGGTGACCTATTGTGACTCAATCTCAACCAGATCATTTGTCACGGACAGATGATAGAATTCATATGCTTAATCCCTGTTAAGCTCTGAATTATGCATATTCTAACCCCAATTCATCACTAATCATGCATGGTTTTCATGATTTAAAGCTTAATCTAATACATGATTTTGTGTTTGTAGGAATGCGAGAGATATTTCAATTATATGATGCTTAGAGACCCTTCCTACATGCCTTGAAGATCAAAGGAATAAAGGATAAGAGGTGGAAGAAAGATGCAACGGAGATGGAGAAAGAAAAGAGTAAAAACTCACATTTTACAGCCTGACCGGCCGGCCGGCCAAACCCTCTAGAAACAGCATTTTTGCTAGACTGTTTTTATGAAGGTCGACCTATGGTCCGGCCGGCAGAGGGGTCGGCCAGTGTATTAAGAACTCTAGAGATTTTTATATATTGCAGTATAAGCTCCGGCCGACTATCCGGCCAGCGTCCTGACTACACTAGGAGACTTCTAAATCCGGTTTTACTGTGCAAGTCTAGAAGATTCTTCGTCAATAGGTGATTTGTGCTATAAAAGGACTTCTCCTCTTCATCCTCAAGGTATGCTAGGACGTGGGGAAGATTAAGGAAGCTTTGGAGAAGAATTTCTTTCTACTTTTCTTCTAGTTCTTAGTTATTTTTATATTTTTTAGGCTTCTAGTTCAAGTATGTTAGAGATGAACTAAAACCTCTTAGCTAGGGCTAAAAGGTGAAGCTTTTGATTCGTTTTTATGGATTAATGCAACCTAGGTTTCCTTTTTATACTTTGATTGAAGAATTAGGTTTAATATGAGTTTGAACAAAGTATTAGTTTAAGTTTTGTTTTGATCTCTTAATGACTCCGAGCTCATGTGCTTCTTAGTGAATCTAAACCTAGTAGCTTACCTTTTTGGCATTGTTTATGCTTGTGTAGTTCATTGATCTATCATCGACTCTGGGCATGATAGACTCTTTGATTGCCTTGTGTACAATGGCTCGATCTTCATGTGGGAACTCATTCAAACTAAAGTTCTAATCTTTTGTGATAATTTAAGGTAGATGTTTGTTAGTTGATTTTGATTTAATTAGAGTTCTAATCATTGGTCTTAGTCAAGTCTAGTGACAGGATTTGATGAAAGCTATAGTTGTGAATCTCAACTAAATTGGAAAGAGGCTTGGCTTATACAATTGAGTGTGCCCAAGGCCTGAGCATTGTTGTGGGAATCGAATTGATGAACAAGAAACTATTTTAGATAAGTATTAATTGAACCACTCCATATTCCAATCGGATAGAGATAGAAATTTGATTCTGATTGAGTTGTGAGAGACCTAATTATGTTGATGCATTGAAAACCATCAAAAGTGGATCATTGGCGCTCTAGTGCCTTTTTGATTGATTAATGTTTTTTTTTTAATTCAGAATATTAACTTAGTTTTGTTTTGATTTTGCAAGATTCTAAAATAGATCTTCAATTTAGGTTATATCCTTCTACCCCTCTCATTATAGATAGTTTCATATTTTTGTGTTTAGAATTAGGATTAAATTTTAGGTTTGTGTTGAGTGATTCATGCCCAAGTGGGTTCGTGATCACACTCGGAGATTGTTAAGTGACGGAGTAATTGTTAAAGGGATTGATAGAGAGCCTCGTGCTAGAAAACGTCATAATCTTCCTGATTTTATTAGAGAGATGGCTAAAAATCAACCCAATCAAGGGGCTAATCAACATCAAAATCAAGCCCAAAACTTTACTAAATTTGATGAGAATGAAGTGGGGGATGCACCTCTACCTAGGACTTTACGTGACTACTTACAACCTGTTAGGATGAGTACTTCCTCTTACATAATTTTCCCTCACAATGTGGGAAACATTGATTTTAAACTGGGGTTAATCCAACTTCTCTCCAAATTTCATGGACTCGACTCCAAAAGCGCTTATATACACATTAAGGAGTTCAAAGAGGTTATTGCCATAATAAACTATGATAATGTAACCAAGGATACCACAAAACTCAAATTGTTTCCTTTCTCCTTGAAAGAGAATGCCAAATCATGGCCACATTCCTTAAGGCCAAGGTCTATTGGGAAAGGGGATGAGATGACTCGAGAGTTTCTTAAAAAATTCTTCCCAGCTCATCGAACCAATGCACTAAGAGGGTCATAATGAACTTCGCCCAAAAAGAAGATGAAACATTTTTCCAACGTTGGGAAATGTATAATGAGCTATTAAATGCATACCCACACCATGGCTACGAATGGTGGAGGCTGATTAGTTTCTTCTATGATGGACTAAATTCAGTCATGTGCCAATTTGTGGAGATGATGTGCAATGGGGAGGTCATGAACAAGGAAACAGAGGAAGCTTGAGACTATTTTGACATGTTGACTAAAAACACACAATCATGGGATACATCTAAGCCGACAAGTTCAAAACAGTCTCAAGCCAAGGAAAATGGAGGAATTTATGTTTTGAATGATGAAGATGATCTGAGTGCTAGAGTGGCTAATCTTATATGACAAGTCGAGGCTATAGAATTAAGAAAAGTGGATACAACTCAACAAAGGGGGACTGTTGAAACTATTTGCGGTATTTGTGCTTCCAAAGTGCATCAAATGGGGGATTGTCCTACAATTCCTGCCTTTCAAGAACTTTTATATAAACAATTAAATGCCTTAAATAGTTATCAACGTCCTTTTAGTACTCCAAATTCAAACACGTACAATTTTAATAGGAGAAACAATCCCAACTTCAATTGGACAAATAGACCCACGGCCAACCAAAGTAATCCTCAAGGAGGCCCCAATGCAATTTCATATGGCCCCACCTCAAATATCTATGGAGGATACATTCAAAGCATTCATGCAAGACCAAACTTAAATCAACCAAACAAACAATACAATGATGCTTGAGATTAAAAATTCGGCGGATGAGATCAAAGCTCACTTAAACGCAAGGGAAAGAACCCTTTTGGCCCAACCCCTACCTAATCCGAGATCATTCTTCTTACTAGAGAATCATATCATCAATCTCCTCATTATTAGATCCACCATCATCGGGTGGTGGTTTGCAATTCGCCACCGGTATTGCACTAGGGACATAACAATCGCAAGCCCTAGTTCAACTTCAAGCCAATCATAATCACGAACATGCGTCTGCCCTAAGGCCTCTCTTAAATGATTAATCACCACCTGCAACCCTTGCATGGCTTGCAGATTTTTTCATTAGAAAGCCTCAAACACTATTGTTATCAAAGGATTGTTCCCTGGGGCATCGTCTATGAGATTATTGCCTGCACCATCGTTAGATGCTATCAAACAAGGAAAAACCTCACTCTAATAGCAACACAAGGAAGGGCATGAAATAATAAGAAGGAGATCGCTGCCTTCTTCAAGTAAGCAAAACTTTGAATCCACAAGGTAATTCTTAAATCCACTAGATAAAAAAAAGGAAAACCTAAAATTATATTATTAAATAATAATTTAGAATTCTCAATTACACCACTTATACGAAGGACTCAAACCCTAATAGAAATCTTAATTCAACCATAACAAAAATTACCTAAAATAGTAAATTTTGCAAAAAATAGAAAGTCTTAAAACCTTGCTAAAGGATTCTTGGCATGATTTGGAGAAATTTTTAAACAAAGACGGAAACATTAAAACTCAAAAAATAAGGAGATATGATAGAAATAAAAATTACTAAAACTGGTAAGTTTTTCCTAAAATTATAATTTTGAGCTGGAAGGATGTGTTTTCTCACGAAACATACAAACACAACCCGCTATGGGAGTCGGTTGACCCCTGATGGTCCACTACATAAAGATCAATAGGTCGTGCATTATGTGACAATACCCAGATCAGAAGTTATGATTGATTTATGGTCTAAACTTCTAATGACAATTTCTCCCTATCTAGAATGAATTTCTTCGATTCGAACACGTCTAGGACCCAGTTATATCATGCCCTACATAGGATTAAGTCAGAATCTGACAGGCTACTTCTACTTTCCTAATTTAGGCTTCTTTTGGTCAAATGGTGCAAAGAATACATCTGCGACATGTCATACATCACCTTCATGTGGCCCCTTCCTTTAATTGCCACTTCCATCTTAAAAGTTACCACGATACAATGGTCCTAACCATATAATCAATCATAAGAAAAAGGTGGGGCCATATTTTCTATGCTAGAGACAATCAAATTAACAATCTAGGGTGTCCATCATGTAAGGCCTGCCCTTTATTAACAGTTCCTCTTGAAAGTCTCCTTAATCCAATGATCTCCTAACCACCTGGCCATTGATTGAAAATGGTCGGTCCATATTAATCACAATAGAATATGAGGATAATCCATAAAATCAATCTAGCGAAAGCTTTTGATATGTAGATTGGCAATTCTTGATGTTTGTGATGCAACACATGGGGCTTTGGAGCCAAGTGGAGAAACTAGATGATGGCTTGATTGTCATCAACTTCTTTTCCCATCTTTGATAAATGACTCACTGTCAAGTCAGTTTGAAAACTCCTTAGGTCTATGATAGGAAGATCCATTATATCCCTCTCTCTTCTTGATAGCTATGGAGGGCCTCACATTATGATGAAAGGGCGAAAGACTTGTACATAATCCAAGGGTTCCTAAGGCATCCCATCACACTTAATTTCTCACCACCAATTCATTGATCATGCACTAATGTTATGTGAGTCTTTGAGACACTAGTGTGATATCTTATTGGCTGGTTATGGTGCTTTAAGGCGATCTCTAGACTCAAGGACAACTTTAGTAAACATTTTGTGGTGGGAGTAGCCCCAGATATGAAGGTTCATTGTCTAGCTTCCATCTTCCACCTCTCTCTCTCTCTGGGAGAGAGTCTTCGACAAATCAACCAAGGAACTATCATCAATAGAGAAAAGGCTTGCTACATGGAACAAGAGTTGCCCAATCATTTGGTAGTGACATTACCCTAATCAAAGCCACTCTCATGAATATTCCGATGTACTTTTATGTCGCTGTTGAAAGTTCCATCACCAGTCATGAAGATATTTAAAAACTTGAATGTGAATTCTTGTGAGAAGGTACATGAAATTAAAAAAAGATTCACTTCGTTAATTTGGGGAGGTCTAAATGGGAAAGAGAGGGAGATTTGGATATGGGGATGTGATGGGGTTTTCCTCCTCAAAGCCAGAGGAGAGATGCGAAGCCTGGGTATGGTCAGGCGCCCGGACCAAATTCTGGTCGGGCGATCGAAATTCCACCAGATGAAGCAGTTTGCTACTGGACTATTTTTACAGCAGTTGGGGGCCCGACAGTTAGGTGACCGGGCACCCGATATTCAAAATTTTCTTCAATTTTCTCACTGGACAATTTTTGTTTGGGCGGGCGCCCAACGGCCCTTTTGACCGGGCGCCCAACCAGACGCAGGACTGCTTATAAGCAGTTCCTCTTTGGGTTCTAATAACTCTGGTTCTCTATTTAAGAGGTTCCAAAACGTGATTAGGGCATTCCTAATAAGGGTTTAGCACATCCAAGGTGAGAGAGAGAAAAAAAGAGGAGAGAGAAAGAGAGAAAAGAGAGAGGAAGCTTGTAAAAGAAAGTAGTTGCTTGAAGATGGAGTTCTTTTGTGCAACCGTCAACTCAGCATGTAATGACCCAGGTTTTAGAAATAATTAAAATAACAATTTAATTAATTATTTACTAAATTACGCGATTTATTATATTGATAAATTAATAATAAATAATCCGTAAGGAAATTGTGTAGGATCCCTTTATTAAAGTTGTTCAAAATAAACCCTATAACAGTGAAGTGTCAGATTTCACAAAACTCGCAAATTTATAATAATTACGAAAATGCCATTAGTTAAACTTAAGTTAAACTGACGATTTTAAGTATGCCAGTTTCATGCAAAACTTCATATAATAGTTTAGGGGTATATTTTAACCGTACATGTCAAATTTCAGCCCTCCGATCATCCTACAAATATCCTAATCAGAAATTGAGCCATAAGTGGGCCATCTAACCTCGGAACTGCCTCATTTTTTGTGTCATGCCTTAAAATTATGTGACCTACCTGATGGTCGGAGTAGATTTCTTAATTACATCACAGTGGGACCTACGTACACTACGTGCACATCAAGTTGGCCGATCAACGCGCGTTGACCGTGCGATAGCAGAAGACGAACCATCTTCTTCTCCGCCCTCTACAACAGCAGCGTTTGCTGTCCGTCCGGACCTCCCATGTCGTCTATTAGGTGGACCCCAGTGAAAAATCCAAACCGTCCATCGATCTTATCTCCCCGACGCAATCAATCCTTTCAAGTCTCTCTTTCATCAGACGATCAACCAAACCTCTTCGAATCACCGTTCAAATCAAAAGATCTCAAGATCCGTAGATCTAACGTGCATGGGTGGGTCACTCTTCTTCCAAATCTTCATGTGGACCCCACCTAGGTATCCTACGGTCTGTATTGTCCGGAGATTCACGGAAAGAAGGTTCCTTCTTCAGCTCGGATACGAATCCGTGAAATCCGCCGTGACTGCCGACCGTCCAAACCTCTGGTTCATTGTTATATAGCATCAATCCAGACCTTCCATTCCTTTCTAGATGGAGTTTCAGTCCTAGCCAAGGTTAGAACCTGGGCCTCGAAACATCAACATATACAAACCATCCGTACACGCAGCTTGCGTATAAAACACTGCGCTGTTTGCGCATAACTCAAACCAGGACTCTTAACTTTATCCCCACGCTAAGTGACTCTATAAAATCTCCTTAGACGTCTCTTCTCCCTCCAGAAAATGGAGAGAGAGAGAGAGCCGTTAGAGAGAGAAAGAAAGAGGGAGAGAGAGAGAGAAGAGAGAGAGTTAACGTGAGAGGAAAGTTTTTCGTTGCTGCTGCTGCTGCTACTGTTGCTGGCTCAACATTCCATACCGAAAAGAAGGAAAGAAAAGAAAGAAGAAGAAAAAAAAAAGGAAACGAACTGTGAGTTGTTTCTCGTATTGTTTTCACCTGTAATTTTAGTTTTCAAATTCTCTTTAATTATGTTTTAATCTTCAGTTTTAATAGAAGTTTGATTTGGTTTTGCATTGATTTGATTTATGAATTATATCAGTGCTATTTAGAAGCTTCTATTTGGTTACAAATTATGCTGTTGAGATTTCATGTGAATTTGATACCCGAATAGGGTTGTACATGTGTGAGTTGATTTTGAGTTTGTTTTTGGAAGAGGTTTAAGGTATTGATTTGGTTCGTGCATGACATGGTTTGGGTGAGCACCCTGGTGTGTGCGACAGGCCTTGTAGACTCTTGTAATTGAGCGCCCATGTGTGCACAATGGATTGTATCCCCCCTTCGGTTGTGGTCGGTAGGGTGAGCACCCAGGTGTGTGCAAGAGACCGCTATGCAGATCGTTTGGGAGTTTCATTGATTTTGCCTAGTTGGGTCAGTATCGTGCAACAGACTGCTATGCAGACCATTGGAAGGTTGTGGCCAGTTAGGTGAGCACATACAAGAGACCGCTACGCAGATCATTGGAGTTGGTTGTGGCCGGTTGGGTGAGTGCTATGCAAGAGACTGCTATGCAGACCACGGGGTTGGTTGTGATTGGTTGGGTGAGCATGGTACAAAAGACCGCCATGCAGACCAATGGATAATGGAGAGATTAGATGGAATTAACCCTGGATGTTCTATTGAGGATTATACTGGAATTGATTGAGATATACTTGCATATCATTCATCATATGCGTGTTTTCAGAAATTTTGGTTTGGTGAAATTATCTTTGGATTATTAGCGAATTGTATTTTAATTGTTATACGGCTTTTTGCATTGAATTATATGTGTTAAACTGTACGAGATTACTTACCGGCTTTTATAGCAGATGCAGTGTTATGCGATTAACCGTAGTGACAGGTGATGATTTAGAATACTTCGAGGAAGCGATTCCACATATATGAGGAAATACTCTTGAAGATTTTAAGAATTGATTTATTTTTATTTTAGTCTGAAAGTATTGATGTAATAAGGCCCATTAGATGTCCATTAGTTTAGATAGTTTGGAACAATTTAGTGAACTCATTGATTTATGGTTTAATTTTCAAAGTTTGATTTATTTTGATTCTATATATTTGGTACCATGTGAATGGAAAAGAAAAATATTAGTTGTGATTGTGAAGGATTCATTCATTATTTACATAACACCCTTCATTTCGGGATTTGAGTTTATATACTCGAGTGTCGAATTTTGGGGGCGTTACACAGCACTTCTACGTCCTCGGGATCGGTGAGATCGCTCTAATCTTATTGTTCTCTTATTGTTTATCCACTCCTACGTGAGTGAAGAAGGTTTGATCCAAGCGATGTGTGCTTATTGTTCGCTCGCCTCAAGTGCAAGACTGCGATATAGTAATAATTCTCGGTAAGATCGAGGTCGATCCTCAAGTATTGTCGTAACAATTCTAAGTTTTAGAACTAGGATGGGCTAAATTCGGATTTATATCAATGGGTGGAAATTAAAAACATAAAATTATCTATTTTATACTTAAATCAGGAAAATAAACACTAGAGCGCTAAGGGTCCACTAATAATCATTCACAATGCCAATTTAAACCATTCAATCCAATAACTTAATTGAAATCGGAGTTCTATCCCTATCCAATCGGAATATAGAGCAATCACATTATCATAATGCATCTAACATAGATGGATCATCCACTGATATGATCCTCTCATAATCAACTAAGGCATTGGGTGTATTCAATCACATAACCCAATCCTTCACAAAACAAGCAAAATCACATTCATGATTCTTCCTTAAACCTTGTCACTAGAATTGATTTAGAAGCATGAATTGAACTTCTATTGAACCAAAATCAATACATAAACACCTATCTCAGATTAAATCAAAAGATAAGAACCCTTTCTAGTTTAGTTATAGATAAGCTCTTAAGAAACTTAGTTTGTAAGATTCCCTGGCATCCAACATATCATGATGAATCTAGGATCTCTACAACCCAAAATCCTATCAATCAACACCCCATTAAGCAATCTCAGTAATAAAAACATCCTATGTAAGAGAAATCACAAGAGATAGAAGATTAACTAAAAATACTAATTTTATTTCAAACTAGAACTAGAAGTGTTCTTCATAAAACCCAAAACTACTTGAACGAATTCGAATTGAACATTGCAAACAACTAAAAGCTTCACCTCTTAGCCCTAGCTAAGAGGTTTTAGCCAACCATTAATAGGTTAAACTAAAACTCAAAGGAAAAACTACTAAAAACATAGAAAAATTGAGTTTGGAGGAGTTGCAGACTCTCCACAGTGATCTCCTTCACCTCCCACAACTTCTCAAGCCTTCTATGATGTCTTTAGATCCACCCCTAGGTGTCTTTTCATAGTAGAGAGGCTCTAACACCTCAGAATCTTTCAGAATTGTGCAATACTTACGCACTTGCACCTAAAAAATCGGAGCTTGCTGAAGAAGTTGCTGAATTTCAACAAATTACACTGGCTACGTGTTGGCTGACTAGTTTAGACCGGTTAAGATGGCTGGCTGACCGGTCTAGACCGGTTTAGCAGAGGTCCAGAGAGTCCAAAGGGGTGCCGGACCTGTTGGCCGACCGGTCTAGCTTGTTTTGCCAACCGGTCTAGCTTCTATTTCTTTTGGTTCTCTCTCTCTTCTCTCCTTCTTTCTTCTTCCATCTTTAGCCCACCTTAGATTATCATCAAGGACCATCTAAATGTGGTCTTTTGAACAACAATTTGGTGTAATCCCTCTCTCATTCCTACATCCACAAAACATGCATTAGATAGACATTTTAATATGCAAATCATGCATAAGATGTAATGTAATGGGCTAGGATATGTATAAATTGGAAGCTCAACACTTATGATCGGTTGTAACGCTCTACTTCATAGTGGATTGTTGATCTGGACTAGGTCCTATGGTTTTTACCTCTTTCGAGGGTTTTCCACGTAAAAACTCCTTGTGTCGTGTGGTTGATGCTTTATTCTTGATTATTGCATTATCATAGCTCATAATTCTAGTGCATTTGGGGGCGAGATCCTAAGGTTTGTGTGAAACGCACCCAACAGGATGGTCAAAGAAAAATTGGTGCTTCCTTAGGAAGCAAGTTTTGAAGTATGGCCTAATAGCGGTATGTATACCTATTCGTATCATTCGGTATGTTCTGATATTACCCATGAACATTACGATTGTATCGGTGCAATAAAGCTCGATATAGAGACAATATAAGGCGATGCAACCCCGCATAAATATTGAACAATTCGATACACAAAAACCAATTTGAAAAGCATATTGGAAACTGATGGTGGATATTTTGGATAGAAGACGGAGTGCTTTGGAAAAAAAGAGTGAAGGACAGGTATAACATTGGAAGATGGGAATGAAAACAAATCCCATCTAACAAGATGGAAAAATCAAGTGTGTGTAAGAACATTTTGTGAGCTTGGGGAATGAGAAAATCAATGGGGCAAAGTAATGCAATAGAGAACTATCTTCAAGGTAGGTGGAGGGGACAAAAGTCGATTATAGGAGGAGAAGTTGATCAAAGATCAGATGCTGGCTGAGAGATTCCTAGATGTGTTCAGTGCGTTAACTTCCAGAGACATAGTTTTGCTCTTCTTTTAATTAATTATGGTCAGCCTATTTAGAATATTTAAGTTAGGAAGAACCTCAGAGACGAGGAGATTCCTTAATGTGCCTTGGAAAACCAATAATAATTGTGTTGAACATAGCTCCACCGCTTCGCATTCCTCCATTAACCTTATCCTTACACTTTTACACCCCTTGTCACTCTTCTCATGTGACCCTTAGGCACTTGCCACATACGAGCAACTGTGGATTCCGCTGCCAATCCCGTAGCTCCACCGTGAAACGTGCTCCCAATCAACTTGTAAAGATGGTCACACCTCCGTGCTTTCATTCACATGAGTGCCCCATTCATCAGTTTACAATAACGATCACGGCCGATGAACCTGCACCCTTTCGCATCAAGTGCACCAAGAGATCACATTCTTCTTCATCTCAGGGACATGCTTCACACCTTCAAGGATGCGTTCGATCCCATCGAACATCCTAATGCGCACCGAACCAATACCCACCACCTTGCGAGCATAGTAATCGCCCACAAACACCGATCCACCATCATACCCTCTGTATGTCATGGATGAACTTCGATCATACAAACGTGATATGATGCACCTGAATTCAAGAGTCACTCTCTACCAAGAGACCCCTTACTGGATACAGTCAGTACATCACAAACATCACACTTATCCTCCGTAGATTTCGCGGTATTAGTCCCCTCCATAAAAAAATCTCTAGACTTCTCTTGCTTTGATTTTAAATTTTGACAATCCTCCTTCATGTGGCCTTTCTAACCATAATTCTAGCACTGTACCTTGGTCTTCCCTTTGCCCTTAGCTTTATATCCCGATTTAAAGTATCTCCCATTGTGCTCTAAATCTCTTCCCCTCATAACCAGTGCCTCTGAGGAAGAACGATAACCCATGCCACCGCTTTTCTTTCTCATCACCTTCAACTGGAGGGCTGAGATAACGGTCTCAACGTTAATCGTCTCCCTTCCTACGCACAAAGAGTCCCTGAATGACTTATATGAACTTGGAAGAGAATTCAATAGGATGTATGCTTGATATTCATCTTTCATCGGTTCATCCATCTCTGCCAACTTGCAAATAAGCTTGTTAAACGTGTTGATGTGGTCCTCCACATTCGTCCCCTCCACCATCTTTAGGTTAAACAACTAAAGCACTAGATACATGCGATTCTCCAGAGATTTCTTCGCATAGACCTTCTCTAACTTCGCCATCATATCAGTCGTAGTCTTCTCCTTCATGACATTATAGAGGGCTTCATCTGTCAGGCACAACTGGAATGAGGTTTTGGCCTTCTTATCAAGCTTCGTCCACTCATCCTCTTTCATGGCCTCAGGTCGCTTCCTAAGAGCTTCTTCAAGCCCATGCTGAACTAGGAGGGCTTCGATCTTCACCTTTCATAGTTCATAGTTGTTTTTTTTTTCTTCTGAAAAACGTCTCTATGTCGAACCTCATGCTCAATGTCTTGCTCTTGTTTCATATCTGAATTTTGCAGCCTCCCAACAATAGCTCTGATACCACTTGTTGGGAAAACCGACCCGCAGCGGAAGCACACCAATCAACACAGTAGAATATGAGATTAAATGAGTAACACAAAGCAAACACACCCACATGCAATCAACCACAGAGACAATCCAATTTTACATGGAAAAACCCCTCAACAAGTAAAAATCATGACACAAAGCGATCCATTATGATAACAGAAGATTATAAAGATGAACAACCCACAAGCAAAGAAACCCAAGAGAAAACCCAAGCTCTCTCTCTCTCTCTCTCTCTCTCTCTCTCTCTCTCTCTCTCTCTCCTCTCTCTCTCTCTCTCTCACAAAACACTCTCCCCTCACCCTAATACAATTAGGAAACCTTGGACACCTTAGGATACCTCCTCATCCTGGTTACAACCCCTTTATATAGGAGAAAACCTGAAATTAGAAACATCTTACGCAGAACTGCGTAACCATGCAAAACACAGCCTTTCCGTCGACCGGTCGGAGCCTACCGTCGACTGGTCGAATTGGGCAGAAAATAGTCTAGAGAGGAAATTTCTAAATTCGACATGTTTAGCCTTAACAGCCGACCAGTCGGAGCACACCACCTACCAGTCTGAAACACCTGAAAACTGTCCAAAGACCTTGCTATGCTTCCTGGACCAAAATCGGACCGGTAGCCCGACCGGTATAAGCACTCAATTTCAGCATAATTTTAATGCTCCTCCAACAATAACCATATCTTCTTAGGTAACCAGCATTGAGAAAGTCATGTTTTGTCCCTTAAAAGAATTTCTATATTATATCATGTCTTTCGCTCTTTTAAAATCACGACATTCCTATTTTGGTTATTCTTGTGGCCCATGAACGACAATAATATCGAAATCCCTTTAATTCTTCTTTTTTTGTGATCCAATGGTGGCACGTGGTCCAACCAAATTCAACAACATCCCAGCACCACTGACCTGGATTATGTGCTACCCTCCTTATTCTGGACTCAAGATAGGCTGGGGCTCTTAAGGGCCACTGTCATATATGGCCTTTATCCACATTGTCCGTCCATTTTGCTATATCATTTTAGATGATGAACTAAAAAATGAGACATCAAAGGCTTAAGTGGACCATACCACAAGAAGCAATGGTGCTAATGATGCCCATTATTGAAATATTCCTTGGACAAACTGTGAAGTTTATTTTCCATCCAACCTATACACAAGGTCACATAGACCTTGACGGAGGGAAAACATAAATATCAGCTTGATCCAAAACTTCTATAGCCCCTGAGAACTTTTCAATGGTAAGTGTTAGTCCATACTTTATGGTCCACTTTAGCCTTGGATTTGCCTCATTTTTGGTTTATAATGTAAAATTATATGACAAAATGGATGTGCAGTGTGGATAAAAGCCAACGTTGCCTCCTTAGAGGCCCATTCATTCCTGAGCTCGGTACAAGCCAGGGTTAGTACCCAAATGGACGTGGTTTGGCTAGTGACCCAAATACCAGCCAAAAGCTGGTGTCAAAGTTCCATAAACCCTGCTATGATGTATGTGTTTTATCCATGCTGTCCATCTATTTTTCCCTATCATTTTAAGGCATGGGCTAAAAGATGAGGCAGATTGAAATCTCAGGCGGATCGCACCACAGAAAACAATGTCGATTGAACGTCCACCATTCAAAACTCTTTAGGGTCCACTGTGATGTTTATTTGTCATCTAAACTTAAACAATGGGTATGATCCACCTGAGATTTGGATCAGCCCATGCCTTAAAATGAACTGTGAAAATGGATAGACGTAGGTAAAACACATACATCATGGTGGGGCCCACAGCCCCACCATGATGTATGTGTTTTATCCAAGCCATCGTGTATGTGTTTTATCCATGCCATCCATCCATTTTTCAAACTCATTTAGCAACATGAGCCAAAACATGAAGCAGATCCAAAGTTCAAGTGGACCACACCACAGGAAACAACAGGGAGAATGATGTCCACCATCGAAACCTTCCTAAGGCCCACAATAATGTTTATCCATCATCCAACCTATTGGTAAGGTCACACAGACTTGGTTGAAGGGAAAACACAAATATTAGCTTGATTCAAAACTTTTGTGGCCCCTAAGAAGTTTTTAACAGTAAGTATCAATTCCTATGATGTGGCCCACCCGAGATTTAGATCTGCCTTATTTTTTGGCTGATACTGTAAAATGAGCTCGCAAAATGGATGGATAATGTGGATAAAACATATACATCATGGTGGAGCCCTCAAAGCTTTGACATCAGCTACTTGGCTGGTGTTCAGGTGACTAGCCAAACCGTGTCCCACAGCACTGGCCTTGGTGGTGCGTTAACGTTACTACGTTCCATGGGCTCCACTATGATGTATTTATTATATCCGCATGGTCCATCCATTTGGTGAGATCATTTTAGGGCATGAGCCCAAAAATGAGTTGTATCCAAAGCTCAAGCAAACCATGCCACAAAAAAGTGGGGACAATGAATCTTATCGTTGGAACATTCCTAAGCCGAACATGGTGTTTATTTGCCATCCAAACTGTTTATAAGGCCACACACGGATGAAAAGAATATATATATATATATATATATATATATATATATATATATATATATATATATAATTTTGGTGTCGTGCGCCACCAAGCCGGCCCCACCATGATGTGTATTTTAATTTTATTCCGTACGTTAAATGCATTAGACCACGTTAGGCATAGGGTACAAAAATCATCCCTATCTGTAATTTAGGTGGGCCACACGAGTACAAACAGTGTTAAGAGGATGCTCACTCTCCAAATTATTTTCCTTTGTGCGGTCCACTCGAATCATGGATAGGGCTGATTTTTGGGCTCTGGGCCTAACTTTTAGTGTGAGTTTTAATGGTTTGAGTGGATTTCAAACATAGTAGGATGGTGGGCCAACCTCAATTGACGAACCTTTTAGGTAAGGCGTAATCCACTTGTATCAAGGGTCTGCCAAAACTCTGTGGGACCTACTATAATATATGTATTTTATCCATGTTGTCCATCAGTTTCTCTAGTTCATTTAGGTTATAAGCCCAAAATTGAATTATAACCAAAGCTTAAGTAGACTATAGCATAGGAAACAGTAGGAGTTGAACACCTATCGTTGAAAACTCCTTGGAGCAACAGAAGTGTTGGTTCAAGTTCATATTTTTTTTTCTTCTATTAATCCATCTTTATACGTCCTTATTAACAGGTTGGATAACAAATAAACATCACTGTGGGCCCTAGGAAGGTTTCAACGATGGATGTCATTATCTTCAATGTTTTCTTTGTTATGGTTCACTTGAGCTTTGGATATGCTTCAAGTTTGAGCTCATGCCTTACACTGATATAGAAGAACGAATGGACGGTGTGGATAAAACAAACATATTAAGGTGGGCCCCATAATGTCTTAATACTACCGTAAAGGGCAATGAGTCCCTCACCTTAATGTAATTTTAATGTAACGGGGTGGTCCATCTTGGATGGCCTCCTGTCATTTATTTCCAATATCCACTTCGACCATTAGGTGAGTGACTTGGTTTTAGGCCTACCATAAAAAAAGAAGCACCAACCATAATTCAGTTGGACCACAATATTAGAAATAGTGTACAGGAAGACATCTACCCTCCAAACTGTTTTCTTGGTGCGGCCTACTAGAGTCACGGGTAAGATTGAGTTTTGGGTTCTCATTCTACATTTTAGTTTCCCATGTAACAGTTGAAGTGGATTTCATATAATCATCATGATGATCCCTAAAAAAAAATCAAGGTAGACATATTACCTCTAATTGGTTCAAGGGTTGGCGTCCCTCTTCCAAACTATTTATTTTGACCCACCTAGCTAACAAACCAACTGATTTTTGGGCCCTATGGATAAAATGAGGGGATTCACTTAGATGATGGGAGTGAATTTCACTTAAACTTTATGGTGGGGCCTACTTCACACAATTGCACATTAATAATGTTGATAAGGTGTCCACCGCAGGAGACCGGGACTATTATAACGTGCGTTCTGCAGTATGGTATTACTTGAGTTTTCTATCTATTTCAATGGGGCTAAGTGTTGAAATGTTATCAGCAAATGGACAGGAGTAACACATAATCATGGTGGGCCCACGGAACTTGTTGACGTCAATACACCGGGAGATTGGTGGCCACGCAATCCGTTTCCAACTGCGTCCCTCAACCACTGAGCTACATGGGATGCGGATTGGGTCTGCCCGACTTTCAGGATGTGATTAGACAGCAAGGCTGTTGTTGATGCAATCCAGTTGAGCTGATAATTTGACCGCATAATTTTCGAGAGCGGATTAGGTGATGGTGCGGCCTTCTCGTAAGGTTACTGTGGGCCTCCTTGATGTATGTATTATGTATCATGATGTTTATTTATTTTTTCATATCATTTTATTACATCATTCGAAAAATGAAACAGATCCCATTATCGACTATGCCATAGGAAACAATGGCGATTGAACATTAATTGGCCCACCCAGGTTGACAGGAACTTTCCTAGGAAAGGCTTTCGCACGAAATCCGCGTTTGACGGCAGTAACTTTCAAATATGTTTTGTCCGCCCCCATCTGCTGACCAATCACCTTCTGCCACGTCGTGATTTACCGAGACTTCAAAAGGGGCAGTACCCAATCGGCGTCAAGTCGTGTGATGTTGGGTAACCACGCAATCCGCGTCCGTTTTCGTAAAAAGAGGATCTACCCTACCTACGGTGGGCCATCGTATCTCTCAATGGATGAACAGCCAGTGCGATTGACCCAAGACCTGTTCAACCACGGACGCGGATTACGTCCAACCTTGGTCGGACACTTAAGCGTCCGACCAGATCTGTGTGGGGAACCTACTGTAATGTATCGGTTCATCCAAGCCGTCCATGACTCTTATAAGATCATGTTAAGGTGTGAAGCAAACAATGGGTCAGATCCAACGCTGTACTAGACCACATCAAATAGTAAGCTTCGTTGCATTAAATGCACAGACTATAATGCAATTTGCATTAAATGCAAGAGTCATCTCTGGTGTGGTCCACAACACCGTTGTATCTGCCTCAATTTTGGGCTCTTCTCTTAACATGATCTCAGAAAATGGGTGGATGGCGTGGATAAATAGATCTATCACGGTGGCCCTCTCACAGATCTGGTCGGACGCTTAAAGGTCCGACCAGGGGTCGGACGTAATCCGCGTCCTTCAACCACAAGTGTACGAAAAACCATAAAACACAAAAGGTGAAAAGATTGGGACAGAAGGGAGAAAGAAACGCAGATATGGATAGGGTGTTTTCGGCGGAGGAGATTTCCGACCATTTTTGGCCATCTCATGCATCATCGGCAAGCGATGGACCGAAGACGGCGATGAACCGAAGCTCCTCTGAATGGGCTTTCCAGAGATTCCTACAAGAAGCTTCCGCCTCGGAAAAGCCTTCTTCATCTCCTGCTGGAGCAGATGCTTCTTCTTCTTCTTCCTCTCTCAGGAACAAAGATGCAGCTGCTGCCCCTGAAGTCGTTGATATCAAAGCCCCTCTTCCGTCTGATCCGTCTACCGATGTCCCGATCGACTCCGACGAGTACCAGGCAATGCTCAAGCGCCGTCTCGATCTTGCATGCGCCGCCGTTGCTCTTTCAAGGGTACATGTATTGTTCTCCTGCTCTCCTAGCTCTTGTTGGATTGAGTTCCAGACCGTTCGTCTGGTGGGCCCTGTTTCTTGTCTCCATGAGTGGTGGCCTGTGTATATACTGTGTAGCCGATCTCTAAATCTTCCAGTGGGGGAGGTTTATGGGATGTGAATCGACACTGAAGGAATGGTCTGGGTTATAGGAAGATGGCGCCATTTTTGATGGGCCATGCTGTAAAACGCCCCTGTCCATGTGCCATTTTAGATGAATGATTTGGTTGATTGGGGAACTTCTAGAATCTGGAAGTAGCAAGGTTTGTTTTTATGGCTGGGCAGGGGTGGGAACTTGGAATTGAGCTGAATTGAGATGGAGATTTTTGCTATCTGTGATTGTGGTGGGTCTTTGATTGCTGGAGGGGATTCAAGAAATGAGTTGCTTTGGCCTCTGGAAAATGCGCGCCTGCCTAGAAGGTGGCTTCATCTTGAATGAATTGGAATCAATTGCCCTTGGGAGTTGTCTTTGAGCTGATTCCTTGAGAATTAAACTGTATTGCTGATTCCCTAAAAAAAGAGGGAGTAGTTTGACCTTCTCTTTATATGGGAACTTACTTCTGTTGCCTTGATGGATCTTATTTCATTTTTCATTTTTTGTTTTTTCATAAATTTTTATCACTTATCTTTTTTTTTTGAAAGATAACGATGATTAATATTAAAAAAAAGAGCAGGAAAACAAAGAAAGGAGCGAGACTGCTGAGATGGCGATCAGCTACACTCCAAGAAAATCAAAATTACATCCCTCGAGATTTTCGACAAAGGAAGCCCACTCAATAATTAGGAATTTAGCCCTTTGAGCTACAACCTCCGCCGACTTGCTTTCTCCACGAAAACATCTTCTTCCTTTCTTCCCACACTGACCACCAGACTGCCAGAAGGGCCATTCTCCATAAAGCTGTCCTTTGATTACCGAACTTAACTCCGTGCCAAGCCTTTAAGAGATCGCCCTTGAAGAAGGGAAGGTCCATGAAACACAGAAACGCCCCTCCCCAAGATTCTTGCCATCACTTCCTATTTCCCCTCCTTGATCTGGGCACTTTGTTAGGCAACTTGTATTGGCTTTGTCATATTCCTCATCTTTATCCTTGTTGATGTACTGAAGGCAAATGTGCTTTTAAACACGAAAATATCCAAGCTCAAATTGCCAAAAAAGAAAAAGAAAAAAAGAAGAAGCCTAGAATATGGCCTTCTTTAAAGCTTGTGTGAGGGTTTTGGAGAAGAAGCAATCCTCTCTTCTCTCTCTCTCTCTTTTATCATGAAAGAGAAGGTTTCGTATTTTCTTAATCTTGTCCACTTAGTTGTTGTTTTATCATCCAAATTCCTCTTTAAATCATGAGAAATCATAAAACGAGATAATTTTTTTTATCACTTATCGAAAGGAAAAACGATAAAAAGTCGTCTCAAATGGAAATAGGTTTCTTGATCTTTGAATAAATTCTGTGATTTATAAACTATAATCATCTCAAATGTAATGAGCCACATCCCTTTTCATTTACCCCATCTGCATTTTTTGGGAAATAGGTTTGGTGAGCCACATAAAACAACATGTTTTTGTCGGATCATAACCCTTTTCATCTACCATTTCTTTTGTCACTAAAGCATCGTTTATGTTTGACGGCACCAATTGTGGAGCAAAATAACTCCTTGGCCCCTCCCCAAGATTCTTGCCATCACTTCCTATTTCCCCTCCTTGATCTGGGCACTTTGTTAGGCAACTTTTATTGGCTTTGTCATATTCCTCATCTTTATCCTTGTTGATGTACTGAAGGCAAATGTTCTTTTAAACACGAAAATATCCAAGCTCGAATTGCCAAAAAAGAAAAAGAAAAAAGAAGAAGCCTAGAATATGGCCTTCTTTAAAGCTTGCGTGAGGGTTTTGGAGAAGAAGCAATCCTCTCTCTCTCTCTTTTATCCTGAAAGAGAAGGTTTCATGTTTTCTTAATCCTGTCCTCTTAGTTGTTGTTTTATCATCCAAATTCCTGTTTAAATCATGAGAAATCATATAGTAAAAAGCAAAAATAAAAAAATAAAAAAAATAAAAAAATCGAAGGAAAAAGAAAAAGCCGCTGGAACAGAATGTTTGGATTTAACTGGTTCTGCTAAAATGCCATTGGCCAAAGCAGATTGGAAATTACTGAACATAGATTAGGGATTAGTTCCTATTCCAGTTTTTAAATCACCATGACACGTTTAACAGTATCTATACTTTCTTTAGAAATTTCATACTCACCTTCTTCTGTATCACTTAATTTGTCTAAAATTACTTTGATGGAGTCAAATTCATCATGTGATCTGAATTGTTTACTATGTCAGCTTGCTTTAGTTGTGTTACTTTGAATTTTTGCACTTCATACTGAATCATTACTTGCTTCTAAATAGCATCTTTTGCAATAATCTGAATTCTCGTCTCATTTACATTACCTTTGAGATCTAGCTGTTCTAATATGCATTTTGCATTCTTCTGCTATTCATTTTACTGTGTAAGTTTGTAATAGATGCTTTGAGTGGATGTTGTTTCAGTCTATATAGTAGTACAATTTGTTATATGAAGGCGTGATACTCTTGGGTGCTGTTTTTTTTCCCTACATCTCGGTTGCTAAGTTTTGATTCTTGTCTACATTTTGGATTTTATTTGTATATACATGGGCACTAGAGAGTTACTCTTTGAGTAATTTCTATTTACAAAATCTGTATTTGTAAGCCTCTGAGCATTGGGAAACATGCAGCACATGACAATGTGGTTGTGTCAAATACCCTTTACCCATTTCACAGGCATCTGTTGTAAACACTCAAGATTCAGCTCCTTCAGCCGACAGTGGATCACATGCTTCAGACACTTCACACTTGGGATCTCAAGCTCCTAGTAAAGGTAGACATTTTCATATGCTTAAAAGCTTTTCAGTCCATCTCCATCTAAGTGCCCATGACATCACTTTTTTGTACTCTCGCAAATTTGATATATTATTTGACTAAAAAATAAGATTCATTAAAGTGTCTATGGAAAATTTTAAGTGATAATAAAAAAAGTACTTGCAGAAGTCATATGCCTGCTACTGAAACGATAATGAATGATAGTTGTGTCATACACTTATAATGCCTGCTCCACAGAACTTAGATGAAATATGAATTCTCTATGTAAAGCACATTTAGGGACACTGGGGTCTTTCATATGATGGAGGACTTAGGCACTAATACAGAATTATTTTATCTGCAGGTAAGTTTAGGGATATTAGGGCCTCTTGTAATGGATGTCTTAGGCACTAAACAAAGAATTACTTGATACTAAGGCATATGAAGAGATGCTGTGGCCTTTTATGATGATATGTAAATGTGTCACTACTGTATGCATGGCAGGCTAGTACCTCGACCAAACCATCCAAGTCATGGTCCTCATTGTAGATGGGCTGATGTAGTACAGTGTAAATTGAGCCCAAATAAATCAAAACAAATCTGAATCTACTTAACATATTTTGGATAAAAAACACTTCCAAGATGTTCATAAAAATTAAAAAATTAAAAAAAAACCCCACTTCCAAGATGATGGGGACATCAGATCCTTCAAGGTATATCAATGAAGGAAGCGAGCGTCTTAGGCATCTTCCTTGTGGCTAGACGACTGTTGAGGAGCATTGAAGACCCTACACATGTGATTTGACACGTAGAAGACCCCAATGGGAAGACACATGTGTAGGAAGAAAGAAGACCCAACTGGAGGTCGTCGGGCGTCCGACCATTGGTCATCGGGCGCTCGAAATTCACCCGATTTGAAGCTAAACTCTCTAGACAGTTTTCACTGTTTTCGGGCGCCCGATTAGGTGCTAGAAATTCATCTAATTTTTAGTTTAGTCACTGGACTGTTTGGGCCCCAATCGGGCGCCCGACCGATTGGTCATCGGGCGCCCAACGACCGCGCGAATTAATTTTTTTAGTTCCATTTTTCGTAAGTATTAGGGGTAGTTTTTTCTTTTCCTTTTTTAGTTAATGCTTATTTAAGGGATTAAGCCCAAAACACGAATTATTGATTGATTATTGAATAAACAAACCTTTGGTTGCCTCCCCTCTTTCTCTCTCTATGAATCTTCATCTTCTTTTTCTCCAATCTTCTTCTTCTTCTTTCTTCCTCATCTTCTTCTCCAATCTTCTTCTCCAATCTTCTTATTCTTCTTTCTTCCTCATCTTCTTCTTCCAACTTTCTTCGAAGGTAATTCTTTGTTCTTCCCCTTTTTTTTTAACCCTACTTTTCCTCATTCTCTACAGCCCTAAAATATGAGATTTGGTCCCAAAACCCTAATTCTCAGATTTTGATCCTCTAATCGGAGAAATGTTTTGATTCCCTGGACTAGTGAATCTCATTGCACGTTTGGATCATAACCATGTAAGATCGGGAGGTTTCATCCTTCGCCGGATCCAATCCACGCAATGCTTGAAATCCTTACTACGTGGTTGTGATGATAGCCCGCATTATTGCATGTGTCCTTTTGATTTTCGTAGATTATAGTGGTGAATGTTGAATTATCTACGATCATATGTATGCATCATAATTAGGGTACCCTACATCACAAGATCTCCACCCAATTGTGTGAGTTTATGGAAAAGAAGATGACGGGCTGATTTTTTTTTTTTAAAGCATAAATTTTACTAAAGCATCTATTAGGAAAGGAAAAACACATCCATTAAGGTAGTGGATAAGAGTCCCTATAGAAAACTTGTACCTATGGACTCCTTCCTTTGCTAGAGAGTTGCCAATACAATTTGGTTCTCTTTGGACATGACTGAATGTAATATATAAAAGTGGATGAACCGTTCAGAATAGATCCAATTATAACCCCAGGTAGCGAGGACCTTTCAAAAAAAAAAAAAAAAAAGGCCAGGTAGTGAGGGATGCCTTAATATTGGCAGCTAAAGGTGCCGACGATTCCCTGGTCTAAAAAAGTTCTTATATTCCCTTCTTTCTAGATTCTCCACATTATGGCATGAGTAATGTCTTCTAGAGCGCTCTACCTCTAGACTTCAAGGAACCATTTCTCTGCACTTCCGTGATCCGAACTACAAAACTCTAGCAGATCCCTTTCTTTTCCAAATAAACAGAAGAAACCAAACCAAACCTTTGATGCTTCTTCGCATGTGTTGAAAAGATGGTCCATCGATTTTGCATTCTTTTTTGCTCATTATACATTATCATGCCCACATCAATTGTATTTTTGAAGATTCTCATACATGCGAATTTTGTTTGTAACCTCTATCCACATAATTCGACGGAGCACCCACCACCCAAACCTTCAACTAGATCGAGTTCACCAATGATTGTAGACAAAAACTCTTAAGAAATGATTTGGTAGAAAGGACCACTGGGTGATAGGAACCATATCAAATCATCTTCATCAAAGGGAAAAAGGGTCGACTTGTGTAACAGATCAAGAAGCTTCACCCCCATATCTATTTCACAGTGTTGATGGTTTCCATGGAAGTGGATGAACCACCCACTTTGTCACCAATTAGCTTGTAAGAATCTTTAACCAACGACTCTCTTGTCACAAGAGGATAGAGGCAAGGAAATTTACTTGCCAATGTGGAATCACCCATCCAAACATCCTCCCATAATTGGATTCTTTTGTTGATCCCGAATCCCGACCTTAAGTCTTACCTTATTTTTTAATATGAGCCCATCTTCTGTGACTTATTTCTCCAAAATTTGTAATAGCCTTCAAAGTGAAGGACCCCCATTTCCCCTATACACCCTTGGGTAGCAACACCTCTTTGACTCCCCATATGGGGATGCAATTACTTTCGTCCATAAAGCTTCTTGGTCTTTGCGGAACCACTACCACTATTTGGCTAATAAACCGGGTTTCTGTCTTTTATCTGTCTGATGCCATTGTCACCACCTTTGTCCTTTGACTTTTGCACCTCATTCAAGTTGCCATTGTCACCACCTGTCTTTTGACTTTTGCACCTTATTTTATGCCCTTCTTTATGTCCTTCCCATAAAAACTTCCTTTATCTTTTCTCGAACTTGAGTTGATTTGCACTCAATAGTTTTCTATAACTGATACCCTAATCACCTCTGACTTTGGATTCACCCCTAAAGGGAGTGCAAGATGTTTCATTGGCAGATACAAGTTTCACTCCCCAAGGACGTGGCAAGCTCCTCCAACAAGACTTTTTCTAACCCTCTGTCATCAATTGCACTTTTGCTAAAATTGAATCGAAGGCCCAAGACCGCTACAAAACATCTTATTTCTACTTTAGTGAGACTAAATTGCACAAGAGTGATTTCGCAAAATATGGCGTCATGTGTAAATTGAAGATGAGAAGTTGATATACCCATTTCCCTCGCATGAAAACTATGGATCATGTTTAGATTTGAGGTGGTGATGATCGATTTACTAAGTCCTTTAGCAACAATGGAGAGGATAAATTGTGAAAAGGGTTTACCTTGACCAAGTCATTGTGAATTTCTGAGGAAAACTTGAGATGATCCTTGTATTAAGATGAAAATGGACCAATGATATGCAAGCTTCCATCCATTTCCTCTACTTTGAGCTAAAATCCCCTTCTTTTTAGTTAGAGTAACCAATTGAACCTATCATAGGCCTTTTCTATATCTATCTTGCATATTGTACTTGGAACATGGCGTCATCTTCTTGACTCCAAGCATTTGTTGGCAATGAGGATTACATTCATAATTTGCTTTCCCACCACCAAAGCGCCTTGAAATGGAGATATAATAGACTTCTTTACCACTTTGAGCCTATTGGCTAGCATTTTCACAAGGATCTATGTAAATTTCCCACCAAGCTAATTGGATGGAAGTTTGTTTTTCTATTGTGTCCTCCACTTTGGCAATTAATGTAATGAATGTAGCATTATCTCCTTTGTGAATGTGACTTCCTGTAAAGAACACACTGAATACCAACATAAGATTGGCTCTAATTACCTCCCAAAATCTACATTAAAAGCCATTGTGCAGCTGCCAGGACCCAGGGTCTCAACCCCTGCCATTGAAAAACTCAACTCTTTAATTTCTTCCTTTTCAAACTCTCGTGTGGAGTATGCTTTTTGTTGGGATTTCTTCCTTTTCAAAATCCCTTTACTGCTAACTCTCATGCTCAAGTTGGTCTATGTGGAGTATGCTTTTTGTTGGTGATTTGGTTCCTTGATGTATATCTTTTCTTTGATTAATAAATGGGTGTCAATCATCATCGTCATTTTAGCCATTTCACAACTATTTGAGTTGGCTTTACAAGTCTTGTTAAGTCAGCCACAAGATTCAAAGCAGGGATTCTCATGATTGATTGGTTAAGTTTGGTGACTGGCTGCCTACTTGGCATCCCAGGGTTGGGGCCAGCTGCTCCTAGGCATTGTTTTTTAAATTCATATTATTGATAGAAGATAGTTCTGTTGTTGTTGCATTTAATAATTCTTTATTTACCCTGTTTCTTTTCTTTTCTTTTGCATGTAAACTCACTCTATATTTTACTCATCCTATTTATTATGGCTTTCTACGAAATATGTGGGCTTGGCTCATCCCCTCCTTTACTCATCATCATCATCATCTAAGCCTTATCCCAAGTCCCAACTAATTATTGTTGGCTTCACCCCCTCCTTTTCTGATGCAATAAATTGCCATTTCCACTTCTTCTCTTCTTACAGTTCAAATTAGGTTATTTGTTATGGAACTGCTTCATACAACATGAAGAATATTACACATTTGTCACTTGAGTACCTTTTATATTTCCCATGCAGGACCTGGATATGGTTTCTCAAGGATACAAGATCAGGCTTCCAGTGGACCAATTGGAATTCCAGCCTTACCTACTGTGCAGAAAAATTCGGGGGTTCAAATTAGGCCAACAACCAGTGGGTCATCGAGAGAACAATCAGACGATGATGATCTTGAAGCAGAAACAGAAATAACTGAGAATATGGATCCTGCTGATGCAAAACGTGTGAGGAGGTAATCCTAGTGTCCTCTTTATTTAATCATACAATATCACCAACTCAACCCAGTGTGAATGGGTAATCCTAGTGTCCTCTTTATTTAATCATACAATATCACCAACTCAAACCAGTGTGAATGGGTAACAACAAACATTTTTGGTGTATTTGGTATAGCATTCCATCTATTTAATATGTCATGCATATAGCCATTAAAAATGTCATGCACATCCAAGTATGCTACTACATGCACGTGATTTTTTTTTTTAAGGATACCTGAACTTTTATAAAGAAGCCACCGAGGCAAGTGCCAAGGCAGAAAAGAACACAATGCTAACAATTACAGCCCTAACAGAGACTTAAGCTTGCAAACATCCACACCCTACAAGCCAATCGCCCATCCCACCACTTTACTTCTGACCTTCCACACTATGTCCTCCACTGATCCTTTTCTATTTTGAAAGCATCATCTATTCCACTCTCCCCAAATGTTCCATAACACAACCATGAAAACAAGGTGCCATATCACTCTCCCCTCCTTCCCTATCCCTCCACCATGCCAGGCCCTTCATAAGGTCTTCAATGGATTCTGACATCACCCATTAGACATTGACGATTGCTAAGAAATCCTCCCGCACCTATGCACAAACGGGCAATGGATAAATAGATGGTCTGTCGTCTTTGCATCATTCATGCACATAACACAGATATTAGAGAGGATCGTGGATCTCTTTTGAAGGTTATCTATGGTGAGACCCTCTTCTTTCCCACCGCCCGGGGGGGGGGGGGGGGGGGGGGGGGGGGGGTGTGTGAATAAAAGAAGTGAGCGTGCTCTAATCCCATTGTGGATAGCGGCTACCATACTGGTGAGTAAAAGGACCGTACTGAGAATTGTCCAGATATATGGGCTTTCCAAACCATCTTGTCCTCGGCCGAAGAAGGATGGTAATGCTGCAACCAATTGAACAATCTAAGTTGCCCACTTCCTCTACCAACAGGTTTTCTATGGCAAGAAGGACACCACACCCCAGCCTCTCCTTACTGGGAGATATAGTGAGTTACTGTTACATTCCTATCTGGAGCCTAAGTGAGCCTTGGTAACTCGACCTGTAGCTGCCCGTCTCCACACCAAACATCCCCCCATAATCAAATGTGACTCCTATTGGCCATCACACAAACGAGAAGGACACTCCCTCTGAGATGACTGCTCATTTCTAATGCCCTGCAGCTTGAGGAGTCCCTCAGCCCCCCTCACTAGACCCTGTACTTGGACACAATCACCTCTCTTCACAATTTCCCTTCATTGCCAAACCTCCACATCCACTTACCTAACAAGGCCAAGTTCATGGACTCCCAACACCCAAATATTTGCAGTCCCGTTGGCTACAGCTTGCACACTTCTTCCGACTTCAAGAGATGAAACTTCTGCTTGACCTAAGCCCCTCTCCATAAGAAATCTCACCTCGGCTTCTCTAATTTCTCCAAATCTGATTTTGGTCACTTGAACAAAACAAAGTAGAGTGGTAAGTTAGATAGAGCTGCTTTAATAAGCATTATTTGGCTTCCCAATGAGAGATGGTGGGTCTTCCAACTAGATAGTTTCCTCTCAAAATTTTTGATCACCTTGTTCCACAAATGCTTTGCCGATTTCCCCAGGCACAAGGGAAGCCTAATGAAAGTTGACGGGAAAGTTCCAACACCACATCAAAACATATCCGCTAAGCTTAATGCTTCCTCTTTGGATAATCCAATGCCTAGCATCTCGCTCTTGTGAAGGTTTACCTTCAACCCTAAGACTGCCTCATACCCTAAGACTGCCTCATAACATCTCAGAATCTTCCTAAGATTGTCCACCATTGTTGTTTCCACATCATAAAACAAGATCGTATCATCTGCAAATAGAAGATGGCAAACTTCGACCTTCATCTCTTGCCACCTTAAAGCTGCTAATTAGACCAATTTCCTGCTCTGTCTAACATTTTCCTTGAAGCCTTTGCTACCACCATGAACAAAAATGGTGAAAGCGGATCCCCTTGCCTTATGCCCCTTGATGTCTTGAAGAATCCTTTCAGCAAACCGTTAACCAACACTGAAAAGGCAACCAATCCTACTCACTCTCCAATCCAACTTATCCACGTCCGATGGCATCCTATTCTCCCAAGCATATAGTCAATAAACTCCTAATCGACGTCGTCGTATGCCTTTCTATGTTCAGCATGCAAACTACTCCACTGCCTTCCTTATTTGTTGAGTTGATGCATTTGTGAGCAATGGATGCACTATCTAGAATATGTCTGCCTCATAACACCTCAGAACCTTTCTAAGATTATCCACCATTGTTGTTTCCACATTGTAAAACAAGATCGTAGCATCTGCAAATTGAAGATGGGAAATCCGACCTCCATCTCTTGCCACCTTAAAGCCGCTAATTAGACCAACTTCCTGCTCTGTCTAACACTTTTCTTAAAGCCTTTGCTACCACCATGAACAAAAATGGTGTAAGCAGATCCGCTTGCCTTATGCCCCTTGATGCCTGGAAGAATCCTTTTGGCAACCCGTTAACCAACACCGAAAAGCCAGCTACTCTTGCACACTCTCCAATCCAACTTCTCCACTTCCGACCTCATCCTATTCTCCCAAGTATATAGTCAAGAAACTCCTAGTCGACATGGTCATCTTCCTATCTATGTTCAGCATGCAGACTACTCTACTGCCTTCCTTGTTTCTTGAGTAGATGCATTTGTGAGCAATGGACACACTATCTAGAATTTGTCTGCCACTATAAACGCTCCTTGATTCTCAAATATAATGCTAGCCAATACTGCCCTGAATATGGAAGTGAGGATTTTCGCAAGAATCTTATTGGGGCTTCCTATAAGATCGATAGGCCTGAAATCTTTTAAGGTATCCGCTCCTTTCTTTGGGATAATGGCAATAAAGGAAGCCCCTGGATCCGAAGATAGCCGGCCTCTCGAAGAATTCTTTTACAAAATCCAACTCATTATCCTTTATAACATTCAAGAAAACCTGAAAGAAATCCATAAGATAACTTTTGGGATCTGTCGCCTTATCCCTACCCAAGGAGTCGATTGCTTGATTTCTTGCTCAGACATTGTACATTTCTACCTGTTTAATGTCGTGGAATCTAAGTTAGTGGTTTCAATTTCTCTGTTTTGTGATTTCCTTGTCTTTCTAGTAATCCATTTTTGATGTGGTCTAGGATGCTATCAAATAGAGAGTCTGCAAGGCGCTCTAGAAGAAGGAAGCAAGCTCATTTGAGTGAACTTGAAGCACAGGTTTGGTGCGTTAGTCTCGTTTCTGTTTGCACTTTTTGTAACTATTCGTTAAAACTGAGATGTGCTTGCAATGGCACTTTCTAGGTTGCACAATTGAGAGTTGAAAACTCTTCATTGCTGAAGCGTCTTGCTGACATAAGTCAGAAGTACAATGAAGCTGCTGTGGACAACAGAGTTCTGAAAGCAGATGTTGAAACATTGCGGGCAAAGGTAAGCTGTGTTGTTCTTCGAGCATGTACTTCTGAATTATATTGTTTAGATTTACAGCGGTTAATATTAGTTTGTTATATATTAATCCGATGCAACTGCATAAATCTAATATTGATAACTGGTGTCCCAGACTTGCTAAAAGATAATTCATTGAAGCAAGACAAAAACAAAGAAATTGATCTTCTTGCTGAAGATTGCCCTCAGCTATCCAGTGCTTAGAATATCTTCTTTTTTACGAAGAGCAATGGAGTTTTTATTAGCCTTATGCTTAGAATATCTTCTTCTGCTTTTTTAAGAGATACTGGAGATTTTTTAGATTTTATTCATAACTAGTGTCTCAGACTTGCCAAAAAAATCATACTTGAATTGAAGCAAGACCACAAAGAAATTGATCTTCTTGTTCAAGATTGCCCTTGGCTATAAATGCCTAGATATATTCCTTTTTTTCAAAGAGATACTAGAGATTTTATTAGTACATATGGCTTGACCCATCTTTACCAAGAGCATCCATGTCCCCCATTGGCAAAGGGAATGTTTATCCTGGAGGCAATAAGGCAGATATCACTACAGACAAAATTAAGCTTCCAAGGCCCGGATTTTTTTTTTGAAATGATGTGAAAATTCATTAAAGAAGGCCAAAGCCAGAAAATACATCCTTAGAGTCCCCTTCGGCCCTCGCTTTCCCAAAAAAGCTCAACTCTTTGACTCTACTTTTCACCGATCTGAGCCTTTTTTTTTTTCATTAAAAGATTTCTTCTTCAATTGGAAGGAGTTTCTGCTTGTGAAAAAAAGAGGAGTTCCGCAAAAGATTTGTTCAATTGGAGGAGGATTTTGCTGAAGGAAATAGCAATATCATGACTGGAGAGGTCACCACTGAGGTTATGGTCCTTGATAGAGCGGAATGACAGAATAGAGATCATGTTGCTGACCCCAATTAGTTGGGAACCAGTTGTGCGAATGTTGGGTACTTGGAAGGTAACTGTGGGCAAGTTTGCTCTTAGAGATTCAAGCCTCTTGGGAGTGGGTGGTATTATTGGAGATGGGGTGGGAAGGCTTGTTGTCTCCTCTTCCATTCGGCTGGGGTAGGAAAGCGTTAGTAGTAGAAGTTAAATCATGTCAAAAAGGGCTCACATTGTCTAGTTATTTAGAAGAGCCCGTTTTGGTGGAGGTCATTGAAGTAATTGATTTAGTAGGTCTTAGAGGAGCTTGTGGAACCAAGAAGATTTGCCTTTATTTTGTTCTAAAAGAGAGTTGAATATCATACAAAAGCTCCCCAGTTTTTGTTTCGTATGATAAAAAACAAGAAACAGTTCAGCTATTGTCATGCAATGATGAAAATGTGGGTTTACTTCTTTATCTCTTGAAAATGTCTTGGACCTTGAAAAGGTTGGTGATGTTTTGAGCTGGGTTGTAGGCCCATTTTGGAGCTAGGGAAAGGATTCTTGCCGTTGCTTGTTTTTATCTTTGTGCTGGGAAATTTGGAAGGAAATTTGTAGTTTTATGATAAATATTTGGAAGTTTGTTCTGCTATTGTCATGTCAATGAACGGTGAAACTGTCAAATGGAATAATGTGGCCAGATTAAGGAAGGAACTAATTGCAATGAAGTAAAACAGGCCAGATTGAAAGTTCAAATCACACGAGAAAATATGCAATGACTATGATCAAGCTCAACAGTTCTCCAGTCTTTATACTAGAGATCACTACTCCCCCCTCAATACACTACCATAGAGAAAAAAAAGACTCAAAGAAGATATCATTCAACTGTGTCTTATTCCATAGGGCCTATGCCTTATTATAAATGAGTGTGTATAAGGTTTCCCCCTTGAGAAAATCTCTAGCATAATTTAAAGAATCTAAAAGTAGAATTCCTTACCAGCCAAGATACCTAAAATAAGAAAACTCTTAAACATGAAAATCTAATAATACTTATTTCCTAGTATAGAGACATTTTTCCTAACATAGAAATATGAAAGAAAAGGAGATTAGAAACAAGCTAAAAAAGGAAATTGGGCCTTTGCTTGTGCACACATGTGGAGTGTGCAAGTGTAGGATGTGGCACGATTGCATTGCAGAACGTGTTTCCTAGATGGAAATGACCTCTGAGCTGGTGGTGAAAACTCAACTATAACAGCTGTCTCAGAGGAATCCAGGTCCTAACAGAATATGATGTATGGTGGGGAATTGTACTGTGGACATCTTCCTATCCTTCTCCAGTCAGGCTGGTCAGGGGAACTTGATGAAGGTGGATATTTTGGCTCTCAGTGAAGGTTTCATAAGTTCATTGGCCAGTTATTGTCGAAGGTGACTCTGCGAGTGTGGGCATTTGAATGTCGGGGTATTGAAATAACCGCTATCTTACAAATGCTAGCATTTGGGGGATGATGGGAATCAAAATAACCAGGCATTTAAATGTCCCCTGGTCATTGCAATATCCTTAAAGGTGGCAGTTTATATTTCCAAAAAGATGGATTTTCACTCTAATACCTACCACAATTGTTCGCATCTATCATATGCTATTCTCCCCCACGTCCTATTGTCTCACCCACAATGGAGTTGTTTCTTGTGCAAGTCCTTGTATGACATGCTTATTGTATAGATACTTGGCACGGGGCCATTGGGATGTGCTTATGGTGTCCAACCTGTGCCTTACACCAGCCCTATATGAATGTTGGAGGCCCAAAAAATCAGGCCAATCTAACCATCATGTGGGCCACCACGTGAATTTGGCTGGTTGTTAATTATTTTCTTGGGCTGGACCGACCATGTTGTCTATAGGCCATCCGACCATGTTGTCTATAGGCCATCTGACCCATGCCTCATCATAATGATGGGATGTCCCAAAAATCAGGCCTATATGGACTAATTATAGGAACTAATCTACAACCATCCAAAAACCTCCAAATTCATGTCGTACCCCATACAATGGTTGGATTGGCCTGATTGTTGGGGCATCCAACTCTCATGGTGGAGCAACCTTTTAAGACCTGCTGGATGTCACACACACACCCTAGTGGACCCCACATGTTGTCCTTGTCAAATAATTAATTCTACAAGGACACAGAGAGGAACCGGGCTCTGCTCACATTGGGGAGTTAATTGATAGGCTGGCTGCATATGCCGCTATGCAGGCACTTAGAAATGGTATACGCATGGTTTGAAATATCTATATTTCATCATCCGATATGGACATACTGTATCAATATCGGCTTGATATGGGGCTGTATTGGCACCAGTTAAAAAAGGGCCCTATGAACTGATACAGAGAATATCTGCACCAATACGGTTGATACAGCCATAAAGGCTTCTTTTTATTTTTTTTAATTTTATCAACATTTTCTTCTCTTTTCCTTTAAACCATAGAGGAAACCTAGAAAGTCATGTTAGACTAGATCTAGGCCTATGTTGGAGGTCACAACAGAAGATTTGATGAATTGAAGTGGAAGGACCATTATGGGAAAAATCAGAAAAAAGGGTAAATCATCTTTTCTTTTCTTTTTTTCTTTTTCTTTTTTTTCACTAATCTTCTTTTTGTTGTATTTTAATAGAATGGGCCCTGATTTACCAAATTATGTTTGATTTATGTTCAATTATGGCCCATTTGGTTGACTTTGAACAGGTCAAGCCAACAAACAATGTTCTTATGAAAGAAAGGTCTGGTACACCATTATATACATTTGTAAAATATTAAAAAAAAAATGATAGATTCTTGACATCTCATTGTTTCCCTTTTTTCTGATATTTTCTCCTTAATTCTTTGGCTTAAAAAAGTTTTCAACCAATATGGGCCGATACTGATACAAGAGACCCATATCGTATCGTTTTTTGGTTGGGACAATACACCCCTCGATAGCAGTATTCAGAACCATGGGTACATGTGTCGTATATTAACTCAAATTAGACCTACTAAATTGTAGAAGCTGTTGCTAACATACGGTCTAAAAATCAGAATTTTTTTTAACAAATCCTAACCTCTACTTTTTTCTTTCCCTAACCTCTACTTTATAGACACTTGTTTGCTGAAATAAGACATTGGATATTTTCTTTGTTAGCTGTCCAATAAATGTCAATCTGATAATCAAGTAATGAACTAAGCATAATTTTTGGTTCGTGTAAAATCTAAGACGGTACCCCAAATTTGGATGGTTTAACTTCCATTAATTGTACCACATGCATTTTCCGAGTAATTTCTAAGTGCTATCATCCATGGCACTCTGCCAGAGTATCAAATGTTTTTCTCGCCCACAATACCAAAGGGTGCTACTTGGGCCTTGAGTATTTCATGTCTAATGATTGTATGTCTACTAATCCTAGGGCCTCAAGTTTGTGCCAGTTGGGCCCATTTTTAAAGATCCAGACTTCTGATTTGATGGGGACCAATTTGGATGGAATGAAAATCAGTCCATCCAATTTTCCCCCCTTTGAGTGTGGGATGTTGTTGTACCTTTTACCCTGTCCATCAATTTTTAGGCCCCATTAGTCAAAGGGGTAGGACTCTCCCAGCTTGGACTTTCTACATCATGGTCCATCCATTTCGTGCGGCTGTCATTCTGGATCTTGAACAATGGGTTCCACTTGTACAAATTCAGGGGGCCTAAGGATGTGATGTGGATCATCCAAGTCCACACTCCATTGGTTCAAACTGTAGATCTGATGGGCTAGTCAAGCATCCCAACTACTTAGATAGATGGCCACTCTAAAAGATTAGATGGACATAATCATGATATGGGCCGTAAGTGGATCTTGAACAATGGGTCCCACTTGTACTAATTCAGACCCAAGGACGTGATGTGGATCATCCAACTCCACACTCCAATTCAAACTGTAGGTCTGATGGGCTCATCAGGCAATCACAACTATTTAGTTAGACGACCATTCTAAAAGATTAGATGCACATGATCATGATATGGGCCATAAGTGTACATAAAAATGCACGGCTAGTAGAAATCATATACAGTCCATGTTAGATGTGGAGAGTGTAAGATATATAGGCAAGCAAATTAATGTTGGTAAATAGGTTGTGGCCCACCTGATGAGAATCATCCACCAAATCATGTGTGGACCGCTCTATCATGTGTGGGCCAAAGAATATACACCTACGGGCCAACCAATATACACATGTGGGCAACTTGATCATAATAATTTCATATTCATGTGAACCATCCAATTAGGGCTGTCAATGAGCCGGGCCTATTCAATATTCCGATTTTCAGGCCCGAGTCCGCCCATTGACACCCCTACATCCAATATACATGTGTGGGCAGTGTGCAAACACCATTAATTTATATACGTTGATCTGGTGAAGTATTAGTTGCTTCATAAGCAACCATCTAGATGCTGGCGATTCATAATCTTCCACCAATTCATTTGTACTTGTGCACCACACACGTGGAGATACTGCACATGTGGACAACATCTAGTCTGCTTATTATTTTTATTGCACAATTTACAATGTTTAGTTAGCATTTGAGTTTGATCACATTAAATTGTGGGCCACACTTGTTCTTTCAGTTTGGATGCTTCCTGAAAAAAAAATAATAACAAATAAATAAAAGCACTGGCGATGTCTACTTTATAAATCAAGTAAACATAAATAGTACAATTTAATAATCACCATACCCTACTAGAGAGTGTTATCCAGACAAAGAAATCATAATTGCCAGCAATTGCAATACCCAGGCATAGCAAGATCTGGTGATTAAAGTATCCAGATCATTCAAATAACTCCCAATCCAAATGATCCCTAGTTTTGTTTGTGAAGGGCACTCTGAAGCATGGATGCTAACATTTATCTTTGATAAATTTTGTTCATGGCCTCCAGCTTGAATTCTATTTCATGTTTCATTTTCCTGGTTTTCTTCTAGAAAGGAAAGTTGGTCCATAAAAAAAAATTAAGATGGAGTGTGATTTTGGAGATTCCAAGCTGTGATTCTCTCTTCAGTTTGTATACAGTAGCAAATTACACACATTTCCCACTGGAGATCAACTGTCCTTCTTAACCTTGGTTTGGAGCTGGCCATTGCAAAAGCTAGCTCACATTGACAACACTCTCATGCTAGGATGGTCCCACCCAGTTCTAACTCCAGCCCAACAAATACACGCATACGTAGAAAGGCAAGTGTCTCTGTGTGTGTGTGTGGAGTGGGGGGGTCATGGAAGGGATGCCTTGATTAATAGAAAAAGGGACGTGTTCTGTCAGTAAATGCCTAGAGAAAACAATTTGCATCTTTCTCTTTAGAAATGAATGCCATCATTCTTCTCTTTTCCTTTTTTTTTAGACATTATATAAAGGTTTTGCTAGCGTCCCCATCAAGATGGGGACACTAGCAACATCCCTAAAGATTTTAAATGGCACATGGGGTGACCTATCCTCAATCTGACCCATTCATTTATTCATACAACTAGGAGCAAGCCATGGTGTAAAAATCATGCCAATTGGATGATCCTAAGAATTGGGTCAATAGCATGGAAATTGGACAGCCAAGATTGAGTGGAGAAACAAAATAGCTCCAAGTATAATGTTGAAACATCTACTAGATAGATATCACTTTGCATTGCTTATGATTCCAAAGTAGCACTTTGGTTTGATGATTCTAACCTTGTTATCTATGGCACGTAACAATGGAAGGTTTTAACAAATTGGCCCCATTCAAAGGGTGTAAGGATCATCCAATCGTTTTGATTTTTGCGCCGTTGTTTGCTCTCAATGGTCCTACCAAATGAACCATCCCTATCTATGATTAGGCGTCCCACATGTCATACAAAGATAAAGGTGGTTTTTCCCGGATCTTGCTAGTGCAACCACCACGTCATTGGGATGACCGGTAGGAGGCGTAAACGAAATGTTGAACCCACTTGCCTAAAAAATCTAATCTCTGTAAACATACATTCCATTTCCCAATAGCCGCTGACACCCAGGAGCACACTTCTTTGTGTGGGATTTCTATTACAATAGGCAGCTGGTGGAAATGGTTGTAGATAATACACATCGCCTCCCTTGTTGCCAAACAGAGAGCCATATTTCTAGAATTAGCTGTGATTGGGGCTGAAAACACCATCATCATGGACCCAGCCTCATATAAAGAGTAAACCGCCAATCCCACTTGATTGGAAAGCATCCGCCAAAAATCTTTGCACTTTGCCAATGGGAAGCACTCTTTTAGAGGAATTGTTGTTGCTTTTGTTCTATCCCAGCCACTGCCTCCAATTGCCCTGAAAATCTGAATAGTTGGCATTGGCGAACAGCAGATTGACAGCTGCCAAACATACGAGATTACCCACAATTCGCTGACTTGTTTTCTTGATTGATGCTTCTAGACCTTCAAAGATGCGCGCATTGCTTTCAACCCAAATCTCCCAAACTGGGAAAGGAGTTGCCAACTGCAGAATTTTAGCCCTTAATTCTTAAGCAAACATTGGACTCCCCTTGCTTCTTAACATGCTAAATAGAATAGCAGTTGAGTATTGGCATGTTTGATTGGAAATGTGAAATAATGGTCAAGGAGTTGGTATGGAACTGTATGGAATTCATTACAAAACCAGAGTAAAAGTGTATTTCAGATTATTGAAGCATTCTTGCATCTTCACATGCATTTGTTGAATGGTTTCTATATGCTGTTTCTGTGGATATATTGTGGTCTTATGAACAAGCATCTCAAATTTACTTCAGGCTGCTTTTAAGGAATCACTTTAATCAAATATCTGAATTCAGGGGCGTTACAAGGATTGAGTTGGACTTGATACACATGCAGATTTTGTTTTTATCTCAACATGAAAGGCCGTCTTTGGATACACTACTGAATTGAATTGCAATAACTAGTTTCATAGGGAGTGATGAATGAAAGGCCCCGAATTGGTGTTTCTAATGAGGAAGTAGGCCCCGAATTGCAGTTATGTTCTCTCAATTTGAAAGTAACACAATTAACTACTGCAATCAATTCACTACCATATCCAAATGCAACCTTAATATTGTATCTATTTTTCTATTTTTCTCAATTCCTTGAAATAGGATTATTCCTCCACTAATCATTCATTACATCTCTGGTAGTTAAACATCCTTTTTTGTTTTTGTTTTTGTTTTTTTTGGGGGGGGGGGGGGGGGGGACGGTATAGGTAGTTTTACATCTTTATGGCCTTTTTTTTCTTTTTCTTTTTTTTTAGGTGAAGATGGCAGAAGATACAGTTAAGAGAGTGACAGGGGTGAACCCTCTGCTTCCGACTGTGTCTGATGTTTCATCCATTAGCATGCCGTTCTCTGGCAGCCCATCTGATGCAGCCACTGATGATGCTGTCCCTGTACATGAAGACCCACAGCACTTCTTTCAACCAACACATGATCGGAGAATGAACTCTGCTGTTCCTGACATTGCTCCTGCCCCTGCAATTGAGGACATTCACAGTGCTGGAAGCAAGATGGGCCGAACAGTTTCCATGCAACGGGTGGCCAGCTTGGAACATCTGCAAAAGCGGATTCGTGGTGGAACAAACCCTGGTGGGCCCGTGCAATGGGAAGGTGGGTGGAACCCGGAATCCACCCATACAGCGGATGCCACTAATCAGCAGAACCAAGTATGAATATCTGCTGTTACAGTGGAAACTGCAATATTATGTATGTATCAATTCTTGTTTGTTATTCTAAAACTGTACATGCTTCTAATGTTTTGATACTGAGAGATTTCCTTTCACTGGAGTGACTGAAATGGTGAGTCACCAATTTATCTGATTTGTTGTTACAGTTAGCAGCTGCCACAGTCGAGCTGCTGCAAGGATTTGCCAAGCTGCGAATGATGTAATATTGTTTAGGGACGCTGTTCGCTGTGATGGAAGGTAATCATGCTTTGTGATGTGTAAATGTTTGGTGTCAAACACCATTATTATATTGTTGCGGTAAAGACCGGTCTTCATATCTATATGCGTATCATCTTTAGCGTTCAGCATGTTATCCTACAAGAATTTCACTGCTTGATCCAAGTTACTACTGCAGTTTTTCTTTTTCTTTTCTTTTTTGATAGCAATAAAAATTGTTAAACACATTCACAGGTGAAAAGGCTACAAAAGTCCAAGCAATGGATAAAAGTCCCCAATACATAGAGGAGATGAGGGAATGGCATGGGTGGAGGTGGTAAGAGAAGACTTGATGACCTATGGTTTAACAGAGAATATGGTCCTTGATAGAGGGGAATAGTGGTAAAGGATTTGCATGGCCATCCCCAATTAGATGGTGTAAGGCTTAGATTGATGATGATGATGGCAACCAGAAGATGAAGGATCCCTTCCTAACTAGGGAATTAGCTTCCCTTTGAAATTGAAGATAACCCATCGGGAACCTCTCTCCATTCTCTAACATGGATTTGGAAATTGCAATTAATTCTTCTGGACTTTTCCGTTTATTCTGTTATTCCTTTCTTTCCAAATCACCCACGTAAAGGCACATGGGAGCATCTTCTAAAGAGCCACTTACTTGGGGTGAACCTATAATTTCAAGAACCAAATGAAGAGATGATCAACCAATCATGCTTTCTTCCAGCACATGAAACATATGATTAGAATAGATCCAATTTCCCTATGAAGGTTATTTTTTTGTTTAGATCTTGTTGGTAATGGTTCGACATGAGCATGGCAGCTGGCTTACACACTCATCCCTGTAAGGGTTCTGGGAAATAACTTGGTGCAACACCAAAAACATTCTTGGATGAAAATGAACCATCGTCATGCTTGTGCCCTTCCTCCTGAGAGCGATTAAGGGAGGCCTGTTTAGAAGATGAAGAATCACTACCACCATGGTACCACAGCTTAGAATGGAATGGAGCAACCAAACAACTTCAAACTTCCACAAGCTCATAGGCAGCCTTGACAAGTGTTCCTTCTAGCTAGGAAATGGAACCCATGAAACGTAGAAGCAAGTGGAAGCTCCTATTTCCACATGCTCAATAGGAATTTTTGACAGGATTGTTCCTTTTAGCTAGGAAATGGAGCTCAGGAAACCTTGAAGCAAGTGGAAGCTCCTCCTACCTCCCACATTCTCGTAGGAATCCTTGAGATGAGTGTTCCTTTTAGATAGCAAATGGATCCTTGGAAACTTTTTAAGGGGAAGATCCTCAACCACCAGCCTGCTTGGTGCGCTGGATTAAATGGCATCAAATTGTATTCGATAGAATTAACACCATTATTGCACAATGATTGCATGTCTGGAAATACAATGGTTTATGATCATCCAATTCCATGTCTGGGATCAAATTGTAAGTTTGGGAAATACACTGTATTAAATGAAGCCTGTGTTTGGTGGAGTATGGAATTATAATCAACGAACCAGATTTTATAACTGATGCCGGTCACCTGTACACATGCAACTCGAATATTATGTGCAAAGGGTACATATGGACATATCAATATGGGGCCCACAAATGTATTGGATTTTTTAAATCCACCAAAAATCCTGCAGTATTTACTATTAGTATTGGATCAAATGATACTGGGGTTGATCCAATCCTTCCCATCGTTTCCAAATGCAATTCCATCCACTTAATACCATGCACCAAACAGGCCAAAGAAGATGGACCGGCCCTCCTCTCATAGCAAGTATTGTACCTGAGTTACCTGTACCATGTATCTTTTATGCAAGGCTTGGCCAAATGGCGTTTGTGGTTTGATGATCTGCTGGCAATCTTGCAGCCAGGTTTGCCGTGCCTGTCATGGCTGAACCTTCCTATTGGAAAATTGTAACCGTTGATTGTTCCTTCTGAATGTGGGTTGGTTGATGAACTGTCCATTTGCTGGCCAGGCAATGAAGATAAACCAACACAGAAGATCTTTGTGGGCACATACTCAATACGATAAGGCGATTAAAGGTCTGCCTATTAATTTGCTACAATGGAAAAGAAAATGTTTTTTTTTTCTTTTTCTTTTTCTTTTTTCTTTTTTCAGCCAGGCATCATTGCTGCCCATACCATCCAATTTGCACTTGGTTACTTATCTGGGCACATGATGCACGAGTGCAGTGATCTGAACCTTTTGTCAGGGTATATAATCTTGAAACCTTCATTCTATTGGCGAGAGGATACCAAGTTTTGGTGTTAATTAGCATTAAAAAAGCATATTTGGTGGGGGATTTTCGGGAATAAATGTTGTAAATATATTAAGACTGGTTGTAGTGAATTGTGTGATCACATTAGGTTGGATAGTGTATGAAGTTAGAGGTTTGCCCCCACAATACCTCTCACTAAAATGCAGTCATTCATGCCAACCATATGCGTACATGACTTCCACAAAGAAATAGAATCTTTAAAACCAACGATCTACATGCATTGGAAGGGTGTGTGTGTGTGTGTGTCTATATATATGGTGCCCAGTCTGATTAAGATGAAGGTATATATCAGTACTCCCCCTAATAGCTTAAGCTTTTAGGCGGGTTGGTCAGTCATTGTGCCCTAATTGGTATCGGAGCCAAAGGTCATGAGTTTGAGCAAATCCGTTGCATAAGGCCTGACTGGTCAACGATGGCCTTAGAGGCGAACCCTCGTGCAGTCCATGGGCCGTGGCTCACAGCAACGGAGCGTGGTGGGTGCTTGGTCTGGCTAAGATAAAGGTATATATCGGTACTCTCCTTGACAGCTTAAGCTTTTAGGTGGGTTGGTTTGTCATTGTTTGAGCCCAACTTGGCTAGGCCTGGTCGCACAAGAATGACCATGGAAACGAACCTGAGCTCAGATCAATGGTTTGGAGTAGGTGTCTGCATCTTTTGTGGGCCCTGTTTCTGTCAGGTGCTTCAACCTCCATTTAGATGCAAGGAAAATCAGAATCGAGCATGCCCAAGGTAAATAAATTTCAACGCCAACGCCTGGAAGTTCGTTGGAGCCAATTTGTTGTCCTTCAAATTTATAATCGGATTTGGATTCCATTGGAGCGAAATTGCCATGAAACACAAACCTATCAACCCAGCCATGCCAACAACAAGATTATCTTCACTCAATCTACCACTTGAGCTATGGATCTAGGTGTTGGTAAACAATATACTTATCAGCTAATAAGTAGATAAGTACGTTTGGTAATAATATATTGATAACTAAATTTTTAAAAGAAAATTTTAAATATTTGTATTTGATAAGTAACATATTATTCTTAGTCACTTCCAATTTCAAACAACCATTGATTGAAAGGATCAATGGCTAGTTTTCTGTTATCATAATCACAAATCAAATCTCAGCCATTGAACACCCACACCTTTGGGATGGTGGTAGACTGAGTGAAGATAACCTCGTCTCAACACTGAGGTCTAGGCATCGAATTCCAACTGGGGGTGGCTAACATTGTAGGGTGACTAAAAGTGTGGGTGTGTGTACTAACAGTGGGATGTGTGTACTACCCCAAATAATAATAATAATAATAATAATAATAAATCAATCTTAACCATTGAAATCATCCATGCCCCACAAGTTGGTGTGAGCAATTGAAAAACAACTTTTAATTGGTATACAACATCTAAACTGTATATCAAGAGGTAAATGCAATGTAGGCAGACCATGTGCCCCCCCCCCCCCCCCTCCCCCCCTAAAAAAAAAAAAAAACACCGTAGGTAAAATGCCTTCACCTAGCCCAAACATACAACCTCATCATCACGTAGCAACCAAAACCCCCACATAAGTAAGTTGTGTTGTTTTTTTTTTGTTTTTAATAAAAAATTAATTTTAAAAATAAATTTTATTTTTAACAGGTAAATAATATACTTATTATTAAAACTTTTCATAAAAGTTTATATAATCAATTAGTAAGAGGTGGGAGTTTTACTTCGTATCGTCCACACGCGCGGCGTGGGTTATAGGGCTGCTTGGGTGCTTTTTGGGGTTTTTAAGGCGTACTTTGTACGTACGCAATGAGCCTTACCTTAGGCTAGAAGTCTCATCCACTGATATTTAATATTTAACCAGAATGCTGATTAAGTGAGTGACTAAGACATTTTGTACATGTGGCATTTGTGCCACGTGTCATACATGTGGCGACAGTTAATGCTGACTAGGATCTGAATCCACAGACAACATTTTGAGGCTGTTGCATAACTATTTTGTTTGAAATGAGACAGAAATAACTACTATAAGAGAAATGATCATTTCTTTTCATGGTAGAATGTCTCTTGCATATGAAAGGGTGTGGATGTCTTGAATAGGCACATGAGTGTCTCTTCAAGAAAGACACCATGACCCTTCAATTGCTATATATCCTGGATATTATAATTCAGAAGGATCAATGATTCTATCTATTTTCTTGATTAAGCCATCTATTATTCAGTACTCTCAGTCTGACCTCTTGCTGTGTTTTTATTATGGACGTTTTGAAGACATATTCGTGTTATAACTAGAGATTTGTTTAACACTTAAATGTGCAAATTTTTGTGTTAAAATTCGGATTGAGAGTTCATTGTATCTTGAAGACAATTTGTGGATTTACTTTATTTGCACTTGCTGGAATTACCAGAAAAGTGGCAGTAAATCTGCCTTGAGAAATTAACTATTCAAGTCAAGCTTTGAACCCGATAGATCTGACTTTCTCATTCTCTATTCTTCTATCCTTCGTCGTGTACTAAATTTACAAAAAAATTTACAACATGCCATGCAACATCGCTCTAATGCATACACTGCATGACCAAACAATAACCAACTAATGCCCCGCTCCATGCTTGACACTGTCTTCTTTTTTCTCTGAAACAAAATCAAGCCTTGTTCTCTATCTGACCGCAACAAACCTCTCCTCCCTTAGTCACAGGCACAAGACAAGCAACCTTCACGTACCAAATCTTCAACCAGAATAAGCATCCGCTGAATTCCTCTCAACATAGCCCATGCAGGCCTGCATGACAAAACAAAGGGGAAATATCTGAGCCATCCATCAAGTGGACGTTAATGTGTACATTACTAAGCACATGCATTAACATATATCTGATATGTTATTCAGGCTGGAGCGTTCAAAGCCACTATTCCTTATAGTATAGTCCACCTAAGATTTGGATCTACTTCATTTTTTAGCTCATTTCCTAAAATGATCTGAAAAACGGATGGACAGCATGGACAGCATGGATATACAATACACACACATCAAGGTGGGGCCCACAGTAAGGGCCGCACAATCTTAGGTGAGGCGGAGCTGCACCTAATCCGCTCACTAGGGAATGGGATTTTTACTGCAATAGCCCTGAGTTGTGGCTATTTTTACTAAAAGTTTAATTTCTAGCCTATCTCATCTGTTTTGACCTTTTTACAAGAAATTGAAAATTTTTAAGTCGAGAATGCCCCTTCTCTGACCACCATGAGCTCAAGGGAATCCATAGTGACCAAGGGGGAAATTGGTCGGAGGGGCCACAAACTTTTAATTTCTCGTCAAAAGGCCAAAAAAGATGAACCAGATGAGAAATTGGACTTTTAGAAAAAAATGACACAACTCAGGGCTATTGCAGTAAAAATACCCAGGGAAGCGGGTTGCTTGTGACCCGAGGTACAGAGATATACCTGTGTCGGAGCTGCGTGCGGTCCACAGAGATGTCCATGACAAATCCACTCTGTCCATCTGTTTTGAAAGACCACAATACAACAGAATTATAAAAATCAGGCATATTCAAAACTCAGGTGGGCCACACCAAACGAAAAGAGGGAACGGAAGAATCCAGAATTGAAACCTTCTTAGAGCTGACTATGATGTTTGTATGCCATCCAAACCGTTCATAGGGTTATTACCACTCAGATAAACTCTAGTCACAAATATCATCCTGATATAGAACTTCTGTCACCCCCTTCAATCGAACGGAGTAGATTTGTCATGGATATCTCTGTGGGCCCACACAGCCCCGGTCTCGAATGTTCTGTACGGAGTAATAACCCCACCGGTCCTTACCCAGTAACAGACAGGGCCTCTGAGGGGCCACCGTTATGTGTTGGTTTCATCCACACCGTCTATCCACTTTACCATATCATTTTAGGTTACAAGCCCAAAAATAAGGCAGTACCAAGGCTCAAATGGACCACACCATAGGAAGCAGCGGTGATAGTGACACCCATTGTTGAAACTTTCCTTGGGCCTATGATAGTTAATTGCACTCTAGGCCCCACCATGATGTATGTGTTTTATCCATGCCGTCCATACATTTAGCCATATCATTTTAGGGCATGAGACAAAAAAAAAATGACGGAGAACCAAACCTCAGGTGGACCACCCCACAGAAACAGTGGGGATTGAACGACCACTACTAAAAGCTTCCTAGGGCCCACTGTAATGTTTATTTGCCGTCCAACCTGTCGATTAGGTCACACAACCTGAATGGTAAAACGCAAAAATCAGCTTCATCCAAAACTTTTGTGGCACCCAAGAAGTTTTTTAATGGTGGGTATTCAATCACCACTGGTATGGTCCACCTTAGATTTGGATATGCCTCATCCAAAACTTTTGCATTCAATCACCACTAGTATGGTCCACCTTAGATTTGGATATGCCTCATTTTCGGGTTCATGCCCTACAATTAGCTAGGAAAATGGACGGCATGTATAAAACACATAATTAGGATAGGCACCAACCAGCACCCAGGTGGGTACTAGAGATGTCACCGCCGAATCCAAGTCTGCCTGAGTTTTGTGCCCACCCCCCTAAACTTATGTGGATAAAATGGTGGACGGGTTGGATTTCTCAAGAACATCAAAGTGGGTTGGGCCATGACTTTTTTAGCTGCCCTAAATGAAAATGAGAGAGAGAGAGACTTCAACAGTCAGCTCGTTCAATACCCTTGCCAGTGCAGCGTACATGAGTTTTGAATCTGCCCAATTTTTTGTCCCACACCCTAGCATAAGCTGGAAAAACGGATGGACAAGGTGAATTTTTCAATGGCTGCAGTTCAATCTGCACCCTATTTTTTATTTTATTTTTTTCATTTTTAGGCCAACCCCATAAAATGATCTGAAGAAGCTGTTGGACAGGGTGGATTTTTCACAAACATCACAGTGGGCCCCACTACTGTTTCAATTGTGAGCTTTCAATGCCCCACTGTTTGGTTCCGTGAACTTAAGTGAGACCAGTTATGAAATTTGGAAGCCTATAAAATCAAGTCCATCCAACCATGAGGTTGGCCGCCACATAAATTTGGAGGTTTATGGATGGTGTTTTTGCAGTTGGGCGCAGCACCGTGTTCAAGCCTTGACATGATGATAAGATGACCCAAAAATAGGCTTACAAAATTATTAGGTAAGCCACAGCAAATAATAGATGACCGTCCAAAAGCCTCCAAAGTTGTGTAGTAACTGACATGATGTTTGCAATGGCCTGATTTTTGCGTCACCCAATTTTCATGATGGGAAACCCTTCAGAACAGACTAGATGTCAAGGACACATGCCTGTGGTCTGCACCACCAGAAAGACGAATGAAAAAAAAAAAAAAAACAAGCATCAACTCCAGCCATCACATTTCGGTGAAATTATGAAAAGAGAGTACCAAGATAGTACCTGAGATTTAAGTTGGTGGTGTCACATTCTCTTTCAAGTTGCTTACATGCCTTCTAATCTAAAATAACACTAATTAAACATTCATAACATCTAATTAGTGACTAGCAAATGCACGGTTGGATATAAAATGTTTAGTGGGCCAAATCCTAACAACTGATCAACTCATTTGATCACTGTAAATTTCATGCAGACTTCGATCCACTAGGTCCTCCACTTTGGAAGGTCTGGACGATCTGTACATATATGACATGTAAACCGCAAATGAATCGATATGGATATATTTTCTCCCCATTTACAATATGTTCTCTTCTTGTCTTTTTTTTCTTCTTCTTCTTTTTTTTTAAGCTATAGTACTTTGTGAACTTAATTTATTAAAAAGTTAGGGTTTTTTCTTTCTTGAGCGGATGCTTATTTGGTTTAATGTGGAATTGAGTGGAGTCACAAAACACAACTTATGCTCTTGAAATTGATGCATATTTTCTTACCAGTCAGGTTTATGATAGCATGTTTTCTCATACCAGCAAAAGATACAGAAAGATATGAAAAGAGTAAAAAAGGTGAAAATAATCACCATGAAGTTGAAAGGTAGATCCTCACCGTGATGAGAACAAGTAAAGGGCACCTGAGAAAGGGACACGAACTCCAAGGTGAAAACATGGGAGAAGATGGAACCTATCATGGAGGCCTTATTGGGATAGGAAGGGACGGCAGCGGAAGCAAAGCCGAACATAAACAACAAATTGAATCAAACAAGCTACACAATGCAATCACAATGCATGCAATCACCCACATATAGACAATCTGAATTTAACGTGGAAAAACCCCTCACGAGTAAAAAAACCACGGCACAAAGCGACACCAATCCACTATAATATCAGAAGTTACAAGAGATGGAACCCAAGACCAAAAAATCCAAGCCCACAAGAGAAATCCCAAACTTACCCAAGTAGAAAACCCTCTTCTTCAAGCTCTTTCTCTCACTTAGAAGCTCCCTCAATCCTCTTTGCAACATTAGAAACATCTAATCCCGTATTACCCCTTAAATAGGCAAGAAAAATGAATTTAGAAACCTCTTGCGCAAACCGCGTAAGAATCCATGTTACAGAAGGAAACTGCCGACCGGTTGTCCGACCAGTTGGACACCCCTACCGGCCGGTCGACCGACCGGATTGCCTAAAATCTTCACAGCAGCAACGCTGCCTTGGTCTTCACTGTGACCGGCCGGCAAGACACCCCCCACCTGCTGGCCGGTGGCCTCCGTGCAAATGTGATTTGTGGCATCCATTTCCAACAAACTCCACCACAACTCAAATCACCATACATCACCATGTCACACACAATCTCCACCTCTACTTCGTCATCATTATAGTCCCGTCTCTTCTCATGCCCCATCGACCTCATCCTTACATATTCACACGCTTTGTTGCTCTTTCCATGTGTTCCTTTTTCTCTTACCACACAGAAGCAACCGGTGGATCTCACTGCCAATCTCGCAGCTCCACCATGAATTGTGCTCCCGATCACCTTGTAAAGATTATTGCACCTCCGTGCCTTGATCATCCCACGTGCTCCCTTCACCATTTTACAATACCGATCGCAGTCGATGAACTTGCACCTTTTTGCCTCGAGTGCACCAAAAGATATCACATTCATCTTCATCTCAAGGACATGCTTCACACTTTCAAGGATCTGTTCAACTCCATCGAACATCCTAATTCGCACCGAACCAATCCCCCACTATATTGCAAGCATAGCCATCATCCACAAATATCAATCCACCATCAAACTCCTCGTATGACTGTGAATGAACTTCGGTCAGGACATACATGATATGATGTCCCCTGAATCCAAGAGTCACTCTCCACCAAGAGGCTTTATGCCGGATACAATCAATACATCACAATCGTCACCACCGTCTTCTACGGTATTGGTTCCTTCCCTAAAAGAATCTCCAGATTTCTCCTGCATTTTTCTGAGATTTGAACAATTCCTCTTCACATGTCCTTCTTCCCCACAATTTCAGCATCTTACCCTGTGACTCCATTTGCCTTTTGATTTAGATCTCGATGAAGGAGATTCTCCACCCCGCTTAGAATTCCTCCCCCTCATAACCAGTGCCTCATCAGTAGAGGGACTGACGTCGCTTGCTTTTCCTTCTCATCGCCTTCACCTGAAAGTCTGAGATAACGGTTTTTACGCCAATAGTCTCCCTACCTGCGCACAAAGAGTCCTTGAGCAACTCATATGATTCTGGAAGAGAATTCAACAGGATAAACGCTTAATCCTCGTCCTTCATTAGCTCATCTATATCCATCAACTTGTAAATAAGCCTATTGAAATTGATGATGTGGCTCTCAACATCAGCCCCCCCCCCCCCCCCCCCCCCCCCCGGTCATCCTCAAATTGTACAACTGAAGCTTCAAATATATGCGATTTTTCAAAGATTTCTTCGTATAGATATTCTTCAACTTCAACCATGTTTTAGCCGCAGTTTTCTCTTTCATAACATTATACAGGACCTCATCTGTCAAGCACAACTGGATTGAAACATTGGCATTTTTATCGATCTTCTTCCACTCTTCTTCTTTCATAGCTTTTGGTCGCTTTCTAAGGAGCGCAACTTGCAATCCTTACTGAATTAGAAGGCTGTTCATTTTAACCTTCCAAAGTTTAAAATTATTTTTTCCCGAATACTTCTCTATGTCGAACCTTATGCCTGATGCCATGCCCTTGTCTCAGATTCGAATTTCTGCGACACCCCAACGATCGCTCTGATACCAGTTGTTGGGATAGGAAGGGCCAGCAGTGAAAGTAAAGCCGAACACAAACAGCAAATTGAATCAAACAAGCCACACAATGCAATCACAATGTATGCAATCACCCACACATAGACAATCCGAATTTAACGTGGAAAAACCCCTCACGGGTAAAAAAAAACTACGGCACAAAGTGACACAAATCCACTATAATATCAGAAGTTACAAGAGATGGAACCCAAAATCAAAAAACCCAAGCCTACAAGAGAAATCCCAAGCTTACCCAAGAAGAAAACCCTCTTCTTCAAGCTCTTTTTCCCACCTAGAAGCTCCCTCAATTCCCTTTGCAACCTTCGAAACCTCTAATCCCGTATTACCCCTTAAATAGGCAAGAAAAACGGATTTAGAAACCTCTTACGCGGTTTGCATAAGAAAATTGCCAACCGGTTGTCCGACCGGTCGAACACCCCTACCGGCCGGATGGCCTAAAATCTTCACGGCAGCAATGCTGCCTTGGTCTTCACTGTGACCGGCTGGCCGGACACACGTACTGGCCGGCCGGACACACGTACTGGCCGGCCGGTGGCCTCCGTGCAAACTTGATTTGTGGCGTCCGTTTGCAACATGCCTTTCTACCCATAGACTGCAATCCTTACCGCAATTACAGCATATCCGGCAAAGAGATGGGACCATAGAGGAGTATGTGGAAGAGCTTCATCAATAATTTATCCAAGACTGCTCAGTCTCATGTTTAATGGATGGGTTGTGACCTACTATTGCAAATCAATTGGAAATTCATAGCCTTCTTGGTTAAAAAGAAGAATAAGGCGAGTATGGTCACATGAAAGCTTTTAATCAATCTATTGGTATTCGAGGCAGCAGTAATAAGCTCGTGGGGCCTCAAGCCAGGCCAAAAACGCCACTCTAACATCCGGGTCATGAGGTCGGAACGATAAGACAACCATATGGACTGGTTAGAAAAACATCCAGTGCTACTCTACAACTGCAATGAAGTTGGGCATATTTCCTGCGAATGTAGGGAGTGACAAGTCTATTTAGTCGATAGTTCCAAAGCAGATATTGAAGAACACTCAGTTGACGGTGAGGATGATACCACCGAGGGAGCACATAATGCAGATTATGATTCTAACAATGGAGACAACAAGATTTATGGGTATAGTCTGGAGACGTTGGTGATCCGAAGGCTCTTCTTGCATGTAAGTTGCCTAAGGAAGATGAATGGTTGCAAGCTAGTATATCTACACGAGCTCTAGGAAAGATGAATGTTTTTCTTCGCCGTCTAGTTTCATTCACTGTTGGTAAAACCTATCATGACAATGTATGGTGTGATGTGGTCCAAGGAATGGACATATGCCACATATTATTAGGCCGACCATGTCAGTACAATCAACTTAAAATGGATGATGATTGGGAAAAAAATGCATATTCCTTGATGCAAGATAATCAGAAAATAGTTTTGAAACCGATGAGGGAGTGGATCCAAGCAAAACCCGCAACTATAAGGGACGTCAGTCTTTCTGGTCATTGGAGGCAAGGAGGAAGGAGGAAGGAGAGAGATGGAGAGGTGTTTCTCCTCTTTCTGAAAAATCAGAACATTGGCCTATAAATCACTTATAGGGAAGTGGCTTCTCACCCCAGTCCCCTACAGTTTCCTAGAAGATTTTCCTATACCTGATTTACCGGTGAATTTCCTCCCCAAACACCACCTACAAGGGACTTCCCTATAAGTTGATTACATTTTACTCAACTTACAGGCATCCAAACAGGCCCTAAATGTAACTAGGAACACTAATAGTGCTCCCACTGGAACATTTCCTCTATTCGTATTACACATGATCTCACACACACACACACACACACATATAGAGATGCACACACAAACATATATTACACACACCCCTACATACATAGTCCAGTGATACTAGTATCATCATGAACTATAATAGTATCGATACAATTGTAGGCTATAGTGGTACCGGGCATGTGGTGCCCACATGTTGCATGCAAAAAATCCAACCAATCCATCAGATGTGTCACTGTATGATCCCTAGTCCCTAAAAATCAGGCTTATTTGTGAATCAGGTGGGCTATGCTCAGATGAGCCCCACCATAGCGTATACGTGAAATCCAACATAATAGGCCCTATAAAAACTCAATGGTGGTCCACTCCCAACTGCTTCCCTTGGTGTGGCCTGCTTGAATGATATATCTAATTGAGTCTTTAACCATTGGCCTAACATAGGGTGATGCACGTGATTGTTAAAGTGGATTTCACCTTGCTCATATGGAATGTTCCTTGCGGCACTGCTAGTCCACACACTGCGGTTTTGCTAACGTCTCCGCCTTCATGGGCACCTTAGCAACTTCCCCAATACTATATGAATTGTCCCCAAAGCTTTAAAAAAAAAAAAAAAGTATAAGAATATTACCTTAGAGGTCAATCAGTCCATTCAACACTTACAAAAAATAGGGCAGTCTAGGTCTTCTTCACGCAAAATCACCAACATTGGAGGAGGTACACTGGAGTTATATTACCTGCTATATAATCCCGATATTTAAGTCTATAACCCTAGAAAGAAATAACATCGTGTACATTGAAATTGTTATTTTTACCTGCACATACATCTGTTATTCTAAAACCACATATTGCGTAGTCCAAATAGACCCAGTACAACGACCATCGGCATCATAAACACTAAGTCGTAAACCGTTAGTATAATTAATGAGAATCGTTATCATCTCATCATCTATGAAAAACGAGCGGATGGAGTCGTCAAACATATTTTTGCTAAACCACATACAATTCCATATGTCATCATCAATCAACTTCGTTGTACCAAGGATTTTCTCTCCGCTGAGAAGAATTCTACTGTTAGAAGAGAACGAATTACATTGAAGAGGTTACAGAGAGAGGGAGATAGATTGGACAACATTTGGCTTGAGTAATTGGTAAAATGAGAAATGCCTTTCGCAATATCCTAATGGCTTGGGCGTGCAGACGGACACAGATTAGCTATGAATGTGAATACGACCCTGTATGCGTTGTATATCCACATCATCCATCGTTTTTTTTCAGCTCATTTTAGGGCATCATCCCAAAAATGAGGCAGATCCAAATCTTAGGTGGACCACACTACAGGAAAACAATGGTGATTGAACACCTACCATTAAAAACTTTCAAGGGCCCACTGTAATGTTTATTTTCCATCCAACCTGTTGATAAGGTCACACAGACCTGGATGAAGAGAAAACACAAATAACAGCTTGATCTAAAACTTTTGTGCCCCCAAGAAGTTTTTTAATGGCGGGAATTCAATCCCTACTGTGTGGTCCCCCTGAGATGTGGATCTGCCTCGTTTTTGGGACCACGCCCTAAAATGAGCTGGCAAAACAGATGGATAACGTGGATATTCGACACATACATCGAGGTGATCCCACAGTCAAGGTCGCACCCAGTCGGCTCAATTAGGGTTGCAGCTAATTCGCATCCTGTACAAACGGGCCCATCATACATGGTCCAAACCCAGCCCTATTAATAACGGGCTTAAATTTTATGCCTGAGTTTGGTCCTCAGGCCTGATACTCCAGCCCGAGGTGTGCCAAGTTTAAAAGCCCGCTGGACCAGCCCAGTCCATTGCTATGATAGATGCAGACCATTCACCAGGTGGGGTGAACTGTGCGGACGCTTGGTCTACTCATGTTGAGCATGGAACACGTCATTTCTTTTAAGCCAAGTAGGGCTGCCAATAGGATAGGTTAGGGCCAAACAAAATAAAAAAAAAATGAACACGCCATTTAAGGAAATAGAGTTAATTTTTGTATTTTCTTTTAGAAAGATGGTATGGGAAGATGAAACGTGAGTTATTCGAGAATATTAGTGAGATTGTACACTTCTTTTGTACAATTTATCTATCCATTAGTGCAATAAAGTGACACCTATTGTACAATTTATCTATCAAGAGTGTGGCAGGCGTTCAATCACCGTTGTTTTCCTGTAGTGTGGTCCACTTGAGATTTGGATCTGCCTCATTTTTTGGATCATGTCCTAAAATGAGCTGAAAAAATAGATGGATGGTGTGGATATACAACACATACATTGAAACGGACCCCACGATCAGGGTCGTATCCACTGCCGCAACTAATCATCTTCTGTCCGCACGCCCGAGTCATTAGGGTTTCGCGAAATACATCTCTCATGTTACAAATTACGCCCAATGTCGTTCCATCTCTCTCCCTCCCTATCTGTAATCTCCTTAATGCAATTCGTTCCCACCAATAGTAGAATTCTTCTCAATAGCGAAAATCTTAAGTAGAGCAAAGTTGATTGATGATGACATTAGGAACGGTACGTGGTTAAGTGAAGCTACGTTTGTTACATCCACTCGTTTTCTATGGATAATAAGATGGAAACTACTAAGCATTTATGATACTGCTCCGCAATGGGTGGTTTTAGAATAACATATGCATGAGTGGGCATAAAGCAAAACCAACAAAACCATTGTTGTTGGGAGGGAGTATGGTGGCCTCCGCAATGGATGGGAGAAAGGATTTTTACCTCTTTATAAGTAGGGTATTGTGCACCTTACTTATTTATGGTGGAAGAGAGGGAGTATGGTGGCTTGCGTGTTCCAGTGTGAAGCACTGGAACACCGCGCACGCGCACGGGCACGGGCTCGGACTCAGGCTAGGTGCGAGAGCGTGGGCATGTGAGGCAGTGTGGCTGTAGAGGCGCTAGTGGCTCACTTGGCACTTCGTAGTAGGTTAGGTGGCTAGATTCGGAACAGAAGAGGTGTTGTGGGTGGGAGGTCTGACAGAGAGACCTATTTGCTTTTTATAGAGAGCTGTAGGGCTAATTAGATGAACCTGTGTAACTGCTCATGCAGTAACGGTCCAGACCATGCAGTAACAGCTGCATGTGGCTAGCCCAACAGTAAAAAATGGCTACCATTGAGTCTAAATAGCTAACATGCAGGTGTGTAACTTCCACATGCACAGTCATAAACTGCAAAAAACGGTAAGTTTCTCACAACAACCAGAAAACGGCTAGTGCCATTATGGCTATGGACCAAAACTGCCAGTCACCCTTGCCTATATAAACCGGACAGGTCTGGTTCATTCCAACACAACAACTGCAATCAGAACTGTCTCTACTGAACCAGCACCCATCTGAGTCTATTAGCCTCTCGGTTTGGTTGATACAAACCAAGCCACTTAGACCAGCGTAGCGGTCTACTACTACAAGAAGAAGATCGCCATTCATTTTCTCTCTTTCTTTTCTTCATCTGCCAGATAGTGTTACTAAGTTCCATAGTGGTTCCTTCGTTTCTTGCTAAACGCAGAATCACATAGGGCTCGTCGTATCCTGGAAGTAATCCGCCTGCAACCTATCAGCAGACTCAAAATAATTTGAATATGGGCGAATTACGCTTTAAGGACAGCGTGTTTTTCACGTGCTTCAGCCTGTCCTTATTTCTTAGTTTTTTCAAAATTAATTTATTTTCTGAGATCAGAAATTCTCAACACATTGTTTCCAATCGATGAAGCCTCACATCCGAACTGATTTGAACCATTACTCATTTGATGGGACCCGCTGATCTGACCCGTTGGGTTTGGATTGGATGTTGTTGTGAAACCATGGAACCTGACTCCTTCTCCCTCATCTCCTCCTTTTTCATTTGAAACGTGGTGGATCTCGCACTCACCACGATCCATATCACTCTTTAGCAGTGGATTTCTTAAGAGAGACGACAAATTTCTATATATAAAAAAAAAAGAATAGAAATTTAAAAAAATGAAAGTGATCTGGACTCCAACATTTGAGAAAAAGAGCGAGAAGAGAAAAAAAATAGATCCACATATATATATATATATATATATATATATATATATATATATATATATATATATATATATATATATATATATAATTTGTAGCCACCTCTTAAGTTAAGGCATGCTTGTTGTATTGAGTCTTATACCGGAATGAGTCCCGGCTTGGATTTGGATTGATTGAATCATGTGCATATCATATGCATGGTTTATAACTTGTGATATCATTGTATGATTGAGAGTAAATAATTCATATCATCGTATGTGATAAGTGCCTAATATTGTATAATTAACCCTGGTTGTTAAGGGCATTATCATTGTTTTTCCGGTTAATTATCCCTCATTAGGCGATTTTTCAATGTTCAGGTGATCAGGAGAAGTTGGACAAGATCCGAGCCAATCAAGGCGATTAAAGGCCCTAAAGTGATCAAGATAAAATATGTGGTGATCCTGAAGGAAGTCGAACCGTAAAGATCAAAGGACCATCATGTTCTATGGTTTGGACGGTCAAGATTGGATGTCCACATGTAAGGCCAACCATACATCAAGCAACAAGTGGAGACATCTTCAATCCTTCACACATGGCAAACATATCAACTATCCATCTATGGTGGACCCCATAGCAAGCAAGATGAACTTCATCATCCACCAAGACATCCACCGCATCAATGGCCAAGATCATCACACGTGGACCCCATCCAATCCATGTTCCATCCGTACAGCCTCACCAACGTCCAAGCATCTTCAGCAGCTGCTGGACGTCCAACTCCACACGTGTGTTGCCATCCACACGTGCAGCCCCTCAACCATTCAATCAATGGGCCAGCAGTCCATGGAAGATCTCCACCGTCCAGCTACAACAGATGGTGGACCACATCTCAGCCGTCCATCCACCTGCTAGACACCAGTCATCCATTCACATCACAACCGTCCATATCCAACCATCCATCATCAGTGTAGGACTGGCCAAGGTGGACACCACTATGTGCAGCGTGCAGCAAGGATGGACGTCCACCGGCCTCACATGTGCCAGATCAACCAAGTGGGCCCCATTTCAAATCTGTCGTCCACTCAAACAGCAGACCGTCCAAACATATGGACAGCGACCCACCATTAAATCTCCACCATCTGTCTTGTGTGGCCAGCGTGAACATCCACTCCATTCATCGTCCATCAGCCCTCCTCCTTCAGCAATCGTCCAACCTTCGATGTTAGCGTCCAAGGAGGGACCCCACACCTAATAATGATCCAGCGCCCATCTCTAGCACATGGAGAGCTGGATATCACACAATCCATCTAACGTCAGCAAGGTGGACCCCATCCCCTCATCCATTTCAGCTCAACCATCCAGATGGTGTGACACCTGTGGCAGATCTCCATTAACGACCAACAGAGGACGTCCACACCAACTGCTCCTTTCAACGTCCACCCTCCAGCCTCCACACATGTGTTGCCCCTCACATGTGCAACATCCAGCACTGGACATCTCCAGATCTGGTGGACCCCACCATTTCCAGCTCCAATCAACACCGTCCACCAGCATCAACCATCCGATCAGTTCAATGTGCAGCGGATCGCCCAGCAAACTATTCACCGTCCAGATGGAGATGATCTCTCCAACATCCAAAGCAGGTGAACCATCACCATGATCTTCACCGTCCAAGGCCACCTAGCCTTCATCCGTGTCTAGCTGGAAGGTGGGCCACATCAGACCAGCTCCAAAAACGTCCAATAGTGGACGTCCGTCCAACACGCCTCAAGACCAGCAGTTCACCATCCACACGTGCAGCCGATGGAGGCTTGATTTCCACCAACCAGATGCTCATTGCAGCCTTCCTTCATCCAGTGGACCCACATCTCCAGTAGCAGCCGAAGTGGCCCCTCTTTCATCTTCCCAGTCCAGCAGCTGTCCAATCCTTCACATGAGGAGCTGAAGTCTCCACTCCCAAACGTGCAAGAGAGGAGCTCTCTCTCTCTCTCTTCCCAACACATGTGTAAGGCTTGGAAGTGCCACCTCATCATCCAAGCCTCACTCCATTCCCAAACCTAACTAAAAATCTGCTTTGGGTTTGGAGTGACACCTAGGCTTGGAGTACTTTTCTTGCCACATGTCCATCCAAGCCTAACTCCAAGCCCAAACCTAAAAGAAAAGTTTACTTTGGGCACTCCAAACCTAACTCCATTTCCAAACCTAACTAAAAATCTACTTTGGGTTTGGAGTGCCACCCAGGCTTGGGAGCCTCTCAAGAGTCTATAAAAGGAGGCAATCCATTCTCATTCTCATCATCCCATCCCTCAAATCCCATCCAAGAGTTTTCTCTTCTTTAGTCTTCTCTTCTTTTCTTTCTTTTGTAGTGTAGAGTAGTGTAGAATTTTCTTTCTTAGTGAGTTTTAGTCTTCCATTGTAGCATGGTTGGCTAAACCTCTAACTAAGGCTAGGGGTGAAGCCTTTGAAGAAATTTGCAAGCTTTGGTTCTTTCGGTTCAACAGTTGTGCTTGAATGTTGGAGTTCTCTTTGGTTGATTGGTTTGGTTATCCACATTGGCAGACGTTATTGTTGTGTAAGCCCCTTGATCCATCGTCGACTCCGGGCACGTTGGATGCTTGGGATCCCTTGCACACCAATTAGTTAGTTCATGATCGATAAAGTCCCTTGATCCATCGTCGACTCCGGGCACGATGGATGCTTTGGATTCCCTACAGTCATCGAGCTAGTGCAGGTAAAGTCATCGATCTGTAAAATCCCTTGATCCATTGTAGACTCCGGGCACATTGGATGCTTTGGATTCCCTGCGATCGATAGACGAGATCGTAACGGCTGGATCAGTCAATCAAAGCCTCCTATCTTGTAAGTATGTATTTGATCGTATGAATTTTGATCTTATCGACTGACTTGTTGGCAAAGTTGTTGATCTATACAATTCCTTAATCCATTGTCGACTCCGGGCACAATGGATGCTTGGAATTCCCTGCGATCAACTAACGAGTGCTTCATGGTTAAATCAATCGGTTTAGATCACCATCTTTTATGAAATATGCAAGTAGTTTAACCGTTCTATCTTCCGATTGGAACGGATCTTTATTCGATTCCAGTTAAGTAATAGTTGGACCATTGAATCAAACCTTGTGGATGAATCAAAGGTGGATCTCTAATGCCTTAGCCTCTTTTTTATTTCTGTCTTTCACCGCACACAACTTGCTCCACTCTTGTGGATTAAACCAGATTTCATCTCTCTCACCTAAACTAATTCCTCTAAGTGTTCTTAACCCAAATTCCTGTGGATCGACCTCGGTCTTACCGAGTATTTTACTACTTCGCTACCTGCACTTGGGTGTGTAATCTTCTGGTTGTAGCAGTATGGTGACCATAGAAGTTTGTGTTGTGACACACAGAGTGTTTATGATTAGTATGTGGATTCTCTAGATGCAGGATGAGTTGCATAAAGACCCTCGTGAGGGACTGATTTTCATAAGGAGACCACGTGAGGTTAGTTGTCCCATGTTTGCCTCAAAAATATGACATTGTGTGATTGTGTGTGAACTCATGCATGATGGAATTATAATTGATGTAGATTATGACACCCAATAATATTAAGGGTTGCAATGATTGTAATTATAATGGAGTATACATTAATATGACTTGGGTTAGACACCATATCGGAAATGCATATTTCGACATGATATGATTAGAAGGTCCCTGGGTGAAAGTCTCCAAACCCTGATTGATATCATTGGGAGCGGCCAATGCCTAAACCGGGTGGAAAACAGAGCATTGGAATGCCAAAATACCAAAGTAGGCAGCGACTCCCACCGATGCATGTCGATTAGTTAAGAGGTTTGACCTGACTTGCTTATGGGCAAGCAAAGATAGGTCGTGTGTGAGGAACTCGTAATTGTCCGCTATCATTTTGCCAGACGACTTATGACTTCTCACTACTAGGTAGACAGTGGGGTTCAATGCAAGTGGGTTAGATTAGTCAGCTCGTGAACTATGTAGTCCTACCTCTGTAGTTGACTACAATGGTAAGGCCTGTACAAGTGGGTAGCAATTATATGCAAGTCCCACCTCTGTACCAGACCTTGGTGATCCAGATGGGAAACGTGAAAAGTTGTGGAAACATTAAAAGATTGTATATGTTACAAGTGGGTAATAGTCTCATCTCTGTAACATGAATTGGTGTGATTGAAAATGATATATAAGATGGAAAATGGCACAATACATTGCATTTTATTTTACTGTTTATTGGCCTAGTAGGCCTGTGCATTATATGAGCATGATTTGAAACATGCATTTTCACTGCACACACACATTCACTGGGCTTAGTAGCTCAAGGCTTCCTTTTTCTTTTTTTTTATTTATTCCTTTTATAGGTGAGAGTAAAAACTGCAGGAGTAAAGGTTGCAGACTCCAATTATCCTTTTTGTTTTATACATATCAATGCATATATATTTTTAAAATACCCTATATATATATATACACACACACACACACACACACACACACACACACACACACACACGTCAGTTATAGTAGATATGACATGATTTATGTTTTGGTTTTTCTTGATGCGCTCAGTTGTACATAGTTACATATGTTGAATATGATGTAAGTTCTGAAAAATGATAAATGTTTATCGTCTTTACTTTCAGAAATCTTCTTTATGGAGCCCCGCTTATAGGACTTAGCATGTGATAGTTGGAAGTCCCAAAATCGGAGTTTTATGGAGGCTGTCAGCCTAAATTTAGTGTACAATAACCACAGGTTACTAACACTAGATTTAGGAGTGGGACATGTTGAGCACCGCCTCGATCATCTGTTTTGATAGATGTATTAGGTATTTATCTTTTTTTATTATTTATTTAATTATTTCATATTTTATTAATTATAATGGGTCATACATTCAAATATTAATAAAATTCGTATCTTTTAGCCTTTCTTAATTTATTTGTATATTTTATATATTTTTGAGAAATATTAAATTAAAATATTGGTTAAAGAATAAGTCACTTGAAGTTACAGACTCACATTTATTGTCATAGTTCAAAGAGAATCTATTTGGACTGCTGTTTCACAAATGTCCAAAATGTTGTGTGCAACTAGTGGTTGATAGTGGTTGAGAGGATAATTGGATCTTGTGTGGTTGAGAGGATAATTGGATATTGTGTCCAACATTCAACCTATCCATCTCAATGTGGGAACACCAGCGGTTCGACCATCCAGGCACACTCACACGTGTGGTGTAGTTTCGTTGAATTGGCAGCAACATTGGCTGATCGAGATTCGCCTATGTGCGGACATCTAATAGACGGTTGCAAAGATAAGCAGTCGATGGTCTGCCTTCAACAAACAAATGTTCACTTAATCGTAGTCCAGATCATCTATTCCGTCTAATGTTTAGCTTATATCCCATCTATAGAGAATCCTACTGTTTGGACGGTTTAGATTCGAACACGCGTGTGTCATATCTATAATGTCTTAGTGCGAGAATATAACTTTTATTATCTGCTAGGGAATAAATCCTCTATCGTTCATCCGGCGGCAGATTCGGTCAGGTCGGGTTAACACCAAATTCGGTTAGACCGTGACCGTGGGGCCCACCATGATGAAATTTTTGTATATCCACGCCGTTAATCCGTTTTTTCAGATTATATGAGTGCTTAGTCCGAAAATGAAGCAAATACAAATCTTACGTGGATCACACCACAGTAAAAAGTGGTGATTGACCATTAAAAGCTTCCTGTAGACCACAAAAGTTTTACATCAAGCTAATATCTGTGTCTGCTCTTCATCCAGGTCTGTGTGACCTTATCAACAGGTTGGATGGAAAATAAACATTACGGTGGGCCATTAGGAAGTTTTTAACGGTGAACGTTCAATCGCTAATGTTTCCTGCGATGTGGTCCACATAAGATTTGGATCTGATGTATTTTTGGTCTAATCTCCTAAAATGAGCTTTTAGAACGAATAGACGGTGTGGATGTATAAAAAATACATCAATGTGGGCCCCACGGTCACGACCTGACCGAACTTGGTGTTACCCGACCTGACCGAATCCGCTCCCCATCAAACCTCCCAAAGACTTTGGGCATGGCGACGAGGGCGTGGATAACCACTTCACGCTTGTACGGACGCTGCCCCCACCGTCGATTTCCTCCCTCGAAGTCTTCTCTCCGCTCACGTCCTGTAGACGCCTGCTCTCCCTCCACGTCAGTAACCCTCTCTCTCTCTCTCGATTTTATGTTGTGAATGCACATGATTAGATGATTGCTTGTTTCCAGTAAAAAAGAAAAAGAAAAAAAAGACGCGAATGAAATGGAAATGCATGGTGGGTCTTTCTTGGGTTTTGAATTAGAGGTGGGGATGTTGAAATCTGTAATGGGTTTTTGGGATTAGAAGCTGGAAAGAACTTTTTGGCATTTGAAATGGGGTTCTGGGTAGTTTTTATTTTGGAAAATTGCTTTTGTTTTTTGTTTGAGAAATTTGTGGTTGGGATTGAATTGCAGTGGTGAGTGGTGAGTGTAGATGGGGTGTTCTTGACTGGGGGGAATTTTTATGGGGGAAGGGAAATGTATGGATGGACCTTTTTTAATTTTTCTTTTTATTTTTCAGTTGAAAGGTGATCAAGTTTGTGACGCAGGGGGATACGTGGTAGGTCGATCACCGTCTCCCTAACCGATAGTTTCTCGAATCCACGAGAAGAAATAAAAGATAAAAAGAGGAAATAAATTCCGAATAATTGAATAATTGATAATTGAATGAATAATAACGGAATTACAATGCATATAAATAGGAAACTAAACCCTAGGTAAAGTATCAAAATCCAACTCCAACTAAAACTCCTAGAAAACGCAACTTACTATAAATAGTAAACTTACTATTTATAAAAGTCGTTCAATCCTACTAGAACTCTTGGTTTTCGGCCAAAAATAGAAAGTTATCAAACGGCCTCAACCACGTTGTTCTACGAAATATTCTAAGCCCTTTTCATGTTTGGCACTAACTCTAAAACCCTACAGATGCAAAGTTATGATCGAATTAAAACTTACTATAAATAGTAAAAAACGAAAATAAACTAGCCTAATGACCGTCGATACGGTCGATTCTCGCGATTCCGGGTTGGGCAACCCGGCGTAGCTGGGTTGGTTGGATAAAGTAGCTCGAGCTACCCCAAATTGATATATTATACGTCCCGTAATTCATTCCGGATTGTGAGATACGACCGATTCACGGTCCTGACGGTCCGGATCACTTTCGGCCCCGTCTGGTCTTCTTTTACTCTATCTGGGCCATGAAATAGTCAGCGACCCGTCCTACATCAGTCTCCTCCACTTCGAAAGAACTCGACCCCGAGTTCTCGTCCAGCTTTGGTTCATGATATTCGTACAGATCTGCCACGTTGAAAGTCCTTGAAATCTCCATGTCATCTGGAAGATCAACAACGTAGGCATTGTCATTGATCTTACGAATGATCGGTACCGGTCCAATCTTCTTGTGTTTCAACTTGTTGTAGGTCCCGGTAGGAAATCGCTCTTTACGTAGGTGGACCATCACCTGATCTCCTATTTCGAACACTTTGGCGCGCCGATGCTTGTCGGCCGCTTCTTTGTACTTTTCGTTCGAAGCCTGTAATTTGTTGCGCACGTTTGCATGTATGTTCATGATTCGGTCTGCCATATGTTCAGCTGTAACGCTCATGCCCGGAAGCTTGGGCAGGAGAACCAAATCGAGTGTGTGACGAGGAACGCACCCATAAACAAAATCTGGAACGGAGATTTTCCTGTCGATCGGTTTACCATGTTGTTGAACGCAAACTCTGCTTGAGCCAAGGCCATGTCCCACTGCTTCGGTTTGTCACCTGAAAGGCAACGGATGAGATTGCCCAATGTGCGGTTGACGACCTCAGTCTGTCCATCTGTTTGTGGATGATAAGCACTGCTGAAGTGAAGTCGTGTACCGAACCGATTCCACAAGGCTCGCCAAAAGTGGCTAACGAACTTTGTGTCCCGGTCTGAAGTGATCGTCTTAGGAATCCCATGTAGTCGCACAACCTCTCTGAAGAAAAGGTTCGCAACGTGTATCGCATCAAAGGTCTTCTTGCACGGAATGAAGTGTGCCATCTTGGAGAATCGGTCTACCACCACGAACACTGAGTCCATGCCGCGTTGTGTACGTGGGAGCCCTAATATAAAATCCATAGATAAATCCTCCCAAGGGGCATCTGGCACGCGTAATGGTGTGTAAAGACCTGTATTTTGAGATTGTCCCTTAGCGGTTCGACAAATATGACATCGTTGTACCGCCCTGCCCACATCACGAGCAAGTTGCGGCCAGTAATACCGCTCTTCCACCATCGCTCGAGTCTTATCTCGTCCTAGATGACCGCCGAGGCCACCGCCGTGCAGCTCGATAATAATTTTGTCCCGTAACGAACTCTGCGGGATGCAAAGTCGATTTCCTTTGAAGAGGAAACCATCTTGAATTAGAAGGTCACTCGGGTGCCCTTCTTGGCACTTTTTCCATGCATCTGCAAAATCCTCGTCCTCGGCATAAAGTTCCTTGAGGCAGTCGAACCCGATCACCTCACTGCTCACTGTAATAAGAAGGGATGCACGTCGACTTAGTGCATCTGCCACCTTGTTCTGCTGCCCTGATTTGTGTTTCAGAACGAACGTGAATTCCTGTAAAAACGAAATCCATCTAGCATGCATACGATTCACGTTAGTCTGAGTATTGATAAATTTTAAGGCCTGATGATCAGTGTACAGTATAAATTCCCTTTGAATAAGATAATGGCGCCAATGGCGCAGTGCTTGAACCACTGCATATAATTCAAGTTCATAGGTTGACCACTTCTGTCGTGCGTCGCTGAGTTTCTCACTGTAAAAGGCAACCGGTCTGCCCTCCTGAGAAAGGACTCCCCCAATGCCGACAATAGATGCGTCGCATTCTACCTCAAATAGCTTGTCGAAATTAGGGAGTACTAGAACCGGGGTAGTGGACAACCGATGTTTAATTTCTGCAAAGCTCTTCTCAGCCCCTTCGGTCCATTGAAACGGACCCTTCTTCATACAGTCGGTAATCGGCGCGACGATACTGCTGAAGTTCCGCACAAATCGACGATAGAAGGTCGCCAACCCATGAAAACTTCGTACCTCATGAATGTTTGTCGGAGTCGGCCAATCCCGAATAGCTCGTACCTTTTCTTCGTCCACTCGGATACCCGTGGACGACACGATGAACCCCAGAAACAATAATTGATCAGTTAAGAAGCTGCACTTTTTCAGATTTAAGTATAGCTTGTTGTCGGCCAACACTTGTAGCACTTTTCTGATGTGGGTCATGTGCTCCGTTTCATCCTGACTGTATATTAGAATGTCGTCAAAGTAAACGACAACGAAACGGCCAATGAACGGCTTCAACACTTGGTTCATTAAACGCATGAAGGTGCTTGGTGCGTTGGTCAAACCGAAGGGCATAACCAGCCACTCATATAGCCCTTCCTTGGTCTTGAAGGCCGTTTTCCACTCGTCACCTGGCCTAATACGGATTTGATGGTATCCACTCCGTAAGTCCAGTTTCGAGAACAACTTGGAGCCCTCGAGCATGTCCAGCATGTCATCCAACCGCGGTATTGGAAATCGATATTTAACTGTTATTTTATTGATCGCGCGGCTATCGATGCACATACGCCATGTTCCGTCCTTCTTTGGGGTAAGGAGTGCCGGAACGGCACACGGGCTCATGCTCTCTTTAATAAGACCCTTATGGATCAGTTCCTCCACCTGTCCTTGTAGAATTTCACACTCTTTCGGACTCATCCGATAGTGCGGTCGGTTGGGTAGACTGGACCCTGGGATAAGGTCGATGTGATGTTGTATGTCTCGCATGGGAGGCAACTCATCAGGTAACTCTCCAGGCCAAGTACTTCGAAATTCTTCTAGCAGTGGTTTAAGGCGTTGAGGAATATTAGAGGATCCTGGCTCCTCGCCTTTTACCATAACGGCATAAATCTCGCCCGTTTCCTTTGATTCCTTAACAAACTCGCGAATGGTAAGGAGAGAGTTCCCCTCCACTTTAGAAGCTTCAGGGTGTTTGTCTGGTGTCATAGGGGCCAAAACAATTTTCCGACCATCTTTGGTGAACATGTATATGTTTTCCCGTCCACTGTGGGTCACATTTCGATCCGATTGCCATGGCCGCCCAAGTAACATGTGGCAGGCTTCCATGTGAACCACATCACAGATGACCTTGTCCTTATAGCTTTTACCAATGGAAAACGAGATAATGCATTGATGAGTTACCTTGGTTTCGTTCACCTTCTTGATCCAACCGATAGAGTAAGGGGTAGGGTGCTTCGTCATAGGCAGATGTAACTTATCCACCATAATTCTCGAGACAATATTTTCGCTACTCCCACTGTCTATGATCACGTCACAGATTTTGCCCTGCACGGTGCACTTTGTGCGAAAAATATTATGTCGTTGTGGGTGCACTTCCTTCCTGGGAGCGTAAAGTAGCCGTCTTACTACTAGCGATTCCCCATGATCTTCAGTCAGCCAATTGACATCTTCTGTGTCCCCCTCTTCGGCCTGTTCCAATTCAGGGTTGTCTTCTGTTGACTCGCCTTCCACGCCACCTTCATTCGTAGTTAAGTGTGCTGCAGGGCGTTGGGGGCAAGCGTTCGACCAGTGACCTGGTTGGCCACAACGGAGACAATGGTCTGGTCTTGGCCGACCATATGGGTTGGGGATCCTGCTGGAACCTGCTGTAGTGGGAGCTGTACGTTGAGGTCTTGAGGAACCGCTTCCCCCGTCCCGGTTCGTGACCGTAGGAGGTTGAGGACGCCCTCCTATAGGCTCCTTGCCTTTGGCCAGCGTTGTATCTTGAGTGGGTCCGGTGTTGGGATTTCGTGTTGCCGGATAGGGTCGAGCAGGGGGCCGTGACAACTGTGTTTCTGCTCGAGTGGCCAATTGGTTGGCCTCACTCAACGTCCATACCGGATGCATCTGGACTCGATCCTGGATTGCAAATCGCAACCCACCAATGAATCGTGATACCTGTTGTGCCTCTGATTCCGATAAATTATTCCGTGTAGCCAATCGTTGGAATTCTTCAAGATATTCGGCTACGGTTCGATTTCCCTGACGACAATTTTGGTATTGTTGGAACAAAATTTGTTCATAGTCGCTAGGGAGGAATCGAGCTCTAAGAAGTTGTCTCATTCTAGGCCATGTTCGGATGGGTGCCTTATTCTGACGGGTGCGGGAAACCTGTAGGTTTTCCCACTATGCTGAAGCACCGGATTTAAATTTATAAGCAATTAGTTTTACCTTCTTGTCGTCCGGCACTTCCATATAGTCGAAGTATCGCTCGACCTCTGCCAGCCAGTCGAGGAACTCTTCTATTCGAAGTAGGCCATTAAAGCTGGGAAGATCAGCTTTGCCCCGATAGTCTCGTTCTGCTCGTTCCACACGCTCATTCCCTAGCGCAGGTCGTCGTACCAAAATGTCTTCGACCTCATCATCGCTTGGTTCTGAATCGTCTGGTGTAGCCCTACGATTATCCACCTGGGGTGCTCTACGGACAACATGATTGTCTCGTATAGCAACGGTTGGTGGTTGTTGGTCGCCTTGGGCTCGAAGCGGAGCTAGCGATGCTGCAATCTGGTCGAGGGTTGCCTGTATACCTTGCAGGATCAACCGGTTCTCCCGTTGCGTTGCTTCGAAAGCTGTCGCCGTTAGATAGTCCCTTGGAGCACCGTCCTTAGGATGAGGATCCATCCCTTCATTAGAGGTCATCGTCCTGAGGAAGAAACCTCGCTCTGATACCAATGACGCAGGGGGATACGTGGTAGGTCGATCACCGTCTCCCTAACCGATAGTTTCTCGAATCCACGAGAAGAAATAAAAGATAAAAAGAGGAAATAAATTCCGAATAATTGAATAATTGATAATTGAATGAATAATAACGGAATTACAATGCATATAAATAGGAAACTAAACCCTAGGTAAAGTATCAAAATCCAACTCCAACTAAAACTCCTAGAAAACGCAACTTACTATAAATAGTAAACTTACTATTTATAGAAGTCGTTCAATCCTACTAGAACTCTTGGTTTTCGGCCAAAAATAGAAAGTTATCAAACGGCCTCAACCACGTTGTTCTACGAAATATTCTAAGCCCTTTTCATGTTGGGCACTAACTCTAAAACCCTACAGATGCAAAGTTATGATCGAATTAAAACTTACTATAAATAGTAAAAAACGAAAATAAACTAGCCTAATGACCGTCGATACGGTCGATTCTCGCGATTCCGGGTTGGGCAACCCGGCATAGCTGGGTTGGTTGGCTAAAGTAGCTCGAGCTACCCCAAATTGATATATTATACGTCCCGTAATTCATTCCGGATTGTGAGATACGACCGATTCACGGTCCTGACGGTCCGGATCACTTTCGGCCCCGTCTGGTCTTCTTTTGCTCTATCTGGGCCATGAAATAGTCAGCGACCCGTCCTACATCAGTTTGGGGCAATCTACGATCCAGGCGGGCCCATTGGGCTTTAGGTGGGCTTGGGTTGCATGTCAGGGAAGACAGCAAGCTTGGGCCTACAATTCAGACACATTAATTGGGCTGGGCTTGAGCTGTGTTGAAAAGCCCATTGGCCTGCATGACAAATTGAATAATTTCCTCCTGTCTAATATCAGAGAAGGTAGGGCTTGTTTGTTTTCATTTCCCTGGGGTAAATGCACGTAAGTAGGTAATTATTACCATGTATCCCTGTTTGATAGCAACTGGTATTTCCTCCTCGTAAAAAGGGTCTGAAAATGATCCACGTACATTCATGGGCCCCATTGTGATGTCAGTGAGATATCCATGCCGTCCATCCATTTTACTGGAACATTTTAGGACACGTGCCCAAAAATGAGGCAGATTTGAATCTCAAGTGGCCCACACCATAGGAAATCGTGGTCGTAAAAGGTTTTTAATGGTAGGAGTTCACCCCATTATTTTGTGTGGCATGGTCAACTTGAGCTTTGGATTTGCCTCAATTTTGGGTGCATGCCCTAAAATCACCTTGCAAAATGGATGAATGGAGTGGATAAGCCACATGTATCATAGTGAGCCCCACAAAAAAATCGCACTCTCCTCGATTTCAGTGCGAAAAAGCAGATGGTCAATTGTCATTCTTGAAAAATGCATAGGAAAATACATTGCAAATAATCATTACCCATTTATAATGTATTTACCTAGGGGGCCGTTTGGATAGTAGTAAATGGAGGGAATTGGGAGTAAATGAAGGTAAATAGTCTTTTAAGTGTGTTGGGATAAAAGTAAGTGCATGCAAATGAAATGAAATGGAAGTAAATGGCCTTGTAAATGAAATCCTCCCTATGAGAGAGGATTTGGAAGTAAATGGGGGTGAAATGCCTTGTCGAGCTCCCTTGGAGAGTCGCGTGACTAAAGAAAGATGGCGCTATGCACATGTCCACCATACACATGACATGCTAGTGATGCTCCAAAACCATTCAAATACTTGCTACATCATTAAAATTACACCAATAAAATGATCCAAACCATCTAATGGTTGGCTATTTAAATGGATGGTTAAAAAGCATTAACAAATTATTTGTTTGTGATCCTTATGTTTGTGGCCCACAGAGGCTCAAGATTTTTTTTTTTTTGGGCTAAATTATGTATTTCAATGGGCTTAATAGAATCAATCTATTAAATATCACATATGTACACTAATTTAAGATATTAAAGATGATTTGGGATATCACATATGTTATTGTGAATATATTGAAAAATTCCAATGCTTTCCAAATCCCCCCCATTTACTCCTATCCAAACAAAATATTTGGATTTTAAATGCATTTCATTTACTTCCATCCAAACACACGTTAAGTAGGCCATTTACTCCCGATTCATTTACCTCCAATTCCATTTCCCATTTACCTCCATTTACAAGTTCCCAAACAAGCCTAAGGGCCTGTTTGTTTTTTCCTATTTACAGGTAAATGTAAGGTAAATGGCTCATTATCACCTTTTACAATCGTTTGTTTTTCTTTAGAAATTACCACCTCGAAAATTCTGAAAATTTTAAATGAATTTCATGTATTTGTACACACACAAAAATATGGGGCCCACTATGATGAATATATTATATCCATGCCGTCCATTCGATCCAGAAGCTCATTTTAGTAATTGCATAAAAAATTGAGGCAAATACACAACTCAAGTGGACCATAACACATGAAAAGTGGTTATAAGGGACCTCAACCATTGAAAGTTAATCCCTTCCTAGGGCCCAGGCTAATGTTTATTTGTCATCTGACATGTTCATAAGATTATACATACATGGATAAAAGGAAAAAAAAAAAAAAAAAAAATCAGCTTGATCCAAAATTTTTGTGGCCCTAAGTAACTATCAACGACAAAAATTTAATTCCCACTTTTTAATCTAGTGTAGTTTGCTTGAGCTTCAGATCTGCCTCATTTTTTGGCTCATGCCCTAAAATGAGCTCGCATAATGGATGGACGGCATGGATGTGATCTATACATCATGGTGGGCCCCACAGTTTTTGTGCCCCAAAATTTCCCCCACCCCTGTCTTCCACCAAAAGTTTTAACTTGTCACTGTCAGTATTGGGACAAGAGAAGGAAATACCATTGTAAATAATGATGACTTATTTACAATGTATTTACATTGTAAAATAAAAATCAAACAGGCCCTAAGGGAAATGAAAACAAACACGCCCTAAATCTTTGATGCTCACATAACTCCCTGATCTCCTTGGTCTAGTTAGCTAACCTCGCAATCTATAGATGCTAGCAGTTTTCCCACTTCATCACTTTCAACAAATCACCATTTATCATAGTGCTTGCTGAACTGCAACTTAACTCCTTGAGGCTTTAGTGGATCCCCGCATCCCCCTGACTATGGGGCCCACCGTGATTTATGTGTTTTATATCCCCACTTAGATTCGGCAATGACCCCTCCAGTACCAAGCTTGATATTGGCTAGTACTGGAAAAGCTATGTGGGCCCTACCGTGATGTATGTATTTTATCCATGCTGTCCATTCATTTTGCCGTCTCATTTTAGGGCACGAGCCAAAAAATGAGGCAGATCCAAAGTTCAAGTGGACCACACCACAGGAAGCAGTGGGGATAATGATGCATGTCGTTGAAATCTTCTTAGGGCCCATTGTGATGTTTATTTTCCATCCAACCTATTCATAAAGTCACATAAACTTGGATGAAGGGAAAACACGAAAATCAGCTTGATCCAAAACTTCTATGGCCCACTATAAGTTATCAACGGTGGGCATTCAATCCCCACCCGGTGGTGTGGTCCACTTGAGCTTTGGATCTGCCTCATTTTTTGGGCTCATGCCCTAAAATGATCCTGCAAAATGGATGGATGGTGTGGATAAAACACATACATCATTGTGGGGCCCACAAAACTTTGACCAGTACTGACTAACATTGGAGGGGTCACTACTGAATCTAAGTCCCTTATATCCACACCGTCCATCCATTTTGCCATATCAATTTAGTGTATGAGCCGAAAAATGCAGTAGATCCAAATCTCAAGTGGATAACACCACAAGAAACAATGGTGATTGAACGCCCACCATTAAAAACTTCTTGGAGGCTACTGGAATGTTTATTTTCCAATTTCCATACAACTTGTTGATAAGGTCACAAAGACTTGGATGGAAGGACCACAAATATTAGCTTGATCCAAAACTTTTGTGGCCCCCGAGAGGTTTTTAATGGTCAATTACCACCAATGTTTTAAATATCGATGATATCGGCTGATATATCTTGTATCTCACTCGTGCGATACGAAACAAACAGGTAGTGCCGATATATCCCACGTGTTCAATCCGGTGAGCATTTTCAAATTTCAATCCATTTTTTTGTTGAAATTATGTTAAATCAATGTCAAATGGTTGCAAATCCATTTGTTCTTCATGTTTTGCATGAAAAATCATGGAGTTGGAGCTTTGATTTCGATATCCATTGGTTCTTCATGTTCTCCATGTTTTTTTTGAAAATTTCCTTCAATCAATTGTCAATTGAGACTAATTTCTAAGTATTAGGAGTATTTGATGAAATGATCATCACATACACTCTAATTTTGAAATTTGATTGTAGGTGGTCCGATTTGGGGAAAATTCAATTCTTTTTCCCAATTTCTCCTAAATTGCTTGCATGTTGCACTCCAAACATGAAATCAAGCATGTATGAGGGCTGATCTACTTATTTGTTAAGTTCTTCTCGATTTTTAATTAAAAATTAATGAAAACTTATTAAAATATTAATTTTTTTTTTTCGAAATTTCCCTCAACCAGCTATCAATTGAGACTAATTTCGAAGTATTTAGGTGTGTTAGATGAAATGATCATCACATACACTCTAAATGTTATGCATTCAATTTGAATATAGTGCATTAGTTCAGTCAGACAACGCATAGTTTAGGACCCTATACAAAGGAAACCTATTATGTGTACTTCTTTTTTGAGATGTTATGATTTAAAAGTGTGTATCAAGGTCTTTTTTAATAATCCCTAAGGGGTCGTTTGGATGGTGGTAAATGGTTTACTAGTAAATCAATTAAATGCTAGTAAATGATTTACAATTGTCTGTTTGGTTTTAAGTTGTAAACGATTTACTAGTAAATCGTTTACAGTGTTTGGATAGCTTGTAAATGGTTGCTAGTAAATCATTTACAATATAAAATTCAAAAGAAGAGCCGTTTGCTAGTAAATAATTTACTAGTAAATGAAATCGCAACTTTTTGCTAGTAAATGAGAATGGGCATTTGCTAGTAAATGATTTACTAGCAAATGAGGGCATCCAAACACAAATAGTGATGATTTGCTAGTAGATCATTTACTAGTAAACCATTTACAGGCTATCCAAATGACCCCTAAGGTTTCATTGAAAAATTCAAACATTTCCCCAACGTTTCCCTATATTTCCCAAAAAGTGCGATAAATTACCCGATACAAACGATATATCCCATGCGATAACTGATATGTATCTATACGAATGTATCCAAAGGATGCAGTACGTAACACAATACCGATATTTCAAACACCGATCACCACTATTTCATGTAGTGTGGTCCAATCGAGATTTGGATCTGCTGCATTTTTGGGCCCATACGCTAAAATGATTTGGCAAAACGGAAGGACGATGTGGATATAAGACATATCACAATGGGCCCCACAGCTAGGGATCCACTGAAATCGTGTCTGCTCCTTGAGGCCCTCTTAGAGTGCCACACTTCCCAATAGGTCTCAAGAACACCATAAGTTCACTCCCCCATTGTTTGGAAGGATACCTCTAAGGAGTCTGTAGATGCATTGTTAGCACAACTGGACCAAAAGAAGCCCGAATGAAAATGGAAGTAGTCCTTGTTAGAACCGGGTCCAATGCTACGTGGGGCGTGACATAACTGGGCCCCAGGCTTGTTCGCTTAGAAGAAATTCATTTCAAATAGGGAGAAATGGCCATTCGAAGTGTTGACCGTAAAACAACTGTAACTTTTGATCCAGGTATCGTCACGAAACGCATGATCTATGGATGTTTATGTAATGATGCTTCCGGGGTCAGCCGGCTGAATTCATCTGTTTCGCCAGAAAACGCATGCCTCCTGTTCAAAATTACGATTTTTGAAATTTTTTATTATTCTAAGAAATTTCCATTTTCATCGTATCTCCTTATTCTTGTAGTTTTAGGATTTCCGTCTATTTTAGAAGTTGCTTGTAATAATGCCGGGAATGCCCCAATAAGGTTTAGTTGGATGTTTCTATTTTTGGCAAATTAGGCTTTGGAGAGAGATTTTTACTATTTTGGATTTCGAATTAGGGCTTGGGTTTTCTTTATTAGTGGTGTAATTGAGAAATCACACACACATTATTCAATAAAATTATCTGAATTTTCTCGCTTATTTCTTATGGACATAAGAACTACCCTTGTGGATTCAAGGTTTTGATTAGTTGGGGAAGATGGTGATCTTCTTCTTTGTTACACGCTCTTCTCCGTGTCAAGAATGGATCACCTACAGACAAGTTACCACCACTTGTGGTCCCAACATAAAGATTACTTGGCACAAAAATAAGAGTCGACACGTTCGCTCATCAGGCGGGCTACACTTTGGAGTCAATGGACCACCAATGGTTTGACTCAACATACAAGCTTGGCCCACCTAGTGAGAAGATCAGCTTGATTTCTGAGAAAGGTGATCATCATGGTAGAGCCTATGATTCCCATGGTATTGATTTCGTAAACAGGTGGCATGTTGGCAGGAAAGATAGCACAATACCTCAAGTTGTGGTATGGTTGGTTGCCTTTAAGTGATCAGTTCTCTACCGTCAACACCATCCGGGCTTTGATTTATCAATGACCTTCCATCAAAATGCAACATCAGCATTCCATTTGTAGGTGGATGCCATTGGACCCCTCTTCGGTCTCATGCTTGAGCCATCTTCCATCCAATCCTTCACTAGGTCATCTTTGTTGAGCGTTGCAAACTCTTTGCAAACCAGTGGTCGTGAGATAACATGTCTAATTCTCCCGTCAACTTCTTCAAAACTTTCCTCTTCATTATGAGATATCTTGTTATCATGCTCCTTCGATATGTACAAAACTGCCACAAGACAGATTCCACAACAGGTGATCCTTCTTCATTCTGAAACCATACCTCTATGCTACGATGCATTCCCCGATTGATTCCATCATTGTCTATGTCACCCTCAACCTACCTTTGATATTGTCAGGGGTATACATTAACATGGTTATAGTTATGTCTTCTAACCAATCCATGTTGTACCTGTATATTGAGAATTTAGATTTAGACGATCTACTTTTTCCAATTCTTTCCACAATGGTTGCATTTGTAATCGGGTAACATAGGTGGGACATGAATCTTTGAGTCTTGGTTGTATATGTAGCATGTACACATCCAGTGTCTCACAGATGCTGGTAGAAGGATAAGGTTATCAAGAAATGGTTACCATGGTGTTGTCAAGGTCCCCATGTGAATTATTTCACTATCATACAGAAAGGAATTTAGTTCAACTACAAAAGACTTTACATTGCAGGTGATTTCAGACAATCTTATTAAAAATTCTACATGTTATGCCATGCCATTATGGAAGAACATTCAAAATTAGAGATTGCTAAATTGTTGGCGAAAATATTTGCTATTCTTTAACATGGAGATTTTTCCAATTGGTTGTGATGCAAGTATTTGGTCCTTGTTGAGAGACATACATTGTAAAGGGTGATGAGATCCAGCAAATGATTGCCTCTTATGGCTATTGAGGAAGCAGGCCCAAAGGAAGCTACCGAAGGCATTTTATTCTGTTTACTGCAATCATTTGTGTACCTTTAGATGTCCCTTGGAAGGTGGGGTAGTTGGATAATTTTTCTGGATAAATTAACAATAGGAGTGGAAACGAGGAATTAGTTAAGATTTTTGACCAAGGAATACCCCAAAAGACTATTTTCGATGTCTGGGGTCAGTAATTCATGAGTGCAGAGTACCTTTCAAAAAAAAAAGAAAAAAAAGAAAAGAAAAGAAAAAAAAAATCATGAGAGCATACTGATAAGAATGCTTCTCATTGAATTAGAGTTGTGTGGATGAAGTGAAGATGTGTCTTTGCCTCTTTGGAGTTTTATGTGATAACCACATTAAATAAACTGAAGGGGAGATTATATAGAATGACTATAAGATCGGCCATGCTTTATGGAACAAAATGTTGGGCAGTCAAGGAACGTGTTCATAGGATGATTGTAGCTAAGATGAGGATGTTGAGATGGATGAGTGGCAAGACAAGAAGGATATAATTAGAAGTGAATGCATTCAAGGGAACTTAGGGGCCTGCTTGATAGCCAAGAAATGAAATGAATGTAAATAAGTAATGATTACTTACCTTGATATTTCCTTGGAAATGCACGTTCTCCCCAAAAGCCTCATATTGTGTACCGTGCTATGTATTAAAATCATGTGGGCCCCACCATGATGTATGTGTTGTATCCACACCGTCCATTCATTTTTCCATTTCATTTTAGGGTATGAGCCCAAAAATGAGGCAGATCCAAAGCTCAAGTGGCCCACAATAAGAAAAATTACGTCTACCATTGAACCTACTGTTATCTGTGGTGTGGTCCACTTGATATTTGGATCGACCTCAATTTTGAGCTCATGTCCTAAAATGATTTGAAAGGTTGAATGAGCGGTGTGGATATAACATATATATATCATGGTGGGCCCCGCAGAGTTTTGCTTAAAAAAAGGTTGAAATTTACATCATTTTCGCCCCCTCCCTTTCAAACAGGTGTAAAAATCATCATTATCCTTTTACTTTCATTTCATTTCATTTCTTGGCTATCAAACAGGTCCTAGGGGTAGCATCAATTGGTAATAAGATGAGGCAAGTAGACTTAGATGGTTTGGCCGTGTGTAATGGAGACCAAGAACTGCACCGGATATGGGTGACTTGGTTCAACCTGAAGGCTCTAAGAGGGCAAGGGGAAGGCCTAAAAGGATGTGGGTGGAGGTCGTAATAAAAGATTTGATGACCTATGGGTTAACTGAGGGTATGGCCCTCGATAGAGTGGAATGGTGGAGCAGAATTCATGTAGCAAACCCCACTTAGTGGGTATAAGTCTTAGATGACATAGCGTATACTGATTTGGGGCCAGAAAGGTGGAAAACTATATCCTACCTATTGCTGTTCTAGTTTTCCATCCCATTCCAAATGCACAGTGGAACAGGTAACAATCAGTACTACATATGGTTGGTGTCATTTAGCCACCTTAGTCTTACTTTTAACTTGTATCGCTGATTTGTTGCATGCATTTTTCTTTCACGCACTATTACATATCCACTGCCCTTGATTGTTGATAATATGTCTAGCTGCACTAGAAGACATGTAATGAGAAAACATGTAATGCAGCACTTATTAACTGATTTATTTTGCTCATTGCTTCAGAGATAGTCTGAAGTTGTCAACCTTTTCAGCTATGGAAGTTCCTCCATCTGTCTCTCCAAAACAAATGCCAAAGGGGATTGATGCAACGACTGAGGAAGAATATGCTTCCCAGTCTAAATTACTTCAAGAGTTCATCAACTTTTCTAGCATCGACAAGGCATGGATTTTTAAGTCTGACAACGGTATGGCCTTTTAGACCACGTCAAACTCTATTTTGTATTGTAGCAATTGATCACTGGCATTTCCCTCTATCCCCTTTCCTGTTTCCCATCATGTTGGAATCAACACTTCTATTGACATCTACTGCTTTGATTTGATTAATATTTCAGACTATTTTGGGTCTCATATTCTGCAGAATCTTCTGTTGCAGGAAATAGTTCTCGGGCAATGTTTTCTATTAGCCAGACTAATCTCATAGGAAACAAAAAGAGGAAGTACATTCTATCCTCCCATATTTCAAAGGGAAGCGATCAATCTGTAAGCTTTGAGTGGTCTCCATTTCCTGTTGAGATGACAGGTGCATCTGCAATTGTTCCATCACCTTCAGGTTTAAAGCTCTTCATTGTTAGGAATGGTGAAAATGGATCCCCAACACAGCTTGAAATATGGGGCCCATCTCAGTTGCTAAAGGAGATACATGTGCCGCAATCTGTTCATGGCCAAATATTTACAGATGGATGGTAACCTGTTACATGGCTGGCTATATTTAATGCTTTCAATGAGAACTACTACATACATATGTGGCACTGTTTGTGGAGATCTCTTATTTGTGTCATTTAGGCTAGTAGCACTTCTCAGCCGACCCCAATTAATTGGTATAAGGCTTGGATGATGATGAGGAGCAGCATTTCTTCTGATGATTATATTAAGCCTGCATGTTGTTCTCAACACATGCATTTATGCATTGCATGTGCAATCAGGGTCACGAATCAAGTGGACCCCAATGTGTGATGAACTACCTGAAAGAATGCCCATCACTTCATCAGATGGCCCGCATGTGTTTGTTGACTGTGGACCTTTGGCGATTTCTCGTAAACTATCCATTGTCTTTGTATCATTTGCCCACCTGCTGAGTCAATCAGTCTTGACTTTTGGGCCAGGTCATCTATGCGTCATGCCACCTGATGCATGCTCAGATGTCCCCCATGTAAAGTTGGCACGTGCTGTCGCATCTAGAGACTAGAGGTGTGTGTGTGTGTAGAGGTGCATGGGGCTTAGGAATAGCTCCTTGAAATTAATAAGTTGCACAACCGTTGTTATAGGTTCGAGGGGATCTCTTGGAACCATGATGAAACGCTCATTGCTTATGTTGCTGAAGAGCCGTCTCCACCTAAGCCTGCATTTGATGGTTTGGGCTACAAGAAAGGGGCTTCTTCTGCTGATAAGGACTGTGGTATCTGGAAAGGTCAAGGAGATTGGGAGGAGAATTGGGGGGAGACCTACTCAGGGAAAAGGCAGCCTGCGCTCTTTGTTGTCAATATTAATAGGTTGTCTTTTTCATACCCTTTTATATAATATGCATCTATTCTGGTCAGAAGTCTTATGCTGTTAACTGCAAGAAGCATCAGCTGTATTTGAAATTGTGTTTGCGCAGTGGAGATGTACGATCTGTAGAAGTTGATAAATCCTTGAGTGTTGGACAAGTTGTATGGGCACCTATGTCTTCCGAGAGCTCCTATAAGTATTTGGTTTTTGTTGGATGGACATCAGATAATGGCCCCCAACAAGTTTCAAGAAAGCTTGGTATCAAGTACTGCTACAACAGGCCATGTGCGTTGTATGCAATCAGGGCTCCTTTTCATGAATTGTAAGTTAAAGAACCTCAACTCATGTGGGTTTTTTTTCTTATCTTTTTAGGTTAAATGGCGATGTTCCATTACTTTTTGTTGCCCATGTATTATTAGTTTTGGGCTTGTTTGGATTGGTGGAGAATCCCAAATGTTTTAAATTTGTTATCTCTGAAAGGATGTGAATTGGGAAGGTGCTAGATGTTTAGTTTATCCAAAATATCCCATGCAATGGTGGATAGATTGTTAAAAGGGCATTCTTCTTAAGGCACTTGGACTCATCTCCTGCTCGAAACAAAATGGAGAGGGCCATCCTATGCAATTCTACTTGAGTTGGCCGGCATCCAAACAGACCCTTCAAGACATGGGTTCCATCTTTGAACTCTGGATTTCTTATTGTTTTCCAGCAGTAACGTTACTGAAGATTTAGCAACAACAGTGAATCTAACTCAAGGCATATCCAGTGCTTTCTTTCCACAGTTCAGGTACTTCCATATTGCTCTTCATGCTTTGGTTTCTGCTACGGTTGCATGTATTCAACTTTTATTCATGTCGACAAATAATTTGGATGATTTTGAATCTTAAGCAAATGCTGTTGTTATCAATTATTTAAATCTGTCTGTGAAATTTCCGATGGCAGAAAAAAGCTTCTCTGCAACAAGATGCCTAGTGCAGATCAGAAATTTAATCAGTTACGAATTTATCATCAATGTTTCATTATGCCTATGGAAAAGGGTTTTTTTTTTTGGTATTTTAAAGAAATGGGGGCTTTGGATTCTTTCTTATGTTTCTCTGTGGAAGTTGTTCCATGACAACGTTTCTCCCTTCTATTTTATGTTTTGCTGGTTCAAAGATATGATACATGAACGGCTTATCCAAAAGAAGCCATGTACTTTATTTTGACCATTTGTATGTTTTTATCTAAATGCTGTTTCAACCTTACAACAATGATGACTTACAGGGTCCTGTGCTCTTTTCTTTTCTGAAACTCCAGGTTCTGATCATCTAGCCCATGGTTTGGGGATCTAAACCATTCATTCGTTGGGCCCTAAAGTAGACAAGGAACACCCTATATCTTTCTCAGATTTGTGATTCTTAATGCTATGATTCGTGGCCTAAAAATTGATGTTGAAGATACTATTCAACAGTTGACATAGTTGAAAATGGCCAGGTATGTAGGTGTTAGGATCTTCCAATTTAAAAGATTTATTCGCCATCCCCAATCCAAATTCCAAGTTGGGACCCATCTTATCAACAGTTTGGATCACTCACCCAACCATGGGCCCAACACAAATTCAATGTGAGCACGCATCATTTAACTGGCGTATGGAAGACTAAAGTTTACCAATTGGCAAACCTTTCCTGAATGATGTTTCTAGCCAACATTAGGATTTAGGAGTCAGCTGTCAGCCATCCCTAACAACTAAAGTATGACTTCCAATATTCACTGCTAGCAACAAGCACAGCAGATGTAGCAATGAAACATTTACTTATCTGCACCCACAGGAGATTCAGTAGCAAATGTTAGACAGTCCACTCAGCACAGAGTGGCTTGGATTCATGAATGAGGATTGGTGCATACAATAAATAAACACATTGAAAGTAGGAGCTGCACTCATCATAGACACATTTTGTGAAGATGGAAACCATAAAAAAGCTGACTGTTTTATTCTCCTTTTTCTTGCATGCTTAAAATTCTGTCCAAAATTTTTGCTCATTTGAGCAACAAAGGCAAGTTTGTTTTGCAAGTCAGGTGGGCAGCCAATTGTCAAAACTTTTGCGAGGCAAATCATGAGAATTCCCATTTCGAACAATTGGCGAAACATGATTCATAAAGCTGAACCCTGATTTCTGGGAGTATGTTACCTAAAATGCAAACCCCCCTGTGTTTTACGTTCCGGATTGAGTGTTCCAGATTATGGGTCATTTGCGATCCAGATCGCTATTTTTAACACCCTGAATTATTGCCTTTTGTTCTTACTATTCGAGAAGGTAATGCAAGTTTATATTTAACATTAGAGATTTAGACCTTTATTTATTTAGTTAAATATAAAACTTACCATATAGGGTCTATAACAATAACATTCATCATTTCATACATAAATTGCGATATGAGTTCATACATAAAACTATGTTGCATACACAGTATATGTATTTGAGTGATGCACATGATCCTACCCCTAGTATACCATTTATTGAAGTAGCACCATGTAGTCATTCCCGTAATTGTACCAAAGCGACCCACGATCCAGGTATCCTTCGCTGGGATGGGCTGTGATGATAGTGGTTGGTCAACTTTTGCAGAAGTATGAAGATATTTTGTTGCAAAAGGCATGTCCTTTACTTTTATCCCCTTTCTTGTTTGGCCGAACAACCCTTAAGGGTGGCAATGGGCTAGGTAGTCTGCCTGATGCACCTGTCGGCCAGACTTGGACTCATTAGCTTGGTGCATGGGCCGGGCTTGGGCCTCGCATGCATGGCCCCATCAATTTTGAGGTCGGGCTTGGGCTCAAGTCATTTCAGCTTGACATAGCTCGGCCCAACCCATCCAGGCCCGATTTTATAGGTATGTGTTATGTCCTATGAATATGCCATTCCAATCCTCGGCTACGCAACCATCCACCTCGAATGTAGACCATAGGTTTCATTCCTCTAAAATGTCTATTTCTTTATGCATGTGTGGCCCACTTGATCAACAGATAGATTAGGAACATTTAAGTTGGAAATAGGGATTTTATCAATTTCTTGGTTGGGCCTGGTATGAACCTCAATCTAACATCATTTTGGTTGGATCCTTCTTCGACGGAGATTATCTCCAACATCTGCAAATCACCCTTACTCGACTACGCGACCATCAATTATATGTTAAGAAGTCCAAGTGCTACAACGTGTGGGCCCGGTGGCGTACAAGCTTGCTCTTCCCCTAGGATCCAAGCTGCACCTTGTGTTTCATGTCTCATTGCTTAAAAAACAAGTGGGAGTTCAAGTGCGGGTACATCCACATCTTCCTCCTATTACAGGTGAAGGAGTGATACAGCCGGAACCATATGCCATGCTAGAAAGGCGGATGGTCAAGAGAGGCAATAAGGCCGTTACAGAGGTTTTGGTACATTGGTCTAATTTGCGAAAGAAGATGCAACCTGGGAAGAATACTCTCAATTCTAGACTCGTTTTCCAGATTTCGAACCTTGAGGCCAAGGTTCTTGAAGGAGGGTTGAATGTTAGGATTTGAAAAAATAATCTCCAACCGATTGGGGACACGTGGCAGTATCATCTTTATCCTGTTTGTTAGGATATTGCTATTTGTTATTATCATCTTTATCTTATTTGTTAGGATATTGCTATTTGTTAGGATATTGTTATTTGTTAGGATATTAGTGCTATCTTCTGTTATTTTCAGTTATTATCTTTATGTATTTAATTACGAGAAAATAATAAAAGTTGTAGAGAGATTTTCCATTATTCAAATCAGTGCACCACATGCACTAGGAGGAGGGGATCCTCCCTCGAAGAAGGATCCAACCAAAATGATGTTAGATTGAGGTTCATACCAGGGCCAGGTAAGGTCAAGTTAGGCCTAGGCTTAGGCCATGCCTGGCTTAGGTCTTGGGTCTTAAGTGTCGGGCCAGGCCTGCCTGCCTGGCCCAGCCCAAACCTGGCCAATGCTGCCCCTACCCTTGTTGCTTGTTAAGAGCTATTAGTCAAGTTCTTTTTAAAGATAAAATAGAGTTGAGGGCTTGAATAGTGTTTTTCCTCCCTTGCTGCCTTGCATGGAAGAATACTCGGTCTGCTTTATGTTATATGTCTTGTTGTTGTCAATTTTTGTATTGTATTGCAAGTTGATCTCAGTCCTACATATATTTAAAACGTGTAATCATGGGTCCTAGAGGAGCTCTGTAAACCCGAACCCATAGAACCTTTTGTAGAGTTGTATTCCCTATATAACCTAAATGATGCATATTTCCCATCTAATGAGGCAATATAGTGGCATGAGGTACCTTTAAAAAAAAAAAAAAAACAATAGTGGCATGAGGCATCTAGGCAGTTCACATGTATATTGTCTACATGTGGTGAGTCTGCACCGATGGAGTCATTGTTCGAAGTATCCCCAATATTATCAAAATATCCCCGATATTATCCGTATCTCCAGCTCGGCAATACCGACAACACTGGTAGTGATATTGATAACACTGGTAGTTTTAGAAATTCCAGGCATCGGCGATGCATCATTAAGTATCGCCAATGTATCGATATTGCCAATTTTTTACTGTGCAAGTTCCAGGTGTTGCTTGTGTTGCCAATGTATCGATAACGCCAATATTTTCGATTGTGTAAATTCCAGGAATCGCTTGTATTGCCATTGTATTGACGATATTTCGATAATAACACCAATATATCGATATCGACAAAAATCTGTTTATTAAAAAAAATCCATTGCCATTATTATTATTATTATTATTATTATTATTATTATTTATGGGCGCATGGTTGTATGCAGTATATAAATTGTCAACGATAATACCGATCATATTGCGATATTATCGTTATTGCAACATGGGTGATATCAAGACCACAATCTTTCGTCTCCTTTCTAGTTGTTGACAATTTCTCAGCGAAATATTGTGTGTTGTCAATATTATGAAATATCGATGGATGTTTGGATGGATGGTTTGATGGATAGATAGGATGGATGGGATAATTGGACTGGTTTCTTACAAAAACACATGCTTTTAGGCCCCGATTAAATGGAAACTTATTATGTATGCAGTCTTTTTCCAATTTTTTTATTTTTTTTAGCCATCTCTTAATTTTTTTTCTTTGTAGCTGTCTGTCTGTACCCTGTAGTCCATTTGTAAAAAGGACTAGGATCTTCCTTAGTGGGATATTTTTGAGGCATCCCTCATCCATGGTGGGGTCTATCGATGCCCATATTTGATTGTAGTTGCTGAAGGCGATTGATGCTTCCTGTAAATTGGGCTTCAAAATGAAATTTCCATTGCAGTTTGTAGTTTTCACTGGAATTTTTTCCTTCCGCTTTCGAGGTGCTTTATGTTATTTATCGACGTGAGTGTTTCGCCTCCTCATCTGCATATGATAACCAAAGGAATACGTTCACTTCAACCCATTGGGCATTCCCTGTTGTTGAAAGCAATAACATAATTCATTCTCTGACTGCTGATTTGGCTAGAATGGTTGTGTTTACAGTCCTGATGGAAAGACCCTCCTGTTTTTATCCGCAAAAAGTTCTGTGGATAGCGGAGCACATTGGTCTACAGAATCACTTCATAGAATGGATTGGCCCGCTGATGGAAAACCATGTCCCTCTATGAATATCGTTGATGTGGTAAGTTCATCTTTCTGTTAGCTTAACGTTCAGTATGATAAAGTAACCATCTGATATGATTATGTGCAATTTGGTAATACATGCGTTCATTTGTCGTAATTTATTTAATTGATGCATGCCATTAGTTTTTGCATTTGATTGCAGGCTTCTTCTTCTTCTTCGGTTTTGTAGCACCCCGGATACCAAAGGCCGCGGGTATCCTCGGCCCCCAATATCCCGGGTCCACATAATGCAGCATATGCAGTTAGATGGTATGATAATTCAAATTTGAGTTAGCATCCCAACTAGAAGCAACAACATGAATAAGTATAACCAAGATAAGAAGTGAGAGCACAACTATATATATCGCAAAAGAAGATGACAATGTATAACAGTTAACTCACTCGACGGGACCCGTTAGGAGTCCCGATACCCTCAATCCAAAATGCTAGCAAATTGGCTATACAAGAACGCTGCCCGGCGCTACCTCCCCCAAAACTAGCAAAAGAAACCCCAACTCTCTCTACAGCTGGTCACCCGAGAGTTGGAAATACGGGTCCTTGGGATCATCCTCCTATATGAAATCTATCGCCGCAACCACCTCCTATACACCTGCGTTACCCGGGTCGTCTGGTTGGTGTTTTAGAACACCATTTCAGAAAGGGAGTGAGTGACCAATCATGCACAAATGTAACAATCATAGATAATGAGATACAAGTATGTCAGTCAAGAGGCAGTAACATCACATCATCGAACATGATTATTTAAATGCATGGGTGTATGTGGTGCAGATGCATGCCCGATCTCCAATATGCCACAGTAGATGGCGAGTGGCACTACCACATCACCCGCACAGACTGAGCCGCCAGTGAATGAGGTACCACCCCATCACCCGCCCATCATGAATGCCATGCCGAACCATGCATGATTAATCCAACCTTTAATTATTCTGTTTTATCATCCAGCCGGTTGGCGAAGCCACCGCACCTTCACTGTATATACTTGGCCGATCTGGGACCATCTGGCTCCCTGTGGGCGAGTACATATCATCGCCAGTAACCTCATTGATCCCAGCTTGGGCTGATAGCTCAAGCACCTAATTCGGCCGTGATTCGTCAGTTGTGCCTGACTCGGGCGGGGGAAGGTTTGCTCAACCATCTCCCCATAGTAAGGTGGTAGGCTCGTTGCCTCCACGGGTGCTCAAGGGACACTACGGAGAGGCACCACCCCAGCATAGGCTGATAGCGCGGGCATAGGTCCCATACCACCATGCCAAGCCCATGAGTCTTGGGGATCATCCGCCATACGGTTTTTAGTGGGCCCAAACATTGGAAGTGTTTGTGCGAGGATCCGGAATAAGACGTCAAGTAACATAACAAGCCTCTCCCGGGTTTAGGCCAGCGATCATTAATCGGGGGGATAATAGGAGACCGACCTTAGGCACAAGTGTCCTGCGTGGTTCCCAAACCACGGTCAATCACCCGAAATCCACCTCAATTGACGACCCCTGATTCCATGGGGACGGCTGACCGGTGTGGCTGTCCCAGATTTTGTCCAAGTCCCGGTTTACGCAACATATCAGGTAGTTATATATGGTTACACTAGTAATTCAACACTTTCCCTATTAGCCCATAATGCATGCCTTGCACGATATCGAGCATTTCAACAATCATACATAATTTTCAATTCATGCAACAAGACATCCGTTAAGCACCTTGAAATACTAAATTCCCGAGGCAACATTGATATATTTCCAAATTTTATGCTAAGATCTAGAATGCTGGAGTGAGCATGCATAAATTTAAACAAGCATGACAAAGAAGCAACATAGATCAAGAGAATCCTTACTAAGAACAACTACTAAACAAATATCCCTAAATAGTCTACCATCACCTATTATATCTACTTAAGATTCTAGGCACTATCTATGTCCCCTTGCATTTTATGCAAGGCAACCCAAAGGTAAATGTTACACACCTCATTGTCTTGTGAATTCTCAAAATTCCTACAAGGAGAAGGTTGCATGTTAGGGAATTTGGGAAAATGTAGGTAGGAAACCAAAGAATGGGGGAAAATTGGCCTTGCCTTACCCCTACCAGCACTTCGGAGGAGCCCTCAATGCAAGAGGTGCTGGCTACGGGATCTTGGGGATGTCTAGGTGCTAGAAGACTAGCATGCAAGTCCCCTCTCTCTATTTCCCTTTCTTCTCCAGCCCTTTTCTCTCTCAACACCTCTCTCTTAATTGGAAATTGTTGAGGAAATGAGAGAAAATGCTGAGAAAGGGGTATATATGGGTTAGGTTAATTGGGACATATGACCCCAATGTTTTAAGTCACATGTAAGTGGCCTTTTGGGCCTTGTTTTGATCATGTGGGCTCACTTGGCGCCTTTGGGCTGATCCAGCCCACGGGATGGGCTTACTATGGCGAGATCCTTGCCTGGGTGCGGTTTGGGGCCGATCGGATGCGGCGTTTGCTGGATTTGGGGCGACGACCATTTGACGGTCACCGATCATCGATCGGGGCCCGCATTAAGGGATCATTTGTTGGGTTATATTTAGAGTTTATGGCCCACTCCTTAGGGCCATGCAAGGGTCCATGTGGCCCCCACAAGGGAAGTGGATTTGGTAATAATTACTTAGGTGGAGTTTTGTGCAAGTGTACTTGCACTATAATGCGGATTTGCAAGACATCGTAGTTTAATGGTTTCGGGTGTCGGTTTCGGCATGACATCCATCCAAGAGTGTCGGGCCCAGTACGAGGGTGATCCCCGACGAGTTTCGGGTTCGTTGGCCTTGGAACGGGCTATGGAACGGACTTCTATGCACACCTCTAGGTTTCTGATTTCCTGTAACTATGGTTCTTCGAAGTTAAGTAGGGTCGATTATTCGTCCTAAGATCACGTGGGTCTACTGGGCTCGAGTGTGTGTTCGGATCTTAAGAAGGACGATTTTACGGGGCGTTACAGGTTTCTTGTTCTTTCAGATAATAATTTGGATTGAGGAAGACTAACGTTACATGTATGACTTGATGGGAGTTTTTCCCAACATTGGTGATTTTTTTCTAGTATGGGAGATGTTTGTTTGCTAAAGGTTTCATACTCATCAGGAAGCAAATTAGTTAATCGATCAGCAAGATAATTTGGGATTTAATCAACTTCTTTGATCACTCGTATTATATGCTCAGTGTGTAACTTATATTAGGCTCATGCTCATTTTTGAAAGGTAGACTCATACTCATGTGGGTATGACTTTATAATTTTCTTACTTATTAGTAGAGTATGATTTTCTCTTCGAAATAAAAGAAGCTCATTGTTTATACTCAACACCTACCAAGGATTAGCAATTGTCAACCTTGGATTAGGAACTTCTACAATAAATACTTGCTATATATTTGTTGCCTTTCTTGTTCTACCCTCTGGCATACCTTAGATGGTTAAACTAGAATTTTGAACCATTTATTGCAGGAGTTTAGACTTTAGACTCTGCATCTAGTGGTATAGATAGTTTATATTAGTGTTTTAAATAATGAATAACGTGTAGCATAGGATTCACCACCCCGATGAAGTGTGAGGCATAAGCTACTTTGCAGGTAGTGTAATTCAACACACTACTCTTGAATTTTAATTAAAATAATAGGAAAAATAGGGTGGCAAGGAGTAAATATAAAGGTATAAGTAGCAATTGAGTTAATTTAATATTGTTGCTTATATTATTTCAGTAAAATCATTGAAAATAGTTACACCACGAGAGACTATATTGTGGAAGATCTTAACAGATGCACATCTTAACAAGAAAGGAAATGTCCTAATCTAATAATATTACCCTAATCTATTCTAACATCTGCCCTCAAACTCAAAGTACACTGAAAGGAGTAACATGAGTTTGAAAGGTTTAGTCAAAAGTAAAAGAAAAACTCAATGGTATTGTGGCAATGAAACGATGAATAACATGACACGAGCAATAACATGACACGAGCAGACACTTTGAATGACTTCGATGACTTTTGGGATGTGAACCATTGACACTTCCAAAGTTTGGCGAATGATCCAGTGGTTAGGATTTCAACCATTACTCATCTGGTGGATACACACTTCTGGTGGCTAGAAGTTTAACTATGCCCCTTCTGGTGGCTCTAGATGTTTCGATAAAAAAGAAAAAAATAAGTCTAGTTAAAACGCCTAGCAAAATAAGAAAGTTCGGTCCAAAAGCTTGGCATGATACAAGTCTGGTCCAACACTCGACACAATTACAAGTCCAGTCCAAACGCTTGATAGAAAAACAAAAGACACATGTTGTCAAATATGGAGAAGATACATTGTTGAAGGTGTATGAAAAAGGAGATGACAACGAATTTCAAGGATTCAGATTTGGTCCACGTGATAGACTAGAGATGTAAACTCAGAAGGTGCAACTAATTTGGTTCACTTGCAGAGCACCAAATACAACCAACATGGAAGGAAAACAAGATTTGCTATAAATCCACCACCATCTTCAGATTTGGTCTATCTTCCAAAAAACAAAACTTCAAATTTGGTGGTTTATGACCTTGATCTGATAACCACCCTCACCACCAAACGTACTGCTCATCTTGTATGGTTGAGATGTGTGTTTTTGGGGCTGATGTGGGTCGTCAGTAATGATTGATGGGCGGGGTTGGCAAACATACCATGATTGCTGGTAGATCAGTAGGGTGCAGAAGGGTCTAGAAGTGTAGTCAGCACAGGGTGAAGCCATATCTCGCTGATTTTAGGATAGATTTTTGGGAATAGAGAGGGCTTCAATTTGGGGGATTGCCAGAGAGAGACGATGACGCATTCGTTGACAATGGTAATGTATTAGACGGTGTTGATGGACGATCATAATCAATGATGGTGGTGACGAGCTGTAGAAAATTGATTTGCCGACGCTTGCGGAGGTGGGAGCTTAGCAGCCATTGCCATGAATGGGGAAGAAGCTGTGACCCTACGGTAGTGGTAGCTAGGGAACGAAGGCAATGCAAAGATGACACATCAAGATCTCATGATGGTTAGATTCCAACGAACATAAAGATTAGGTATGAGTCTCATACCAGAGAAAAGGGGTGATAGGTTGTGCACAGAAGGTGGCCGTGGTGCAAGCATACATCGGATTTGATCGTGGTGGGTAGTTGAAATAGAGAAAATCCGACCTCATGCAGAACAGAGACGATGGCGATGAAATCCAACAACAATGGTTGTTGGGCTATGGGATGGTGGTGTAGAGACGAGGGTGCGTGGGCCTAGTGCATCGGTTCTGTCATCACTCATCCCCAAGTAGCCGACCTCTCTGTGTGGGGTTCACAGACGAGGACGTCATAGCGAGTAGTGGAGATGAGAGCACACTGATGGTGGGTCGAAAATGATGAAGTAGAACCGTTGTGAGAGAGATATATCAAAGATCTATAGAGATTTTAATAGACACATCTCAACCAAAAAGGAAATATCCTAGTCTAGTGAGATTACCCTAATCTACTCTAACTAAAACATTAACTAATTTTTAATGAAAATTGCAAAATGTAACAAATCATTGAAACCATTGATTGATTTTACTGTTTTAGTGAAAAATAGCATGTAGCAGACGCTATGTAACTTGTAGCGTAAGCTATGTAGTGTGTAGCATAGCTTGTAGCTTATGCTATGTAGTGTGCAGCATAAACTACTTGTGTAAGCTCTGTAGATGAGCTATGTAGCCTTAATTTTGCATATGCTATGTAGTGTAAGCTATACTTTGCGTAGCATAAGCTATTTACAACACTGGACTTTCTATGAGGGCATCTTTTGAATGCTATTTGTAAGTTACAAAAGAAGTCTAAGTCAAATGTTTGTTATGTATTTCAGAAGTATCTAAGTTTATAATCACTGATGTGTTGTAAAGATCTAAGTTTTTCTTGTTCTTAACTCTGACATCTTTTTTTGTAACTCCGACAATTGGAAGTTTTTAATTCTATCCTTATGGTTAAACCCTATGAAACTCTAGTCCTAAAAAATGTATACCAAAACATTAATGGTTTCTGAAAAATAGAACAGGAATAAACCTTACGGTCAGTGGAAAACATATATTAATTTTCGTGAAGTCTTACGCATAATCAGGTAAAACAATAATCTATTTAATATGGCCTCAATTGTCTTCTGGGTCTTGTTCTTATATCTTTTATTATGGCGAATTAATGTCTCACCTTATACATAAGAAAGATGTTTGCTTTTGCTTTATTATTTCGTTAGAAAATGGTTAATGGAAGTTAGGAAATTTCACCATACTTTAATGAGCTTGCATATAAAGGCATATTTGTTCTCTGCAACATCTTGTAGGTACCCGTAGTGATGTGCCCTGAGGACGGTTGCTTCCCTGGGCTTTACTGTTCGAGCTTCCACAATCAACCATGGCTATCTGATGGACATACAGTTATTGTGTCTTCCATCTGGGGCAGCATTCAAGTAGTACTTGCAGTAGACGTGCTGAGGTAACTAGTGCTGCCTGATGTCATCATGAACATAACCTTGTACATCCTGTTTGTATAGTTGAAACTGATTGCATATTTCTACGCAGTGGAAAAGTATCACGAATCACCCCCGTCTCAACTTATTCATGGAACGTTCTTGCAGTAGACAAGGACAACGTTCTCACCGGTAAACTGAATTGTGGATCTTAATAAATTATCACTAATGAAATGTTGAAATATTAAATCTGACTTTTACTTCTATCTTTCTTCTATTTTAAGTCTCTAGCAGTCTCATAGACCCTCCTCAAATCAAGTACGGATGTCCTCTAACTCCGAAGGATCAGACGGTTGCAAGTACTGCATGGAATTGGATAGATGTCTCAAGCCCTTTATCGAGTTACCCTGAAAAGGTTGATGGTACCAGTTTTTGTATCCTTTGGTTTTTCTGTTTATATAGACTGAAACTGTAACAGTTTAGGGCCTTGCTGTCTGAGTCTTAAACACATAATTCAAAGTTAGTTATCGGGCACAGTATTTCTTTACATGTGGCACATATTTACAGTAACCAAACCATTCATGTGTCTGGAGACACCACAGAAATCAGTGGCTAGATGATCCTAGCTGCCATTTAGGGGACTTCTTTCAGTTGAATGTCAAGTGCTGCTTGGCCTATTTCTTTTCTGACGGTTCATCTGAAATATTGAAAAGTCTTTCAATTGGTGGCTAGGATCAGTCGATAATCTCAGGAAAAGGAAGATGATTCTCCCCAATGTTTGCGCCATGTACTATCAAGATGAGGAGACGGTGGATCACTTTTCATCCATTGTGGTTTCCCGAGGCAGTTGTGGCATAAGTTCTTCATCCTTTTTGGGGTTTCGTGGGTCTTGCCTAATTCTATTAGTCAGTTCTTCCTCTTGTGGCATGAAGGTTGGCACTCAAGGCGGGACAAAAAGTTTGGCGTCTTGTGATGATGGCCGGCCTTTGGTTCCTACAGAGGGAGAGGAATAACAGATGTTTCAGGAATCGTTTGGGGCATGTAGAGAGGAAGTTTTTCAGGAAGCAAAAAGGAATGCCATTGATTGGGCAGGGGCCTCGAAGGCTATAGTCTGTTTTCTGGAAAGTTGGGCTGTATTATAAGGGTTTCCGGGTTGTTGTATGGTTTTGTTTTGTTTTGTTTTTTTTTTTTTTTTTTCTGGCTTTTGGTCTTTTTCCTTAATAAATTTTCCTCATAGTTAAAAAAAAAAAAAAAAAAAAGATCATCCAGTTGGTCTGATTTTTTGAGGAATGCCCAGTCCAGGGTAGGGCCAGCTGATACATGTTCTGGGTCTCATACAGACATGCCACATGCATGGAGATGATCATACTTTATAACTAAATCAGATATAAGTGAAAACATTCTACACTTTTCTTACTCATGCTTGTATTGGCACAGTTCACAAACTCTAACTCCTGCCTGCTGTTATCTGTCATAGGTCGTATCTTTGCTATCATCACTTGAATGTAGCATAATGAAGATTCCAGTCAGAGATGCTTCTCAAAACCTGACAGAAGGTGATATATTGGTGTTGATGCATAGATTTCATATTAAATGAGACTGCTATGTGGTAGTATCCAAACTCCAAAATCACCATTATATAGTGTTATTAAATGAATGAACCTTATGGTTTTTTTTTTTGGTGGTCATGTATGCCTGACAAGGATGGAAGTTAAAGCATTGCTTCTCCATGAAAAACTGTTCTTAAGAATTTTCACATGATATCATTGTGTGTAGACTGTTACGGGGGCCATAAAGGTCGTTACATAATGGTAATGGTGGCAACCATTATACGTTACAGGGTCGTAACGGCCGTAACAATTGTTACGGGAAAAAAAAACCCGTAACTGCTGTTAACGGCCCATTACGCCCCCCTGTAAAGGCCGTAACAGCCCCGTAATGGTCTGTTAGTGACAGGGCAGATATAAGTTTTTCGGATATTTTTTTCAACGTTACAAGGCAGATATAGATTTTCGGGGTTTTATTTATTTATTTTTAATTAAAAAAGAGAATAAGAGACCATAACGGCCGTTATGGGGGCCAGCCATAGGTTTTTGGGTTTTTTTTTCAATAAAAAAAGAGATCGTAATGGCCGTTATGGGGGCCATAACAGCCATTATGGCCCGTATTGTAAAGGTAACAGTGGTGGCCATTATGGCCACTATTACCGTTACGGAATACCTTAATATGCTTGTTAGGTAAAGACAAGGATACTAGATCCTTTAAAGTAAAGCTGGCATGAATGTCAATGTGAATTTTGATCGGATTATAGCACAATTTTCAATTTTCTTTTGTATTGACCATGATTATAAACAATGTTAAATAGTCTGATGCTTGAGGCAATAGTGGTAACCTTCTATGGACATTTCATTGCATTGATATTTCATTGTAGGTGCTAGAAAACCGTTCGAAGCTATCTTTGTATCTCATTCTCACTCTCCTACCAAAGAACAGAACAATGGTCCATGTCATCCACTAATTGTAATACTTCATGGCGGACCACATTCAGTCTCGTCGTCAAGCTACTCAAAGTCTCTTGCATTTCTCTCTTCATTGGGTTACAATTTGCTTATAGTAAATTATAGGTGAGTAACTGGTTTTCTCTTACTTTTTTTTTTCTTCTTCTATTATTGGGAGATCAATCTGAGCTAATATCAGTTATTAATTCTTCAACTCCAAGTGAGATGAATTGCCATTTTCTTTTCATGTTTTTCAATCAGTAATTAATTCTTCGACTCCAAGTTAGAGGAAATAATATTTTCTTCATGTTAATCTATCAGTAATTAACTCTTCCACTCCAAATGAGATGAAATACAATAAAATGCCATATTAGTTTCCATGAATTTTGTGTCTATGGTATCAAATGGTTGGGATTTAATATGTTGGTTCTTTTCACTGACACGAGAAAGTTTGAAACAATGAAGTAAACCTCTGATTTTATGGAATAGAAAAGTTAAATAGCCAAGGAAGTTTGAAGTTAAGAGGGCACCTCACAACAGACAAGCAGGGCTCAAATCTGGTGAAACCCCTGATGAGATTGAAGATGACTCCAAGAGCCCATTGCTCATTGCCACAGCTTGCCAAAAAGATAATATTTGCCGCTTGCACCTCAGTGATGATCGGGGTAAATGTAAAATATTCTAGGAGAGCAGAGCTTCTCTCCATCCAAAGGTTGTAGCTTGGACTGGGGAGCGAGGCTGGATTGGGCCAGAAAAGTTGAGCAAAATCAGCCTGTGCATGTCTCTCAATATTCCCGCAATCCCTGCTGCTACCTGAGACCTGTTGGATACCACAATGAAATTAATCTTCCATGATCCTTTTGGTGGAGCGGTCCAGATGATTTGAGACTGAGGTAGGGTGTGGCCCTCTGATGCTCACTGGAGCCACTCTTTATGAGTTTCCGCTGGCAGCTTACCTCTGAATTCCTTGGATGCTTCTGCTCATTTGATCACTGAGTTTTTTTTTTTTCGAAATAATAATCTTGTCTCTGATCTCTGCCGTTGAATTTTGATAGCCCTTGAAAATATGGTTATTATGTTCTTCCTGTAAATTCCATCGTATAGCGAATGGAAGCAGGCTCCATAGTACTCTCCCTTTTTTCTGGAACGTCCCTCTGCCCTGAATGGATAATTCCTCCTGATGGATTGGCTCAGGACCCAATCTACATGAAAACTTGTCATAAAATGATTCCAGAGTGAATACACTACCAAGCAATGGAGGAACAAGTGGGGATGCATGGGGCTAAAAAATTCCATGCTTTCCATCCTTCGAACACTTTCTATGCTTGATAACCTGCCCTTCACCAAATGGGGCTAAAAAAATTTGGGAGTACTTGATGCATGGAAAGTGATGAGACATTGCACAACCATTGAGGCAATGGCAAAGGGGCATATCGGATTTTTTATGGTATATAAACTTTCCAAAGCACTATCTAATTATTTTGTAATGAAGATGGCTTCTTTATTTATTTATTTATTTTTTATGTTTTTTGTTTATGCATTCATTAATACGTTGATTATTTCAGAGGTTCACTGGGATTTGGGGAGGAGGCATTGCAATCTCTTCCAGGCAAAGTTGGGAGCCAGGTGATTGGTTTTTTACCTTCAATATTGTTTTTTTTTTTTTCCAATATATTTTTTTGCTATGAGTAGATCATTAAATCTATTATGAAATTGAAAATGATTTCTTATTGCACTAGTTATGTGGAATCAGTTGTTAATTTTTACAGACCTTATTGTTTAATGCTTCAAATGTGCAGGACGTCAATGATGTACTCACAGCTTTGGACCATGTTATTGAAAAGGGACTTGCCGACCCATCTAAAGTAGCTGTTCTTGGAGGTTCACATGGTGGTTTTCTGACGACACACTTGATTGGCCAGGTGTAGTGTTGCAGGAGTTCCCACGTTTTGTCTCTATCCATACGTGCATCTGGATGCTAGCGCACTCACCATTGCAGGCCTTGCCTTTCATCATATAAAACTATGGCATACTTGTGGTACACTGTGGTGCTGTTTATTTAACATGTTCGTGACTGATCTGTTTGAGGAATATGATATATGGACACTCCATCTTTTATATGTGAATCTGTATCTTATGTGAACAATTTCACAGACTAAGGGATTATGGAGATCCTGAGCCTCAGTTAATGATTAGTTTCCCGAGGCACAACATTCTGTACATGTGGACCCATAGTTCAATAAATGTAGATGACCATTGATCTGGTGGACCCACCATGTGTTGGATGCCCTTACATCTCCCCCTAATTGAAAGATTGAAATCCTTCTATTGGTGGTCTTTAAATAGATGGTTGAAAAAAAATTGTTTAACAATCCATATTCAATAGAAAGTAGGCCAAATATCAAAGTGTTGGGTTCTGCTGTGGAGATTTTTAGGTATCTGCCTATACGTAGTGGGGCCCATCAGATTGGTGGTTTACATCACCTATAGGCCCCACGTATATGTGATCCTGTGCATCAGCAAACTGTATGCTTGCTGAGGCTTAGGATCCTGTAATTCCTTTTCTCAATCATCCATTCCTCTATAGTTGTTTCTAAATCATGGATTTTACTACATTACCTGAATTGATATTTGGTGCAAAGCATTTCCATTTACAACTCAAGAGTCTGAGCAGTCACCTCATTCATTAACATGTCCATCTTGGTTTTCTGTTCACTGCAGGCACCAGATAGATTTGCTGTTGCTGCTGTCAGAAATCCTGTTTGTAACCTTGCATTGATGGTTGGGACGTCAGACATTCCTGATTGGTGTTATGTGGAGTCCTATGGTAGTGAAGGAAAAGCTATGTTTACGGAGGCACCTTCAGTGGAACATCTACACCTCTTCCACAGCAAGTCGCCTATTTCACACCTTTCAAAGGTATGCTAAAGCACCAAAATAGCATTATAATTCTCCTTGTGTTTAAACATGTTTCATGTTTGAAAGCTGCCAAAGTTTTTCCATAGTTGATTTTTCTTACACCTAAATCTTGTTCTGCATAGACATCTAAATGTGAGAAACTAACAACAATAAAAACAAAAACAAAAAAAAAACTGTACTGTGGAGTTGAAAGTTTCAAATGCCCTATGGACACTATTTCTTGGAGAGCTTTGCTAAGCGCACACACATGTGCAGTAAAGCTCATGTACACACCACAAATCTGTCAGCATGGCATAAAGGTGCAAGATCCCATCCATCCATCATGTTGTTCTGAAAGTCTACATTTTCCCAAAAAATAAATTTGGTCCAGTCAGCATGTGAACCCCAATATCGGAAACAGGTGGATGGGCTAAAAAAACTTCAGCCAAGTTTTTGCAAACTATGGCCCACTTGACCAGTGGATCGATGGGATTCTTGGGCTAGGGCAACAATATAGTAGTGCCATTCTAATGGATGGATTGAATCTTGGACATATCATCCCATGCTGGCACATGTGTGGTGTGTACATGAGCTATATTGCAGATGCGTGTGGGTTTAGCTGAGCTCTTTGTTGGATATACTTAATATAGAAAAATTGAAAAAAAACTGAACCAAATTAGTTTGACAAATATTTTGAAACCATGGTTAGCAGTTACCCTGGTGAACCCTATATGTGGTATGGGTACATGGTAGGTTACCTGTATGAACGTACACGTTAAATGCTGGCTTTGGCAACATGGCACCCATGTTTGAAACCTTTTAGGCTTAGAGGAATTTTAACTGAATGGCAACTCGGCTCCAGTTTGTTTGATATTGTGTGGACATGAAAATTGATTAATTATGCTATGATTCTCAATAAAGTCTAGAGAAGCGGTTGGTGAATATTCTCCATCCCAACATATTCCAAGTTATAAAATTATTTTCATATTATGAAAAATATTTCAGTTTGTAGTTCAATTCCATCTAGTAGAAATATGTCGGCCGATCCCAAGTTCTAGTACCAAACTTTTGCCAATCAATGATGATAGTTCCAGCTTCAAAATTGACGAAGGACTATGCAAGCTGAGCCAAATAGCTGGGAGAAGGCTATGATGGTGGTGGCTACCATTTCTAGTCACAATAGATCATGCTGTATACAAAGTGTTGAGAGGTTTGCTAGTCTTTCATGCACCAGATATGAATGAACCTTCACATGTGGCAACCTGGCAAGTGTGGCACATCTGACTAGTGCTTATGGTGGTCCCACAATCCAAATGACCCAGTGAAAAATCAGGATGGTCCGCTCTGTGCAGGCTGCCCCCATAAGGAAACAATGGATGATTTGAAATACATGCTGGTGGTCCATCTTCAAAGCATGGATGGGACCTGACTGATATGGCTGGCATTTCTTTTACACCACGTCATCTGCGTGGTGGGCCCTCCCTTACGCATGCCTCAGATGTCTCATACTATTGGCACATGCACCACACATAAAAGTGTGTGCGGGGTTGGAAAACATCATAATGTTTGATTCTATGGATGCTTATGGAAATGTAAGTTGCATATGGTAGGGCTTTGGACAGGAGATGGTTGACTAGAACGAAAGAGGGAGCCCACTATTTCTAGTTCTGGACTGTGATGAAACTAGGGACATGAAGATAAGAGTGTCATGTTGCAACCTTGAGGTTGCGAGTTCGATCCAGTGTAACTGAAAAGCAAAAGAGATAAGGATACAATACATGAGCGGATAGCTTATTCTTTGGGTTATTCTTCTGTTCTTCAACCTTAAAGTGCAACACCCTTCTTGTTTTTCCAAATTATCATGATTTTTCGATTTAAAAATGAAGAGAAAAAGAAAAACTATAACAATTTTTATACGTCACACACTATCATTTTCTTCTCTTAAAGTCACAGTAATTGGTAATTATCATCGAAAACAACAGATTATTTGTGTTTGTCAAACACAAACATTAGGAAGTTTAGATAAACCAAAATGGAGATTCAGTACCTCCGTAAGTAAAAGGAGAGTAATATTGTTATTGACTGCCACCTTCTAGACACACCCATCTACAACCTTAGTTTTACCATAGGAAGTGTGAAATTGAATGATTAGTGACATCTAAATTAATCTTTTAGGATGAAGCATCCAGATGATGATGTCCACAATTTCCATTGAGAATGACACAGCTAAAAAGGACCTCAAGAAGATCCTTCCACTCCTCTTACACTAGATTCTACAATTTTGTAGAGGTAGTAATGAGTTAAGGGATCTTGACCACTATTTATCCCATAGAAGTGGCTATTGCTGCTATAGATCAATGACTAACTCCAAAGGTATTACCCATCTCTAAACAAATTTGAAGCTAGTCCTATGGAAGAAAAAAGCAAGCCATTAGCATGTGGAATGGTGTCTCCTACTAACAATGAAGGGCAACACTCAGGTGAAAAAGGAAATGTTTTTGGAACTTTTCAACATGCTTAGTTAATTATACTGTTCGATATATGTCCCTTAAAGCCAATCAAATGTTTGTTGTTTGCAGTGGGGTCATTGGTGACTTATATTCATGAATAGTAGCCTACTTGTATCTTAATTATGTAAAAATTGTTTTGAATGTAAAGAGGATTGTAGAGATTCCTTAAAGATTCTCTTATGGGCCCATGGGAAAAGAAGTAGAAACAATAACCTTTATGGTCATGGGAGAGTTGTGGTATCATGGTTCTTAAGTACCCTAAATTTCATAAATGCTCTGGCGGGTATGGGCAAGTCGGGATTTGTTAATGTGGCTATCGTGTGTGGTGTGGAACCAATGACGAGTTGGGATGCATTAGTCTCAAACATCAGGCACATTATAGCCTATGCCCTTCACCACATAGGAGTGAGAATACCATTAGATTATGACTATTGTGATATTCACATTGGAGGATCGCGTTATCTCCTGATCAAGAGGCCCATCATGCTCGCTATGGATTAACTTGATCATACACCAACTTTGACTATTCCTTTGACCTGAGATTAGGTAAAGATTTCATGGTCATAGTGTGGTGGGCCTTGACGCACCTTTTGAGGTTACATTGGTGGTTGACATGTAGGTATGATTGCACACACAGATTAGGATGCGGTTGAAGCCTCGTGTGCGCCAACATGGGATTGGGATCCACTAGTCTCCCGAGAGTTAAGTTGTGGTTAGATCTTGTTAATCAGATTGTCCTTAAGTGTTTTATAATTGGCCAGCTGACTCAACTATTTTTAAAAGGTTACTTGAATGTTTTCAACTGTTAGATCTATGAGGCTTCTACTGAAATAAAAGGTTCTAGGTCTAAAACATTCAAGAAGAATTTTGAAATCATTTGAGTGGGTTGGCCATCAATAAAACACTTAATGGGCAATCAGATTGACAAGATCTAACCACAAAGTCCAAGGAGACTAGTGGATCCCATGTTTACACACTCAGGGCTTCAATTGCATCTTAATGTGTATGACCTATTACACCTGTATGTTGGCCACCAATGTAACCTCAAAAGGTGTGTCAAGGCCCAGCCCACTAGGACATTGACGTGTTTGCTCGTCAAAGTTGGTGGATAATGAAGCCAATCTATAGTAAGCATGATGGGTTTGCTCAAGTACATTATAGTACTCATAATCTAATGGTATTCACACTCCTGTGGTGAAGGGAATAAGCTAGAAGGTGCCCATGGTGGAGACTAATCCATCCAACTCGTTGTTAGTTCCACATCACACAGGAAAACCACATTCATAAATCTCGAGTTACTCGTACGCACTTGAGTAGTTATGGAATTCTGGTTACTCAAGAACTATAATACTACAACTATCCAATGATCATCAGGGCCATTTTGTCCATTTCTTTGTTGACACATGGGCCCACAAGAGAATCCTTTTTTTTTTGAAACTATGATGATATTCATTTCACAGGCTGAAGCCAAAAAATACAAGAAAGCAAAAATACTTGCAGCAAAGATTCGAACGATTAGGGGTAAGCGGCTTTTTAAACATTCCTTTCGTGGGAATACGATTTGAGGTTCAAAATTTCAAGAGACTTATTTTCTTCCAAGGAGTAGACTTGGAATTAAGGTAAGGAATAACAAATATGAAAATAAGGGCCTCTGTTCGTAAAACTTGTGAAAAATGTTGATTGATCCATAGGCGGGGACGAATTATAGTAATTTGTTTCAATCCGAGACATAAACAAAGACAAGGGTAATCATTCGAAAAAGAAAAAGGGATTTTCTAAAGAACCCGATGGAAAAGAGAACGGCCAAAAGAATCAGCCGAAAATGCAATTTACACTCCTGGCCACTCTTTTACATAGAGAGTTGCCCTTTTAAAAACATCTAAAGGTCTACTCTTTTTATCCCTAAAGCAACGCTCATTTTTTTCCCTCCATAGAGCCCAAAAAATCGCTAGCACGCTTAATCTCCAAATCATTTTCCTCACTTTCCTGCACCCCCCACCATGCCAAGAAAGCAGAAAGTCATCTACTGCTTTGGGGAAGACCCATAGGACCCCAACAAGCTGCAACAGAAGACTCCACACCTCCCTAGCAAAAGAGCAATGAATGAACAAATGTTCCGCATCTTTGAAGCACATCAAACATATGTTTGGGAGGACCATCTTCCTGTTGCATAGATTGTCGATAGTTAGAACTTTCTTCCTTCCAACTAGCCAACCAAAAGCCGCCACCTTCAGAGGAGCTCCATAACTCCAAAGAGAGGTCATTGCACGAACCCTTCGCTTACCTCATTTTCAATAAAAAAACGATAGAGAGATCTGACTGAGAAAGAACCGGATTTGTCTTTTAACCACTTTATGGAATCGGAGTCTGACTATACAGGGGAAACCTTTCCTAAAAGTTGAAGACAAAGAACCAATTCTTCACTCTCTTCAGCACCAAGATTTCTTCCAAAGGCAGGGGCACAAATTCCTTCCTCACCCCTGAGAGTAAAAAAATCGCTCACCTTCCCCCCCTCTTCCCTAGCTACCCTTCCTAAAGACAGAAACCTATCCTTTAACTTAATACCTCCAATCCATGTATCCTCCTAAAAATTTATTCTATTACCATTCCCCAACATGAAACCTATACCCTCCCAAACTCTTTCTTTCAAGGATGCCACTGATTTCCACAAATAAGAGGATCTATGCAAAGAGGATGCCTTAGTCCACCACCCCCCTTCCTCCACCCTGTACTTTCTTGCTATGACCTCCCTCCACTTAGCTTCCCTCTCCTCTCTAAACCCCCAAACCCATTTTCCTAGCAACGCTAGATTCATCTCCTGAAGCTTCCTAAGCCCCGCTTCCCCCGTCTATTGGTTTACACACTTCCTCCCATTTTAAGAGATGGATCTTGTGATACTCTCCTGACCCTTTCCACAAAAAAAAAGTCCTCCATTTTTCCAATTCATCAAGAATAGATATTGGGCATTTATAGAGAGGCATAAAGTAGACCGGAAGGTTTGAAAGAGACGCTTTGATTACCACCAATCTTGCACCCAATGATAAATATTTTGACTTCCACCTGGACATCTTTCTATCGCAACGCTCAATAACTTTGTCCCACATGTGCTTTGCCGATTTCCCTATGCATAATGGTAGACCCAAATAAGTTGTTGGAAAAGACATTTCTCAGCATCCAAACAGTCCTGCAAATTCCTTCGCCTCTTCCTTGGAAACCCACCCCTAGAATCTCACTTTTGAAGATGTTAACTTTCAAGCCGAAACCACTTCAAAATTGACTACAATAGCGCGAAGATTTTGCACAAAGAAACCGTTCACCTTGCAAAAGAGAAGGGTATCATCCGTGTACTGGATGTGCGAAATCTAAAAATTTGAGTTATCCAACCCAAAACCTTTAACCAAACCAACTTGAACTCCTTTATCGATCATTCTGCTGAGAGCTTCCATAATTGTGATGAAGAGGAAAGGAGATAAAGGGTCTCCGTGATGCAGGCCCCGGGACGCAACAAAAAAATCTTTCGGAGATCCATTTACCAAAATGGAAAATTGCGCCGATCTCACACATTTCTGAATCCAAGAGCGCCATTTTGATCCACATCCTAACCTCCGCAAGAATCCTTAAGATATCTCTTAACACATAACATGCATACACCTACAATTAATAACAAAATATGATATAAGCAGGCCACTAACGATCAAGTTCCATTCATCAATAGGGTTCACTAACAGCCCAGTTCTACTCAACAAATATTTGATTGGCTTTAGAGGGCACAAAGAATTAATGCATGGGATTACTCAAATGATCCTAAAAATTTGTAGGATTTATTTATTTTATTTAGTTGCCAGGGATAGAGTGAGTACTAATTCAGTAAGTTCCCCTTTTTGTATTTTTGCCAACTTTCGATGGGTCACTTTGTAGAATGAAATCGAAACACATGCTTATCAAGCCACTTATTTAGGCTTGTAAGTGAGTGATATGCCACTTTTCGATATTGCCCAATGATCGATCGATTACTTGTTTTGGCTAGTGGACTATTAGGAACCAATCCCAGGCTTGGTTTCATCTTTGATGATTATTCTACAACATCTGTGGCTCCAGATCTGGGAAGAGTCTTAATCTAGATGGGCCCGTTGATGACCCCTTCTGCTTCGCTTCTGCAATATACAACCTATCGGTTTTCATGAATGAGGCTGCACTATCGGTAGTAGAGCTAAATTCCTGTGTCAAGTTGGTATAACGACAAAATTCCAGTGTGTTTGTAACCGTCTATTGTGACATTTAGTGCGAAGCATACTTCATTTTGATTCTCTTGGATAGACCCTAGGATGAGTTTTTGCCAAGTCTGATGCAGTTCATATCCAGGCTAAGATCTTGAGCACCATTAACTGCCATTGTCTCCAGATCAAGGTGCTCATGGACCAAGATTATCAAATGCTTTGTGTGGATTGCCATCTTTGACCCTAGAGGACCATGATAGTAACCACAACTAGATCGGCCCCACCTGAAGATTGGTCCCGCCAATGGGCTCTATGTGGCACAGATTTATTTATTTTTTATTTTGTGAAAACTGGATTAATTACTATTGTGGTTGAAGTTTAATTAGGTGGTTAGCCTGAAGTCCAAGCAACCCTCCTGTACATATAAGTTGTAAACTTGTAATATGGGTTTTCTACATAGAGTCATTTGATATAGTTTGTTTTGGCTTGGGTTTATTGATGGGGACATCATGCATGTACCTCCACTACGCATGTACGAGAGGAGAAGGAGGATCCTACCATCGATCTACCTTGGTGACAGCTTGGATTGAAGACCCACAACTTGTGGCAAGAGTGTTGAGAGTTCTAGAGTCTAGGGTGGATCCGATCGTAGCCCACCACTATAGAACTTCGTAGGATTTTGAGTTTTATTACTTTTCATGATTAGAGTTTTGATGGTTGGATTAGATTGATTATTAATTGTCCAGTTTTATTATTTTGATGTGGACCCCCTTTTATTGCGCACATAGCGCAGGGGCAGTTTTGTCATTTTCTCCCCCTAGGGCGTGTTTGGCGCATGGATTTCAGCGGGATTAGGTGGGATGGAATTGCTTTTAAGGTAATGATTATAGTTGGATGGGATTAAATTTAATCCCGTGGGATTTAGTAGCCAATGGTAGACCTGTTTGGAAGGTAGAGTACAACGCAGGATTTGGGAGAGAACCCCTCCCAGTCGTGTTTGGAATGATGGAGTACATGAAGCAAATCCTGTATAAACCACGCCCAGCCTGTTTGGATCCAATCCCCGCACATCCTCGACTATTTTCAAACCGTTTGTAGGTCTTCACAAATCTACGGGCCACCGAATCCTTTGATTGTCTTAATTATGAGGGTCCCAATGAGGTAGGGCCCACATCTGCTCTGTGCATAAGATGGGGTTCTTAAAATTCATCCTGTATGAGAAACATCAAGCTTATCCAAAACACAGATTCGTCACGCCACAGGGAACAGTTGGGATAGATCATGACCATTAAAAACTTCGATGCTTTTTGTGGGACTCACCGTAGATTTAAATGTCATCCAATGCATTCATAAGATGCAACCAACAAGAATGGATGAACTCCCCAAAAATCAGTTCATTTCAAAACTTAGGTCGGCCATCTATTGTAATTTTATGGGTTCTTGTCACCCTTTTAAATGGTTAGTCCCACCTTAATCTTGGATCTGCTTGATCTATTGGGTTCCGATGAATCCATGAGGGGGCACACGTGATGGACAGCTCAAATTTCATGTAGACATTGAATTGGGCCCCATGCTTGCAGTTGTACGATTCACTTATTCTACAAACGTCGTAGAGAAACCGGCCTCCCTAACAGTTCGATTTGTTTCATTTGAAATGTGGGCCCCAAAATGTGGGCCGCACATATTTGGTACAAGACCACTCATCAGGTGGGTCCCAACATTTATGTCTCAGTGCCCAAAAATTGGCTGGAGAGACCATCCTAACCGATGGATTCCAGCATTGAATATGGATCATCGGTCAACTTTCCCAACCCAACCATTTTCCGCTACCAAATCCAGGATTTAGAATTGCCCAGCTGGCCTGAATCATGAGCTACTCATCCATGGTGTGACCAATCTGATGATCAGACTAGGCTGGTACTCGTTCGGCCCACATAGGTTTATCAAAGATAATGGAAAAACACAGCCCTTCAATTGCGGCACGAGCCTGCGATGTTCCATGGAAAAACACACCAGTCCACACAGGTCCAGTGGTCTCAAGAATCTGGACCATCTATGTTGTCCATCCATTTTTAGCAGCTATGAATAGGGCTGCTAAGAAATCATCTTCTATGTGGGCCCTAGGAATATGACAATGGTGGACATCAATCTCCTCCATGTAAAATGCCTGCATTCCATCTTGCCACCTGCTACATGTTTTGGAATAACCATAATCCACATACATTTATGGTCAATGTAACAACAGGTAAACAACAAGGGAAAGTATAGTCTTAACACAATATAGAAATCCATTACAGAAAAAAAAAAAAACAAAAAAAACAAAAATTAAACAAACGATACCAACATGGATCGCAACCAGTCCATGGGATCGATAGACGATAGTACATAGGTAAACAAGAGGTTGCTGGAGATTGGGATCTCAAGCTTAATGATAGACTTGCTAGAGATGCCATAAGAATTTTTAACTTTTCTTTACAGCTACTTTGACGTCCACATCGTCCATTTGTATATGAAAACTTTTTAGATGATTTTCTACATCATTAACATTTCGAACCTCATCAAATTCTTTTTTTGTTAATTGTAGTTCATTCTTAACAATCTCTAACTTTTTCTTCATCAAGTCATGTTCTTTTTCCTCCAACTCTCTCACCTTTTGTCCTAGGACACTATTCTCACTTGTCAATGTCGGTCTCATTTGCTCTGGCACAAATTCATCAACCCAACAAAAAAATTAACAATCTCTTATGCCCTATACATATATTAAATAAAAATGTCACAGCGAAATATATAATTAATTAATTTGAATCAACATTAATGAAATGTAGGTAAAATGTAAATACCGACCTTCATGGGACATCTGTAGAACCATCTCTCAGGATTTTTAGAAGTGTTCGATATTAACATACTGCACCTCCTTTGATTGCATATGCAATTGATTTTCTTAATTGAATTTCTGTCCATACTGTACGTATTCTATTCCGAATAAATCAATCATTTGAATTGGATTTTGTAGATGGATAATAATCAACCATTACTTCATATTAATATTGCAATAATCATAATTGAATTAAAATTACTAATAACCATTTCATCAGAAAAGCATCATAATAAGCAAATCCTATCGTAAAAAGCAATTCACGAATGATAGAGTCAACATATAAGTAGCAGTGCGTACTATCTACGAAGTTCTAGCAAAAGAGGTGTAGTGCTACCGATATGGTACCACACACCAAACAGTTGATACTTTAGTACATGTCCTTCTTATAAACAAAATAAAGTAAGCAGCTAAGTAAGAAAGAGTGTTAACCTTCTCACTAGAAGGCTCAAACCAGCGTTTACCACATCCCAATCAACATGGATCAACTAGAACCACTTGTGCCAGACTCTGGCCAATCAATGAGAGTCTGTTTTAACCACGTGACACGACGTTTCGATCTAAGGCTGACAAAGAAGGATGCGAGCTTCTCGTCTCGGCTGAGGAGCTGACCAACATTGATGAACTCATTGTTCGTCAACCCCTGAACCTCTTCTAGAATATTTAGTACTTTACTCGTCCTGTTAACCTCCTTCCCTAGTCCAAATTCACGCATTGCGTCAGCTATTTTGTTCAGAGATTGTGCAAGTACATCACATGGACATTTGAATTAATCCCGGAACGATTGGTGTCAGAGTCCGTTGTACGGGTGGGAGTGTTGCGGAAAGAATGGTTGCCCTGAGGCTGACTATCAGTGGAAATTCGTTGTCCGCCCGTTGAGTCTTCTAGGTTTTTATTGGACAAGTTAACAATATCTTCATTATCATATTCTGGTTCAATCCATTCTTCATTCAAATCCCGCCTAATGCGAGATGAGGATGAAGCCATGCCCCGACTCCCTTAAACATATCTTCCGGTGGCTTGATCATCACCACAAATCACCGCTAAATCATTCATCCTTTCGATTCTCTTTCCTCAAAGTCGTTGGGACCGCGGGTGTGAATACATTAAATAATAATTGATAGTAAGTACACTGAGTGTTGATATTATAAATAATCATCTTAATAATAGCAAATGTGAGATGTTATTACCCTCAAATATTCTTCCCATACATCGTCAGGAGTTGTCACAACCATCCGCTCGCTGTCCTAGCCGAATCTGCTAGCAGCCAACGTGTCCTTCACATTTGTATGCTCTCGCTTTCAATATCTCCAACGATTTTGAACGTTTTGCTAAGTCATGTCCACAGGCACTCCTTTCTTTACCTCATTGGCAACAGCTTTGTATGCTTCCCTTTTAAAGTCGTTGTCCGCTTTAAGCCCTAATGCAACTTGTTCAAGTAGAGTATCAAACGGTACTTGATCCATGGGTGCAGTCCATTTCATCTTTGGTGCATGGGACGAAGGTTCAGCAAGCGATCCAACAGGTGGCATCTCACGAGGTGAGGAACGAGTGGGGAGAACAGGTGTCCTGTCACCTGACGATTGTCTTGGTATCGTAGCTAGACTTGGCCACATTTCCGTGAGAGTGCCTATGAATAGGACAACACTTATGATGTAAGGTATTGCAAGACAATGAATAAAAAACTAACAAGCGGTTGACAAGGTTAAATAAGTCATAGATCAAGATGTGGATTAACAACTTCTAAACAAGGCGTTGATCGTCAACGTAGACTAACGTCGACATCATAAACTATATAAGGTACATTGTTAAACATGTCCTTTCATTAACGAAATCAATTAGAATTTGCCTATCTGTTCCTACTATTGGTCTGGGTGTCTACCCACATGCGCTTCGCAATCTGGTCACGCACTTACGTCCACGCATCTTTCTCATGTTGGGTGACCCACACCAGCCACTGCCTCTCGTCAACGGAGGAGACCTCATGTGGTGTTGGGTTGCTCTCTATATCCACCACCGGTATACCAGCGTCACGTAAATCTTCGTCCAAATCGTGTCCCCCTATGATGAAATTATGCAGCGCACAGCATGCAACTACAATCTTTACTTGAGTTTCGATTAGATACTGCACAGTTGCCTTTAATATCGGGAAACGCCTTTTGCGCTCAATTGCGTTTCTCAACTGCGAATGTCGATAGTTGAAAATCTCTTTCATGTTGGCTGGAGCTCTCCCACTTCGATATTCCTACAAGTGATACCGCACACCACGGTAGGGAGCCATGAAACCAGGTGAATGGGCATATCCAGCGTCTACGACATAGTATTTTCCTACAAATTTCACATTACTATTAATATAGTGGTTGTTGGGCATATCCAGATATATGGAAAGTTATTCGATTGTAACAATCACGTCGATGATTACTGTGTGGAACTATGAGAGGATCATCACTCCTTGTTAGAGCGTTATGAAGAACCCTTGCATCAGAAGCGGAACCTTTCCAACTAGCTAAGACATAAAATGTTCATATCCAAAGAACACGCTGCGAGAATGTTTTGAGATAAGAACCCCTTCCTGTTGCGAAATGCGGCATGGTTGACAGATTGTATGTAGGCAAGTATGTGTGTGCCGTCAATTGCCCCCACGCAATCCTAAATTTCATTTATAGAAATTTGATTTATAAGTCTTAACAATAGCAGTAAAGCAATAGACATATACATATCAAGAGCCTTTGAATTTCGAAATTTACCTAGAAGTATGTGGCCCAATATGAATTTCTTTTAATTTCTATCGGAGTTTCTGGACGGGCCTGTTTAACGTACTCAGGGTAGAGGGACACTATTGCATCTAGGACTTGGTGAAAGTGGCGGCTAATAGTCTCACCTGAACGTATGAATCGGTGTCCAATCACCCGATTTCGTACGTCATGTCCCATGTTGTGGAGAAAAAGTACTACCTGCTCTTCCAGACTTACGTTACGGCTATCGCGCAAATTTGTCTTATGCCTAACCACATCACATAGTTGGAAAAAAGCCTGTCAACTCATCCTTAATTGATGGACACAATCCCTATCACTACTACGGATGATAGAATTGATGAACCTCGCCTGCTTATCATCCCCTTGTCGTGGTGGTTCCCTGAGCATGTACACCCTACAATATTCCCCAACTGCAGCTACAGAAGCTAAGACTGCAAGAGATACGATGCACTCCGTCATCTCTTCCTCATCCATGTTTTCCATCTCTTCAACTTGTCCTACACTTAGGCATAAAAACAAATCACATTTTCAAATTTACTTTCATCTAATACTTGTGTACACTTGTCATCCAACCCTAATTGACCTAATGAAAATACCAAACAAACATTATAGTTGACCATACGAAGCCTAAGACTGCACGAGTTCAATCACTAGTGTATCATGTGTTGTGGTCCACCTTCCATTCGAATCTGCCACTTTTTTCTAGTTTGAAAGCTCTTCGGCACACAGCAGCATGTTCTAAAAAAATCCAATGATTGTGGGCCCTAACCACTTTCTAATGATGGACATTCAGTCAATAACGCGCACTCGCGGTGTGGTCCACCTGAGATTTATGACATTCAGTCAATGATTGTGGGCTAATGATTCAATGATCCATATCGTTGAAATGGTTGATCCACTCTCAATGGTCAATTCCTGTAAGATTAAGGTAGATAGGAAATTTCTAACCCTTCAATTTGTGGTTAGAAAGTTGATGGTTTGAGTTTGAATCGCCAAAAATACGTACATTCAACCAAATCAAGGAGTTTTATCCAAAATAGACCGACAGCGTGGATAAAACTCATACACTAGTCCTATTTCAACAAATAGGTGTCCACGAATGAAAACTTAAAACTTTTCAATCAATCAAATATCGGGATTGACGTAGCGACGATCTGCCCTAAATTCAGTTGGAAAATAAACATTCCAGTGTCCAGCATAAATTTTGTAATGGTGTGGATTCAATCACTACTCCATACATATATTAAATATGAATGTCACTACTATTTCATGTCGTATGGATTCCAGCATTGAATATGGATCTGCTTCATTTTTGGGATAATGGCCTACAATGAGCTTTAAAAAAGCATGGACGGTGTAGATGTAAGGTACGTACATCACAGTGGCCCTGCAGTTGGAGATCCGTTGACCTCAATGAATCCAGGGATCCACCCAAACCAGTAGTGGGTTGCTTAGAGAGTAACTCCATGTGTTTGGGAGTGGATTAGGTGAGACTCCAAATCCACCGAGGTGCGTGGTACCCATAATGGTGGGGCTCACAATGATGTATGTGTCTTAAATCCACACCATCCAACCGGTTTGAAAGATCATTTTAGGATGTGATACCAAAAATGAAGCTGACTCAAATCTTAGGTGGACCACACCATAGAAACAGTCGTGGTTGAATCTCTACCATTGAAAACTTCACAAATTTCACCGGGAATGTTTATTTGCCATTATTTTCCATCCAACCTGTTGATAAGGTCACAAACACTTAGATGAAGAGACCAAATAAATATCATCTTGATCCAAAGCTTTTGTCACCCACAGGAAGTTTTTAATGGTCAATCACCACTGTTTCCTGTACTATGGCCCATTTGGGATTTGGAATTGCTTCATTTTTGGGATAATACCCTAAAATGATATTTCAAAATGGTTGCACGGCGTGGATGTAGTCACATACATCACAGTGGCCCCACAGTTAGGGGTCCCACCCACCTTGGTGGGTCTAGGGTCTCACCTAATCCGCTCCCCATGTGTTTAGCATGCGGAGTAAACTTTGTGGGGCCCACCGTGATTAACGTATTTTATCCATTCCATCCATCCATCTTAGTGGATAATTTTAAGGATGATGAAAAAAAATTGAAGCATAACAGTATCTAAAGTGGACCACACCGCAGGAAAAGTGAGAACTGGATTTCTACCATTGAAAAATTCTCCGTGGAAACAAAAGTTTTGAAAGGCGTTGATATTTGTGTTTTCCCTTCATCCATGTCCATGTGATCTTATGAATAGGTTGGATGAAAAATAAACCACACAATGGGGCCTGGGAAGGTTTCAACGGCGGAAATCAATATACCTCACTGTTTCCTGTGGCATGGTCTTGTACCGATTTGGATATGCTTAAATTTTGGGTTCAACCCCTAAAATGATGTGGAAAATCATATGGACGGAATAGATAAAGTACATACATTATAAGTGGGCCCAACAGAGTATACTCCGCACAACACGCAATCCGATTTCACCCAAACTGCGCCCGTAAAATCCAATTTTGATTTGGAAATGAATCAAATCCGGGGGAGCGGATTGCCTGTCACTTCGGCTGCAGGAATATCCATGTGGGCGGGGCTGTGTGGGAAACACAGGGATGTCAGTGACAAATCCAGACCATCCATATGTTTTGGAAGACCACTTTAGGACAGGATTATAAGAATCGGACAGATTCAAAACTCAGGTGGGCCACACCACCAAAACAGTGGGAACACCAACGTCCACCATTGAAACCTTCGTGGAGTTGACCATGATGTTTATGTGCCATCCAAACCATTCAAATAATTACCTCATTCTCACATAAATTGTAAGAAAAAGTATCATGCTCATGCAAAAATTTAATCACCGCTAAGTGATCATTATCCACCGTTTCATGTTGTATGGCCCATCTGAGATTTGGACCTGCGTTATTTATAATATCTTGTCCTAATGTGGTCTTCCAAAACAGATGGACGTAGTGGATTTGTCACGGACAAGCCACATACATTCATAGTGGGCCCAACAACAGCTATTCAGGACTTTCAATCCGCGTCCTGAAACAAAGTTCGCGGAGTCTTCTGTTCGGCCACTAAATCACGGCGAACATCATGCAGGCACAGTTTCATGGGCCCGCCATGATGAATGCGTTGTATCCAAACTGTCCAACGATTTCGAGAGGGTTGGAGCAAAAAGAATGAGGCTGATTCAAAGAAAAAATACACCACAAGCTAGCAATCAATATGTGTACTTGTAGACAGCATTCTCTTGTAACGTCGATGCTTCTCTCTCACGGTTTGCTGATTGAGGCATACCTGGAAAACCAACATAGAATGGAAGCCAACATCGGCCATGAGAGTTCTACCAAGCTCTCAGGGATCAAATGAAGGTTTACATAATAAAAAAAAACACAACTTACAGAGATGTGGATCTTCAATATCGGCCTACTGGAAGTCTGGAACAGATGTTGACACAGATCGGTATATATGCATATCCAGTTCCTTTGTTGCAGGTGGAAGACGGTGGAGGGAAGATACGCAATCCTCTTGAAGGTCTCCACCGAATGACCAGACATGCCTATCCGACCGTTGATGGCCATTACAGTCAATGAATCGGTGTTTACCGATGGTGTGAGATGGGAGGAGAGATTGTCGTAGTTGGAGCAATCTAAGAACCTCTATCCCACGCTGTACATCTGTAAGTCATGGACGGGAGAGGTCGAGCGACCGAGGACGTACAAAAATTCTGTAGGACCGAGTGTGGGGTGGGAAGGAGGGGTGGTTTCGACCGTGGGTTTTGAAATCCCACCCGTAACAGCCCATGGTATTGCCGCGTGAGATACAAGGTGGAATTCGCACACCTCCCAAGTGGATTCCAAACGTCTCTACGCAATTTTCAATGCGAGAGTGGAGATTACATCCCACTTACTCCCACCTACTCCCATACGCCAAACACGCCCTTAGGGTTTTCTATAAAACTCGGGGGGGTGTATGCATGGAATAAAGAAAAAAAAAAAAGAGACTTGTTTTCCTCTCTTCTCTTTGTGTGTAGAGACGTGAGCCCTAAAAGGGTGGGAAGACTATCGAGGTGTAAAGCCTCATCCCGATTCATCCACCACCACCACCACCATCATCCCTTCGCCTTATCCATGTTTTCTAGCCAACAAAACAGTCCAATAGAGACAGTTGTTCATCTTCCAGATTCAGTCCGTTGCAGGACCGCAACCTTCAGCGGAGCATTGCGCGCGCACCAAAAGTCGGATTGAGAAGAAACTTCAAGGGTTGGAAGTCTCCCCTAGCCGACCAGGGTGGAGGTGGCCGTTTCCTCCACATGTGCGAGCCACCCGCGCACGTGCGGGCCTTTTTCTTCATGGTTTGATTCCTCCCTTTGGTAAGCTTTCCTTTTTACTCCAAAACCCCTTTTGAATCAGCCAATTTGGACTCCCGTTTGAAAGATATGAATTTTTTATTATTTTCCCTGATTTTTCCCTATTTTCTGCAAAATTCCCAAATCAGCTATGTTCTTCAAATCAACCAGATTTGTTCTCAATTCTCAGCCCAATAAACCTTTCTAATCTAGAAACCTTGACCCTAGGTTACCAAATCTTCACTTTTCTCCAATTTTAGAACTCTATATTGCCCTAATTTGCGGTTAGAGAATCTTATTAATGATGGAACAATCCTATACAAGTTTGAGGGTCTCCATATGTTTTGGCATCAACTAGGTTGATTAATTTGATTTGAACTCAGCCCTAACTTGCATATAGGCTTGGATCTCCATTGATTCCCTTATTGAATGGTTTGGCCTTGTTGTGGGATGTGGAAAGTTGAATATTGTTTAATTATCTTGTAGTGATCTAAATCTGATTTCTTGCATATCATGACACATTTTCATGTCCTGCATCAAACTTAGTATCAGAGCCTAGGTTTTTCATAGGGGAATGCATTGCATGTTTAGGGTGTAGTTTATTTTTGTCCATTGTGCATCAAATCTCCTCATTTAGGACTGTTTAGGACCCATAATTCATAATATGGGCTGCTGAATTTTCTGTTGTCAGAAAATCCACAATTTTCATTACTGAATTTTCTGTTAACCAATTATTTGGGCAGCTATATTGCTGGAATTTCAGTAGAGTCGAGTAATTTCCTTCATATAGAGTCCTATAGGTTCATTTAGTGTCACTTAGGTGCATATAGTGGTGTCTAGGTGCATATAGTTGCATTAGAGGGCCTTTGACTTGAGTGAATAGTTGTATGCCCACACGTATTGGTTGTGGTTTTGGACTACACCCTATGCTAAACTTGGAGCAATTGCAAGAGTCCATGGACAACATGACCCGACAGTTTGAGTCTATGGATAATTGCTTGGAACAACGTATTGATCAACTTAATGTGCGCGTTACCCAACTTGAGACCACTACTTGGGCCAACCCAACCATTGGGGAAGATGCCCAGTCTTAGATAGGTGGTCCTGAGGATAGGCGAGGTAATGATCACGAGCAGGGAAATGGTCATGGGCGCGCGCCAGCGTATCAAGCCCGCGAGGGGCATCGCGACCATTATGACCCCGATGTGCATCTCCTCAAAGGAGTCAAGGGCGACGCCCCTGCATTTGATGACCGATTAGACCCTAAAGCCTTTCTAGACTGGCTAGCGGACATAGACCACTACTTTGAGTGGTACGATATGTCAGATGCCCATCGAGTCCGTTTTGCTAAGATGAAGCTTGTGGGTCAGGCAAAGAGATTTTGGGCCACCGTGGAGCGTAAGAACGAAAGGTTGAGGGAACCCCCAATAGTCCATTGGGCAGAAATGAAAGAAGTTCTAAAGGAGAAGTACCTCCCTTTCTCTTATCGCTTGAAGTTGATGGAAGACTGGCAGTCTCTTCGACAAGGTGCCATGAGTGTGACCGAATACATTGAGAAGTTCGAAGAGTATTTGACCCGGTGTGAGGCAGAAGAGGAACCCATGCTCACTCTTGCCCGATTCAAGATGGGCCTCCGTTCTGACATTCGGAAAGAATTGCTCGCTAAGGACATAAGCATCCTTGAACAGATGTATCAAGTGGTGATGGAAGTTGAGCAGTATCTCAAGGCACCTATGGGAAGGCGATTTGATTCTCGAGATTCTGGCACTAAGGTCAACCCCACAGGGGCTAAGCCTAGCACTGAAAATCAATACAAGCCTTCCAGTAGCTTGCAGTCTAGACCCAAGGATGATAAAGGAAAAGGAATTGTTGGGTCTAGCTTGCGTAGAGGTGACGCGACTAGGTGCTTTAGATGTGGGTTTGGTCACTTTGCCTATCAGTGTGGCACGAAAGAGGGCACCAAGGTGTTCTTTATTGATGGGCAAGTAGAAATAGTGGCCCTTGAGAGTGATGGTGAAGAAGAAGAATATGTGCCAGTGGACAGCGCTGGTGATGAAGAAGGAGCGCATGAGGCCGTGACACTTGAAGTTGTTCGTTATGACTTTGCGTAAGCAAAAGGTACCGACGACTGGCGCCACAACATGATCTTTTACACTTATGCAAAATGTGGGGAGAAAAGTTGCAAGGTGATCGTGGATAGTGGCAGTTGCGCCAACATGGCTTCAACTGGCACCGTGAGCCATTTGGGCTTGAAAGTTGAAGCCCATTCTCAACCCTATAGAGTTTCTTGGGTTGATGAGACTTCCATTCCAGTATCACAGTGTTGTCTTATTCCTATCCAGTTTGGATCATATGTAGACAAGCTGTGGTGTGATGTGTTCTCAATGGATGTCGGCCACATCATCTTGGGCAAGCCTTGGTTGTATGATCGAGATGTTACCATATTCAGTCATTTGAATGTGTGTACATTCATGTTTGAGGGCAAGAAAATCAACCTGAATCCTCTACCATCCAAGAACACTACTAGAAAGGAGTCCACCACAAAGAGTGGTGCAAGCAGCTCGAAGGAATCCAAGTCCAAGTCTTTCCATATCCTGAATGCTAAAGAATTTGAGAAAGAGATTGTGTAACGCTCTGAAATTTCGGCTCTCGTGGACAACACAATGGGCCAAGTTTCCGGGTGTTAACTGGAATGTGTTAAGGATATATTTCTACACATTCATCTTTATTTCTCACACTCATGGCATTCATAGCAAAATGACGGAATTCAATATTCTTATTCGAAGTTTTTCTACTCTACGTTATCAAGATAATGTCCTTAAATCATACAAATTACATAATATTCTACTTTCTAGTCTCCATGAGAGGCTTATTACAAGTTACATGAAAATAAATCTACTTTACAAAGACAATAAACATAATCCATCTTCAAGCTGCTTCGATTTCATCGTCTGTCATTTGCTGCCACGAGCCTTCGAGCACCTCGTCGTAGTGTTTGATTCTCTTATTGGATCTTCACCCGGATTATCTGAGATGTGGTTGGATAGCGTTAAACGCTATCATAGTGGGGAATATCCCTTTAAGACAATTATGATAATAATAATGGTACAGAGTAAATGCAAGCAGGATATTATCATTTAATCAAATCAAAACAACTCAGTAAAAGATCTTTGTTAATGCAATGCATGACATGCATGCTCTGGCTAAGGCACCCTGACTAAATGAGACGGGATTACTCCACTCTTCTCACTAGCCACTAGTCACCAGAGGTTCTAGTTAGGACGGGATCACTCCACTCTTCTCATACACCAAAACCCAACTAGTGAAACGGGCCCATGCACACTTTCACTAGATAGCGAGAGAGAAACGGGCCCATGCACACTTTCTCTAACGCCCGAGGGGCTGACCCACCAAGTCGGGTCCAATGAATGCATGATTAGTTTCTCCTTTAATTAGGTAAGTTTAGCATTCAGCTCATTCAATGATGTACACGGCTAATGATCACTCCCTACCCCAATCAATTCAAGAGTCTCCATATTCATCAATTTCATACTTCAGTGGATCCATCACAGGTAACGAATCAATAAGGATCCCTTGGCACATATCCAACAAGGCGCACACGGTAGTGCCAAACTCAACATCATGGCATTTGCAACCAACAACATATACACAGTAACGCCAATACTTAATTCTCAATGTCAAGGCACATTTATTCAATAAGATACACGGTAGTGCCGACGTTCACAATAAGGCATATTCATCCAAAATATCCACATGATAATGGCAACGTAACAAGGCCTCGCACGAGCTTCATCTCTTTACATCAACGGTTGCATCGGTATGGGGTTGAGGGGTGTTCATTAACATAACATCCATATACAATATCTCATAGCAAACAATGCATCAATCATCATAAGCATGTGACAATGTAAATTGAGCATGGTCTTCACATAAGCATGTGCATCATCACAGTTCCTTTTCCAACCACTTAAGCATGGTTCATACATCAAGATTCATCATACACAACAAAGAACATCATACAAATCATATTTACATAGAGAGATTTCAACAAGCACGATTTCAAGAAATCATAAAACAAAAACCCTAATTTCTAACCATAAAATCAACATACAACTCAATATTATCATAGCTAGGCTTAAAGGAAATCCCCACCTCTAAGAGTTTGGATGATTTAAGACGTTGCTATGGCCTTGTACTTTCTCTTAGATCCAAACCTAACCTGTTTAACGAGATTCGAGTGATTAGAGTGTAATATATCCGAGTTTTACGGGTCAGATCAATTTATGGTTGAATCTAAACCTAAGGTTATGATTAAGGATAGATCTAAGAAAGAAAACAATGATTAGATGGATTCTTACCTCTCCGTACAGTGACATAACTTGAAACACAGTTGGGTCGACTCAGCTTGACTTGCTCCGTTGCCTTCTCTCTCTTTCCTTCTTTCTTCTTCTTCTTCTTCTTCTTCTTTCTTCTTTCCCTGGGCTAGAACAAACCTTCCACACTAGCTGGGAGCAGCATTAGAAGCAACAGGGAGCGCACACTCTCTCTCTCTCTCGGTTCTCTTTCTCTATCTCTCTCTAGAAGATCTCTCTTTCTCTCTCTCTGAGATTTCTGGAGAGGATAGGGACGCCCCAAGGGGTTTTATAAGATTCTACTGTCGGTTGCCCAATGGGTGGTAGCGGGAATCCCGGTTTGGGTTGGAGAGAAAGATCGCTCGCTTTTTTAGACTTCCTGCACATAAGGCTCGTTGGATTGGTAAGTGGGGTCCACACGAAGGTTTGGTATAAGTATGGACGGTCCATGCAAGGCGGAGGTCTGGATCTTGGCGATTCTTTGATTAGACGGTAATCTGAAGTGGGCCACAGAAGTAACTGTCGGTTGCAAGAATTGGTAAGACGGGGTTTTGATTGGGCGTGACCAAGGTGGACGGCTTAGATTGATCGATGGGGTCCACTTGGAGGACGGCGTGGGTCGTCCGCATCAGCAGCGGAACACTTTGTTGCAACAGACGAAGAAGAAGGAGAGACTTTCTTTTTTTCTTTTCTTTTTTGTTGTTTAACAACGTATGGAACCCATAGTTTGCGCACGGCTAACAAGTGGGGTCCACTATGGTAGATCTAAATCTTCTGCTTCGTTCAATAGGTGGGCAACACAAAAATACCCATTGACAAGAAAAATGAGTCAGATCCGAGTTAAGGTGGGCTACTTATGATCCGATTTCTAATTAGGGCATTTGTAGGATGATTGGAGGGCTAAAATTCGATGTGTACGGCTAAAATGTGTGTAAAAGATTATATATGGAGTTTTGTGTGAAAGTGATCGACAGAAATCATAATAATTAAAAATGGTGTGTTAACTCAAGTTATCTAATGGCATTTTCATAATTAATTAAAAACAGTGAGATTTTCAACATCCGGTCTTTCTACAATATTTATAGGGTTATTCTAAGCAACTTTTGTAAAGGGTTCCCTATCGGATCTCCTACGGATGGTCTGCTGTTTTCAAAACAAAGTAAACGCTCGATATTAAATTAAAAAAAATCAAAATAAAGTTTTAAAGATTTTCAAATAAATCCCGAAAATCTGGGACGTTACAGACTGAGTTAGACTCTATGGTGTATGCCCTAATGGCTAGAGAGACGAAACCAGGGGTTGGTGTAGAGTTGCCCACCGAGGCCGTTCTGGTATTGGATGAGTTTCGTGATGTTTTTCCCGATGATCAACCGGATGAGCTTCCCCCTATGAGAGACATACAGCACGCCATTGATTTAGTTCCTATGTCTTTGTCCCATAGGCCATTAGAGTCCGCAGAGTCCTTCACACAGCATATCCATTCATTGCATCAAGAAATCAGGCAGAGGATCAATCTTAATAATGAACAATACAAACTTTCTGAAATTGCGTCGGGTAGTCGAACACGACACCCTACGCATACGCGTGCAGAAGCTTGAGGAGCAACTAGAATTATGGCTGAACCTATAGGAGGGGGGTATAAGGACCTTTAAAAAAAATCTTTTCGCCTACTTTAACAAATCAGCAAATTAAAATACGTAAGCGATTAACACTTCGGCTTCCAAGCCTAAGTGGGTCCAATTAAAAGACTAGCAAGAGATAAGAGCAATAAGCAACCTAGTCTAAGTGACTCATGTGGACTATAGAGGATGGATCAAGAAATGCTCAAGTCAACATGAGGTAGTGAAAGTACATCTTGTGAGTGTGGATGCCTATCAAGTGCCTAGCATACATTCTTAACTAAGCATTCATAATTAACCAATTAAATGCAATGCATTAAAGAGAAATGTGCTCTAATGCAATCACAAACACAAGGATGTATAGTGGTTCGACTACTTGTCTACTCCACTCCCGGTTCAAGTACTCAACCCCTTTGAGCACACCGGCATTCACTGGGGAGTTTAAATCTGGTTCCTCCCAACCAAGGTGTTTTAACTCGGATCCACCCAACCGGGGAGTTTACAGGTTCCTCCCAACCTACACGTTTGCACCCGTGTTGGTGGCTTCCCCTTGGAGACTTTGTTTTAGGCCCGACTAACGTGCCAAGGAACGGCTGACGTCCCTAGATTTTAGGCCCAACTAATAGGCCAAGGATCGGCTAACGACCCCGGGGCGAGTTTGTCAAACAAACTCTACACTCAACTCCCACAGGGAATTGAGTGGATGGACTCCTAACAAGACAACCTTACTTGTCGGATTGAGCCCCTTGTTGCGCCGTCTTGGGTTGCTTCTTCTCACTCTACCGTGCTTGAATCAGCTCCCCTTGTGCTCCCCCGATCGTTGACGCCGTTGCTTTGCCAAGGCTTCAGCTCCAAGATCAGCTACCTTGCATGTGATGCTCCATTGGAGATGCCCAAGGTGCTAGGGAATGGTGAAACCTCTACAAATGGTAGGAAATGGGTTTCCTAGAGGAATGCACCTAAATGGACTCCTAGGTAGTGTTTAGACAAAGGATTTAACTATCATCAAGGTGTCTAAACCCTAGGAATCAAGAGGGAACAAGTCCTATTCTCAAGAAGCCATTGAATGGCCCAAGCTTGTGATGAAAACACAAGGAGAATGGCTTGCTATAGGTTTGGGATAGAGCCTCTAATGATCTCTAGCAATGGTGGCTTCTATCTCCTCAAAATCCCCTCTCTTGGCTTAAAAATCGAATCCCCCTCTTAAATAGATTTTCTTCCAACGGTCAAAAAACGGGCAGATTCTCGTATCTCCGATTGATCGGAAAAATGGTCCGATTGATCGGAGACCAGTCCGATTGATCGGAGACATGTCCGATTAATCGAAATTTAGTCCAGAGAACTCTCTGGAGGTTTTTCCGATTGATCGGAACATGGTCTGATTGATCGGACGAACCCTTCCGATGGATCAGAAGACTGTCCGATTGATCGAAAATATGTCCAGTGGATTTTCGAAGTTTGCTGGAACAATTTCCGATTGATCGGAACTTATCTCCGATTGATCGGAGTCCTATCGGAGCCAGTGTCCGATTGATAGGAGATCAATCGGAAACTGCTGTTTTGTTTACAGCAGCTTCCACCTCTTTAATTAGTCTAATTTATCATGTTTTTCATGGAGTTCTAAGACTAATAATGATGACTAAGGGTATACCTAGTTGGTCCAAGTCATCTAAGAGGTTATGGGTTCGCTTTTGGTCAAGGCAAGGCACACCAAGGCATCACTTTTACCTGTTTCTTCTTCCTTGATGCAGCAGGACCACTTGAGTCTTCGGTCTTCGTTCTTCATTAAGCTCAACCGACACTAGACTCACTGACCTAAGTAATTGACAAACAAGGTGCACTAGTATGCCACAGAAAAGTGCACTAACACTTTCTGCTGACCAACATAAGAGGTACAAGGAATTCGATGTGGGAGACTCTGTGATGGTCCGTATCAGGCCAGAGCGGTATCCTCAGGGAACTATTCGTAAATTACACGCACGTAGCACTGGCCCATTCAAAATTGTCAAACGAAGTAGTCCTAATGCATATGTGGTAGATCTTCCACCTTCGATGGGGATTAGTTCCACATTCAATGTGGAGGATTTAGTCGCATTTTAGGGTACCATTGATCCTATGACTATCATTTCACCTGACCGTCCCAAAGCACCAAATCATCACCCTGACCCATGGCCTCCCCCCGACCCCTCATCCCAGCCTCTACCCCCTTTGCCTACCCTTCCTACTACCAGAGGGAGATAGAGGACACCCTAGACCATGAGATTGTCTCGACACGGGACGGTGGATTTCAGAAGTTCCTCGTCAAGTGGAAGTCACGACCGTCTTCATATTGTTTGTGACTCAGTGAGGAGGAGCTTCAACGGCTTGATCCTGATATTCTAGAGCGATACAAGAGCTTTATTTCGCCAGTGGCGAAATCTTCGCAGCCAGGGAGAGTTGATGGGGACATCACGCATTTTCCTCTACTACGCACATACGAGAGGAGAAGGATCCCACCGTCGATCTACCTTGGCGATAGCTTGGATTGAAGATCCACAACTTGTGGGAGGAGTGTTGAGAGTTTTAGAGTCTAGGGTGGATTCAATCGTGGCCCACCATGTCAGGATCGTGGCCCACCACTATACAACTTCAGTAGGATTTTGATTTTTATTATTTTTCATGATTAGAGTTTTGATGGTCGGATTGGATTGATTATTAGTTGTCTAGTTTTATTATTTTGATGTGGATCCCCTTTTATTGTGCACATGGTGCAGGGGCAGTTTTGTCATTTTCTCCCCTTAGGGTTTTCTATAAAACTTCAATTGGGGGGGTTTGTTATGCATGGAATAAAGAAAAATAAAAACTTGTTTTTCTCTCTACTCTGTGTGTAGAGACATGAGCCATAAAAGGGTGGGAAGCCCTCCCTTGTTCATCAAGGGAAGACTATCAAGGTATGAAGCCTCATCCCGATTCATCCACCACCACCACCACCACCACCATTATCATCTCTTTCATCATCACTTCACCTTATCCACGTTTTCGGCCTTCCTTTTTACTCCAAAATCCTTTTTGAATCAACCGATTTGGACTCCCGGTTTGAAAGATATGAATTTTTATTATTATTTTTCCCTATTTTCTGCAAAATCCCCAAATCAGCTATGTTCTTCAAATCAACCAGATTTGTTCTCAATTCTTAGCCCAATAAACCTTTCTAGTCTAGAAACCCTAACCTTAAGTTACCAAATCTTCACTTTTCTCTAATTTTAGAACCCTAATCTTGCCCTAATTTGCGGTTAGAGAATCTCATTAATGATGGAATAATCCTACACAAGTTTGAGGGTCTCTATATGTTTTGGCATCAATTAGATTGATTAATTTGATTTGGACTCAGCCCTATCTTGAGTGTAGGCTTGGATCTCCGTGGATTCCTCTATCGAATGGTTTGGCCTTGTTGTGGAATGTGGAAAGTTGAATATTGTTTAATTATCTTATGGTGATCTAAATCTGATTTCTTGCATATCATAGGACGTTTTCACGTCCTGCATCATTTATCTTACTATGTTTTCTAGTACGTAACTAGAGGAATATGATCAACTCCTACTACCAAGCTGCATCAGAGGCAGCAGGCGTAGATCCCTTTCGTTTGAGTTGAATCAGAAGGAGAGGAAGCACAGGCGGCTTTTCACCCGGGTGGGAGTATGAAGTTGTACCTGTTTCTTCAGAACCTGCAATGGTAGAGGAAAAGGCAGGAATATGATCAACTCCTACTGATCCTTTCCTATAACCTTGCTCTTGAGGTTTCCATGTAGATTCTTCTAACACTATTGCGTGGGTTTTATGTTCACGCTGTTTTCACTGATTTGGCACTGATGTAATTGCCACATTGTCAAACACAATTATGCAGCACTGATTTTTGGTCATCATCAAGTTTTACACTACAGCCTGAGCGCATTGTCATTTCTACATGAACAACGGTTTGCATCACTGGATTCTTAAGAAAAATTAGAGTACTTGGTTAGAACTCGCAACAATAAAGGACCCCCTTCCCTGAGACTTGAATGCCATAACTTGGGCCACAAAGCCCAAGTTGTCAATATTGTTGGCAAAAGGGTTGTTTGGATACACATAAGTGGGTTTGCAATGGAAATCCATATCCATGGATCTTTAGATCCTGGATAAAGGGTTCAATGGATATTTTGTGTTGGATGCCAACATTTAGAGTTTCATAGATGTTGAGATGTTCGGTTTGGATGACAACTTCTGGAAGTCATGTTCATGGTTGACAATTCAGAAGTGCACCGTAGGAGCATTTATTGAACAGGTGAATTGCGGCACATAGGCCAACATGGTAGATTCGGGCCATGTACTGAGTGGGCTAAAATGTGAACTTGCTCTCTTTTGAAATCTGGGCCATGTAACATTGGGTTGCATCTGCTGGGGACGTAGGCAAAGTAGCAATTTTTGTTAATGCCTTCTTCCATGGATATCAATGTTTCAGTGCTTGGGATGGAAGCCTAAATATTCAGTTTATGTAGAAACCCACATCGATGCAAGCCCTTTCCACCATACTTAAGACATCTAAGCCATGGAAGCCTTCATTATCAAGGATAGGTTTATCTGAAGTGAAGGTTTTCCCACATCCAAGCTACCCCTTGGTGGTGTTATACATTGCTCTTAGAGAGTTTGTATGGTAAGAGAACTTTGATGATCTAGCGAAGTGAGATGGATGATACACATGCAATAAGAAAGTACTCAGAAATTGCATATATGGCATGTAGTTTAGTTATATGAAACTTCATATATGGCATGCAACTAAATCAAATTAAACTGTCCAAATATTGGTTCCCAGTTTAGATATATCATGAAACAAAAATTACAATTAATTGTTAATCTAGCTCTCAGATTGGTGGACATCTACTGATAGTTTCATCATCTTCATCATCATCATCCAAGCCTTATCCCAATTAATTGGGATCGTCTACGTGAATCCTATTCTACAATTCCTCTCTTAAGGGCCAGACCTTCAGTTAGACCATAGGTCTTCAGCTCTTTTCTTACTACCTCCATCCACATCCTTTTGTGTCTTCCCCTTGGCCTTTTAGAGCCTTCAAATTGTACCAACTCAATTCTAACCAATGTAGTTCTGCTCTCCATTGCACATGACAAAACCATCTAAGATTCTAAGTATACTTTCCCTCATCTTAATACTGATTGGTGCTACTCAAGTTCCCTCTAATGCATTCGTTTCTAATTCTTTCCTTCTCATCTTGTAGTTGTCTATCCCAATATTGTCATTTCAGCTACACTCATCCTATGAACATGTTGTTCCTTAACTACCCAACATTTGGTCCCATAAAGCATGGCTGGTGTTTTAGGTGTCTATAAAAAATTTCTTTTAGTTCGAGTGTACAAGATCACATAAAACTCCAAAGGCGCATCTCCGTTCTTCCACCTAGCTTGAATAATATGGGCAACATCCTTCTCAGTTCTATGGGCAACGGCAATCACCTGTTGATTGTAATCAACCCATGTAATAGGCTATTAGATAGAACTTGATTGTAATCAACCTACGCAATATTCTATTACATTGTGCCTATCGGAGTTTTGTCCTCTCATTGCCGTCCCCACACTGGATAAGGGAGGAGGGTTGCGTCACGTTGGCAGCTCGCATCAAACTTATGCCATAGCTTTCACCATGGATCTGTTGGACAGTTAAAGAAGAAAAATATCCAATGGCCATATTTCAACAAACAAGTATCCCCAAATCTGAGGATAGGATTGTTCATCCAATCTGATTTTGAGATTGACTTAGCTGCAGTGGGTTTGTCAATTTAATCTCTTTAATTTGAGTTAATGCATGTAATGCAGGGGCATTTTCACACCGGGCTCAAGTGGGGTAGCCCCACCCATGTGAAGTGGGTGTCTAGTGTGATGCGAAGCCATGTGAAGTGGGGCCCACGAAAGAGGGTTTAGCCAAGGGGCTAGCCTGTGTGAAGCAGGAGCCTAGACTATGAGATAAAGGGATTGATTCACCACGTTCTATCAATTCGAGCTATTAGAGCAAGTGGTTAGTCGTCCTGCATCAAATTGTTATCAAAGCGGGAGGTTTCGTCTTCGAGACTCCTCGGGCCCCCCTGTGTGAAGCGAGGACACACTCGGGGTGGGTGGCCGGTGTGAGGCAGGCCCTACCCATGTGAAGGGAGTGACTAGTATAATGCAAACCCATGTGAAGTGGGGCCCACGAAGGAAGGTTCGGCTGAGGGCCTGGCCTGTGTGAAGAAGGAGCCCGGGCTATTAGATAAAGGGATTGATTCTCCACGCTCTATCAGTTCAAGCTTTTAGTGCAAGTGGTTAGTTGTCTTGCATCAGCATGCCACTTGTACAATTTATGAGTGTATGTGTATCAAGTATCATACACTACCTGAGTATCATATAACTCCCCTTCTATGATATGCTTGGGTTTTTCACTTTGTGCAACTGGGAAACATGGCTCAGTTATCCAATCAGTGTGGATGATCCATGCAACAAATATTGGATGATCATGACAATCAAATACTTGGCACCTCTTTTACGGGGTGTGCTTCAGTGGTACTGGTACCATCTTAAGCTTATGGTGGCGGTACTGCATAGATGTGGGGCCCAGTGATGTTTTCACAGAATCCAACCTGTCCATAAGATGTGTCACCTTGGAAAATGCTTTGAGCCCAAAAATCATTACGATGCAAAACTCAGGTGGGCCACAACACAGGAATGCTCACCATTGGGGGGTGTTGCGCTGTGTTATTTATATATAATCAAGGCCGTTCAGAGCCTTTAATCAGGCCAAGATTCATACTATTTTACAATTCATGTGGGTCACTTTAGAATTTAAGTTGCAGTTCCTTCCTAGTTCTTTCCCTCTGTTATGGCTGATGGCACACCTTGGCTTTGGATCGGGCTTGAGTTTTGGATGCTAGGGGAGGGTGATGCATCTGATAAATGGGTTGGATGGTGCGGATACATCACTTGGGGCCCACATATGATTGGTACCCCCATAAGCTTCCAGTGGTACCGGTACCATTGGAGTGCGCCCTTCTTTTATTGCATGTGGACCTTTGCTGTATTTCTCTTTTGAGTGTCATATAGGGCCTGTTTGATTTTTTCCCTCAACTGTAATTACCTTGTAAATGGGTAATGATTATTTACCTAGGTAATTACTGCATCATTCCCCATGAGGACAGTGACGGTTACTTTTCTTAACACTAAAATCGAGAAATTTGTACAATAAATGTGGGGCCCACTGTGATGGATGTGGCTTATCCACACCGCCCATTCGTTATGCCAGTTGAATTTAGGACGTGGGCCAAAAAACGAGGCAAATCCAAAGCTCAAGTGGACCACACCAAAGGAAACAGTGGGAATCGAGTGCGTACCATTAAAAACTTCTTGGGGGCCCTAAAAGATTTGGATCAAGCTGAAATTTATGTTTTCCCTTTATCCATGTCTGTGTGACCATATGAACCGGTTAGATGATGAATAAACCTCAATGCGGGCCCAATGACAATAGCTTACTTTCAACGGTGGACGAATTAAGACCACTGTTTCCTTTCATATGGGCCATTTGAGTGTTAGATTTGCTTCATTGTTTTGCTCGTGCCCCAAAATGTGCTAATAAAACATATGAACGGCGCTGATATATCATATACATTATGGTGGGGCCCACAGGTTTGAGTCAATACTTTTGGACCGATTTTCGAGGTGGAATTACTCACCCATTTCCAAACAAGTTGTTTCACCACATATTTACCATTTACCACGTATTTACGTGTATCATGGAAAATCAAACAGGCCCATAGAGACGTATCCAAGCATATATACCGTTTCTTTAAAATCCAACACCAAATTAAAGTCTTCAGCATTGTTATGTGATTATTATAATCTAGAATACAATTGCCATTGCTGTCTCTCTCTTAACTGTCATATTGAGATGTATCCAAACATGTTTAAGGACATGTTTATAGTTTCTTTAGAATCCAACACCAATTGAAGTCTTCAACAATGTTATGTGACTATAGTAATCCAGAATATCATTGTTTCACTCTGTGAAACGTTTGAACGCTAACTATGAATTTTCCTGAATGGAGATGAGCTTGACGTGTATTTTATAAGTTCTAGATTACTTGCCTTCCATCTATTTCAGTTCTTTCAAGTTAGCTTTCCACTTGCATTCTGCGTCTACCATAACACTGTTGCTATGAAACCGGCTAACATGTTGCACTAGTTTCTCTTATAACACATTGTGAGCACTGTCAGATTAACTGAGTAAAAGGGATTCTACGATTTTCAATGTACTTTAACTAATCTCCATGAATTTGATGATATCTGCAGGTCAAATCACCTGTCCTTTTCCTTTTGGGAGCTCAGGATCTTCGAGTTCCAGTTTCTAATGGCTTGCAGGTAAGATAATGCATTCCCTTCTAGATCAATGTGGCTAGCAATTCCGTGTTACTACAGAGTTGTCATTGCTGCTGGTGCTTCCATGACTGATAAAGGTAACAGAGTAAATAAATGGCCATCATTTAGAAAAATTATTACTTGTTTAGCTGAACTTAACAACAACCATTATTGAGGTGTCATTGAAATTTATGATCTTTCCACATTATGAGTGCTTTTGAATGAAGTGGAGATTACAAGTGTCTTTCTTTATGGCATCAATCTCATTACAAGCACGTCTTGTTTTCTTTTATCATTTGATTGGGGGATTGAATTCCACTATAGGAGGAAGTTGAAAGTTAAGCAACAAAACCAAGGACCCCAAGAGTGGAGCAACACAGCTACACAAAACTTAGTGTATAAAAGTAAAGGCGGGTCGATGTAGCTGCTTCGCCAATCATCCCAGGTTTTGAGTGATCACTTAGGCAGTCAACCAGTTGCCTATGTATTACTGAAGGCCCAGATGACCGCCTCCAAGATTCAAGCCTAGGCATTCCATGTCATCATCTTTATCTATGATGTAATCAATAGTTCACATGCAAATTCTGGGAATTGCTATTTACTCTGACTAATAGACACACCTGCCATTTCCGATTTTGTTTTTACAATAGCAAACTATTGTAAAATCCAAATTGTGAAGGGTGGGTGTGTTTATCAGCTAGAGTGGGTGTAAATAGTAGCTCCCTGTACAAATTTATGATGATTAAGGTACTAAATCTAGCCAAAAAAGGAAAAAAAGAAAAGAAGAAAAAGAAAAGAAGTTTTCTACATGCTTGTTGGCGCAAATACCATTTTCTTTCGGAGCCTTGTTCCACACATGACCGCCTAGGCAGAGGCCAAGGGGATTGTTTGCTGAGGTGGTGTTTGTTTTTCAATTCCCAGGTGTAAATGCTTGCAAATGGGTAATGATTCATTACCAATGTAATTTCTTCACTTTTTTCTATGCTGACAATGACAACTTTCTTTTTGGACACTAAAATCAAGGATTGTGCAAATTTCATGTAGGGTCCACTGTGATATATGTGGCTTATCCACACCGTCCATCCATTTTTCATGCTGATTTTAGGGCATGAACCCAAAATTGAGGCAGATCCAAAGCTCAAGTGGACCACACCACGTGAAACAGTGGGTTGAACACCTACCATTAAAAACCTTTTTACGACCATGTTTTCCTATGGTGTGGGCCACTCGAGCTTTGGATCTGCCTCATTTTTGGGCTCATGCCCTAAAATGTTCCGGTAAAATGGATGGACGGCATGGATATGTCACAAACCTTACAGTGGGGCCCACGAATTTAAGTCCATTCTTTTCAAATGGCATTTCAAGGAGGAAATACTCATTTCTGCCAAACATGTGTAAATGGTAATTATTCCCCATTTACATGTATTTGCAGGATGGAATTGGAAAACAAACACGCCCTTAGTCTCTCTGGTCTTTTCACTATCTTGCTTAGTATTATAAAACCCCATGGATAGTCACGTGCTTTTCGACCGAAATTGCTGCAAAAATCATGCTCTTAAAGAATTTGAACTTATAAATGAAAGTGCAAACGGCAATTAACTAGAACAGGAGACCAGGAGTAACATGACTCTGTTTGCCCTACGGCAACCATAAGGGGGCACTTCCCCAAGCCAGAAAATAATTTTGGCCAGTGTTTCTGAATTTAGAGCTTCTGCTTCTGAAGTGGTGGTATCGGATTCTTCTAACCACCCGCTATATATAATGCCGTTCTTTCTATACGTGTCTTCTTATGCCGTTGCTGCAGAATTAATGTTTCAGCTCATCTTGGATTTAAATTTGATTGAGTCCATCCATTTGTGCATTATCCTTTTCATTAGCTTTGCATGCATGATAACTTCGAGAAACCTATCTTAGTTTCCTTGGTGGATTGCCATTGTAATTCAGTCTTTTCTGTGTTTGAAATGTGTAGTATGCTCGGGCTCTGAAGGAGAAAGGAGTCCAGGTCAAAGTGGTCATATTTCCCGATGATGAACATGCAATTGAAAGGTCCGCTCTTTTCTTGCATCACAATATAGTTTATTGATCTCACTCACATGCATACACGGACATGCATATGCATCCAACCCTTAGGACTGTCAATGGGTACCCGGACGTGCAAGTACTCAACGAGCCCTCCCGATTTGACAGTTCCAGATCCCATTTTTGCACCCATAAAAAGATTATGTCAGGTTCGCATCTCACATTTTTGGGACTCAGTTAAAAATTGGGTCTTGTCAGGTTCAAGTCAGGTCCATCCTCTTGGACCAAGTTAAAATCAGTCAGGTTGGGTTCAAGTTGGGTCTGGTTAGTTTTAACAGTACTATTACACATATTAACTATGGGTTTTGCTAATGTTGCTTTAAGTGACACGTGGATTATCCAATCGTTGATCCAGGCCGTTCCCACTCATACAATGACCCGGATCAATGATTAGACACTCCACATGTCACTTAAATGTCCCCATGAAGGTGAGGATGTTAGCAAACCTATTAACCGTATATTGATAATTCTAGCAAAGAAATGATGCTTCCTAAGCCGCATGTACATAAGAGCCCGTTTACAAGCCGTGCATGTGTCAAAGTGGCATGTGTGTGCAATCTAATCCATTCATCAGATGGGCACTTATTTGTCTCAAAGCCAACTTGAATCCTATATTCAAATATCTGATGGGTACCCAGAAGGTCCTAATCCTAGCAGATCTAGGTCTGGGTCATCAAGAGCACGGCCCGGACCCAGCAAGATCCAAACTCAGTTATTCCAGGTATTGGTACTACAGGACCCAACACAAATCCAACCTGTTGTCAGCCCTACCCGCATTCACACAACAGAAAAACAAGTATGCTGTTTTGAGTGTGATTCTCGAGCTTGTTCTTTTGTTGCAGGCCGCAATCCGACTTTGAAGGCTTCCTCAACATTGGAGTGTGGTTCAAAACTCATTGCAAGTGAGGGGGCTTTCCACAAGGTAGCAATTTGACCAAATCATATGGGTGTATTTCGTAAGGCCTTCAATCCCCTTATTTGATGCAAACATGCATTTTACATCAATCCAGCTTCATGTTTACAGAACAGATCAAAGGATTCTGATTTAATATCAGATCAGTAACAAAGAAGAACAGAGGAATGCTTTTTTTTTTGTTGTTGTTAAGTTGGTCATGGCTGGATAGGGTCTGAATCCAATCATGTATGAGTTGTGAAATGTGGCTCTATGCCCCTTCCACTATGTTGCAAACCTGATATTTACCGAGTGTTTACTACTTAAAATTTAAATAGGTTTGCTGATTGTGAAGTCTTTGTATCAGACCCACATGTGCCCATCTGGCACATGTTTTGAATCCACAAGTTGTTGATCAGCTGGGCTCACCATGTGTTTCCCTGGACCTGAACTCAAGTTGGTCTACTCATCATTTAAGCCAGTGTTTGAAACCGGTAGACAACTGGAAAGAACTCGCCATTTTTTTTTTTTTTTTTTTTGAGCCATTCATTTCTTTTGAAGCATTGGTGCAACCGATCTAAATGTTCCATTGTTTGCTAATCTAGACCGTTTGTTTGTTGTGTGAACTGCTATGGATGGTCTATGATCCAAACATAGATGCTCGGTAGAGCAGGCGGAACCTGAACATTGTAAAGCCATCTCTCTAACCAACATGTGAGAGGGTAACCTCACCCATTCTGTTGCCCCTACCAATGATGAGAAACAGTCTTCTGACCAGCTGGTGTCTAAAATACTTCTAGGAAACAAAAATAGTTGAGGTTGAACATTGAAGATGGTATAGCAAAGTGAAGAAAGATGATCGATGGAATTGTCAGAGAGAGAGAGAGAGAGAGAGAGCCTTTTGATACTCCGCAGATCTCAATGGTGGATACACAATTTGCACCACACTTAAGAGGTGTGGAAGTGCTAATCGACAGTTTAGATGATGCCGTCTATGGTGTCTCAGGGGAGATAGCATCACTGAACATGTGGTGTAGCATTTGCACCCCTTTTTTCATGGGGTGCAAAAGGTACAAGAGTCTGCCCCATCAGACTTAATTAAATAGTCTAAATGGTGAATTTCAAAAAACCGAAAATACATTGTCGTGATTTCCTAACTGGCTAATTAGTGGGCATTTAATGGACAGTCAAATGCAAAATAGTCAATGTGATGCAATCTTGGCCCTTCATTATACAGACAATCTGGATCAGTCTAAGCATGTAATACCATCTGGGTATTTAGATAGTAAGTTCATTTTGATTAGGTGAGGGTTGATACCTGTTGGTTAATTGGCAGCAAGTATTTAAACGCTTTAGTACCTTCGACCCTAATGTACAAGCAGGAGGTGGTTCCCTTTGCTAAGGGTGTTTGGTTGAACTAAATATCTTGAAATTTATAGTATTTGAATGTCTTTAGAACCTTCAAAAATAAAAGACCCTCATGTACAAGATGGAAGTGGTTCACGATATTTGGTGTAACCAAACACACCCTCAATAAAAAAAAAATCAACTGTGATTATTTGAGAAAAGAGGTCATGCTGGTCTTATCTTATTTATCCAGCGTGTTCTCACAGTTTCTAGCTCCGGCAAGTTGCTGAATGGTGCAATCTTTTGAGTTTGTTATCACCCTCATTTGATTGTGGTTGTCTTCAAATTTGCCGGCATCCAGCGAGTGTTGTGCTGATGCAGCTTCACAATGGCCTGAATTCAACAAGCAAATGGTCATAATCAGAGTTTAGGGCCGTTTGAACTCTACACAATGACCCCTCTACAGTGGGTCCCACAAATTGCACGGTTTAAATAACTTCCGAATGTCCAATACACGTGTTCTGTCACAAACAACTCCTGAATGTCCATTGGGGTGTGACTTTTGAAACATAGGCCATCCATGATAGTGTCCACTAGATGGACAGCCCCAATTGATAGATCACCCTGCCATATGTACTGTGGGCGATGGCTCTACCGTATTATTCCATATAAGAGAAATTGATGAGATTGGATTGGGTTGGGAGGAGTTTTAAGACCTGACCCAGTTAATGATCAGGTCAAAACTTTGGGTTGGGACCCGTTAAAATCTTGCTTGGGTCTGGTTGGGTCCAAGTCAAAATAAGTCAGCACCCGTTTGTTTAATCGGGCAGCCATGGGTACAGGAGGATCCACACCCAACCCATCTAACGCATGGTTCAGGTTTGGATTGAGCTTGAGTTGGATAAAAAAAAAAATTACAAGTGATTTTTCACACAAATAATGTCCCAAATATGTTGGTTATCTTAAGGTTTCAATCAAATGAACTTTAAGAGTATATGGTCCTATGTTATTTTTAATAAAACTAAGAAGAATTTAAGAATAAATCCAAGTATAAATTATTTTCAATAAATTAATCAAATACTACAGATGAAAGAAGAAAAATGGCCATTGAATCTCATTTGACGTTTCCTATTCCCACTTTCACTGGGTTGTAATAATTGCTTGATTAGATATTTAGATTGCCTACACGTAACAATCAACACCTTTCTTGAGTCTAGGTTGGATTCAGGCCTAAGTTAGGTCCAAATGGATGGTTGGGCCAGATTAGGTTGATTTCCAGAAATCCTGGACCAGACCCATTTAGCATTGAGTTGAACCTTTGGATCCTGACCCGCGCCATGGTTCTAAAATTTGGACCCATAAATTTTGATGAGACATTACATAAATGCTACTAAGATTTTTTTAAATCTTACAATATTTTCAAAGAAAATTGATGAAATGATATTATTGTACTAATATTGTGAGATTTCCAACATCTCATCAGTCTTTAATTTTTCACACTCCTAGCGCTAAATTATCATGATTTTAATCATCATCGTCTAAGCCTTATCCCAACCAATTGGGAAATTATCATGACTTTAATGCAAAATTATTTGAAAGTTGAAATAATTCATTTTATACATATATTTAAAAATTTTAAATTATTTATTAATTGATTATAAATATTTTTAAGTATTTTTTTCACCAATACGCAAGCAAAGATAAAGGTATGAGGAGATTACATCGGAAAATTAGTTTCAATTCATGTTAGGAAGATCAACCCTTGAGATTATTTGTTGCTTCGCCAGCCAATGGAGAAATAGAAGGAGAGGAAGGATTTCCATATGGTCTTCATTGACTTAAAGGAAGCATAAGATAAGATCCATAAAGAGTTAATCTTGAGGGTGCTGGGAAAAAAAGAGAGTTACGAGAGGATATATTGACATAAGGATTGAGGAGTGATACAAATGTAAAGACCACTAGTGGATAAACAAATTTTCAATTACCGTAGGCTTTCAATAAGCGTCGACATTGAGTCTATATATTTATACATTGGTTATTAATGAGTTAATGAGTCATTTATAAATAAATAAATAAATAAAGAGATCCTATGGTGTATGTTATTTGTAAATGACCTTGTTTTGATTGACAATACGAGAGAGAGAGAGAGAGAGAGAGAGAGAGAGAGAGAGAGTAAATAAAGCTTGAACTATAGAGGGATGCTTTAAAATCCAAAGGTGTTAAAATTAGTAAGACTAAAATAAAGTACATGAAACTTGATTTCAATAACAAAAGTGGAAACAGGGAATTAATTAAGATTGTTGGCCAATGTCTCCTAAAAGACAATTCTTGATATCTTGGGTTAATAATTTAGGAGGGCAAAGAGATTGAAAAGAATCTTGTTCATAGAATTAGAGCTAAGTGGATGAAGTACAGATGTCTAACTAGAATTTTATGTAATTGTGTAATGGCCCAAGTTTTAGAAATAATTAAAATAACAATTTAATTAATTATTTAGTAAATTACGTGATTTATTATATTGATAAATTAATAATAAATAATTCGTAGGGGATTAGTATAGTATCCCTTTATTAAAGTTGCTCAAAATGAACCCTAGAACAGTGTAGAAATGTCAGATTTCACAAAACTCAAAAATTTACAATAATTACGAAAACACCGTTAGTTAAACTTAAGTTAAACTGACGATTTTAAGTATGCCAGTTTCTGATGATCAGTTTCATACAAAACTTTATATAATAGTTTAGGGGCATATTTTAGCCGTACTCGTCGAATTTCAACCCTCTAATCATCCTACAAATGCTCTAATCAGAAATCTGGCCATAAGTGGGCCATCGGACCTCAGATCTGCCTCATTTTTTGGTGTCATGCCTTAAAATCATGTGGCCTAACTGATGAGTGGTGTGGATTTTACATATACATCACGGTGGGACCCACGTGCACTACGTGCACAAAACCGACCGGTCAACACGCGTTGACCGCGTATTACGAAGACGAATCGTCTTCTTCGCCGAACGCTGCAACAGCGCTGCACGTTGTCAGTCCAGGAATCACACGCTGTCCGTCGGTGGGCCCCATTTTATTAATCCAAGCCGTCCATCCGACTTACCTCCCCGACGCAATCAATCCCTTCAAGTCTCTCTTTCATCAGACGAACGACCAAACCTCTTCGAATCACCGTTCAAATCAAAAGATCTCAAGATCCGCAGATCTGACGTGCATGGGTGGGTCACTCTTCTTCCAAATATTCATGTGGACCCCACCTAGGTATCCTACGGTCTGTATTGTCCGGAGATTCACGGAAAGAAAGTTCCTTTTTCAGCTCGGATACGAATCAGTGAAATCCACCGTGAATGCCAACCGTCCAAACCTCCGGTTCATTGCTACATAGCATCAATCCAGACCTTCCATTCCTTTCCAGATGGAGTTTCGGTCCTAGCCAAGGTCAGAACCTGGGCCTCGAATCATCAGCACATACAAACCATCCGTATACACAGCTTGCGTATCACACGCTACGTTGTTTGCGCATAACTCAAACCAGGACTCTTAACCTTATCTCCACGCTAAGTGACTCTATAAAATCCCCTTAGATGCCTCTGCCTCGCCAGAAAAATGAAGAGAGAGAGAGAGAGAAGGATAGAGAGATCGCTAGAGAGAGAGAGAGAGAGAGAGAGAGAGAGAGAGAGAGAGCCTCTCGCTGATCTGAAGAAAAAAAAAGAAGAGAGGATAAAGAAGAAGAAACGAGAGAAGGAAAGAAAAGGAGAAGAAAAGAGAAAGAAAGGAAGGAAGAGAAAAGAAAAGAAGAAAGAAAGAAAAAGAGAAGAAGAAATAAAGAAAGAAAGAGAGAGAAAGAAGAAGAACAAGAAGAAGGGAGAAGAACTAATTTGATTGAGTCAAGCTGAGTTGAACCATTGGCCTTAACTTGATATTGTGAGTTGTTTCTCGTATTGTTTTCACCTGTAATTTTAGTTTTCAAATTCTCTTTAATTATGTTTTAATCTTCAGTTTTAATAGAAGTTTGATTTGGTTTTGCATTAATTTGATTTATGAATCATATCAGTGCTATTTAGAAGCTTTTATTTGGTGATAAATTATGCTGTTGAGATTTCATGTGAATTTGATACCCGAATAGGGTTGTACATGTATAAGTTGATTTTGAGTTTGTTTTTGGAAGAGGTTTAAGTATTGATTTGGTTCGTGCATGACATGGTTTTGGGTGAGCACCTTGGTTTGTGCGACAGGCCTTGTAGACTCTTGTAATTGAGTGCCCATGTGTGCGCAATGGATTGTATCCCCCCTTCGGTTGTGACCGGTAGGGTGAGCACCCAGGTGTGTGCAAGAGACCGCTATGCAGACCGTTTGGGTGTTTCATTGATTTTGCCTAGTTGGATGAGTATCGTGCAACAGATTGCTATGCAGACCATTGAAATGGTTATGGCCGATTAGGTAAGCACATACAAGAGACCGCTACGCAGATCATTGGAGTTGGTTGTGGCCGGTTGGGTGAGTGCTATGCAGACCACGAGGTTGGTTGTGACCAGTTGGGTGAGCATGGTACAAAAGACCGCTATGCAGACCAAAGGATAATGGAGAGATTGGATGGAATTAACCTTGGATGTTCTATTAAGGACTATACTGGAGTTGATTGGGATATACTTGCATATCATGCATCATATGCGTGTTTTAGAAATTTTGGTTTGATGAAATGATCTTTGGATTACTAGTGGATTGTATTTTAACTGTTATGCAGCTTTATGTATTGAATTACATGTGTTAAACTGTACGAGATTATTCACCAGCTTTTATAGCTGATGCAGTGTTATACGATTAACCGTAGTGACGGGTGATGATATAGAAGACTTCAAGGAAGCGATTTCAAATAAAGAAATACTCTAGAAGATTTTTTAGAATTGATTTATTTTTATTTTAGTTTGAAAGTATTAATGTAATAAGGCCTATTAGATGACAATTAGTTTAAATAGTTTGGAACAATTTAGTGAACTCGTTAATTTATGGTTTAATTTTCAAAGTTTAGTTTATTTTGATTCTATATATTTGGTACCATGTGAATGGAAAAGAAAAATATCAATTATGATTGTGAAGGATTTATTCATTATTTACATAACAACCTTGATTTTGAGATTTGAGTTTATATACTTAAGTATCGAATTTTGAGGGCGTTATTGTCATGTATCAATAAAACTAATGGGGAATCTTATAGGATAGCTATAAGACCATTGATGCTTTATGGGACATAATGTTAGGCAATCAAGGAACAACATATTTATAGTACAAGTGTCGCTAAATGAGGATGTTGGGATGGATGAGTGGTAAGACAGGAAAAGACATAATTAAAAATAAATGCATTGGAGAGAACTTACAAATAATGTTAATAGATAATAAGAAAAGTGAAAGTAGTGTATGGTTTGGTCATGTGCAATAGAGACCTATAATTGCACCAGTTAGGAGTGAGATTGTCTAAAAGGGCAAGGGAATGGCCTGAAAGGATTTGGGTGGAAGTATACGAACTTACAGTTTAATTGAGGATCCAACACTTGATAGAGTGGCATGGTGGAGCACAATTTGTGTAGTTGGCCTCAATTAACTGGGATAAGGTTTAAACGATGACAATGATGATTTTATTTTAACCAAGATTTTTTTAATAATATAAAGTGAAAATATCGAAGTCAGTTGAAAACTTCCCAAGGTGATAAATTATCGGGTTAGGTTAACTGACCCATCAACCCCTGACTCTTCAAGTCCACCGAATTCTTTTAGCCATTTACAGACTTAGTCTTCCTCTATATTGAAAATAATGTCCATGATAGAACAATTAAAGTATCTTTATCTATTATCTACAAACACAATGACCCACATTTAATTTAAAAAATCTTAATAATGGTTGTTTGGATCTCCAATATGATTTTATGCTACCAAAAAAAAGGGCCCCACTTGCCTGTCATTTTTTTTTAAAAAATATTTTCATAAGAGGCCAAAACCTCAAGAAAGCTTGCATAATAAGCTTATTATGCAAACTTGCGTGTGGGACCCACATAATGATTACATGGAATCCAACCTATATCCAAAATGTCACTCCATGAAAGTAGGATGTCTCATAATCAAGTAGATCCAACCATAATGTGGGCACCATGTGAATTTGGGGGTCCTTAAGTGGTCCATTTTTTTTTATGGTGTGCCCTCCTAATGATTCAGTGGGCATGATTTTGGGGCATTTTATCATCATGGGAGGCCATACACAAACACGCTAAGCCCAAATATGTTGCTGAATTTCGCACATAGGTGAATAACTTTGCCTCATGAGTAAATAAGTTTCTATGAAGGTAATAAAGATGAATAACTTTTTGACATGCAGGTAAATAGTAGAATAAGCTATTATATTAAGTTTTCGTAGAGGATGACCATTTAAGGGAATGTTTGGATTTGGCAAAGTTGTGTCTCAACTAGTAGTCATGGACAATCATTTGTCCATGGTTTGTCAACCCCTTGTGCAAGGCTATTAGAACCGATACACTTTTAGCCAATTAGTCACAGATATGTGACTATTGGACCATACATTGGATGTTTACGGTGGACAGGTAAAGCTACTTACCAATGACACTTTACTTTTTGGTGCACACAAAAATTACTATTCTCCATACAAATGCATAAAATGTTCCAATGAGCTATGTGCACGATCGTCCAAGTTCAAGTATCCCACATGTGCACATATGCCACCATCAATCAAGCACTAAAAAATGTTGTGCATAAGCACATGTGTAAATGTGTCATTAACCAATCTTTAATATCCCCACATATGCCACATATAATCTAGATTTGGATCGATCGTGCATCAAACATTAAGAGATATTGAGGTTAGATGCGTATCAGATTTTTTCATTAAAGATGACTAAGAAGCTTGCCAGAGATGGTGGTGATGGTTGTTGTTAGTGCTCATGTCTTCCACTTCATCTTACCATCACTGGGGCTTCTTATGCAGGTGGTGAGGGGAGAGGGGACCATGGCTATTCTTATAGCGATAGATTAGTGATGAAAACTCCTACCCATCACTAGATTCCACCATTGAATCCTCCTCTCTCATAAGGGTGAGAGAGACTATGATATTATGATAAGTTGGTATGGTGCACTAGAGGTGTACTAAAAATACTATACAGTTCACCTCCTTTAGGCCCCACATGATTCCCTTTTCATAAATCCAAGCCATTTATTCCGCTGCCTTGATTGCCAATGCCATGTGCGGCCCACTTATTCTTATATTCTCCCACTTAGGTCAATCATATTATCGACATATATGTAATGGGCTATGTATTACATTGATATTACTAATATGAGATCATGACAACATCACTACATTTATTAAAGTGGAACATGAATCCTAACAGTATAAGCACATTGTATGGAAATCCCCATGCCAAGTGTACCCATGCATGGAAATCCCCGTGACAAGTGTAACATTCATGCCCCTTGGTGTGTTTAATTAACTAGAGCAATAGGTTCCTCTGTATGCTACCCCCATGATACAACTCTTAGTGTGGTTAGTTCTCCAACGCTCACAGGCCGGGGTATAAACTCGACATCTACCACTACCAAAATCTCAATTCGTGTATGCCTAGTAAAAGAAGAGAAAGTGAAACAATTTACAGTTGTTGCACTATGAGAGCTGTTAGGTTGTGTGAGTTGTTGTGTCAAAAAGATCTTAGGAATAGCCATTACCTAAACCACACATGGGAAGACTATTTTCATTAGATGTCAACTAAAATGACAAAAAATGTCTGACCATTTCTAATAATATTTGATGGGCCTAGTTAATGAGAGACATATTACTCACATAGAAATAGTCTGGAATAATGAGCCTCATTAAATTAAAAAAAAAAAAAAAAAAGAAACGGCGAGAAAAGTTTTAGCTCATTAAACAATTTTAAAATTTTGAATTAAAAAATATTTTTTTTAAAATTGCGTTAATGATAAATAGGCAATGCAGGGGCAGGATCCCCCCTGCAAACGAGTATACGGACAAACACGCTTGGTTAAAGGTTTTTGGGCAAGTTTTTTCCTACCAGGTTAAGCTTACGTGCATGTATGAGCTTGGGCACAGCTTAGCATATTCAAGGCTTAAGAGAAGGATCTTACATATACACAACTCAAGTTCCATTATCAATCAATGTAGGACTATCCTTTTGCACAAACAAACAAGACCCAAAAGTAACACAAGGGACAACAAAAAAAAAAAAAAAATTATAATTTTTTAAAAATATTTTCAACATATTTTAAGAATGTGAATTCATTAATAACTATTATTATTTTTGCCTTATCGAACTTGATGAATTTTTTTTCGATTTCGGCTAGGAATTTCTTTTTTTTCTTTTTTTTTTTTTTTTTTTGGGGGGGGGGGGGGGGGGGGGGGGGGGTATAACTTGACAAAAAACCTTTCTAATTAAAGTATCTAATAATCTTTACACTTAGCATATTAACACATTGCCACTTTCATATTCTGTTATCTCGTCGGACAAGCTTAAATCGGTGGCGTTAGGAGGTTCATTCCCTCTTAAGCTATGTCTAAGTCTATAATTTAAGGGTGATTTTAGAGATTTCTTCTATTTTAAAAATTTAGAGCCAATAAGAATTAAAATATTGTTTAGTTAAGTATTTAGTTGGGAGCTAATTACTATGAAATATTCATTACCGTGACAAGAAAGTATAAAAGCTCACCTTAGAAAAGAAAATGTCTCATTAACTTAAGCATGAGTAAAACACCTTATCATGGTTATTCTTTATCTAATCAATGGGAAACCATATAGATCATACAAGATGATGGATCAAAATGTCAAATCTGTTGTAAAACCTAGTGCATCATTGAGACCCTTTCTTTTGGATTAAGATTTTAAAATACCAGTGGTTCTCATAACATAAGATTAGTTAAATGCAAACAAGATAAGCTCAAATCGTCACACACCTTTGTGGCAAGATAGACTACTTGATCTTATATCGTTTAATACCATCCACCCCATTTTGTTTGGCTCTCACCAAATGTTGAACTCCTTTTAATCGAACACCGTCCATTTGGAAATAAAATTACCTTACCGCTCTTTAATGCATCACGCATTCATCATACCTTTTGATTCCAAGAAGCAATGGGCATCCTTACTCATCGTGTCTTTAGTAGAGCACATAATTTATTTTACAAACCAATTCCTACAATCTAGGATCACTCCTAATCTAATACACTGAATAGATATTTTCCTATGCTCGCAGGCAAAGAGAGTGGTAACTAGGTCATTATTCTACTATCTTATTACTACTTTTTTAGGCTATGGATCTTTTATATTTTAGATGAGCACAATTTCATGCTTTTATCCACCACCCTAGACTAGGATGGGTCAAATGGACGCGGATTAGCTACTGAACTTGACAGTAGGGACTCTCACTACTAAAGTGACGTCACCCCATTCTGTGGGCCCCACCATGATCTATGTGTTGTATCTACGTCGTCCATTCATTTGGAGAGATCATTTTAAGGCATGATCCAAAGTATGAGGCAGATCCAAAGTTCGAGTGGAACTCAACACAGAAAACAATGGAGACAGTGATGCCTACCTTTGAAACCTTCCTAGGGCCCCCCATGATGTTTATTTGAGATCCAACCTGTTTATAAGTTAATGCAGACATGAAATAAGGGAAAACACAAATATCAGCTTGATTGAAAACTTCTGTGGCCCAAAGAAGTTTTTAATGGTAGGCATCACTGTCCCCACTGTTTTCTATGGTGGGCTCCACTTAAACTTTGGATCCACCTCATTCTTTAGATCATGCCATCAAATGATCTCTCCATATGGATGGACGGCACAGATACAACACATACATCATGGTGGGGCCCACAGAACGTGGTGACGTTACTTCAGTAGCCAGACTCACTACTGTCAAGCTCAGTAGCTAATCCACATCGGGTCAAATACAGCTGAATAGCCAACACCATAAATTATCCATACTTAAAAGTCCGAATTAATGTGCAATAATGATTTGATTTAATGATGATAAATTTGTTTAGGTATAAAAATATATTTGAATTAATGTTATCAATATTTGCACATTAAACCTAATATAATGGACTAACTCATAATCATGACTCAAACCATTGTTGAAGTCGGATTCTAATTGGGTGTAAAATCTATCTCATACGCATGTTTACATCCCTCAATATGTTATCCATCTAGTGAATGGTCCCGATGAGAGTACCATCAGATGTGCTGATTATTTTGAACAACTTATCATGGTGGGATCTAACAACATGCACAATCATCTTGGTGGGCCCCACATAACCTAAGTGGATGGCTTTGTGGGTCCATCTATCATTGAATGATTCTATACAAGCCACTAATATAATCGATGTTAATTTATTGACCGTAACACAGCTCCACATATTTATATGCAAAATTTAATATGGTGGTCATCCACTACTTGAAATACATGCCCTACTTAATCTGTTAGGTTTGGAAAGTGTGAACAAATTTCATTGCTTCACCTTATGTTAATATTAAACCATCAGGTTAATACCATGACTTTTCAATGAATGGGCCCAATGGTTAAGTTTTCCATGTGGGGTCCATTTGTGCATGTCCAATGATTTACAAATCACTTGATTTGGGTATGAGCTCGCGCGCCCGGGCGCGCACTAGTGGGCTGATTAACATCAAATAGCATGACCAATTAGGATTCAAGCTCATGTGGGCCCCACACATGCCCACATGTTGTGTTACACAAGGGCATGAAAAGTGGATTTTGTATCACAAAACATAGGGAATGAAAAGTTAAGTTGGCCTTTGAACTAAATTGGGCCCAATACCTTTATAATCTTTATACTCTGGTCGGCTTTGTTCATGGGCTTCAAAGTGGGGTCCACCTGTAGGTTTATGCTGTCATGTTATTGTTAGGCACATCATAGGCCCTACTTTTGGCCCAAAATAGAAAGAAAACAATGCAATTTGGAGACCAAATATTCAACTTCCTCAACTCTAGTATGTTGGAATATATAAAGAGAGGGGCCCATTTATGACCATAATCTTTGTATTAAAAGTAACTTCTCATATTCCACACCTTTTCATATTTTAAGGGGTCCAAGAATGTCTTTGTACATTCGAATGAGTGACTTTTTCCATTCCGTCAGATTCATTCCTTTTGTTTAAAAAACTCTTGGAATTTTGTAATGGCATTTAATATTCTGATTAATTGGAGGAGATAAAAAGTTACATAATTACTTGGTTCCTTTGATGGGTTGGAACCAAATCATCTATAAATTCAAGGCTCCTGGTCCCTCTCTCCAACTTAACAGTTGCAGTTGATCTCTCATCTCCATTCACGGATTAAAGAGAGTTGAGGAAAGAGAAGATCAAAGCTAGTTGATCTTAGTCGTTGTGTCGAGTTGAGAAGACCTAAACAGTTGAAAGCAATTGCTCATCAACATCATGTTTCTTCATCGTCTAATTCAATAGTGCAAGGTACGCTCTCTAATTTGTGCAACTCTTTATTTTTGGTCGAATACATCAAGTCAAGATTCCTATCAATTTTATGTTATTGTAAAACCACATATATATGTTAACATGTATTGGTCCAATGTTAACATGTGGTATCAGAGCTTAGGTTCAGACTAATATATTTGGCAAACAATCTTTATAATTTATCCATGTGATGATTTGATCGTCATCTAACATAGGATTGCCTTCTTACATATCAAGTGCATATTTTCTTGAACCATAATGATAGATAGCCAATTTTCAAGATTAATGCAATTGTGTGGTCTATTGGTAGAATCATGCCGTTTGGGATTCACCAATCGACAATGCAAAATATTTGAATGGCTAAAATATGATGGTTCACCAGTTAATAAGAATCGATGGGCTCACATTCAATGACTTAATTTTGCACTCTTGATATGCATATACATGTATATGATAGTCATCATATTCTCACATGGAATCATGTTTTTTGCCTTATTTATATTATGATTGTCATCTTATTAGGCCCATCATGTATGTTTTTGGCTCACAAGCTAAAATGTAGTAATTTGCTCAAATCATTGATATTTGGCCAAAACAGATTAAGTTGGCCTTTAATGGCATAATAATCAAACAATCACTTAGGTTTCTCTTAGGCTACTTGTGTAGATGCTGTTGACTCTGATTAGAAATCCATAACTTGAAATAGTTTGGTAGTCACCAAAGTGATCAAACTAGAAAGATTTATGGATATCCAATTGGAATTATTGTTCTTTGGAATCATAATAGAATTTCAAGAATAATAGCATCGCAATCGCAGTTTTGTATTTGGATATCATGGATCGGTGACCCAAAGGTACGATCATCTTTAAATAATTGTAAAACCGGTATAGGGTAATGAAATAAATCATTCTGATTGGGTTTGGGTTGGAATATCTAAAGGTATAAACCCTTTTCCATTGTAGCATGATTGATTAGTTAGCCGTATAGGTGATGTTGCTCATCCAAGAGTGGACCAATAGCAAGTTGTAGTCTCGACCCAAAGGAGGGATTATAACGATGCAATGAGTCGCTCTTCAGAGTAAGTCTACAAACGCTTTTTAGAATTACTCTGAATTACTGAATTAGCGTGAATCTCAAAGCATTTTAAGTAATAAGTGAGCATGTTAATCTTTTCAAGCAGGTCTCACCTCAACTTCAATTCCTTATAATGTTCCTATGCTTACTAGAACTAATTACACGGATTGGCATGAGCAAATTTTGTTTGCATTAGGCTTAATGGATTTGGACTTGGCCCTGCGCATTGATGAGCCAACTTAGCCCACAGCTGAAAGTTCTCCTTAATCTAAAATTTTATATGAAAAGTGTGAGCAATCGAACCGATTGAGTCTTATGTACATAAAGAAGTCGATCTACAAACATATCCGTGGATTCATACCATCGTCCATGAAGGCACAAGAATATTTTGCATCTGTGGAAAAACGTTTTGTGTCGACGAACAAATCGTTGGCAAGAACTCTCATGGCAAAGCTAACAACTATGAAGTACGTGTTGAGTGTGGAGACTGGTCACACCAGACAATGGTCGAGTGCCCGGACAGTCTAATGACCGGGCGCCCGATATTCATGCGTTTTGAGCCATATACCACTGGACTGTTCGGTGAACAGTTGGGCGCCCTGCGGTCAAAGTGACCAGGCGCCCGATAATGGTCTGATTCATACTGATTCACGTTGGACGCTTTTTGTAATGGGCGGGTGCCCGACCTAGTAATGACCGGGTGCCCGACCGGCCGCAAGCTTAAGTGTGGGGTTTCCTATTTTGTGTTCTAATTTCGGGGTTTGCTATACAAAGAGGTGTAAACCGAGATTAGGCTATGGGATTAGGGTTTCTATACGTCCAAGGTGAGAAAGAGGCGAGAGGATTAGCAAAAGGGTCATCTCTGTGCATGGGAGCATAGGAGAAGGTAAGTGTATTGCTTGTAATTTCGTTCTTCTTCATAGTGAAGTTTGCGTCCCTAGTTTTTTTTACCCTTGTTGGAGTTTTTCTACGTAAATTCTGTATTGTGGATTGTTGGTTTGTGTGATTTCTACTTCTAGTTATTATTTCTTCCTGTTTATCGTTTGTGGGTGAGACCGAAGATTGGATCTCGGCTCACCGGAGTTGTTGGCATGCTGCACAACAACTGGTATCAAAACTATTGGTTTAGTTCAAGTGGGAGCAATGACGGAAGAAGGGAAAACTAGAATTGAGAAGTCTGATTGTTCAAACTTTGCCTTCTGGAAGATGCAGATGGGGGATTTATCTGTATCAGAAAGACCTCTATATTCTTCTAAGAGGAAAAGAGAAGAAACCAGAGAAAATGACAGATGATGAATGGGCTTTAGTGGATCGGAAGGCTTTAGGAACGATCCGACTTTCTTTGTCTTAGAGCGTCGCCTTCAATATATCTAAAGTAAAGACCACAAAAGAACTAATACAAGCTTTAGCTACAATGTATGAGAAACCCTCGGCGTCCAATAAGGTTCACTTATGAAACGGCTATTCAACATGAAGATGTCAGATGGTGGGGGCGTGGCTGAACATCTAAATGAGTTCAATACAATCACGAGCCAATTGGAATCCGTTGGCATCACTTTTGATGATGAGGTCAAGGCACTATTGATCTTGTCTAGTTTGCTAGACAGTTGGGATGGTTTGGTGATTGCCGTGAGCAATTCCTCAGGGTCTACGAAGTTGAAATTCGATGATGTCGCCGGTCTAATTCTAAGCGAAAAATCTAGAAGGAAGGCATCAGGAGCTTCAGAGGATTCAGGGAATGCTCTAAATGTTGAAGGAAGAGGAAGTTCTTCGAACAAAGGAGGCAATAAACACGGTCGTTCTAAGTCGAGAAATAAGTCTAAGGGACCAAAAGACAAGGACGGGTGTTGGCATTGCGGGAAAAAGGGGCAAATGAAGCGTGATTGCAGGGCGCTTAAGAAATAAGAAGGAAACTCTCAAGGTGGGAAGGATTCAGTGAATCTATCTGAGGAGAGTGACACAAAGGCGTTGATCTTGTCTCTTACTGCACGGAATGAGTCTTGGGTTATAGACTCGGGTGCTTCGTTTCATGCCACTTCATCAAAAGAAGTTCTTCGTGATTATATGTCAGGTAACTTTGGAAGAGTCTACTTGGGTGATGATGAGCCATGCAACATTGTTGGCAAGGGAGACGTTCACTTAAGTTAGAAAGACGGAACGGTTTTGAAGTTGAAGGATGTCAGACATGTACCGAGTTTAAGACATAATTTGATCTCAGTGGGGCAGTTGGCCAATACCGTACATGTGACAACATTCATGAGCAATGCATGGAAGGTCACAAAAGGTGCCTTGGTAATATCTTGAGGCAAGAAGGAAGGTACCTTGTACGTGACTTCCGGATAGTATAGTTCACTTGCAGTCGCGTTAACTGAAATGAACGGGTAGTTATGGCATCAGATGTTAGGACATATGAGTGAGAAATGGATGAAAGTGCTATTGTCAAAGGGGAAGCTACCAGGGTTGAAGGCAATCGATCTGGAATTCTGCGAGGATTTTGTGTATGGTAAGCAGAAGAGAGTAAGCTTCAAGAAGACGGGACGCACTCCAAAGACGCATCGGTTGGAGCTAATACACACTAATGTGTGGGGACCAGCACAGGTATCATCTCTTGGTGGCTTACGTTACTTTGTTTCTTTTATTGATGATGCTAGTAGAAAATTGTGGGTTTATTTCTTAAAGCACAAGTCTGATGTATTTGATGTATTTAAGAAGTGGAAAGTTATGGTAAAAAATAAGACCGGTAAAACTGTGAAGTGTCTCAAATCGCATAATGGGGGAGAATACTGTGATAAGAGATTTGAGGAGTATTGTGCAGCAAATGGAAGCAAACATCAGAAAACGATTCCAAGAACACCGCAGCAGAACGGTGTGGCCGAGTGCATTAACAGGATCATCCTTGAGCGCGCTAGGAGCACGAGGTTACATGCAGGGTTGCCCAAGACGTTTTGGGCAGATGCTGTGAATACTGCCGTATACTCATCAATAGAAGTCCCTCAGCACCATTGGATGGTGGGCTATCAGAAGAAACGTGGATTGGAAAAGAGGTGAACCTTGCACATCTCAAAGTCTTTGGTTGCACTTCTTATGTTCACATTGATGCAGAGCACAAAAACAAGCTGGATGCGAAGCCCAGAAGGTGCACGTTTATAGGCTACGAACAGAATGATTTTGGCTATTGGTTTTGAGATACTGAGAACCGAAAAATCATCAAAAGTAAAGATGTAGTCTTCAATGAAAAAGTAATGCATAAGGACAGTTTGCAGCAAAAGCAGAACAAGGCCAATGAGAAAGAATTCGTAGAGTTGGAAGAGTTACCGGACACAAGTATTATAGTGCCACAGGATGAGCATGCACAGGAGCATGATGAGGCAGAGCCGCAAACACCGGCTGTGAGGAGGTCTACTCGGGAGAGGAAACCCAAGGTCCGATACCCACCCTCCTTACATTATCTACTGTTGACAGATCATGGTGAGCCAGAGTGTTTTGAAGAGGCGTTACGGTTAGATATGCCGGTTAAGTGGGAGCAAGCCATGGAAGATGAGATGGACTCTCTTGACTCCAATCGTACGTGGGAGCTAGTCACTCTACCTAAGCGTAAGAAAGCTCTTCATAACAAGTGGGTTTACAAACTGAAGGAGGAGCACGATGGTTCGAAACAGTACAAGGTTAGACTGGTTGTGAAAGGGTTCCAACAAAAGGCAGGTATCGATTTCACAGAAATATTTTCACCTGTGGTGAAGATGTCTACAATTGCATGGTCTTGAGTATAGTGGCTACAAAGGACTTATATCTAGAGCAGCTAAATGTTAAGACAACCTTTCTTCATGGAGACCTTGAAGAAGAGATATACATGCATCAGCCGACAGGATACGTGGCACCAGGAAAGGAAAATAAGGTGTGTAGACTGAAGAAGAGTCTATATGGCCTGAAGCAGGCCCCGGGGCAGTGGTACAAGAAGTTTGACAGTTTCATGTCGGGAAACGGGTACAAGAGATGTCATGCAAACCACTGTTGTTACTTGAAGAAGTTTGATACGTCGTACATCATTCTTATTCTGTATGTTGATGATATGCTTGTGGCCGGATCAAGCATGAAGGACATCTCAGATCTCAAAAGACAACTGTCTAGAGAGTTTGCCATGAAGGATTTAGGAGCTGCAAAACAAATCCTAGGCATGAGGATAAAGCGTGACAGGGAAAACAAGAAGCTAGTTTTGTCACAGGCAGAGTACATAGCCAAGGTACTTGATCGATTCAGCATTGGAGGTGCTAAGCCGGTTAACACTCCATTAGCCAACCACTTCAAGTTTTCTAAGGAGCAAGGAGCTAAGACGCAGGAGGAATAGGACTACATGGCTAAAGTCCCTTATGCGTCAGCTATAGGAAGCCTCATGTATGTTATGGTTAGCACAAGGCCAAATATTGCTCAAGCAGTAGGAGTTGTTAGCAGGTACATGAACAACCCCGGGAAGGAACATTGGGAAGCTGTGAAGTGGATCCTCAGATACCTGGGAGGTACTGTGGATGTAGGGATGTGTTATGAAGGATCGAAAATCAAGCTACAATGCTACGTCGACTCAGATTTGGCAAGGGATATCGACAGCAGAAGGAGCACTACAGGATATGTCTTTACCCTGGGTAGTGCTGCAGTCAGTTGGATCTCTCAGTTACAAAGATAGTATCCATCAATACAACGGAAGCAAAATATGTTGCAGCTACAGAAGCATGCAAGGAGATGGTATGGATGCAAGGTTTTATGGAAGAGTTGGGGAAGAAGAAAGCAGATTGCAAGCTGTATAGTGACAGTTAGAGTACAATACACTTGGCTAAGAATTCAGCATTTCATTCGAGGACCAAGCATATTGACATTAGATATCACTTCATACGTTCGTTACTGGAAGATGGATCGATTGCTTTGGAGAATATTCATATAAGTGAGAATCCTACAAATATGTTGACTAAGGCGGTCACACGGGAGAAGCTGAAATTCTGTTTAGCTTTGATTGGTCTTCAGGCTTGAAGATTGGGAGGTGGTGCACTCTAGATGTAGAAGACGAAGGATCATATGGTGTGTCTCCAAGTGGGAGATTGTTGAGTGTGGAGACTGGTCACACCAGACAATGGTCGGGCGCCCGGACGGTCTGATGACCGGGCGCCCGATATTCATGCATTTTGAGCCATATACCACTGGACTATTCGATGAACGGTCGGGCGCCCGGTAGTCAAAGTGACCGGGCGCTCGATAATGGTCTGATTCATACTGATTCACGTTGGACGTTTTTTGTAATGGGCGGGCGCCCTACCCAGTAATGATCGGCGCCCGACCGGCTGCAGGCTTAAGTGCGGGGTTTCCTATTTTGTGTTCTAATTTCGGGGTTTGCTATACAAAGAGGTGTAAACCGGGATTAGGCTATAGGATTAGGGTTTCTATACGTCCAAGGTGAGAAAGAGGCGAGAGGATTAGCAAAAGGGTCATCTCTGTGCATGGGAGCATAGGAGAAGGTAAGTGTATTGCTTGTAATTTCGTTCTTCTTCATAGCGAAGTTTGCGTCCCTAGTTTTTTACCCTCGTTGGGGTTTTTCTACGTAAATTCTGTATTATGGATTGTTGGTTTGTGTGATTTCTACTTCTAGTTATTATTTCTTCCTGTTTATCGTTTGTAGGTGAGACCGGAGATTGGATCTCGGTTCATCGGCGTTGTTGGCGTGCTGCGCAACAGTACGATGGGCTGAGTGGTGTGCAAGAGCACATTCTTAAAATGGAGCACATAACAGCGCAACTTGAAGTCTTAGATATGAAAGTTAACGAGCCTTTCCTTGTATAGTTTATTTTAAGCTCACTTCCTCAACAGTTTGGACCGTTTATGATTCATTATAACAACAATAAAGATAAATGGAATCTTAATGAACTACAAAGCATGTGTGTGCAAGAGGAATCACGACTTAGACAAAATGGAGGACATATCGTCCACTTAGTATCACAGGAGAATAAAGTAAAATGAGAAAAATTTTAAAAAGGTAAGAGGGGTCCACCAAAGAAGAAGAATAACCCCACACTTGATGCAGGCAAGGATAATAACGACCCTGACAAAATGAGATGTTTTTTCTGTAAAAAGAAGGTACACCTCCAGAAAGATTGTCAAAAGCGAAAGAATTGGTTCGAATCAAAAGGTAATAATCTAACCTCTGTATGTTTTCAAAATAATCTTGTCGATGTTCCTTTAAAGAGTTGGTGGATTGACTCAGGTGCATCTGTTCATGTTTTAAATTCAATGCAGGGATTCCTTTTAAGTCGGAATCCAAGTGATGGAGAGAAGAATGTTTATATGGAAAACCGGTTGAAGTCCGAAGTACGAGCAATCGATACCTGTAGACTCATTTTGAAAACTGGCTTTCACTTGGACCTGAAAAGTATTTTATTCGTACCATTTATATTAAGAAATCTTATCTCTTTATCTATATTGGACAAAGAAGGCTTTAGCTTTCATTTTGCAAACAATCATCTTAGTTTATATAAGAATAATATTTTAGCTGGTACTGGATTTTTGAATGATGATCTTTATCAATTAAACTTAGATTCCATATTTAAGTAATCTCTCCTTACTCTACATGTGAATATTGGATCGAAACGTGGCCGCCTAATGATATTTCCTCATTATTGTGGCACCGACGTTTATGTCACATATCTAAAGATAAAATTATGACGTTAGTGAGGGAAGGGGTGCTGGCCATTCTTGACTTCACAGACTTCAGCGTCTGTATAGATTGTATAAAAGGAAAGCAACCTAAAATTAACAAGAAAGGTGCCACACGCAGTAAACAACTCCTTGAATTGATACATACTGATATTTGTGGACAATTTCCACCTTCTATTATTGGAGAAAAATATTTAATCACCTTTATCAATGACTATTCATGATACAGTTATATCTATTTACTAAAAGAAAAGTTAGTGGTTATAAACGTTTTCACAAATTTCTGGGCTGAAGTGACAAATCAACTAGACAAAAACATTAAAGTTGTGAGGCCAGATAAAGGTGGTGAGTATTATGGTAGACATACTGACTTGGGTCAAAGTGAAGGCCCATTTGCCAATTTCGTCAAATCGAAAGGAATAGTTCCTCAATATACGACACCAGGTACGCCTTAACAAAATGGTATTATTGAGAGGTGTAATCGGACACTTATGGATATGGTGCGTAGTATGATTAGTAATTCCTCATTGCCTGAATCTATGTGGAGTGAAGCTCTGAAAACAGCAGTGTATATCTTAAATCGAGTTCCTAGTAAGGCTGTCCCTAAGGCTCCTTTTGAGTTATGGACAGGAAGGAAACCTAGTTTAAGACACCTACACATTTGGGGTTGTCCTGCAGAGGCTAAATTGTACATTCCACAAGAAAAGAAACTTGATCTCAAAACCGTGAGTTGTTTTTTCATCGGATATTATGAGAGATCAAAGGGCTACAGGTTTTACTGTCCTAATCATAGCACCAGGATCGTTGAGACTCGAACTGCTAGATTCTTGGAAGATGGTGACGATAGTGAGAGTGATAAATCACACAATGTGGCATTAGAAGAAAAATGGGTATCAATTTCATTACCGGTACTTTATGACAATATTGTTATTCCGCACGACATTGTTCATAACAATGATGAACAACAGCTTGAGAATGAACCATTCCATGAAGAAAATGTCGTAGAATCGGTAAATGAAATGTCCTAACTGGAAGTACAGAGAAGATTTCATAGAGTAAGGAGATCTACAATTTTGGATGATTATATTGTTTACCTCCCGGAATCTGATTTGATATAAGAGTTACAAATGATCTACTAACATTTTCACAAGCCATGAATGATAAGGATTCTGATAAGTGGCTTGATGCAATGAAAGATGAGTTGAAATCTATGAACGACAACAAAGTTTGGGATCTCATTCAATTACCTACAAGTTTTAAGGCAATTGGTTGTAAATGGGTATATAAAACCAAGTGTAACTCAAAGGGTAAGGTTGAACGATATAAAGCCAGATTACTTGCCAAGAGATTCACTCAAAGAGAAGGTATCGATTATCATGAAACCTTCTGTCCAGTATCTAAAAAGATTCACTCAGAATCATTTTGGCACTAGTGGTTCATTATGATCTTGAGTTACATCAGATGGATGTGAAAATGACATTTTTAAATGGGAACCTAGATGAGGAAGTCTATATGAATCAACCAGAGGGCTTTATTGAACAAGGTAATAAACAACAAGTATGCAAATTAAAGAAATCCATATATGGACTTAAACAAGCTTCTAGACAGTGGTATATCAAGTTTAACCACATAATAGTTGCCTTCGGTTTTCAAGAAAACACTGCAGATCGGTGCATATATCTGAGGGTCAGTGGGAGTAAGTTTATCTTTTTAGTCCTATATGTGGATGATATTTTGCTTGCTAGTAGTGATCTGAGCATGTTGCGTGAAACTAATAATTTTCTCTCCAAAAATTTTGAAATGAAAGATATGGGTGAGGCTACTTTCGTAATCGGCATTAAGATATATCGATATAGATCGCGTCGATTGCTTGGACTATCTTAGAGAGTCTACATTGATAGGATTCTCAAAAGATACAGTATGAAGAACTGTAAAGCTGGTGATGCACCTATTGTTAAAGGAGACAAATTCAATCAGCACCAATGCTCAAAGAACGATGTAGAGCGAGCACAAATGAAAGATATACCATATGCTTATGCAGTAGGGAGCCTTACATATGCACAAACATGCACTCGGCCCGATATCAGCTTTGTTGTTGGAATGTTAGGCAGATATCAAAGTGACCTTGGAATGGATCACTGGAAAGCTGCAAAAAAAGTCATGTGCTACTTACAGGGAACTAAGGATTATATGCTCACATATAAAGGATCCGATCAATTAGAAGTGATTGGATATTCTGACTCCGATTATGCCGGATGCATTGATAGCAGAAAGTCGATATCTGGTTATGTCTTTCTGCTTGCTAATAGGGCTATTTCGTGGAAAAGTGTTAAGCAAACTTGCGTCTCTACTTCTACGATGGAAGCGGAGTTTGTAGCGTGCTTTGAGGCCACTACCTAGGAAATTTGGTTGCGGAACTTCATCTTAAGGCTTCAGGTTGTCGACATTATTTCGAAGCCACTGAAAATTTATTGTGATAATACCGCAGTAGTATGTTACTCAAAAGATGACAAGCATTCTAGTCGAGTAAAGCATATTGGAGTTAAATATAATTTTGTCAAAGAAAATGTTCAAAATCATTTAGTATTTATTGAACATATAAGGACAAACCAGATGATTACAGATCCAATGACCAAAGGATTACCACCAAATACCTATAAGGGTCATGTAGCTGAAATGGGCCTAGTTAGGATACGATGTACCTTGGTCATTAACTTAATGTAATAGACATTATCTATATGAAATCACATTTTCATGCATTCTTATTTATCCTTATGTATATACATTTATGATGGACGTAAGTAAGATATAATCGTTGGACCATTATGTTTAACCGGCCTTATGCTTAGCCTGTTAGTCCTCTCATTTAGCACCAGGTTAGATGTGAATTGCGAGTGTTGTAATACATGGAGGGAGTTTGTCGCTAAATGATGTATGACCGCCGTGATTCACATTAGTAGTTTTATTTAATCAAGGTATAATGTTTTATTAGAAAAAGTCCAATGGATAATTTGTTTTCTAGTGTGACGCCATTGGAAGTGTCTTTTCAAATGTCTAAATTTAAGGGAAGTCAATTTTTATAAAATCAATGTTTAAAAAAAAAAAAAAACTTTGAAATTCGAGTCTAGGGAAAAGTCCTCATGATGTGGTCATGTAGACCAAGTGAGAGAATGTTGGAATATATAAAGAGAGTGGCCTATTTATGACCATAATCTTTATATTAAAAATAACTTCTCATATTCCACACATTTTCATATTTCGAGGGATGTCTCTCCACATTCCAAGAATGTCTTTTCACATTCTAAGGAGTGACTTTTCCCATTTCGTCAAATTCATTCCTTTGGTTTAAAAAACTCTTGGAATTCTGTAATGGCATTGAATATTCTGATTAATTGGAGGAGATAAAGAGTTATGTAATTACTTGGTTTATTTAATGGGTTGGAACCAAATCATCTATAAATTTAAGGCTCCTAGTCCCTCTCTCCAACTCAACATTTGCAGTTGATATCCCATCTCCATTCACGCACCAAAGAGAGTTGAGGAGAGAGAAGATCAGAGCTAGTTGATCTTAATCATTGTGCCGAGTTGAGAAGACCTAAACCGTTGAAAGCAATGGCTTATCAACATCAAGTTTCTTTATCGTCTAATTCAATGGTGCAAGGTACACTTTAATTTATGCAATTTTTTATCTTTTGTTGAATGCATCAAGTCAAGATCCTATTAATTTTATATTATTGTAAACCACATGTAGATGTTAACATGTATTGGTCCAATGTTAACACATCAATCCCAAGCAAAACGACACCACCGCTATCACTATTGCCGATATATCTCCTATAGTTTTTGCTACTTATAATTGTTGCGATCACCACAATTTGCAAGAGAGAAAAGAGAGAAAGTGAGAGGATTTTCGAATGAGGCTTGTTAGAGCTCGGAACGTCATATGTGGGCTTGGTAATTGGCCCATCATAGTTTCTTTTCCTAGTTGACCATCTTAAAAATCATTTATGATAAATACTACCATAACCATTTATATAAGTTAATGGAAGCCCTACTATATATATATATATATATATATATATATATATATATATATATATATATATATATAAAATCACGATTGTTTCGTGTGGTGTGGTCCACCTAAGATTTGATTCACCTTCATTTTTGGTATCATGCCTTAATCACTATGAGCCGCACAATCAAGGGTCCCACCCACCTCAATAGATCTAGGTCTCACCTTATCCGATTTGACGGGCCACACTACATGGACTTATGGGATGGGATGCCAACCATAGGTTTGTATGTGGGTCCATTAGGGTTTATATCTTTAATCAAACCCATTAGTCAGACGTAACAAACCGGAATAAAAAAGAAGAAACAAAAATCAGCCGAATACAAAGCTCAGGTGGGCCACACTGTGAGTGAACATAGCAATTTGTGAGCAATTTTACATTGTTGCCAATTGTGTGACCCATATGAGTTTTTAATCTAGCTTATCTTATGTATGCGGTCGAAACAACGGTTCTCACCTAATGGACGGAGAAGATTTAACACATAAAATATGGGGGAGATTGGGACGCAACCCAAAGCCATTGATGTGGGTGGAACTGTGATCGTGGGCTCACCTAGATGTATTCATTGTATATCCATACCATCTATCCATTTTTCTATATCATTTTATAGAAGGGGCACTAAAATGAACTAGATCCAAATCTCAGGTGGATCACACCTTAATAAACAATGGTGAATGACCATTAGAAACTTTTTGTGAGCCAAAAAAGTTTTGGATGAAGCTGATATTTGTATTTTTCTCCTCCCACGAGTCTGTGCGACCTTATCAACCGGTTGGATGGCAAAATAGAAACTTTTTGTAAGCTAAAAAGGTTTTGGATGAAGCTGATATTTGTATTTTCTCCTCATCCAAGTCTGTGTGTCGGATGACAAAAAAGCTTCATGGTGGACCCTAAGAAGTTTTTAATGGTGGCTGTTCAATGACCATTGTTCCCTGTGGTGTGGTCCACCTGAGATTTTGAGTATGCTTCATTTTTTTCCTATGCCATAAAATGATTTGGAAAAATGGATATACAACATAGATATACAACACCTACATCTAGGTGGGCCCACAGTAAGAGTCCCGCCCACCTAGCTAGTTCAGTACACTTTAATAATACTGAGTAAACTTTATTGGGGCTACTGTGAATGTACATGGTTTATCCATGCCGTCCATCGGTTTTTTCCAGCTCATTTATGGGTTGTGTCCAAAATTAAAGCATATCCAAAGCTTAAATGAATCACGCCATAGGAAATAGGGGGAATAATGATTTCCACCATTGAAACCTTGCTAGTGCCCACAGGGATGTTTATTTATGAAGGAAATATATATATATATATATATATATATATATATATATATATATATATATATATATATATATGGAGAAATTTTCAACAGTAGAAGTCCAATTCAAATTGTTTCCTGTGGCTTGGTGCACTTGAGCTTTGGACATGGTTCATTTTTGGGCTCAAATCCCTAAATTTATCTGGTAAAATGGATGGACGGAGGGGATAAAATACATAAATCAAGGTGGACCCCCACAGAGTTTACTCGGAGCTGGTGGAGCGGATTAGGTGAGACCCTGGATCCACCAAGGTGGGTGGGACCCTTGACTGTGGGGCTCACAGTGATTATATACCTTAAATCCACACCGTCCAACCATTTTGGAAGCTCGTTTAGTGCATAATCCCGAAAGTGAATCTAACTCAAATCTTAGGTGGACTATACAACAGGAAACAGCCGTGATTGAATCCCCACCATTAAAAACTTTATGAATTCCACAGGAATGTTTATTTGCCATCCAACCTGTTGATAATGTCATAAACACACAGATGAAGAGACCACACAAATATCATCTTGATCAAAAGATTTTGTGGCCCACAAGAAGTTTTTAATGGTCAATCACCATTGTTTCCTATACCATGGTCCATCTGGGATTTGGAACTGCATCATGTTTTGGATCATGCCCTAAAATAAGCTTTCAATATGGATGGACGGTGTGGATGTAGTCAAATACATCACAGAGGGCCCCGCAGTCGGGGTCCCACCCACCTGGGTGGATCCGGGTCTCACCTAATCAGCTCCCCAGACCCATTTCTACTGCAATAGTCCCAAGTGTAGCTATTTTTACAAAAAAGTCCAATTTTTTGCTATGCTCATCTTTTTTAGACTTTTCATGAGAACTTGTGAATGATTCGGCCAGAAATGCACTTATGATCACCTGCTCGTCCGTGAAGAGGCGGAAGCCTCTTGAGCGTTACAAATTAAAGGGGATCCGCCATGGGCCCCACCATGATACATATGTTACATCCACATCGTCCATCCATTTGAAGAGATCATTCCAGGGGATGAGCCAAAGAATGAAGCAGATCCAAAGGTCAAGTGGACCTCATCAAGAAAACAGTGGGGATTGATGTCCTCCCATTAAAAACTTCTTGGGGTCACAAAAGCTTTCAATCAAGCTGATATTTGTGTTTTTCCTTCTTCCATGTTTGTGTGAACTCATGAACAGGTTTGATCTCAAATAAACATCGTGGTGGGCCCTAAAAGGTTTCAACGGTTACGCCACTGTCCCCACTGCTTTCTTTGGTGGGGTCATCTTGAAAATTGGATATGTCTCATTCTTTATATCATGCCCTAAAATGATCTCTCCAAATGGATGGACGGTGTGGATACAATACATACATCACATCACAGTAGGGCGCACGAAAGTTGGTGATGTCACTTTAGTAGGGCGGAAGCCCTCAGACCCGAGCTCTTGTATACGTCCATAAAAAGAGGCGAAAGCGTTCTTGGGTGTTACAAAGGTGATCCATTGGGTGTTACAAAGGTGATCCACCATGGGCACCATGATACATATGTTACATCCATGTCGTCTATCTATTTTGTTAGATAATTTTAGGCCATAGGCCCAACTCTGAGACAAATCCAGATTGCAAGTGGGCCATACCATAGGAAACAGTTGGGACAATAACATCCATGGTTGAAACCTTATCAGGACCCACCTGAGCACTGTGGGTCCCCCCTGAGCAACAGGTGAGATCCATAGGGCTCAGGGAGGATCCATGGTACTAAGGAGGGATCCACCAACCCTAGGTGAGATCCATAGTTCTTAGGGGGATCCACCTGCGAGGAAAGCTTAAGAAGGCTTCAACGGTGGACATCATTGTCCCCACAATTATAGCCTGGTGTGGCCTGCCTAAGATTTGTATTAGGTTCATTTTTGGGCCCATGCCTTAGAATAATATGGAAAAATGGATGGACATCTTATATAAACACACAAACATTAGGGTGGATACAAGGTGGGCCACTACTGGGCAATGTACCAAGGCATGCCACCTACAGAGGGGCCCACTCATGTGGCCCAGAAGCTTTAGATCGAGCTTCTAAGACAATTTCTAATAATAGGCGCTCAATCATTGTCTCCATGGTGCGGTCCACTTGCGACTTGGGTCTAGCCTCACAATAGGGCTCATAGCCCTACAATGGCTGGAAAGACAAATTGATAGTGTGAATATAACACAAATATCATGGTGGGCCTCGCAGGACAGCCCGTGGTTGGCCTCGATCCAACTGTTCCTTGCCGTGTGGTCCACTAGACACTTGGTTTGTCTCATATTTGAGGGGCCCACAACCTAAAATGATATGAAAAAAATAGATGGGCAACATGGATAAAACAAATACATTGTGGTGGGACCCATAAGGTAGGCCACTTGTTAGGTAGCATGGCACCCAAATGGTGCCCTAGGAGTTTTGAATCAAACTGATATTTATGTTTTTCCCTTAACCTGGACCTGTGCCATAGGAAGGCTTCAATGGTAGGCATTACTACCCTTACTATTTTCTCACGGTGGAGCCCACAGGGCGTTTGAATCAAGCCGGTTTTTGTGCGGTCCCTTTATGCAGGTCTATGTGACCATATCAATAGAGTTGGATGACAAATAAACATTAGGGTGGGCCTGGAAAAGTTTCAACAGTGGGCATCCTTGTCCCAATTGTTCGTTGTGGTATGGTCCACCTTAGATCTAGATTTAGCCCAAAATGGGACCTAAAGCTTAAAATGATTTCGAAAAAAGGATGAATGACATGGATGAAGCATATACAGTATGATGCGTCACACGAGTGGACCACCTGTCCACGCCCAAGAGGGCTTCTGCCTCTTCATGGACCCATGCAAGAGCAAGTGGTCAGTGGGGCAATTTGGACAAAAAATTTACAATTTCTCGTGAAAGAGAAAAAAAAATGAGCCTCATGAGAAATTGGACTATTTGTAAAAATAGCCATACCGGGGCTATTGCAGTACTCCCAAGAGCTTCAGTGTCTTCAATGGGGGCGAATTAAGTGTTACCCCAGCTTAGTGGGTGTTACTCCCACCGTGTGGCCCACATGGATGATATTTTGTATATCCACGTCGTCCATCCATTTCTCCAGTCGATTTGGCGATGGAGTCAGGATATTCTGTTGGCTTTCAAGCAGGAAACGTCTCTTCAAGCCTTTTCGTTGGTCCACATCACACTGCATGACGTCATATGACCAGGTTGCACTGAAGTATGACCAATTTACATTGAAGATATGATAGGGTTGCAGACTTATGTGATAACGTGGACTAATGAAACGGCTCTAAGCAAGGATTTCCTGCTTGAAAGCCAACAGAGGATCCGGACTCTCAGGAAAGGGATTCAAAAAATTATGCAGTTCCAAATCTCAAGTCGATCGGAACACTGGAAACAGGGGTGATTGAGCGCCTTACCATTAAAATTTCTAAAGAACTCGTCTTAAGTTTTTGGTAATTTTTATTTGCAATCCAATCTGTTGATAATGTCAAGAAGATATGGATGAAGTGAAAATATAAATATCAGCTTGATCCAAGAAATTTGTGGCCCACAAAAGTTTTTAATTGTCACTCATCACTGTTTCTAGTGGTATGGTCCACTGGAGATTCAAATATTCTTAGGATTTGGTATGACGTCTAAAATGGGATGAAAAAACAGATGGACGGTATGGATATATAAAAAATACATCAAGATGGGCCCCACACGGTTAGGGTAACACCCACTAAGCTGTTCCCTTCAATACAGCGGATTTCGGTCCTCTTGATAAGAAAAAAATTCTATAAAACAGATAGTTTGTACGAAGGTTAGTTTGTACTAAAGCAAAATCCCAACTCTCGAATGCAATTTCTACGAAGGTTAGAATTGTTAGTTTGTTCCTCTTCTGTCATTCTATTTATATTTAAGAAAATAGAAAAAATTCTACAGTTTTTCTACAATATTTTCTTTCAAAAAATCCAGTTCATGTTTCAGACCAAAATCCTTTTTTTTTTTCCTGAATCATTATGTAGAAAAGATGTTTGAATCCTTTGGATGATGTCTAAACCCACCAAAAATCTCACCTTTCTTGTTTTTTGAATTTTCTTTTTTCGTTTTTCAGCAAGTGGTGTTTGGAAGAACAGAGGTGCATTCACTTCAGCAGAAATCTCAATATGTGTTAAAAATGCTTGAATTCTATCCATTTCTGTAGATTTTTGTGGGTTTTGGGTCATTTGAAGTTCTGGGTTGGCCTTCTTTTAGAAGAATAGAAGCGGATTCACTTCAACAGAAATCTCACCATTCTATTTCGAATGCTTGAATTACATCCATTCTCCATCCCTTTTGAATGGGTTTTGGGCCTTTCTAGGAATTGGATAGACATTTTTCCAAAGAACTGAAGTGGACCCACATCAGTATAAATCCCAATTTGTGTTTCTAATGCTTGAATTCTATCTATTTTCTGTAGATTTTTGTCGATTTTGGATCTTTAAAGCAACTGGGTAGCCCTTTGGAAGGAGAAGAAAAGAAAAGACAGAGACCCGCCTCAGCAGAAATCTCACTATTCTGTTACAAATGCTTGAATTCTGTCCGTTTTCAGTATGCTTTGGCAAGTTTTGGACTTGTCAAGAAGTGGTTAGGCGTTTTTAGAACCGCTGGTACGAAGAAATCTTGTTCCTGTGGCTTTTGGGTCTTTCGAAGATATGGGTAGGCATTTTTAGAACGAAGGGTTCGGACCTGTTTGCAAAATGTTTGGGGGATTCCAACATCTCGATACTAGTTGTGTGCAGATTATGGGTTCAACAAAGACCGTGAATATTGGAGTTCCGGTTTTGCCGATAGACGGAGTTGTTCCTGCTAAGAAACTGAGTGAACAGAAATTGGCTGAAAATTTGAATATTGGGCGAAAGAAAAGTGATAGAATTTATAGGAGAAGCCAGAATGGTAGAAGCCGTGTAGCCAGACCCAGTTCAGACAATCGGGTTTTGGTTGAAAATCAGAAGCGAGGACTTGATCATTCACGTAAGTGCAGCTCGGAGCGCCAGAATGTGGAGGAGAAGAGGGAGCCTAAGTGTTCGACAAAATGGGTCTCTTATGGAGGCAGCATCCCATTGATTTTACGAGCATTAGAAACAGTAAATGATCTGGATGAGGCTTTGAAACCATGGGAGGAGAGCCTCAACAACAAGGAAAGGAGCATAATTCTCAAGGAGCAATCAAACTGGGAAAGGGCTCTTGAGATTTTTGAATGGTTTAAGAGAAAGGGTTGCTATGAGCTAAATGTGATTCACTACAACATCATGCTTCGGATTCTTGGGAAAGCGCGGAGATGGGATGGAATCAGCAGTCTTTGGGATGAAATGGAGCGGAAGAGGATCACGCCCACGAACTCTACCTATGGTACGTTGATTGATGTTTATAGTAAAGGCGGGCTCAAGGAAGAAGCCCTTTGTTGGTTGGATAAGATGTATAAGCAAGGGCTGCATCCTGATGAGGTCACAATGGGGATTGTGGTTCAAACATACAAGAAAGCAGGGCAATTTGAAAAGGCTGAGCAGTTCTTTAAATCATGGTCATTGGGTAAGTTGACTCAATATGATGGCAGATTGAATCCAACCGGTACTTCTCTACCTCAGAAGTGCCACAGCTCATATACATACAATACGTTGATCGACACATATGGGAAGTCGGGCCAGCTTAAAGAAGCGTCCGATACATTTGCTCAGATGCTAAGGGAAGGGGTTGCACTGAACACAGTGACATTCAATACTATGATTCACATATGTGGAAACCATGACCGGATGGATGAAGTAGCTGCCCTGATGATGAAGATGGAAGAAGTGAAGTGCCCTCCTGACACACGAACATATAACATTCTTATTTCTCTCCATGCAAAACATGATAATATCAATGAAGCAGCTAGATATTTTACAAAGATGAAGGCGGATGGCCTTGAACCAGATGTTGTCAGTTATCGTACCCTCCTATATGCATTCTCAATACGACACATGGTCATAGAAGCTGAAGCCCTTGTCTCGGAAATGGATGATCGGGGCCTTGAAGTTGATGAGTATACACAATCAGCTTTGACTAGGATGTATATTAATGCGGGGATGCTTGGGCGATCTTGGTCTTGGTTCGAGAGGTTTCATCTTGATGGGGAGATGAGTTCGGAATGCTATTCTGCCAATATCGATGCATTTGGGGAGCGTGGCCACTTATTGGAAGCTGAGAAAGTGTTCCTTTGTTGCCAAGAGAAAAGGAAATTAACTGTGGTGGAGTTCAATGTGATGATAAAGGCCTATGGTATATGCAAGATGTATGATAAGGCTTGTGATTTGTTTGATGATATGGAGAAGCATGGTGTTTCTCCTGACAAATGCACATATAATTCTCTCATACAGATATTAGCTGGTGCTGAGCTGTCTCACCGAGCAAAGTTATATCTCAGGAAAATGCAGGAGGCGGGCTTGGTAAACGATTGCATCCCGTATTGTGCAGTGATGTCTAGCTTTATCAAGCTTGGTCAATTGACAATTGCTGAAGTACTATTCAAAGAGATGCTTGGGTATGCTGTGCGACCTGATATCATCGTTTTTGGTATTTTGATAAATGCATTTGCGGAAGTTGGAAGTGTTAAAGAAGCTATGAATTACGTCGAGGCAATGAAAAGCGCTGGCTTTTCTGGAAATTCAGTCATCTACAACTCCCTGATCAAGCTATACACCAAGGTGGGGTATTTTCAAGAAGCCCAAGAAACATACAAACTTCTTCAATCATCAGATGAGGGTCCCGATGTGTATTCTTCCAATTGCATGATCGAACTTTACAGTGAACGGGCAATGGTCAGATGGGCAGAGGAAATTTTTGAATATTTGAAGCAAAGAGGGGAGGCAAATGAGTTCTCTTTTGCGATGATGTTATGCATGTATAAGAAAGTCGGGAGATTTGGGGAAGCAGTCGCGATCGCACATGAAATGAATGAACTGGGGCTCCTTACTGATTTATTGAGCTATAATAATGTGATTGGGTTATATGCATCAGATGGGAGGTTGAAGGAGGCTGCTGAAACTTTTCACAAGATGATCGATTCGGGTATCCAACCAGATGATTCTACATTCAGATCACTTGGGGTCATTCTTGTGAAATGTGGAGCACCAAGGGTGGCTGTTTATCAGCTGGAACTAGCAAGGAGAACAGATTCTCAAAGTGGCATTTGTGCATGGATGTCAACTCTCCATTCACTGTTGGGGGTGGATGATGCTGCTTTGAAGTCATGCAATAAAATAAAATGCCCTTTTGAATTCGAACCCATTGTTGAAAATGGATCTATCGAGCTCAATCAGTGGTCTCAAATATAAAAATGGTGATGAGGGTTGGTTTTGATACACTTCTGCTTAAGAGCAGATTTTGTTTGTTTATATATGAGAAATGATATTTTGAAGCATGTATGTTGGTCATATGCCGCATTGTTCTTTTGTACGAGTAGCTTTATTATAAGGACATAGCAGTGGTAGCTGTTTTGCCTATTTTAATACATTTCAGTGTTGATAAAGATGTATGTATTTTGTAAAGGAGAAGTCTTGTGGATATCAGCGCAAATATCATCTACGCTCCATGAATACATGTGGCACTTGTGAGTGACATTCGGACTGCTCATATGGTGGGCACAGGGATGGGCCATTGATGAGGACATCGGGCCATCATATAGGGTCTACCAGAGGAGGAGGAGAGTTCCGGCTGCAGCCCTAGTCTGCTATGGATGGACGACATCTATGTGGGGCCCAGTGGGCCACTTTGAAGACCCCACATGCATAGTACATGCATTTGGAAGATTGGGAAGATGCATGTTGGCTGCTATCAGAGGAGCTTTTGACCATTGGATTGCGTCCGTCGGTCCATCTGACTGACATATCATCATCTGCGGGCTATCGGATCGTTGGTCCATCCAGATCTTGGACCACATGGGTCCTTAGTGTAGGTGTTTTAGTTTTATTTATATTTTGGACATTATGGATGGTTTAGCTTAGGATTTTATGCTTTTGATGGTTTATTTGGATTATGCACATTTTTTTAGACTTCAAGGTATTATTATAAATTCTTTTATTTGGAAGTATAAATGAGAGGGGGGGGGGGGGGGGGGGGGGGGGATTTGCTAGCCCACATTTTGAAGAAGGAAAAAAAAAAACACTTTCTTCTTCCTCCTTGCATGTGATTTGCAGGTGAAGATCTATAGCTCTCCAGGGATTGGAGAGAGGGTGCGAAGCCTCGAGGGTGATCCTCATCTATCTTCTTTTTCATTTCTTAAAGGTAAAGAACTCTAGCTCTCTAGGGATTGGAGAGGTGTGAAGCCTGGATGGTGATCCTCACTTATCTTTTTCTTCTTCTTTCTGTAGAGTTATTCATCATTCTTTTCTTTCCTTTTCTTCCTCTGTTCTTCTCCTCCACCAAACTAAACACTCGACCCTACAAAAAAATCCTAGCCATACAACCACCCCCGTGACCGTACGCACGCACGTACCAATGTGCAGGGCTGTCCACTTGGACAACCACTCCACTTTTCGCATCTTTTCTCGTCTTTCCTTCATGAAACCCTTTTAATACATCCCTATTTCAGTCCCCCTAAACCCGAAGCCCCAATTGGAACCGCAACGTGAAATCGATAATCTACTTGATTGTTGGAACCATCCTATGCTAGAACGGGATTCCCATATCTCGTAGGACTCTTTTTTTTTCATGATTTTCTATTGATTATGTATTGTGGGACGATGACTTTTGGTTGGAACCCAAGTAGTTAAATCTGAATTTTTGGTTTTGTGGTATATTACATGATTTTTATGCTGGATTTACTTGTATTAATCTGAAATTTAATCTCACCTCGCACATTAATCTAGAAAGCTATCATCCTACATCAGCCATACCCCAGTAAATCATACCAGTTGGATGATTGAAGTAAGTTGATCAGTGCTTCATTTTCAATTGGACAAAAGTCCTCATTTGAGCAGTTACGATCATCAAATAGCCGTGAGCTTTTGGGCTATGGCCCATCAATAAAGAGGTGCAACAGTGAGGGTCTAGATGTCATTTACATTTGAGCAGTTACGATCATCATAGCTGTGAGCTTTTGGGCAATGGCCCATCCATAAAAAGGCACAACAGTGAGGTCTAGATGTCATTTTTTTTAACACACTCACACTCACACCCACACACACCACAATGGGCACTTGAACCCATGACGTCAGTGTTGAAACTCACAGAGTCTACCACTGAGCCATGAGTAGGGACCCACCTGATATAGGGGGTTGGTGTCACATTGTAAATGTGATGTTATCTTCTTCATATGGAATGTTTATATAGCAACCTGCAGAGAAATGGAGTGTTTATGGAGCATAACTGTTCTTTGATAGCTCTTAACAGGTACTGACATGCTTGTTAAAATATTAAGGTTTTGTTCACACCTTAGGCCCTGTTTGGATGGCAGCAATAAATGACTTTGAGTTTTGCTAAGCTCAAACCCATATGCAATGAAGCTCATTTACACGTCACACATGTACCAGCATGGCATGATAGGTCTGAGATCCAATCCATCTGTTAGAATGGCACCACTATGTTGATGCTCTAGCCCAAGAATCAGGTTGATCTAGTGTTCAGGTGGGCCACAGTTTGTAAATTAAATGTATGGCTCTGAAAAACTGGGTTGAGTTTTGTAAACCATCTACCCGCTTCCAATATTGAGGTCCACATAATGAGTGGACCAGATCTATTTTTGGGAAAACTTGTACAAGGTTGGACCAATCTGATGGATGGATTGGATCTCACAACTACGTGTCTTGCTGCCACATGTGTGGTGTGTACATGAGCTTTATTGCACACCCGTGTGCACTTAGCAAAGCTCAATGAGTTTAGTTAATTATTACTGCCATGTGATTTTTCTCAGTATTTATGGGTGTTTATATCAGATACTTGGAAGATGGAACGGAAGTAAGAATTTCTAGAGGGTAAGGAGCATCAGGATCCATAATTCCTCATCCTGATATTTAAAAAATAAGGACATCGCCGATGCCTGCTATAGGAGGTATTGAATTAGCTGTAAAATGGCCTTCAGTAGGGCATGCATTATGATGTACTGCTGGTCTGCTTTTTTTCTGTAATTTTCTTAGTTTACTTCTGGGGCGTATATTCAGTCTTTAGGGGATAATAATGGGGGTGTTTGGATCGTTAGTTACTTAAGCTACTTATGTCTCAAGTAGCTTATCTTGAGTTCTGCTAATTAAACTTATGTAATTAACTTTAAATAAAAAAGTTACTTATAAGTGATCATAAACCAAACTTATCTCAAATAAGTTATTTATCTACTGCTGTAAGTAGAAAAAGTAGCTTATTTGGTGGTATCCAAACGGAGCCTAAACATGTGATGATTGCTGCTGATGCTGGTAAGATGAGTCAGTAGACATGGTTTTGGGTTTTCACAAACTACCCTTCCACTATTTGCTTGTATGTTAGAACTCGATGTTATCTTATGATGCAAAGTTTTCTTGTGCTGTCTACATAGTATTAACCCTTATGTGGGAGACTTTTTTTAGACTTGAGCTCTAGTGGTACCGGTACCATGGTAAGCTTATAGTGGTACTGGGCAGATGTGGAACCCATGTGGTGTTTCTATCACATCGAACCCCATCCATTGGATGTGTCCCCTCAGTTTATCCCCAGGACCCCGGCCTGAAAATCAGCTTGATCCAAAATTCTGATGGGCCACAGCACAGGGAACAATGTGGGAGGGGATGCCCACCCTTGGTTCTCACAGGGCCCACCTGAGTTGCAGAACAACCTATTTTGTCCCGATCTGTCATCCATAGCAGATGAAGGGTCTGATGATGCCTAGATTCTGCATATGCAATATGATGGACCCCCATGCAAATTAAGGGTTGGTGTCCCCTCTCAACTTGTCCCTTTGCTGAGGCCCATGAGTTTCTGTTTAGGCTGATTTTTGTGGCCTTGGGGTAATGTCAAGTGATGCATCTGATGGATGGGTAGGATGTCATAAATACTTCACTTCGTCGCGGGACCACTGTAGCTACTGGAGTGCACCCCTTCTTTTAACTAAGAAATGGTATCTATTGAGAAGATTAAACATACAAGGCAAGTCCAAACTACGCAAACCACAGCATGTTTTCTGCATAGAAGGCATTATACGGAGCATTGAAATTTAATAGCGTTTGACATTTGATTATAATTGACCTATATAATAGTCTATTACATTGTGCTTATGGGAGTTTTGTGCTCTCATTACCAGTCCCCAGTCTGGATATAAGAGGGCTGTGTTAGGTTGGCAGCCATCATTAAACTTATGCCATAACTTCGAACAAGCCCTCGACTAGAGTGGAATGGGGGGAAAGATTCATGTAGCCGACTCCAGTTAATTGGGAAAAGGCTTAGATCATGATGATGATGATGATGATGATACTGAGAACTGAAATTTGCTGTCTACCATAGAGTTTGCTTCCAGTGACTCTATATGTAGATTGACCAAGAAAAGAGAAAGGGTGTGCTCCATTTCTTGATATTTGGAAAACCACCACCAAGTGGATGGAACTCCCTTATGTCATATGATAGCAATTACAGCATTGAGTCAGTATCATTGTATTGAGAACATTGCATTTGCCACTTCCTGTAAAACCTTTACTATGTTCTTAAAAGAAAGCCAAAATCTTTAGCTTGATCTCATTGGTGTTCCTAAAATTCCCATGAGAGGATCACGTTGGTAGCTGATGGAAGGAAAAGTAATAAAATCTAAGGCAAATGAGTCTGAGTCTTTAACCATTCTCTTAAACTCAACTTTGATGGGAGTTCGAGTGAAAGCCCATGGCTATTGCATAGGATGTTTTAGAAGGGTTAACAATTTGTGTGGGACCTCATTGTCTATTTATGGAAGCTTTGTTGCAGAATCCTTCTAACTAGGTGTCTCTCTTGCTTCAAATCATGCTTTGGGCTCTTACTTCTGCTCTTGCTCCCTCCTATTTGTACTTGTTTACTTCTGAAATAGATGCTTCCCTGTGCCACTGCCAACACTCAAATTTGGTGCCTCGTTGCTTCACTCTTTATATTGAATGTAGATCTCTAGATTTCATCCTTTGAGGAACTAAAGAATAGTTTGTCCATAGCACCTCTTGAGTGTTGTCAATGAGACATCAGATTTGTCTATGTTATTGTTGGGCTGTCGGCCTTGTGTTGGCCTAGTTATGGGCCCACTCTAATTAGCTTCGAAATAAGGGTGTGTGGGTAGAGAGTTTTTTTTGAAACAATGATGATATTTCATATAAATAAGGCCACCGCCAAATAACAAGAAAGAACCAAAGGAGGCTCAAAACAAAAAACAAAAAGAACCCAAATACAACTTAACCCCTCAAAGAATCGACATACAAGAAAGAACCAAAGGAGGCTCAACAACTAAGCTTCCGCCCACTCCTTAGCATTAAGAATCGCCCTTTGGAAGACATCTATCGATCTAGATTTTCTACTCCTAAATCATCAGTTATTCCTTTCCCTCCATATAACCCATAAAACTGCTAGTAGGCTTAACCTCCACAACCTTTTCTTCACTATCCCCTAAGCCCCACCATGCTAAGAGAGAAGAACTTGGGAAATCGAATAAGGAGAAACCCATAGCACCCCACACCTCTGGAAAAAGAAACTCCACACCTCCTAGGCAAAAGGGCAATGAATGAAAAGGTGATCCACTGATTCTGCATCCTTATAGCGCATGAAACAAATATTCGGTAGAATCATCTTCCTTTTGCAAAGATATCTATTGTTAACACTCTATTCCTTCCTAAAAGCCACCCGAATGCCGCTACCTTCAACAGAGCACCATAATGCCAAAGAAGAGCCATTACTATTTTAAAGAACCTTAAAATATGAGGGCTGATCTACTGATTTGTTAAGTCCTTGTCAATTTTCGAAAAATAAAAATCAATAATAGATAATCAAGCATGTATGAGGGCTGATCTACTGATTTGTTAAGTCCTTGTCACTTTTTGAAAAATAAAAATCATTTTTAATTAAAAATTAATAAGAAATTATTAAAATATTATTTTTTTTTCGAAATTTCCCTTCAACTAGCTGTTAATTAAGACTAATTTTGAAGTATTTAGGAGTGTTTGATGAAATGATCATCACATATACTTTAAATGTTATGCATTCAATTTGAATATAGTTGCATTAGTTCAGTCAGACAACGCCTAGCTTAAGACCCTATACAAAGGAAACCTATTATGTGCACTTCGTTTTTGAGATGTTGTGATTTAAAAGTGTGTATTAAGGTCTTTTTTTAACAATCCCTGAAGTTTCATTGAAAAATTCAACCATTTTCCCACATGTTTCCCAGAAAGTGCGATAAATTACCCAATACAAACAATATATCCCAGGCGATAACCGATATATATCTATATCCCAAGGATGCAATACGTAATGCGATACCGATATTTCGAACACTGGTTGCATGTAGTGCTGCACCACTGGCTGCGCCTGATGCTAGCAGACGCATCACCTCATCCCCCGCCCTTGTTGCATCCACTGTCATCTCTCAAATCTCGTCTCTTGACTGCAGATCGACTGCCCTCTCCAAACCCACTGCACCTCGACTGCCCTTAACCGCCTACAAACCCACCATCACTTGACTGCCACTTAACCGTTGCTTACTGCCTCTTAAACCAACCACCATTCAAATGCCGCTTGCTCGCCCTCGTTTGCCGCCCCTACTGCGTTTAGTGGTTGCGCCTGCTGCTTCTAGCGACCACACTCATCACCAGCGCCACCTGCAGCGCCCTCTCTTGCCACCTCTAGTGCTGCCATTGCGGTGTCCATCAGTTGCACATGCTGCTTCCAAAGGCTACACCCTGCCTCACCTGCTGTTTTTAGGGTCACCTCCACTGTGTTCAGCAGCCACATCCACTACCTTTCACGGCTGCTACCACCTTGAGCGCCACACCTAGAGGCTGTTTCACTACTTATGCAGCTGCCACCTCCCGGGACATCTCTACTGCCTTTGGTCGTCAGGTGTTTTGTTGATTGGCTTGCTTACATGTTGTGATTTGATGCTGTTCCCGTTTAGGCTGCATTACCGTTTTATTCTATAAGTAACATGTAAAACCTGCTTTCTTTAGGTCTTTTTCTTGGTGGTCCCTTTATTTGCATATCAAGTGATTTTTGTTTTTCTGAAGGTGACACCATTTTATTGAAGGGAGTGCAAAGTTCAATTTACAAAAAACAAAATTACTTCCTGATTAAGAATGAACACTTATTTTGGTCAAAATCCTTTATACGAGAAACCCAACCTATTATATTTGTTTTAGCCCTCTCATATATATCCGTCTCCAAACTGCTCTTGTTTAGGAAGCACATCTCAAATCACTCCCCATAAATAACCATAAAACCGCTGTCATTACTAACTTCCACACTGACACCTTTGTCTTTGATCCACCCCTAGGCTAGGTTAATAGAACTTCTATAATGGAGCTTGGGAGGCGATGAATTTTTCCCACACCTTTTGGGTAAAAGAACAATGTATAAATAGGTGATCCACTAATTCTTTGCCCCATCATACACATCATACAACAATTAGGGATTACTATTGATCTCTTTTGAATATTGTTGACATTAAGGATCCCGTTCCTTCCTGCCAATCATGTGAATGTTGCCACTTTTGGAGGACCATCACTTAACCACATGAAAGACAACACACCACTTCCTTCAAAGACAACACTTTGAAGATTGTCATGTGATTTGTTAAGATGAGTGATTCCCAAAGCTCGTTGCCTAGCAAGACATCATTCTAGCAAGACAGGCCTTTCTGGTTAACTATCAAATTTGGTTATCATCATTGTTCTTCTTGATGGAATAAATTATCTAACCTAGTCTTAGTCCACCAAGCTATTTCTCAATGTGAAAAGGAAACCGGGACACATCACCAACACAAAAAAGGAACCCATTGAGAATGATCCAACATATGATTATTGGATGAGTGATAACTACACTGTTATGACTAGGTTGCTTCATTCTATGCAAACATTCATAAGGGGTTGCTGCTTAAGAGTAGAATGACGAAGCAACTATGGGATACAATTGTGAAACTATATTCTCAGCGACATGATCTAGTACTTTCCAATTTCATATTGGGAAATTTCCACTGTGCAATAGGGTGACTTGTCGATAGAAGTTTCTGAGTTCCTTAACAGACTGCATCTAGACTTAGAAGCTCCATGTGCCAAAATCTATGACAGAGAATCTCTGCGTCTTTAGATACACTCTATAACTACATATGTAGTAAGGCACGTCGTCTTGTGACATTAGGCATGGGAGACTCTCCATCTACAAAGAAATCAACATTTGTGACTGGATTCAAGCTGTTAAGGGGAGCCTCATCTGGAAAGGGGCCTTCATGGCCCCCTTCACGGAATGTAGATAAAGACAAGTTGGTGTACTCTCATTGCGGTCGCCTTTGCCACACTCATGATCGGCTTATGAGTTACATCCGCACCTTTGCCTGAAGCCTAGAAGTGGGGCTAATAGCGCCAAAGTTGTGGGAGAGTGTTCTAGTAATGATGATCTTCGCCAAAAGATTGCAGAACTTCGTGCTTCTCTGTCTTCACTTGCACATCCATGGCCGGTACATCAGATGGTCTGTCGGGTGTAGCTGCTGATCATGCATCTTGCTTTTCATCTCCTTCTTTCAAGTCATGGATCATTGACTCTAGGGCAATTGGTCATGTGATAGGACAGGAAGGTAACTTCCTTTCATACTCGGCCTTTCACCATTGTCTCAAGCTAGCCGATTGGTCCTATTCCCCAATTTCAGGAAAGGATCTTATCATCGTAGTATGTCTATGACAGTCTTCTGTTTTAGATGTTCCTTTTCTAACAATTTGCTCTCTGTTAGTGCTCACGCTAGGTAGTTGAATTGTTGTGTTACTTTCTTTTCCACTCATTGTGTTATAGAGGTTGCGGACATGTCGGATGATTGGTGGTGGAGATAAGGTCCAAGGACTCTTATTTCCTGGATTTGAAGAACTTTCCTACTGCATCAATTGTTGGAGTCTAGATTCAATAAAGAGTGTGTTCATCTATGCCATACAGGTTCGGGTCACGTGGCAGTCAGGCCTTTGCTATTATTTCCAAATACATTTTTATGTTTAAAATTTAGGGTGAGAATTGTGAACTCGCTAAGCATTGTAGAACTGAATATCCTAGCAGTAAATCCAAAACTAGTACTCTTGAATTGATTCATTCGGCGGTATGGGGACCTGCCCTGACTTTGTCTTTGTTTGGATATCACTACTTTATTTCCGTTATTGATGACCACTCTCATTTCACTTTGATGTTTCTAAAGAAAAGTAGGAGTGAAGCCCCTGCAATTGTACACATGTTTATTGGATTAGTAAAAATTAGTTTGACAATAGAATAAAAGTATCTTGGTCAGATAATGCTAGGGAGTAGTACACAGGCCATGTCTTGAGCACTTATTTGGTTGCAAAGGGAATAGATTTTCAAATATTGTGTCCATATGCTCAACCTAAGGCACCCTTGTTTAGTTTTCCTTCCAGAGTGTTTTGTTGTGTTACTTTGTTCATCTTCAGGGTAGTTCTCATTGTAAGTTCAGACCAAGGAATTCAATAACAGTAATGGTGGCCGTAACGACCACTGTAATTACTGTTGCGATATGGGCCGTAGCGGGCCGTTATGGGCCATTTTTCCGTAATGGCTGTTATGGCCCTGTAACGTGTAACAGTTCCCACCATTGCCATTACATAATGATTGTTACCGTTTTTGAACACCTTGATTAGGACTTCGGTTAGTCAAGTGTGTTCTTGGGGTATTCGTCCACAGAAAAAAGTTATAAATGTTTTTGCCCTGACACTATACAGAAGTTTGTATCTAAGGATGTAACATTTTATTTTAAAATACCTCATTTTTCATCTTCGAGACTAATAGCTATACATATCCATCTCCTCTTCCTGCTGTAGGTGATTCTTCAGATTCAAGAACATCTTTGCCCGGTGAGACTTTTGGCCATTCTCTAGTTACCATTGTTGTCAAATGCGATTGCATATGCGCATACTGTGGATTAAATCACCTGACAAGTATGCCATGGCATACTTATATATACGATCACATACTGCATATACGATCACATATTTTTTTTTGAATTAGAAATATGTCCGTTTGGAGCAATCTATTTTTTTCAATTTGGGGCACTTTTGCCTATAAATAGGTACTCACATCCCCTCCATTTACTCCAAAGCTCTAAATCTCTCACTCTTTTTCTTTTACACCTCTTTCTCTCTTACTTTAATCTCTCTAGTCTCTACAACTATTTCAAATATGTTTATTTTTTATATTTTGTAAATTGTGCTTTTTTTTTTTGTCAATTGTATTTGTAAATTAAATTGTAAGTTGTAACTTATTAACTTGTTTCAAGTTATCCATTTATCAATAAAGTTTCTATGTTCCAAGTTTTTAATAATTAACTATTTTTTAATGTAGCTTGCTAATTGTTTTGTTAAAATTTATGTAAATATATAACCTAATGAAACACTCAAACTACAATGACACAAGTAAAATAACCCAATCTAATCATATGTACTAATTAGGCCATTTTCCCCCCCTAATTTTTAGATTTAAAAAAAAATGCGATGGCATATGCGATTATGCGATCACATATGTGAACAACATATGTTGATCACATGCAATTGCATATGCAATTTGATGACATTGCTAGTTATTGAACTGTTTATAGAGCCTAATCCACTTTTGACACCTAATCAGACCTTGCTCTAGGGCACCTTCCTTACGTGCCTCCAAAAACCAAAGAGAACTCCATCCATACCTGCAAAGTATAGATAACATGTTACTTAACCTATTGAGATTTGTCTCTTTTGATCGGCTTTCTCCTTCATCTCGGCCCTTTGCCTCCACTACACCCTTTGTTTCTACTCTATCATAAGTAGTAGATGGGAAGAACCTCACTGGAAAGCAGCAATGCTGGAAGAAATGGCAACCCTAGAAAAGCATGGCACGTGGGATTTGGTTCTGTTGCAGGAAGGATACAATGTTGTTGGGTGAAAGTGGGTTTATAGCCTTATTAAGTATGATGGCACAATTACTTGGCGTAAGGCTCAATTGGTTGCCAAAGGCTTTACTCATTAATATGATGTAAACTATCATGAGATGTTTGCTGCCATGAGAAAGTTAAATTCCATGCGTGTTATTTTGTTTGTTGTGGTTCATAATCACTGGTAGCTGCATCCATTAAATGTCAAAAATGCCCTCCTCCATGGTGACCTGCAGGAATTTGTATGAGAGTCACTTCCGAATTTCACTCTTTTGATACAGAGGTTAAAGTGCACAAATTAAACAAGGTGTTGTCTGGGCTCAAGCAATCTCCTAGAGCTTATTTTGAGCGTTTTAGTCACACTCACACTATCTCCATCATTGTGTTCGTTTGCAATTCTTATGATGCTTGGTATTTTTCTAGAAGTTATTTAGGATGAGTGTTTTGGCGGTTTATATCGATGACATTATAATTATAAGAGACAATTTAGATGATATTAAGGCTCCTGTAACGCCCCTGAAACCCCAAGGGTCGAGTACAAACTCGATCCCCGGTATCCCGGGAGTTACTAATGCGTATGCAATGCATGTCATTCAAGTGTTTGGCTAATATGGCATCAAATCATAGTGATAGGTCAAGCTAGGAAATGAAATAGGGACGTACCAGCAAATAAGTAAGTTAAATAGCAATGTACGAAGGGGTCCACTCATCCTGTCTGATTGGGCCTCTTCTAACTTACGTAGCTCATGAGGGACCTGCATCAATGAAAGTGTCCTGGATGGTGTTTTAGAACACCGTCCCAAAGTGGGAGTGAGTCATCAACTCAGTGGTTTCATTTCCCTAAGTTACTCAAAGCACAAATGTAATCAAACGTAGGTAATGAAACAACATACATATATAGTAGTCATAAGCGTAGTATGTAATAAAACGAACATACATACATAGCAGTCAAAAGCATAAACATAGAACCTTTTTAGTCACAACCAACAGTGAGTGGCACCACCACTCTCCCGCATAGATTCAAGTCAACAATGAATGGGGCACCACCCCACCAGTTGCACAATCATATCTTATAATCTTAATGCATGAATGCATGAAGTGCAAATGCATGCCCGAACACCGATTTTAGTCACGGCCGCCAGTGAGTGGCACCATCACCTCACCCGCACAGACAATGCATGACATGCCGAACTATGTATGATTTGCCAAGTTATTAGTTATTCTGGTTTAACATCCAGCCGGTTGGCAAAACCACCGTACCATTATTCTATCACCAGGCCAATCTGTCGCCAGTAACCCCTCGATCCAAGTATGGTTAGACGGTGGCCTGTTAGCCACGCCTAAGCCAAAGCAGAAGGGTCGTCACCCAACCACTAAGATAAATAATTAATTCAAAAGTGTGGGTTTGTTATTCAAATTAACAATAATGCCCGGATCGTTCAAGCGGGACTCTAGCACGAAACCATCGGCCGGATATTTGATAGGGTCGCTCGAACAACCCTGTGCTCAATGGTCACTACGGGGAGGCACCACCCCAGCGTAGGCCGACAGCTCGGGCATAGGTCCCATACCACCATCCCCGGCTCATGAGACTTGGGGATCGATCGCCGTACAATTTTAAGTGGGCCCATCCAGTAGTAACAATGGTACTTAGGATCGAATAGAAGCGATAGGTTACACACAACACGCCCAACCCGGGGTCGGGCTGACACCTTCGACTGAGACTAAGACGGGGAGGCCGGCCTTAGGCGCCCGTGGCCTGCATGGTCCTCACACCACAGCCGGTCACCTGCATTTTACTTCTGTCGATGGCTTCTAGTCCCAAAGGGGTGATTGGCCTCATGCAGCCACCCTTAATTCTCATCCATTTGTCGGATTAGACAAATCATAAGAAAGCACTTCATCACAGCAAATTGTTGTATACATCAAGCATAATTTAAGAGCATGAGACATAAATATGAACATACAAGTGATTTTAAGCATTCATGATAATCCTAGGAGTTATATGCAAGCAAATTTGAACATAGTCATCATTTAGGCATGCTTTAAATGGTCCGCACCTTAAATCTCTTGGTTATTTTCAGGAAATCCTGCAAAAGGAGGGCTGCGTGTTAGAGAATTGAGGATGAAACTTAAGAGAGGTTGATGGGGGTTGAGGGATTTACTCCTAACTCACCTTTAGGGCTGACGGAATGAACTAGTGGTGAAGGTCGGCGTCAACGGAGCGTAAGAGCGATCTGCGTTTGAGTTCTATTTCAATGCAGCTATGGTCCTACTAGGCTAAGGGTGGTTGATTATTCAACCTAAGATGGTGTGTGCAGGACGGGCCTAAGTGTGTGTTCATATCTTAAAAAAGGCGATTTTACGGGGCGTTACAGCTCCCAAGGAATTTCTTGCCTTGTCTTTTGAAATCAAGGATCTTGGTCCGTTGCGCTACTTTCTTGGCATCAAAGTTGCTTGATCTAATGCTCAAATCTTTATCTCAACGCAAGTATACACTTGGTATCCTCCGTGAGACTGGTATGTTGGGTTCTCGACCAGTTGGAACTTCTATTGAAATAAACCATCGTCTTCACCCAATAGAATCAACTCCCCTTGCAGATCCTAGGGGATAAAAACATCTAGTGGCAAAGCTTGATTTATTTCTCCATGATCCTACCAGATATTGCCTATGTTGCTAACCTTATGAATAAGTTTTTGTAGTCTCCTTGCCTTCTCTTCACAAAATAATAGTATAATATTCTTAGAAGGCTCTTTAATCATATCTTTTTCTTAAGGCAACCGATACTCTGCAATGCAGAACGCATGATCTAGGCTAAATATGATGTAAGGAAATTATTGATAGATTGAAAAGCAATTCAAAGTATACAATATACTAATCTACCATAAATCTAAAAAATCAAATAAACAATAAAATTCGGATTTCAATCTAAATCGCAACCCCACAATAAACAAAATCATATAAAACATGAAATTTAAAAGGATTAATGGAAGGTAGAACTTCCCCCTTTAGCATAGGCTTAAGTCTAATTCGAAGGGGCTGATTTAGTCTTTTTAGGGTTAGGGATATGAGAATCTAGGGTTTTATATGGAATTGAGGATTAAGGTTTCGTATGGAATTGGAGATTAGGGTTTTAGGCTAGGGTTTATGGGATAGGAAGATGGATTGAAGAAAAGAAAGAAAACAGAGAGAAGGGGCTGACTGTACGGTTGTACGGCCTTGTCCGCACGTGTAGGGGCTGATTGTAACGCCCTGAATTTTCCTTAGGTGGCTTTGAAAGTATAGTATAACATATTATGTGTAAAATTCCTGATTAACGATAATTTTAATTTGTTTTGTGAATAATTAATGATTCGTGATTAATTCGATATAGATTCTTTTGTAAGATATGCTTAGGATCATGCATAGAACCTTGTAAAACCATTAGGTTTTCCAAAAGGTTAAATTAAAAATAACTATGATAATGCCCTTGGCCCACTCATATTCGCTGTTTTTTATCAATTAGGTAAGTAATTTTGAATCCATCCGGAAGGTAGGCGTAGTTTTAGGTGTGTATCGACGCCATAAAGTTAGATTTTTTAAATGGCCATTAGATCATGGAGATCTTAACCTAGGAGCGTTCGTGGCCATTGATTGAGAAAGCTAGTCGGGAAAGAAACCATTCCAAACTGATCATCTTAGTGGTAAACTCTTATCCTAAAATTTTTGTGATGATCCAATGAGTATAAATATAAAATCTTGAGTGTTAAAAAATGTGAATGGCTCACCTTAACCTAGACCCTTGATATCTAGTTCACATGGTTCCCATGATCTAATTGATGTGAAATTTTATACTATGCCTATCTATCATAAATGAACCGCACACGTCGAATTTCAGCCTTTAGATTATAGTATAAATGGCCTAATTAACAAATCAGCCCCTTAACCCTTGATTTTAATGTACATCGAGTGAGGAAAGTGGATGGTTAGTCGTAGTTGAATATTTTTCTTCGTGTGAGTGACTTAGATCGTCCATATCATGGACCAATAGTGTGATTTGACTCCCCTCCTTGATAAACCTCTTTCTTAAGCGCGAAGTTATCTTGTTTTAGGAAATAACCGAGTACTAACTCCTTTCAAGTTTGGGCCTTTCAATTAACCCACTTCCCACCGTCAATCTCAACTTAAATTTGGCATATATCTTAGCATCATATGACTACGAGACTCTACAAAATTTGGACCCCGATCTATAATCCTACACCGTGGAACCACCAAGCCAGCTCCTTCCTTTTCCACTAAAAGTTGGAATTTTAGATCTAGGTTATTCCCACCATCAATCAACTACTAAACTTTGTATAAGCATTTACCTATCATGACTACATATTTCTTCCAAATTTGGGCCCTGATCATCAAGCGTGGACCGTTAATTAAGATCAAGTCTGTTTTTGGCACCCGCCGAGCCATTTTTCAATATCGGTCAATCTAGATTTTAGATCACCATGAAAATTATATATTCTAACTCTACTCTTTGTGCTTAACACGGTGAACGGATTAGAAATCATTAAAAATCGTCTCTTAATCATGTTTTGATGGTGTCATAGTGAGATTGGGAGGTGTGCACGCCCACTTCATGTAAAGGAGTGGTGCGCACGTCCCTACTCCTTCTCCCTTCCAAAAAAACTCACGCACAACCCTAATTTTCCAGCTCTACACATCTAAGAGAGAGATAGAGAGAGAGAATTCGCCCGCCCGCCGATCATCTACTTTTCCTTCTTCATCAACATGTAGTCATCTTCAACCCTTCATTGTGTCGCCGTGGTTCATGTAAAGATCTTCCCTATAAATTCTACCTAGGATTTTCATCTAAGGCGAATGTGAGGATTTCCTTTAAGCTTGGTTACAATAATATCATGTTTCTTGTCGATTACGTGCTTAGACACTAGGGTTTTGTTGTGTGATTTCTTGAAATCGTGCTTGTTGAAATCTCTTCATGTGATTATGATTTGTATGATATTCTTTGATGTGTACTATGAATTTTGATGTATGTGAACCATGATTTATGCTTATGTGTTTGGAAAAAGGAACTATGATGATGTATATACTTATGTGGAGACTATGCTTAATTTATGTTCGTTATATGCTCATGATAAACATGATGATTGATTTGTTGTATGATTCAAAATTCTGTATATGGATGTTACATTAATGAATGCCCCTTAACCCCGTACTGATATAACTGTTTGATGTTAAGAGATGAAGCCCGTATGAGGCCTTGTTATGTTGGCATTACCATGTGGATGTTTTTGGATGAATATGCCTTATTGGTTGCAATAAGAATTGGCATCACAATGTGTATTATTGAATGATATGCCTTGACGTTGAGGATTAAGTGTTGGCATTACCGTATATGTGTTGTTGGTTGTATATGCCATGATGTTGAGTTTGGCACTACCGTGCGCGGTGTTGGATACGTGCCAAGGGATCCTTGTTTAATATGTTACATGTGGTGGACCCTTAGAGGAATAAGATTGATGAATACGAGAAGTTTCATGAGCTAGGGTTGGTGGTATGGGACACTAAGCCTGAGTTGTCGGCCTATGCTGGGTGGCGAGCCCCCCATAGTGACCTTGAGCTTCCTTAAACTAATTGGGGTAAGGAGTGGTTATTAGTCGTGAACATCGTTTAATTGGCTGGATGTTAAACTACTTAACTAAAGGTGAAACTAATAATGCATTCACTGGACCCGACTTGGTAGGTCAGCCCTGCGGGCGCTGCGGCGCTGGCTTGTGGTAGGGGGATGGGTGGACATCACCTTCATTGGCTGGGTTTGTTGACATGAAGTTGTGGAATTACCCGCTTCATCGTGGACTCTGGTGACTAGTGGCTGGTGAGAAGAGTTGGAATAAGTCCCGCCTCATTTAGTCAGGGTGCCTTAGCCAGAGCATGCATATCATGCATTGCATTAAATAAGATTTTCTCATGTATGTTTTGGTTAGGTATGCTTATGTTTGGATATTATTGCGCTAATCTTAGGGGGTAACCCTCACTAAGTTGATCGCGAGCAACTCACTCCCTCTTGGGACGGTGTTATAAAACACCACCAGCTTGTTGCAGGTGATGATCCATTAGACGAACCCGACTTACAGGTTGAAGAGTATATAGTTTCATGGCGGTTAATGACGGACGATGAAGTTGTATCGGTTTGAAGATGAATACTGTTTATCGTTTCCATTTTCGTAGAATAAATTTATTTTCATGTAAATTGAATTAAATCTTCTAAGGAGACGGAAAGTGAAATATTATATATTTTGTATGATTTAAGGATATTATGTTGATAACGTAGAGTAGAAAAACATCGAATAAGAGCCTTAAATTCCGTCACTTATGCTATGAATGCCATGAATGTGGGAAATAAAGATGAATGTATGAAAATATATCCCTAATACATTCATCGTGTTGTCCACGAGAGCCGAAATTTCGAGGCGTTACACTGATGGTGATGGGTTGGGTTTGGTGGAGTGAGGACTTAGAAAGGATGGTTTTGGGGTAGGGGGTTTAGGTTTAGAATGAAAGAGTAAAGGGATTTAGGATTTGGAGAAGAAAAGTGGAAGAAAAGAAGGATTTGAGAAGAAGATGAGAAGGACAAGAGAAAATACATTTTTAAAGAGTAATAAAAAGGATAGATTAGGCTTCACACTTTGGCTTCACACCATCAATCTTCATTCACAAGAGATTTTCTATTTTAAAACAAGAGAGTTTTTTTTTTTTTTTTTTCAAAATATTCAATAATGGGCTAGGGCTGGACGTCCAAGCCTTTTATAGTCTCAGAAGGGAATTTTTACAAAAAGGCGCTCTTAAATGAAAATCCTCACACGAAGGCGCTCAAAGACTTTTTACAAAAAGGCGCTCTTAAATGAAAATCCTCACAATAAGACGCTCAATGAAAGAAAACTTATTCCTAACTCCCTAATCTAAACTAAATATTAAAATAAATCCAACATGAACAATCAATTAAATAAAAGAAATAAATCTAAACATCCTAAAGTTTACGATCAATGTGACGATCACAATGATCCAACCGTCCGATCAAAGCGTCCTAAAGATCCAACCGTCTGATTAACGTGTCCTTACAATCCAACAGACCAAACTCCTCAATAAGCAACCAACATGCATCTTCCTAGTGTAGGGCCTTCGAAGATGCATGATCACGCACATGGGGTCTTTAATGTGGCCCAACTGGGCCCATGTAGTGGTCATCAAGCCAAAGTGAAATTGGAGCTGATCTCCTCCTCTTCTAGTATACCCCGCAAGGTGCTCGGATGTCCTCATCACTATCCAGGAGCTGTAAGACCCGACGTTTGAATTGGGCAACCTCTGGTCATATTGTAGAATATTTCTTTCTTATTGAATAAATGTTTGTTTATAAAGAGAAATATAAGAAGTTTATCTTGGCTTGGTAGCCAACAGTGACTAACTTGGTTTTTGGTGGTGTTATAGTTTGGAGTTTGGACCCCTCTATGGCATAAGAACCTAATAGGGAAGGAAATGGAGTATATGATCCACACAATGAATCTCCTTAAAAGGCATAATGATGCAGACACAAGATCGTTTCAAGTTTAACAACGAAGAAAGTGCCCACCACAAACACCTTCTTTGTGGTTAGGCGATGATTGAGGAGCATTGAAGACCCTACGCACGTGATTTGGCACATAGAAGACACGTGTGTAGGATGGAAGAAGACCCGACTGAAGGAATGGAAAAATGCCTGACTGAAGGTGGCCGGGCGCCCGGCCAAATTTGTCATCGTACGCCCGAAATTCTGAGATTTTTAAGATTTTATTGCTGGACATTTTTTGTCCTGGCCGGGCGCCCGGCCAAATTGGTCACCAGGCGCCCAACCCTTGCATGAATTGTTTTTTTATTTATTTGTTTTTACTTGATTTTTATGGGTATTTTGGCTACTTTTACGTTTTCTTATTGCTTATTTAAGAGGGCTAAGCCCTAAAAACGAGATTAGTTGATTATTATTGAATGAAAGCCTCTTTGGTTGCCTCCATCCTCTCTCTCACATGAAACTTCATCTTCTTCTCCAATCTTCTTCTTCTCTTTTCTTCTTATGCCACTCCAATATTCTTCGAAGGTAAGATCTTCTTCCTTCTCTCTCTCTCTCTCTTCTCTCTCTCTCTCTCTCTCTCTCTCTCTCTCTATTATCTCCAATCCTTGAAAACCTAAATTTGATAATCGAATCAAAATCCTAAATTCTCAAGTTTTCAAATCCCTAACCCGAGAAACCTTTTTGATTCCTCGGACTAGTGATCCCCATTAATCGATTGGGTTAAGACCATGCAAGATCGGGAGGTTCCATCCCTCGCTGGATCCAACCTATGCATTATTTGAACTTCTCACTTCGTGGTTGTGATGATGGCCCGCTCCATTGCACGTCTCTTTGTGGTTTTCTTAGTTTATGATGGTTGATGTTGAATTCTTAGATTATTATTGTCTTTTATTTCTGCTGGATTATATATGTTCATGAGCATGCATCATAATTAGGGCGTCCTGCATCAAATTTGGTATCAGAGAATAGGTTTGCATGGTTATGTTTAGATCGAGTTACCAAATTAGGGTTTTGATTTTTAAGTCTGTTTTAGAAAATGTCCAGATTTAGAAAGTTTCCAATTTTAGAAACTTTTCTAATTTGGAGAATTTCCAGATTTAGAAAGTTTCCTAATTTGGAGAATTTCTAGATTTAGAAAGTTTCCAATTTTAGAAACTTTTCAATTTTAGAAAGTTTCCTAAATTGGAAAATTTCCATATTTGAATCGCATCATCTAGAATTAATTAGTGTCAGTTCATTGTAGTTTAAATTCATCGCATTCATATTGTGAGTCATCCAGTCCATAGAGTCGAGTTTAGGAAGAACCTAAGACTAGTCCTCCATTGTGTGCCCATTCGTTTTGGTCATGGTTTTGAATTACACATCTCTACCATGAATCAGGATCAGATTTCAGAGGCTTTGGCCGCCATATCTCGATGTCTGGACAACATTGAAAACCATTCTAGAAAATCTTTTCCGGATCTCTTCAACAAATTAGAGGCATTCAACCAAACTAGCCCCAGCTATGGAAAAGATGATCAACATCATGCCTTGGTGAACGACAAGTTGAAAGAATCCAAACATGATGTTTATGAAGTGGAAGAGTACGTGCCTAACGTCACTAGTGATGAAATGGAAGAAATTGAGGCATCGCTCATCATCGTTGAGGATGATGAAGTGTGTGCTAGTGATGAAAAGGTCGAAGGAATTGAGACCGCACCACTTCCAGATATCATGTGCGACTTAAGTGATGTAGATTCCCAATCGAAATCTCTTAGCATAATACACACGGATGAATTTGAAAAGGAGAATAGTGAGGATATGATGGTGGACACCCACATGACTTGTAATATCCCACCAGATGATTTATGGGATAAATTTTCACCCAAATGGGACATTCAACACACAATCGATCTTGTCCCTGGGTTGGTCCTGTCAAGCTTTCCTCCATACCAGGTGAACCCCGCAGAAAATACAGAAATGCAGCATGAATTTGATAAACTTCTTGGGGAAGAATTCAATAAGGAAAGTTTGAGTTGGAGTTTTGTTCTGTGTGTCATGCCTGCCCTTTTCACTTCCAAGAACAATGGCATATGGAGCACATGTGGGCATATTCTGGCCATCCTCAAAGCTTCAGTCAAGTGTCACGCCACCTTGCGACGTATTCACTTCATGGTGGATATGATTGCCAGAGTCCTTATACTGCATCTTGATGACATTTTGAGCATAATGACTGATGCCGAGATCTGCTCAAGACTTGGTTTTACTAGTGTTTGTTCTCAAGTGTTGGGATACCTGAAAATCATCCTTGTTTATAATACTTATAATGAGAAATTCTGTGTCACCCATGAGAAGTGTCCTTTTGTTTCAGTTTTCAAGTTCTAGGTCATAGGATTGTTTACTTCCATAGGATTGTTTATTTCGAGTCCGTTGCTTTTTCAGAGAGTCATTTAGTCTTACCCATGTCTATCACCCAAAGATCTTCAGAGTCGGGCGATGCATTTGCACGACACATTCATGAATTGCATACACATATTAGACACGGATCAATAAGAGCAATGATAATTATAAATATTCAGCTGACTCTCATCGTAGATTACAAGACTTTCAGGAAGGAGACTATATAATGGTGAGGATAAGGCCAGAGCGGTTCTCATAGGGTTTCGCTAAGAAATTACAAGCGCGTAGTGCTGGACCATTCAAGATATTGCAAAAAATTGGGTCCAACACGTATCGGATCGACCTTCCATCTGAAATGGGCATTAACCCAACTTTTAATGTGGAAGATCTAGTCTGTTCCCACCATCCCATCATTGATCGATCATCTCTCTCATGGCCCTTTTCTGATTTTGCTTCACAACTCCTTCCACCCCTTCCTCCACCTATTGTCCATAAAGAAGAAATCGAGGAAATCTTGGATGAGGAGATAGTATCTACGAGAGACGGAGGTTTCCAAAGATACCTTGTCAAGTGGAGGCGTAAACCACCGTCTGAATCTACGTGGTTGACTGAAGTGGAATTGCAACGTGTTGATCCAGATTTACTAGAACGCCACAAGAGTTTTAACTAGTCGGAGTCGAGTTTTTCTCACCTGAGGGGAGTTGATGCGGACACATGATCGTTTCAAGTTTAACAACGAAGAAAGCGCCCACCACAAACACCTTCTTTGTGGTTAGGCAATGATTGAGGAGCATTGAAGACCCTACGCTCGTGATTTGGCACATAGAAGACACGTGTGTAGGATGGAAGAAGACCCGACTGAAGGAATGAAAGAATGCCTGACTGAAGGTGGCCGGGCGCCCGGCCAAATTTGTCACCGTGCGCCCGAAATTCTGAGATTTTTAAGATTTTATTGCTGGACGGTTTTCGTCTTGGCCGGGCGCCCGACCAAATTGGTCACCTGGCGCCCGACCCTTGCACGAACTGTTTTTTTATTTATTTGTTTTTACTTGATTGTGAGGGGTATTTTGGTACTTTTAAGTTTTCTTATTGCTTATTTAAGAGGTCTAAGCCCTAAAAACGAGATTAGTTGATTATTATTGAATGAAAGCCTCTTTGGTTGCCTCCCTCCTCTCTCTCACATGAAACTTCATCTTCTTCTCCAATCATCTTCTTCTCTTTTCTTCTTGTGCCCCTCCAATATTCTTCTAAGGTAAGATCTTCTTCCTTCTCTCTCTCTCTCTCTCTCTTTCTATTATCCTCAATACTTGAAAACCTAAATTTGATAATCGAATCAAAATCCTAAATTCTCAAGTTTTCAAATCCCTAACCCGAGAAACCTTTTTGATTCCTTGGACTAGTGATCCCCATTGATCGATTGGGTTAAGACCATGGAAGATCGGGAGGTTTCATCCCTTGCCGGATCCAACCTATGCATTATTTGAACTTCTCACTTCGTGGTTGTGATGATGGCCTGCTCCATTGCATGTTTCTTTGTGGTTTTCTTAGTTTATGATGGTTGATGTTGAATTCTTAGATTATTATTGTCTTTATTTCTGCTGGATTATATATGTTCATGAGTATACATCATTATTAGGGCGTCCTGCATCACATAACCCTTCCAATCTTGAGATGGACTCATGGGAGTTGAAATTGGAGCAAGCCATAAGCTTTTTTGTCTGCTCATTCCATGCGGTGTTTCACACCTTTAGGCCAAGGGCGTTGAGGGTCCAGACAGAATTTATTTGGTTGTATGGGGGGCTTCCAAAGGTTATTGAGTTTGCTTGGCGAGCAGGAAAGTGTAAAGGTCTTATGGTAGGCAAGGAGACCCTCTCTCTCCTTTCCTCTTTCTATTGTCATGAAGTTGTTCTCAGCTTCATTGGGTAAATGATATGCTAATAAATTAATCGATACCCCTTTCAAGACTGGGTCTTTATCCATCTGTCATCTCCTCTTTGCTGATGATCTAATGATTTTCTTTGGTGCGAATCCTCACTCGGCATTTAATTTGAGAGTTTTTTGCATAATTTTGTTGAAAACTCGGGGCTTCATGTTAATACTCAAAAGAGTGTGTTGATTATCTTTGGCTCCTGTACCTGTAAGCATGAAATTAAAACTATTCTTGTTATGGATGAAGGTCGACTCCCTATTCAGTACTTGGGAGTTCCCCCTGTTCTCCTCCAGACTTCATATTTCTGATTGTTAACCATTGCTTGACAGCGTTAATAGGAAATTTGGAGGTTGGAGGGCCTCCCTCCTCCCCTTTGCAGGTAGGCTGGAGTTAATTAATTCCACTATTTCTAGCTTCCATATCTATTGGTCCTATGCTTTTTTATTACCCAAAGCTTGCTATGACGTTATTGCTAGGCGTATTAGGGATTTTCTTTGGGGCTACTCCGCGCTCCGTACCATTAGTTGGGAGAAAATTTGCAAGCCCAAGAATGAAGGAGGCCTGGGCATAATCTCCTTAGAAGTCTCCGCCAAAGCTTGCCTTATCAAGAAAATATGGAAAATCATCCGTAAAGATAACAGCCTTTGGGTCAATTGGGTCCATGAAAAGTACATTGGTTCTAAAACTATATGGAATATTCATATACCTTCCAATGCTTCTTGGGCCTGGTGTAGTATTCTCAGTGTTAGGGATATTGTTAAACCCCACGTTAGATTTCTGGTGGGGAATGGACATTCCACGAATTTCTGGTTTGACCCTTGGTTGGGTGATACTTGCCTTTAAGATCACCTGGGAGAGTCGGCCATTCAAGACCTTGGGCTAGGAACTAGCTTCCTGGTTTGTCTCCTAATCCATGATACTGAATGACAATTTCCCTACCCCAACTCCCTTGTCTCAGCGAATCTTTTTCAGGAGATTAAGGCCTACCATATTGTTCCAGCACAAGATGAAGTTGTTTACCCTGTACCCAAATGGTGCCTTTACTTTTGCTTCTGTTATGAGGGCTCGCAGTTCTACTAATCCTAACCCTCAGAGTGACCTTATTTGGTTCAAAGGTTATATTCCAAGACACTTTATTGTGGCTTGGATGGCTTTTCTTGAGAAGCTCAAAATGAAGGATTTGCTTTTCTCCCTCAATATTATTGTTGATCCCGCTTGTGATTTATGTCAACATCATACCGAGTCCACTAATCATTTATTTTTCTCTTATAGGTTCACTAATTGGATATGGAGAAATTTGCATTTTAAATTATCTATCCCTTTTATTCAACACCCCACATTTCTTTAATCTATTACTTTGTGGAAAATGCCAGTGATCCTATTTCTGCTACCCTTTGTAGGCTTGCTTTTTCGGCCCTTGTGTGGCATACTTGGAGAGGGAAATAATTGTATATTTGACAACTATTCTCCAAAGGAGATCATCTTTAAGAACATCATTTGGGATCTGCGGGCAAGAACTCTCTTCTTGTTTGGCCCTTCTATTGCAGCTAAGGCCCCCAGTACCATATCTGCCGCCTGGAATTTTTCGACTATGTATTCCATCTTGCGGATTCCTACTCGGCACAATTCTAGGCGTACTAAGCTTTCTCCTAGGTGGACTCTAGCTTGTGCCAAGATTTCGGCCTCTAAAGTTGGGCTTCTTTATTACAATCTTAATGTAACTCCTATTTGGGGAATAATCTCTAATTATGTCACTCAAGGGACGGTGGATAAATGCTTGCAAACTTTATTTCTTGGTGTTAAAACTAGAAAATGCTCAAGGCGGTTTTCTTGTGTTTTGTTGTTCTGGGGGATTCTAAGTAATAGAGACATTCATAGACAATCATAAATATCCACAAAGTACACAAGAGATATCGCAAGACGAATTTTATTCCAGAGATTCTGAGATCTTTTACATTTCGGACTGTGAACTGGCACGAGCCCTTAATTACATCAATGGTTGATCACCCTTGTTTAAAAGACAAAAGACTAACCCGACAGGATTATGGTCTCGTGTTCTTGGTTGTAGAGACCTTTTTATTTTCTTGTTATAGACTGAGCCATCGTTTTAGGTAAGTCGGATACTTATGTCCTATTTTCTTTTGGGTTGTCCGGGTTGAAGGACCATCATGATTCTTAATCGAGTGGTGTATCGTTGGGCTGTCTTCTCGTATTTTTATGATGGGTGACCATTGGAGTACATGAACTATGACTGTTGCTCGACACAACTCGAAGCTGTCTTCTCGTATTTTTATGGCGGGTAACCTCGAGAAGGCGCGACTCGGAGCCCTCTTCTCATATTTTTATGACGGGTGACTTCGAAATGGCATAACTCAGAGTCCTCTTCCTGTATTTTTATGACGAGTAACTGTGAGAACGCTCATCGCAACTACCTGATCAGCTCAACTAGCAGATCCCGTTGTGGATGGGTAGTATATCCACTAGCTTTTGTAATGGCAATCCATTGCAGGACATTTTGAGTGTTGTTGGAACTCTTTGATTCTGGTTTCTCGTGGTAACCATAGTCCTTTCAGCTTAGTCTCAGACCTTAATTCGGGATGATTAGAGTTTGTACAATGCATGAATAAATACAAAGTAGATGTATTTGATCTTGGAGTCTAATGGTTCATCTTCGGGAACATTCCTTCCTTCGTGCACTTTCTGATAGTCGGCATAGGTTCATGTCAAGACTACAGATCTACGTTTGCATATGTGGATACAAGAATATCATGCCGAGTGCTTGGTGGTTGGCGTATCGGATGGATTATGCACTTAATTTGGTTAATCTGCTTTATGCGTGCCTTCAACTTAATCGTATTATTGTTAATGGTCGATGCTTTGAGATATTAAGTCGATCGGATAAACTATGTCGAGCCATGCTCCTTCGAGAGTTCAAGTTCGATGGGTTGGATTGCACATTTCGAGGCCTAAAAATGGCTAAGTATCGGAGCTGATATACGTTCATTTATGCCAATAACTGATAAACGGTAGGGATTAGTGTCCCACAAGTACTTGATTTAGTTGCCTTATGATATGAGGATGTTAAATACGGCTTGGCGTCAGTGAGATCACATCCAATTCCACTTGGCGTCAATCGATCTTTAGGCCATCAGGGCACTTCCCAAGGTTGAAAATGACTAAGTACCGGGCTTGTTTACTACTTAATCATGCTAATTATCCATTAATAATGATAATTATCTTTAGATGGCACTGGATTATGTTTATTAGGGTTATAACGATGCTAAATCCGGCTTGGCGTCAGTGAGATCGCAGATTCCACTTGGCGTTAGTCGATCTTCGGGCCGTCGGGGCACTTCCCAAGGTTGAAAATGACTAAGGACTGAGCCTGTTTACCACCTTAATTAGGGTATTTTGTGATTAGGACGATGATTAATGTTGATATAGAGCATGATTATGTTGCTTTAGACCATGGGGATGCTAAATCTCACTTGCGTCGGTCAGATTCCGCTTAATTCTACCGAGCGTCGGTCAATTTGTGCTCTTATGGAGGGGTTTTTGGGATTGTAAAAATGGCTAAGTACTGGTCATTTTACAGTAAATCACTGATTAGAGGTGTTTAACGTTGATTGTTGGAGAATCCGGCCCGAGGGATGGGAATATCTCATCGGCATGTGTTAAAAAAGTATGTTACTTTGAAGAGGTGGGACCCGACCAAAGCGGGCCACACCACGGAGAGTTTCCCTCCCCCAGGGACATCTAGGCGCATGTGCCCATGGGCTGGGCGCATGTGGAGAGAGAAAAGATGAGGAGAGAGAATTCTCTCTCCTGGATGTTTTTCGGTTCCACTCAGGAGGTGGGCGCATGTTGCCTATCTCTGGGTGCATGTTGCCTTGGGTGTGGGCACATGTGCCCACACTTAGTCGATTTTAAAGCTTTTTCTCCCTCTCTCCCTTTGTACTTTTGCTCCGGCGGGAGAAATCCCTTTCTGACGAGGGTTTCTGGCGACAAAAAAACAAAAACCCCTTCCATGCAAAGGAGTCTGGCGAGGGAATTTGGAGTAGGCGCATGTTACCTTGTGTCGCGCAAACGTCTCTTTGGAAGTGAAGTCTTCTTCTGTCATCAGGTCAGACTACTATTTATAGTAAGTTAATCGGGTTCGGGCCCAGGAGGAACTGTGGGCGCATGTATTTGTGGGAGACTTCCTGGGCGGATGCACTCTCTGACTGTTGTCGGGCGGATGCGCTCTCCGATTGTCTCCGGGTGGATGTACCCTTCGACTGTTGCTTGGAGGATGTACTCTCCAACTGTTGCTGGGCTGATGTAGCCTCCGACTGCTCCGGGTGGATGTACCCTCCAACTGTCTTTAGGCGCATGTAGTCTCCGACTATCTCCGGGTGCATGTAGTCTCCGACTGTTGCTCGGCGGATGTAGCCTCCAACTATTGTTGGGCGGATGTACCCTCCAACTATTCCCAGACTTAGAAAAATTATCAGATTTCAGGCTTCGACTGTCCACTCCAAAGGACAGGTACCTTTTTGAGGACCGAAGTCACTGACGCTAAAGCACTTAAGCCTCTCCTTGGGCTGTTAAATGAACGAGTCGGGGTATGGATGATTAACTACTGTGAATTTTAGCAGTTGCTTCCTAATTTGGTCCCCTTCCGATCAACTCCAGATAGGGGTAGAACGCACTTCGGAGTGCGCATGTAAAAGTATGCATTGCACGACTCTCGAATTTGGGGGTTAAGGGTTTTCGGGCATTCCAGATCATTTGGCGGCAATTCGACTGTCCAGATCGGATTCAAAATAGTAGTTGTAGGTTCTGGTCATGATTACGCGATCTGCTTAGGGTTAGGTCCATACTGGCACGCGATCGTGTTTTCCAGATGTTTCCCGGATCTCAAGTCGATCCGAATCGTTGTTGATGGACCGCAATATGTTATTTCATCACAAGTGATATTTTGAGCCCCAACACTTGGTATTGCTAACTAATGCTTTGATCAAATTGCAAGAACTAGTATCCTTGTGCACAATTAACAAAGTCTTGCAAGTTGCAACCATTAAGGATCCTTCGTCCTCTACTTGGGAGATGCGTTGCTTTGCTCGGAGTCTTCACCACCACGCTACCTCTTCCAGCAGCCATCTTGGAGTTATTTCTGATCATCTGCGTACAACTATATCTAGGCTAGTTGATATTCATTTGCACATCTCTTCCAGGTTCATCACGGAGGTTGAGATTGTCGATTTGATGTGATGCCTGGCCCGAGCTGTGGGCCCTCCTCCTTTGCTCTCTTCTTCTCCCTTTTGCTTTTTTAGTTTTTTGTCTCTCTCTCTCTCTCTCTCTCTCTCTCTCTCTTTCTTGCGCCCGGGTGAGGGTCACTGCTTCTCCCTACTAAAACACAACACCTAATCATGGGTCTAAACTGTTGGGTCCCAATTCTAATTTCTCGTTATGCTTGTTATTTTCCATAAATATATTCATATTCTATTCCAGGTAGGTACCACTTGATCTAGTTTATTACCTTCAGCTATGTGGTTCTTGTACGGATGAAACGTATTCTTTTTTTTCTTTTCTGTTGTCATAAGCTCACGAGTCACAAACTATTAATGTACTAAACAACGTGAGAGGCCATCTTGATAGATGTAGTGTTTGTACTATAGGTTCCCTGAATTTGGATGAGGTAGTGTTTGTACCATAGGTACCCTGAATTTAAATTCCTCACCAGTCCCCTGAACAAAAGAGGTACTTGTAAAAGAGGGATGTTAATGAGGCAAAAGATCCCCTTTTGGAAGAGGAATTGATGGGATGGTCATTCACTGTCAGATCCTAAATACCTCTCCCTTAACGTGTTCTCTATCTTTGAATAAAATTTTCTGTTAACTTTGAGAAAAAAATTCCCTCCAGTCTACGGCAATTCCCCTTTTCTTCAACCTAGTTGTCTATTTTAGATGCTTATTCGAGTGTATATTCTTATTCTTTCTTTTCTTTTCTGTTGTCATAAACTCACGAGTCACGAACTATTAACGTACCAAACAAGGTGAGAGGCCAGCTTGATAGAAGTCATAGCACAATCTCCCTTTTCGCCTTTTCTTAGATATTTGCAGGCTATTCTGAATTCCGTTACATAAAGTTATTCATTGCAAGTATCCTTCATTGGAAGTTGTAGTATAAAATCCTTGAATAAATGATTTCCTTACACTCATATCAAGCAAAGAAAAATTTTCTGTGAGTAGAAAAATTTGGCTTCACACATTTGGATGAATAGTGTTTGTACTGTTTACACACATCTATAGGTACCCTAAATTTAAATTCCTCACCAGTCCCCTGATAAAAAGAGGCACTTGCAAAAGAGGGATGTTAATGAGGCAGAAGATCCTCACTAGCAGTCACTCTTCAGAGTGGGTGGAACATGGAACGATTAAGACAAGGTGCGGGGGGCATAGTGTGTTGAGAATAATTCAAACTTACTGAATGTTGCAGTCCAACGGTCATAAGAACGTTTGAACTTCCACTGCTTTCTCTCAATCAGTTGTAACTAAATTGAATGTGGTCAAGCCACATGTCAGTTTCTGATTAATTCTTTTAGCAAGGATCTCTCAAGTGTTAGTTTAGGTGTCTACTCATTATGTCTATAAAAGGGTCTTCTATGTACTGTAGAATAACAGAAAAAATTTCAACATACTCTGCTATCCTACATTTTAAGAAATCAGCCTTTATTGTTTTATATGAGTTATTTGAGAAGTGTGTGTTGTTTGTGATTGAGTGGCTGTTACTCTAACAAATTTGGTATCAAAGCTTGGTTCTGCAACAATCTGGAACAAGGTAAAAGGTAATGGCAACCACAAGTAGCACTGTAAGTGTTAATCAAAATTCTGTTCCCATTTTCAAAGAAGAAAATTATCCATTTTGGGCTATTAAAATGAGAACAATATTTATGTCTCACGATTTATGGGAATTAGTAGAGGCTGGTTTTACAGAGTATAATGATCAAGAAGGAAGGGTGACCGTAGCTCAAAAAGTGGAGATGAAAGAAAAAAAAAAAAAGAAAAGATGCAAAGGCCCTGTCATATATCCAGCAAGCTTTGGATGACACAATCTTCCTAAGAATAATGGGAGCTAAAACATCTAAAGAAGCATGGGACTTGCTTCAAAATGAATTCCAAGGGTCAGGTAAAGTAATCACTGTAAGATTACAATTTCTCCGTCGTGAATTTGAAACCTTATTGATGAAAAACTCAGAATAGGTTCAAGAATTTTTCACTCGAGTCACCTCAATAGTAAATCAAGCTAGGTCTCTTGGTGAAGATCTATCTGAACAAAAAATTGTTGAAAAGGTCCTTCGGAGTCTTAATTCAAAATTTGATTCCATTGTTCCTGCAATAGAGGAATCTAAAGATCTAAGCACTTTGCCTTTAACTCAATTAATGGGATTTCTTCAAGCTTATGAAGAGAGGCTACAAAAAGACACAGAAAATTCTGTTGAGCAAGCATTTCAGACAAAACTCACTTTGAAGGAAAGCTGGAGTGAAGGTGCTGCAACTCACCCATTTAAAAAGGGTCATGGTGGTGAAACTCGGTCAAATCAATCCTTTAAAGGGAAGGGAAAAGGCCATTACAACAACTCTAGAAACTCCAATCGAGGTAACCGTGAATCACCTATTCAATGTTATAAGTGCAAAAAGAAAGGGCATATTGAAAGAGACTGTTGGTATAAAAATAAAGATTCCAATGTGCCTCATTGCTCAATTTGTAAAAAAAATTGGGCATGCTGGAAAAGATTGTTGGTATAAGCCAAAAGATAGGGCAAATTTCCATGAAGAAAAACGAGATGATGGAAAAACTGATGAAGAAAGCCTGTTTCTTTCATGTTTTACTGCATGTACTAAAAATGTTTGGTATCTAGATAGTGGTTGCAGTAACCATATGACAGGTGATAAATCTTTATTTATTGAGATGGATGAGACTATTAGGTCTCAAGTACGAATGGGAGATGATAATCAAGTTCAAGTGCGAGGTAAGGGAACTATTTCCATAGACACCAAATCTGGTAAGAAACTTATTCATGATGTTATGTATGTTCCTGGCATTGCTCAAAATTTAATCAGCTTGGGACAATTGATGAAAAGAGGACTTTATGCTATTTTTGCTGAAAATAAATGCATGATATTTAATGAGAAAAATAAGGAATTGATAGTTTCAGTTGAAATGACTGATACTAAAATGTTCCCTCTTAAATTTTCTGATCTCACCATCAATGCTTTTAATGTTGAATCTAGTGATGCCTCTAAGCTATGACATAAATGATATGGGCATCTAAACTTTGGTGGGCTAAATTTACTGCATAAAAATACAATGGTTGCTGGTTTACCCACGGTGACAAATGATGGAAAGTTGTGTGAAACATGTGTATATGGAAAACATCATAGAACTCCCTTTCAAGTGGGTAAATCTTGGAGGGCAACTGAACCTTTGATGCTTCTACATGCTGATATTTGTGGACCTATGAGTACATCCTCTTTTGGTGGATGTAGATATTTTCTATTATTTGTTGATGACTTTACTAGAATGTCATGGTATATTTTCTTGAAAAAAAAGTCTGAAGCTCTTTCATTTTTCCTACAATTTCGGGCTTCTGTTGAAAAACAAAGTGGCTATTCTATTAAAAAATTGCGTACTGACCGAGGTGGTGAATTTACATCCAAAAAATTCTTTATGATGTGTAAAAGTGCAGGTATAAGCAGAGAACTCACGGCAAGCTTTACCCCACAACAAAATGGGGTCGCGGAACGAAAAAATCGAATAATCGTTGAAACCGCAAGGTGTATGCTGAAAGAAAAGGAACTACCAAAGACCTTTTGGGCTGAAGCCGTAGCAACTTCGGCTTATTTGTTAAACCGATTTTCTACCAAGGCTGTCACCGGAAAAACCCCATATGAAGCTTGGTTTAGGAGAAAACCAAATGTGAGCCATCTTAAAGTATTTGGATCTATAGCCTATGCTCATATTCCTTCGCAAAAAAGGCAAAAATTAGATGATAAGAGCAAAAAATATATTTTTATTGGTTATAGCGATGAAACAAAAGGCTATAGGCTTTATGATCCAACAAATAAGATTTTGAACATCAGTCGAGATGTTATCTTTAATGAAAATGGTGCCTAGAATTGGGAAAGTAATGCCGAAAATACTCATTTGGTTGTTGATCATGAAAAAACCATATCTTCTATGCCACCAAGTATGCCACCAAATGAGTTTCAACCACCACCTTCACCACATATTGAATCAAGTGAATCGCCTCCAAGAAGGGTAAGAAGTCTTACTGATATTTATCAATCATGTGATTTTGCATTCTTTTCTTCAGAACCTACATGTTTTGAAGATGCAGTGACAAAAGAAGAGTGGTATAATGCAATGAAGGAAGAAATTGATGCTATTGAAAAAAATAAAACATGGATATTGGTTGATTTGCCCCAGGAAAAGAAGCCATTGGACTGAAATGGATTTATAAATCCAAATTCAATCCCGATGGATCTTTGAAAAGGCATAAAGCTCGTTTAGTAGCAAAAGGTTATGCTCAAATTCCAGGTGTTGATTTTTTTGAAACCTTTTCTCCTGTTGCTCGATTAGAAACCATTAGAACTGTTTTATCTTTGGCATCTCAAGAAAGTTGGAATGTTTATCAATTTGATGTCAAATCAGCTTTCTTAAATGGTGAGTTACAAGAAAATGTATATGTAGAACAACCTGCAGGATTCAAACTCAATGGGATGGAAAGTAAAGTTTACAAATTGGAGAAAGCTTTGTATGGACTCAAACAAGCTCCAAGAGCATGGTACAGTAAAATCAACAGGTACTTCCTTGATAATAATTTTAAGAGGAGTGAAAGTGAACCTACTCTTTATGTGAAAATCCAAGGTATGGAAATCCTTATAGTTTGTTTGTATGTTGATGATATGATATATACAGGCAATTCTATAGGTTTGATGAAGGAATTTAGAGAAAAAATGATGTCTAAATTCGAAATGACTGACTTGGGCCTTTTACATTATTTTTTAGGCATGCAAGTTATTCAAGATTCTAAACGTATTTTTGTATGTCACGAAAAGTATGCTCATGATATATTAAAAAGATTTCATATGACTAATTGTAATCCTGTAAAAACTCCCATGAATACAAATGATAAACTTATGTTAGAAGATGGGGTAAATAAAACTAATGGAAAAGACTATAGAAGCTTGATTGGTGGACTAATTTATCTCACTCATACAAGGCCAGATATAATGTTTGCAGTGAGCCTTCTATCCAGATTCATGCAAAATCCAAGTAAACAACATATGGGAGCAGCAAAAAGAGTCCTACGATATATTCGTGGCACATTAAATTTTGGAATCAGGTATCGCAAGGTGAGTGATTTTAAACTTGTGACTTATACTGATAGTGATTGGGCCGGTTGTGCAGATGACAGAAAAAGCACTTCGGGATTTTCGCTTAGTCTTGGATCCAGAATGATATCATGGGCAACTAAGAAGCAGGAAACTACCGCACTATCAAGTTCGGAAGCCGAATACATTGCTGTCACAAGTGCCGCTTGCCAAACAGTATGGCTTAGAAGGATCTTATCCGATTTGAAGGCAAAACAAGAAGAAGCCACGGTGATTTACTGCGACAACAAATCTACCATTGCAATGACAAAAAATCCAGCATTTCATGCAAGGACTTAACACATAGAAGTACGTCATCACTTCATAAGAGAACTCGTGGCAAAAGGAGAAATCAAATTGGAATACTGCAACACCGAGGATCAAATTGCAGACATTTTCACTAAAGCGCTTTCCTGGAAGAAATTTGTCAAGTTACGAGAAATGCTCGGAGTTGAAGTTGTTTGAATTAAGGGGGTGTGTTGAGAATAATTCAAACTTACTGAACGTTGCAGTCTAACGATCATAAGAACGTTTGAACTTCCACTGCTTTCTCTCAGTCAGTTGTAACTAAATTGAATGTGGTCAAGCCACATGTCAGTTTCTGATTAATTCTTTTAGTAAGGATCTTTCAAGTGTTAGTTTAGGTGTCTACTCATTATGTCTATAAAAGGGTCTTCTATGTACTGTAACAAAACAGAAAAAATTTCAACATACTCTGCTATCCTACATTTTAAGAAATCAGCCTTTATTGTTTTATATGAGTTATTTGAGAAGTGTGTGTTGTTTGTGATTGAGTTGCTGTTATTCCAACATAGTGATCTCCTCTACCCGCCAAACCACGGAACCGTTACCTCTAGAAGTAAGGGTGTGGTAGTAATCCCCGACCTAGGGAATGGAATGAGTTATTGATAGAAACATAGTGGGACTGGATCCTTAAAAAGGGAACTTTCCTATTTTGAAGGTGTGCGTGCAATTATCTAGTCATCTAAGTTCTCGTAAAATGTACACAAGTATCATTCACACACCTCGCGAAACTCCACTCTCGACTTGGATTATATATCCAAAAAGGTTCGCTCTCTGCCATTCCACATGCTGCCTAGCAGAGGCGTGGTTATCTGAAGTGGATTCTCTCTTTTGTAGTAGATGCCAAATCTGTTGAGGCTGAAGCTAGAAGCCGAATAAGAAGGATTAAGAGGACGACACTGTCACCAGCAACCCACGAAAGGAAGGGTCCGATTGTCAACTGACGGATTCCAATCTCTAGTCACTTGTTTTTTCCCTCCAACGGATACAGGGGCCTTTAAGAGACAGGAGGAACAACCCTAGTTTCAGTTAGCAGACATCACGAAGAAAAGAAGGAATAGCGTGCGATCCAAGAGTGAAAGCGAGCAAGCATAAGAATGCCAAACAACACTTTATGGTGTCATCAAGGGCACTATCGTGAAGAGGCAAACTGCTAATAAAATCAAGACAAAAAACGTGAGCGCAGCTTACTAATAAAGACTGGGATCCAGGTGAAAAACGTATGAGTGTGCTGTGTAGTGCCACTCGGTGTCATTTAGCTTACGGCTCTCGTGACACTATGGGGTGCCTGATGCAGGGGCATGTGATGATCTAACCCTAGATGCATGTATATCAAGTTGGAAGATATTCAAATAATAAAATTACGAAACTAACTACTTTCAATCAGAGGAAACTAACAAATCTCAACACGAAGATGAATTCCGTCCGTCCGGATCATGCCCCTTTGCATAAAACCATATAAAATCGTAAAATAGGGAGGATCTAGGGATATGAGGATATCCCAGATCTAGCATAGACCAGTCCACAGTCAAGTTTGGATCCGGTTATCGTGGCTAGGCATCCCTCTTTTCGATCGTACCAAAAGGTGGGGGGGGGGGGGGGGGGGGGGGTTTCAGAAAAGGACGAGGGATGTCGAAAAACAATGGGTTATCATGAAGTACGAATTAGGAATCAAAAGAAGCTTACCTTTCCTCGCACCTTGAAGAAAGAGAGAAGAGAAAACGGAAACTCCGGGGTAGAATCCTCAACACCCGAGGGCCAATCCTGAAACCCTAATCTCTCAACAAAGAGGAAGAAACTCACGAATTTTCTATTCATTCAATAATTTCGAAATAGGGTTCTCACAGTATATATAAGCTACGAAATAAAAAAAGTGCACTAAAGTGCCTGAAAACCAAAGAAATAACATAAAAACGTCTAAAGTAAATAACGACACTAAAGCGCCTAGAAACAAGGAAATAAATAGAAAAGCGCTTAAATGTAAATCCGCTCCATGGTCCAGCGGTCATGATGCTCCTGCGCGATCCTGCAACTCGCGTACTCGTAACGCGTCAGAAAATGGGCCCAATGGGCCCGGCGTCCATCCACATCAACTCGTCTGCTCCAACACTCGATCTGCGACGTCGCCTCCTCTGGTACACTCTAAAGGGTGCACCACTGATGTCCGCATCAGTGCCCCTCCTGCATGAGTACCCCACCGATAGAAAAGTCTGACGCATCAGTTTGCACCTCGAATGGCTTGGTGTGATCGGGCAACACCAACGACTGGTTCCTCCGTGATGAGACTCTCCGACAGAAACTATTCCTATGATAATCATCACTTGAAGAACTTCACTATCAGACCCTTGGGAACGAAACCAGAGAAAACCCCGGTCCCAACTCCGAAGGGAGTGAAGATCCACAATTAGGTTTCTCCAATACACAAAACAGTGTGATGGTTTCAAAGAGTTCGACATTAATCTCCCTCATGTAAGTACCCTTTCAATCGTCACAAGGTACCTACTAAAAGAAGGTTAAGTCCGAAAGTCATAATGACTATCCTCCGGATACGGACAAAGCCGCACACAGAAGACCCCTTTTAAACCCGACCACCTAAGGTGATAGGAACAAAGGAACATGACAATGTGTCACTCCCCAGTCTACCAACTCAAAGTGGTCCTGGAAGCCACCCTACTACTACCAGTGACGATAAGGTCATCGGCAGTAGCATAGGCCTCACAGCGACAGCCGGGTAAACCCGTTCCGCAGCCATCCACACTACATAGTAATGTGACTAAAGGTCAAGAGGAATAGTACCCAAGGGGTTACCCAGTGATGGGATAAACCCAAAAAGGTTTATCTCCTATCTGGTGTCAACACTGAAAATAGTCAAATTCTCATGCTAGGAGCGGGATGAGTGATACATCCAGTGAGCGCCGGTGAGGAACGCAAGCAAAGTTGGACCTCGGGCATTGCTATATTCCATCAAGAGAAAGGAGGCTGACTGATAAGAAGGCCGAGCACATGGGGGTGCGAACCGAAAAGCTTAGCTTTGAGGAGCGGACCAATCTTCCGAACCGCAAGGACTGCGTTGGCAAAGCCAACCTCTTCCTCCCAACATCAATGGCCCAATGGTTCAAGGACCAAGGCATGTGACCGAAATCAATAGAAGAGGAATTGATGGGATGGTCATTCACTGTTAAATCCTAAATACCTCTCCCTTAGCGTGTGTTCTGTCTTTGAATAAAATTTTCTGTTAACTTTGAAAAAGAAAAATTCCCTATGGTCTATGGCAATTCCCCTTTTCTTCAACATAGATATCTATTTTAGATGCTTATTGAGTGTATATTGAATGTGACTAGTCATATGTGAAATTCTCTGTAATATATACTCATTTCCACTAGTTGTATGTGAAGTTCATCATAATATACATTCCATACCATGCACAAATGTTTCTATATTCTTCATCTTTATCTTTTTAACTAATACTATTAGAGTTGCAACTATAAAGATATTATTATAGGCCTAGATCTTCAATGCTCATATCTTGTTAGAACACATGAGTTCATGCTCTGGTGTTAGATTGATGCGTTTGTGAATTTATAGAATTGTGTGGAATGGGATCCTCTACTTTTAAAGGGTTTATTTCAGATTGTGTACCAACACGAAGTTTAGTGACTCAAGTTTGAGATTCATATGAAATTGAATGACAACTCATGACTCTACTTGTTCTTTGGGCTTGTCATTGATCTATTAGCTTCCCACAAATTAAGTACTTCAACGATATTATGTTGCATAACCTTTTTATATTATTCATAATTATTCCATCCATCAATCAATCATCATCATAACCTCTGTAGGATAATATATGTAATTGTGTGTGTTTGTTATGTATACTTCTGTGGAGCACTATATGTTTCTTTCATTAATATGTGTGTTATGTGTACTTCTGTGGAGCACTATGTTTCTTTCATTAATGTGTGCACACGTAGTTTTTGTGAGTTTTTTGGGGGGATTTTTCACTTTGAACTAACTCGGTTGCAAGTTAGCAATCCCCATAATCGAGTTTCATTGGATTCCGTTGTGACTTGAAGGCGCTATGACGTTTTTTATGGGGAAGAGTTGTTGTACAACCTGTTTCTGGGTCCATCTCTTGCTGATATTTGGTTAAGTGCTCCATCTCATGGTGCTATGATATCTTGGAGGAGTGTATACTCTTGTGTGGAAGTGTTAGGAGCAAGGGAAAAGTGTGCGTATTAGATGTTGGAGCAACGTTAGGCCGTATAGGGTGTATTTTACAATTCTCTGAAATTTTTTGGGGTTGTTTTCAAGAATGTTGAGGTATTGTAGTGGGTTGAAGGTGTTCTTGGCATTCTCCTTCTGTGCTTTGAGGCATCGTCATAGGTGTATATATACCTAGTGTTTTAAGTATCGACGATATTAGCTGATATATCCCAGGATATATCTTGTATCCCACTTGTGCGATACGAAACACACTAGTAGTGGGATATATCCCACATGTTCGATCTGGTGAGCAATTTCGATTTTTGATCCTTTTTTTTCTTCCATAAATCATGTTAAATCAGTGTCAAATTGTTACAAATCTGTGATTTCATGGATTGGGAGCTTCAATTTCGAGATTTGGAGGAGATGGGCCGAATTATGGAAAAAAAAAAAAACAAATTTCCCAATTTCTTGCGAATCGGTTGCAATCTTTGTATCCAAACATAAAATCAAACATGGATGTAACCTCATCTAGTGATTCTTCTTTTGCTTTTGAATGTATCGCTTGTGTTTCCACTCGTCTTCTTACATTTATAAATTATATGAATATACTTGCATCAATTCAGTTAGACAATGCATAGATTAGGACCCCATACAAAGAAAGCCTATTATGTTCACTTTTTTTTTTTTTTTTTTTTTTTTTTTTTTTTTTTTTTTTTGTAATGGTTTGATTTATAACTGTGTATTGATATCTTTTTTAACAATCACTGAAGTTTCATTGAAAAATTCGACCAATTTTCTGATGTTTCCCCATGTTTCCAACAATAACAATACATTACGCGATACAACTGATATATCCCATGTGACAACCAATAAGTATTTGTATCCCAAGGGTGTGATATGTAATGCAATATCGATATTTTGAACATTATATATACCAAGTGAAGGTGAGGTTGTTTATGGTACAATGCACACAAACTGTTTGACATAATGCTCGACTCAACTATGAAGTGTTGCACGTGTCTTCACGTAAAATTGTGGGTGTACCCTCCCTCTCAACCGTTGTGAGTATAGTTCACTCACCTGTTGTGCAGTGTTGCATGCGTCCTTGAAACAATTTTGCATGTAAATGGTGGTTTTGGTGGCTTAATGGTTGCCGAGTTTGGCTATGAAATTTTATATAAAGAGAAGACTTAACGATGAAAGCTCAATCTATAGACAAGCAACAATTGAAGATCATGTACCCCAATATTTTCTGTTTGAGGGGAAGTTGTGGCCAAGGCTGATCGTCATTATCTTCTTCGTGTGTTTCAAGTTGGATATGATCGATATCCATGTTCCAACTTGAGGATTGTAGGAAAATACATGTGATTGTGTGTCTCTTGGGTTAACACTTCTCTTGTGTGTGTGTGTCTTGGGTTAACACTTCTCTTGTTATTTTCCTGCTTATATAATTTATCAAGAAATATAGGGAGAGGAGGAAGGATCTTCATAGGGTCTTTATCAACTTAGAGAAAGCTTGCAATAGGGTCACTAGGTAGGGCCCGACATTGGGCCCTTACCTTTTTGATTGGTTATGGACGAATGACGGTGGTATTTGCCAGAAGAGATCCCATGGTGTATGTTGTTTGCAGATGGTGTAGTTTTGATTGATAAGATGAGGGAGGGTGTAAATGCAAAGCTAGATTTATGGAGGGTGCTTTATAATCTAAAGGATTTAAATTATTCAGACTAAAATAGAGTATATGTAGCGTAATTTTAGTAACAATAGGAGTGGGAACAGGGAATTGGTTAAGATTGCTGACCAAGAAGTGTCCCAAAGTGACTAATTTTGATATCTTGTGTCAATAATTTATGAGTGGAGAGATTGAGAAGGATGTTGTCCACAGAATTCAAGCAGGGTGGAAGAAATTGAGATGCGCCTTTGGAGTTTTAAGTGATCGTCATGTACCACTCAAACAGTCAAACTAAAAGGGAAATTTTATAGTATGGCTATAAGACCAGTCATACTTTATGAGGCAAAATGTTGGCCAGTTGAGGAACAACATGTTCATAGGATGAGTGTAGCTGCCATGAGGATTTTGAGATGGATGAGTGGCAAGACAAGGATAGAATTAGAAATAAATGTATTCGGTAGGATTTAGGAGTAACATCATTAGATAATAAGATGAGGGAAAGTAGACTTGGATGATTTGGTCATGTGCAATGAGACCAAGAATTGTGCCAGTTAGGAGGGGTGAGTTGGTACAAGTTAAAGGATCTAAAAGAACAAGGGAAAGGCTCAAAAGGATGTGGCTGGAGGCTGTAAGAAAAGACTTGATGACCTTTGTTGGCCCTTGATAAAGTGGAATGCTGGAAAAGGATTAATGTGGCTGACCCCAATTAATTGGGATAAGGGTTAGACAATGGTGACAATGACTAATGATGACAACTTTCAGCAATTTTACATTTGGTGCCACCAAACTATTACTTTCATCTTCTGCTCAGACTCTCTTGGAACTTGCCATGACAAAAGCTGAAATTAACACCACTGACATGTCAACATGGTCCTGCTTATTATTCATCACTGGCTGAACTATTAAATGCACACCTCAAAGGTAAAGCAAGCAAATTAGGGTCTTGGAGGGGCATTTGCTAGGTAACTGTAAGCAAGTAGTGGGCCATTGATAATAGTACTAAAAATTAACATTAAAAAAAAAAAAACCCAAGTCAAAGAAGTCCCAAAAACCAAAGAAAACAAACTTTCAACTACTGCAAAACAATGACAATAGTCAAGACAGCAAGTTGAAGTCTACAAATCAAGTATCAGTACATGAAAGAGCTAGAACTCACCTTGATATGAGAAGTTCATCAAGAACTAAAAATTTGATTCCTTCCATAACTTCCAAATGAGATTTAGCTGTCAGATATTTAAGCTTTACTGATTAAGATAGGTATCTCTCTCTCTCTCTCTCTCTCTCTCTCTCTCTCTCTCTCTCTCTCTCTCTCTCATATATATATATATATATATATATATATAATATATATATATATATATATATATATATATATATATATATATGTTCCTCTCTTATTTATGCAAGAGATGCTTGAACTCGAAATCCAGATCAAACCTCCACTCTCCACTGCCAAAATCCTGTGTTAAATCTGACAGTCATGGCTTTTGTAGGTTTGTGAACTGTCCTCCAAAGTAGCTGTTAATGTAGATTAGGGTTTCTTCTTAGATTAGGAATCTCCTATATTTGTTAAGAGATGTTTCTGTTGAGATTTCTCCAGATCTCTATCAATATCTTGTCTCTTCTATATATTCATGTTATTCTCAGTGAAATAAACATAAGTTACAATTTCCACAAAGTAATCTTTCATGGTTTAACACTAGTGAATGAGCCTCCTGGCCTTCTATTGCACCAGATTCCACAATAATCATCCTAAATTTGTTGAGCAACCTGAGCTATCTTTACTGCGGACTCCTGAAAACTGGAAAGGATCACACTCTGAAACAGACTCCTACACAGTATCACTCACCTCCAAGTAAATTATTTTTGGACCCCACCAAAACTCTTACTACTACAAGTTAGCTATCAACATCCTAAGACCTTTTTTTTTTTTTTTTTTCCTTTCTTTCTTTCTAAAAGGCGGATGAGATTGAATTGCTAGCAACATCCTAAGACCCAATTATTTTCTGCTGAGCGATCGGTAGAGTTAGCTATAGTGTGGATCATTACCATGTAGAAATGCCATGAAATGTTGTCATTCAATAAACTGCCTTTTTCATTAGTTATAAATCACCCTCTGTTTTTTCCCAAAACTCCCTCTTTATCATAAGAGGTGAAATGGAATTGCAAGACCTGTCATTTAGATTAGTGATATCAACCGACTTGCTATCCGTATGGGATAATACTATGTAGAAATTGTTAAAAGTAGAGTTTGTTTAGGATTTTTTTTTTTTTTTTTGGTTGTTTAGTACACTAGTTGTAGTAGAACTGATAGGTGTAGTCCTTTCCTCAACAGGTTTAATGGTGGATATTTAGTTATTCTTCACTCAAAAGAGATGCCGTGAGAAGTTGTAATTTGAATGGAAGACTGAAGAGTCATACCAGTGCCATCGTCGTCCTTACAAGTCACAATCTGTCCTTTTCTATTGTTTCAAGTGAAGTTTTCATTCATGTTGTCAATTGTCGCCTGTTCTTTTCAAATGATGTTTGATTTCTAAAGCAAACAATTGAAATGGGTGTTCTAATAAATGTGGAATTTATTTCCAAGTAGGAGATTTCAGTAAAAGGTCCATTAGCGGTAATTTTCCTGAAGTTGTTCCAGTTTTTATTGGAGGTGGAGAACCATCTGTTCGGCTGCAAAAGCCAGGCACCAGTGTTGCGAAGGCAGGGCTTGAACATGCCCATGTCCACAATGTAAAAACCAATGCTTTGACCCTTGTGGCCTGGCCTCTAAGCCATGGATTAAGGCCTGATTGTATGTGCTCAGCCCACAAGTAGCCACTCATTAGAACTTGCTGATCTGAGGCCCATTTTCACTCCTGCGCTGCGAACTTACATCTGTATATAGAGTGCAATGTTAAATTGAGTAATTTTCCCCATAGTTTGATTGCATCATTTTGTAGTTCGTCAACTCATTTGATTTTGTGTTGACTCTATGAGAAACTTGTTACCATTGATTTTTTCCACCTGAGTCATCCTTGATTTTCCTCATTTTATGTATAATACCATTTTTATAGTTAAAAAATTATTATCGATTTGTTACTTCTGAGTTTCGAGTGAATCTTCTACTCAACTCGGCCTGATGGGATTTTGAGTCTTGAGTCAATTTTTCAGGCCTTCGAACCATGGTTTGCTGGGACTGAAATTGTATTCACCCGGTTGATATATCAGAGATCCATCGCTTCTTATGGGAGACACACTATGAATGTGACAATACTTCTTGGGTTACCTTAAACAGGGACCATTGGCTTTAATTGTCCATTTGCAGGCTGCCAATAGGATATCTAGGACCATCTGATTAACGTGATATATGGTTAGATTACCCAAAGTGGACCCCGTTTGTACCTTTGCTCGGCCACTTTCATTAAAAAAAAAAAAAAAAAAAAAGGCTCTCTTCCATTTGTAGGCTAATGAAAAATTTAGTTCCATAGTCCCTCCATAGATAGGAAGCATTAAAATTACTGGATTCAGGTCACCTACTCACTTGTAGGAAATCACAAGGACATGACATTTCATTTCTAGGCATGTCAGGAGCATAGTTCAAAAACCTGAAAACTCAGACTCGACTCGATGTTCTGACGGGTTGGGTTGACTTGAAGATTCTCCTCAACTCGACTCGATGTTTAATAATTATAAATTGAAAAATATATAGGAAGACAAAGACCTAGTTTAAGTAAATATAGAACATTGCATAGATCAATGAGCGACAATTACTTAGATATATCTGGAAAAGCCAAAAGGGTCAACAAGTAAGGTTTTACTACAACTACTTGAGATGCGTTTGGAAAACGTCATTTTCTGAGTGGTTATGGCTTTAACCATCCCCGTAGCCAGACAATTAATTAACCATAGACATATTTTAGTTGATGTATTACAAATTAAAAAATATCAATGAACGTAACGACCTTGTTTAAGTAATATATCTTGTTACATAAATGCGCCAAAGCAAACATCCTCTGAAAGAAAAAAAAAAAAAAAATGAATTCTAAATATCTTGGGTAAATCCAAAGAGGGTTTTCCCATTTGTTCATCACAGAAAGAACATAGCACAAATCAACAACATCCCTTATACCTCATTAGAGGTTCAAATATCACCCCCTGCTTCTTTATTTATTTTTATAAAATCCCTCACTTGTAGGGAAGGTGACTCATTTGGATCATAACAAGTCGTGTCGAGTCAACTGGACAAGTCTTCCTAGTCCAGTTTTAGTCAGACCCAGTATTGAGTTTCCCAGAATCTTGGCTCGAAATCTCGCTGAGCTGACTCAAGTGGGTGAGTTTTAGAACTACGATTGAGAGGTCTGTACAATGGTTGGGGATTGTTGGTATGGTAAAGAGGAGTTTCCTTGTGTATGGTCGTCTTCTATCTCCATTGGCCTGAATATACGGCAAACCCTCCGTCATCAAGTGCAGCAAGGTCATCATCATCGTACCTCTGGTTTTCTTCCATGGAGATGCAAAAATTGGTTGGAGTGCCTTTTCTTCATCGCTTTCGTTGGACTTCCATTGAGAAGGTAAACAGCTGTAGCGACTGCTTCTGCTTTAGAACATATTTGGAAGTTCTTTTCCTTTTAACATACTTTTTGTGATTTCAACGATGGTCCTATTCTTGCGCTCTGCTACACCATTTTGTTGAGAAGTGTAGCTAGCTGTTATATGACACTTAATTCCATTCATCTTCAAGATATTCAAAAAATGAATTTCATCTTCAAGATATTCAAAAAATGAATTTCTTTCCTGGCGGGTTCTCTTTTCTTGCTTCTTTCATTCTGATCTAACTTTCAATTTGGGTGAGGACATTCCATACACCAAGACCATGAAAAAGGAGGGAAAAAAAAATAAGGCAATGGACTGTTGACGGAGTGCGAATTGCAGCCACCATTTCATTGAACCCCTTGTGTACATGTTAGCATTTGTTACAATGGAGCCCATTCATACCCACTTGAACGGTTTCATTCTATGCAACTACCATTTATCCACACTGAGTATCCCGGCGATTCTAGGACACTCAGCTCCAGCATGCATCATCACAATCCGGCATCAGACAATGATCGTGACTTGGAATGACTCGAAATACTTGTTGATGTGATAACATTCGGAGAGGCCAACCAAACAGGTCGGGCTTCCAAATCTGCTTTTCACCCAACTTGAATTCCATCGTTGTGCCAAGCAAAAACCACATCCTCCAGCCCGGCTTTCAAGTCGCCCCAAAAGAGTTCATCAAACTCTTCTTCGCCGCTTGCTGTTGCCTTCAACTCTACCAGTAGAATCGATGGTGCCATCTCTGATATCTCCACCGATAAGGCGATTTGTGCCTTGATCAAGCTTAGTGTCCCTACCTTCCTCCACTCCACCTTATACCCCAGCTTCACACCTATCTCCTCTACGCTCTCTAGGATCTTCTCTGTTGACTCTGTTGATGTAAATCTCTTCTCTCTTCTTCCTACTTCAAAGAGACCTGACAAATCCAGGCCCGAGGACAATGAGATTATGTCGAAGGCATTCATGATAAGAGCCGTCGAACCGTCCAAACTGAATTGACTGTCTTTAGGGGGTGTGCATAGGCCGATCTGATTGTTCTGATCCGGCAAGTAACAAATTCTGCCACCGTTCGATTCGAACGACTTCTTGAACCAACCAACCTCCATCAGACCGTCCATCGTCATTCTGGTCACCGGGTTCGGATCCAGGAGCCGTGTGATCACATGCCGCACTGGCCGGGAGAACCACGGTGGGAATTCAAACTCCCTCCGGTTCATCTTTAGGTACATCAACGTGAGGTTGGCGTCGTCGAAGGGGAGGGACCCGGCAAGGAGAACGAAGAGGATGACGCCGCACGACCAAGCGTCCGCCTTGGCCCCATCGTAGCCCTTCCGCCTGACTACCTCAGGCGCTGTGTATGCCGGTGTCCCGCACGCTGTGTGGAGCAGCCCATCCTTCAGCTGATCGGGAAGTGCCGAGAGCCCGAAGTCCGACACCTTCAAATTCCCATCATGGTCTAAGAGGAGGTTCTGCAGCTTGACATCGCGGTGGGCCACGCCATTGGAGTGGCAATATCTAAGGGCAGAGACGAGCTGCTGGAAGTAGTGCCGAGCAACGTGCTCCTTCAGCGGGCCGCGGCAGGAGATCCGAGAGAACAGCTCACCTCCCCTCGCATGCTCCATGACCAGGTATATCTTAGACTTGGTGGCCATGACTTCATGCAGCTTGATCACATTGGGGTGGCGGAGCCGCCGCATGACTGTAACTTCACGTATGATGCATGGCTCCATAGCCGCCGCATCGGCGATCTTGGACTTGTCGATGACCTTGATGGCAACGCCGGCGCTGTCGGCGATCGAACGGGCGGAGTAGACCTTTGCGAACGTGCCGCGGCCGAGGAGGCGGCCCAGCTGGTACTTGCCCAGCAAGACCTTGGGGCTTGTGGGTGAGACCATGGGCTCGGGTCCTGCCTCCATGGATGGAGTCGTGGGCTTGAAATTGTTTTTCCTTTCTTTGCTCGTTGCATGGAAGGAGGGCCTTTGTTAGGTTCTTATAAGACGATGCTGTGATTGGTTTGTTGTCATTCTCATCAGTGGCTTCAATGCCGTCCTAGCGTCTTTAACCGGATATTCTACGGATCCTAGTCAAAGTAGCCAACTGAGTCCTACTCTCTTCACACGTGCTATTATTGCATCTTTGTATAAGATCCAGGCTGTTCATCAGGTGGGTCCGGCTGCCTAGGCGTTGTGGGCCAAAAGTTGGGTTGGAATGACTATTGGGTGGGCCACACATGTATGGCTAAAATGGACGGCATGGATGGTAAAACATTGGCACATTGGTAGGTGACGATGGAAGATGAATGTGTCCAACTTGACGAACGGACTGGATCTGGCGCACGCGTGCTGTATTGGCACGTGCGAATATTTTGGCCGTTGGAATGCTACTCGCGCACGGTTCCCGAATACCTCTTTCGGCATCAGGTTTGCTAGAATACATCCGGCTGTATTCGAAATGGATGCCTACTGGCTGTAATCGTCGGATCTGAGTCACGATCGGTGATCCAAACCGTTTAATAGATGGGCCTCACTGTTGATGGAGACTGAAAATCTCCAATTTGCATAATTGGGATATGTATACAAGATCCAGAGTTTCAGACCAATCCAGTGGGCCACGCCATGGGTTCTGTGGCCTAAAAATCAGGCCCATCGGTCAAACGTCTCTGAGATCTTCCCACAGCCTGATGTCCGGGCCATGGCCCATGTATGGTGGGACCAGCCGGATGAGTGGTCTGACTTGTCCACACGGCTGTCACGTTTTCCATGAGAAACTGCCTGTCCACAAAGTAGAATACATAGACCAAGATCCTAGCTTTCCATCAGGTGGGCCCATTCTGATTTGATTTCTGGCCTGAAATCTGGTTGTTCGCTCCTCTTGTGGACCACATTGTCCAAAACAAATGGACAGCGTCCTGGGAAACTGTGGCTCAGCTGTGAAGTGAACCGGAGTTTTAGGTCAGAAGATGCATGCAGTGTGGCCCACCTGATGGAAAGCTCGGATCTTGCACACGTCTGCAATGTTTATGTCTACTTGCGTGTAGATGCGAGCGGGTACACGCGTGCGGGCTTAGCCACCTGCCCCGTTGTGTCACTTCAATTATAGGGAGAAGGAGACCAGTGAGAGGCAAACATCTAGTGAAATGACCAAAACACCCCTGAGGAGTCGAGTGACCCGATGATATGCATTGCATCCTCCGTTTTTTTTTTTTAGATTTTACAAGTGGGCCCCACATGTTCAGTAATTGAGACCGTCCGTATGATGTGACCTGCTGCTGGAGATGGACCATTCGTGGAATGCGGATTGTGTGGTGAGTAACTCACCACGCCATAGCGTGGCGAGTAAACTGTGGGGCCCACCGTGATGTTGTGTTATTATCCACACCGTTCATCCTTTTTTCAGCTCATTTAGGCACGAGCTCAAAACTGAAGCATATCAAGTGGACCACACCATAAAAAACAGTGGGGAAAATGACTTCCACCCACCGTTGAAACCTTCCAAAGCCCCAAAGCTCGGATTAGGTACTATCCCCACCAAGAGGCAGCTGGTTCACACCTCGATATTGATGGAGGTCTCTCACATCACTTCACGCTCCACCTACTCTCCACCAATTCCTACATGGCACATGGCCGTCCTTCTCATGGTGCGTACTACTTAGGGTAACTACCTAATCCAAGCTCGCCCTCTCAAATATCAGCCTCATCCAAAACTTCCGTGGCACTAGAAGTTTTCAACGGCATGTGTAAAATTCTCACTATCTCTTGGTGTGGTCCAATTCAGCTTTTGATATGCTTAAATTTTGTTCTGGCACTATACTTGGCAAAATTCGAACCAATTTGGATATTTTTAGTTTAGAATTGAAAATTTTGACCCGAATTCAATTTTTGGGTTGACTCAACCCAACCCAGATTTTTATGAGTCGGGTTAGGGTTAAAGGTGACCCAACCTAACTCGCCCCGAATCGTGCAGGGGTTAAGTAGACTATTATATATTGATTTTCTTATTAGTTAAATAATATACAATTTTTTTTTCTCACACATCTAGTTGAAATCAGTCCACATGTTTGTCAATTTAATAAACATTACGGTGGGCCTGAAGACTATTATATACTGATTTTCTTATTAGTTAATTAATACGTAGTTTTTTTTTTTTTTCTCTCACATACCTTGTTGAGAACGATCCACATGTCTATCAATTCAACAAACTTAATCGACGTATTTGAAGCATCATCCTATTACTTTAACTATATTGATGCTTAAAAATGTATGCTTTAAATCTGCACTCCATTATATTCATTTATTTTTCTCTTTCAATATTTGCCCAATAGAAATACTCTTTTCTGCCTCGAGATATATATATATATATATATATATATATGTGTGGAAGTGGTTCTATGAGGTCGACCTCTTAAGAAGAACTACATGGGCCCCACATGTCAGACATCAACACTATGCATTTGATGGGTCCCCTTTAGGTTATGGGATATCCAAAAAATCAGCCATATACAGAACTCAGGTGGGCCATACCATCTAAAACCATGTGAAAACATGCCTAAAATATCTAAAAGCACTTGGTGGGGCCCAACTGAGTTTTGGATGTGGCTGAAACTTGGTCTAACCCCTCATCCAAGTGGGACACATACAATGGATGGGCTGGATTTGTAAACCACATCTCAGTGGGCCAAATAAATGATCATGAAGGTTTTAATGGGCGGATTACCCCTCTTAAATTTTGTCTGTTGTGTGGCACATCTAAGTCATGGATTGACATGATTTTTAAGCCTGTGGCCCACCATGAAATAGTGCATCTGACTGATGGAGTAAGTATTTGACACACATCATAGTAGGGCTTAACCCCCCCCCCCCCCCAATGTACCTATGAATCTGTTGATCATTAAAATGTGGGTCAGGAAAATCTAACCCAAATTCAATTTGGGTCGGGTTAGGGTTGAGGTGGAAACGACCCAACCCGAACCCGAACCCGAACCCGTACCCGAACCGACCCATTGCCACCTCTACCTCTCACCCTAAATGGATCTATAAAAACGTATGGACAGATAAAATAAATAAATCAAGGTGGGCCCTATAGGTTTATTACCCAATCCGCGTTCCATGCCGTGTATGCTGGGGTTTTAATTTTTCACACATCTAATCAAACGCACGTCGATGGCTGGAATCAATGGGGCCAGTGGGTCCCACTTAGGTGGGATGGTGAACACATTGCATCAATCAGAGATGGAAACCATATGACCGGTGACCAGCAAATAAAGGGTTCACGCAAGAAAAGTCAAAGTGGCGATATACATTTTCAGTCCAGCAATGGGACGGTTAGGATTGTCCCATCAATGCTACTATTTGCAAGCTGGCCCATCACAATGGCACCCACAAGATACCAGCTCCTATCACTATGTAAGGGGCGCGGCTTCGTTGGATCCCCGAATCCACCAAGGTGGGTGGGACCCCTGATTGTGGAGCCCACCTTGATGTATATGACTACATCCATGCCGTCCATCAGCATTGAAAGCTCATTTTAGGGCACGAGCAGATCCAAATCTCCGATAGACCATATTATAGGAAACAATCGTAATTGACCGTTAAAAACTTCTGGTGGGTGACAAAAGCTTTGGATCAAGGTGATATTTGTGTGGTCACTTCATTTAGGTGTTTGTGACCTTATCAACAGTCTGGATGTCAAATAAACATTGCAGTGGAATCCATGAAGTTTGTAATGGTGGGGATTCAATCACAACTGTTTCCTGTGGTGTGGTCCACCTAAGATTTGGGTCAGCTTTATATTTGGCATCATACCTTAAAATGAACTTTTAAAATGGTTGGACGGTGTGGATTCAAGACACACACATCACTGTGAGCCCCACAGTCAGGGGTCCCACCCACTTCGGTGGATCCCCGGATCCACCAATGCCGCTCCCCACTGTAAGATCATCGGAGATTGGCAAAGGGTTACGACTTACGATTTGGGATGCATTGGTGTGCCAAAAATCACATCCACTTCGTTGCCAGCTCTTTTTGGGACTTGAATCCAAAAATCAGGCCGATCCAAAGCTCAAGTGGGCTAAACTACATGAACGGTGGGGATGGGATGCTAACCATCGAACCTTCCCTAGCCACTATGATTATATGCCATCTATCCCATTCATAAGGTAAGAGTCCAACCATGGTGAAGAGAAAAATCTACTGTCAGTTTGATCCAAAATTTCAGTGGGCCCCGTCAAGGTTCCAATGATAGGTGTCTAATGTTTGCATCGAACCAGCACAAATGATGGATGGGAGTGGCTACCCAACGTGACAGGGCCTAATGTTGGGATGCTTGATTAGACGGGCCTTCTGTAATGTTGCTTGAGTTAGTACTGGTGCCAACCACTTCCAAAGACAGTTGAAGTGCAGTAACATGTGGCCAATCAAATCTCACCTTATGATGGACTTACATATTGGGTGAAGTTCTGGCCTTCCCTAACCTGCTCTTCGTCCATCATGATTGCATATCAAACACAATAAAACTATGACTCTGCATGTTCCATCTTTAACAATAGCACATGGCCTAATTAATTTCTACCATTTCAATAGCTCATGAATGGAGACCCAACACAATATCCATGTTGTCCATCCATTTCCATAGCTAATCTTACAGGACAAGCCCAAGAGTGCGGCTGATACAAACCTCAGGTGAACCAAATCTCAATGGTGATTGAACTCCTATCATTAAAAACTTCTCAGGGCCACCGAAATATTTATTTGTCATCCAACCCATTGATAAGATCACACAGACCTAGCGAAGGGACCGCATAGTCTAAGATTTGGATTTGCTGAATTTTTGGGCTCATGTCTTAAAATGTGATGCTTGGCCTAGGCTGTGGGTCTCTCCCTTTCTAGTTTTGCTAGCTTTTTTTCTCGCTTTCTCTTTCTTTTTCATTTTTTTCCCCTTTTCTTTCCTCCCTTGTGCCTGAGAGGTGGGTTGGTTCTCTTCTCTCTTCTTTTTCTTTTTCTTGAGACCCACCTCGCTTTGTTCTATCATTTTCAAGCTTTGTTCTGAATAAGTAATAGAAGTGTTTTCCTAGCTTGCTTTCTAAAAAAAAAAAAAAGAAGAAGAAATTTGACTAAATCGTATGGATGACATAAATATAAGATGGATATCAAGGTGGGCCCCATAGCTAAGGATAAACTAAAGTTGCATCCCTCAACATGTTGGGGCCTCACCAAATCTGCTCTGATTGACGGAGTGGATGTCAGACACACTTGACGTTGGGGCCCACATGGGCATGGCGTCAGTGGATCGAAGTGGGTGGATCCTTGACTATGGGGCCCACCATGATGTATGTATATATTCACATTGTCCATCTGTTTTGAAAGCTCATTTTAGGGCATGAGCCAAAAAATGAATTAGATCCCAATATCAGTAGTCTACACCACAGAAAACAATGGTAATTGAATACCCATTGTTAAAAACTTCTTGGGGCCACTTCGAATGTTTATTTTCCATCCAACCTATTGATAAGCTCACAAAGACCTGGACAAAGGGACCACACAAATATCAAATGGAACTAAAACGTTTATAGCCTATAAGAATTTTCAATGGTCAATCACCACTGTTTCCTGTGGTGTGGTCCACCTGAAATTTGGATTTACTACAATTTTGGACTCATGCCCTATGATGAATAGGAAATCGGATGGACAGTGTGGATATAGAATACATAGATCAAGGTGGGTGAGTCCTATGGTAAGCTCCGCACTTGATCCACTCCCGCATGGCTTTCCCTTTTGGGGGCTCTCTAGTAGAGTTGGGCATCGAGTCAAGTTAGATCAACTTTGGGCTGACCCAAACCGGTTCGATTCAATTATGAAAAGGGCCTAACTCAAAATCTACCTGACTCGGTACCGAGTCAGACATACCTGAACCGATCTGACCCATTCAAGGTCTGGACTAAATCAAACTGAGTTCGACCCGCCATAGGGACCGAGCCGGATCGAGTTAGAAACGACTCGAGTCGAGTTATCAAATATATATCATTTTTGTGGTAATCTTCACAAATTTTACGGTTCAAATTATCATAATTTTCCTATAGTTTTATACTAGGCTTCTACATATATATGAAATACTATGCACTGCTAGAGTATTAAATAATTAATGGTTTACTTGTACTACGCTTCTGCCGTAAGAGCCTATTTGCCTAATCCGGCATGTATTAAATATTATTCAATTTTAACCTTAGCTTTTTTAAAAATAACGACATTTGTATTAAATGCTATTCAATTTCTGCCTTTGCTTTTTTGAAAATGACAACTTTATTTTCGGAGAAGAATCACACGTTTGATGAAAGACATCTTTGCCCATACCAATTCCCAAGTTAAGTCGAGTCGTTGGGTGACTTGGACTCGGCTCATTTGGAGTTTGGATTCTTGAACTCAATCCGAGCCAACCCAGCAATTACGTTTGGATCGAGTCGGACGAGTCTAGTTGCCATGTCATCGGATCACGTGTCCAGCTCTACTCCCAGCAGTTCCACGGGTAAAATAGAAATTAAGAAGGGTATTTTCGTAATTTCACTTTTCACCAATTTTTCTAAGCATCCGCCTTTCTTGGAATCTGCGTCCAGGGCAGCAGCATCAATTCTTTCCACTCGTGAGAAACTAAGATGGTACAAATGTGTAATAAAGTATCATCAGAAGTAGAAAATAGGGGGTGGTGCTATCAATAAAGAAAGGGTGTGTATCGACAGTTGTGCTATTTCATAGGGTTAGGAAGTTTGGTGCTTTTGATTGGCGACTTTGGTCAACAACGAGGTGCCTCTCTTGTCATTCTAGTCTTCTACTCAGTGGTTGCAGTCGCTTCCTCTCCGGAACGATGTGGACGGTCCTGCGGCTGCCACGTGTCCGAATGAGATGGGTAATTTTAAGGTCCTAGCATCCGCAAATGAACCGTTCGCTGGTCCCCACTTCCTTACATTGAATGCCTCATGCCTGGGCGCGGCTTCGGTGGATCCCTGACTGTGGGGCCCACCTTGATGTATTTATTCTATATCCATGCCGTCCATTCATTTTGAAAGTCCGTTTTAGGTCATGATCTAAAAAATGAAGCAGATCTAAATGTCAGGTGGACCACACCACAGGAAAAAGTGGTAATTAAATACTCACCATTAAAAACTTCTTGGGGGCCGCAGGAATGTTTATTTGCCATCCAACCTATTAATAAGGTCACAAAGATCTGAATGAAGGGACCATACAAATATCAGCTTGATCGAAAACTTTTGAGGCCTACAAGAAGCTTTTAATGATCAGCGACCACTTCTTCCCGTGGTGTGGTCGACTTGAGATTTTTATCTGATACATTTTCAGAATCATGCCCTAAATTGAGCTTCCAAAACGGATGGACGGCGTGGATTTAATGTACATACATCAAAGTAGGCTCCACAGTCAGTGATGCACCCACCTCGATGGATCCGGGGATCCACCGAAGCCGCGACCTGAATGTTGATTCTGACCGTTGACCCAATGGGCTCTGAATTGAAACGTGGGGCTTCGAAAAAGAGATGCTCACATACAACCAGCTGGACGATCAGTAATCATCCACCCAGCGGATAGCTTCCAATCTATTATGCATGTGTGACATCCATCACGTACAATAGGTTGGCCCAATCATGAGGTCCATGTTGTGCAAATATCAACACCATCCACTCATCAGGTGGGCCAAACGAAATAAAATAATGTATAACCGTTGATAAAATAAAGAATACAACTGTAGTCCGCTTGATGAGTGGATAGGGATGGTTTCTACAATTTTGATCCTCATGGTGGGGCCTACCTATTGGATGGGTTGAATAATACATGCACATAACATATTGAAAGTTATCCACTGGATGGACGGTAAATAATCATCCAACAAGTTGAATGTGTTCATTTCTCATCAAGAAAAGCAGAGACAGAATGACCGGGCACGATGGTTCTAAGACTCAGACTCTGTCGGATCCGGTTCGACTCAATGAGTCACCCCCACGTGGCCGAGTTAAGCCGAGTCACCACGACTCGGGCGAGTCCCAACTCGACTCGAGACAGAACAACGATGACTTGGTCTACTCAAGCGCGGGCCCCACATGTGTTGATTTGGAGCTCGAGAGAGTGAGAGATTTGTCGTTTGCGTGCGCGTGCTTTAGACGGAGCACACTGTTGTAGCTGGAAGGATTATGATATGTATATATGTAATTAAAGAAGGAAAAAAGATCCCGTGTGCTGAAGTGTATGGAGGTTTTTCCCATACACCTAGTTGCATATGGACTTGTTGGCATCCACATCACACATCCGGACTGTCCATCAGGTCTCATTCACTCTTCATAAGCTACCCGGAAAAAATCCCAAACTGACCAGCCGATCATAACCGTCGAATCAATAGCATGAAAAATAGATAGATAAGATCATTTGTAGAACATGGGTCTAATCATGGATGCTTGCAACTCCTTAGTTGTATAGGAGTCAAATTAACTTAATGGACGGTCCAGATAGGTGATGGAGATGCCAACAAGTAACATGCAACTAGGTGCATAGGAAGGTTTTCATACACAGTCCATTGGATCATTTCTCATTAAATAATATTATAATCAATAATGAAGCGGTGTTGATACGTTTTTATATTTAATATAAAATTAGTAAAATATAATGATTATATGTGCTGTTTAATTGAAAATATCCAACGGCGGCCAGATATTTTAGGCAACTAACCAAAGATTATTTGGCGTCATATGCATTGGACCGTTAACAAAGGAGCCTTAGATTTTCCTTTCCTTTTCATGCTATTATATTATTGTGAATTAAATACAATGTGGTAGGCCTAGTTAATAGCGTGTCCTCCAAAATAGCCCAAATCCTATTATGCTAACTAATTGGGGTCCACTACATTGATATGTGCCCATCATCATCAAAGTCTTATGCTAACTAATTGGGGTCTACTACACAAATCATATTATGCTATTTCACTCTATCACAGGCCGTTGTAACTTCAGGTAGATCATAAGTTATCAAGTCTTTTCTTAACACCTTTTTCGACATCTACGGCTCCATTAAGTGAGTTAAACTCAGTTCAAGCTACTCCTCTATCAATTTATATAATAATGTGATTGTTGGTCAATCATATAAGTTTAATGGGCTGCTTTCTAGGCTTTATCTTTCTCAATTTTATCATCTCAAGATGTTTAAATAAGCAGATCTAATAGACACCAAGAGAATGCGCACAAATGAAAGCTATGCAATATAGTCTGTTTGATGAAATGGCCCATATCAATGATTACAACCTTACAGGGACAAGTCTTCAATTTCTTGCTCACATGATGAGAAAATATGTGTTGATTCTCATTCAAAAAAGGCATGGGAAAAATAACTTGTGATAATTTTTCCATTTTACAAATCAATTGGACTCATTCATTCATTCAAAGAGTTGTTTACTCTATAATAGATTGTTCTAAAAATTGATTACACCTAAGGGTCTGTTTAGACTGTAAACAACATCAATAACGTATTATAAAACTATTATCATTATAATTTTATAATGTTTATTGGGATATTTAGTCAAATGTAAATGTAAGAGGAAACAAGTAAAAGAATTTATAATTATTATAAATTTTACATTTTATTGCAGTTGAAATCTATTAACTAAATAAGCATATTAGTGTATTTTTATTTATTTTTATGATTTGAAATTGAAGTAATGTAAAAGTAACAGTATTATAATTTTACCATGCTTATCAAAATAGAGGAATTATTGAGAAAATATTTATTTTTAGGAGAGGTATTATAATTTGTAATTATTGCAATATTACAATAAATTATTTACATAATTCGTAATCCGAACTAACTTTAAATTCAAAAACTTAACAACATTTTGTGTCTAAGAATCTATCAAAAAATAAATCCAGATAAAGAATATAGATTTAACTAGGTGAATATAGATTCAGGAAAAAAAAAACTATAGATTAACCTAATGGATGGTCCAGAAAGGTGATGTCAATGGCGACAAGTCCAAATTTAACTAGGTGCATAGGAAGGTTTTCATACACTTAACTCCACTAGATCATTTCTCATTAAAGAATATTATAATCAATAATCAAGCAGCATTGGTATGTTTTTATAATTAATATGAAATTACTAAAATACAACAATTATACATGTTGTTTAATTGAAAATATTCCACGACGACATGTTTTAGGCTACGAACCAAAGATTATTTGATATCATATGCATTTGGACCACTAACAAGGGAGCATTAGATTTTTCTTTCCTTTTCATGCTATTATTTTATTGTGAATTAAATACAATGTTACAGGCCTATGCTATAACTTGCGCTCCAAAAATCGCCCACCTGTGTGTTTAGATTGAGATGTGGTCATCATCATCAAAGTCTTATCCTAATTAATAGGGGTCCACTAAACAAATCCTGTTATACTATTTCACTCTATCATAGGTCATAACTTCAGTTAGTTAGACCATGGGTTATTGAGGGTTTTCTTAATACCTCTACCTGCAATGATGGTTCTATCAGTTGGGTTAAACTCAGTTCTGGCCATTCCTCCATCAATCTCAACAATAATGGCATTGATGGTCAATTGTATAAGTTTAATGGGCCACTATCGAAGGTATTTTGTTGCCAATTTTATCATTTCAAGATGTTTAAACAGGCAGACGTAATGGACACCAAACCAATGGGTGCAAGCAAAAGCTATGCATAATGACCCATTTGATGAAATGGCCCATATCAATAATTATGATCTTACATATAGACAAGTCTTCAATTTCTTTCTTGTGTCCGCCTGCTAGCCCTACTGGAAGATGCCTTGACGTTTTAACAGCAGGTCTCAAGTTCGAATTCTTAGGAGACACTAACTGCACCAGTGAGTGCATTGTGTGACTAATAGTGTGGGTGCGTTGTGCTCCTAACGGGGTGAGGGCGTTGCATGACTTATGATAATTTTTTTATTTTCTAATTCAACTGGAACCATTCATTCATTCATAGAGCTATTTACTCCATAGTAGACAGCTCTAGACTACTGATCACGCCTAAATACAAAGACTTGGATGATTTTGGGTCTAAGAATCTATCAAAGGATATGCTTTGATAAATGCAAACCGTAGATTATTAATTTTCATGCATAGAGGCCATTGGATGAGATCCGCCAATCTGGGAGCCACATAGTTTCGACTTTGTCATTTGGCTTTTGTGACCTGCCTAAGGGTATTTTTCTGTCAATCTTATAATTTCAAGATGTTAAAACAGGCCAATGTAATGGGACAACAGAGGAAGGGACATGAACTGAAGCTATGCAATATTGTCTATCTGATCAAGTGGTCCACATTAATAGTTATGATCTTATATATGGACAATTCAATTTCTTGTTCACATAGCAAGAAAACATACGTCTTGTCCATTTTCATTCACAAAAAGGTGTGGGTTTTTTTTTTTTTTTCTTTTTCATTTTCCAAGTCCATTCCTTCATTCATTGAGCTATTTACTCCATAGTAGACTGTTCTAAAATGCCAATCACACCTAAATGCAAAGGCTTGGGTCATTTTGGATCTAAGAATCTGTTAAAGGACATACTTGGATAAATGCAAACTGTAAATTAGTGATTTTCCATCCATATAAGACATTTGATAAGATCCGCCGATCAGTGGACCGCATAGGTTTGACTCCGTCATTTGGCTCCTGCGACCCACCAAAGGATATTTGTTAAAACCCAAATTAAATTTAATTGGATGGATTATGAGTTTTCGTCATCTCTGTCCCATAACAATCTTGCGATTCCCATGTGTTGGTACCATCATTGAAAACCCATCGATTGTGGGCAATCACAATACCAAATGGTGAGACCCACACCTAATCGGGCAATGGCGATGTAGCCTAAAAACATAGTTCGTTTCCATTAAAAACATCAGACGGATACGCTACGATTAATCTTGATTATACTTAACTAAATACTTTGTACTAACCACATGTCGCTTAGCTTTCAAAAATATTGTTTTAGATCACAAAACAATGCTGGTGGGCCACCATCCAATATAATAATTTTAGCTATGTATGGTCTGAAAATGATATCTAAATGTCTATTAATTAATTAATTGAACATATTCAATTATTTTAAACCATTATTAGTGAAGAGAACTGATCACCTACATACAATGGCACTACCACTTGTGGGGCCGGACGATCTTTTCCTCTAACATTCCACTCGTACAATGAAAATGGTAGGTCCCACCATGAAGATCACTTGGCACAAAATTCAGACCGGTCCGCTAATCAGATGCACCATACTGTTGGAATCAGCCGTTACCGACGGTCGATTCAATTACAGATGTTGCTAAGCTAGTGGTTGGATCTGCTTGATTTTCCAGAAGGGTGATCTTTGTGGTGGGGCATACCGTTTTCATGGTAGTTACGTCTGGATCACTAGTGCCGTGCGAGCCGAAAAGACGGTGCGGACACCAGAACGTGTGGTGCCATTGCCGTGTAAGTGATCGATCTCGATTAATGAATTATGTGGGCCCAAGAAGCCCACATAATTAAGCCCTATATGATTAAGGGTTTGACCCCAAATTAATTATTAGCATTATTTGATCGTTGAATTATTTATAGTGGGCCACATGCATCGAACATGTAACGGTTACCGCAGAATTGGTCTCTCTTCCATGGAATGTACTTGATTCTGGTGAGTGGGATGGGCTGTGGGCCTAACTACACGCGTAGACTCGATGGAATTCATTGTGTGGGGCCCACCATGGTGGCCCAAAAATAAGGTGGTCCACTCGTTAGCTCGTTTTATCCAACTGTCCATTTTTGTCATATACCCATTGTAATCCGCTTAGTGGATGAGCCTGATTTGTGGATGGGTTGTTCGACACAGGCCCACCTGAGTTTGGCCTGATCTGGTTTGTGGTAGGGGCATGTTCAACTCAACTCACCTGAGAATGGCCTTGATCTCGTGGGTGAGAATGAATCTGGGTCGGGACAGATGAGGCCCATCCCATCCCAGTAATATAAAGGCCCAATTCTCGAGACGAGATGGGTTAGCACAGCAGACCAGGGACAGAGCCCAAAAAATTCGATGGCCCTGAGCCCAGAATGAAAATTGATCAAAACTCTATTTCCTGCATTGAATGTTGCTAGCTCATCCCTTGATCAGGTGGGCCGCAAATGCACAGAGAGACGTTTAGAAAAGAGGGAGGTTCAAACTCACTTTCATTTCCAAATTTGCCCTCCGATTCAGCTACCTATAATATTCTTTACATATGCTTTTTAGTAATTTACCCTATCCGTGTACCAGCCGGTTCCTCCAAAATTCCTTGTAGAATAAGCTTATTCTATGAGTGTTGCGTGTGGGGCCCACTGGCGAGTGAGTACAACATCCAACCCATCCATCAAATTCGCCCCAATTGAGAGTTGGACGTCTCCGTTGGAAGAGTCTTCAATGTTGCTGTTTTTGGGGTGTCTGACCGGTCGGACCACCGGTCGGACAGATTGGTCCGACCGGTCTATTTTTTGGACAGTGAAGGCAGCAAGGTCTCTGGACAAGTCTTCACGGGTCTGACCGGTCGGACAGTGGGGTCCAACCGGTTGGCTGTTGAGGCAGATGAGGCGAATTTGGAAATTTTCCTTCTGGACTGTTTTTGTGTGGTTCGACTAGTCATGGGGTCTAACTAGTAGCCTGTATACGCAATTTCTTACGCAGTTACGCAGATCTACGTAAGTTGTTTCTAATTTTGGATTTTTGCCTATTAAAAATGGTGTAATTCGGGATTAGGATGTATCTTAAGGTGTCCAAGGTTTCTTAAGTGTATTAGGAAGAGGAGAGAGTGTTTTGAGAGAGAGAGAGAGAGAGAGAGAGAGAGAGAGCTTGGGTTTTCTTTTTGGTTTCCATGCTTGTGGGTTGTTCATCTTTGTAAACTTCTGATTCATAGTAGATCGCTTTGTGCCGTGGTTTTTTACCAGTTGAGGGGCTTCTCCACATAAAATCAGATTGTCTCTCTATATGGTTGAATGCTTGTGTGATTGATTGCATTGTGTTTCTCGTTTGATCGCAATATTTTATTGTGGTGTTGTTCGGCTTTTGCTTCTACTATCCGGTGTTTTTTTCCCAACAAGTGATATTAGAGCTAAAGTTGGGGTGGGGCAGAATTTGGATATGAGACGAGAGTATGTCATCGAGCAAGATGTTCGATATAGAAAAGTTCTCCGACAAAAATAATTCTGAACTATGAAAGATGAAGATTAAAGCCCTCCTAGTTCAATAAGGGCTTGAAGAAGCTCTTGGGACGCGACCTAAGGCTATGAAAGATAATCAGTGGACGAAGTTCGACAAGAAGGCCAAAACCCCAATCCAGTTGTGCCTTATGGATGATGTTCTCTATCACGTCATGAATGAGAAGACAATGACTGATACAATGGCTAAGCCAGAGAAAGTGTATGCTAAGAAATCTCTAGAGAACCGGATGTATTTGTTGATGCAGTTGTTCACCTTGAGGATGGCGGAGGGGACGGATGTAAATTGTAGAACTTTAAAATTAGAAGTAAATTATAGAACTTTAAGTTGTAATTTATAGAACTTAATAACTTATAGACTCAAATGTACTTCAATTACGCTCGCAAGCACTCGAAGAACACGTAAGACCAAGAATTCTCATGGTCAGCTTTTGTAGTGCCGAATCCCTCCTATTCGGATCAACTCCATACATAGACCATCAGTCAGCTGTACAAATAAAGTTCAAGTTAACACTTTCTTACTTAGACATATTATAAATTTTAATTTGGTAAGTTATAATTTGTAAAACTTTATAAAATATTGAAATTTCATACTTGGCAATTTCATACTTCGATGCCTGACAACAATCTCTCTTGACCAAATTCCTACACTCTTCATGTAGAAGTCCAGCTCTCGAGAAATTTTATCATGTTCATCTTATCTGGAACTATTCTTTCTAAAGCGTCTAGAATTCTGACTATGTGGAAAGCGGTTGCCGCAGTCCGATCAATGGATGTAAAGAATACAGCCGAATTAAGGATGTAGGCATCCGAATACAAGGGAGATGACATTTGGCTGCCCTATCTCACATCTATAATATCTATGATGGGGTGGTAATCACGTTCTTTATAGTTGAAGTGTTCCATTACTTTGATTTTAGCCTTCTCCATTACATCATAGATATATCCCATGGGTAGCTTTTCATTATCATCCACCAATCGCAACACGCTTACTAACAGTTCAGATGATTTTAAGGCCTTTGCCACTTAAGCCCAAAATTGAGTAGAAGGAATAGTTTGTTGGACTAACTTTCCTTCGCTTTTTTTTTTCATGGTCCATTATTCCAATCGGCCAACACTACAAAGGACGTAAGCTTAGCTTTCTTTGAATATAATCTTTGTAGTGTCAAGAAAACTGTCGTGAATCGGATGACAGATGGACAAAGCAAGTCGCACCCAAGGTGGTCTCTTATGTGATTAAGAAGAATGGAATGCTTGTACATAAAAATCATGATTCTCTTAGCCCTAGCAATTACTTTAATATATAACCTACATATATCTTCTAACATTAAATCGACACAATATGTTGTGCATGATGTCCAAAATAAATGTCGCCTCTTCTCCATAAGATGTCGACCGACAACTACATAATTAGCTGCGTTGTCCGTGATAACTTCGACAACATATTCATCTCCTACCTCTTCAACTACAGCATCCAGCAATTTAAATAAGTAATCGCTTGTGTGAGAATGGGCCGATGTATATATGGACTTTAAAAATATTGTCCCAGTTAAACAATTTATAAGAAAGTTTATCAATGTCCGACCGGATCTATCGGTCCATCCATCGGCCATTAACGAACAATCATATATTTTTCAATTTTCTTTATATTCTGAGATAAAACTTCTAGTAAACTTCACCTCATTTAGGCAACTGTTCCTCACTTCATGATAGAAAAGGGGGTTTCAAGCCAGGTCCAAATTAACCTATAGCTTCAACCATAACTTTAAAACTCTTCATTTTCACGGTGTTAAAAGCTACATCGACTTGATATAACCACTTTGCAATGTACTGAATCATAGTTTTTCTATCCTTCTTCTTATACCGGTTTTCTAAAGTTGTTTAGGGGGGTCCCTTACCTCTTTGGTCAACCACATTTTCTGAATGTGGTCTACACCACCTATCCATAGGCCCATGCTCACGAGCTCTTTTAGCGGGCGGTCTAGATAGCCCTGTGAATATAAGTGGTGTAGATTTATCCAAATATAGTACATTAATGTCCTTATAAGCTTCTCTTTTCATAAATTCTTCTTGTATAGTCGTTGTTTCATGTCTTTTCTCAAGCATGTTTATCCATGTACTCCATGATTTCCCTACGGATCTCCGGAGTAACATTGGGACATGCTCTTACATTTGCTCCCGATGCGTGCGCAAGGTATTGTTTATGCCGACCAATACCACTGAAACTTACAAATCTGCATAGGTCACATACTATATTAGACTTTTCAGTGGTACTTCGATAGTGCCTGTACTTCCAACCGGAGTCATTTGACTTTGGCCTCAAAGAAAAAAATTGGAAAGGAGACATGATGACACTAACTCGTAGGGTGTGTATGAGTGTGCATTAATCTATTAGAGTCTATTAAATTTAATAGTCGAAGTAGTAAATAAATTAATACTAACTACTAAGTAGTATGTAACTAAGTACTAAAGTAAGTATGTAATATATGTATTATTATGTAAGTACTAAGTAGGTAAATACTAGATACTAAAAAGAAAAGAGAGAGAAAGGAACTCACTAGTATGATTGTTGTGGAGTTACAATTGTGTGTGTGTGAACTTGGATGGATGTCTTGGACTCTTGAGTCTTAATTCTTGAAAGTTAAAAACCTCTCCTCTTGAACTTGGATGGATATCTTGGAATCTTGATCTTGAAAGTTGAAACTCTTGATTCTTGAATGTAGACTCTTGAATCTTGAATTCTTGATTCTTATCTCTTAAATCCTAAAAACTAGTCAACTACAAGTCTACAAACTAAAAGCCTATAATAGAAATTAGAAACTAAAAATAAACTAAAAATTATAAAGTAGAAACTAAAAGCTTAACTAAAAAGAAAAAACTAAAACTACTAAACTAAGGTCTAATAATTTAACTAGAAATTATAATTTATAAATAACAATATAATTATACAAACTTGAAAGAAACTTGAAAATGAAATAAACTATAATTCTATAAGCTTTAATGTTGAGTGTTGAGTCTTTAGTCTCTCTTGACTTGAATCTTGACTCTTGAGTTGTGATTGTGATTCGTGAATAGATCAACACAATAACTACACAAGTTAAAAACAAAATATTAGAATTTGAAAGGATTAGAGAAGAGATGAGAGAATAAGTGAATAACTTTAAGAGAATTAGAGAATGGATTAGAGGAGAGATGAGAGAAATGAATTGTAGAGAGTGTTGTTTCTTGATCTTCAATGTTGCCTTCAACTTTAAGTCTTCAAATGAATGAAAATAAGGCCTAAGAGGGATTAATTATGAAAGTGATTAAGAGAATGGACTTTAGAGTGAAATATGTGAGTAAGAGAAATTTTCTAATAAGTATATGTTGCAAATGAGGGTGGGGGAGTGCCTTTTTATAGGTAAAAGTTCAGAAAAAAATGCATATCGCATATGCCATTATGCGATTGCATGTGCCAAACTATGCGATCGCATAGTCGCATAGATGTGTTGCTTATGCGACTATGCGATCGCATAGTCTCCCAATGGCATATGCGATCATCATATATACCATCTGGTCCCATCTATGCGATTATGTGATCGCACGTGACAACATTGGAATTAGCTAGGAGCACAAATTTCATTAAATCAGCAATGCCATTGTTAGTACTTGCATTATTTAGGGTGATAGAAATAACTTTATGTGCAATATTGTATTCTCTAAGTTTGTCCATAATAGTAGATCCGATCCTAGAGCCACTAAGTGGGTAATCAAGCACATTATAAAATAATTTTTTTCATGTATTATCCAATTTTCATCAATATAATGTGCAATGATAGTTATATATTTCATTTTTTTAGAAGTCTACATATCTGAAGTTAAAAACTATTTTTCCTGAAATATTTTACAAAATATTTTTAAATTCTCCGTTTCTTTTTTTTTTTCTCCATATTTTTATAGTATCATTTTTAGCCATATTTCTAGAAAAAAATTTAAATTGTGGGTTTAGGGCATTTTAGACCATATTTTTAAAAGATTCATTTTCAACAAAAGTAAAGGGATGCTCATTCATTATTATAAATTTTACTATTGATACTTTGCATTTTGTTGGTTATAATTAAAAAAACTCTTAAACTACCGCTTGATGAAGAAGTGGTATGAGAAAGTAATCGTTGGGTGCCTTCTGCAGCCTCAACATGTTGGGGTTTGCATTTTCCTAAGTGTCTTGCAAGGTGCCCAGTGTCACTTGAACTTTTTGCACTATATGCACGTTTACAATAAATACAACGTGCCTTCTGCATAGTAGCTCCCGTTGGATCTTTTATATTAATAAGCTCAAAACCACTCCAAACAGGTGATGCTTTGACCCTTTTTTATTTTTGGGATGTGGCATCCACGGATACACTCTCCATGGTGTATATGTTACTTTCCTCATTTACCTCAATATCATCAGGAATGTAGTGAGAAGATTCGGCTATTTTTTAAAATAATATGTATATAAAATAGTAAGATATAAATTTGTTGTGATAATTTATATAAGAAATGGGAGAATGAAAATATGAGATTTAATTATATATACTAAGAATATTATATAAGAATAAACTTTAAATACCCGAAATTTTTTTAAGGATTTGTTGACTTAAACTTGAATTTGAATATTTGATGTTGGAGAGATAGCTTGAACTTGAACTTGAGCCTTAAGCACTTAGAGAGAGAGCTTTTAGAGAGAAAATAGAGCTTATAAAAGTTGTTGGTTACAATTTACAAATGAGAAGAGAATGAGGTATTTATAAGGTCTATATAGTCAAAAAGTCCAAAATACCCCTTAAACTAGCCGTTTTATGGCTGTTGGGAGGGATAAAATTATCCATATAGTAAAAACAGACCAAAATACCCTTTAAATTAGCCGTTTTATTGCTGTTGGGAGGGGCAAAATGGTAAAAAAAATCATATAAAGATCAAAATACCCATTAAACTAGTTGTTTTATGGTTGTTGGGAAGGGCAAAATGGTAAAAAAATGGCTATATTCTATTTGTGATAGTTGGGCCCCCTGGCAGGCTGTGCTGTGCCGTGCCATGCGGGCCCGTGTGCCGCGTTTGTGCCAACCCGACGGGGCTGACACTCAGCCTGTGCTGGGCCGTGCTGGTCAACATGTCGGGTCAAGCCGCATGCCGTTGACCGTCGTGCCGTGCCTGGGCGGCCCGACCCATTTTACATGCGTACCTCAGACACACTTACGCACTTAAACCACAATGTGATCAAAGACTTGATGTTGCATGAAAGATGATTAATCGACCCGAGGACAATGAAGGATCGTGATGTTAACTTGGCTTCTTTGGCTCATTTTACGATGCTGCCTAGAGATTCTTAAAAGTGAGTGATACTGGTACGTCTATCAGGATTCATTGATTCTTACTTGGGCTAATATGGGTTTTACTAGCTTTACCTAGGGACTTGTTTATAATTAGATATGCTTAGATTAGGAACTTATCAAGTGATTTTTCCATCAGGCCCGATACTTAAGAAGTTTTAAATGGTTTTTCAAAGATTTTTAAATGTTAAAGTTTTTTTAACTATTAAAACTGTTTCGACAACAATTGATGATCACTTATGGCCTAGATATGATGATCCACTACTTGAACATCATGAGATCTAGATGAAATGCTTGTGCGAGATAAACTGCTGGAATGATGTGTGTTATGAATGTATTGAATATAGAATTGCTTGTATGCATATAAGTTGGAATTATTATGCATGGCGTCGAGTTAGAATTTTTCCTAAGTTATAAGCATGCTATAAGATAAATTTAGGCTTTGTGAAATAGAATATCTGTCCTAAATATTTTGAGGCGGGTAGCCCAGATGTGTCGGCTACCTGAGATGTATTCGGTTGGTTCGAGGGAAACATGGATGGTCGGTAGTAGGACTACGCAGACGGCTTACGCTCATGTCGATCTAGACGGACGCCCTTGGACTTAATCCAATCTGTCAAAATATGTCAGAAAGAGTGTTTGATGATGATAACAATACAGTCCCTTGAATACGGAATACCGGATCCTAAGAAAGTGTCAGGTTCCACTAATAACTACATGTGCAACGCGATCCTGATAAGCCTCTTGGGCCGAACATGGTGATATGGGACATCGTGTTTGAGTTGTCGGCCTATGCTGGGGTGAGTCACCTCCCCGTAGTATCCTTGGAGCAATTGTTGGGGCGGCAAACCCTATCGGTGTTCCCGAGAAGGTTGGCCAGCTCCCGTTTATAGTAGGATGTTGGGAACTGTATTTTAATTTGTGGAAGTGATAGCGAAGCGTGGGCTACTGACGATGATTAGCATTGCACGGTTGGGAGCTAGATAGTCTCGTTCAGGATCAATGATTGGATAATGGTATTTTGGCTTCACCAATATGCTAAGTGAAGAAAGGACCTAATGAAATCTAAACAAATCATACATACACGTCATGGATCCCCTAGGCAACTGTTTAACTGTTAAAGGCCAAGATGCCTAAGGATGATCCAACCCATTTGCATTGGAAGGTTCTGTGAGTGCCTGGTTGTTTGATGTGGCGCCAGTGCCACTTTATGTTCCTCATGTTATATCCGGAACATGCATGGTGTGCGAACTCATGTCATTCATGCATTAATGAGCTAGACTAGGAACTTTGATAATTTGTTTGGAATCAATGCCTAATCCTATTTATTTGATAACATGTTAAACTTTGAATTATAATTCTCACTGAGTTGACCACTCACTCCCACTCCTGGGATAGTGTTTCAAAACACCACCAGGCTCTGTTGTGATAGATGTAGGAATCTCAGAGGAGGATGCCTTACAGGATGAGTTCGATGACTTTACGGGAGAGTTGTCCTACTTCCACTTTTTATATTGGTCAGGTTTAAATTTAATTTTTGTCTTTACTTTACTGCTTAAATTGATTCTGAATTTGTGCTTTGATTGTCACGCCCTGAAATTCGGAACCCGAGTACAATAATCCAAAACCCGAGTTCCAGGGTGTGAATTTAAAATTCGAGCATAGATTCCTTGAGATTCCATTCCACACATTATATATCTAAAATAAATCCCCAAATATAAATTTCTTTCCACTAATATCTTATTACATTGAATTTTACAAGATAAAATAGATCAACTACGGTTGGTGTTTGAGTAACACGACCATCTGAATACTCTGCTCTGTCTACGTCTTTTCCTTCCTGAAAACCTGCAAGAACTGTGGTGATTTTGGTGAGCTAAAAGCCCAGTGAGGTCATTTCCATCACAGGTAATATTCCAGTTAATAAAAGATAGGACGTGAATCATCAACGGATAGAATTGTACGAAATATACAAGGATAAGGTTATGATTAATACACTTTATGATTTATTATCAATAGAACATGATTATTATGATGTCATGTATGTCATGATACGTGTGAGAGCAATAAACGTCTAGGAACTCGTTGCCACTGAACATTAGGAACCTGTCGCAAATCAACCATGCTCACCTAACCGGTACAACGAGGCGGCAAATTAACCATGCACGCCAGTGGGCAACTCAACCATGCTCCACTGATCCAACCGAGCAAATCAACCATGCTCAATAAGTGAAACGACCAGAACTCGCTGCCACTGAACATTAGGAACCTGTCGCAAATCAACCATGCTCACCTAACCGGTACAGCGAGGCGGCAAATCAACCATGCACGCCAGGAGTCAAATCAACCATGCTCCTGTTCTGTCGCAGTGTATAATGAATGCGTATGTCATGAATTATGGAAGCACTTCTTCAAGCATACAATGCATATCAAATTCAAGTCCAATCACACCATGCATGTGTTTACTTTATTCAAGTAATTCTTTGTCTAAACACTTAGTTTGTAGTAAATTAAGGAAGCTGAGAATAATTTGGAAATTATTAAAATGTATGTAAGATAACCTATGTCAAGTTTATTTAATATCTTGATATGTACAACTAGATATGATAATTTGGGGAAGAACATCAAGAATGAATGATACCTAAGAACAGAGATCGAAGTGGGTCCCACACCTAAGACTCCCTTACAATTGACAAGGAAAAATAAAGACCATATCAAAGACTTGATTAAGGAAGCGAGTTGGAAAACGGATTCCTTACCCAAAATTCCAATTATTAAACAACAGAGAAGGAAATAAGACTCAGAATATAGCAACCAGAGAATCAAGGAAAACCAACCAGGAAATCATGAGATGAATCACTCACCTGATGAACTATAGGCTCCACACAAGCCCAAACCTGAACAGGAGTTGGCTCAGCGAGTCGCTCAGTGAGTCGACTCAGTTTGAAAGTTTAGAGAAGAAGTTCCTTCTTCTTTTCTCTTTCTTTCTCCTTTTTCTTCCTCCTTTCTTCTTCTCTTTTTCTTCTATTCTTCTCCCTGGCTGACTGGGATGCTGTCCCCACAGCAACAATAGCCCAGCGCTCACTACCTCCCTCTCTCTCTCTCTCTCTCTCTCACCGTATCTCTCTCCCTCGTTCCTCTCTCTCTCTCTCTAACGCCCCACACTCTCTCTCTCTCTCTCTTTCTTACAGCTTCTCTCTCACCCTGGAGCTTCTTAGATGGTAAGGTTAGATGGAGGGGACCTTATATAACTACCTAGGGCGGTGGAGAAACGGCGAAGGCGCGGACGTACAAGGGGAATCCCGGTTCGAGTTGGAGAAGAAGACCTACCGTTTCTGGAACTCCTTTGCATGTGGGGCTCGTTGGGAAGCTAGGTGGGGTCCACACGGTGCTATCTAAGAAGATCCGGACACCCCTTGGCAATTCTAGAATGTTCTACGTTTGTTTGGAAGGTTGAAGTAGGCCGTACCATCGACCAAATACCTCTATTCCACCACCCACTTAGGTCTAGGTGGGGGGCGCACCAGATGGACGGAATGGATTAACTGATGAGGTCCACCGTGATAGACGGTGCAGGCTGCTAATGGCGGCAGCGGCAGCGCTGTCGCTGCAGAGAAGGAGAAGAAGACGGACTTCCGTCAGTGGCGTGCAACGCACGCGGTCAACGCATGTTGACCGAAAGTTCTTCTTGCACGTTGTGCACGTGGGACCCATTCTGATGTATATGCAAAATCCACTCCACTCATCAGGTAGGCCACATGATTTTAAGGCATGACACCAAAAATGAGGTAGATCCGAGTCTTGGGTGGGCCACACTTCACAAAAACATGTTGAGAATATCCCACGTGAAAACCAATTAACGACTGCATGTTTCTCTCACATACATAATATGGAAAATACCAAGTTTATCCTTTTCTTTGGTTTTGACTTCCACCACCTGTAGCGATCGCGTACACTGTCAATTTTCGGTGAAACTTCACCAAGGCCTGTCATTTTTCGTGCTCTTTATACAGGTTAAGTTTGGGCCTTGATCTCTTACAGATGACCAAGATACCTTTTTAGTGATCCATCACACTCGGTGATCCAAAGTGACATTTGTACATATCCAATAGAAAATTTAACCGGTAGCCTTGGTATATATCGTATGATCTTCGAAATGGTCGGTTCGGTTTGTTATTTGGGTGACCCAATTAGCGGATGCGAATTCGATGGATGGTTATATGAAAGGCTATTTTTTTTCTGATTAGATGTTTATGTTCTTAAGCACAATTATGAGTTATTGCACGGTCAGTTTCTTAAACTGATATTCATAATATGGTCTTTGGGTGGCCTATTGGTGAGACATATACACCGACAGATTTTAATGACTTGTCCACTCATGAAATTTCATCAGATCACAGTTTTGACGGTCGGTTAAGCATATCAGTGTATGATAAATAAGATGAACGGATCAGAATGTTAAATTGATTCGTGTATGAGCGGCTATGGAGATCAAGGAGTTTAGTTTACTATGATCGGCTTGTTCAAAATCGAGGTGGACGGTTAGATATTCCTATCTAGCAATGATAGATCATTCTAACGGTCCGTCTATTGACTTAATTAAGTACACTAAGTTTTTAAAGTCTTAAAAGTGTCAGAATACGTATAAAAGTGTGGTGTGTGTGTGTATGCGTATGAACGACGTGGCCTAAAATTTAAATTCTAACGTGTGAACTATAACACTCGTGTACCTACTCGTGTACTAAATTTTCGGGATATTACATTGATGCCTTATGAATCTTAAATAAGAAATCACGCTTCCGCAAAGCATAACTTACACCCGAAATTTCAGGAATCGAGGTTGTACTCGACTCCTGAAATTCGGGGCGTCACAGTTGGTATCAAAGCGCGAGTTTAGAATTGAACTAGGCAGTGAGTTATGGCCTTACCACAAACTTTACGTTGATGTAGATAGAACTCTGAGATTAGTGACCTTGAACCTTAGACTCGATTTCTCAAATCCTTGATTCACGTATACTCAATCTTAGAGTGGATGGACCCTGATTTAGGTCCTGGATTTTGGACGCTTTTGAAATCAACGTGGAAACATGAGGTCAAAAGCTTGTTGGGGCTAGGTTAGAGGATGAGAGTGGAACCCTTAGGAGTAGAAACTCCTGTAGATCCATGAGTTCAGATAGAAAGAGTTTAGTGTTTAGATGCTTGCAATAGATAGTTTATCTGTGTGAGTTGTGGTTCAGTTGAGAGCAAGAAAATGTGACCAAGTTAACTAAGATATGGGGATTAGATCAAGAGAGCAAATGGGGTTTTTGGGAGCCCCTAAGGATGGTTTGTGACTGGATGACACAGCAAGATCCAGTCGACCATATTACAAACCGGTCAACTGGTTGTTACTGCTAAAGAATAGTTGGAAAGTGGAAAGAAATTGAAAAGTTGAGATAGTGTAATCCGGTTGACCAGATTAGACCCGTTTTTGTTTTAAAAAAGGAATTTTTTTTCTCCCTTTCTCTCAACACAAACAAAAACCCATGTTTCCCTATTTCATTACTCCACCCATTCAACAAAAACCCACCTTCCAGATTCCTAAAATCCTCCAAGCTTTCACCATCTACTTCAAGATTCCTAAGCCTCAATCCTCACTCACTCCCCTTCTTCCCATTTTGAGCTCACAACCTCCTCAAGAGCTCCACAAACCTTTGTGTGGGAGTTTCTCCTCTACCCCAAGGTGAGGTGAGAGTAGTTGCTTGAAGATGGTGTCATTCTTGGCCCTAGCATTGTCATGGCTTGCGCTTCCATTGGTAGTGATGGGCATGACCAAGAGGCGAAACACCACAGGAGAGGCAAGTTCAAGCCCTGAACGTTGCACCAAGCAGAGGGAAGACATGAATGTGACTACTCCAACGACTGCGCCTAATACAAAGCACAATGTTCATGTATTTTGATGTTTAAGATTAAAAGTTTAGATCGGGAGGGGATTTCCCTAAGTTTATGTGTATCTAGCAATATAGGAAATCCAGTAATATAAAAACAATGAACCCTATGACCAAATTCTCCAATTTGCTATGTTTTGAAACTCGAAACTTATAAGATTAAATCATCTATTATTAGATGATTATGATTGTGAACATTAAACTTAGGAACATTGAACATTAGGATCGAATTCCCGATTCATTAATGATTTAAAACTTAAATTTAAAAATTTGAGCCTTAGGACCGTGTGCGTGAATTTGTGTAAATTCATCGTAGGACAGTTTAGATAAGTGGATAAAGCAGGAAAGAAGGAAATTTGGGAAAAAAATCTTCATAAGTGTTAAAGATTGAAAAGAGAAAAAGAATTCATAAGTGTTCAAGATTTGAGAAATTTATTTATTTCTTTTATAAGTGTTGACGGTTTGACAAAAAATAAAATAAAAATCATCATGTATGTGCTGAGAATTTAAGAAAAAAAATCATCATAAGTATTGAGGATTTAAAAATAAATAAATTTCATTAGTTTTGAGAGTTTAAAAAGAAAATGAGAAGAATTTCATAAGTGTTGATAATTTGCAAAAATTAAAAAATAAAAAAATCACTAAACAGCAAGAACCAGTCGACTAGGGCCATATTCGGTCGACCGAATTAACATAAGGTCACTGGACAGCAACAACCAATAGACCAGGGCCATATCCGGCCGACCGGATGACATTAGGGTCATTGGGGAAAAATGGGTTCATTGAACAGCAAGAACGGTCGACCGGGGCCATATCTAGCCGACCGGATGGAAACATGGTAGTCCGGGTCTATATCCGGTCGACCGGATGTCTCTGGGGCTATTTTGGTTAAACATTTTAGATTTTGAAAATTTTCAGCCTTACATTTTAGGTAACTTCAAAAATTTATATCTCCTTCGTTATAACTCCTATTGGAGTGATTCAAAATCCATATTTTATATTGAGGAGTTTAGTTTTATATAAAAATATTTAAAAAATAAAATAAATATTATAATAATTCTAATTTCGGACGGAATGGAAACTATCTAGAAAATGTCAACTTTAAGCAGCTGGTACTTCCGAAGATTTTAATAATTTTTCTACAATTTAAAATGGGTTGAAATTTTGTGATAAAATATTAAAATTAATTATAAATTATCATAAAAAATTTAAAAAATAATTTAGTGACTAAAAATGTCAAAACCAACATGAGCAATAGACCAATTGAAATTAAGAAAATTTCTACAACTACGAACTGTTGATGGATCGACGTATCTTTTTCATCCTAGAACTTTAGCAAATGGTGTCTTCTTAGGATTTTCTTCTTATAATGTCAGGAATCATCTTGTATAAATTATTTTTCTTTTTATCTTAGGATATTTTTCTATTTTGAATAAGTTTTAGTTTGGTCGAATTAAGGCTCTTAAGTAGGGTTGTGTTCTATTATTGTAAGTCCGTCTAGGGGAAAAGCATCAATAAAATTATTTTAAAATTTATTTTATTTCCTTTAAATTCAAGTATAGCCTTGTGGATTAAGGTTTTGTATACCTAAGGTAGGTGATGATCTTCCTCATCACACCCTTCCCTGCGTCAGATTAAGAATGAATACCCTTTCCCTAAGATCGAAATAAAATAAGAATTTGAAAACAAACTTAGGCTCCCTTGAAAATTATTAGGATGACTGTGTGAACTTAGAGACATAACTTAGGTCATGTGGGAAAGCGAGCACCCACTATAATGCATATAAGATTCAAACGAGATGACTTTTGGAACTTGACCCAAAGGACAATTAGAAATGTGAAACTTGAACTTACCAATGACGCGTGATATTTTTTTCAAATGTTTAGAATGATCAAACCACGGATTTATAGAACCATACTATCTGCGAAGCATTTGCGGTCTGACCCAATTCTCAATCCTGGGTGATTACCAATGGACTCACTGCTTTGACCGAGCAGAAGACCCGGTTCTACCAGGATTAGGAAGAGATACAACGAGTTCTCCGCTCTGGTCAGGCAGATGATCAGAGTTTCGGATTTAGACCCACTACAACTATTTTTCCGGATTAGCCAGAACATGAAAAAGGTACACGCCACCCCTTAACTAAATTTTGAGGCCAAACACTTAGTACGACATTGATGATTTTTATGTATATTCTCGAATCTTGAGGTAGCGTAATTAATATATACCCTCACCCATACATAAACATGATATCCACGAAAACTTAGGTATACGAAATGAGAACATCTTCACTTATGACGTTAGGTAATTTCGGGGACGAAATTATTTTTAAGGGGGGTAGATTGTAACGCCCCAGATTTTCACCAATTTGAATTTTAAAAAAATCCTCTGAAACTTTTTCGCTACTATTAGTTTAATTTATCATTTAACAATTTTTAATGCTTGATTATAAGAAATATATTAGTATTATAAATAAATGACCGTACAAATTTGATTAGATAACCTTGAGAAGTTAATGAATACACTCGATCACTTAGATCTTAAGCCAAATAATGTGATCTACGAATCTAACCCAAGTCCAAGTGGACCTCACCACCCGATAAAATTAAACCCTTGTAATATAGTGAAGGCCCACTTAAGACCAACTCAATTAACTGCTTGGATCACAACTATCTTATGTACAAAACTCAAATTAGTCAAATTACCCATATAGTTGAGAAATCAATGGTTGGTGATGAATTATGTTAAAACACTATTTTCGTTAACTTTCTAATAATCAAACCTTAAGCATAGGTCGATCCGACCCTACACATAATACACACAAAATCTCACCCTCTACTTCATAAAAAAATAGTTAAAATCACCAAACAAGCTCTAAACCGCTCGTTAGTGGGCCATCAAACCCGAAACTAAGGAACATCGTCTGTTTTACTAGGCTTGACGTACATCGCGGACGTTAAGCCAGATCAAAGTGCCGGATCGCTCAACTTGGGCATAGAGTAAGGGCACATGAGATGTGCGGTTGCCCAACAATAGTGGCTTATGTATGTCCTTTTAAACATTCCTTAAGTGATTGAATCTGAACTGTTGAAATGTCATGAGATTTGGGGCCCTTGCCCCAAATAAATTCATACACGGTTCCCTAAAGTCATTGCCCTGATCCAGGATCGGTGACTGTCGATTGTGTGTTGGCGATCGATCGCCATGCCTGATGTACGAAAGGGTCAGGCCCATGGTGGATCTCATTATGATAAGGCAGATGCCTGGTTAAGATGGGGCCGTATGGGACCCGATGGGCCCCTACTGACCGAATTGGTCTTCCTTAGGGCTAGATTCATAACAAATCGGATATTAGGGCCATCCAGGTAACTCTGGGCCTATAAATAGAATTGTGCTTGGGGCATTTCTCCCCAACACAATTCTCACCCCTTTTACAATTGAGAGAGTGGAATTTATGAGAGCTTAAGAGAGGCGTGGATTGGAGCGTTCGTGTTGAGGCAAGAGTTCAAGCTTGGAAGTCGATCTCCTTCCTTGGCCTTCAACATCTTCTTACAGTATCAACTACCATCTCAACCTATCGTTGAGATTGTAGGTAAGTTGAGATCACTGAATCCCTTCATCCAAATTGTTGGGATTAGTACCCTGAACCGTAACCTTACGTTGTTACACTTACAGGAGCTTGAATTTCATTAACCCTAAACCTAAGCGTGCATTGATTGTGCTAAACCCTAACCCTAAGGTGCGGAATTATACCTCTAGGTTTTCTTTTATCAACCTTAGATGGATTATGATTGATTGCGTCATTAGGAGATAATTACCATTATGAGTTGTTTGATTTCTGTTTTATTGCAAATATATATGCTATTATAGTTTTCTGTAGCAAAGGTGTTCGATGAAATGCTTGTGCGAGATAAACTACTGGAATGATGTGTGTTATATATGTATTGAATATAGAATTGCTTGTATGCATATAAGTTGGAATTATCATGCATGACGGCAAGTTAGAATTTTTTCTAAGTTATAAGCATGTTACAAGATAAATTTAGGCTTTGTGAAATAGAATATCTGTCCCAAATATTTCGAGGCGGGTAGCCCAGATGTGTCAGCTACTTGAGATGTATTCGGTTGGTTCGAGGGAAACACGGATGGTCGGTAGTAGGACTACGCAGACGGCTTACGCCCATGTCGATCTAGACGGACGCCCTTGGACTTAATCCAATCTGTCAAAATATGGCAGAAAGAGTGTTTGATGATGATAACAATACAACCCCTGAATACGGAATACCGGATCCTAAAAAAGTTTCAGGTTCACTAATAACTACATGTGCAATGCGATCTCGATAAGCCTCTTGGGCCGGGCATGGTGGTATGGGACACCGTGTTTAAGTCATCGGCCTACGCTGGGGTGAGTCACCTCCCTATAGTGTCTTTGGAGCAATCGCTGGGGCAGCAAACCCTGTCGATGTTCCCGAGAAGGTTGGCCAGCTTCCAGTTTATAACAGGATGTTGGGAATTGTATTTTAATATGTGGAAGTGACAGGGAAGCGTGGGCTACTGACGATGATTAACATTGCATGGTTGGGAGCTAGATAGTCCCATTCAGGATCAATGATTGGACAATGGTATTCTGGCTTCGCCAATATGCTGAGTAAGAAATGACTTAATGAAATCCAAACAAATCATGCATACACGTCATGGATCCCCTAGGCAACTATCTAACTGTTAAAGGCTAGGATGCTGAAGGATGATCTAACCCATTTGCATTTGGAGGTTCTGTGAGTGCTTGGTTGCTCAATGTGGCGCTAGTACCACTCTGTGTTCCTCATGTTATATCTGGAACATGCATGGTGTGCGAACTCATATCATTCATGCATTAATGAATTAGACTAGGAACTTCGATGTTTTGTTTGGAATCAATGCCTAATCTTATTTGTTTGATAACATGTTAAACTTTGAATTATAATTCTCACTGAGTTAATCACTCACTCCCACTCCTGGGATGGTGTTTCAAAACACCACCAGGTTTTGTTGTGATAGATGTAGGTATCTCAGATGAGGATGCCTTACAAGATGAGTTCGATGAATTTACGAGAGAGTTATCCTACTTTCACTTTTTATATTGATCAGGTTTAAATTTAATTTTTGTCTTTACTTTACTGCTTAAATTGATTATGAATTTGTGCTTTGATGCCTTATGAATCTTAAATAAGAAATCACGCTTCCGCAAAGCATAACTGACACCCAGAATCTCGGGGATCGAGGTTGTACTCGACCCATGAAATTCGGGGCGTCACACTTGCATTGTCAACTATTAAAATAATAATTTTCTTTCAAGAGGATTTTCACACTAATCTCTATTTAAACATCAATGAGTTGTTACCACTACACCATTGACAACAAGTACCATTTTATTTTTTTAAAGGTTTTAACTATTAGGAAATTTAAGATTTTCTTACATTCTTATATACTTTAAATTTGAGTTTAAAAATATTAAGTTAAGGTTATTGAAGACTCGATTAAATCTTTGAATTAATCCTATTTGGCTAGACATTAAATCAAGTTGATTTTTTAAGTTTTCGAATTATGAAAACAATAATTAAGTGGACTGATATCATAGAGGGGTCCATAATATCAACAAGTTGGGTAATTGATTTTTTTATATTATCTACATCCACACACCGGCCCATAATATCAATAGGTTAGGCTAATGTTTTGTGCATTGTCGACATCTACAACAGTACCTTGAAATCAATGAAAAACAATCTTCAAGTTTTGTACTTGGGTAATGGGTACATTTTCATGGCACCATAAGTGTCATCACAACACGGAAGTATGATATCTAAGATACCCACCATGTGGGTCTTATGACGAAGATGATCTTGCTCTAAAACTTAGGGTGTTATTATTCAAGTTAGCAACCTATAGCTTTCAATGATCCAAAACGATTATTTAGTGGTCCAACCATATCTATACATTATATTTATATAGAAAAAAAGTTCACAGAATCGTGGTCTAAGGTGATTTTTAGTCCTCCAACATTCGCAGTAGGCCCACTTCATGAATAATGTATTTTCTATCATTATTTGAACACATATATTGAGTGTATGTTATGTGTTACATAAAAATACATTTGCACATAGTCGATGCATGCAAGCTAAAACTACAAAATAAATGAACTAAGCTAAAACCTAAATAGAGAAAATGAGACAAGAAGCATATAGATTTATGTGGTTCAACAATGTGCTTATGTCCACAGGGCAACAATGTAGTTTTTTCTTTACTAAAACAAGAGAAATGAAGAGTATAAGGCTTACCTTTCTTTCCCACTCTTCCACCGTACAAGAATCTCTCAACTAGGAAGATACCAGGAAGATCATCTCTCTCCACAAGTGATCCCCTTATATAAATAATACACCCAATAAAAAGTTACTGAATGCCTAAGAAGTTACGCTTCACATGTATATAAAGAGTAAATGAGAGAGAGAGAGAGAGAGAGAGAGAGAGAGAGAGAGAATTTCTAAAACACTTCTAATGATAACTGTCCAAACATCACCTAGCATTAAGTAATAATAAACCCAAAAGAAGTCCTACATCAAATAATTTTCTTTTTGGTAATAGGATTTATCAACACATCCACTATGTTATCATTTGTGTGAATCTTCTATTATGAGATATGTTAATCTTCCATCATGTCGCGAATATAGTGACATTACAGGTCAATGTACTTAATCCAAGTATGAAACGCTTAATTCTTAGCCAAGTGTAATGCACTTTTACTGTCATAATGAATTACCACCACTTTCTCCTTAAATTTAGTTTTTCTAGCAATCTCTTCAACTAAATACTTTCTTTACATACTTGTGCAGTTAACATACTTTTCTTTCGTAATAAACAAGGTCACCATTGACCGTAATCTTAACATCCAACTAAATGTATTGCCCACTACAGAGAAAATATAATATGTTGTTGATATTCTTTTGTCATGACTATCTGTAAAATCTACATTCACGAACCCAACTCTTAACTTTAGCCATTATAACAAATAGCTACCTTAGTAATATCATTCCAGTAACGAAGGATTTACTTCACCATAGTCTAATAATTTCTTTTTAGATTTACCATGTATTTATTAATTGCTCTTATTGCTTGTGCAATGTCTGATCCAGTGTACACTATGGTAAATGTAAGACCTTACAGTTAATGGACATGGTACATGAGATATATCTGTCGTTTTCGTTTTAAGGGTACTGATCTAAAGATAGTTTGCAACCAATAGAGGAATGGAGTTGTGATTGGATAAAAGTTTGTAATTGAGATATGGATCATTGCTGAAATTTCTAATCAAAACATCTCACGAATCAGGCATTGAATAAAGCAGAAGTACAATATTTTCTTTGTTGTCATTCTTCACATTAAACCACCGTCAATCTAGTAATTAGGTTATTAAACCTATTTAAGTGTTCTTGGAAAGAGGACCCTTCAGTTTTCGAGTTGTGCAATTATTGTCAGAAAAAAAAAGATTTTCCTTTGTACAAATGCCATAAATTTATAGCAGTGGTTTTTGAACACATTAAACAAAACTAAATCATCTAACATAAGAAAAAGAACCAGCATGGCTAATTGATTTTTTCCTAAAATATCTCATTTTACATCTGTACGGACTTCTTTGTTTTTTTATAATCACAGTTGCATAACCTTCCTTCACTAACAGTACGTTTATCTTTAATTTTCTACAGTACATTATTAGATCCATCGAAGTTCAGGACCTTGAATCTCATATAACTCAACCCAATCATTTGAATTACAATTACAACATGAACACATACACCAAGCTTGTGTTAAAAGGCTTATCAACTTTTAACTTTGATACTAGTTATTGCAAAAAAATACAAGCACATGATCAATGCAAGCAAAAAAAACTACCAAGGAAAATATCCAAGTAAAAATGTAAAAGTTAAAATGAAAAACTAAAAACATGAGGCACAAATATTTAAGTGGTTTAACAATATACATGCCCATAGGTAGCAATGTGGGGCATATTTCTTTACAAGAACAAAAAAAATCAAGAGCACAAGACTTATTTCTCTTTCTTACTCTTCCACTGTGTAATAATCTCTCATCAAAGAAAGACACTAGTAAGATATCCTTATCTCTACAAGTGCTCCCCTTATATAGACAGCGCACCTTATGAAAGGCTGCTTAAAGCTTAAGAAACTAGTATTTAACAAATAAAAACCAAATGAGAGATAGATAGGGTTCCAATATAGAAATGTCTATCAGCACAGTGCATAGGGCTGGTTAGAAACTCGATCCACTCGACTCGAAAAGCTCGCCTCGGCTTGACTCGACTCAGTAGAACAAGTCAAGCCAAGCTTCATTTAGGAGCTCGAGTCAGAAATCGAGTCAAGTTCGACCATTGGGTCACTTGACTCGAAACTCGAGCTTGACTCGTTTCATATAGATATTTGTTAAAAAAATAAATAAAAACCCTAATCTCTCCCCCCCCCCCCCCCCCCCCCACACACACACACACACACACACACATTGGGGTCCAAGCTTAGGACATATAGAACCCTCATATGTTGGGGGGGGGGGGGGGGGGGGGGGGGGGTTCTTAATCCTACCATTTTGTTCAGGTAAGAACATTCCTTGTTGAGCATATCTGATGGATTGAGTAATTTCAAGTACAAAACATGGTGAGCACACAGTGGTTGTGTGTTTTACACGCTACATAAACACAGGTGTTACAGTGAGACCACACACCATACATATCTACAAAACAGGGGGCTATGGTTAGACCAAACACCATATGCAGCTATTGATTGCAATTTTACGAGGGAGGTGGTGCATCTGATCCATGAATCGGCTGGGCCTCATCATGAAGATGGTCCACACAATAATTAGGGCAGTTCATTCACGTGGTGAGCTATGCATGTATTGTGTTAATTATGGTTCATAAAATATTACTAGTGGTTTGCATTCAATGCATATGTGACTTGGCCAAAGAAAAAACCGATCAGAGCTAGGTCATTTTAATGGTGGGGACCCACCTGTAGAGATACTATTCTCCCCTAATATATGTGTGACTTCTCGAACTTAATGTTGTTGACTTTTAATTTGTATTTTGTAGTAAAAAATATAATAAATTGAGGTGGGAGCAAGCTTGACTCAACTCAAGGTAAGCTCTCCTTAACTCGATCCACTGGCTCGCCTCGAAAGTTTTAGCAAACAAGGCAAACTCCAATGGTAAGCTCGAGGGTGAGCTTGAACTCGAGGAGAGCACAGACGAGTCAAGCCAAGCTTGGCCCACCTCGACTCGACTCGGCTCGATGTATAGCCCTAACAGTGCACGCTACTACAATATCTTGTTCTTTTTAAACATTTAGTTTCTAAGAAAACAAAAATTGTATTAGTTTGTACCATTGTGGATTTTATTAAATATTTAATTACAAAATAAAAAAATTTAATTAGAAAATTCTAATGAAATTCTTGCTATAATTAAAATTTCCCTAATTAAATATTTTTTTATGAAATATTTTAAAATTTTAAATATCTTAAAATCATCGCACCTCTACAAGATGGTATAATATTTTAAGTATTGGATTATAATTTATAAATATTTTGATAAAATACTAATCATATTCGTTTATACTTTGGCAATTTTTATTAAATGTTTTATTATTTTTATTTATAAATGTAATTACGAAAATTTTAATGAATTTCCCTAATAAATCTTGTAAAAAATTTAAATTATATATTTTCAAAAGTTTATTCGGTGAAAACTCTTTAATTACCGAAAATTTAATGAATTTTCCTAATAACATTTTTAATAAATTTAAATTTATTTATTTTTATAATTTAATTTGTAAAAATTGTGTGCATTGTTGACTAGTAGTTAGTTTGGCCCACCATAATTGACCTAAGCCCAAGCACAGCCTGAAAATTGATCATGCCAGACACAAGCTGACCCACTGGCCACCTAATAGGTCTAAGCCCGGTCCAACGCTGGGCCGGGCGGGCCATCCAGCCCATTGCCACCTGTACAAACAAACGATGGTCAGGATTGGGCCTTGTTATACTAAACCCAGCCCACATGTTAATTAGCCCAAAAATTCCAGCCCGAGCCCAAACAGAAATGAACCCATACAGTGGATGTATGTGAGCTTTCACATCCGTCCATTTCTTCTCTACCAGCTTCTGCAAAAGGTGGGCCAAACCATGATATCACCTGGTGTGAAAATCAGCCTGATGTCTTCATTGAGTGGTATAGAAGATCAAAATCAGTGGACTGCTGATGGCATGAGCCAGTGTTCTGGTGTGGCCCACCTTTTAAAAAGATAGGATATTCTAGACATATGACATTGGCAAGAAGAAATTGATGTGAGAGTTGTATAGACTGGCATTGCTTGTGATCGATTCTCATGAATATCATGGCCCAGCCCATGATAGGAGACCAATTCCAGTCCATTGACTATCATGGCTTAGGCTTATTAGTACCATAGCTCTAAAACTAGGTGGCCTGACTCAAAACTTGGCCAAGTATTCGAGTTAACCCGACTCAGCTACTCATCGAGTCGTATAAAAAATATTTGAGTTCAAGCCGATTGGGTCAGGTTGAAGTTCAACCTGATCCCAACCCTACTTCAAGATGATCTAACCCACCCACAACCTGACCTAATTGGAATTCCAACTCGAACCGAACCCGACCCGACCATCCCTTCCGATTAATGTGACTATTCTCAGCCCAATCTAACCTGACCCAACCAACCCGAGGACCTTGACAACTCGACCTGTCCCAAACTTGAGTTGGGCTAATCAAGTTGCAGCCCTAATGATTAGTATCCACTTTAAGATGGTTGGGCATAAGGTCTTACTCACCCAATGAATGGTTTGGATCACAACACATCCCTAAGAGAACCCACCTGTCGTCGATGCTCGCCATATTTACATTGTGGGCCATTGTTTCAAAGCCGTTGATCCAAACTGAACGTCGATTATGATAATAAATGATACATAAAAAAGGGTTCAAAAGAGAATGCTAATTCCCAAGAGGCTGGCAAGACTGGAAATGAAAGAAGGGAGAGCAGGCCATCCAGTTGCAGTTAGAAGCTTCCCATGGGCCACGGTCTCTTCAGACTCCACCACTTCCCCACCTCCTACCTTTACTATAGCCTTCATTCCATAACCACTTGCACATCTCTTCCCCTGCCACACAAAAAATGTCCCACTCATCAAACCAATCAAAATCCATGAATGGGCCACACTACTGAATTTCTTCAATCCAAGCCGTCCAAGCTGTTGGGTGGGCCCCCAACCCAATATAGAATTAGTGGAGTTTTTCATTTTTAGATGATGACCCTTGAAAACTTTTCTTTCACCATCATCGATTCAACTCGGCCCGAAGATTCATCGAGTCAACTCACTGAGACTCGGGCCAAGTCACTCACCCTATGAAGCCAGTTTTTAATAAGAAACCAATTCGACTCAATCCGGATAAATAGTATATATTAAGTGTGCCAAGATGGATTTTTTTTTTTTTTTTGTCGAGTCGAGTTTTAACTGAGTCATGTCCAAATCGAGTTTTCTTGAATCTTGGTAAAATCTGGTCGAGTCGAATCAACTCGGTGAGTTGAGTCAAGTTTATAAACTGTAGGTCTGTCTAATTAAAAATGTAGCAACACTAGAGAAAGAGAACCTTACCTCCAAAAGCCCAGCAGCAGCCAAGACCAGTTTTCCCTGCCCAATTGCTGAAACAACCTTATCTTTCTCTGAGAATTGCCTCACCATCGAAACCACCTTGTCGTCCATGACCAGATATTCGGGCGATCTCCCGCCTGGTATCACTAGGCAATCGTAATCATCGACATTGATATCGTTCCAATCTGATGTGACAATGAAGTAATGGCCAGATTTCTCGCTACACACTTGGGCGCCTTCAAAGTCATGGATTGCAGTCACACATTTCTCTCCTTTCTTCTTGCTTGGGCTTGCTGAGTTGACTCGGCAACCCAGGCCTCCCATGGCTTGGAATGGCACGTTTATCTCGTAATCCTCTACATAGTCCTAAGAAAAAGAAATGTATATTGTAAGTCAGTTTGGACTCAGTGATTGATCTTATGCCCATGATTTGGTGATCCAGACCATCGATCTGATAGGCGCCAATGTGGATGGGGAATGCCCCACAAATGTCCTAGATTGGAGGATCTTATCCATTTGATCTTTCTTTCTTCCCTTGAACCTGGACATTGATGCAATTTTTTATCAGCTGTCTATTTGCTTCAGCAATTTATGATGGGATGCCCCAACTGCGTTATGTATTGGATGATCCTAGCCATTCCATTTCCGGCCAACAAATAGATGGTAATAAGAGGGGGAAATGGTAAGATCAACCATCCACATTCAAGGAAAAGGGTTAATAATTGAAGATTAGGATCTTCAATCTTAAAAGAATTTTGGATCATCTCTCATCCACAGCAGGTCACACCATATGGACGGTCTAGATCAAACATTGAACTGAGAGCCTTAGAAGCTATACAGGTTTGATGAGGTTAGCTAGCGACGTGTTGTTACTCCCCAACTGCCAAACACCTCTTTCAATATTTGACCATTGACCCTTTGATATTTTCATAAAAAACAACACTTTCAAACAAACCAAACAACAGAATATCTGTTGAATTTTGTAGTTTTTCACTTCTTGAGGATTGGGTTTTGGATTCTTCCCTTCCAAAACAAGCCTAGCCACAATTAAATTAAGGAAAAACAGCTTACCCCACATAGAAACAGAACTGCTTTGTTCTCAAATCCAGAAACTTTTGCTCCCATCAATCCGAGAAGAAGACTGAGGTACTCTGCATGTGCGGGCCAACCGATCGCACTTATGAAGTTACCATCAAGAACGCATGAGGTGACGGGCTCCGGATCCAACCAAATCCCTCCGGCGAGCTTAACCACATGCTTCAAGCTCGGAAATGCAGTGCATTTCTTCCCTTTCATGAGTCCTGCTGCAACCAAAAGTAGTTGGCTGTGACAAGTGGTTGCAATTGGTTTGCCTGCCTCGGCAAATGCCGTAACAATCCTCAACACCTTATCATGGACGCTGAGTAGCTCCGTAAACCGCCCACCGGGGATTATGAGTGCATTGTACGACTCTGGTTTGACGTCGCTGAAGTTGGAATTCAGTGTAAAGAAATGGCCTTGTAGCTCAGTGTATAGCTGTGGAGATCAAAGAAAAACCATCTGTTAGGAGGTTGTGTTCGACTAGCTTGACTCAGTACTCCAAAACTCACTGACTCAGTCATGTACTGAGTAGAGTTAAAAGGATTAAATAAAGAAAAAAAAAAACTTTAAGAATGATGTTGTCCCCTAAGAGCTACAAGTTATATACCTCCTCTTTTATTTTATTTTATTATCTTCTTTTTTTTTTATGGGTTAGTTCACACATCCCATTGTTAGTACACCCAGAACCATGATATTTCACCACTAACAGGTTTCGAGATTGTAACCCCTTGTTGAAACTCCGCATAGTCTACCAACTAGGTAAGGACCCGAACCCCAAGTCACCCACCCACCCTAGTTAGTCACATCACAATGTTGGCCACCCCCACCATGGGAATCGATACCATGCCTCAGTGTTGAAACGAAGTTATCTTCACAAAGTCTGTCACTTAAGCTATGGACATGCATGGGTGTAAGTTATATACCTCCTGGCTTCACAAGGACACTGGGACATCCCAATCAATCATCTGGAACGTCCATTGGTTGGCCATGACGACATAACCGTTTTTGCAAACCTTGATGGTACCTAGTAACTGTGGGACCCACGTAGTGGGTCAATGACATCCAACTTTGGGCTACACTATAGAAAACAACTAAAAAAATTTGCCTGCAAGTTTACCAATTCAAGTCGTGGCCCACCTGATGATTGAATTGGTATGATTTTTGTGTCATTCCAATCACGATGGGTTTGGGCATTTTGGATCAATTGAATGCCATATAGATACCACATGGACCCACCACTTGAATTTGGAAATATTGGGGAATTGTACATTGTTTCCTATGGAGAAGCACACCTGATGATTGGAATTTTTAGGTTGGTTGGTGCACATCATGGTGAGGAGCACCTCTTGGGAAGGTTGGAATGTCACAAAAACACTATGCAGTCCCACATACCAACATTGCTTATGGTGGTAATGGTTCCACCAGAGTGCTCCTTGTATTTATGTAGTTGTTTATTGATTGGGCCACATGGTACTTTGATCCTGTCCCAAAAATCTTGGTGAACCCAACAAATCCAAGCTGTCTAATCAGAGGAATTTGATCTTGATTGTAGCCACTATGATAAATATATACATAAAAAAAGATACAAATCTTCTCTTGCCAATGCAAATTACCATCCCACTGATCAAATGCTTAGGATCATGGATGGTAATTTTCCACATTAAGCATGGTCCGTATCATTGGTAGGACCTTTTTAGTATATAAATATGGTTTGTTTGTTTCCTGTCCACTGGCTGGGTGGCTAACGATCATCGCATCAAAGTAATTTTCAGAAGGAAAGACGAGACCCTCATGGACCGTCCAAATCAAGGACTTTGATCCTTTCTAGTTCAATTTTGTAGGTTTGTATCATCAAATCAAAAGTGAACTTGAGGAATGGGTAACAAAAGGCAAGCTAAAATGGTTAGGATTAGAGCTGGACATGAACGAGCTAGTTCGGCTAACTTGCTTAGCTAGGCTTGAATAAGCTCAACTCAACTCAACTCAAAAGTTAGGTTCGGGCCAAGCTAAGCTGGTTTTTTGAGCTCAGAAAAATTTCAAGCTGAGCTCGAGTTAAGCTGCGCTTGAAGTTCGGCCTATATATATATATATATATATATATATATATATATATATATATATATATATATATATATATATAGAGAGAGAGAGAGAGAGAGAGAGAGAGAGAGAGAGAGAGAGAGGAATGATCACATGCGCACAAGTGCGTATATAGCAAATTACGCACCACACTGTCATGCCTAAACGTATCTCGCATTCTTTACCGTGAGATGCGTGAGATGTGTTCTCATCACCTAACTCTATAGGCCCCATCATGATGTATGTGTTATATCGAATGCATCCATCCATTTTGAAAGATCATTGTAGGGCATGAGCTCAAAAAAGAGGCAGATCCAAGATGGGAGTGGACCACACCACTTAAAGCAGTGTTGACAATGACACCACCATTGAAACATTCATTGGGCCCACTGTTATGTTTATTTGCCATGAACATAAGATCACACAGACCTGAATAATGGAAAACCATAAATATCAGTTTGATCCATAACTTCTATGGACCCAAAAAGGTTTTCAGCGGGAGGCATTCAATCCTTGCCGTTTCACGTGGTGCAGTCCACTCGAGCATTTGATCTGCCTCATTTTTTAGCTCATCACTGAAAATGATTTTTTAAAATAAATGAACTACGTGGATAAACCACATACATCACGTGGGCCCCACAAAGCCCTTTACAGGACCGTTCGTCTATCACTTGGTACCGGTGGGAATCCGGCCTAGAAAACATAGTGATTGAACACCCATCTGTTAAAATCTTCCTAGGGCCCACTGTAAGGTTTTTGTAAATTTTATTTATCATCCAATCTCTTGATAAGGTCAAATAAACTTGGACAAAGGGATAAAACAAAAATCAGCTTGACTCAAAACTTTTGTGCCCCATTAGTAGTCAGTAACCATTGTTTCGTAAGGTATAGTATACCTGAGAATTGGGTCTGCTTCAGTTTTAGGTTCATGCCATCAAATAATATGATAAAACGAATGAACAGCATGGATATAGAATACATGCATCAAGGTAGGCCCCACTGTAAGGGATGCACCATCTTGAGCGAGGACAGGGCTATACCAAATCCGTTTTACCCTACGCCGGATTGCCTTGCCAAAACGTTTAGCATAACTTCCCACGGAAGCTACGTGTGGCCCACCGTAATGATTATAAGAAATTCATCCCGTCCATTCATTTTTCCAGGTCATGTTAGGAAATGAACGTAAAAACAAGGCATATCCAAAACTCCATATAAAGAGGTGGCGATTGAATGCCTACCATTGAGAGCTTCTTGGGCCCTCAAAAGTTCTGGATCAAGCCAGTAGTTGTGTTTTCCATTCATCCAAGTCCTATGATGAACAGGTTGGATGGAAAATAAATATTATGGTGGGCCTTGAAAAGGTATCAATGGTAGGTGTCATTGTCCCATTAGTTTATGCGGTATGGTCCACTTGAGCTTTATATCTACCACACTTTTGGGCCCATAACCTAAAATAATCTTGTAGAATGGATGGACGGTATGGATATAACACATATATGATGGTGGGGTCCACATAATTATGTGATGTGAACACATCTTGTGAGAGAAAGAGGCCAAGAAGTCGTTCCCCAGCTACTCCAAACAGCGTGGTGCGTTAATAGCTATATGCGCACCGGCACGCACGTGATCATTCCTCTATATATATAATATGTTTAAGTTCAACTTTGACTCAAAAAACTCGAACTAAGATAAAAAGCTCGAGCTCAAAGTCAGCTTAAGATGCTGACTAAACTAAGCCAAGCTGAGGTAAGTTGGCCAAAACAAATTGAGCTGTGCTAAGCTCGACTCAGTTCAACTTATGTCCAACTCTACTTAAGTTCACAGTACCAAAATGATTTTATGTAGAGGAATGACGGAAGGTGAGCCTCACATGACTAAAGGCCCAAATTATGGACTGTCCATTTTGTATGAATTGAAATAGATGGTTATGATCATCATGTGGAAGTGTTTTTATAAAGGATGGGCCATCAAAGGGGGGCACATATCATTGACAATCTAAATCAAGGACAGGAGCTTTTTCTTGTATAACCTCTAAGTACCTTCCATTTAGATAGCCATTGATTGATTGGTTGGGATTATCCTATTAAAGTGAATTTTGAGAGAGATGAGTAATCAAAGGTGGGCTAGCATAGCTGACATTCAAGATCCATGATCAGACTTTCTCTGCTATAACCATTATCAACCTTCTATTTCCTAGCAATTAATCAGATGGTTCAGATTATCCAATTAAAGCGATTTTTGAGTGCGGCCACATGATGGACGACCCAAACATACCCTCTTTAAGATTTTCTTATACACCAAACTTTTGGAAAATGGTCTATCCACAGTGGGGCCCAGCAGACCAATGGTTTGGATATCTAAACCACCGCCCCCACTTGTACTACATGAAAACCAGAGTATTATCTGCAAAACCTCGTATATACTTGGTATCATAGCCCAAAATCACATTAAAGATTAATCACAGCTGTCCATTTTACGACCAACAACATACAGTAAAAATGTTTTAAAAAAAAGGTCAGTGGTCCACCAAACCCCCGCTACAGTTAGCTTCCCATGAGATCAAGCTCTGTGGGCCCCATCGTAATGTGTGTTGAACATCCACACCGTGAATTTGATGGGTACCCTCTAGGCTATGGGATGTGCCAAAACTCAGTCGTATCCTAAACTCAGGTGGGCCACACAATATGAAACCATGTAAAAACATGCCTAAAAAGAACTTGGTGGGGCCCACCTGAGTTTTGGAATGACTTGAAATTTGGTGTGATCCGTCATCCAAGTGGGACACATACAATGGATGGGTTGGATGTCTGACCAACATCTCAGTGGTCCCTACAAACAATCAAGAAGATTTGAATGGGTGGGCATTCACTCTCAACCATTGCCTATGGTGTGGCCCACCAATGAATTAGCCTAATATGAAAGAGTGCATCTAATTAAAATGGTGTGAATATCCGACACACTTTCCAGTGGGGCCCACAGAGTTCGAGCTCATGGGCAATTCCCATAAGGTCGATCTCATACAACCTGTGAAATTCAATGGAAGAGTGCATCCAATCCAAACGTCCACTTACCTCATGGCCCATGTAATCATGAACGGCTGTGAAGCAACGATCTCCCGATGCCTTGCCGGGGGACACGCAATCGACGTTGATGCTGAAGGCCTGGAGTGCCTGAAACGGGACGATCGTTTCGTAGTCTTCCATGTAGTCGCCGCAGATCATCAGAACTGATTTCCTGGCCAACGATCCCATGGCTGAGAGTACTCGATGAGAAGCTGATCGGACGGTCCGTAGATGAGCAACTAACGATTTTGGGGGGCCTTTAAGGAGGAGAGAGAGGTCAGCGCTGTGGAGTGGATTTGGACTTCATCCCACGAGGAGTTCGTTTTTTGCCTCTGTGACGACGCAGGATCCGTCGTGTGATGCAACCAAATGGGGCCCACATTCTGAAATCTTCTGATGATTTTAACCGTCCATATTCTCTTTACTGACATAAATAAGGGATTTTCCAGTAATCATACTTAAATGATAATCCTAACCGTTGATTTTTATATTTGAATGTGGGATATCCAAAATTCATCTACAGAAATCGATAGTAAAATCATCCGTTCAAGGAAGTTTCTTACTTTAGTCTACAAGGTTACAAAATGTACGGTTCAGATAAATCGTACTACTCAGAATGTGGGCCCCAGTAGGTTAGCGAGTCATGCTTGAGCCCAAGTCCCGACGAGGTAAAACACACTCTCCCACGAGAGGGGACGCGAATTGCCTGTGCCCCCCGCCGACAGGAAGTTCGTGTGGTTGGAAGCTATGTGGGGCCCACATAGATATCTGTAATAAATCTACTCCGTCCATACTCTTTTTTTAAGATCACAAGGGGACATAAATAAAAATATAAAAAAGATCTAAAGCTCATGTGGGCCACACGACAGGAAATAGTTGGATTCAATTTACACCATTGGAAAATTTGTGGGGTTTACAGAAGTCTTGGATGAGAATAAAATACGTGAATACAGTTTATCTTAGTGTTAATAACCATATGAACGGTTTGGATTGTACATAAACGTTATGGTAAGCACCAGAAGGTTTCAACGGTGGAAGTTTCCATTCTCAAAGTGACTGTCGTATGGCCCATATGAATATTAGATCTATGTGAATTTTATATACTTGTTCTATTGTGATCTTTTAAAACTGATGGACGGAGTGGATTTATCTTATGTGGTCCCAAAATATCTTCCGACCACAGGAAGTTCATGTGGGCGGGTACAAAGGCGATTCGAGTCCCACGAGAAGCTCGTTGGGAGTTATTTCATTTGGAAGGAAGAATCCTGCTACAATTCACAGCGATTTTGAAAATGGAAATCGGATTGCGTCCTGAGTTACTCAGTACGCTCTTATCGTACTGAGTAAACTCAGTTGGGCACACTGTAAATATATGTAGTTTATCTACACCGTCCATCCGCTTTTCAGATAATTTAAGGGGTTGAAACCAAAATTGAAGCATATCCAAAACTCTGGTGGACCATACCACAGGAAACATTGGTTATAATGATTTCCACAGTTATAACATTTCTAGGGCCGCAGTGATGTTTATTTGTCATTCAACTTGTTCACAAGATCACACATACATTGATGAAGGAAAAACAAATATCAGCTTAATCCAAAACTACTGTGGCCCCCAATCATTTTTTCAACGGTACAGGTTCAATTCACATTGTTTCCTTTGGTGTGGTCCACTTAAAAGTTTTATATCCTTCATTTTGTGTAACAAGCCATAAAATTATCCATTAAAATGGATGAACGGAGCGGATGAAATACATAAATCATGGTGGAACCCGCAGAGTTTACTCAGTACGCAATCCGCTTCCTTGAAAATGGTGTTGACTCATCCTCCTCGCATATGGAAAAAGTAACACTGATCAAGAAATATTAACCATCCAATCGTAGCTACCAAATGGATGGTTAAAATAAAATAGTGAGAGGTCCAAATTACAAGGGTGAAGTCATCTGATTTTACTTCATATTCTCCATCCACACTGGCGTCAGTGTTCTGTACGGTCTGGATTGTCGTACAACTAAGAGATGGAAACGGGCATAGAGTCACCATCATGAGATGCGAATTGCCTGCGAAAGGAAGTTTGGTGGGCTCACCGTGATGTTTCTGATAAATCCACCTGGTTCATCCGTTTTTTCAGATCATGCTAGGACATAGGTCCAAAAATGAGGCTCATCAAAAACCCAAGTGGGCCGCATGATAGGCCCATTGTGATGTATGTGTTTTATCCACTCCGTCCATTCATCTTGACAGATCTGGTTAGGGCATGATACAAAAAAGAAGGAAAATCCAAGGCTCATGTGGACCACACCATAGGAAGCAGTGATGATAATGACCCTCCTTGATAAAACCTTCCTCATACCCATTAGGATGTTTATTTGCCATCCTACCTGTTCATAAGGTCACCTAAACCTAGGGTTGAAAGTCGGGAGGGTTGGGTCAGGTTGGTGCTCAACCCTAACCCAACCCAAGGTTCATATACTTCAACCCTAACCCAACCCAACCCAACCCAACCCAACCCAACCTCGGGTTGGGAATTCTCAACCCAAGCGGGCTGGTCGGGTTCATTCGGTTGGTCGAGTTGATACATGCTAATATTTTCGTTATTACATTAGCTTATTATGTTTCAATACACATCTTATTTTTTGTACCTATGACTTTATTAATTATATATAGTTATTTATTGTAAAGAACTTCACTTTTTCTAAACAAATAAACTAAAATATAGGATAACTACTCATTTAACATTCAAGCATATAAATTTCAAACATTATAAGTTTACTTACTAAAGTAACATAAAATAATAAGTTTACTTAACTAAAGTATACAAAAATTATAAGTAACTTGTATATAGATCGGGTTCAGGTTGGGTCGAGCAACTCGAGACCTCAACCCAAGCCAAACCTAAACTTCATTGGGTTGGTGTTTTCATAGCCCAAGCTTGAGATCAGGTTTGATGCTTCCTACCCAAGCCCAACCCAATGTCGGGTCAGTCGGGTTGAACCCACCTGACTTTCAACCCTACCTAAACCTGGATGAAGGGAACACACAAATATTAGCTTGTTCAAAACTTATGCAGCTCCTGGGAAGCTTTTAATGGTCGGCGCTCGGCCCATTAATGTGGTCCACTTGAGCCTCGGAACAACCTCATTTTTATATCCGCTCCTAAGTGGTGCTCGCTTACACTAGTTCTCTCCAACCTTCTCCATGTGAGGTTTGTTGGAATACATATGGACCTGTTTCAATAACGTAGGTCGGGAATCTAGCAGTTGGATTGCAGTTTCGTGTATTTGTTAGGTCTCTCCTTGGATGTGAGATTCCAGGAAAAAAAAAATCTCTTAGACTGAATTCTTCAACCCAGTAATTATGTAAAGGTTCCAATGGCGGCTCTTGTTCAAGGCAAAAGATATGAACTAACAAAAGGTTGAAATAATCTAATTTATAGCTTTTATTTATTGATGTTCCACTACACAAAGTGGGACTTATCATACAACGGATTAGATCATTGGAAGATAACCCAAATACAAAGGCTGAATGGCTCAGGCGTAGACGTGGTGAGATCGATCACCGTCTCTGTTACAAGATACTTACTCCGAATTCATAGAGCCTTCGGGAATCCTCAACCAGACTTCCTTGAATCCACAAGGGAATACTTGAATCCACGAGCAAAAAAGAGGCAAAAACTAACTTTAATTTAATAATGATGAAAGATGATCCCAATAAATGAGTTTAAAACAACTTTAAATAGAGAAACTAAACCCTAAAAACCCTAAAAATGTATTAGAAAAAAATCTTAAACAAATTAGGAAAGAATCACTAAAAATCATAAAGGAATCTTAAAATCCGCGCATCTGTCCACACATGGTCGGGCGCCCTCTGAAGGATGGTCAAGTGCCTGACACACTCCAAAACATTCTAGCAAGTAAAATCACAAATCAGACGAATTTCGAGCACTTGATAAAAGGTGGTTGGGCGACCGATGATGAGGCGGTCGGGCGTCCGAAATTAGCTCGCCTGTCCAGAGAGTTCTCTAGATTATTTTGGCTATAGTCGGGCGACCGATGAAGTGTGGTCGGCGCCCGATGGTGCTGATTTTGTTGCTTTCTATCTTGAACTAGGCTGCTTCTCTTCGACTTCTTTCTCTGGGTCTTTTTCATTCACGATTAAGGGGCATCCTTGCTACATCAGTCCCCCCCCCCCCCCCCCCCCCCCCCATTTGGAAGAAACTTGAGCTCAAGTTTCGCATCAATCTTGGGTAACAAATCACGTCCAGCGTCTATGCTGGATGTGTTATAGCAACTTTCTTTGGCAGCGTGTGGAATCAAAGCTTTTCTTTTTTCTGTCTGGCTCTTGTTATACTACTCACTACAGGAAGAGATTGCCCTTCTACTTTAGAAGCTTTGGAATTCTCCTTCGAGATTGTAAGAGCAAGAACGATCATCCTTCCATCCTTGACGAATGCGATGGTGTTGTCTCGTCCATGATGAGTGGCGTCTCGATCAAGCTGCCATAGCTGCCCAAGTATCATGTGACAGGCATCCATGTCTACGACGTCACACAACACTTGGTCCTTGTACTTCTTGCCGATTGAAAATGAGACAATGCATTGGTCTTTAACCATAGTCACACGGTCCTTCAGAATCCAGCCAATCAAGTATGACGTGGGATGCGGCGTGATCTTAAGCTTCAGCTTCCCCACCATTGTTTGTGATACAATGTTTTCACAACTACCTCCATCAATGATTATATCACAAACTTTTCCACTCACCGTACACCTTGTGCAGAAGAGATTGTGGCACTGGGGGTTGCTCTCTTTCTCAGGTGTGCATGCCTTCCTCTATCAACTAGGAACACACCCTGATCTCCAGGAAGCCATTCAGTTCCTTCCTCGTCATTCTCAGCATTCTTAGCTTCGTTATTTTCTGGATCGTCCTGTGCATCTTCTTCAGTGATGGCTATATTAGCCGTTGGTCTTTGTGGGCATGTGTTTGATAGGTGGCCCGATTGTCCACACCTGAAGTAATGATCGGCCTAAGTCGACTGTAGGGATTTGGAATTTTGCTCGGGCCTAGCATAATTGTTGATCGTTGTGGTCTTGTAGGGCCACTTCCCGATGCATGGGCTGCAACCACAACGGGCTAATGATGATCACTATGTGCTCCTTCCCTTTGGACATGGATGAATCTTGAACGGGACCCATTGCAGGTACAATGGTTGAAGGGTAGGCACACGTGCTTGGGCTCTCGCTAATTGTGACTCTACGTGAATAGTGAGTTGGGATGCTTTCGCCACCATCCAGACCAAACATATCTGAACTTGGTCCTGGATTGCAAATCTCAAACTGCCGATGAACCTCGCAGTTTTTGGTCGTCTATCTCCAATAACTCATTGTGTGTTGTCAAACGATCAAATTCAGTCAAGTATTTTGCGACAGATCGATTGCCCTGTTTGCAATTCTGATATTGCTAGAACAACATCTGCTCATAGTCGCTGGGCAAAAATCAAGATTACAATAAAAGCTTCATCCACGGCGATGAACGGATGGGAAGTTTGTTCTGATGGGTGTGCGTGATCTGTAGGTGTTCTCACCACGCAGAGGCACCCGATTTTAACTTGTACGCGACAAGTTTTACTTGCAGATCCTCATGAACGCCCATGTAGTTAAAGTATCTTTCAACTTTGGCTAACCAATTGAGAAAATCCTCGATATTGAGTAATCCATTAAAACTGGGTAATTCGGCCTTACCTCAGAATCCTCCGTTGGCGAGATCAACACGCACATCTCTAACTATAGGATGTCGGAACACCAAATCTTCAACTTCATTATTGCTGGATCTGACTTCTTCTTCAATAGCCGATGGTTGGCTATTGGTGATGCTCTACGAATAATGTTGTTACGCGGCAAAGCTATCGCAAGAGGCCGAATGTCGTTAGGAATTTAAGGTGGGGTGAGCGTTGCAACTAGACGGTTGAACAAAGCTTGCAGTCCTTGCATAGCTTAAAGGTGCTCCCGTCGGAACTCTTTGAACTCCACCGATGTCAAAGGTTGATCCCTTAGATCACCGTCCATGGAGTTGTTGTCGTTGCTTGCACTAGAAGCCATCTTCCCAAGGTTGTTCCTCGCTCTGATACCAACTTGGCGCAGGTGTAAACATGGTGAGATCGATCACCGTCTCTCTCACAAGATATCTACTCCGAATCTACGGGACCTTTGGGAATCCTCAACCAGACTTCCTTGAATCCACAAAGGAACACTCAAATCCACGAGTAAAAAAGAGGCAAAAACCAACTTTGATTTAATAATAATGAAAGATGATCCTATTTAAAACGATTTTAAATAGATAAACTAAATCCTAAAAATTTATTAAAAAGTATCCTAAACAAACTAGGAAAGAATCACTAAAACTCGGAAAGAAATCTTAAAATCCTCACATGGTCGGGCGCCCTCTAAAGGGTTGTCGAGTGCCTGACACCCTCCAAGATAGTCCAACGAGTAAAATCGCAAATCAGACAAATTTTGGGTGCCCGATGAAAGTCGGTCAGGCGCCCGATAATGAGGTGGTCGGGTGTCCAAAATTAGCTCACTTGTCCAGAGAGCTCTCTGGACTATTCTGGCTATGGTTGGGTGACCGACAAAGTACGGTCAAGCGCCCAATGAAGTGTGGTCGGGCGCCTAATTGTGATGATTTTGTTGCTTTCTGTCTTGAATTGGGCTGCTTCTCTTGGGCTTCTTCCTCTAGGTCTTTTTCATCCACGATCAAGGGGCATCCTTGCTACAGTGCTGAAGTCCCACCGATTGTATTGCAATACATCTTGATGTATTTGACCTTCTCATTCGTGCACACTAATTTTCTCTCTCAAGAGTGGATTGTGAACTACACAACCCAACTTTTAACGTATGGAACTTCTCTGGGCCCACTATGATTTATGTATTAGATCTACACCGTCCATCAATTTTTCTAGATTATTCTAGAGCATGAGCCCAAAAAATGAGGCACATCCAAAGTTCAAGTGGACTACACCAAAGAAAGTAGTGGGAATTGAATGACAAGCGTTAAAATTTTCCTAGGGTGCACTATGAGGTTTATTTGCCCATCTAACCTCTTCATAAGGTCAAACAGACTTGGATGAAGGGAAAACATAAATATCATCTTGATCAGGGGCTCCTATGGCCCCAAGAAGTTTTCAATGGTAAACGTCTAATTCCCACTTAACCCTTAGATCTGCCTCATTTTTTCCTGTACTCATTTCCTAGAAGGTATGGAAAAATGGATGGACGGTGTGGATTTAATACATACATCATGATGGGGCCCACGAAAGTTCCACATGTCAATGCTACGGTTTTGTTCTCTGCAACAAGTATAAAATTTATGTGGGCCCACGATGATGTATTTCTTAGATCCACACCGTTCATCTATTTTTTAGATCATTCTGGTATATAAGCCTAAGACCAAGGCAGATCCAAAGCTTAAGTGGACCACACCACAGGAAACAGTAGGAATTGATACTACCATGGAAAACTTCTAGGGGCTATAGACGGCTTTGATTAAGAAAATATTTGTGTTTTAACTTCATCCAGGTATGGGTGGCCTTATGAAAAGGTTAGATGGTGAAAAAGCCTCACGGTTGGCCCTAAGAAGGTTTTAATGTCAGTTTGTTTGATCTGCACTGCTCTCTGTGGTGTGGTCCACTTAAGCTTTGGATGTAACTTATTTTTGGGCTTATGCTCTAAAATTATCTGAAAAAATTGATGGACACTGTGGATCTAACACAAAAATCATGGTGGGGTCGGAGAAGTTCCACATGTTAAAAGTTCTTTTGTGTAGCTGGCAATCTATTCAGGAGAGAAATTTTGGAGTATTTTTTGAGCCGAGTTGTTCCACATGTTAAAGGTTCTTTTGAGACATGTATATTGGAATTCCTGGACCATGTGGATGATAGATATTGTGTATATTTTTTTATATGATTATGATGCATTTCAGGTTGGACTTCGTTGCATAGCTTAGTTTAATTTTAAATTCACAATTGATGCCAAATTAACTAAAATCAATAAATCATGCTTCTACAAAGTAGAAGTGACACCAGGGATAGCGGGAATTGAGTCTGTACTCAAGCCCTGAAATTCGAGGCGTAACAAGTTGGTAGAGAAAGAGAGAGAGAGAGAGAGCATTGTTTCATTGTAGAAAACACAATACTTGTTTCGCTCATATAGGCTCCACAACCTTATAACAGGCTCTTCCTCTTTTCTGCTGTACCCGAACCTTAACTCCAAACCTAACTGGTAAGTTTATTATTATGACGAATTGCTGTACGTAGCTATGTGTACCCCAACCTCAACTCCAAACCTAACTGGTAAGTTTATTATTATGACGAATTTCTATACGTAGTTACGGTGTGTCCACACTCTAGTTACGGTAACATTACAGGGCAGAGTGAACTACAAACCCGGTTAACGATTATATACTTGTATCTCTAGGTGTGTAAATTACTGAATCTAGAATGTGTAAAAGATGTCGGCGTGTGGAACACGTGTAAGTGGCGTAGTATGGGACGATCTTTATGACTTTATATTTTAACGACCCAACCTAGTCCAATCCAAACCAGTACTACTCCTTCCCAGGTTCGTGTGCATACTTTTTAGCTCTGTGAGCGTATCTCATGGACTCTCTGAGCCACTCTCTCTCCGGACGTAGCGGAGTAGCTACGTAATGGTCGGTACCGTATACTACTGTCCTTGTTACGGATTGCACAGCTGGCTTGGAAATCTGGTGGGACCTCCTTTGACGTTGCTGTTAGGTTGAGTCTTCAAACTTGGCTCGAATGGGTGCTTCGACCTGCCGGCCGACCAGCTGGACAATGTGACCCAGATGCTGTGAAGACACCTCCTAGATGTTTTCTTGGTGCCCAGACCGGTCAGCCAACCGGTCGTCAGTGGGCTCCGACCGGTCAGGCAACCGGTCGGATGTGAGGCAAGGTCGGGTGGCATCTCCCTGGACTGTTTTTGTGAAGGCCGACCGGCCGGCTGTGCGCGCGGATTTCTTGCGCAGTCCGCAGTACTGCGCAAGGTGTTTCTATTTTCGGATTTCTTCATATTCAAGGTGTTGTAATCCGACTTAGAGAGGTATCCTAAGGTGTCCAAGGTTTCCTATTCGTACTAAGAAAAGGGGAGAGGTGTGTGTGAGAGAAAACTTGATTTTTTTCTATGTTTCCTTGCTTTGTGGGCTGTCAATCTCTGTAATCTTCTGATATTCATTCACCTAGCAAACACGGCACCTAAAAATGGGTAAAACGCTAAAAAGGTGCATTTTAAGCCTCAGAGAACACCACACGAACACACACTAACTAATGTAGAACAATGAGCAAACTAAAACGTAACGAAGTGTACAAGGTGCAAGGCGAAGGCGACGGCCGAAAATAGGGTTGTCCAGGTTGTTACCTCCACCGGGTGGTCGTACTGGTTACCCGTGTACAAAACACCTCAGAGAACCACCTCTTGAAGTTACCAGTTCATACTCACTAAAGTAAAAAACATGCTTTTAGACCTCGATATAACCTGTCGATCGTCGAGGAGCATGGGTTTTTGCAGGGTTTACTCTCTTCGGGTTGTGTCAAGGGTCACTCAGAACAGGTCGACCGGATCATTGGTTCGGTTGAGTTCTCAGAATTGTTCAGGAATGACGCAGTTTTAGTTCAAATTCAAAAGCTCACCAAGTCAGGCTTTACGATGGCTCAGTTGAACTGAGTTACTGAGCTGGACTCTTGTTAAGTTCTAAGGCAGGGAAGAGTGTGAAACAATGAAGAGGGAGATCATCCTATTCCGAAACTAATCAAGACCTTGAATCCACAAGTGAGCTTTTGAATCCACCAGAAGAAAGAGAAGAAATTTGGATATTTAATTGACAAATAATAATAAGATTACTCAATTACATAACTTATATAGATGACCTAAAATCCAACTCGATTAGAAATTATTTAAATAGTAAAATCTCTCCCAAAAGTTAAATTTGTCAAAAAAAGATAGAAATGACAATCAGACCTTATCACACATTTCCACTTAAAAAAAAGGCTAAAATCCTATAACTACAAGAATAAAAAGATACAACTAAAATAGAAATTACCAAAAAATAGTTCAAATTTTCTAAAACCTCAATTTTAAAACAGGAGGTGTTCATTTTCTCTCAAAACTGAAATCTTCAGCTGGCACAGTCGGCCGGTTGACCCCAAAAGCACCGTTACATAAAGATCGATGGGTCGTGTATTTCGTGATGATGCCGGATCAAAAGTTGTGGTTGATTTATGGTCAACGGTTTATACAACAATTACTCTATATACCGAATGAATTTCTTCAAGCTGGACAGACTTGGGGCATAATTACATCATGCCCTATGTAAGATTGGGCTTGACTTTGGCGGACTACTTCCTCTTTTTTTCAGGCTTCTTCTGGTCTAGTTGTGCTAAAAATGCATTTGTGGCTCTCTCTACATGAAGTTCAGGCTGAGTAAAGATTAGAAGTGAACTCGGCAAGTGTAGTAGAATAGTAGCAATTAAAGGTCTACAGTGAGTTTTTTTTTTTAGACTCGATCGGTTGAGTTTCGAGTTGAATTACTGACTTTTGAAATTGTGATTATAAATGCACATTCTATTAGCGAAATGTTGCAGATATGGCTCCAAATATTTTCGAATGATTAGTGCAGTTGTCATTTGGCATTTTAGGCCAAAGCTAATAATAGAAATTTACCAACACTGAACATTCGATGCACATTTATGGCCACCTGATGATCAAATCACTCTTCAACGAAAACACTCTTCTGAGTCAACTCAACTAATTGAAACAAATTCTACTGTAGCTTGTTTTTACCAAGACCTTGTAGACACTTGGTCAGAAAATCATTAAGCGATGCTAATCTCAGTTTAGAATCAGTATATCGAGTGGGCCACTAAACTCAACTAATTGAAACAAATTCTACTGTAGTTTGTTTTTACCAAGACCTTGTAGACACTTGGTCAGAAAATCATTAAGCGATGCTCATCTCAGTGTAGAATCAGTGTATTGAGTGGGCCACTAAAAGTAAATATTTTAAATGGGCCCATCCTAGCTCAATCAATTCAAAATCCGTGCCTAAACCGACCCTAGCTAGGTCTACCCATTGCCAGGCCTATTTACACACATGTAGAATTAGCCAAAAGATCTGAACTTTAGATCTACCGGCATAAAATTAGGCCATTTCACACTTCACATTTTCCATGACATGTGAATTTTTATCGTTGGTCTTTTTCAATTTTTTTTTTTTTTTTCCCCGCACTTACTGAACATGGGATATAACAAGTTTCCTTACTATAAAAGTGGGAAAACTTACGTTCAGATAAAGACTGTTCGCGTGTACTGTAAAAAAAAAGAAGTAATCCGGATTAAACTTAATCTCCCCGGTCGTTTCCATTTTGTCTTCTAGTTTTTCTTGTCTCCCTCTGATAGGTTTAGCACCCGGATCGATATCTACCAGGGACTCCCACCTTGATCCTGATCCAACTATAAATGAGCTTGAAACGACTCCCACCTCCATCCTGATCCAACTATAAATGAGCTTGAAAGCTCTCTTGTACCTAAGTTAGATCTATCTCGTATTGAGTTTTTAGTCTAACTAGTTACTAGGGACCCCCACCTTGATCCTGATCCAACTATAAATGAGCTTGAAGCGACCCGGCCGGGTGAGTAGCTGGTTTAAGCCCAGCCGGGTACAACCCAGTACTAAGTATTGAGTTCCCAAACCCTAGCCATCCAATATATTCTCTTCAAGTGAATGGTAAAATGGAATGTGGACCATCCATCTCATTGACGAGAATATCGGTGCATGAACTAGCTGCAGTTTAGCCCAAAATATCAACTTTTTGGATTACTGAACAAGGGTCCCACTAATTCTATCTGAAAACCCAAACGGTAGTGGACAATCTATACCCTAGAAATGAATCCTTTGATGGTCTGTATTCAACAGGTGAATAAGATATTTTAGATGCCTGATTAAGTGGATATTTGGCATATGCTCCATCCATGATGTGGCCCACCTCCTTGACGATTTGGATTGGCACACATGCATGCTCAGTTGATGAAGTTCCCAAAATTTAGTACTTTTGGGGCAATGACACATCCAAGCTGGGACTTGGTTTTTTTCTTTGTTGTCATGCGCTGTATTTTCTACATGGGCATTCTGATCTAAGTGGGTCTTACCTTGTTTGAACATGATTGAGTGGCCCAGCCCCTATTTTGGACGGTCTGGATGTGTGATACCTTGTGCCCCACCTTTGGGCATGAATGAACAGCACAAATGATAGATTGGTGTAGGCCATTCACTGACGCAAAGGAGGCAGCTAACCCAGATTAGATGACAGGTCCACCAGAGGAAGCATGTTTTCTGTTAGCAGATGTGTCAATTTCAATTTCCACACACTTTATCTATTGATGGACATGTATGCACATGATGGGGCACACACATGTGACCATAATCAATTGGATGGTGCATGGGGGACCATGTTTGCTAGCATGTCCAGTGGGCACCTGTTTTGCACATAGCCTATTGGTGGAGAACTTCAATGGTTCTTATTATTATTATTTAAAGAAAATCTTGGGCTACTGTGGAAAACTTACACGCTCTTCACATATGAAAATGTTCCAAACCAGAGCAGCCCAACGTTGGAGTGTTAAAGTCCCTTGATATATTGATACACCATTCTTTAAATAGCTCAAGCTTTTAGAGCAAATTGTTATTTGACATGGTATTAAAACAGAAAGTTTTGTGTTCAAATCCTAGAAGGTTGTTTTCATGAGGAGTTTTGTACGTTTTTCTTCTATGAATATTTTGTCAAATTCCATATCTACCAATAGGGTCCATTGATTGTTTTTGAGAGGAGACAGGGACCTTTTTACTTGACCCTCTTAGATTTTCAATGCTTCCTATAATGTAGAGCAGGCAATAGACTTATTCTTGACAGAGATGGACTAAAAGAAGTCCGAACGAAAGTGGGCCTAATCTGTCAAATTCGGGGCCAATTATATCTAGGGCATGACGTAAGTGGCTCCCGGCACGTCCACCTCAAAGAATTCATTTCAGATAGGGAGATATTGCTGTTCAAAGTTAATCAGAAGATCCAGCCGCATATATTTAGCCTTTTCTTTGTTGAATGGGAACTCCTGTTGTCAAACTTTTACTATTTCATTCAGGAGACTATCCAGGCATGAACCATCTGCAGTTTGGCCCAAAATATCAACCACTAATTGGATTGCTGAACAAGAGGCCCACTCATTCGATCTGAAAGCCCATACGGTAGTGGACAATCCATACCCCAGAAATGAAACCATTGATGGTCTGTATTCAACAGGTGAAAAAATAGTTTAGTTGCCCGACTAAGTGGATATTTAGCATATGCTCTATCCATGATGTGGCCCACCTCCTTGATGGTTTGGATTGGCACACATGTATGACAGGTGCTCAGTTGATGAAGTTGGCACTAAGTTTCAATGATTCAAGGAAACTTTGTGGTACCATTTTTATCATTAGAAAAAGAAAAGGACTACACAAAGGTTAGGATAGAGGGAAAACGATCTCCAACCGTCCAAAATTGTCCCATCATCCATCTCTAGCTGGACAATCAATAACTGCTGGGATGGACGACTCTAAAGATATAGATCAATCCCCTCATATTTTCTTTGATCACATCAATGTGGTTTGCCGACCTCATTAATTATAACTACTTACCCATCTAACCCTATTTGATGTGTCCCATTTATAAACCGAAAGCTTGGTTGAGTCAATCAGGAAGATCTCTACAAGGTAATTCTCATTACTTAAAACCCCAAGCAGTATCCACAAGGTAGTTGTGCCTAACTATGTAAGGATTTTGATTAAGTCAAACTCATCTAAGTTCGGACATTTCCTCATGTACACCACATGGATGTACGTAAGTACCCGTTCATATGCGATTTTGCATATATCCTTCTAAGAACTACCTTCCGCTCACTCACTATATTCTATAGCAATGATTGATCATCAAAAAATAAATCTAAATCATTAATTTTATAAAACAATGTATATGATGATTTCAAAATTAATTGTTTAATCAAATTATATACATAAGCATGTTTGACCGACCATATCGAGCAATCATTCAGATTCTTAATATAAGGCTAAACTGTTTAGCATTGTAAATCTTTTGTTCAGAAACCTATTCTTGTGGAAATGAGATCAACCATGACACAACTCACCACTATCTACCTAAAAGGGTAATATATTAATTAATCAAAGCAATCACACCCGCACCTTTGGGACAGTGGTAGATTGAGTGAAGATAACCTCACACTGAGGTCCTAATATCAATTCCCAATGTGGGGGTGGCTAACACTGAAGTGTGACTAACAGTGTGAGTGTGTGTACTAATAGTGGGATGTGTGTACTAACTCCTAAAAGAAAAAAGAAAAGAAATTAATCAAACCTTACTAAAACCTTAGGTACTCTCAAAGCTAAAGATAACTACAACAAGTATAGGAAGTACAAGCTAATATCAAATAATAAAATCCAACTTGTCTTTCTAGATCCAATCAATTTATACCTGCACATGCGTATACATGTGTATGGAAAATGTGCCAAGGTAGAGACTCACCATTTTCATAGCAACCAAATAAAGTTTCATGATGTAATAGGCCATGACAATGTTACAGGTCATAGACCCAAATAAAGATTCATAATATATTTTATATTGAACTTGTCTTGCTTCATTCTTTAAAGATAAGAGACCTTAATGAACTCTCTCTCTCTCTCTCTCTCTCTCTCTCTCTCTCTCTCTCATCTATATATATATATATATATATATATATATATATATATATATATATATATATATATATATATATATACACACATATATAATCTTGTAGATGCTCTACTATAGAGATGCTCCAAGGATGATAACAACAATCTACTCTAACAAGTATGGTTAGCATCCTCTTACCTTAAGCTTGGCTAAGAGAGACCCATGTCTTGATGATGGAGACTTAAGTAGACAACGGATCCAAAATGAAAAAAAAAAAAAAAAAAAACTTGATGAAAAAATCATAAACCTTATGGGTGATTTGTAAATGATTGGTTAAGAAGATAATATAACAATGTGCTTTGTTAAATGGGAAGAAATTAAGGAGAAAAACACAGGTTGGATGGGAACTTCTCTTGGATATTTTGGGGGCATAGTTTATCCATGTTAAAGCCCTTTAAATCAATGGTCCAGATAATTGAGTCATGTGGCCCACTTGTCCCTACTTATGGCTCAAATCTCAACTAGAACAAAATGCTAATTCTTCTATGAACTCCTTACAAACAAATGAAGAAGGAAATTCATTCCAAGTTCTAATTCTTAACATCATTTTAGTCACCCAAGTGCCCTTCTTGTATTATTAACACATGTTAAGTTGTGCTATCAACCTCGTGTATGGGATGGATGGTTATGATTGCCTAAAAAAAGTGACTCTGTTGAGTCGTAAGCAACCTATGATGGTCAACTGAGTTGATCACATTGTTGATTGTACCCATTTTTGTGCAGATGATCTTAACCATCCATCCTATGAAATCTATGTTGGACCCATTTGACAGCCTAGCTCGATCAATTGGATTGTCTAAGGGGCTATTTGGATAGGAGTAAATGGAGGTCAATGGGTGGAATTGGAAGTAAATGGAGGTAAATGGTATTTATGGTGTGTTTGGATGGAAGTAAATGGGAGTAAATGAAATGAAATGGGAGTAAATATGCATGTAAATGAAATCCTCCCTAGGAGATAGGCTTTGGAAGTAAAAGGGGGGGGGGGGGGGGGGGGGATGCATTTTTGAGCTCCCTTGGGGAGTTGCATGTATAAATAACGGTGCCACTATGCACATGTCCGCCATACATGTGTCACGTTAATGATGCTCCCCAACAATTCAAATATTGGCTACATCACTAAAAACATACCAAAAGAATGATCCAAACCACCTAAAGGATGGCCATCTAAATGGACAGTTAAAAAATGTTTGCAAGTTGCTTGTTTATGATCCTTACGTTTGTGGCCTACCTAAGGCTCGAAATATCCTCATTTTCTTGCTGTAGTTTACATTTCAATGGGCTTATTACAATCATTCTATTAAATATCACATATGTACATTAAGTACTAGGATATTAAAGCTAATTTGGAATATCACATATATTCATGTGAATATATTGAAATTTTCAAATGCATTCCAATTCCTCCCTGTTAGAACTCGAAAAATGCTCATGACAGTTTTTCCTGTGTTTCATTATTCTGGAGAATTTCTAAAAGACATTCATAAACAATCATAAGCAATCACAAAGTATACACGAGAAGAGATATTGCAAGGCGAATTTTATTCCAGAGATTCTGAGATCTTTTACATTTTAGGTTGTGATCTAACACAAGCCCTTAATTACATTGATGGATGATCACCCTTGATTAAAAGAAAAAAAAGTAAATGAATGCATACATTATAGATAAATTAAATAAAGCAAATGAAGAAATATCAATGTAAATCATGCACACCATAAAGAACACAGAGATTTTTATGTGAAAATTCTTGAGGGAGAAAACCACGGCATAAAGCGACAAAACTCCACTATGAATAATGTTTGTACAATAGATGGAGTATTCAAGAAAAGGCCCAGATAAATCGAGCAGCTGACTAAGTCATCGATGACTATAATCTTTGAGTTCATGATCATAGAGACCTATTTATTTTCTTGTTATAGACTGAGCCATGTTTTCAGACAAGTCTGATGTCTATGTCTCATTTTCTTTTGGATTGTCCGGGTTGAAGGACTGTCAGGATTTTATCGAGTGATGCAACTCTGGGTCATTGATCGCTGGAATACACGAGCATCGAATGTTGGTCGGCATGACCCAAGGCTCGCTCCCGTATTTTTATGATAGGTGACCTTGAGAAAACACTCCACAACTGCCTCATCAGCTCAACCGACGGACCCATTGTCGATGTGTAGGGCATCAACTATCTTTTTATAATGGCAGTCCATAGCAGGATATTTTAAGTATTGTTGGAACTCTTTGATCACGGTTTCTAATAATAACCATAGTCCCTTTTAGTTAGTCTTGAGCCTCAATATAGGCCAAACCTTAGTTGTGCAATGAACATAATCGATACAAAGTTCTTGTAATAAGTTGTCGAATCAAGCCGGAGTCTGTCGATTCATCTTCAGAAGCAATCCTGGTCATGCACATTTGTTGATAGATAATCCGCAATGAGAGATAAGTAAAGAACCTGCTCACGCATACATAAATGTACAGGACATTAATTGTGATAAGGTAAGGAATATTTTATGCATGATGAACGCAATAGAATATATGTCGTATAAGATTGATTGTGTGTGATGGATATAATATAAGATAGGTAATGTGAAAATGAATGTATATAAGAATATAATAGTATGTATGCCATGTGAGGTTGAATATATGTGGAGTTAAGGTAAATGCTAGATTAAGTAGAGATGAGTGCTGGATTAAGCAGAGATGAGTGCTGGATTAAGTAAGATGGGTGTTAATGCACGAAGCAAGCAATATTATCTAGTCATAGCTCCATTTCTGTACAGATTTGTACTAAAACGATATTCTGGTCATTTCGTTGCTTGAAAATTTTAAGTAAAAATCTGAATTTTTTATATATCCACAGATCGACCATAAAATATCATGAATATTTCACCGAACTTTGGTGCTTTAGCATAATTAGGGTATTTCAATTTTTTTAGATGGTTTAGATCCGAAGAAAATCCCTCCAATTAAAAGGTGAACTTTTTGAATAGTGTTAAAAAGTTACGATTTATACTTCGGATGGAAAATCAAAATCTTTGTTGTTAGGAATTTATTTTTTTAATATTTTTTATTGAATCCAAATGGGAGGTACTTCCTTATTTACATAAAAACTTTTAAGTAAATGGAGGTGTGCAGTGTGTAGTGCAGGTGCAGGTATGCAGTGTGGTGTAGTGCTATGCAGAGTAGATGCAATGCAGAACAGGTGTGGCCAGTCCAGGCACATGTTGAAAGAGGGCTAGCGCATGTGGTATGAGAGTGAGCGAATGTCGAAAGAGGGCTGGCACATGTGGTGTGAGGTGAGAATGAGAGTGGAGAGGGACTTCACTCCTTTAGCCAAAATCGGCCCTGCCCCAAGGGGCAGGTGCCTGTGAGAGGAGAGATGGGGGTGTGGGCGCATGTGAGGATGAGAGAGTGAATGTGGGCGCATGTAGGAGAGAGAGAGAGAGAGAGAGAGAGAGAGAGAGAGAGAGTCGGCGCATGTAGGAGGGAGTGAGAGAGTGTGGGAGTGGGTGGTGCCCTCTCTCTCTCTCTCTCTCTCTCTCTCTCTCATTTCTCTTCTTTCTTCAGTCTCTTCACTCTACATATTGAGGTCATGGGGTTGGGGTATTTATAGTCAAGCTTCTAGGGTACGGATCCAATTAAAATCGAGCAAGTGGAGGTTCCAAGAGCATGTGACACAGCCCCGGGCACATGTGGACATGCCCCGGGCGCATGTCCCTCTTGGAGATGAGAAATTAGAGTTCCGGGTGCATGTCAGAATGCCTAGGGTGCATGTCCTCTTGGCAGCTTCCGGACTTAGAATAGCATTTCAGGCCGAGCGCATGTTATTCTACACTTGCACGTCTCTACGAAAATGACCATGACTCCTTCGTTACAGATCTGTTCTAGACGCTCTTTTACTCATCGGAAAACTATTTCGCTGATCTACGCAATGACACTATCATGATAACCTTTAAAAGCTTCTTTTATCTTTAAAAGTGGGCCATAAGTGATCAGTACCATCCATAATGTACGGTCTTCAGTGAACAACTCATATCTTCTTCGTTATAACTCAGAATTAGATGATCTTGGACTTGTCAGAATCGTGAATTGGTAAGAATTCGCATGACGTATCATTTTCTTTAAACGTATATTTCTTGCTCAATCATCCTCTGACCGAAAGTGATTCTTTATTGATATCTATCCTCAGACTTAGAAAACTTCAGGTTTCAGGCTCGCACAGTTCACTCCAATGAAAATGTACCTTTTTAGGGATCAAAATCATTGACGCCAGAGCACTTTTAGCATTTAATCATGTTGATGAATGAATGGGTCAGCTGACGAATGGTCAAATGTTGTTAACTTTGGTAGCTCCTTACCAATTCGGATACTTCAGTCAGCTCCTAGCAGGGGAAAAACGTACTTTAGGGTGCGTAGGTAGAAATATACATCGCATGACATCTAAATTCGGAGGTTAGGGATTTTTGGGTATTCTAAATTATTTGGCGGTAATACGCGTGTCCAGATCAGCTCCGAAATGACATATTTTAGTTCTGAGTGTGATTGCGCGAGCTACTCGAGCTAGGACCGCACCAATGCTCTACTGCTTTTATGACTGCTTCTAGGTCTGTTGCTTACTTTGATTGATGGATTCGAGTCATTACTTCTTCTTTTATCATTGGTAATATTTTGAGCCCCAACAAGTGCCCCCCCGGTGTGCTGCACTGAGCGTTTATGCTATACTAGTGTAGTGCACCGGTTCTTAGGCTCGAGTATATAAACCAAGCTTAGCCTAACCATTTCTTTCATTTTTAGCATATGAGAGCATTTTGCCATTGAGGTATAAGGATCTTCTGATTTTCTTGTTTCCCTTTGGGATTTTGCTTTTTTTTTTTTCGGTTTTGCAACCGCTACTCTAGTAAATATACGTTACGAAGGCACAAGACTGATTTAACTTGTATTTATGAAACTGAAATTTCAAGCCTCCTGATCTTGTTATCTTCAATAATACTTCTGTCTTCATCACTTCCTTGACTTGGTTTACATCGTAGCATATTTGTTGTGATGTGGGGTTACTTTAACTCGTTGTTGGTCCCTTGGAGTATTCTACCAGTAGATGTACGAGTCCATAGCCCTGACTCTCCAATGATGTTGATAGAAGATCCATAGAATTCTCTAACTGGTGTTGGCGGCAGATATGTATAGTTCTGTAACAAGTGATAATAAAGGGTGCATAAAATCTCGTAGGTGTCGATAGCGGCAGATACATATAATCCAGTAGCTGAGGATTATGGTATATATATAATTTAGTTGCTGGGGATGACGACAGATATATGTAAGAGCCTATGACTAATGCTAATCAGAGAAATGTAGGAAAAGATCAATGACTGATACTGGTAGAAAATATGTATATGAAGATACATGACAATAATGATGGAATATATGTACACGCATGTCTGCAAGTGATGTCAATAGAGTATATGTATAAAGATTCACGACTGATACCAATGGACGAGATATACATCCAGAGATCTATAACTGTTGCGAAGAAAGGCATGTGGAAGCCTATAATCGACACTGGTAGTTGATGTATAGAAGTTTTGTAATCGCTCATGACAGTTGATACATAGAAACCCTAATCAATATTGGTCACGCGGCGCACGTATGACAGATTGTGGAGCTTCCTTCTTCTGTTTTGTATTTTCTTTTATGATGTCAATGGGTGTTCCTCAGGCTTTCCTTGAGTCTGCTAGAACACCAAGGTCGATTGCTAGACTCGATCCTGATGCTACTTCCATCGCTACTTTGTCTTCTTGAACTTCTTTTCCTCTGTATTTTCTTGAAATGTTTTATCTGGCGAGAGGATAGACACAAGTATCTTTGCATGAGTTTGTATGATAATTCATGGGCTTACAATGTAATGTTCAAGTTCAGGTGACAATGTGATGATTGTACTATCATGTTATTGCAATCATGCTCTACGTAACAGTTTATCATTTCATGTCTATCGTGCTGGTGTAATGTATGTAAGTGTTGTGCTAATTTGAATGAAAATAACAAGTGAAGTGATAAATGAATAAAGAGATGCATATGCAACAAGGTAAATGTATTGGAAGAAGATAGGTATTCGGTAAAATAACTTCCCTTCTGACTCTGTTGGTGCTCATTTTTATCTTGTTGCTTTGGTGAATATATATATATGCTTGTTGTGCTCCACGCTCGCCTCCAGGGATGTAATATTAAGTCCCACATAACTTGACAACATAAGATTCAGTTTATACTCGTGGTATGGAGTATCGCGGTCTTATTATAACCGATCATTGCTCGAAATATTAAATTCAATTTAGACTCATGATGTAAGGTATTGTACGGTCCTGTTCAACCTCGTAACCTCATCGAGATGATACCGAGTTTCCCTTCAGATCTATTTCTAATTGTGAGTCTAAAGAGTTTGTGAAACCTGCCATGAAAATCATAATGTTGATGTGTGGTTTTTCTGTGACTCTTGTTGATGCAAATGTTATGGGGAGGAGGTCCTTGCAAACATGTTTGTACTTTGGTCGGTTTCTACCTTTGGTAACCAATTTTAAATTTCTCTCGAGCCTTCTAAGCAGTGTTTGGTGAGACGTCCTTTAAGGATTTAAGTCTTATGGTGGCAACTTATTACAAGCTATTATGTGTCGAGATAGATTATTTCTTCGCCGTCTCTATTTCTTTTCCCACGGTGAGTAACTTATTGCGGATGGTGTGGAGGGTTGAAAGAACTTGTTTAAGATCTACCATCCTTCCCACTCTTTTGCTATTGGTATCTTTATTTCATTTATTTTAGTGGTTGTACTTCAAATAGATCGTGAATGCCAGTCTCCGATCTTCCTTTACCTCTTCGAAGCGACACATAGGCCGGTAGTTAGAAGCCCCGTCTTTCAGCTCCAGTAATGGCTAAATTCTCTGCTCTTTTATAGTGATGTGTAAAGGGCTGCCCCCTGGTGCGCAAGGGCGGCAGTCAAGTTTGTAAGTATGTCCAATTGTATATTCTCTTTTCTGGAAGTGTATACGATTGTACTACCTTAGAAATAGTAGATATGCCAGGTGATGACATGGCGACAACTCTAACTTATATACTTTATCTTCAATTGCTAGCTGTCTAATGATTGATCGAAACTCACTTTATATTTGTAATGATCTGATACACATGTTTTGTGTTAACCATAGATTAATAATCAGAGCGTGGTATTCTGATCTGTCGCTTGTGCGGAACGAAGATATTGTAAAAGAAAACAAGAGTAGATTCTCTTAACAATCGCTTCGGGTGTTACTGAGCTCAATATCCCCCTTGATGTTGCCGGTCATGCTAAGATTACCTTCCCTCCTCAGGGATATTCATATTTAAATATGTGCCTCATAGCTCTTCGAGGATTCCCGTGCTCACTCCTCGCAGTTCATTATCGGTGGGTTACCCGTCGTCTTCAATTTAGGCTGGCGCAATACCTGGCCGCGACAGTTTAATTAAATCCTCTAAATCGACTTTGCCTACACAACTCATTGTTACCAAATTCACTTTTCGTACATCCAAGCTTGCCCCCAGTCATTCTCTCTTCTTATAGACTCTGTCATTTTTCTCATATGACTCATTAGCTTCAAATACAAAAGACACATGGCTTACATGATCTTCTTACTAGCCTTGCTCTATCTTCCCACCTTGATGGGTTGCAATCCTTCTTGAGGGATCACGATCTCCTTTCTGTTAAATATTATGTTGTTTGAGACCAAGCAAAATGTGTTTAACGGCTTGCACCATTGAAGATGGAAGGTCTGACTGGTTTGGCAATCACCTATCTTTCAAGTATTCAGGTCTTTAGGTATCCCGTCTGGATAGAATCGGCTAACTAATGATCTTGATTCGCGATGTGACCTGGTGAACGACTCTTCCTCATAACATAAGCTTGAATGTAAGTCCATTCGAAGAATGATCTAGTTTTATGATGTGAGCTAAAGAATAGTTCCATTTCTAATATAGAATGAAGAGTAACACCTTCTGAGGACCAATCCTAGCCCACAATATGGGTCAGTGGACACCTCCTCTTCGTAATATGCTTTAGATAGTAATATTATCTGAAGAATAATTCTAAGTGCAACATGAAGCGGCTAATGATTTCAGCTGCGATGCGGGCTGAAAGATAATTCCCTTTCTGATGAGAACTGAAGAACAATACTGTCTCGTAATATAGGCTAAAGAATAATTTCTCTTTCTAATGGAGGCTGAAGAATAATATTGGCTTGTGATACAGGGCGAAGAATAGTTTTCATTGCTGATGGAAGTTGAAGAATAATACTACCTTATGATATATGCTGAATAATAATTCTCTTTCGAATATATACCGAAGACATGATTCATATTCACAACGTGAACTAAGGAATGATCCTGTATCGAATACAAGTAGCTTCAGATGCAATGTAAAGAAGTGAATTGTTCCATAAGTGACATAGAGAAGCGAATAATTCCATAAAAGATGTGAAGAGCTACATGATTCCTTATATGATACATGATTCCTTCATATCACCTATGGAATCATACACCTATGTGAAGAGCTGTATGATTCCATAGGTGATATGAAGAGTTGCATGATTCCATATACGATACAGAGAGTTGCCTCTTGAAGATACAATATCAGGCCTGCCATTGCTTTATAAGAGAAGATTCAGTTTATACTCATAACCTGGAGTATTATATGGGATTCGGTTTAGGCTCGTGACACGGAGCATTATATTGGGACTGCTGGCTTGCCCCCGATATTTTCTTCTCTACACTTGAGCTTCTCACCATGTGTCGGGCTTACCCCCAGTGTATTTGACTCATAGTCTTACAAAGTAATGTTCTTTAGGGAACCATGCATATAAGGGAATGACATCACACATAAAAACTTGAATTTATAACGGTATCTTGCTGAACAATGTGTCATGCCCTAAAAACACATGTAGACGACCGTCTAACTGTAGTTTTCAATCGTATACTTTCGTTGCAAAACTATTCATAAGAGAAAGTCATAGATGCTCCGATGTGAAGTGACATATAGTAAAATGCTCTGCCCTTCTTCATACGAAACCATATATATAAAAGACCGATGACTCGTAATTGCTCTCATATAGAGTAGAAGAATGCCAGAATGTCATAATGACGATAAGAAGACCATGATGAAATAATAATATGAAGACATTGTATCTCATGCAGATCTTCTATAGAATATTATCCTCTTATTTAATTGGATTGATCAAAAAAATTTGAAGATATAATTATGATTAGACATTTCGAATTCATGATTAATACTAGCATCGCCTAATGATGAGGGAAACTTAGAAATTTAGTTTGATCGAGTGATGTAGATACTTGATTCATGGGATGCTGAGATCTTGCTCGATGATATAGTGATTTCATTTCAATCTAATTGATGCAAATATTTCGTTCCCATATGGGGGTTTCGTGTTGATATGGATTTTTTATATTTGATCTAATTGATTGATTGATCGATCTTCATGTGGTTTAGTTTAGCCTCATAACCTGGAGGGGTTTGGTTCAGTTTAACCTCATCCCTTGGAGGGATCTGGTGGAGTTTAGCCTCGTATCCTAGAGGTTGTATGGTTCAATTTATCTTCGTAAGCAGGAGGTTGTATGGTTCAGTTTATCCTCATAAACTAGAGGCTGCATGGTTCAGTTTATCCTCATATCCTAGAGGTTATATGGTTCAGTTTATCCTCATATCCTGAAGGTTGTATGGTTCAATTTATCCTCGTAACTTAGAAGTTGTATGGTTCAGTTTATCCTCATATCCTGGAGGTTGTATGGTTCAGTTTATCCTCACATCGTGAAGGTTATATTTATCCTCACATCCTGAAGGTTATATGGTTCAGTTTATCCTCATATCCTGGAAGTTGTATGGTTCAGTTTATCCTCATATCCCGGAGGTTGTATGGTTCAATTTATCCTCATAACCTGGAGGCTACATGGTTCAATTTAGACCCGTAGCCTAGGGTATTTTAGAATTTCGCAAGGTCGTTTAAACCTGAAGTGTAAGGGTATATTTATTTCTTAACTCGTTTAGACCCGAAGTGTAAGGGCATATTTATTTCTCAACTCGTTTAGACTCGGAGTATAAATGTATATTTATTTCTCAACTCGTTTAGACCCAGAGTGTAAGGGTATATTTATTTCTCAACTCGTTTAGGCCTACAGTGTAAGGGTATCTTTGAATTATATTGAGTCAGTAGGGTTCACCTAGGCATCTAGCAGTTATGGGGCCTAGGAGTCAGCCATCAATTTTCTTTTCCTTCCGCTCTTTTAGTTTTCGAGTCGATAATTGCTTTAATTATTACTTTGATCATCAGGTTGACAGCTGCGTTGACTGCTTTTCTGGATATGAGATTGATTGCCACTTCAATTGTTACTTTATTTGTTATGTCTATGACTATTTTAGCTTCTACTTCAAATGCTCATTCGCTTGACGAAAAAACCAGGCCCGTTATTTGCCCCCTATGATATCTTGAGCGACAATGGTATTTTGAGCGGCACCCTGTGCAATCAGGATTGCCAGAGCATCCTGAATGTTCTTCAACTACTTTGCTAAATCATTCTGAATCTTGACTAGCTCATCCATTTATTCTTGGATTATTGGCAGTGAATTAGCCTGTTCAAATAGTTCTTCGTCTTCGACTACCTAAACCATCACATCTTACATTGATTGCCCTTCATGGGTCGGCTTCTTCTTTGTCAGAATGGCTTTGACGACAATCGTTTTCACCGTCTCTTCAGCTATTTTCTATATAACTGGCTTGATCTGCCCCCTGTGATTCTTCTGCTGACTATCGAGTAGGCGAAGTGACATTACGGGCTATTCTCTGTGCGATCAGGATGGCTAAGGCATCATGAATCTCTTTCACTTACCTCGATAAATTATTCTAAGCTTAGGTCAATTCATTGATCTGCTCCTGAGTCATTAACGGTTCAATATCTTGTTTGATCGGCTCTTTGCCTTCAATTATCTACACCATTACGACCTGTACTGGCCACTCCTCACGAATCGGCCTTGATTTCATCTGATTGGTCCCAATGACAATCCCCTCTCTTGCTTTTGTGACTGTTTTTTGCATAGTCGGCTTGATCTACCCCCTATCTAGGTGGTTCACTTTCAAGAGAGCTAAGAAGCTACCAACTGAACGTGTGAACTTCTGTGGACTCATTGCAATAGTCTAGTTAGCAGTGGAAGCGCTGCTAACTTATGCTGGTTGGCACTGCTTTTTTATGGTGTGGCATGCGTTGACCACAATGGTCTTCTAGTATGGAGCCTTTTATCGTTGTTTTCCTCATGTCCTTCGGTTGTTTGCGGCTTCAAGTTAGCTATTAGCCAGACTTGGTAGCAGTTGGTGTTGTTATAGTGGAATGCGAAAAGCAGAATCCTCAAGTCACCAAAAAGATAAGTACAGACGTCATTTCTCATATTCTTAGGGTCAATATTTTCGTTAGCTTTCACTGCACAATCACATATCCATTAGAGCATTCTACAACTAGTGTAAAAAGTGCACGACCTTACGAGTCGCAATAAAAGTTAGACATGAAACTAAATGCGCAACGGGAATACACATGCTTATGCTATCTTTATGAAAACTTTAGAGTTTTTTTTTTTTTTAAACTTCAATTTCAAATGCTTTTGCCTTAAAGATGAAGGGAAGAACGTTTCCGTTGAGAGTCGTCAGTTTAGCGCCCATAAAGGCACCGAACATTTCTCCTTGCAGTAACTTTCTTATGCATACATTCGTGTTCGCAAATGATTGATCTTAAAAGTTTTCTTTTACTCGGAATTAACCAGAGATTCTGATATGTTTGAATCCCCAGCAAAGTTGCCAGTTTGTTAAAACTAGAAAAATGCTCGTAGCAGTTTTTCCTGTGTTTCGCTATTCTGAAAATTTTCTGAGTATAGAGACATTCGTAGACAATCATAAGCAATCACAAAGTATACATGAGAAGAGATATCGCAAGGCGAATTTTATTCCAGAGATTCTAAGATCTTTTACATTCCAGGCTGTGATCTAACATGAGCCCTTAATTACATTGATGGATGATCACCCTTGATTAAAATGCAAAAGTAAATGAATGTATACATTATAGATAGATTAAATAAAGTAAATGAGGAAATATCAATGTAAATTATGCACACCGTAGAGAACAAAAAGATTTTTACATGGAAACCCTTGCGGGAGAAAACCACGGCACAAAGTGACAAAACTCGACTATAAATAATATTTATACAATAGATGGAGTATTCGATAAAAAGCCCGGATAGATTGAGCAGGTGACTAAGTCATCGGGGACTATAGTCTTTTGAGTTCATGGTCGTAGAGACCTATTTATTTTCTTGTTATGGATAGAGCCATGTTTTCAGACAAGTCGGATATCTATGTCCCATTTTCTTTCGGATTGTCCGGGTTGAAGGACTGTTAGGATTTTATCGAGTGGTGTAATTCTGGGTCATTGACCGCTGGAATACACGAGCATCGAATGTTGGTTGGCACGACCCAAAGCCCGCTCTCATATTTTTATGACGGGTGACCTTGAGAAGACACTCCGTAACTACCTCGTCAGCTCAACCAACAGACCCGTTGTCGATGGGTAGGGCATCGACTATCTTTTTATAATGGCAGTCCATAGTAGGATATTTTGAGTATTGTTGGAACTCTTTAATCACGGTTTCTAATAATAACCATAGTCTATTTTGGTTAGTCTTGAGCCTCAATCTAGGCTAAACCCTAGTTGTGCAATGAACATAATCGATACAAAGTTTTTGTAATCAGTTGTCAAATTAGGCCAGAGTTTATTGATTCGTCTTTAGAAGCGATCCTGGTCCTGTACCTTTATTGATAGCTAATCCGCAATGAGAAATAAGTAAAGAACATGCTCACGCATACAAAAATGTGCAGGACATTAATTATGACAAGGTAATGGATTTTTTATGCACGATGAACGCAATAGAATATATGTCGTATGAGATTGATTGTGTGTGTTGGATACAATATAAGATATGTCATGTGAGAATGAATGCATATAAGAATACAATAGTATGTATGCCATGTGAAGTTGAATACATGTGGAGTTAAGTAAAGTAAATGCGAGATTAAGCAGAGATGAGTGCTGGATTAAGCATATATGAGTGCTGGATCAAGCAAGATGAATGATAGATTAAGCATAGATGAATGCTAGATTAAGCAAGATGGGTGTTAATGCACGAAGCAAGCAATATTATCTAGTCACAATTCCATTTCTGTACAGATTTGTACTAAAACGATATTCTGGTCATTTCGCTGCCTGAAAATTCTAAGTAAAAATCTGAATTTTTGACATATCCACAGATCGACCATAAAATATCATGAATATTTCACCGGACTTTGGTGCTTTAGCATAATTAGGGTATTTCAGATTTTTTAGACAGTTTAGATTTAAAGAAAACCCCTCTAATCAAAAAGCAAACATTTTGAAGAGTGCCAAAAAGTTGCGATTTATACTTCAGATGGAAAATCAAAATCTTCGTTGTTAGGAATTTCTTTTTTTAGTATTTTTTATTGAATCCAAATGGGAGGTACTTCCTTATTTACATAAATAACTTAAAGGAAATGGAAACATTTACTTAAATGTTTTATGTAAATAAGGTGTATAGTGTGTAGTGTAGGTGCAGGTATGCAGTGCAGTGTAGTGCAGTGCAGAGTAGATGCAATGCAGAACAGGTGTGGCCAGTCCAGGCGCATGTTGAAAGAGGACTGGCGCATGTGATATAAGAGTGAGTGAATGTTAAAAGAGGGCTGGCACATGTGGTGTGAGGTGAGAATGAGAGTGGAGAGGGACTTCACTCCTTTAAACAAAATCAGCCCTGCCCCAAGGGGCAGGTGCATGTGAGAGGAGAGATGGGGGTGTGGGCGCATGTGAGGATGAGAGAGTGAATGTGGGTGTATGTAGAAGAGAGAGAGATAGAGAGAGAGAGAGAGAGAGAGAGAGTGGGCGCATGTAGGACATAGTGAGAGAGTGTTGGCGCATGTGGGAGTGAGAAGGAGGAGGTTGGCGCATGTAGGAGAGAGAGAGAGTGGGCGCATGTGGGATTGAGGAGAGAAGGTGTTGGGTGCATGTGTCCCTTGGTGCCCTCTCTCTCTCTCTCTGCCATTTCTCTTCTTTCTTTAGTCTCTTTACTCTACATACTGAGGTTATGGGGTTGGGGTATTTATAGCCAAGCTTCCAAGGTACGGATCCAATCAAAATCGAGCAAGTGGAGGTTCCGAGCGCATGTGACACAACCCCGGGCGCATGTCCCTCTTAGAGATGGGACATTGGAGTTCCGGGCACATGTAAGCATGCCCCGGGCACATGTCCCTCTTGGCAGCTTCCAGACTTAGAATTTTTCAGCATTTCAGGCCGAGCGCATGTTATTCTGCACTTGCCCGTCTCCACGAAAATGATCATAACTCCTTCGTTACAGATCTGTTCTGGACGCTCTTATACTCGTCGGAATGCTATTTCATTGATCTACACAATGGAACTATCATGATAATCTTTAGAAGATTCTTTCATCTTCAAAAGTGGTCCAAAAGTGATCAGTACCATTCATAATGTACGGTCTTCAGTGAACAACTCATATCTTCTTCGTTACAACTCAAAATTAGATGATCTTGGACTTGTCGGAATCGTGACTTGGTAAAAATTCCCATGACATATCATTTTTTTTTCAAATGTATATTGCTTTCCCGATCATCCTGTGACTGAAAGTGATCTCTTCACTGATAGCTATCCTCAGACTTAGAAAAATTCAGGTTTAAGGCTCCGACTGTTCACTTCAATGGAAAGGTACCTTTTTGGAGATCAAAGTCACTAACGCCAGAGCACTTTTAGCATTTAATCATGTTGCTAAATGAACGGGTCGGCTGGTGAATGGTTAAATGCTGTTAATTTTGGTAGCTCCTTCCCAATTTGGATCCTTCAGTCGGCTCCTAGTAGGGGAAAAAGTACTTCGGGGTGCACAGGTGGAAATATACATTGCACGATATCTAAATTTAGAGGTTAGTGGTTTTGGGGCATTGTAAATCATTTGACAGTAATACGCATATCCAAATCAGCTTCGGAATGACAGATTTCAGTTCTGGGTGTGATTGCGCGAGCTACTCGATCTAAGACTGCACCAATGCTCTACTGCTTTTATGACTGCTTCTAGGTCTGTTGCTGACTTTGACTATTGTATTCGAGTCATCACTTCTTCTTTTATCATTGGTGATATTTTGAGCCCTAACACTCCCATTTACTCCCATTCAAACGGAATATTTTTATTTCAAATATATTTCATTACTCTCATCCAAACAGAACTGTGCAAAGTCATTTACTCCCAATTCATTTACCTCCAAATTCATTTCCCATTTACTTCCATTTACAAGCTCCCCAACGAGCCCTAAGTGTCCTAATGCAACTAAATAGACTATATATAACTTAAGATTTGGGATTTGATATGATGAAATTACTATTGACTGATGGTCACTAAAAATATTCAAAGATCTGAATATCATTAACTCAATAGAGCTGAACACAAGTCGAGCTAGCTCGAAAAACTCGCTCGAACCGACTTGGTTGAGCTCGATCTAACTCAACTCACATACTGGTTCGTGTCAATCCGAGTGGCTAAACCTTTAGCTCGAAAAAAATCAAGTTGAGTTCGAGTTGGGTCAAGCACGAATCGACTCGACTTGAACCTGATTTGCTTGAATTTTATATATTTTCTTATATTATATTATATTAGATACACACACACATACACTCACATGTATATATATATATATATATATATATATATATATATATATATATATATATATATATATATATATATATAAGTAAAAGTTAAAGTTAAAACCCTAAACCTACCCTACCTGACTCGGCCCACCTTTCCCTCTTCCTTTCCTTTTACTCTACCTGAGCAGTAGGCTGGTAGTGACCCCGCCCGACCTCACCACCCGACGAGCGGTGGCAACCCCCCGTCTCTCTCTCTCTCTCTCTCTCTCTCTCTCTCTCTCTCTGATTATCTTTCTTCTAAAAGAGGTATGTTTGATCCTTATAAATAATTGTAATCATTTCATTAACAATTTTTTTTAATGATTTCAATCTCTTCTTCTCCTAAATTCTATGTGGTTGTGCTTAGCTTGCGTCAGGTTGGGTTAGGGTTGGGTTACGTCGAGTTGGGTCAGGGTTGGGTTGCATCAAGTTGGGTCAAGGTTGAGCTAGGATGGTCAGGGGGCTGGTTGGGTAAGGGTTGGGGTACGTCGGGTTGGGTTAGGGTTGGGCTTGGATGCTCAGGGGGCTAATTAGGTTATGTCGGGTTGGATCAAGATTAGATTGCATCAGGTTGGGTCGGGTTGTTAGTTGATTACTTGAATAATTGCCTGTGTTGGTTGATTACTTGAATTGGGAAGTATATGATTTGTAATTGAATACTTCAATTAAATACAAATCAATTACATTTAGAGCGACCTGACTTGACACTTGACATCTAAATTTAGTAATCTACTCACCCATTTAAGAATTCATATACAATAAATTGTATTCAAATCAATTATTAATTTGATATTCTTTATATATATGAACTCTTAAATTGTCCTGAGTTGGGCAGTTTGGTAATATATCTTGTACCTAATGTTGCTTATAAAATGTACATGGAATTCAAGATTCGGTGCATCAACCAAATTTATTCTCCAAATATACGATTCTCAACTGATTGACTATCTCTCCTCTATGAATACTAGATAATAGTAAAAAAATTTACATATATTTTAAGAATTATGGAGAGATGCTGCTGAATGTTTGGCTTGCATGTAAATTGTATGAGTAGAGTGCATGATATATTACTAAATGGGATAAGAAAGAAATTAAATGTTAGGGAGACGTTAAAACCTGCCCACTTACAAATCACAAATTACAATGACACCTTCAAACTTCACATATCCTATGTGTATTTTCTTATCTTCATATTTAGAGATGACTAGTGAGGACGTTCCTACTACCCTTGGTGCAGGTACATCTGACACATCCCTCTAGTTGTTAATGTCTAAGGAGATGCGGAAAACTTAAATTCAGCTACGTCTACTAAAGGGAAGAAAAGATCAGTAGCTTGTGATGATTTTGAAAAGGTTGAGGAAAAAGATGATGTAAACTATGTTACAAAGGTTAAATGTAAGCATTGTAAGTCAACCTGATCACCTGCTAGCTAGTTGAAAGATGCCTAGGTATTTCAACAGCAGGTCCCAGGTTCGAAATGCCAAGGAGACACATTAACCCTACTGGTGGGTGGGTGCATCGTGTGACTAATTGTGTGGGTGTGTTGCGTAGCTTACAGGGTGGGGTGTATTACATGACTAAGAAAACAAAACTTCACAAATCCAGCTTTCAAACCAACAATTGCTCTCATTTACCTCATTTGAAGGAAGCGACTTGCAAGCTATTCTCACTACTCCTAAGTTTGAGAAAAACAAACTGAAAAAATGATTTGTAAAAATAGTAATTGTTAAGGAGAAATCATTTAGGCTTATAGAGAGCGAAATTTTTAACGAATACAATAGATACTTGAATCCCAAATTTGAGAAGTGCTCGTGGGTCACGATGAAGAGAGAATGCATGAAGATGTATATGAATAAGAAGACAAAGAGGAAAGCCCTTTTGTCATCTGTCTCAGTCTCACATTTAAGTCTTACTTCAAACTTGTGGCATAGCGTCTAACCAAAGGATGAGGTACATTTCACTAATTGCACACTATGTGGATGTATATTGAAATCTATGTAAGACAATTTTAAACTTTCATCACCTTCCTGCCCCTCATACCGGTTTGGTTATTTTAAACTGCATATATAATTGTCTTCAAGAGTGGGGCATCGAAAGTAGGATATCTTCAATCACGTTAGATAATGCATTCTGCAAACGATGGTGTGATTTTTTTACTAAACCAATTCAAGACAGCTTTAAATCTTTATTTTGGGGGAAATGTTTTTTAGGTCAGATGTCGTGCTCATATTATGAATTTGATTGTGCAAGAGGGACTAAAAATGATTGAAAACATAAGAGAGAGTGTACAGTATATAAGGGGGTCACCATCAAGACTTAGTATCTGAAATGATATACTCTAATATTTAAATGTTAGATCACAAAAAACATTGAAGTTAGACGTGTGCACCCATTGAAATTCAACATATGAAATGTTGAATGTGTCAGTCGAGTTAAAACTTACATTCCTTGAATTTACAGTCCATGACAAAGTACATGCTTGATTACCTAATGAAGATGATTCGAGAAGAGCTTAAGATGTTCATAGTTTTCTTCAAGTTTACTATATATAACTGCATGAAGATATTTTTATCTGTTTCTTCTAAAGCTTTGGAAAATCAAGGATGCTCTTCATAGAAGTGTCATAACAAGTGCAGATTATATTTAGAATATGACACTAAGCATGCAAGTGAAATTTTAAAAGTATTGGGACGAATATCACCTGTTAATGACTTTAGTTGTTGTCCTTAATCCTCACTATAAAATGAGGTAAGTTAGTTACGTTTATAAGAAGATTTATTTATTTGACAAGATAGCAGTTGAAACATTCAGTGTTTATGTGGCGGATGAAGAACTATACTCTTCTTATATGGTTAATTCTACCATAACATATGACATATAACTTATGCATGAACATGGCTGTAGTTCACCTATAAGTGGTGATAATTTTCTTGATGAGTACTTCTTAGCTTAAAATAAGATGAAGCAAGTCAGCAAACACATGAGTCGGAATTAAATGTATATCTCAAGGAGCCAGTTATGAAGGTCTACAACTCAGATTTTAACGTCTTAGATTAGTGGAAGGCTAGAGCTCGTGAAGAAAAATACCCTACATTATTGTTGATGGACCGAGATCTTTTATTAATTTCGATTATAATAGTGGCATCAGAATTTGCATTTAACATGCATAGAAGCTCTCTTACACCTAAAATAATTGAAGCGCTTATTTGTATACAAGATTGGTTGCGTCTAGCTTGGGTGGTAGTTCATTTGATGAAAAGAATAATGAAGAGGACGAGACCAACAGTATAGACGAGACTATATTTGATATCCTCCAAGTGCAAAGGTTTAATTGTACTAATAAACTTATGATCAGTACAGGGTCGATCCATAGAGACAAAATATAAATATGGTTTAACACAAATCCAACTAAACTAAGTAATGAGAAATATATCTAAAGAAACCTAAACTAAGACAATTCAAGTTGTAGAAAATGATTGTAGAGAAATAAATTAAATCAAAAGTAAACCAAAGCATTGGAGATCCACAAATGAATTAATCAACCATTGATTATAACGAAATAAAATAACACAATTAGATCAAAGCATTATGGTCTATCTAATAAAAAAATCAAATAATTTAAGCATTTAAAAATTAGATAACCATCAAGGATTAAAAATCTCATGTTTCAACATCATTAAACCATACTTTTGAGCTCCAGTGATTGAAAGAATTTGAGATCCATGAGATCACAAAGCAATCAATGTGGAAGGTCAAAAGCCTCTCCTATCTAAGGAATCTATATTGATTTAGATTAGATCTAGGCATCCACCATATGAGTCTCACATGGATGGATAAAAAATCTAGTCTAAATACTAGATAACATGTATTCACTTTTGATCTTATCATTACAATCATTAGAGCATCATTATAATCAATGGTTGATTGAATCTATGTGTTTCTCTTCTAGCTTTGGCTAAAATAATTTAGAAATACTGTTTAATGAAATAAAAACAAGATAAATCATAAACAAAAATTGCATTGAATCAAACTAAATCAATAGGTTGCAAAAGCCAAGCAAAAGACCCAGGTGGCAGAGTCAACCATCAAGGGATCAAGGGCTAATCTTAACTTAAAAATCTATAGTTCTAGAGAAAAATAAAAGTAAATAAAAAAAAAATCATCCTAAGAAAGCCTCTGCAGAAAACTGGTTAGAAAGAATTCCCCTTGACTCTTCACAAGCCTCTTATTTAAAGTTGAGTTAAGAATTCAGCAACAGTCCTGATTTTGTGACTCTTGCGACCAAGCCAACAGTCGAATTGCTCTAAAACTTTATCTGAGGCTTCATCATCATTTGGACTTTACAATGGATGGATTAAATTGCCAAGATAATATCTGGAATAGGCCCATGAACTTAAAAAGGACAGCTTCCAATTTTCGTAGTTAAACACTTCAAACCACTTATCTTGCTTCCTTCACCCTAATGTGTACAGATGTCGAAAATATCTCAAATTTGGTATTCTGACGAAACGTTATTCCCTATTTATGATAAATGGTTGGGATTTCCTTGATTCATCCACTATTTTGATCCACAAGGCCCGCAATCCAGAACATTCTTTTGATCGCGCAGGTGGAAGTTTCCAGAACACTTTGCATTGTCTACGTTGTTGTGATCAATTCGCACATCCGATTGATGTGATTCTAGTTGGGGCTTTTAGATATTTTCATTCTCTACCAGATAGACAGTTCTGATTTTTTTATGTGATCATTATCGTATAATTGGGACAGCTTTCAATCAAGTTCTAAGTGTCTCCTACTCAAGTCCATGCTCTCCCTAACACAATAAATCATCAAATTAGTAGGAAAAGACATGTAAGTGGCTAAATCATGAAATGTATGCACTATCTATCTAAACCACTAATTATGACCATGAAAACTAGCTAAGCTTTACTGATTAAGGTAATAAATATGAAATTACGAACACCAACAAACTGCACCTTAATCTGTTTAAAGATAGTTCTTAATTTTAAGTACATCTTGATCTTTGTTGAAGCAGAAAAAAATCTTAACACTGATTGACACGTCTAACGCACTAGCCAGAAAGACCTAACCGTGTGATGCGCTAGCCAGGATAAAACTCACTGAAACAGAAAATTTCTACATATTGACTGATGCGCCTGACACGCTAGCTGAAAATCATTGACGCCCTTGAAGCGCCTGGTCTAGAAGAAAGTAATGCACTTGACGCACCGGTTAGAAAAAGATAGTGCGCCCATGAATGCAGTCACCTTCAACAGACGCATTTGACACGCTACAAGAGAAAACTGGCATGCCACCTAGAAAAGTTGATACGCCAGTCACCCCAAGTGCTACAAACTAAAGAAGGCTCACACGACAATGCACAAAAAAATGATATGACGCACTGGACTAACCCGGGTTTCTTGACTTCACTATTCACAAAGAGAGGATAGGAAGACGAGAGCGAGAGAGAGAGAGAGAGAGAGAGAGAGAGAAAAGAAACTTGGTCATTGTCTTCTGTGCGACGGAAGCACTTAGCCGGAATCCTGAATTCGTCGTCGGAATCCCAAAGTTTTATGATCAGAGCCCAGCCTCCCAAACCACCACAGGTGAGATGCACCTCCAGTGCAGCGGAATCCTCCCAGTTGAGGAACTGACGTGTTAACATAAGTCCCAAAGGAGGAGGAAGAAGAAATAAATGTTAAGGGGTCTGACGCGTCAGGTGCCCAACACGTCAGTCCAAACGCGTAGGCATGTTAGCCCAGATGTCAGACGTGTTAGCTTAATTGACACATGCAAAGGCCTATTTCACCCAATTTTAAGGGTTTTCTAAAGCTTAGCGCAGGTGCTTAACCTCCCCAAGACCATCCTGGACAACAACGAAGGTCACGATGACTAAAATGATAGATAGATTACTCAGTGACACGCATCTTTAAGTGTTTCTAGAGCCTCGACATTGGCTCACATGCCCACCACACTACTAATAGAATAATTAAATGCCTCGTTATTCTGATGCAGCAGCTAAACTAGTATTAGGAATCCACTTTCGCATTCTAAAGTTGTCCCGGGAATTATTGTAATCAGTACAATAGATCGGTATACTCTCTGTATGCATTGCTTAAATGCAAGACTCGAATAACGGCCATCGTCGTACCTACAGGGGACTACCCTATGTGAAAAATATGAAAATATAATCTCCACAAAATATTAAATAACTCACCCTTACGAGAAATCATGTCAATACTAAGGACCCCTATCATTTAGAGTCACACAGTGGTCTACCCGTCTAAAATAGTCTCTGCGGACATGGCTTGAGACGTCCAAAGTCGTAGTCAGCCTTCCAAATGATACCCGTCTTGGAGATGAGGCTCAAAGTCACGTTGCACAATCATAAGCTAATAAGTCATCTTGCCCAAAAGTGAAATAAAAATGGAACATAAATACTAGACACATAGAAATGGGGCAATCTAGACAATTAGCTTGACATGGTTTAAGAAACCCTTATATGGCCCAAGTGGCCCCCTTTTGAAAAAGTAGTCCCCTATTAACATGGTCTTTTTTCTTTAAATCAAGGGTTATCTGTATGATGTAATTAAGGACTCATATCAGAACCCGAAATCTCTAGAATAAAATGTCCTCCTTGCGCCGTGTCTTTTATGTACTTGTTTGTGTTATTTATGACTGTCTGTAAATTCCCTAATCGTCAAGCAATAATACAAATACAAATCAACACTCATAAAATTTTCGTTGGATGAAATCTGCAATTTAACAATCTTGTTAGTTGTTGTAATTCATGTTTTATTCTGTAAGACTTTAATTTCTTTTATTTTTTAAGTAAGTTGACATTGACATTTAAATTTTGAATGTATTATAATGTATCGATATTTGAACATTGTCTATAATGTGTTTATTGCTCTTCACATATATGTGTAATGTATTAGATCTGTCATAACTATTATTCCTTTCTTTTTTTTAAACTACTTTAAATTATTATTTTTATAAATTATGTCGGCTTTATGACTTTACATAAAAAAGTAGTTCTCTATTAACAAAAAGTTGTATGCAGAAATGTCGTTTGATGACCCATCTGCCAATATTTAGAATTACGGTACCAAAGTCTACTCTCCAACATCTGGAAGAATGAAGATTAATTAAATGTCATTTGTGTTGAGATAAATTTGTGAATAATACAAAACGCCTTATAATAGGAGGAGACGAAAAAGGTTGTCCTAATGCTTCGCATGAAGTACGAATTCTATTCTTGGCCCTCTTGGCCTCAAATAAGAAAAAGTCCACCGCCTTTATACCAAATTCAACTAGGCACAAAAAATATAATAAGAGGCTGTTATAATAGATGAAGATTAAAAAATAGAGAGAGTGTAATGAATTAGTAAGGAAGAAGAAGAGGAGAATGACAGATTAAAAGTTTTGGAAGAAGAACAATTGAAACTTGCCTTGAAGATAAGTAGGGAAGAGGCAGAGGCATCTAGATATAAATGTCCTCCAAGCCAACATGACATCGAGATAGGACCGAACATGAGAAGTAAGAAGAGTTATAAAATATTAAAGTTTTTCTCCAGTCTCTCCTCATTCTATAAGGTGTTGGGAACTCCTTATAGATCGACTCATAAAGAAGGCTTAAAAAGGTTAGCTGAATCTATATAGGAATATGATGGTAAAGTTTTACCACCACCTGATTTAGAAGAAGTAAACAATTATCCAGGATACACTAGCACCTTTGAATCTGCAAACATATCTCATGTCGCCGAAGAAATTAAAAACGCATCAATTGGATGGGACGACGAAAGCGATGTTGATGGATCCGATGCAGATGAAGGTGATAACTCTCTTATCTACCGGTCGGAAAGGCGCTCCTCATATGGACCATATTAACAAATTGTTGATGAATGATGAGTGAGTTTAAGGTTTTGCAGTAACAAACATTCTTATATTATTACTTGTTATGCACTATCAGTGCACCTAATTCGATCCCAACCATCTTGATTTTGATTTTATTATGATTTTTAAAATAATATTAAAAGAATTCATATAAATCAACTCGACTCAAATAGCTTGCTCGACCCGACTGGACCTAAACCAGCAAGTTGAGGTGAGCTAGAGGGATGAGTCGGAGACCAAGCCGAGCTGAGCTCGAGCTTTAGTCATGGTGGGGGTCGAGCTGAGCAGCTTGGCCTAGGTCAGCTCGAACTCTAGTCGTGTTCGGCTCTAAAAGTCTTAGGATAAATAGCCTGCTTATTAATGCTTAAGGTGACCGTTCTAAATCAAAGGACAAGATTTAAATGATGACTGAAATTTTCCACATAAACAGATGAGTTAAATGATCAAAGGATTAAAATATTCATTAGGAATGAGCCTGATGAGATGACTATAGCTTCAAATCCTTATAGGTGATGGACATAAATAGAGCACATCCTATCACCCCACGTACTATGTGCTGTCCTAAAGCATCACATGCATTTATTTGGGCAGTAATGGGCTCAAGAGAATACGACTAAACAGCTTTTGAACACGATTTGCATGGACCTATATGTACAATCAAATCTCACCCTTCCAATCTTTACCTATATGTCCAATCAAATCTCACCCTTCCAATCTTTACCTATATGTCCAATCAAATCTCACCCTTCCAATCTTTTAAAGTCAGACCAATGGGAACGCTTCTACGTTAATCTTAATGTGCAAATTGATGTGGGACCCACTGTAGTATTTTAATGTCATCCAATCCATTGATTAGGTGCATTCCTCTTATAGGTCCACCCCTCTCTCTCTCTTTTTTTTTTTTTCTTTTTTTTTAACCCCCTCTTATTCTCGTTGCCATAACTCAGGTGGTGGGCCGCATGATTTTGGGGGTTTTTAGGTATGATTTTACATGTGGTGGACCACCTGTGTTTTGATAATAAGTTGGTTTTCTGCATGAGCATTCCCGACAAAGAATCTAAGAAGGTTTTAATGATGAGTATCTTATCTCTACTGTTCTTTGTTTTGTGGCCCACCTGAGTTTTGGATTGGCCTGATTTTTTAATCTCCAAAGAGATAAATAATGCACGAAAATTATGGATGGATTGGATGATTTTAAAACATCAAGGTGGAGTGAACACGCATCAATTTGTACATTAAGCTTAAGATAGAGACGTTTGTATAAAATACGGGCTCAAAATATTTTAGTCAAATCCAACCTTGACTTGTAATAGGAGGTCATTGCACATGGCTTATCGCAAACTGCAAAAGCCGAATGAATCCTTATTGGGCAAACCCCACCACTGACTGGTCATGGCCAGGACACCAACCCGATCAGATCAGAAGATCCTAACCACTCGTTTTTTTTTGGCAAAGAGACTACTGCCACACATCCCTCGGCCCTACTCCAATCAAGCCCGGTGCAATCATCTGGTCTGTCCAGCTCTCCTTTCCTATCACATCCATGTGGGCCCCACTAAAGAAGCGGTCCAAATCATTCAAGTGCCTTTCATGTGCTCACATGAGCAATAAGACGTGGACAATTAACCATTCCTTGCGTCTTAAAGCCTAATCTGCATTCCTATGGTTTGCCCAAGAGATGTACCTGTGCCAAGGCTGTGTGGGGCCCACAGAGATGTCAGTGATAAATCCAGTCCGTCCATCTGTTTGTAAAGATTACAATACGATAGGATTCTAAAACCCAGGAATATCTAAAACTAAGGTGGGCCACCAAAAACGAAAGTGGGAATGGAAACGTCCACCGTTGAAACCTTTATGGAGCTGACCATGATGTTTATATGCCATCCAAACCGTTCATATGGTTATTACCACTCAGATAAACTGAGGGACAACTATCATCGTGATACAAAACTTCTTTCACTCCCCGACGTTCAATCCCTACTGTTTCATGTGGTATGGCCCACATGAAATTTGAATCTACCTGATTTTTAGAATCTTATCCTATCGTGGTATTTAAAAACAGATGGACGGAGTGGATTTTTCACAGACATCTCTGTGGACCCCACACAGCCCCAATCACAGGTAATTCTCAGTGCCCGGGAGAACATGCAATCCGCTCACGGTTTGCCCACCTACCCATCTCATCTAATCAATTGCCATTGTCTTAAACAAGGCTCGTCTTACAAAAGTCAATTTGGTTTTCCCGCCACAAGACTAGGTTACCAAACGGGCCAAGAATCCAATAAAAAAAAAATCACAATCCAACCATTTATTCTTACCTAAATACCTACCCATCCAACCGTTCAATACATTCCCCAAACTTGTGATCATGGTTTTCCATGGCCCACTTCATCTTCTTTATTTAATGATTCGACTTACACTCTATAGGTACTAATTACCAAACACCCATTTAAGCTGATCAGGAAAGGATTGAAATCCTGGTAGAGTACGGAGATCCTTGTGCATGCACGTGGCCTTTTGATGTGCGGCGTGCATTTTTCGAGCCCAAACCGTCTATGTTTTGAGGCCCATTTTATGTGGGCCATGGCATTTGAGTTGGATTCATGGGATGATCGTAGACATTGGTTGAATTTATGTATTTCTTTATTGAACTCAGATCGTTGATCACTTCGCATTTTATCCATTCAATTTGTGAGCATCAATTGGATGGTTAGGATCAACCGTTCTGCGGTTTATGGTTAGGATCAACCGTTCTGCGGTTTTGAGAAGTGTGGCCCATTTTGATAGTTTGGATTGAGGTACGTGCATGAAAAGTGTACAGTAACTGCTTGCATGCATATGGATTAGTATAGTCTGGTATAGTATCATATCTATTAAAAGAATGTGATTTGCACACATGAAGCCCTGCGTAGCAGGTCTCTCCTGCTCGTTTTTCTTCAATTTTTGGGGAGCGGATTAGGTGTGCTTTTTTTTCTTTCTTCTTTTTTTTTTTTCTCGCTCAGTCATGCAACCCACCCACTCAGTCAATCGCGCAACACACCCGCCAAGTGAGTCATACAACGCACCCATGGGTGCTGTCAGCAACGTGGATATTTCACCACTGATGGTGTTACCCGGGTAACACATTAGTGGGTAACACCCTTAGGTCGGTTCCACCTTGATGATATGTTTTATATCCCTGCCGTCCATCTGTTTCTACAGACCTTTATAGGCCGTTTGGCCAAAACGTAAGCAGATAAAAATCTGAAGTGGACCACACAGAAGGAAACGGTGGTGAGCCTCACCATTAAAAATTCCAACAGGCCCTTCGTAAGTTTTTTGTAATATTTATTTTCATCCAGCCTGTTGATAATGCCAATAAGACATAGATGAAGGGAAATGTAAAGATCATATTGATGAAAACGTTTGTGGCCCACAAAAAGCTTTTAATGGTCATTCATCACTGTTTTTAGTGATGTGGTCCACCTTTGATTTTTATCTTCTTATGTTTTGGAATAATGCCCTAAAATGAACTGAAAAAGAAGATGGACGGCATGGATATACAATAAATCTATCAAGGTAGATCCCACACTGTTAGCATAACACATATTAAGGGTTTGGGTCCTTGCCTCGTTGGTAGACTTCGCAGAGTTTCAATAGGGGATTTAGGGTTCGAAACCCATTAGTGGTGAAATATCTAGAGGTGGGCAACGATTCAATCCGAGTCAAACATGGACCAGATTAGATTGTTTGATTGCTTGAGTGGGTGTGTTCAAACAATTCGAACAACCATTCGAACATGGTGGCTCGGTTCAAACTTGGTTTGGTTTGGTTCAATCATATTCAAACATGTTCGAACATATGGATTTCGGACAATTTTTACGAGTTCGAACAATTTCACTTTTTTCGCTTAAAAATATTTTTTCGCTATTGAATAGTGAATACCGATTTGTTCAGAAATTACATATTATAAATGACAAATTATAAAGTCTAAAGTTTTTAACTAGCTAAATAAAAAACCATAGCATAGGTAGTTAAGATCCCCACTATTTCCTATGGTGTGGTCTACTCAAGCCTTCGATCTACTTCATTTTTTGGATAATACCATAAATGATATTTAAAAAATGGACGGACGGCTTGGATAAGCAAATATATTACTGTGGGCCCCCCAAAGCACTAACAGGACTGTCCGTCTCTGGATAGGTCCTGGTGAGGGTAGACTGGTAGTACTCAATCCGCAAACGTGAGTTGGTTGGTGACGCGAACACCAACCAGCAAGCTGGTGTCAAAGCTCTGTAGGTCCCACCATGATATATTTATTTTATCCACTCCGCCCATCCATTTGAACAACTCATTTTGAGGCATCAAACGAAAAATGAGGCACATAAAAAAAAACTCAAGTGGACCACATCACAAGAAATAGTGAGGAGAATGATGTTCACCATTGAAACCTTCATAGGGCTCACAATCATGTTTATTTGTCATCCAACATGCTCTCTCTCTCTCTCTCTCTCTCTCTCTCTCTCTCTCTCTCTCTCTCTCTATATATATATATATATATATATATATATATATATATATATATATATATATATATATATATATATATATATATATATATAATCGAGTTGAACGAACGAGTCGAGTTGAGTTTGAGTTTGAGTTCGAATTCGAGTCGAGTTGAACAAGGCTGTGATTGTAATCGACTCGAATTTTTTTTCGATTTGTGTGAATACGAAGATTTTCTGTTTGAACAAAGTTTTATCGAGTCAATCTGAACAATTAAACTCGATTCATGTCTAGTTCTAGAAATATCCACGTCCTGACAGAACCGGTGGGTGCGTTGCAAGTCTGACTGGGTGGGTGGGTGGGTTGCATGAGGGATTTTTATTGCAATAGCCTTGAGGTATAGTTATTTTTACTAAAAGTTCAATTTCTCGTCAAAAGGTTAAAAAGGATGAACTTGACAAGAAATTGGACTTTTAGTAAAAATAGCCACACCTCAAGGCTATTGCAGTAAAATCCCGTTGCATAACTGACCAAAAAAAAGAGCACAGATTAGGTACTTCCCCGGCCTATTCCGAGCTTCGAATAGGGTAGGGCTCTAAGGGCCATCTTGATGTATAGATCTTATCTATACCGTCCGTTTATTTTTTTATGTCATTTTAGGTCATGAGTCCAAAAATGGAGCAGATTCAAGCTCAAGTGGACCATGAAATGGGGGAATAAACTCTGACCGTGGAAAACTTCTTGGGTGCAACAGGAAGTTTTAGATCAGTCAGATATTGTGTTTTCCCTTCACCCATGTCTCCATGATTTTATGAACACGTTGGATGGATAATAAACATCACGGTGGGCCCTAAGAAGGTTTCAACGGTAGGCATCATTAGCACCGCTTCTTCCAATGGTGTATCCCACTTGAAACTTGGATATTACTCATTTTTCGGTTCATTAGCTAAAATGACATGGAGAATTGAATGGACAATGTGGATAAGATCCATACATCACGGTGGCCCGCATAGGCCTAGCCTATGAGACATGCGGGAGACTACCTAACCCGCGCCCTTTTCAAAGTCTGGATCCTCGAGCAGCGGAGGAGAGAACCCCCCTGCTACTGACTTTATTGGTCGGCATCAGTTGACGGTGTCAGCTCTGACACAGTTAAGCTGACATGGACCAATCTAAGAGGCGCAAAGCGCGGATTTCCTGCGAAAGCCTTGCGCAGAAATTTCCTGCGCTGGGAACTATGGTGAGGCCTACAGCGATGTTTTTTGATAAATCCACCCTGTCCATCCGTTTTGGGAGCTCATTTTAGGACATGAGAATAAAAACTAACCGGATCCAAGACTCAAGTGTGTCTCACTAAAGGAAAAGGTAGGTAGGTAAATTACTACCGTTGAAACCTTACTGGGGTCCAAAGTGATGTTTATATGACATCCATACCGTTCATAACGTCACTACTACTGGGATGAACTGGAAAAATAAATATTATCCTGATTCGAAACTCCTATGGCTCCACAAATATCTCAACCGTGGACGTTCAAATATCACGTTTTCGGCCCACTTGAGTCTTGTATCCTGTTCATTTTTGTTTCCATATCCTAAAATGAGCTCCCAAAACGGATGGACGGTGTGGATTTATCAAAAAACATCACTGTGGGCCCACCTTGGTTCCCAGTGCAGGAAATTCCTGCGCAAGGCTTTCGCTGGAAATCCGCGCCCAGATTTCTCTGCTCCGCTTAAGAAAAGGATCCGCATTCATTAATAGGGTGGTGTAAGATCTCCACCTTACACGTGGCAAGGTAACATGTCAGTTTCTACCGTCCATACGGTATATCCCGCTTGTGGATGGCATATGATTTAAACTTCATTTAGATTGAATGATACAAACCATCTGATCAATGGCCTTTAAGCGGACGGTAGAGAACGAAAGTTGTTAATCTCTAGATTTTGTATAGTTTTAAAAAACAAAGCCTACCTAAGATTTAAGAAGAAGCTTCGCTAGGACCACGCTCATGTACAAGTCACTTAATGCACACACCATCCCATATGGCAAACAGGTGAAATATCTAACCCCGTACAATAAATGAAAGATGATTCTCTCTGAAGGTGGTCCAATTTGAAATAAATTGATCGGTTAGAAAACTCTGGCTGATATTTCAAAACCGTACATTTGTTCAGCTAGTTGTGGCCCACGTAACTAGTGGACTGAACTGATTCTTGGTACAGAAAATATCTACATGGTGATACCCTTCTGATGGATGACTGGACTTTGTACTGCCTGCCACACAGGATATATGTGGCGGATTAGTTGGGGTGGAGTGGTGATGTGTTGGGCAATGTGGGGCCCACCTTGATGTATGTGTTTTATATCCACACGTCCATGCGTTTTTCCAGATCATTTTAGAGATGAAAGGAAAAATGAAGCAGATCTGAAGCTCAAGTAGACTACACCACAGGATACAGTCACCCACCGTTGAAACCTTTCTATGGCCTATCGCAATGTTTATTTTCCATCCAACCTGTTGATAAGGTCACATAGATTTGGACGAAGGGAAGACGCAAATATCATCTTGATCCAAAACTTTTGTGCTCCCAAGAAGTTTTTAGAGGTAGGTGTTCAATCACCATTGTTTCCTATGGTGTGGTCCACTTGACCTTCAGATCTGCTTCATTTTTTGGTTCATTCCATAAACTTGAACTGGAGAAACGGATGAACGGTGTGGATATAAAAAAAAAAAAAAATCAAGGTGGGCCTCACAGAGTCCAACACATTACCGCATGGTCCGCATCACTGTTGGGGTGACGTCGGGCAATAGCACGTAATCCGTCCCATATCATCTCATCTCTTCTCTTCATCTCTTCCGCAGTAGTACATATCTCTACCATCTACCTCTCTCATTGGTGCGCTTAGCCCAATGGATCCATATAATTAACCTAACATGGATGGTGTGTGTGTAAATAAAAGGAATGCTCACATACGCACTTCTCTCACAAGAACTGGTCAGCACTTTTTCATGACTCATGATGTGAGCCTAAAATCTGAGTCGTCCATGTGATGTAGCACCACAAAAATTCCCTAAGGCTCATCTTTTAACTTGGCAAAACGCAAGAGGCAAATTAAGGGAGGAAATTGTTTCCTTCTTTCATAGCTCACTAAAGTTCTAAAACAAGTTAAAAGATGAGCCTTAGGGAATTTTTGTAGTGCTACATCACATGAACGTCTCAGATTCTAGGCTCACATCATGTGCAATGAGCCATGAAAAAGTGCTCACGAGTCTCCGTAAGAGAAGTGCCCAGGTGAGCATCTCTCTCTCTCTCTCTCTCTCTCTCTCTCTCTATATATATATATATATATATATATATATATATATATATATATATATATATATATATATCACACTTACTAGTCAATCTTATCCCACCTGATTTGTGGACCTAAAAAAGTACAAAATGAAAATAGTCAATGGTCTAATAAATCATCAGGACAAAAATAATTATTTAATATGTTAATGTAGACAAGTCACCTAAACTGAGAAAAATTACTTCTAAAACAATTGAATTGTGATGTAGCTGGTAATTGGATTCTTTTTAAGTATCATCGTTGTGCAACGTGTATGGTAGACATGTGCATAACAATACCCTTTGTTTATTTGTGACTAGCGACTCTTTAAGGGAGCTCAAAAAGGTATTTGATCCTACTTACTTCCAAAACCTTTATCAAAAGAAGATTTCATTTACATATACGTACATTATTTCTCCTTTTTAACGCATTTTCATGCATTTATTCCCATCCAAACCCACCTCAAATGTTATATATCTTCATTTACTCCCAATTCCTCCCATTTACCGCCATGTACTCCCGGGAGGATGGGTGGACCTGATTGATATTAACATGCCACGTGTACTTTTGTTGCTTGCATTGCTCTCTTGTAATGGTTGTTTTTAAAAACAGCCAATTCACAGTAAACACAAGGAGAAAGGGAAAATTGGTTTGAGCCTCTATGTTGAGCCAACATTTAAAAACTGGTGGTGACTCATCCTCCTCACATGTGGCACTGTTTCACGGCTATCTAAACCATCCAAATTGGGGTCCACTGTGGATGAGGCATGTATATAAGTAACAGTACTGATCAAGAATTCCTAACCATCCAATTAATGTCCGTCCAATGAACGGTTAAAAGTAATATCTTGAATGGTAATGTTATCATTTCAGTGCAATTTTTGGACTACATCAACAGTTGGGTCAGTGATTTGGACGGTCCTGATTGCAACAAAACTATGCTACGTGCAAGTTTCAAGAGTCACCACCATTTAAAAAAATGGTACGAAGCGAAAATAGGAGTCTAACCACATGATGAAAATATCATATCATTTGCTGTTGCATCTCATAATATACATTCATTTTCAGTTCTAACAAGTGGGCCCCATAGTTTGGTGATTCAGACCGTTGGTCTGTTGCATCCAACCATAGATTGACCATGACCCAAAAGTTTACTAGATAAGAAAAAGTTCACCTTTCGATCAGTGACCTGCAGATTGACGGTTGAGAAGAGAGATACAAGAAAGGTCCACATTCAACTGAAGATCTCTCACCATTGAATGCTGAGGGATCTTTCAAACCAGTGATTTTGGATTACCAAACCATGGCCCCAATTTTCAGAACTGAAAACCCGGTAATTCATCGCGCGAAGACCCGGTCACCCTATCCTGCATGAGTTCACACTTCATTCTCACAGGTGTGTTGTTGGACGGTTGTTTCATGTGCCACGTGTGATGGGGGACACCGTGTGGGGCCCCTGGGAACATAACGAGTGGATAGCTGAAGGTGGTCCATCAGCTTTCAAGGACCATGCTTCTAGATTTCAATTACTACAAAAAACAGCGACCGAAAGACCGAAGATTCGCATAAGCTGCCATCTGTCCTACTACATTCACGATGGTGAGACAGGGACCCATGGTCAGTCTCTTTATTGAGGTGATCTCAGACGACAGAGATCAATAGCCAGTGGGATATTGATATCACACTCATTGGCAACTAGGATTAGGAAATGACGAGTCCACAGCAAGCAAGAGCTACAGCACACCACAATCAATGGTCGACTGGGATATGTATACGCTAGTTTAAACAGGGTGCTTATGAATGCCAATGAAGTTTTTAGATGTAATCCTTAAGACTTTGTACTCTTTTTGGGTGTAAAGTATTTGCAGTTATCTTATTTGATTTTAGGTTGTAAAGTGTTTGGACTCGGTGCGTTTGGATGCCCATGTAATTTTAAGTTGTAATCTTTTAAGAACTCTTTTGAAGTGTAACGTGTTCACGTATGTAGCTTGTCTTGTTTGATTATAAGCCTTAAAGTATTTACAAATGAATAATTATGCGTTTGGGTAACCCATATGGTATTTATAGGTTAGGGAGTAGATATCCACATCACGTAAAGTTTAAAATTAATAAAATTCTCTAAAATCTTCAAATCACGTAATTAAAAGAACTTGATGTGAGATAAGACGTGTTGAACCCATCTTAATAAAGTCTTTGGCCAATTCTTAATTAGGATAAACCAAGCATCATCAAGGCTAGAAGAGTGGGTTCACTATTTCAAATGTCCTTTCATGTAGAGAATTGAGTTTTTTTTTTTTTTTTTTTAATACAAACAATTGGACATAAAATACTAATAAATTAATAATAATAAAATGTTTAAACATAACATTTCAATAAATAGCACATTTCATAGATCATGTGGGCCACAACAAAAGCAACAGTTGGGATGAAGATGCTCACTATTAAAAAAAAGTGATATTATTTGTGGGACTTGCCATGAGCTATATATGCCATTTAAATCAACTGAGTAAGATGGTTGGAGATAAAGAAATCAGGCCATTTCTGATATAGGGAAGGATGTGACGAGGTCGATCACCATCTTCGGATAAATACTTTGAATCCACAAGAAGAAAGTGACAAAAGTTGAATTTTGATTGAATAATATGAAAGTTAAAAACTCTAAAACAAGTTTAAGAAATATTAAATATTCTAAACAAAACTCTAGAATCGAATCAAAATGGGAAAGAAATTACGGAAAACGTGCCAATCTACGACACCCATCAACTGGATTCAACCCGTTGGTTCAACCAATCGACCATGAGTGTCGAATGGTTAACTCGATTAGTCGAAAAGGCCATAAATCATCCAGAGAGTTCAGCTCTTTTTCTGCAATATTTTGGAGTATTTTGATTAGTCCACACGTGTCAAAGTCTGTCCAAAGACAAAACTGAATTTTCTGACAGGTGACAACCAAGCTGTTCTACCAGTCAAGATATATTGTCGATTGGCAATTCTTCTTGGGCTTGGGCTTGGGCTCCTTCCTTCAGTCCATCCTCACCATAAATGAATCTGCCAGTTGTTCTACATCAATTTCAAAAGTCAAATGAGCCACGTTGCAACAGTTGACAATGAGTACACCCACCATACTGTGCAAATTGTTGGTGCAGCCCACTTGATTATGAGACTAGTCTGATTTTTAAGGCTCGGCTTAAAAATGGACGAATTGAATGGTCTACACAATAACGATGGGCCCTGTTCTTTCCAATAAAAAGGAGCGAACCCTTTTCCTGTGTTACTCTGAGCAGAGAATTAAAAATACATGCAAGGGTGTGATTATCAGTAGTGAGCAAAGGACTTTCAGGGTCTTCAAAAGAGAGGCTTCCTTCGTACAGATTTTTCAAAAAATAGTCATTGGCCTTTTATCTCATTACCTATAATTTGAAACATATCATTCTGTCAGGTTTCAAACTACTGCTGGAAGCTGTAAAGCTTTTACAAGCTCTAATTTATTTACCTATAAACCCTTTACAAGTAGAGAATTTAACAAGCATTTTTTACACCATCATATACAATAAATGCTCTATAAGGCCCACCTTGATCTCTATGTGATATCCACTCCATCCATAAGTATGGCTATGCAACAGGAAACAGTGGGGATGAGACGCCCACCATTGAAACCTTCTTGGGCCCACCCAAGTTTTCAATGAAGCTGATATTTGTGTTTTCCCTTCATCCAGGCGACACTCATCTTATTAACGGATTGGATGGCCCATATAAACACAACGTATGGCCGTGATGTTTTCAATGGTGTTCCTACTGTTTTCTTTTACGTGGCCCACTTGAGTTTTGGATTTGCCTAATTTTGTGCTCACGTCTGGCATGAGCTGCCGCACAACCGATGGACGGAATTGATGTCACAAAAACATCAGGGTGGGCCCACAAAGCCTTTTGTTGCACCCTACTTTTCGTATGGAGTTCACGTGGCAATCTTCTTACACACGCACGTAGGAAGCTTTGCTTGAAATAGGATCTATGCGTGCAGTGGAAGAAAACTCGATATACGGCAGGCTGTCGATCTCTACAATAAATAAGTGGATAGAATTTTATCATAGTTTACCACCACTTAAAAATGGTGATGACTCTTCATACGTGTACTATGCAACAGTTTTAAAGAAATCAAGGCCGTCCAAATCTCTGATCCAGTGTTGGATGGGCTAGAACCCAAAACTTACACTGATAAGATAATATAAACCATCTGGTTTTGTATGACCTCTAAATATTCTTCTCTTAACCATCTATTTGAAAGTGGTCAATTTGATGGTTAGGATTACTTGGTCAGTGTAATTTTAGATTAAGATCCATCTATAATCTGACCCAAAATTTAGATGGTCCAGATGTGAGAACGATGAGTCACCACCATTTTGAACTACCGCAGGAGTTCACCAGTAGTATAAGAGAGCCGTCTTCCTATGGAAACATAGTGACAAATCTCGTTATCGGCTATTTCTCGGCAAAAGAATTTCTCCGGAGAATTTAAAATTCTGACGTTTTTCTCCCATTGGCAATAAAATTTTATTATTATTTGTAAATAATTTGGAATTTAAAATATACTAAAAATGAATTATTCAAGCATTTAAATATTTATTTCAATAAATATATAGATAATTTCGGGAAATGTTTACAAAATTTAAAAGTACCTAGATTTTGAAAATATCGCGAATTTCTCGCATTAATATTGTTTGTTGTATCTTCCGGGAAAAAATCTCGCATTAATATTGTTTGTTGAATCTTCCGCGAAAAATATCGGCCATGTCGCAATGCTTTTAAGAACGTGAATATACGGCCAAGCACAGGTACGGGTAGGCCCAGCAACGGGTCGCGTTGAACCGTGTCCCGGTTCGTGTCAAAAATTTGCTCACTCAAACTTAGCCTGTTAACTTAAGCCCGAACCCATTTGTTTTAACCCGTAACTCGACCTATTTAACCCGTTATGCTAGTCTACTCATCAGATGGCCACACCATTGATGAGGAGCAACTGACAGTCTGATCCAACATACAGCTATGGTCCACCTAGTGGACCCATTCTATCACCGAAGGTAATAGGTTCCACTAGCGAGATGAGGAGGAATCACCTGCACATTGTAGTATTGCATATGATGGAGTGCCAAGGTTCATAGGTGGGCCATGGTCTGGTGATCTTGACCATTATGTTAATGGGTTAAATGGGTTTGCAGGTGAAACACTAGGCCTGACCCGTTATGTTAACGGGTTTTAACAGGTCAACCCTTTAGTGACCCAATGCGATAAGGCTGGAACTGAACATTGATTTTTTCGTACGGGTTAACGGGTCGTGTGGAATTTTGCCGGGCCTAGGTACGGGCACAAATGAGAGCATGAGAGGTTCCTAGCTGTTCATTAGCCAAGGCACACCGTTCATAAGCTATCGTGCACTTGCATAATGAATTTGGACGGACAGATCTTGGGGCCACCCACATAGAGTGGACCCCACCTGATGAACGGGCCAGATCATATAGCCGTGTGAATATGATGGTGGTCCTTGTAGCTCGAATATAAAAAGATCCCACGAAAGCTAGTGTGTTTCGTGTACGGTGTAATTCCTCTCTACCTCTCTAACCCAAAGCATTAGTCAATGAAGCAAAATGGACAAACTTTAAAACTTGTGGCGGAGGGAATGGTGGGTGGCGCCCACTCGTTGGACGGTCAAAGCCTTCAATGGCCTTTCCCACTTCAACTGTCACCAGCCATCCACTCGACAACTGTCTTCCCCTCTTTTCTTTCAGTGAGTTCCTTTGGAGCCCAACTGGCTTCCTGAAATTACCTTTGGACTTCAACCAAATCACAAGAATGACATTGTCTTGGTCAAGCAAGGAATGTTGAGCCGCCCCTAAAATAAATGTGTTAGGGTAACATTTTGATGGGTGTTGCCCTGACCGTGGGGCCCACTTGATGTATGTTTTGTATATCCACACCGCCCATCAGTTTTTTTCCAGATCATTTTAAGGCATGGTCACAAAAGTGAAGTAGATCCAAATCTTAAGTGGACCACACCGCAAGAAACAGTGGTCATTGAACGGCCACCATTGAAAATTTTCCAGGGCCAACTGTTATGTTTATTTGATATTCAATGGTTGATAAGGTCACACAGATTTAGATGAAGGGCAAAATACAAATATCATCTCCGTGGCTCCTATGAAGTCTTTAATGATGGGCATTCAATCATTATCGTGGTTGCTAGGATATGTTGAGTCTGATCATAAAAAAAAATGTATTGCTCATCCATCCAACATAGTCATGAGAAAGAAAATGAGATTATTATATTCAGAGCTGCTTCTTTACTTCTTGCTTAGTGGATCGATGTGAATTCATGCTAAACTGAAAGGGAATCATATAGATCTCTATGTTATGGTCTGCATCTATCTATTTTCTTATTTTTTTCAACATGTGGTCCACTTGAAATTTGAATCTACTGAATTTGGAACCATGCCCTAAAATGAGTTAAAACTAATGGACAACATAGATATACAACACATATTAAGGTGGGCCCATGATCAGGGCAACACCCACTAACATATACATTTGCCCAGGTAACACCTAATTCCCTCTCAAAATATTTAGGGGCTGAACCATTGTTGATTCAAGGTACTAAAATGTTAATACTTTGGCAAAGTATTGTGGTAGATCATACTCAAGCACTTAAAATTGCATATATGAAATATAAGAACAGTCCAAATTATGAAACGAGGGTTATCTTCACTCAATCCAGGGGGGGGGGGGGTTAGTACACACCACATACCCCCTCCCCACTGTTAGTCACACTGCAATGTTACTCACCCCACTTGGGAATTGAAACCAAGACCTCAAGTGTCGAAACGAGGGTTATCTTCACTCAATCCACCACTTGAGCTATGAATCAGGGTGTATTCATTATAAGGTGATTCTTATTTTAACAAGCAAATGACTACAAGTGGGGTGAACTATTTTAAAGAAAGCAATTATATAAATCTATTGCATTAAAGAAATTACAAACTGAAGGATGCAAACTATCTTCAAGAAAGTGACTGAGTCTGCACTTCATTAAAAAAAATAATAAATAAAAAATAAAAACACCCCAACTGTAGCGGACTGGGATTACCTCATTCACAATTCTCTGAACAGGTGTGCCATTATATATTTCACTGACTTATACTAGTTTGAATATTTCTCTTATCATTAATTTCAACATTAATTATAGGTCCATCATTAGGATTATCGAGTGATCTCACCATTGAAATATATATGGCTAGGATTAAGTAGCACTGGCTCATGTGGTTTAGATCGTCTAAAGATGGCCCTACATGGAAATCGGATCAACTAACGATCGATAGACCCTACATGGTTGGGAGCATCTAATAATAAGCCCCACATGGAAATACAGATGATTAGGATCGACCAATGATGGATCTCATATAGTTAAGATCATCTAATGGGAACAGTTTAGATGGTTTAAGTTGAGTTGCAATTATAAATTCTCAGTGCATGTGGATGAAGCATCATGCACTGCCAGAGTATCAAATATCTCCCGCTAGCGGCTTCATCTTTCAAATTTTGAAAAATCAAAACTGGGTAATACACCTGATCTTGTCAGGAGGGAATAGATGTGATGATCTTTTGTATGTCTAGGGGCCATCAGGCAAGATGCACCTCAAAAATTACATGCGTGGCAATCTGAACTGTCCAAATTGTGGGCCCCATTGTCGATGGGACCTCACCTAAAAATTAAAATCATAGGAAGATCCTAACCATTCACCTAGCAATTTCCTTCTAGCCGTCCAAGGGATGATCACCAATACGGATGGTTAGAATCTTCCAAGGAATCCGGACCATCTGGATGGGAATGCATGATGTCCAAGTTGATCTGGAGAAACCTGAGTGTGGTATTGCCTATTCTACCATAACTTTTTTTTTTTTTGATAATCTGGATTGGTTCAAACACGCAAGAAATGTCTCAAAAGTCAGATGTGTGGGGCCCACCACACATGGCCATATGAAAGCATCAAAGTGCTTGTGGTCACCTTCTTTTCCCACACACGTGATGTAAGATTACAGCTTGTGTAGTTACTTGATACTATGGCAGAGTAGAATGGTTCATAAGCATGCAGGCTGGAATTGTACATGATCACATGGACATTACTAAGATTACCCTTTCCCAAAGCTGGGACCCACTGCAGATTAGGTCAAAAACCCAAAATCAGATTTTGGAGTGATCCTATTCCCTGATCAATGAACAATCATCTGCTGACTTTACAACGATTACTACTTTTAATTTTAACCGTCCATTAGATGTGCAAGATCATTAAGTTAGGAGATCACTTCATTGTATTTCTTTTATTAATTATCCATCCAATTCTAGAATCAGGATCCTGACCGTTTAAATTTAAGTTTCATATACCCTACGTGTGCAATTTCTTAGTGCAAGAGTATATTAGAACTTTAGTCCATTTTTCATTTTTCATTTTTTATTATTATTTTATTTCAGAGTGTTTGGGCAATGAAAAGGGTCGTCCAAATCCAAAAGATTCTTAAACAATATTGGGTCCGTTTGGGTTTCGTGCAAAAGTAGGACTAAACCTACTCTCCAAGGAGGAAAGACACATACCTTCATTGTGGCATTTGCTATAGGGTGCAACTTTGGGTTTGGTTCAAACCAAACCGGACTACACGCAACTTTTGGTCGAGTTAGGTTGGATTGCTTGAGGTTGGGTTGGGCTCAGGTTGAAAATCTTTGACTAAAATCCATGTTAAGTTGGGTTTGGGTTGAGGTCTCGGGCAAGATAACCCTAAATGCATAATATATTGCTTGTATAATAATAAAAAATGGAAAGCACAAGCGTGGTGATCATCCAAATTGGTAGGTTACAATAGGACCTTTTATATTTTAATCACTTAGATTGAAACTTGATACAAACCGACCTTTTATATTTTAATCACTAAGATTGAAACTTGATACAAACCGACGCCGCGTCGCAACAACGGTGGGATTGGTTTGAGGCATGAGGAGTGGCGATGGATGCAAAAATGGTAGTATGGCCAAGCGTTGATTGTTGCGTAAACAATCACAATGGTGGTCGAGGATGAATATGACAAAGTTGATAAAAGAATAGTAAAGATGAAATGTTGGAATAGCTTGTTTTGTTCTTCATAAATGTTATAGCCTCTCAAGTGGTTCTTCGGCATGGTATTAAGTCAGTATAAGTCAAAGGTCTTTTGTTCGAATTTCGGAAGTAACAAATATACCTTAGTAATACATTCTCTCATAGGGACTAGCATGGGGGTGACTATTAGACGAATGGTGATATTCTACTATATGATATTGTCTACACATGTGTTGGTGTATGCATGTACATGTGTACACATTGACAAGATAGAAGAAGTCAAGTTGGATTTAACTATCTGGTATTAACCTACCTTTCCCATGCTTATTACGCTCATCGTCTTGGAGAAGACCTAAGGTCTGAGTGGAGACTTGACCGAGTAGTTTAATTTGTTAATATTTAAACATTTTAGGCCGATCATGAGAGATTATAGTGGATCATGTTTTTATTGTTGGGGATGTCTTCAATCTTGACATTGAGTGGGTTTCTGGCGACTGATGGGACTTGGTCGGGCCCCTGAAACTATCCTGGATGGACTTTTGAAATCTAGACTACTGGGTCTGCTTTTTCAGTGATGTAGGGCACCCAACGACTATGTAGGGTGCCTAACGGCTGCAGAAAGGCGCCCAAAATTTCTCTGATGTTTTTTCTTAAACTCTCTGGACAGAATTTGGTTTTGTAGGGCACCTAATGAAGATGCATGAACTGTATAGGTCGGTTGTGCAGGATTTGTTGTTGGAAGAGAGCCTTCAAATGGAGGTCCCTGAAATGTCACCGACAGGTCATGACCGGTTGGGCAGTGGGGGACCGGTCGGCCAACATTGAGGCAGCGTGTATTTTCAAAGATTTTTCCCCTGGACTGTTTTTGGGCCGGTCCGACCGGTCGGCCGGTTACGCGGTGACTTGCGCAGCAAGCAGTTTTCTTATGCTATTGCGTAGTAGCGTGTAAGAAGTTTCTAATTCGGGGTTACTTGCTATATATATCGCATGAATCGGGGATTATGAGTAATACTAAGGTGTCCAAGGTTTCCAAAGTGTGTTTGGGAGAGGGGAGAGTGTTTTGAGAGAGAGAGCTTGGGTTTTCTCTATTTTCCTTGCTTGTGGGCTGTCAATATTTGTAATCTTCTGCTAATCATAGTGGATCACTTTGTGCCGTGGTTTTTTACCCGTTGAGGAGGTTTTCCACGTAAAATCGGATTGTCTCTTGTGATTGAATGATTGTGTGGATTGGTTTCATTATGTTTCTCGTTTGTTAGAATGGTGTTACAATATTTGAAGAATTATGTTAGTAAAGAATATCCTACAAAATAAACAAAATCTGTTAGTAGTAGAAAATTCTGAAAACTGAAAAGAAATTGCTCTAAAAGCATAGAAAAACCATAAAAATCCTAGTTGGAGGAGTTGTGAACGCTCCACGATACTCTTCTCAACCTCCCACAAACTTTTCAGCTTTCTATGATGCCTTAGGAACAACGTAGAGGTGTCCTTTTATAGTAAAATTCCATCATGGACTTGGAATCTTCAAGAATTCAGACTATCCTTACACAGTTTGGAAGCTGGCTGACTAGCCGGAGGTGAGGTCGGATAGTGTAAAAATATATCCAGAGATTTTCTGGTTTCTTGAAGGTTTGGCCGGCCGGCCGAACAGTCTATGAAATGTGAATTTTTACAATTATTCTCCTCAATCTTCATTGCATCTCTCCTTCACCTCTTGTCCTTTCTTCCTTTGATCTTTAAGGCATGTAAATTGAATCTTTTATCATTATATAAGTGAAGTCTTTCTCGCATTCTTACAAACACAAAAATATGTATTAGATTAGTCTTTAAACATGTAAACCATGCATAATGTGTGATGAATTGGGGTTAGAATATGCACAATTAGAGCTCAACACACCCCTAACTAGCATTTTGTTAGTCTCGAGCAAAACATGCATGAAACAAATTCAACTTTTCAAAACCTAACTCTCTTTCGAAAATTACGCTTGTATAAACTCCAAGACATGCAAGTGTAAAATTTAGAAAAACTAGGTGATATAAGTTAAAATCCTAAACTCCCTAAACATAACAAGTGTTCACATAGAATCTCCACTGATTGATTGATAAATAGAAGAATTCAAACAAATTTAACCTAGTGTGCATAGTAAATGTTCATCTCATGAGTTTTAGGATTACCTTCTTCATAGATAAATCAAACTAAAGATCTAAAGGTGTACAGCTCAACCAAATGCCTATGACAAGAATTTGCCTTATTGTTTCTTTGATGGCTTCCACACTATTTTTCATTTCCAGCTTTGGTTACAGGTAGACCATCCCCTGGTTGGTAATAGGTAGCCCTTTTCGAAATTTTTCAACAAGTATTCCATAATAACCAAACTTTCTTTCTTTTCATATACATGAGATAGAATTTTTAAAAATCCATATCTTCTAATTTTCTTTCTCATGAATAAGGATGGACAAAGTTTCCCGGCTTGGTTTCTTAATACCTTAGATCTAAGTCTAATCAATCTACAAATCTACATAATCTCTTCCAACCATGAGAATCGTGTAACGTGAACTAAGTTCAAAAGTGTTCAAATTTTCTATCGATCATATAATAAGGGAATTCATATAGAAAACTATTATATTTAAGCTAATTTAGAGATCTCAAAACCAATTCATCTCTCATCCTTTCATACTTATGACATCCCAAGTGCATAGAAACACGGTTTTCCAAAGGAGTTTTGAATTTTCAGAAAAAATTGATTTTTTTTTTAAAACATTGCTTAAAATGTTACCAAATCTAGATTCATCTAGGAATCTCACCCCTAACCAAATCTTGCATTGTCCTCAATATAAAAAAATATAAGATTAGCAATAACATGAGAGTAATGATAAAAATAAAATAGAGTGAGAACAAGAGTACCTAAGAGAGTCAATCATAGGAGTCTACAACTCCAACAATTAAATAATTCAAACTAATATAAACTACCTATACCTCCATCGGACTAGGAGGTCAATCTTAAGACACATGATCATCCAAAGGAATGAAATCTAACAAGATTATAAGGTGGAGTAAAAGATTTTTCAATAATATCATCCACCATCCTGCTTCATTATACACATGAGTAATGTTTGTCATTTTAATCCCTTGAAAATCCTGGTGAAAAAGTTCAGCGAGTTTCTCAAAATTATCACCCCATGTGTTAGGAAAGGAGAATTTCTTCGGTTGGAATCCATCAAATGTGAATTTTCTTTCCAACTTGTCTGGGAAAAAAATATTCAAGTAAGGGTCATCCTAGAGATGGTGCTTTTCGGTTTGAACAAACCAAAGAGATGTGGAGACTTGGAATTCTTCTTCACAAGTCGGTATAGTCTCCACATTTTCATATTCTACTAGTGCTTCCCCAATTGATACTTCGATGTTACACTCTGTGGAATGAGTCTTTTTGGGCACCGGTGAAGTTTCCCTTAAGGCATTGACAATGTCACAGATCATAAAATCATCCAAATCCTCAAAATATGTCAAACACTCCTCTAGAGTGTAGGAAGCTTCAACCTTCTTGGTCACTTGTGTAGGTTGGATTAAATCCTAAACCACTACACATTCAAAATTTGGCCTCTCCTTAGGCAAATCAAGCACCAGTTCATCAAATTCCTGCATAACAAAATTGCTCCAATCAGTGGTTAGTGACTTGTCACTCAAATTTTTAGATTTTGGTTCTTCCAAGGTCTCATCAATATCCAAATTTATTTCTTCCTTGGAATGAACCAAGAAAACTTCCAAGGTTTTGAAAAATATAGTTGAGGGTGGCTCATCATCACCCACGATTGTATCAATGAAATTAATCATGTAGATTTCATCTTCATCCTCATCCACATTCCCTTGTTGGATGCAATTAAACAAATTCGTTCATACGCCAAATTTCTAAAGGACCTATGTGCCGTAAAGCGTAGGCAAAACTGCCTAGAATGTGTAGAAATATGACAATGATTGTGTGGAAATGTGGCAAGTGCCCAAAGGCCACATGAGAAGAGCGAAAAAGGGCGTGAAAGTGCAAGGTTAGAGTTTATGGTGGCACGAGAAGTGGTGGAGCTATAATGAAGATGAGATGATGAAGCGAGGATGTTCTTATTCGACTTTTGAAGCCTCGGTGGAGTTTGTTGGAAAAGAGCCTTCAAACAGAGGTCCCTAGACTGTCACCGACCAGTCATGACCTGTCAGGCAGTACCGGTCGGCCAGCATTGATGCAGTGTGTATTTTCAGAGATTTTCCCCTGGACTGTTTTTGGGCCAGTCCGACCAGTCAGCCAGTTATGCGGTGACTTGCACAGCAAGCATTTTCTTGCGCCGCACGGTAGTGCGTAATACGTTTCTAATTCGGGGTTACTTGCTATATATATCTCATGAATCCGAGATTAGGAGTAATCCTAAGGTGTCCAAGGTTTCCAAAGTGGGTTTGGGAGAGGGGAGAGTGTTTTGAGAGAGAGAGAGAGCTTAGGTTTTCTCTATTTTCCTTGTCTGTGGGCTATTAATCTCTGTAATCTTTTGTTAATCATAGTGGATTACTTTGTGCCGTGGTTTTTTACCCGTTAAGGGGTTTTTCGACGTAAAATCGGATTGTCTCTTGTGGTTGAATACTTGTGTGGATTGGTTTCATTGTGTTTCTCGTTTGATCTCATATTCTGCTATGGTGTTTGTTCGGCTTTCACTTTCGCTGTCGACGCCCCTATTCCCAACATTTGTTTCTGATTTCGGATGTTTCCTATTTAAAGAAGTGTAATGCGGGATCAAGGTAACACAAGGAATCCTAAACGTGTTCAAGGGGTTAAGGGAATTCTAAGGTAAGAGAAAAAATGTGTGGGACTTGGATCCTAGTAAGTTTTCTTCATTCTCTTGTAACTTTTGATTCATAGTGGATTATTCTCTTTGTGCCGTGATTTTTACTCGTGAGGGGTTTTTCCACATAAATTTCAGATTGTCTTCTCTTGTATGTTAATTTGCTTAGTCATTGTGGTTTATCTCATTTGATTTCTCGCTTTCGCTGTGAGCTGGTTCCTTTCTTTTTCTTAACATTTATAAATATTAGGATTCTCAATAAAAGATCTACGACTCTAGTAGGTTTAACCCTATATTAGGAATCAAAATGATTGATCAACATGATTTGCCAAACTTATTCTTAAGCTCTATCTCTACCTATATCACACCTAATAGTTTTGTAAAGGCACGGATGCAGGACATGGAGGAAGATCATAAAAAATGAGTTAGCCACTTTTGTTATAAAAAAAAACCCGAGAAATAGTGCACATGCCTAAAGGAAGAAGATATATGAATAGGTTTATAAAATCAAATAAAAGAGTGATAGTGCATATGCCTAAAGGAAGAAGATATATAAATAGGTTTATAAAATCAAATAAAAAAGTGATAGTACACATTCCTAAAGGAAGAAGATATATAAATAGGTTTATAAAATCAAATAAAAGAGTGTTGGCATTATTGAAAGGTATAAGGCTAGTTTAGTTATAAAACACTTCACTGAATCTTATGGAATGGACTATCAAGAAACATTTGTACCAATTGCTAAGATAAGCTCCATACATGTACTAGTATCTATTGTTGTTAATCGTAGATATCAATTAAATGTGAAAAATGCATTCTTACATGGAGATTTATACTAAGATGTGTACATGAACTTGCCACTTGAGCATCCTCAAGAGTGAGAGTATTATATAGATGCAAGTTAAGGAAGGCAATTTATGGCTTCAAATACTTTCCAAGCGTTAGGTTCGAAAAACTAAGTTCAATTTCAATTGCCTTTAGATATAAACATGGTAGAGTTAACTACACATTGTTATCCAAGCAGAGAACTTCTATTAGGGTAATATTTTGTTGTGTGTTGATAATAGTGTAGTCACAGGCAATAACGATCAAGCTATCAGACAACTAAAAAATTATTTTAAGGCCCAATTTGACCTAAAAGATCTTATAAGCTAAAATATTTTCTAGGTATAGAAGTAGCCTCTTAAAAAATGATTTTTTTCTCATAAAGGAAATACATCTTAGATATACTTAAAAAGACATAAAAGTCAGTTATAAAACCTACGAATACTCCAATTGACTGCAATTTCGTCTTGCGGAAAGTATGAAAAAACCTATTGAAGACATTGGATGATATCAATGACCGGTTGGATGACTTACATATCTCATTAGCACCCGTCCAAATACCATCTCAAGCCATTGCTCTAGTTAGTCAGTTCACGCATAGCTCATGCGCTATTCATATGAAAGTCTTAAATATAAATCTCCATTATTTAAAAGGTTCCCCTGAAAAATGAGTATAAATGAAGTGTCATGGAAATTTGAAAATGGTGGATGCTTAAATACAGATTATGCAGATTGTCCACTTGACAGAAGGTCACGACTGACATGTGTACATTTTTTAGTAGAAATTTCAAAAAGTACTCGAAAAAAAGTGTTATTGTACGATTCAATAGAGAAGTAAAATATAAAGCAATGGCCTTAACTACTTGTGAACTAAATATGAATAAAAGCTTTATTAAAAATCATTGAATTCTCCATTAAAGATCCAGTTAAATTGTTTTGTCACAGTCAAACAGTCATTCAGATAGCTTATAATTATATGTTTTATAAAAGGACGAAATACATTAAGCTAGATTTGTCACTTTGTCATAGAAAATATTCAAGCTAAAGTGATTTCTTTCTTATTTGTTCAAATTGAGGATTAACCACCCGGTTCCTTCATAAAAGCTATTAAAAAATTAAAGTTCTAAATTTATTATACAAGTTGGGCATCATTAGTCATATCTTTATTCCAACCTGAGAGGGAGTGTTGAAGCACTAGTTGAGCAGGACCTTTTATCCATTGAATGGCCTAAATGACTTGGATGACTTGTTAGGTAAATATTGCTAGATCTGCGTGAAGATTGATTGATTGTAATCTTTATAAGTCTCACCCATTATATAAATACAATAAAAGACAAATATACAGAGATTGAAAATTCTAACATATTCTACATTCTCCTCCTTTAAGATGACCTGGTTGACCCTAATCATGATTTTTCATAATTACATAACCAAACTGGGACCTTAAGTGGACATTTGAAATCTAATGCAAGCATGGTCATTGTTGAGCCATAAATATTATATATTCTAACCCCCTTTTTATCATCACATTATGCATGGTTTTCATGTTTAAAGACTAATCTAATACATGTTTTTGTGATTGTAGGAATGAGAGGGAGACTTCACCAATTCATGGTTAAAAGAGTCACTTTGTATGTATTGAATATCAATAGAACAAGTGTCAAAGGTGGAGGAAAGAAGAAGAAAGAAAGAGGAGAAAAAGAAGAAAATATGAAAAAAATATCTCTAAGACCTGTCCCAAGACCGGTCGCCAGTCCCAAGACCGGTCGCCAGACAGGTCTACACTAGTCCAGAAATGCAAATATTGTTGGACTGTTTTTTGTGTTTCTCGGACCAGCCGCCAGACAGGTCTAAGGTGTTTCAAAAACTTCGATTTCAATTCCAAGTTTTCAAATTGCGGAACGACTCCGCGTTTTCTCGAAGTTTCCAAATCAACGCGGGATTTCTCTTATAAAAGGCCACCTCAACTCTCTTCCTAAGGCATCTAGTAATGTAGAGAGCAAAGGATTCAAGACCTATGTGGCTTCCTAGCCTTCTACAACTAGTTTTCTTCTTCTTCTAGTTCTAGTTCTAGTTTATTTTTATGATTTTCATTAGTTAACCTCTTAGCTAGAGCTAAGAGGTGAAACTTATAATTTTCTTAGATGGTTTGATTCATTTTTAAGGTTTCAAGTTTGAATTTAATGTTGAACAATGGTTTGCTTAAGTTTGAATGAAGTTGAAGTTAGTTTTTCTTAATCTTATGATGACTCATAGATGTTTGGAAGAATTATGTTTTAATACTTAGTTGTTTTGCAAGTTCTAGACCTGTACGCTCCGAGGAATTGGATTCAAGACGCTCTAGACTTGGATCTTCATGTGAGAACTTCAAACCAAAGTTCTATCTTTTTCAGAAATTCTGAATTATGTGTGATTGTTTATGTGATTTGAATGAAGTTCAAATCATGGTATAATTATGCTTTGTAACAGAGTTTAATGATTATCATGGTTGTGAACTTAACCTATTGGAACTAGGATTGACCTATGCAATTGAGTGTGCTCAAATCCTAACTTGAATTGAGGGAATCATGCATATGAATCATACATAAGACAGATTGTTTGTTATAACCGCTCTATCTTCCGGCTAGATAGGATTTATTTCGATTCTAGTTGTGTAATTAAGAAACCTATGCTAATTATACATCAAAGATAGCTATAAGTGGATCATTGATACTCTAGTTCTCCTTATTATCAGATTTTTCTATTTCATGTTTAAAAATTAATTTCAGAAATCCTTTTAGATTCTAGTTGTTAGGGTAATTAGAATTGTTCTCGGTCTTACCGAGATTATTATTACATCGCAACCCTACACTTAGGGAAGCGAACAATCACTCAAAAGTCAAACTAATCATGTCTACAAAGGTCCATGATCCACACCTTTCATTGTGGTATGGATAGGACCACTATCCACTGTATCCATCTGATTAGTGGGCATGATCTCACACAGCTTAAGGTCAAAATCTCTATAAAAAGGTCCCTTAAAATAGGGGCACATGCCTAGCTAGCATATGACTAGAGGACAAACTGCAAAGACATTCTTGCCAGAGTGCTTTGGACGGTTAAAACCTTACTCACGTCGTGATCTTCAACTCTTGTGATATTGTCATGCATCTAAATAATCCAAAATTACTAATTAATGTACAGTCGTCCAAGAGCTTTTTGTATTTTTATGGTTTTGTTACTCATGTTAAATGGTGGTGGTGGATGCATCTTTTTTCTACTAGTGGGGCCCATTTTTTGGTGATCCAGATGGTTGATTTGATATGCCTCACTATGGATAGAATATGGTCCAAACAATTTTCAGATTGAATGATTCTATTCATCTCATTTAAAAGTAGGTATCCAGATTCCCCACAGACATGGAGGGACCCACCATTAATGTAACATGAACCAGAAATCTCTGAGAATTGGGCATCCAATCTCTGCCCTCGTTTTGGCAGAACATGGACCCTTGTCCAAGATGATATAATTTCCACCCTTGTAGGCAAGTGAGGCCCACAAGACATGGCTAACTGAAGGACACTGATATCCTGCGACCTCCAACGGCAGGAAGTTCCTCAGCTAGGTAGGGCCCACCATGATGTTTGTGAGAAGTCCACCCCATCCATCCATTTTGCCGGCTCGTGTTAGGACATGAGCCAAAAAATTTGGTAATCCAAAACTCAAGTGGGCCACATTATAGGAAAAAGTGGGGCCATAGAAGTCTAGAATCATGCGACCTTATGAACTAGTGGAATAGCATATAATTAAATTTCATGTGGGGCACTTGTCTTTTTACAATCAGGGAAAGGCGTAGACGTAGTGAGGATGATCACCGTTCTTCCTCACATATAACTACTCTGAATCCATGGAGCTTCCGAGAATCTTCAACTGCACTTCCTTGAATCCACAAGGGAAAACTCAAATCCATGAACAAAAAAGAGTAAAAACTCAAAGTTTATTTGGTATAAATAAAAATATATATATAACAACGAGTTTAAACAACTATATATTGAAGAAATTAACCTTAGAAAATCCTAAAAAAACATAATCAAAGAGTCCTAGTTAAAACGGGAAATAAATCAGAAAATCCACATAAATCTGCACAACAAATTGTGCAAGGTAAGGTACCCGAAGTGGCGTAGTTGGGCGCCTGAAAATCTTCAAAATTGTCCAGAGAATAACTTAAAAAATCAGGCAAATTTTGGGCGACCGACATTACCGACGGCCCAAACCCATCGGGACTCAGACGGGAATCTGAAATCTGCTAAATTTATGCTAACTCCAAGTGTTTGATCTAGTTCGTCCGGTAGACCAAGGTGTTTGGCCAGTTGAAATATGATATCGACGACCTAATCTTCTTTCGGTCCATCTCCTTAAAAAAAAAAAAAAAGCATGCCCGTTCCTCTTCTTTCACCAGGGGGTTCTTCCCCTACGTCAAACCCCTCCACATAAAAATAACTCTTCCTCGAGTTATGCTTTGAACTTGGGTCTCGAATCATGTTGAAGCTCTTTAATGGACATGATTTGCAATTCTTCAAAAGGCTTGGTCCGCAATTCATGTCATCAATCTCTTCTTAGTATACGACGATAAAAGTCTCTGGCCTCTCCTCATATTAGAACTAGTTAGTAGATAGATTCTTCACGTTATTGAAAACAAACCCAATCTGAGATAGGCTAACTTCCTGCATAGGAATCACGTCATAAAGACTTTTGGCAAGCACAATTGCCTTGAATTTCTGTAACACCGACTTGATATCTTCAGGAATATTCACGGGTCCCTGCAAAACTTGCTCCTTGTTTTCACAATAGAGGTAACAATCACTTTAACCTTCTCAGGATTTTAAACAATCGTTGAGATGATGGTGGATCGTATCTCCTCCTCCGTCTCTAATTCATAGGCCTCTCCTGGCCCATCATACTCTTCTTGCATGGACAAAAGAAGCGTCTCCACAGGATAAGGTTCATCAACCGTGAGATGCTCCTCTAGTTCACCCTCTTCTACAACCACAATTTCTGCAGCCTCGTTTACACCAAACTTTTCATGATCTAATTCTTCAAGCATCCAATTCTTCAAGCACCACATCAGTAGTGTCTTGCAGCATTTTTAGATTGTGCAGTTCATCCATAACTATATTAGTCCATGGAATATGGGTTTCTTCAACAGCACTCAAACCAATAATGCCTTGAATCCGTCTCTTGGACTCCAACAAAATTGGTCCAACAACTTCGGAGATATTTGCATTACATCCATCCAAAACCACCACATTGCCCTCAAATTTTATGGTAATATCTTGTACAAGTATGGAAGACAGCCCCTCCACTTCAAAAGTTTTGGGTAGGTTTTTCGTTTTCCTAGGAGCCACTCACATGCCACTGTGGAATTTGGTGTCTTGTCGCGGCCGTGTCTCAAAATAACAGGATCCTTGCTGCAAGTTATGAAGTTGTTGGGAGAATACCTAATCTTCATAATCATCGTATCCAAATTGTTCCAACAGTCATCGCTTCATCAACGGCCACAAAAATATCAACACCCTCAATTGTCGCGTTCACTCGCGTTGTTGTAGTGCCCACCAAGTCGCAGCGATGCTTCTCAACTTATCTTCTATGAACTGAACCTTCTTCTTGTCTGGGAATTACGTATAGTCGAAGAAGCATTCGACCTCCAAGAGCCATTCATCAAAGCTATGCCGACCATTGAAGCTAGGGAGATCTATCGTCCTCCTGTAAGGCCGATCCTTTTGATCAACCCAATCATAAAATCCAGCGAATCCCAGGAGCGAAATCCCACTACGAAGAAAGAATAATTCTAATTTCTTATTTATACGATTGCATCCAGCCAGGAGCTCTTGCGTGGCTTGATGATAATCTCGTTGTACCTGATTACATGGCAGAATTGGTGCATCTGCAAAACGGTCAAGGGAAGCCCGCAACCCTTGCATCGTCTTTCATCTCTTCCGGTGGAGAGCTTTCGTTATCTCCGAATGATAATGAATCCTTGGATCACTATACACAAGATTTTGTCAGTATCTTCATTAGTTCTAATCATTCCAAGGGGATTCCTCTCTCTGATACCAACTTAGCGCAGGCGTAAACGTGGTGAGATCGATCACCGTCTCTCTCACAAATAACTAATCTAAATTTACGGAGCCTCCGAAAATCCTCAATTGGACTTCCTTGAATCCATGAGGGGAAACTCTCGAATCCACGAGAAAGAAGAGTAAAAACTCAATTTTGTTTTAAATTAATCAAAAGATTATTAACAACAAGTTTAAAATGACTATAAATAGAAGAAACTAACCCTAGGAAATCCTTAAAAAATGCAATTAAAGCGTCCTAAATAAAATAGGAAACAAAATCATAAAATCCGCACAATTCTGTGTAACTTTTCGCGCAACGTCAGGCGCCCAAAAACCCTCAAAATTGTCCAGAGAGTAACTTGAAAAATTGGGTGTATTTCGGGGGCCTGAAGTAGTGTTGTCGGGCGACCGACATTGCCAGCAACCTAGATCCATCGAAATCTGTTGGAAAGCCGTTGGGAATCCGAAATCTGCTTAATTTTTATCAACTCCTTCAAGTGTTTGATTCAGTTTGGCTGGGCAAATATGGCATCTATCGTCCGATTTTCTTGATCTTCTTCCAGTCCATCTCTATAAAAAAAAAAAAAATGTGCTCGATCCTCTTCCTTCACCAGGAGTTCTTCCCCTGCATCAATGATCTAATGATCTGGCAAGATAGATGGACGAGTTGGATTCACATAATCTGTGTCCCTAACTGGCCATGTTAGGTAAAACCCTTGCATGTGAATCAACTGCCTACTATGATGCTTGTGAGAAATTTACCCCTCCATCCATTTTGCCAGCTCATGTTATATGGTAGCATATGAGCCCAAAAATGAGTAGTGAGAGAAATGCCCACCGTTAAAACCTCCCTATATTTACCTAGATGGTTATAAGCCATCCAATCCTTTTAAAAGGTTATTCACCCTAGGATCAACTGAAAACACAAAAAAGTTATGCCAAGCCAAAGCTTATATGTCTTCATTAGGGCTGGTCATGAGCTGAGTCAGCTCGAGAAACTCGATCGACTCGACTCAAAAAAGCTCGCCTCGACTCAGTAGAACAAGTCAATTCAAGCTTCATTTAGGAGCTCGAGTCAGAAATCAAGTCAAGTTCGACCATTCGGTCACTCGACTCGACTCGACTTGAAACTCGACTCGATTCAAGCTCGGCTCAGCTCTAACTCGAGCTCGACTCGTTTCATATAGATATTTGTTTTTAAAAAAAAAAAACTCTAACCTTCTTATTTCTTGGTTCCCTCTTCCCCCTCCCCCACACACACATTGGGGTCCAAGCTTAGGACATATAAAACCCTCACACGTTGGGGGTTTCTTAATCCTACTATTTTGTTCAGGTAAGGACATTCCTTATTGAGTATATCTGATGGATTGAGTAATTTAAAGTACAAAACATGGTGAGCACATAGTGTTTGTGTGTTTTACATGCTACACAAACACAAGTGCTACGGTGAGACCACACACCATACATATCTACAAAACAAGGGCTATGGTTAGACTAAACACCATATGTAGCTATTGATTGCAATTTTACGAGGGAGGTGGTGCATCTGATCCATGAATCAACTGGGCCTCATCATGAAGATGGTCCACACAATAATTAGGGCAGTCCATTCACATGGTGAGCTATGCATGTACTGTGTTAATTATGGTTCATAAAATATTACTAGTGGTCTGCATTCAATGCACGTGTGACTTGGCCAAAGGAAAAACTGATCAGAGCTAGGTCATTTTAATGGTGGGGTCCCACATGTAGAAATACTATTCTCCCATAATATATGTGTGACTTCTCGAACTTAATGTTGTTGACTTTTAATTTGTATTTTGTAATAAAAAAATATAATAAATTGAGGTGAGAGCAAGCTCGACTCGACTTGATTCACTAGCTCACCTCGAAAGTTTTAGCGAACAAGGCAAGCTCCAATGGTAAGCTTGAGGGTGAGGTCGAGCTCGAGCTCGAACTTGAGGAGAGCACAAACGAGTCAAGCTAAGCTTGGCCCACCACGACTCGACTCGGCTCGATGTACAGCCCTAGTCTTCACAAATGTTCTGACGGTGGGATTACTGTTTCTTATCATGTGTCCCACTTGAGTTTTGGATCTACCTCATTTTTATCAGGCTCGTGTCTTAATATGAGCTAGCAAAACGGATAACCATGGTCAATTTCTCACAAACATCATGGTGGGCCATCCCTGTGGTGGCGCTATCCACTGTGAACTACAATTTTCAGTAACATGGAACCTAGTCCATACACAGCCACTCAGAAATTGTACACTTGACCCATCTAAACCGGCCAAAATGTGGGCCCCAATTTCTAAGTCATCAGCATGGGCACGGCTTCAGTGGATCCCTGACCATTGGGCCCTCTATGATGTATGTACCTTCCATCCACGCTGTCCATCTGTTTTAACAACTCATTTTAGTACAAGATTCCAAAAATGAACCAGATCCAAATCTCAGGTGGACCACACTACAGGAAACAGTGATGATTGAATATCCACCATTAGAAACTTCTTAGAGGCAACCGGAATGTCTATTTTCCATCCTGACCTTAGGGCCCACCTCGATGGGTTTTATTGTATATCCATACCGTCCATCTATTTTTTACAGATTATTTTAGTATGCAGTCCCAAAAATGAAGTAGATATGAATTTAAGGTGGACCACACCACTGAAAACAGTGGTCATTGAACACTCACCGTTAAAAACTTCCTAGCTTCCCCCGTAATGTTTATTGACCGTACAACCTGTTCATAAGGTCGCAAAGACCCGATGAAAGGAAAAAAAACAAAAAAACAAATATTAGCTTGATCTAAAACTTATATGGCCCATACAAGGTTTTCAATGATCAATAACCATTGTTTCCTGTGATGTGGTCCATCTAAAAATTTGAATCTAATTCAGTTTCGGGAACATGGACTAAAATAAGCTGTAAAAACAGATGAACGCGTGGATATATAGGGAGCCGATTAGGTGAGACCCCGGATCCACCGAGGTAGGTGGGGCCCCTGATTGTGGGGCCACTGTCATGTATGTGACTACATCCACGACATCCATCCGCATTGAAATTCATTTTAGAGCATGATCCAAAATATGAAGCAGTTTCAAATCCCAGATGGACCATAGTATAGAAAACAGTGGTGATTGACCATTAAAAACTTCCTATGGGCCACAAAATCTTTGGATAAATATGATATTTATGTGGTCTCTTCATTTAGGTGTTTGTGACCTTATCAACAGGTTGGATGGAAAATAAACATTATGGTTGAATCCAATGAAAATCTATGAAGTTTTCAATGGTAGAGATTCAATTACAACTGTTTCTGTGGTGTGGTCCACCTAAGATTTGAGTCAGCTTTATTTTTAGTATAATTCCGTAAAATGAGCTTTCAAAATGGTTGGACGGTGTGGATTAAATACACATACATCACTGTGAGCCCCACAGTCAGGGGTCCCACCCACCTCGGTGGATCCGGGGTCTCACCTAATCCGCTGCCGGATATACAATGCATGTATTGATGCGGACCCCTATGGTCAGGGTCTCACCCACATCGCTGCCAAGTTGGTCTCTAACCGGAGTGCATGCGTACGAATCATCACTCTCTGCCCGAGTATTAAATTACTCCCTCAGTAAAGGGCACCTGTCCTCGCGCACTGTACACGTGGCATTAACATCAAATCCGAATCGTTCAAATAGTAGGACCCACCGTAGATGGGTTGTACCTCAAACTTCACACTGAAAATATTCTACTACATGATTGATTGATGGGCATCTAATGGAAACTACAAGCAGAAGCAGAAAACGGTACAAATTCCACAAAATAATGTCCATCAATCAGTGAGTAAAGTTCATTCGATTAGTCTGATTTTCAGTACATGACCAATCTATACTAGTTCCAAACATCTGAACGGTTCAAAACTAATGAAAAATCCACGTGTACGGTATTAAGGCTTGCATGCATACCAACTGCAACTCAATATCAGAACCAGCCGGCGAAAGGTCAGTGGCTGTCTTGTAAATTCCTGCAAGAAAGAAGTCAAAAACAAAGACTCCTCCAGAGGCAGCGTACGAAGCCGGCGAATTCTCCGGCTGGCGAATTCAATGCCCCGCGGTCTATTCAATTTCAGTTCGTTGGGGTAGTTGCATCTCCTCTCTCTCCCCACCCTTTTAAATCCCAACCATCTTCCCCCTTTCCAAGCGCCCTTCCCCTCACGCTCTCTCCTCCCATTTCTTCCTCCATTCCAAAGCATCTCTCTTTCTACCTTTTTCAGGGCTTGGCTTACAAACCCAAATCCCATTTTGGATTTGGGTTTTCCTTCCTCTCTCCAAATCTCCACCACCCAAGAAAATAAACCCCATTTAATCCTCCTTTCTTTCTCTTTTCCCTTCTTTTACTTCATAGATAAAACTAGGCTTCAATTCATTACTATCTTTGAACTCTGCCCAGATTGATTTCATTACTTAGTTTTTGCTTCCATTGTCTAAATTGGAGTGTCTACCGTTGTCCCTCTTTCTACTAAATAGAGTATGACAGAACATACGCCAAACCCAAAAATGGAAACGGCTTCTTCCACCGAAATCACTCAAAACAAAAGAAAAAGCACTCTCCCCAATTTCCTTATTTCTGTGAAGCTCAAGTATGTGAAGCTTGGGTACCATTATCTCATCTCTCATGCCATGTACCTCTTCCTCATTCCTTTCCTCATCTTGGTCTCCGCCAACCTCTCCACCCTCACCGTCAAAGATCTCGAGGAGCTTTGGAACCACCTCCAATACAATCTCGTGACGGTCGTCCTCTGCTCGACCCTCCTCGTCTTCCTCGCCACCGCTTACTTCATGACCCGCCCGCGCGCGGTCTACTTAGTCAATTTCGCATTGTACAAGCCCAACGACGATAGAAAATGCACGCGAGAGATCTTCGTCGAGCGGTCCGGGCTCACCGGGACCTTCACCGAGGAGAATTTGGCGTTCCAGAAGAAGATATTGGAACGATCGGGATTGGGCCAGTCGACGTACTTGCCGGAGGCAGTCATGAAGGTGCCGCCGAACCCATGTATGGCGGAAGCGAGGAAGGAGGCGGAGATGGTGATGTTTGGGGCCGTTGATCAGCTCTTAGCGAAGACAGGCGTCAATTCAAAGGATATTGGGATTTTGGTGGTGAATTGTAGCCTTTTCAATCCCACACCATCTCTTTCTGCTATGATTGTGAATCACTACAAGCTTAGAGGCAACATTAGAAGCTACAATCTTGGTGGAATGGGTTGCAGTGCTGGTCTCATTTCAATAGACCTTGCCAAACAGCTGCTGCAAGTGAGTCTTCTTTCTTCATTTTTTTTTTGTACATTTGCTTTCTCGTCTATACACCATTTTTTGGTGTATAGTCGAGTGGACTATCCAAAAGAAGATTAGAGATGGTATATGCTCTCTTGTGGTGTACTGTCTTGAGAACTTCTGAAACATGGGCTGGATTCCTATGTTATTTATGCACTAATTAAAAAATGGTGGTGACTCGTCCTCCTCGCATACTGGCACTGAGTTGTCGCTATCCAGACCATTTGAATTGTGGGTCCCATTGTGGATGAAGCATATATCAAAAATCACATTGATCAAGAAATCCTGGCCATCCAATTTTTTGGTGTTTAAGAGTCAACACCACTGAAGTCTAATTCACTCCCCTCCCTCTCCCAGCTCCAAGTGGATAACTATTAACTTTGAGTGTGTGTACGACATCTAAACCGTCAAATAGGTTGGTCCTAACATGAGGATCACCTTCTGAAAAAATCTACCATATCAACTCATCAAGTGGACCACACTTGTATTTTAGTATTTATCAATGTGTGGCCCACTTGATGAGTAGATAGGGCTGAATTTTGTATTTGATAAGATTATCATCATGAGGAGACTAACCTATTGGAAGGGCTGGATTTCATATGAACTTAACAGTTTTGTATTTGATTATCATCATGTGGTCCAATCAGTTGGACGGAGGCTTCGTTTTTAATATTGTAAAACTAATAACATTCGTCTGGTCTATCCACGATAACGAATGATTCGCGGGACATGAGCACGTGTTTTTATAAAAGCGGATTGCCGCTTCGGCCGCCCGGGATTTCTAGGGCACTACGCTCAGCTCTCACTATCGTATCCATACCGTCCATTCATTTTTCGGATAATTTTAGGGCATGAGTCCAAAAACTAAGTCAATCAAAAGTTCGAGTGCACCACACCACACCACAGGAACCCATGGCTCAGAGGTAGATCCTATGGGTTTGAATACTGAGGTCATAGGTTCGAGTACCCATCTAATGTGTGTGGGTGTAAAAAAATGTTACTCCAACCTTAATGTGGTCTGCTTAAACTTTGTTCATGACCTAAACTTATACAATTAGATAGAAGAACATTTGGGCTAGGTGGATATATATATCATAATAGGTCCCACATAGTTTAGTGCTGCGATGCAACAGCGCAACCAGCCTCCCTTGGGGCCAAAAATCAATAGAAATCCAAATCTCAGGTGCACCACCTAATAGGAAGCTGTGTTGATTGACCATCAAAAACTTCTTGTGGGCCACAAAAGTCCTGGATCAAGTTGATATTTGTATAGTCCTTCATCCAGGATTTTGTGACCTAACAAGAATTTTACATTCTGGTGGTCCCCAAGAAGTTTTTAATAATGGGTATTCAATCACCACTGTTTCCGGTGTGGTGTGGTCCATTTAAGATCTGAGTATGGTTCATTTTTTTGAAATCATGCCCTAAAATGAGCTGTTGAAACGGATGGATGGTAAGGTGAGCCCAACAGTGGGGGGTCCACTGAAGCCGTGCGCTGATGTTGGTGCTGGTCGGACTCCCAAAAGTAATGGAAACCATGTGATTGGGTCCTTACAGCGTGTGGATCGAATCAAAGCTGAAAGCGCCAGCCACATGTGTCTGTT